>CM053028.1:231423000-232670500 GCA_028564925.1 Lithobates sylvaticus | reverse complement strand
TTAAAAAAGTGATAGTCACCTTATGCCGCGTACACACGATCGAAAATTCCACCAGCAAAACTCAGATGAGAGCTTTTTGTTGGAAAATGCGACCGTGTGTATGCTCCATCGGTCTTTTTCTGGCACATTTCAGCCAGCAAAAGATAGAGAGCAGGTTCTCTATTTTTCAGTCGGGAAAAGTTCCTATCCGAAAATGTGATCATCTGTATGCAATTCGGACACGCAAAAAATAATGCATGCTCGGAAACAATTTGACGCATGCTCGGAGGCATTGAACTTAATTTTCTCGGCTCGTCGTAGTGTTGTTCTTGATGGTCGAAAGTTTAGAGAACTTTTGTGTGACCATGTGTATGCAAGACAAGCTTGAGTGGAATTCCGTCGGAAAAATCGTCCAAGATTTTTCGGACGGAAATTCCGCTCGTGTGTACGCGGCATTAGATTTGATCCAAAGTGGTCATCATGGTCACCTACCAGCCCTTCAACATTTTAATCTATGTGCCCAGAGCTTCCTGGCACTCAGTGTACATGCTCCAGGTCTTCTATTGAGTTCTCCTGGTCTCTTTTGACATATGGAAATAATGCATTCTATGCATTATACAATTCATAAATGTTGAATATTTTAACTACTTTTTTTCCAGTCCATCTATTATTTAGATTTCTATCATCATAATGTGACAATAATGTTTTAAGATCATTTAGTTTTTGTTAAGTTAAAAAAGTGAGTCACCTTAGATTTGATCCAAAGTGGTCAACATGGTCACCTATCATCCCATCAATGTTTTAAATTATGTGCCCAGAGCTTCCTTGTACCCAGTGTACATGCCCTCTTCTATTGAGTTCTCCTGGTCTCTTTTGACATTTGGAGATAATACATTCTAGATGCATTATACAGTTTATATAATAATAATAATTTAGCTACTTTTTCCATTTCTAATTTTATTTATTCTGTCATCATAATGTGACATTATCGTTTGGGGACCAATTCATTTTTGTTCAGTTAAAAATAATATTTTTGCCTTAGATTTGATCCAAGTTGGTCATCGTGGCACCCTGCTATCCCCTTAACATTTTAATCTATGTGCCTGGAGGTGCCCCTGGTCTATTAAGACACAAGAAATGCCCATGCTAACCTGGATTAGTGAATAAGGTGAAGCTGTGCTTATTTTTAATTATCCAATTACATACAAGAAAAAAAAAATCACATGCAGTGGAAATTAACAGCATTTATTTTATACTTGATTGGATAATTGAAGTACAAGTTTACCTTTTTTTTAACTAAACATTCACTTTACAAATCTTATCAGTTAATGAAATAAAAAGTGTCAGTGCCATTAGTAAATCATCCCAGTGGAATAGAGTCTGTCCTCTTATTTATTTTTGTTTATTACAGGTACTTATATTGCACAGTCAATTTACATATACATTGTACATTCATATGAGTCCCTGCCCTCAAGGAGCTTACAACCTAAGGTCCCTAACTCACATTAATACACATACTAGAGCCAATTTAGACAGGAGCCAAATAACCGACCAGCATGTCTTTGGAGTGTTGGAGGAAATCCATAGAGGCACAGGGAGGACAAGTAAATTCCAGGCAAGTAGTGTCGTGGTTGGGATTTGAACCGACATCCCTAGTGCTGCTAGGTGAAAGTGCTAACCACTTAGTCACTGTGCTGCTCTTATAGTAATTCAATCATGTGCAAGCAAAATATTTTTTTTTCATTTCCCTAGAATGGAATCAAACTGACACTAAACTCTGCTTTAAAAAAAATCTTTTCAAGTATAGGATCGCAACTTGAAAAAAGTACAGCAAGTAGCACCCTGTTAGAGGGTGGCTATGTTTATTCTCCATGGTCTTCCGGTATGTAGGACGTGGACTAGAGACTATGGGCTATGGGATTTTTCTAAGCAAACAGTGAGGGCCAGTTCACACCACATGCAGTCCAGTGTGTTTTTTTTTTCTGCATCAAAAATGCATGAAAAGTAGGTTACATGGTTTCCAATGGCAGAGTTCACACCAGTGCAGTCAGTTCCAGAAAAAAAAAGAATATGCTGCATTTTTCTGGACTGTACTGAAACACGGTAAAATGCATATAAAATGCACTGGAACACATCAAAAACACATCAGACCCCAGTTCAGAAAAAAAAAAAAAAAACAGGGAAAGAGAAGAAAAAAAGCAGCTGGAAATGCATCAAAAACGCACCGGAAAGCATTAAAAACGCGCATCCAGAAAAGCATCTGGCGCGGGTCTGGGGTGTGAAGCCCTAAAGGGAAAAAAGAGAGTTTTGGGAGCTGGCAGAGCATGGAGACAGAAAAACACTGTAAGAAACAATTTTATGCAAAATAGTTTAAAGGGCCATGAAGTGGTGGTTGTTTACTGATTATTTTGGGAGAATAAGGATATTGTTTAGTGTCAGTTTAAGCATTTATAGTGAGCACAACTTCACCTTATTTACTAAAGTAAGTGAACAATCACTTTACAAAGTGTACACTCTTTACTTTTTCTGTAAATCAACCACTATGAGACACATTTGAGGTCATTTACTAAAACTGGAGGGTGCAAAATCTGGTGCAGCTCTGCAAAGAAACCAATCCGCTTACGTGTTTTATTGTCAAAGCTTAATTGAACAAGCTGAAGTTAGAAGCTGATTGGCTACCAAGCACAGCTGCACCCGATTCTGGGTGCTCCAGTTTTAGTAAATCTCCCCCATTATCATTCTGAACACATTACTAATACAAATGTGTGATCACCTATCCTTTTTATTTGCCGATTAAATTATAGAGACCTGCAAGTTGTGATATATCTTTTGCTATTTGTTCTTAGAAAAGACAACACTTGATAGTTCTACTCGTGTAAAGTCCAGATTAAATATTTGCAAGGGTAATAAATATTAGTTGATACTAGAAAACATATGATCATACTCTGGCATAAAGATTCTGCTTTTCGTCCAAGCTTTAGTCTTTGAGTGCAAATAAAGGCAATAGAATCCTTTACAGGGTTTTTATTATGGAAAAAAACATAAAAAAAAGAGTAGTATAAAGTTACCTTAACATTTTGATAGCTGCACTGCTAGCTAAGATGATTTTAAAAAGCAGAAATTGTATTTTAACTGTGTAGTGGTAGAGGGTTTCGTTTTTAGTGGGTCAGCACACCCAGAGGGATTGATTCATTAATGGAGTAGAGAATGGATGTTTTCTAGGCTAATAGACAAAAGCTTGTCAAACAAATGGCATGGGGAGACTTGGCACTGCCCTGTGGAACATGCACCAAAGCAAAGAAATGTTTACAAATCCTGTTTGGTGGAGAGCAGTGATGTTAAAAATGCTTTAAGGGCAAAAATAAAATCCTAAATAAATAAAATCCTAAATAAAATAAAATTTCTTTAACCACTTTACCTCTGGAAGGTTTTACCCACTTCGTGACCAGGCCATTTTTTGTTATTCAACGCTGTGCTACTTTAATAGCCAATTGCTCGGTCATGCAACACTGTACGCAATGAAACGTATACATTTTTTTCACACAAATAGAACTTTTGTTTGGCGGTATTTGATCACCACTATATTTTAAATTTTTTGCTATATAAATTGAAAAAAGACTGAAAATATTGAAAAAAATTATTATTTTCTACTTTATGTTATAAAACTCAAATCCAATTTTTTTTATAGATTTAGGTAAAAATGAATTCTGCTACATGTCTTTGGTAAAACAAAATTCCAATAAGTGTATATTGATTGGTTTGTGTGAAAATGATAACATCTGCAAACTATAGTATACATATTTAATTAAAAAATTGATCAATCCTGATTTACTGACGGCCTATCTCAAGTCTCGAGGCCCCTAAAATGCCAGGAAAGTACAAATGACCCCTTTTTAAGTAAGATAGTCTGGGGTATTTAGTAAAAGGCATGGCAAGTTTTTTTTGAAGCTGTAATTGTTTTGTCACAATTTTTTGGAACTAAATTACTTTTCACTATTTTTTTTACAAACTGTCACCAGTACAGTACAGCATGATCATATGACTGGCGTGGCAGTGATCAGGTATACTGACTGATGACAGTAGTTTAAAATAGAAACATTTTTGTTAAATTTTCAGTTTTTTAGCATTTATTAAAAAAAAATGTTTACTATTTTTTTTTACATACTTTCATCAGAGTAGTTTAGTGTCACCATAGTGCCAAACTACCAAACAGTGCAAACTGACAAACTAAGGCCCTGTTCACACTTTTGTGGTTGCATCACAGGCATTCTCGCACCCACAATCACCTGCAGTCAAAACGCACTAGCTGCTGTGTTTCCAAAATGGTATATGTACCTTTTTTCTGCAGGAAACGCAGGCAGTGATAGTCTGTTCAATTAAATGGGCTGTCGTGCCTATGCAAACGCGGACCACAAACCCGCACTTGTGTGAACCAGGGCTTAATCGGTGTTTGCTGAGTCTCCAAACAAGAAACATTCAGTCCAAACTGACAGCTCATCCCTACATGTAAATCTAAAAACAAATTGACAAGTCTTTTCATTTAATTCAAGCAACCTTTCAAATTTTTCAAACAGACATTTTTCAACTGGTCTTCATTTTTTACATTTAGAACCGTTGATTCCAACTAATCTATTATTTTTTTAGAGCATAGCACGTATATCTGGATATATTTAAATTGTACCAATAGATGGAACAGTAGAGTTTTCATACATGTTTTTTTGTCTCACTATAAGATAAAAAGCATGAAATATAAACCTATAAAATCTTAGACTTTATTTATTGCTGACATACAAGCAAAGCTTGTGGAGGGGAGGCAATATGACATCTTCACCTTGGGTGCCTGAAGACCTTGTCCCAGTGCTGGCACTGTTATTTTATTGATAGTCATTCACGTATCTATCTTCCACCGACATAGAACAATTAAATAATTCAACATCAACATTAAAGTATAACTAAATGCAAAACTTTTTTTTGAAGTTTGGATAGAGGGAAGAGTGATTAGAACGTTTGTCAGTTTCCCCCCGTTAAAGAGATTTGCCCTCCCTATTTGTCCTGTTTATCATTATCATTGAAATAAAAGAGAAAGAAAATCCCAAATTTTGGGTTGCCCCCCAAAAAAGTAATAGAGGGGAAATCTTCCAATGACCTGTTGACCTGGGTGTCCCCAAGGCATTCCCTTAATTTGCAGGGATTTACTCTCACTTCCTGTTTGGCTATGGGACAAGAAGTTAAGGGAAACCTCCCCAATGGGACAAGGATGGCAAGAATAAATCTTACAGGGGTTATTATAACCCTCACTTACTCTATCCAAAATGAAAAAAGTTTTGCCCATAGTTCTACTTTAACTGTGAATTATGCCTGCTTCATGTAAGATAGTGTGATTCCTTATCTGTCATTTTAGACACCAAAAGGTCTCCTGTAGTGTCATTCAAAATAGTTACAGGTAATCTGATATACCAACAAACATGCTTAGCAAAACTTAGTGACAGGATGGTACAGGATGTTACTTGATTAGCAATTATTGTCAGTAGAAAACAACTAGGAAAAGTTGTAGAGGGAGGAAATATTGGTACAATTATGGTATGGTAATATGTTGATTACAATGGGATTTTCCTAAAAATGTATTTCACATTTGTATCACCATATACAGTGGACTCTGCATATAGGATATTGTCATATTACTGTGATACAAGGAAGAATTGGTTTTAGCATCATCAGATATATTTTGGGTATGCATTTCACCAATAGGTTAACACTACAGCATCCTCCTTAAAACATTGTACTTTGTTTATTTTTCTATTTTTTGATCTGTTAAATATTCTATTGAAAGTATGTATGCTTGTTTGATTACTGCAAAAGAAACATGTTTATTCTGCTAAAAAATTCCAGTGAGCTTACAACTTTATTTGCAAATCTCAAGCAGTGTTATCAGCCCTGCCCTCTGTGAACTACAAAACACCTTCCTCTATGCTACGTGGATAAAGATAGAAAAGGGTGTTCTTTAAATCAGGAGCAAGTAGCCTGAGATGACAATGCATCTCACTAGAAAGGGAAATGTGTCACTGCCAGAATAACAAGGTAAGAAATAATGGGAAAATCATGAATAAAGGAAACAAATGCGATCATTATATCTAAGGACTGGTAAGCTGCAGTGTATTAAATATTTGTTCTGGGGTTTACGTACACTTCAGCCCCCGGAAGGTTTTACCCCCTTCCTAACCAGGCCATTTTTTGGGATATGGCACTACGTTGCTTTAACTGACAATTGCATGGTTGTGCGATGCTGTACCCAAATAAAATTAATTTCCTTTTTTTCCCACAAATAATGGGAAAATCATGAATAAAGGAAACAAATGCGATCATTATATCTAAGGACTGGTAAGCTGCAGTGTATTAAATATTTGTTCTGGGGTTTACGTACACTTCAGCCCCAGGAAGGTTTTACCCCCTTCCTGACCAGGCCATTTTTTGGGATATGGCACTGCGTTGCTTTAACTGACAATTGCATGGTTGTGCGATGCTGTACCCACAAATAGAACTTTCCTTTGGTGGTATTTGATCACCTCTGTAGTTTTATTTTTTGCGCTATGAACAAAAAAAGAGCGTCAATTTTGACTAAAAAACAATATTCCAGACTTTCTGCTATAAAACATTCCCAATAAAAAAAAAATCGAATTTCTTCATCAATTTAAGCCAATATGTATTCTGCTACATATTTTTGTTAAAAAAAATTCCCAGTAAGCATTTATTGATTGGTTTGCGCAAAAGTTATCGCGTCTACAAACTATGGGTTTGATTTATGGCATTTTCTTTTTATTATTTTTTTTTACTAGTAATGGCGGTGATCCACGATTTTTAGCTGGACTGCGACATTGTGGCGGACAAATCTGACCCTAAGTGACACTTTTTGGGGACCAGTGACAGCAATACAGTGATCAGTGCTAAAAACAAATGCACTGATCCCTGTATAAATGACACTGGCAGGCAGTAGCGGCTGGTAAAGTTTTAGGATAGGGGGGGCGCCAGATCCCGCCCTTCCTTTTTGGCCCCTCCCACTTGGTTAAATGGGCTTGGTTTCAGAAAAATAGTGGGCGTGGCTCTAAGGTGGTGTGGTTAACGTCTAAGATGAACGAGGGATGGAGGGAGAAGAGGGAGAGAGGGAGGGACAGCAGGCCCAGATCCTACACAACAATAGAAATATGTGTATTCTAGAAAGTTTAACAATCAGCAGATAAAGATACTCCAAACACCTGGTGTTAGCACTTCAATCATCCCGGCACCATGGTTGTTATGGTGTCAGGATGATTGAAGCGCATTATTTATATTATTACAT
This sequence comes from Lithobates sylvaticus, assembly GCA_028564925.1. Lineage (NCBI taxonomy): Eukaryota > Metazoa > Chordata > Amphibia > Anura > Ranidae > Lithobates > Lithobates sylvaticus. Next base: position 232,663,188 of record CM053028.1, on the reverse strand, counting down.
TGTAATATACAATTAAATCATTCAACTCACCATAATGCAAAATCAGTGGGAGCCCTGAGCATGTCACTAGCCACGTCGCCTGCCACCAGATGCCATCAGGTGTCCCCAGCAGAGTCTGTCCTTACATGCAGCCTGTGTCACACCAAATGCAGCCTCCTGTGTCCCCCAAATGCCGCCTCTTGTGTCCCCCAAATGCTGCCTGTGTCCCCCAAATGCAGCCTGTGTCCCCCAAATGCAGCCTCCTGTGTCCCCCAAATGCAGCCTCCTGGGTCCCCCAAATTCAGCCTCCTGTGTCCCCCAAATGCAGCCTCCTGTGTCCCCCAAATGCAGCCTCCTGTGTCCCCCAAATAGATACTACAAGCCCGGGCAGAAGCTACTGGGCGCTTCGAAAAGCGCAGCAAGGCAGGCTAGACGCCCGCAAATGAAGCGCCACATCTGCAATCGTGTGATTGCATAGACGTGGTGCTTCCCATAAGTGCACGGTGTCCGAACACAGTGCACTTAAGGACCTTTTTTGTATTTTTTTTTTTTAAAGGGCCAGTATTAAAAAAAAAAAATTTTTTTTTTATTAATGTTTTATTGTGACTGCCTGGAGTGGGGGGGGGGGGGGGGCGCATTGGGCGAGACCAGAGGTAAAGGGGAAGCAGTGAGACCAGAGGTAAAGGGGAAGCAGTCACCACAAAGGGACAGCCACTCCTGTTATCAGAGGCCAGTGTATGGAAGTCTGATGAAGTACCAGAGCAGCCTTTTCACCAGTCGGGGACGGTGAAGAAGTGGGAAAGCTTCAGCAGAGTGTCAAGCCAGCGACCCAGCGGGTTAGCAGGGGTGAAGCTTGAGGAGTATACAGCGGGTTAGCTATGGAAGAGCTCAGGGGATCCAGTGACGACTGGGATATTGAAGTCTAGTGAGAGACTGCAAGCTCAGTGAGTGAAGATCTACAGTGGGATACTGTGAGCTGTGAGAGAAGAGCTGTAATGGCTTACTGAGAGTTACATGTATAGATCTCTATTGACTGTTGAAAGTTTAGTAGCCATAGGGGACAGCAGTTCTACAAATACAGTTGCTGTATCCAGTTTAAAGGCCCTCCACCTGTATAGCTGTCGGCCTATTCATTTTGCCTCGGAGTCTGCCAATTGCTATTGCATCTGCCTAAGGGTGTCCTGGCCCTATTCCTCTCATAACCAAGTCTGTTTAAGAGACAAGAAATATCTTTTTCTTGCATTCAAAAAGTGACTGGTGCCCATGTTTCCAACTTGCATTACACCCACCATGCCTAATAACCCAGACTTCGAGGAAGGATGTCAGCTCTCCCTGACTCCTGAGGTCACCATTAGGCCTTTAGGGGTCAGGGACACTGCTACAAGTAATTTCACAGTAAATAGATAAATTATAAATTATAAAGTTATAACATATAGTATAATAATATATGATTTAGCTTGATTAAAGCAGTACATTTTCAGCAGCAGAAGATTATCATTCTCCCTCTTAACTGTGTGAGAAAAACATGGGATTATGGGTAAATCTTATACCCATAAACTCATGTTATTTCCTTGTAGTTGAGAGGGTTGGGCTGAAAGGGAGTATGTGTCTTTTAGACACATGCCCCCTTCTATGACACTGCAGTGAGAAGAGAGCCTCCACTGCAGCATTTTTATTGGACATCTGGGGCCAATGATACTTTACCATTGGTCCAAGGCTCCAAGCTGTCCATTGAGCTCAGTGCCTTTGACAAGAAGTGAGAGGCACTATGAGCTCATCCTCTCAGTCTGCTGCAAACAGAGTGTGCCAGCTAGTATTTATACTTTCCGCTCTGTATGTAGCTTCTGACGGGCTGCGCAAGGAACCCCGTATCTCCGGAACCATAGGTCCCAGTAGTCCAAACTGTGCAGTGGTTGGGTATGACTTCGGCTACCTACCCCCCAAATTTGGGGTCTCTGTGACCCCAAGTCGCTGAGCTACGACCCTCGAGGCTCGATTTTTTTTATGTTCATGGCTCTGCCTCACCTGCCTCCCCTGACTGACTGCACGTGCCATATAGCTAGGTCTGTTATGTGTGTAGTGGTCACTTTCCAGTATATTAGTAGGCGAACCTGTTTATTGCAATATAGTTTATATGCAGCTCCTGTTATATTAGTTATACATAGCTTTTGTTATTGTAGTTAATCCTATCCCTTCGGGTCTGGGATTCCATAACTAGTTTTAGCTTAGGGCTCAGTAACCAGTATAGGCTAGAGCCAGATTATGCCTTTGATGGCCACTTCTGGTAGTTAGAAGTATGTTTGCATATCAGATTAGAAACCACCAGGGGGAGACTAACTTTCAGAGTAGATAGGCTGACTCTGCACTCCAGTGCCACACCACAGGTCCCACTGGTGAAATGTTGCATTCCAGGCTGGTTGGACCATGTCTGGAGAGTTTCCCCATTACCACAGATCAGGTAAGTAAAAATGCTTTCATTCTCTCCTAGAATAAACAAGCAGTTAACCTTTGCAGGGTGGGTACAGCACCACTGCAAGGGAGAATTGTCTGATTTCCTGGAATTGTGTTTTAATATTCTAGTCTCCATAGTCTATGGTCACTGTAGCAATACTGTTCATGGTCTTGCGTTGGTTGAAAATGACTCGGGGAAAACCTCCTTATCATGAATTGTTTTGATCTCTTATGCCGCGTACACACGAAGGGACTATCCCGCGGGATTATCCGCTGGACCGAAGTCCAGCGGATAATCCCCTCGTGTGTGGCCGCCGGCGGACTTTTTTTGGCCAAAGTACGGCGGACTAAAGTTTCAAGTTTTGTTTTCAAATTATCCGCTGGACTTGGCAGTCCAGCGGATAATCCGGTCGTGTGTAGTATGGTCCGGCGTACCAAAAAGGACGCATGCTCAGTAGCTATTATGTCACGGACTCGCTCGGTCTGGTAAAACTAGCCTTCGTTTTGAAGCTCGCACAATCGTCACGCTGCTGAATTTTATTTTTTTTTTTTTTCTGACAGCGGGATTTGTATGTTATCGTACTTGAAGAATGATTTTGCCTTGCTGCTTGTATATTCACGCAGAGTACTCCCGAACGTTTTTTCTTCAGCATTCTTTAGTGAAGTTATATATTTGTATATATATATATATATATCTATATCTATATCTCTATCTCTATATATATATATATATATATATATATATATATATATATATATATATATATATAGATATAGATATAGATATAGATATAGATATCCAAATCACCAAATGAAAAATATATCTATATTTCTCAATAAGCCCAAAAAAATATATATCGATATCTACATATATATATATATATATTAATATATATAGATATATAGATCTATACGTGTATAAAAAAAAAATATATATATATATATATATATATATATATATATATATATATATATATATATATATATTATATATGTACATATATCTCTATATAGATATTTTTTTATTATTTGTTGGTTATCAAAAGGATTAGTTATTACACATGATACAATTGTGGAGTCAGCAGAGCTTGCCCTTAATTCAGATCTTAACCCTCACCTTTCCAGCGACTGCACTTGCAGTTCCATTGAAGTTGCACTTTACACTTGTATTGTCAAATGAATGTTTAGACATGTACCTGCCTACTCCTAAAGAAACTATGTTTTTGAATAACAAGCACGTATATCATTATTTGATGAAAATTAAATGACCATTTATTCTGGTTAAAACAAACAAGGCAAAACAAAATAGGAAGGCAACACTGGAGCCACTTGTAGATTTTGTGAAGACTTTTTGCCCCAACGGCAGACACCAAGTTTGTGAAGCCAAAAATTAAGCTTGGGCACATTTCATCCAATATAGGGAGCACAAGAAGATTGACCAGGAATCAGACAGACCAGGAACAGCAGCAGATGACATCTATGTCCCCAAGCTGTGGCACTACAACAGCCTGTGTCTTCTGTGAGACCAGACTGAAGCCAGGCAATCACTTCCGACTCTTCCCACCACGCTGCCCTGCACTCTTCCCTGCAGTCTTCCCTGCACGCTTCCTTGGAGGCTGACTTGTGGTAGGAGGAGGAGTAGGAGGAGGAGGAGGAGGAGAAGAAGGAAGACGAGGAGGAGGAGGAGGAGAAGTTGGTGTCGGGCCTTCATGGGTCAGGCGGGTGGATTCTCGTAATTCACCCCTCAAACCCCCCCTAATTGCATCAGAAATGAGGCCCTCACACAGGTGCCGTTGGCCCCTCTCCATTTCCAGCAACCTGCTGGACAAGTAGCTGGCATAGGCCTCTTCTGGAAGGGGGGGTTTGTCGAGAATCGCACTCGCCTTCCGAATCAGTTGGAGTGATTCCTCCTCAACAATGGTCATCCTCCTGGGCCTTCTTGGGGGTAAGGGCAGGGGTGGAGGTAGACTTCTTCTTAATTGGGTCTGGCTGTCACTCTGGCTCGTGCTGGGCCCAGCCACCTCCTGGCTCTCGCTGGTCATGTCCTCCTCCTCCATACCACTTGTCCCGGCATCATCCTGGGTCAGCTCATCCTGTGTGCAAATAAAAACAAAAATCAAACACCTGTTTTGTGGTTTCTGGCCTCCTCAATCATCCAATTGTAAACTTAGGAACGAGCATCTAAATTTTCCAAAAGATCCAAAAGGCTATCATTTGGACCCCTGCATTTTCCAAGCAGATCACCAATGTTGTCTAACGCTTTTTTTGCCACTACTGGATGTATGTATACACTATATATGTATCGATATGTTGCACCAACACTTTTTAGAAGTGTGCTGAATTTTTGTCAGTTTTTTTCACAATTCTGAGTTCAGGGTGTTAATTGTTTCACATTTTAACGTTTACAGCATTAATATTCACACAATCACAATTTAGGCTACTAAATATATACCTGGCTCCAGCTGGGCGCATCAGCCTGCTCCAAGGTGGAGGGGTCTTCTCCTTCCGTGGAAGCCTCAGCTGGGGTGGAGGGAAGAGTGGAGGGAAGAGTGGAGGGAAGGGTGGAGGGAAGAGTGGACAGTGATTGCCTGGGTTCCATCTGGTCACCTATAAAAGTCAGTTGGTTGTAGTACCACAGCTTGGGTACATAAACATTCTCTGCTGCTGCTCCTGATCTGACTGATTCCTCAATCTTCTTGCGCTCCCGCTTGTACATGTGCCTTAAACTTGCAATTCTGGCTTCCACAAACTTGGTGTTTGCGTTGGGGACTTGAGTCTTCACAAAAGCCACAAGTGGCCCCAGTGTTGCCTTCCGGACATCCCTATTGCCATATAAAGGGTTCTTGAGCTGCCACAGGTTGGTATTTTTTCTGTACAGGGCAATGAATTCGGACATGAACTGCTGGTCCTTGAATGGATTCAACTGGGGTGCTGACATGTTTGTTTCTGTTTTGTTAGTAATGGCAATACAAAAGACCAAAAACACAAATGTTACTTAAAACGCACAACCAGTTTTTCTTACCAAACATTACACAACACACCCACACACAGGCAGCAACCCCTACACACAGGCAGCAACCCCTACACACAGGCAGCAACCCCTACACACAGGCAGCAACCCCTACACACAGGCAGCAACCCCTACACACAGGCAGCAACACATCCACACAGGCAGCAACCCCTACACACAGGCAGCAACCCCTACACACAGGCAGCAACCCCTACACACAGGCAGCAACACATCCACACAGGCAGCAACCCCTACACACAGGCAGCAACCCCTACACACAGGCAGCAACCCCTACACACAGGCAGCAACCCCTACACACAGGCAGCAACCCCTACACACAGGCAGCAACACACACATATCCTTAAAAAATGCTGGCCCAAAACCCAAAAAAAACACAGTAATGCATCCTAGAAAACACTTACCTTCGTACAGAGCGCTCGCTACTTCCGTTCGGGAACACGTGGGCCCCTCAAACAGCCTTATATACACTGCGCACGCGTCGAAGTCCGCCTGCGTCCTCCGCGTCGCCCGCCCATGACGTTCCTCCTGACGAGTATTCCCCGCCCCGCTTCCCCTCGTTGCATTGTTGGTGAATAAATTCATGAATATGGCGGACACATTCTCAGCCAGTAGCGCGGAGGAAAGCCAAGAAGCCAACACATCTGCATCCAGCAGCAGATATAAGGCCACCAATATGGCCTTTGAAGAGATGGTGGAGATGGTGGACATCCTCCAAAGGGAAGATTACGACGGGGAAAATGGCCCGTACCCTCGACCCAACTTGCGCAAGGACAAGATTCTCACTACAATCGTCAGCACCCTGGAGCATAAATTCGGCGTACGAAGGGGCAAGGATCAACTGCGCAAGCGATGGTCCGACATCAAATCCAGGGAGCACGATCAGTACAGGAGAATTCGAAAAGCCATCAAAAAAAGTAAGTCAAGCACGTGCGCTACTATGGTTATACTTGATATGTCTAATCTTGCGCAGATGTAATTACCATTCGTACCTGAAACTTGCGCAGATGTTATTACCATTCGTACGTGAAACTTGCGCAGATGTAATTACCACTCGTCCGTGAAACTTGCGCAGATGTAATTACCATTCGTACCTGAAACTTGCGCAGATGTTATTACCACTCGTCCGTGAAACTTGCGCAGATGTAATTACCATTCGTACCTGAAACTTGCGCAGATGTAATTACCATTCGTCCGTGAAACTTGCGCAGATGTAATTAACATTCGTACGTGAAACTTGCGCAGATGTAATTACCATTCGTACCTGAAACTTGCGCAGATGTAATTACCATTCGTCCGTGAAACTTGCGCAGATGTAATTAACATTCGTACGTGAAACTTGCGCAGATGTAATTACCATTCGTACCTGAAACTTGCGCAGATGTAATTACCATTCGTCCGTGAAACTTGCGCAGATGTAATTACCATTCGTACCTGAAACTTGCGCAGATGTAATTACCATTCGTCCGTGAAACTTGCGCAGATGTAATTAACATTCGTACGTGAAACTTGCGCATATTTGATGAAAGTTCCGTTTGTCTTCATAACGTTTATTGAGTTTACCTGGCTTTGGGTTGTTGGAGTTGTAAGGTTGTTTATTATTGTCACTATCTATACAATTACTGCTGTAGTAAGGGTTTTAGGGGTAACTTACACAGGGACTCCAGAGGCTGTTTGGGGGGGGGGGATAAATATGTTAAGCAGGGTCTCATGCTCACAATTCCCAAAAAATGCTCATCATCTATAAATACTGTAGGTGGTGACTTTTCAAAGAAGTACACTCACCTGTCCCTTGGATGGTGCAGCTACAATCTCTGATCTTGCAATCATGAAATTAATGTTTGCGGCTTCACTTCCCGGGTCACTATTGGGCATGCGCCAGTTGCGCAATGCAATAGGACTGGTCCGCGCGAGCTCGGGGACCCCTGTGTGTCCCAGCAGACAGCACGGTGGGACGGGATGTGGCGTATACTTCTGTGGGAGTCTAGGGCCGGATGTGTGTGCAAATACCTGCCTTACACAGGTATCTGCAACCCATCCCCCCTAAAAGGTTCAAAATAAGACACCACAGGGGTGCAGGGATCCAATGAGCGGAAGTTCAAATTTAGGGTTGAAGGGCGGTTTAAGTATTGGAGTTTCATTAGATAGACATTTCAATTCTGTCTTCAAGTAGGATCTTCTAACAAACTGCTAATAATTGGCAAGACTTTTAAACAATGTTTACTAATCCTATTTTGGCACTCAAATATCAGTGTGATTCAAAGTGTACCTTTTTGTGTTCCATTACCATAGGGGGCAAAAGACTCAGACGTCAGTCCGAACCTACGAGGACCTCCCGGCATCACCAGACTAATTGGGCAGTTAGCCCAAGCCCGCGCGTGGATGTGGCGGAACAGGTCGTTGAAGTGGATCAAATCTGCACCCCACCAAGTGAGTGTCTCAGAACACAGATTGAGCTAATTAATTAAGGTCTGCATGTTTTTGACACTTTTTTTCTTGTGTTTTATCTACCCAACTTTTAGGTGATGCTGATCTGTTTGTGGAAGGACAAGCTGCGGAGCCATTTTCCACTGACAGTGCCCACAGGCTTATTGGCCAGATCATGGCCTGGAATCTGCAGCTGGAAAATATGCAGAAGGAGATGGCCACCATGCAGCAGGGAATGAAGGACATGATTGATGTTTTGGGGAGAATCTAAAGACCCCTTTTACATTTCTTAACATCAATCATGTCCTTCATTCCCCTTTTGATGCGCTGTTTTACTAATTTTAGAGGCCAAATTTTTAATATGCACACGGTATGTCAACATGTGCTATGTGCCATCAGGGGATCTCAATGGACGCATTTGGTGTTTGCAACCCCTAATGCTAGTAGGTGAGAGGGAAGGGGTTTCACACACAAAACACGTCCATTGATTCCCCATGATGGAACATAGCACATGTTGACATTACCCATTTTCCAGTTAAATTAGTGTGCATATTCAAAATTTGGCTTCTACTGTTCATGGGTTACCTGTTGAACTTTGTAAGTTCTGGACTTTTACATTGTGTAAATAATTTCAAATGCTAAGCCTAAATTTTTTAACATTTTTAAACATGTTTTTATGTTTGTTTTAAAAAATCAATCACAAAAAAAAAAAAAAATATGTTGTGAGAAAAACACCAAAAAAATGTAAAAAAGATAACATAAAAAAAAAAAAAAAAATTTTTTTAAAAAAAAAAAAAAAAAAAAAATTAACCAAAAATACAAAAAAAAAAAAAAAAAAAAACAACCAAAAAAACAAAAAAAAAAGTTTTGGATGTGCACTATAATAAAAAAAATAATGTTTGCACAAATTAAAAAATGTGTGGTTTCTTCTTTTTAAATACTACCAGTTTGACAAAAACATGTTGTGGTTCATTGACAAAGGGGCTTATTTACTAAACGCTAAACAAGTTTGCCACTATTAAGATGTGCACTAGGACAACATATAAAACAGGCCAAATTAAAAGCAAAACAATACGAAACTACCAATATTTCAAACATAAATAACTGTATTTATTCTTTGTAAATCAAAAAGATGGTTTAAGGGTCTGCTGCCATTTCAATGGCCCCCCTACCATTAAAATACTGTAAATAAAGGTCCCGCACTTGCTGGGCTGATTGTGGTGCCGAACCAATACGGCGATTATCCAGTCCTGTCATGTTGCCTTCCACTCCGGCCTCAGGGCCAATTGGTAAGGAGTATGTTCCTGAATGTTTGCGTAAATAATTGTGCATGACACAGCATGCAAGAATAATAGTATTCAGTTTGTACTCTGCCAGATGTAGGGATGTAAGGAGCAATCTGAAACGGTTGGCCATAATACCAAAGGCATTTTCCACCACCCTTCTTGCTCTGGCCAACCGATAATTAAAAATCCTCCTCTCAGGGGTGAGGGATCGTTGGGGAAATGGCCTCATCAGATGGTCACCCAGACCGAACGCCTCGTCGGCAATGAAGACGAAGGGGAGTCCCTCCACATTATCTTCATCTGGTGGCAGCTCCAGCCCACCAGTCTGGAGACGATGACCGAACTCCGTGTGGTTGAAGACTCCTCCGTCCGACATCCGGCCGTTTTTTCCCCACATCCACATACAGAAAGTCATATTGTGCCGACACCACCGCCATCAACACGATACTATGGAACCCCTTATAATTCCAATAGTATGACCCCGAATGGGGTGGGGGCACAATTCGCACATGTTTGCCGTCAATCGCCCCTCCGCAGTTGGGAAAGTCCCAACGGGCAGCAAACTGGGAAGCCACAGTCTGCCATTCCTGTGGCGTGGAGGGACACTGTGAAGTCAAACAGAAAGATACAATTTAAATTATAAACCAGGCAAAACACCAAACTAAATGCAACAAATTAACAAACAATTTGGAAGAACATATGTATTTATTTTGTAAATCCTTGAAATAAAGCCAAAAGATTAAGGATAAAAGGGACAAATCTCTGATTGATGACCCCTCTGATGGACCAGAGAAGATAATAATGGGGATGTGGGTGGGGAGTAAATAATTGTAAGGTCACACAATACACATGCAATTAATTAAAGGTGTGTGTGGGGGGGGGGGGATAATTACAAGCTGACCAAAACCACATGCTATTAATTATCAGGGGGTGTGGGGGTGGGGGGTTAATTACAAGCTGACCAAAACCACATGCTATAAATTATCAGGGGGTGGGGGGTGGGGGTGGGGATAATTACAAGCTGACCAAAACCACATGCTATTAATTATCAGGGGGTGTGTGGGGGTGGGGATAATTACAAGCTGACCAAAACCACATGCTATTAATTATCAGGGGGTGTGGGGGGTGTGGGGGGGGGATAATTACAAGCTGACCAAAACCACATGCTATTAATTATCAGGGGGTGTGGGGGTGGGGGGTTAATTACAAGCTGACCAAAACCACATGCTATTAATTATCAGGGGGTGTGGGGGTGTGGGGGTGGGGATAATTACAAGCTGACCAAAACCACATGCTATTAATTATCAGGGGGTGTGGGGGGTGGGGGGGGGTTAATTACAAGCTGACCAAAACCACATGCTATTAATTATCAGGGGTGTGGGGGTGGGGGGTTAATTACAAGCTGACCAAAACCACATGCTATTAATTATCAGGGGGGGTGTGGGGGTGGGGATAATTACAAGCTGACCAAAACCACATGCTATTAATTATCAGGGGGTGTGGGGGTGGGGATAATTACAAGCTGACCAAAACCACATGCTATTAATTATCAGGGGTGTGGGGGTGTGGGGGGGGATAATTACAAGCTGACCAAAACCACATGCTATTAATTATCAGGGGGTGTGGGGGTGGGGATAATTACAAGCTGACCAAAACCACATGCAATCAATTTAAAATTGAGGGTCAAGGGGGGTGAAAGGGGTGAAAGGGGGGGTGAGTAAAGCTGTACAATGGAGCTGGTAATATACATTTTTAACCAAAGAAAGTGACTAGGCTAGGGGTGTTTAGGGGGCCAAGCTTCCATGCTGGGGAGGTTGGTGCAAGCAAATATGCATGTGACCCACTAAATAATACATTCTTAAAGCTATTTCGATAAGTCAACCATAAAATACTAGACAAAAAACCAAAATAAAAAAAAAAAAGGAATAGGGGACATTCATAGAATAGTCCTATCATGGTAATTAGCTAATGATGACATTGATGCACTACATTAGCAAACATACAAGACATAGGTAATTTTAAAAGAGAAGACTTACCTTAATGTATTCCTCCTGCAGGACGTGGATAATGGCAGAACAGGTCTCTGGAATAATGAGCCCCAGAGCCTGGGGGGAGATGCCTGTCGTGAACTTGAGGTCCTGCAAGCTTCTCCCCGTCGCCAAGTAACGCAACGTGGCGACTAGCCTCTGCTCCGCACTGATGGCTTGCCGCATGCAGGTATTCTGCCTGGTAATATAAGGGGACAGCGAAGCCAACAGACGGTGAAAAATGGGGTCCGTCATCCGGAGATAATTCCTGAAATCATCAGGATTATTCTCACGGATCTCACGGAGCAAAGGCATATGCGAGAATTGGTCACGCTGGCGCAACCAATTCTTGGTCCATGAACTCCTCCTCACCCTGTTCATGGACTGGGCTCGTGCCAAGGTGTTAACCGCAACACCGAGCCCCTGCACAGCACGAACTCGTTCCCGAGTACGTCCACACTCCATGGCTTCAAAACGGTCGGCTGATCAAACAAACAACTTAACAGAACGCACTGAAGAACAGCAAGGCCTATGAAGAACGACCTGAAAAACAGGAACGAGCGGACCAGAACGGCCTGAGAACAGGTAGGAACTGATCCACACGCACTGAAAGCCAGATACAAACCTCACAAGCACAAACTGAACGGCAGAAGCGAACGAATTAAGCAGAAGTCTGAGAAGCGCGAATCGTCTCTAACCAAACGTCAACTAACACGCGATACACACGAGATTAGCTGACGGGGCCCAAAGGGTGTCGTTTGGGATCTCGAGCTTCCTTTTTCTAGTCCCGTCGTACGTGCTGTACGTCATCGCGTGAACCGCCGGACTTTTTGCGTGATCGTGTGTGGTCAAGTCCGTTCGCTTTTTAGTCCAGCGTACCTAGCGGGAAAGTCCAGCGGATTGTCCGCTGGACTTAGGTCCGCCGGGAAAAGTCCGTACGTGTGTACGAGGCATTAGAAAGTCTTAATTTACTCATTAGCACTTGGTTGTTTTTCAGCACTCAGGAGAACATTCTGGCCTCAAACTGATTCATTCAACGCTGGTCCAAACAGCTGTAAATTATTTTCAGTGTTTTCAATATTTTTCTAGCAGTAGCTACAACAATCATTAGAGGACCATATTCATTCAGCAACTTTCCAGTTTTAATTGTTAAAGCTAAAGTTTAGTTTAAAATGTTATTATGGATGCAGCACCAGGGACATAACTTACCTCCAATGAAGTTTGTCCCATATCCTGCTGCCTGCTGCTTTCTGTAGAAGTCTTCCCTCCACTGATCCAGGTAGTATTCTCCACAGCCGTTATCTTCCGGCACTGTGGGGTTTAAGATCAGTGGCTGTGACTGTAAAGTATTGACGCAGCTCGCCCTACCCTCCCTCCTCTCTTGCCCATTCATGAAACTCATAGTATTTTTTTCCCAGAATGGAAAGCGTTCTGTGAATAGAGGAGGGGCATGAGAATAATAGGATCTTCGTCTTCCATTCACAATTTTTTTTTTATTCTGGAAAAGAATACTACAAGTACTGTGAATGGATGACAGAGGAGGAGGGGGAGGGCAAGGTGTGACAATGCTTCACAGTCAAAGCCACAGATCTTAACCCCAAAGTGGCAGTAGATCACTGATGCGGGGAGTGCAGCCTGGCATCAGTGGAGCGAAGATTTCTACAGTAAGCAGCTGCCAGTCAGATATGGGACACGCGTCATAGAGGTAAGTTATGTCCCCGGTGCTGTATACTCTTTTTTAACCTAACTTCAGCTTTAAAGTGGGAGTAAACTCCCATCTCTGACTTTTACCTATAGGTAATCCTATAATAAGGCTTACCAATAGGTACTGTAAATATCTCCTAAACATGCACCATTTAGGAGATATTTACTGTACATGCTGCAGGTGACGCCACCCAGGCAGCTCCTTCAGAGTCCTGTGCCGTAAGCGGCAGCTCCCTCGTGCATGCGTGGGAGTGACGTCATCCTAGCTCTGGCCACTCACACAGTCCACAAACCTGGAAGAAAGCCCTCTCAGCAGTGACAGCATGGCGCTGGAGGGCTTTGTTTTCAGGTAAGTTTCACATAATGTGCTAGTATGCATGGCTTTACCTTGCAGGTTGCAAAAAAATAAAAAAACACACACAGCGGTTTAATGCAGCTTTAAAATACTAGTGGTAAAACATTCCCAGCAGTACTAGGATCTGAAACTCAACTCTAGGTTAAATCTTTTGTTTTTGGTTTTAGATAGCATGGTGTAAGATTCAGAACATCCATCAATTTTTACATTTTAAAAATTTCTGTCTGATTCTGTAAGTGGAAACTCCTTTTGTATCCAGTTCTGTGTGACACCTGTTATCCGGAGAGGAACTGAAGGGAAATCTTTCTCATGGGGACACAGACAGCTATAAAATGCTGAAAAGGTTTAAACCTTCACTTACTCTACTAGAAAATGTGTTTTTATTGTTGCCTTTGTCTCCGTTTGGGTCATTTATCCGCATTTCTTGTGCCTTCTGACATTTTCCCCTGTTCTGTCACCTATTAAATTGACAGGAAGCAAGATGTCAGAAAACAGCAAAAAAAAAGTTTACAAAGGTTCTAACATTTTTCTTATCTATTCGAAACTTTACAAAAAAATGTGCTTGGAGTTGGGCTTTAAAGGACTACTAGTAGTATTTGAATTCCATTTCACATGCCTTTATTTATATTTTCTCTGCATTTATATACAGACCAAGCTGTTAAGCAAACATGAGGGGCTGAGACAAACCATATAGCATTATTGAGGTACCCAAAATTGTCATTTTTTCTTTATGTAGATTAAACCTTTTTTCCCCCAAAAAATAAAAAAAATTGCTGCAGCTGTTTAAAAGGGTATTAATTGGTGTTAGAATTGTATTTGTTTGCCACTTACTTAAAATCCATTTAAACTATATGTCCCTCAGCTACCCCAACCACAAAGCGACAACATTGGGGAATGATTTAACTGTATCTCTAGGCAAATTTTTATTTTTCCAGATAGAGTAGGAAAAGGTTGAACCGGGTGTAGGCAAACCAGTCGATTGGCATCTACCTGTCACTTGCGGCAAATTCATGGGCGGGCCCTCCTTACCCTGCAGGTGGGGGGCCTCTCTCTGTTCATATGGGGCCACAGTCATGTGAGAGTCGGCATTAAAGCTAAACCCTGGCTTAGATATGAGTCGTACACTGTGTGCAGCCGTGTAATATACAGAGCTCCTCTGTGAAACATTATGTCCCATGTCCAGGGCTTTTTTTCAGCTGGAATTTGGTGGAACTCAGTTCCACCACCTCTGGCTCAGGCCCTCCGCTTCCTGCTCACCACTGTCACTTGTAAACACAGAAGTTCAGCTTCTGTGTTTACAAGTGACCGCTTGTCTCCCAATGGCTCCCACAGATCTGATCTCCTGAGCGGCTCCCACTGAGTGCAGGATGGGGACAAGTGAGGTGCAGATGCCTGGGGTGCAGTGCAGATGCCAACACCCCAGCTGAATACAGCAACAAAAGTAAGACATGTGAAATATGGTGGAGCATTTAAGGAGGGGGGAGAAGATGGGTTTGGGGGATTGCACACCGAGGTCAGCAGAAGACGAGTGAATGTTAGATGTGGTTGGGGATGCAGAGGTAAGCAGTTGTGGAAGAAGACTGAACACTGCACTTTGTGTGTAGTGCACCCCTGAACTCTGCTCTATGTATTCAGGGCACCCCTGAACTCAGCATTCTCTGTGTAACCCCCCCAGAACGCTGCACTCTGTACATAATGTACTCTTGATATTTAATGCCCCTTTAAGACCCTCCTACATTGAAAGGTGTGAGTGTGGGGGGGGGGTTTGGGGGGGTCGTGGTTGAGTTCCTGTACCTATTTTCTGAGAAAAACAGCCCTGCCCATGTCACTGCCCACCTTTGCCTACCGAACGTAGCATTTAGGAGGGACACCGCTGAGCCTGTGCCCTACTCCACCAGTCCAGAATAACTCTGTCACCTCACTCTCAGTGACAGTATGGGGTCTCGCCGTGCACTAAGCATGGACCTCATGCGTGCACTTTATTTAACTCCTTCACTCTCCCATACCATGTGGCTAGGTCCATGGGGTGTCCGTACCGCAGGTTTAGTCCCGATTGCTTTTGGGGCACCAATTGCTAGGGAGGGAGTCAGAGCACCAACCTCTCGCTACCGGAGTACCTGTGACCCATGCCTGTTACCACTCTTTACTGGCCAGCTGCTATACATTGCCACTAGATCATGGTTACCTGTAGCAACCACACTTTCCTCAACTCTCCTGCTCAGTTAAACCTTCGTGGTGGCCTTCTGTTCCTCTTCAACCCCGTATGTGCTTTACAGGCCCTGTTCTTTGATACTCCATATTTATTTATTTATTTATTTATTTATTACAGGATTTATATAGCGCCAACAGTTTACGCAGCGCTTTACAATATTAAAAAGGGAGACAATACCTTCATGCATTAATTTGAATAATTTCATACCAGGCTTAGAACAGTTAAAATACTTTGAAATCCTCACAGCATTACAGTCTCATAATGCAAAACACAGTTTCTTCCTAACTAATTAATCTCAGGCTGCTCAGGCATACCTTTCCAGGTAGATTCCTAGTGAGGTCGATTCCCGTGCAGTGTGCTTGCAGGTTGCTGTTGGTTACATCTTCATAGACAGGCTTTTCTCCATTTTCCCATGCAGTCCCAGCTCCCTGTTAAGCCTAGCCTTCCCCTTTTTACATGTGGAACAGGGTGGAGGGCAGAGCCCAGAAATGCCTAGGAAAATGCAAAATCCATATTAACCTTTTCCCCACCGGGCAGCCCAGTAACTATCTACAATAGCAGCGCCCCTAGTAGGTACCTGCCTACAATCTGATGGGCAGATTGTGATCTTGCCTTGCTCCCAGTTCCTAACCCTGCTCCCCCTCCTCTCAGAACTTATGAGAGTGTCAAAAAACAATATGGCATTGGGAATGACAGAAGTGCCACCAATCAGTGAGCAGTGGGAGACGGGGCCCTGCCCAGCCAACTCTGTGAAGCCATGAGACACATCTGTGTTAAAATGGCAACAGGAGGATCTGGTGTGCCCATAGTGGACATGTGCTGCAGAGCAGGTCCCTGCAGACTGAAAATGGGTGAAAGGACAGCAGAGGTTGGGTGTCAGGAGGGCACCAGGCTGTACAAGTGTGTTGGCTGCAATGACAGGTCCAAATTAATGACCTGGCACAGTTATTAGAGGGATCAACAGTTTTCTGCTGCCTACAATGTGCATGCATGTGTTTACTTCAGACCTATGCACTCTGCATTAAATACTACTGACCCCTGCATTGTGTGTTCCTTACTCCAACCTCTGCACTGTGTATTAATTATAACTGTACTCTGTGTTGCATACTACTACCCTCTGAACTCTGCGTTAATTATCCCTGTCCCCTGCATTATATCTTGCATACTACTGTCCTCTGACTTACATACTACTGAACTCTACTGATTCCTAAACTCTCTTCCACGTCTCCTGCTAAATCTCCACCCCTCCAGGGTTTCCTAGCCATGGGTTAGACCCTCTGTCAAGTTTTTATTGCTGTTTGTGTCCCCAGTGGAGAGATTTCCCCCTCTAGTTGTACTGGTGACCATTGTCACTGGGAAAGAATGCCTATTTCTCTCAGTCATGACTAATCTGCTTTGTGCAAATAGGAGGCAATAGTCTCTATTTGACTCCAGGAAATTCTCTTATGATTCCAATTTAATGCTAAGCACTTTTTTAAGGAGGATGTCAGCAGGGAATGGTAAAAACAAGTTGATAAATACTTCAAGCAAATAAATCTATCTGGTAATGCATGGGCAGTTTTGCACGTACACTTTTTGCCTGAATATTGGACACTTTAAAACGTTGCCTCACATCTTATAATATCCCTTTAAAGCTTGGTTATCATTTTCTAAAAAATCAGCCAGGACATATAAAGTAGAAAGCATAATTTTTTTTCTCTTAATTATTAACAGATAGTGGCCTTGGAGCACATAATGTCACTTCCAAATCAAAAATATACAGGATATGGTGTTTAGCAACTATTCCATGTGAATAAACAAACTTGAAGGCTCTGTTCTTGTGCCCCCATCATTTGCAGTTTGTTGCTGGCAGATAAGATAGGTGGATTAACAAATTGAATCATAAACTTTAAGAGTGTTTGTGATTATTGCTGATGTTTTGAAGTGACTGTTATGTTGAACCGCAGTCTGGGAAAATCTGGACCTATAAGAGCACATTCATTTTAGGAGGTGGGAGTGTGTACACTTTTTATATCCGAATTCCTGACATCAATGCTTTAAGACTTATTTTCCATTCCAACTTTCAAAGTAGCAAAAAAAGACATACTTGTATGTGATGTCAGGAAGCAAGTAAAGGTCAATGTAACCCAGAAGAGCTTTAATGGGAAGTTGTCTGTCCTCTTACTAAAGTATTGAATGAGGAACTCCAGCCAAGATTTAGGAATTCTACATTTAATGAGAGCCGTTTAACAAAACTTTATTTAACTGATTTTTTTTTTTTATTAAAGATTTAATTTTCTTTGAAATAGTCACCTTAGGGAGTCACGGATTATTTCTATGGAAGAACTTAAAGGTTACAGTGAGACTCATAGGGAGCCAAAAAGCCTTCCAAATGAAAAGGGATTCACTTATAACCGCCTCCTAACAAATCCAGAAGATAAAGAGTTATTCCTTGCTTAAACTTAACTGGCAAAAAAAATAGATTTTAGATTTTTATATCCTGGCAAACCTCACCACAACCAGGCCTTAAAGCGGTAGTAAACTCCAAAATGACATAATAGCACATTATGTGAAACTTACCTTAAAACAAAGCCTTATAGGGCATGTTGTCCCTGCTGACAGGGCTTTCATCTTCACCCGCTCTTCTATCCGGGTTCATGGGCTGCGGCCGCTTGAGTGTCTGAGCCACGGTGGTGTCACTCCCTTGCATGCGCACAGGAGTCACTGTTTATGGCACAGGGCTCTGAAGGAACGGCACAGGTATGCCATTCCTTCAGAGCTCATGCGTCTGTGACATCACGCAAGTAAATATCTCCTAAGTGGTTGTAACCCTAAAAAAAAGAAGATCCAGTCCCCTTATAGAAGGTTAAATATCACAGTGCCTGTGCTGTCTAACTTGTCCCTCTCGAAGCTGTAAAAAACCTAGTTGATCCTGCCTGTTCCTATATCCTGCTTGGTGTGCTCACCACGGTAATCATGGCTGCTGATCCCCGATTACTCTGTGGTCAGTTTACATGCCTCCGTCATCCGCTGCACTCCTCTCACCCCCTCCCTGCTTGTTAGCTCCTGAGTGTGTGCCATCTCACCCCCCCCCCCCCCCCGCCGCTATTAGTAGTAAAATAAACCCAATGAAATTTAACTGCCAGCTTTTCTCTTTTATGCAGTCATAACACACTGTGTACATGTTTGTGGAAAACGATGACATTAAATACCTTTTTTCAGATCTCTTCTGGCCCTGTCACATGACCTCAGGTCTCTCTCCTCCCCCATCTGAGGGCAACAGCGAAGGGGCTGAGCGGCCAGAACAGCTGTCATGTGACCTCCCCGGCTTATATCTGAGGGAGATCTCGGGCCCCTCCCACTGTAGCCCATAGATGGGAGGAATAGAGTGGCCAGAGGTCACATGACCAGCCAGAAGAGATCTGAAAAAAGGTATTTAGAGGCATCATTTAACACAAACATGTACACAGTGTGTTATGGCTGCATAAAAAAGAGGGGCTGGTAGTGATATTATTTTATGGTTACAACCACTTTAACAGTACCTAGAGGTAAGCCTTATTATAGGCTTACCTCTAGGTAAAACATATACAAATCCATTTTACTACCACTTTAAAGGAGATCTATAGTCAGAGCATACACTTTCATTTCATGATGACATCAGCATCAGCAATGTAATAACAAACAATCATTAAATAAATTATAAATTTCCCCCCCCCCCCCGTCACTCGGTCAATCATCCATCTGTCCGCCCATCAGCCCTGCACTTACCCCATCCAGGCCACGGGCAGCTTTGGCGGCTTCCCCCTGCATCTCCTCCTCGGCAACCCCCCCTGCTCAAGGCAAATATGGTCGCTTCTCCTCTTAGCCAATCAGGACTTAAAACTCGCTTGCTGATTGGCCGGGAGGAGGAGCAAGAAGACAATAGCGAATATTAATTTGCTATTGTCACACAACTGCACCCACCCTTTTTTGAAGCCAATTAGAGCCTTAGGCTCTAATCACGGCTCTAATCACGTGCTTCAAAAAAAAGAAACCTGTTTGAAATCCATGCACCTGACACCTTGCATGTAGATTAGGATCCGGGCGCATGGATTAGGGGGGTGGCCCCCTGCGAACCTAATGGAGAGGCCGCCACTGATCCAATATATAAGCTTACTTGAAAAATCACCTTTCTTGTTGTGAGCTCTGCCTGTTTGCTGGCCATCTCTTTTCATGACTTCCTGGACTCCCTGCATGCTTTGCAGCTTCTCCTCTGCTTTCTTTTTTTAAGGACTACATATCCTATGGTACCTTGCTGCTTGCAAACCGGCATTCCTGTACTGACTTTGCCTCCTAAAACTCCTCCTCTCAGCAACTCTGTAGTTAAAGAGGTTGTATACCCCACTTTGTGATTTTTACCTACAGGTAAGCCTATAATAAGGCTTACCTGTAGGTAAAATTATTATTTCCTAAATGTGCACAATTTAGGAGAAATTCACCCTGCATGCTGCCGCTGACATCAGTGGCACATGTGCTCTGAACTTCCAGCGTATCATGCCAGAACTTCAGAGTTTCTTGCCGGAATTCAAGGGCTCCCGCACGCAACACCGGGGGATAATGTCAGTCCCCTCAGCAGTGACCGGGCCACTGGACCCTGGAACAGGTAAGTGTCCGATTATTAAAAGTCAGCAGCTGTATTATTTGTAGCTGCTGACTTTAATTTTTTTTTTTTTAATGGGCACTCCTCTTTAAGCTGCTCAGTTCAGATCCTCTCTCCCTTCGCCCGGTCAACACATCCAGAGACTCTCTCCTGTGTACCTGTTGAAGACTCGTTTGGCTGACGTCCCTTCTGCTTCCTGATCTTGCTTGCTGTTCCACTATGCTGATTCTCCAGTTTCCTGAGTTCCTGGCCTGTCCTGAAGTACGCTGATCTCTGACTCCCTGACGTCCTGGCTTGTCTGACTATTCATTAGTATGCGGCGCATACTAGCTCACTGTGCCTTTGTCTTACAGGGGTTTTTTTGTTTTTGTTTTTTACAGGGTTTACAACCGCTTTAAGAAGGCAGGTTCTGTGAAATGTGGGACACAGCAGTGCCTACTCACAGGGCATAGCAAATATATGTTACAGAATTCAAGGAATTAAAGTGGTTTTAGAGGCTCAAGGTTTTTTACCTTCAAGCACCTTCTATGTTTATTTTTTTAATGAACTTTTAATGTCACTTTAAATGTGTGGGGATCTTCACAATGTAAAATTACAAACTTCAAGATCATTCAGTGTAATATAAGTAGGTTAGCAATCACTGAAAAAAAATGTGGAAATGAATATATGATTTTATATTTTGATACATAGTCACACTTTAACTTTACATCTAAATGGTGCTACTTTACTGTTTATGGAGGTGTCCTTTTAGAAAATAAGATCACAGGGACCTGCCAAAACTCTGTTGCTGGTAAATCAGTACTACAGTATCTTAAAACAGAAAATATCCACATCCACGCTTTCTCAACCTTTACTTATTAAAAAAAGGAAAGAATGCCGGCGCCGCCGAGCGGAGGGGGGATGAGTGGGGCTCAGTTCAGATCCTCTCTCCCTTCACCTGGTCAACACATCCAGAAACTCTCTCCTGTGTACCTGTTGAAGACTCGTTTGGCTGACGTACCTTCTGGTTCCTGATCCTGCTTGCTGTTCCACTACGCCGATTCTCCGGTTTCCTTATTTCCTGGCCTGTCCTGAAGTACGCTGATCTCTGACTACCTGACATCCTGGCTTGTCTGACTATCCATTCGGTTACCGAACTCTGGCTATGATTTGACTAAGTTGCTTTGTTTACCTTTTATTATTATTATTAAACAAGTGTGATTTAACTGCACTTCTGTCTCGGTCTGATGGTCTTATGGTTTATGGTTTCTGACACAACATCTACTTTGAATTTAGCAAAATTAGCATTGATGTAATTCAGGATGCTCTGAACCCAATTCTACACAGCCAGAAGGCAACTAGTTTGATCCAGCGTAGAATTCTGACATAGCACAGGCAGCCTCAGAAGTGAAAGCAATGCAATATAGTATGCAGGCATTTTAGTGGCTCTGTTTTAGATGGTGAAGCTACTTAACATGGGAATGCAGGCTGCACCTATAAAACCTCCCTCAATCAAAACATTCCCCAAAGACAACCAAATAAAAACATAAACTCCAGATTTTATTGTGGAAAAAATATGTCTGCGGCACTGTATTTTGGTTTTTAAAATAATAAACAAGCCCCCCCCCCCCCTGAATCCGAGTGTGACATACCACAAACAAGTGCTTGTGACGGGTGGGTAGCTCTTATTCTGGGCTGATCACCAGAGGAAAACACCTGGGCTTCAGCCCCTTATATAATGTTCCCCACACCTTCTGCCAAGTTCCACTCAATCTGATTGGACACACATTTATCTGTATAGTAAGGTGTGGGAAATTGACATTGTGGGAAAGAGACAGTGCACAACTTGTAAACATCTTAAACTTACTGCAAGTAATGTCATAATTGGAGAAAAAAGGGGGAGGGGCAGCCGCATGCCCAGGGCAAGTGTGCCCAAATAGATTAAGCCCACTTGAGAAGGGAGTCACCATAAATGCTAATTGGAGTTATGTCAGGGCCTTTCAGCTATGTGTGGCTGAATTTGAGGGATCCCAGGACATATCAAAAATATACAGTGCCTTGAAAAAGTATTCATACCCCTTGAAATTTTCCACATTTTGTCATGTTACAACCAAAAGCATAAATGTATTTTATTGGGATTTTATGTGATAGACCAACACAAAGTAGCACAGTATTAAAGAGATGAGTATAGGACATATACAATGCTAGACTGAAATAGTGTTGTATATTATGTAGGGGCACTATTGTTTAGATTGTCCAGATTGTACACCGGGCAGTTTCCGCGGCAGCCAGGGAGAGTGGTGCGAAAGTATTTGTGTTTAGATAAACACTAGATACTACTATTGTAAGTTCAGTGTGATTTGGCTCAGAGGAAAGTGTCTTCCAGGGTCTGTAGGAAGTAGGCGTATACATAACCACTCGAGACTGCCGGTGAGAGGTCTGGGAGGTTACTATAACAACCATAGAGTATTTAAGGGCTCGGGTGAGGTGGCCCACCCATCTGCTGAGGAAGACCAATCAGAGGTCGATACGCGTGTAGAGGGGAAGAGCCGAGCCTGCAACGTCACACAGTTTTGCTTTTTATCTTGTAAGTGTCCTTTTTAGCAGGGGTTATTTAATACATTTTAAAACAGAGAGCACTATGTTTCCTGTGTTTGTGATTGCATGACATGGAAGCGATAGCCCAGGAGTGGAGGAGAGTCTAAGGAGCGAGGTTATTTACCCATGGGAATCACACTGGAAGTAGTTGAAACAGCAAAGGGCTGAAGGTGAACAGCTGACCTACCGTGGATGGGAGAGATCGTTGAGGAGTGAGAGTAAAAGATCTATAATTGAGTCTGCCTGACTCACTGTTGAGGTGAGCAGGTATAACAGCCGATGGAGGTGTGCACAAATAAGTAGTGTTTAAAGAGTCAACACTTTGTAGAACCACTTTTTGCTGCAATTACAGCTGCAAGTCTTTTTGGGTATGTCTCTACAAGCTTTGCACATCTAGAGCAGTGTTTCTCAACTCCAGTCCTCAATGCGCCCCAACAAGTCATGTTTTCAGGATTTCCCTCAGATGAAAACAACTGTGGTAATTACTTTCAAGTTTATTAAGGAGCTGGGGCTACATGGAGTGAAACCTGATTTGTGGAAGCCAAAAACTATCCACAAGTTGATCAGAGCATCGGACATTGTCGAGACTATTCCAGGCCTCCCTTCAGCCACTTGCAAAGTGGTCTGGAGGAATATTTCTTCAAAGAGACTCACCAACAGGCACAAAGATCTGGCATGGATGGCAATCCAAGGGGGGTTGCCACTCAGGACATTCATGCATGCCAGAAACCTGTGCAGATACAGACACTACCCCTTTTGCATCATCCAGGAGGAAACTGCTTTGCATGTTTTCTAGGAGTGTCCCTTTGCACAGGGCCTGTTGAGGGTCCTGGAACCTGATCTCAAAGTCTTTGTACCACAGACTGCAATCACACACTTTAGTGTGTTGAACGGACTATTCTGTGGGACTCACTCACAAGAGGACATTGACAGTGCCTGGCGGGTGCTGTGTTGCTTGAGGATGCTGTTTGGTGCGCCAGAAAGCACCTCATCCACCAGCGGGAGAGGATGTCCATCGAGGACTGTCGCAGACTGGTTCACAGTCTGCTCAGAGACTATCACTTGATGGACTTCAAGGAGGAAGAGGAGGTCTGAAGATTTCCCCTTTCCCCCACCCTCTCCCACTCTATGTATCCTTGGGCAGTGCAATAAAGCTTCGAGCCTGTGAACTCTTCCCCCCCCCTCCCCCCCACATCACGCCCGTTGCCTATTGAATTGCAATTGACAGAAGATGACCGAAGACCATGTTAAATGTTATTGAAGTAATGCTTTCAGGGTAATGCAGTGTCATGCGTGATGTGATGTTTCGGGGTACCATTACTCTGCGCAACACATCAGGCATCATACCGCAGGATGAAAGTAATTTAATTGTATGCTTGGAATGTATTGCTATGTAGTGTATTTATGCGCTGCGTCGCAGTACAGAGTTGAATGTACCCTGTTCAAAGTATTTGTCTTTTGTATATTTTCTTGCAAAATAAAGTATACATTTTCAATCAAAAAGCTGTGTTAATTACTAAGGCAGTGAAACTGATCAAAGCACCTGTGCAAAATAATGAAAAGCCTGAAAACATGACCTGTTGGGGCACCTTAAGTACTGGAGCTGAGAAACACTGATCTAGAGAGTGAAAATTTTGCCCATTGTTCTTTGTAAAATAGCTCAAGCTCTGTCAAATTGGATGGAGAGCGTCTGTGAACAGCAATTTTCAAGTTTTGTCACAGATTCTCAAAGGGATTTGGTCTGGTATGTGCCATACTAGCACATAGTTACATAGTTACATAGTAGGTGAGGTTGAAAAAAGACACAAGTCCATCAAGTCCAACCTGTGTATGATTTTATGTCCGTATTACATTATATAACTCTGTATGTTGTGGTCGTTCATGTGCTTATCTAATCGTTTTTTTAAACTTTCGATGCCCTCCGCTGAAACCACCGCCTGTGCAAGGGAATTCCACATCCTTGCCGCTCTTACGGTAAAGAACCCTCTACGTAGTTAAGGTTAAACTTCTTTTCTACTAATTTTAATGAGTGGTCACGTATCTTATTAAACTCCCTTCCGCCGAAAAGTTTTATACCTATTGTGGGGTCACCAGTATGGTGAATATGCTTTGATCTAAACCATTCTATTGTAGCTCTGACTGTATGTTTAGGGTTGTTGTCCTGCTGGAAGGTAAACCTCCACCCCAGTCTCAAGTCTTTTGCATACTCAAACAGGTTTTGTTCTAAGATTGCCCTGTATTTGGCTCCATCCATCTCCCCATCAACTCTAAAATTATATAATCTTTATTATTTTTCTTCATACATAAAAAAAAACAGAATACATACGCACATTTAATTTCCATAAGCTCCTTTTCTCACGATTTGCTAAAAAATTACCTTTAACCTGTAGTTCTTTTATACCTCCCGGCTTTCTTTTATTGCTTCTAATATATTCCCTTCCTTTCCTTTTCCATTCCCCTTACCTTTATACTCTCCCTATCCCCTCTGTTTGCCAGTATGATGTTCTGTCCCATTTTAGTCTCTCTCCCCCTTATCCATTATATTGGGCATCCCTGCTTATCCATCCATGTTTTCCACATTTTTACAAATTCTTTCGTGTTTCCTCTCCTTGTGTATACCGTTCTTTCCCTCCATATTGTTTCTGTAATTAATCTCGTCCATTCTCCTGTCGTTGGGGGTTTTTCGGCCTGCCATCTTTGCGCTATTAGCTTTCTCGCCTGGAATAGACATCTCAACACTACTTTGGTTACGCAGGGGCCTCCTACTATTCCCTCATCCAGACCCAATATACACAGTCTGGGGTTCATTTCTAACCTCGCATCGTACACTGTATTCAGTGTATCGAGGATTTCTGACCAGTAACGAAACAATTTCGGACATTTCCATACCATATGTGCTAGGTCCCCAGTGTCTTGACACCTAGGGCACCTGGCGTCTTTTCTCCACCCGAAATCAAAGAGTCTCTTAGGAGTGTAATATGTCCTATGTAATAGCATCAGGTATGAGACCCTTTGTGCGGGCGAGACCGACACCATGTGTCCCTTCTCAAGTATTCTCAACCATTGTTCATCTGACAGGGTTCCGAATTCCTTTTCCCACTTCCTCCTGCTCTTGAGTCGTTCTGGGCTTTCTACGCTACCTTCGCATAGGTAAGGGTAAACTTCTGCTATGAATCCTTTAGTCTTGTCTTGGGAGCCTATTCTTTGATATACCGGAGAATTAACCCAGTTTGGTCCTTGTTGCGCAAATTGCCTATTTAAAGCGTGTCTAATTTGTAAATATTTATAGAAAGAATGTTTCGGTATGTCATAGTCTGTTCTTAGTGCTGTGAATGTCTTTAGTGTCTTTCCTTCGTATAGTTGAGCTAACTTAACTATCCCCTTTGTCTCCCACTCTTTAAACTTCCCCATCTTCTCCACTTCCTGCAGGTTCTTGTTATTCCAGAGGGGGGTGTGTTTTGTCATGCCCTCCAGCCCTTTTACTGTTTTTAATGCCTTCCAAACTTTTAACCCAAGCCTCACCGTGGGGGTTCTGTAACAGAATGAGTTTGCCTCTAGAACTTCTATTATTGATCTGTGCGGAGTTCCTGCAATCATTAGATCCTTATTACCTCCTCCAACCCCTCCTATATGTTGCAGTTGGGCGGCTAGGAAATAACTTCGTGGGTGTGGCACTGCCATCCCGCCCTTTCTTGTTCCTAGTTGCAGTGTTTGTAATCCTATCCTAGGCTGGCCTCCTTTCCATATAAGTTCTCTAAACAGCGTGTCAATTTTCCTGAACCATTTTTTATCTATCCATGTCGGGCAGTTATGCAACAGATATAAAAGCTGTGGCTGCCACAGCATCTTAATCAGATTACATCTCCCCGCCACCGATAGAGGAAGACGTCTCCAAATTGCGGTTTTGGATTTAAATTTAGCTAACAATGGTACAATGTTATCGTTGATGTAGTTATTGGGATTCTTCTTTATGTTTATACCTAAATATTTAATTTGTTCGACCACTTCCAGCTGTAAACTATCCGGTATCCTCTGGTTCCCTAAAGGGTCTATGGGCATTAGTGCAGATTTTTCCCAGTTTATAGTCAGCCCTGAAATTTTCCCGAAGTCTATGAGGATGTTCATCACCTGCCTGGGGGATTGCTCCGCATCCCCCAGGAAGAGGAGGACATCATCCGCATATAATGCAATTCTCTCTTCTCCCCCCCCTCTTCGGAACCCCTGCATGTTCGTATTCGATCTAATTACGCTGGCCAGCGGTTCCATTGCGAGAGCAAAAAGCAAGGGGGACAATGGGCACCCCTGTCTTGTCCCCCTCTCTAATTGAATTTTGTCGGAAAAATCGTTATTGACCCTGATTTTAGCACTGGGATCAGTATACAGGGTTTTAATCCATTCAATAAATGAGGGACCAAATCCAAATTCCCCTAAAACTCACCATAAGTATCCCCATTCTAGACTGTCAAAAGCTTTGACCACATCTAGAGCCATAACCACCCTTGTCCCTGTGTTCTCTATTGGTATCTGCATATTTAGATACAGCCTCCTGATATTTATGCTGGTGGATCTGCAGGGGATAAATCCCGTTTGGTCCGGGTGTATGAGTCTAGAGATGATTTTGTTTAATCTAATTGCCATTACTTTCGCTAGTATTTTAGCATCCGCACAAAGCAGGGAAATGGGTCTGTATGACTTTGTCTCTAACGGATCCTTCCCCTCCTTATGCAAAACTATTATTGTTGCCTCCGTCATAGACTTTGGCAACTTCCCTTCCTCCTTCGCCCAGTTAAATACCTTAAGTAGCTCTGGTATTAGTACTTTCCCATATTGTTTGTAGGTTTCTACTGGAAGGCCATCTGGTCCTGGTGATTTCTGATTGGCCATTTCTTTCACCGCCAGTTGGATTTCCTCCAACGTTAGCGGTGCTTCCATGATCTCTCTTTCTTCATCTGTGAGAGCCGGGATATCGACGTTTCTGAAAAATGTGTCCATTTCCCCTTCCTCCGCCGTCCCACGCGATCTGTACAATTTATCATAATATAGTCTGAAAGTTTCTGTGATTACTGACTTTTTAGATGAAATTTCACCTTTCTCAGTTTTGATCACAGGGACGCTGGAGGGAGGGGAATTGGTTCTCACTAATTGTGCTAACATTTTCCCGACTTTCTCCCCCTCTCCATAAGCTACCTGTTTCTGGAACAACCTCTTATTCTCTGATTTCTTGATAACTGTATCTTTGTATTCCTGTTGTTTAATTAGCCATATACTTTGTGTATCCGGGTTTGGGTTATTAACATAGTCTCCCTCTGCTTTCATCAGCTCTCTCTTAATCCTACTCTCCCATTCCCTTGTAATCTTTTTAATTTTTGATACTGATTGAATAAGGATACCTCTTAAATACGCCTTCAGTGCGTCCCACATTATTCCTCTTGACACCGTCCCATTATTAAATTTTATAAATTCTTCCAATTTTAATAGCACCTCATTTGGATCCCCTATTATTTCGAACCAAACTGGATTCATTTTCCATACTACAGGAGATCTTTCCCCATCTAGATTTATTGATACGACCAGTAATGAGTGGTCAGATATTCCTCTAGGGTGGTATTCTATATCCCTTATGGTTTGGCATGCTTCTTCGTTTCCCAAGGCTAGGTCTATCCTTGAGAGCGTGGAATAGGAACTTGAGTAACATGAGAATTGCAGCACGTCTGGGTTCCGCACCCTCCACATGTCAAAGAGCCCTACTTCCTGTAAGAACCGGTGTAATCGACTCTCTTCTACCTTCTGGCCCGATACACCCACTGGGAGCCTGTCTAGTTTTCTGTTGATAACCTCATTGAAGTCCCCTACTGCTATAACCGGTACCCCAGCTTTATCTATTAAAAATTCCGATAGCCTATACATTACATCAAGCTTAAACGGAGGAGGAATGTAAATATTTGCTAGAACATATTCTCGATTTTCAATTACACAATGTAAAAAAATATACCGTCCATCTCTATCTATGCTGGTCTGCCGACAGGAAAACCCCAACTCTTTCCTTACCATCACAGCCACTCCTCTTGAATAAGAGGTGTGGACTGAGTGGAATTGGCATTGATATTTCTTGCTTTGATTTAATAACTTAGATTCTTGAGTTAGGTGCGTCTCCTGTAGGCAGATCAGACCTACCCCACTCCTCTCCAGGGTCTCTACCACTGCTGCTCTCTTTGCCGGTGTGCCCAACCCCCGTACATTCCAGGAGCCAATACTCAGTATCCTAGTCTGCATACTTTAACATAGGAGAAAAAAAAAAGAAAATGGGAGAAAGATATATGCACGAAAAGAGAATACAACCCCCTAGGCGCTCTACCCCCCTGCCCTTGTTAAAGAGGAGGAAGCTGTAAGGGGGGGAAGAGTTCAAGTGCAGAAGCCATTTGGTCCCATCTTATACTTATACTATGATGCTCACCCATCCTACCGCTATATAGGACCCGGAAGAGAGAGAGAGAGAGAGAAAAAAAAAAAAAAAAAAAAAAAAAAAAAAAAAACCAGGAAAAATACTGGAGTATAAAAAGGCAAAGTAAAAGAACAAAGGAGCGATGAGAAGAGAGGGAAAGGTAACCCAACCTTTAATCAAAGGGAATACCCCGTGTGAACAGAAAAATCTTGCCCTTGTCTTAATATTCTCCTCTAAGTGAAAAAGTGCTAATCTTTTTTCTAAGTGTTTATCTGTCAATATTTTTAACATACCTCTTATTTCCGTGTTGATTAAATATTTTTCCCGTGTTTTAATTCGTTGACTCTTCACCCCCCCTCCCCCCTTATACCATTCTAGGTTATCCCTAAGGACTTCTTTTGTGACCGTTACCACACATCCCATACCTGCATACTCCCCCCCTCCCCCCCCCCCCCCTACATTTGAAATCCAATTCCCTCCCACCCTCCACCCTCCTCCCCACCCTCCCCCATCTTTACACACATCAACAAGTGTGTTCCAGCCACTACACCAACCCCCCCCCCACCCTTCCATTCTTCACTGTTGTGCTATATAACTCCTTCCACCCTCCAATCCATGTGCATATATTTCCCCTGCGACATCTCCCTTCTCATCCCTCTATATCCGTTCCTCTACCCTTAACCCCTCATCCCCCCGTTTTACTCATTAATTGATCCTTCCTGTCCTCCAACCATGTTGTCACGTTTGCTGGGGAGTCAAAAAAAAACGTCTCTCCCATTGCTACCACACGTAGCCTAGCTGGATACAATAAAGCATAGGTAACATCAAGTTTCTGAAGTCTGCGTTTAGTTTCTATGAAGTCTGCTCTGCGCCTCTGTAAGTCGGGCGAGAAATCAGGGTACAATGAGATTTTTGCTCCCTTGTAAAAAATACTCCCCATCTCTCTAGCCCTGCGGAGAAGTGTTACTTTGTCCTTGAAATTTAAGAATTTCATTAGTATAGATCTGGGATGCCCTCCTTGAGGTGGTGGTTTAAACGGGACTCTATGTGCCCTCTCAACTGAAAACTGTTGTGAAAAAGTTTCTCTTCCAAATGTTTCAATGAGCCAATTTTCCATAAATACTATTGGATCCGGGCCTTCGCTTTTTTCCGGGAGGCCTACCAGCCTCACATTGTCCCTTCGGAGTCTGTTCTCCATTTCGTCCAGTTTTCCTGCGAATTTATCCGCCTGTTCTTTTAGAGTTTTAACCTTCTGCTGCGGTAATTCTATCGGCAGTCTTCTCCAGCTCGTGGCGCATCAAGGACAATTCCTCTTTAATGTTTTTCATTTGATCGCATAGTACCCCTAGGGACTGTTTGCATGTGTTAACTGCCGCCAATACGTCCTTTAATGTCGGTTCTCCCTCAGCCAGTGGTGCCTGGGCTAAAGCCAAATCTGGTTTTCCTGGTGGTCCTACATTTTTGTTGGCTGTGCTTTTTACTCCTCCTGTAGTGGCCCCCATAGCAACTGTCTGATTATTTGTTTGCCCTTGACTCCTTCTATCATTTAATACTTTCGCCTGGATTTGCTGTCCCCCTTTAATTGGACTATGAGCTGGGGTATGGGCATACTTTTCCAACTTTGCTGCCGTTGCTGATGCCCCATTGGTTATTGAGGGCTGGGGCCCCTTATCCTTATCCTTAGCTGATCTTAATGATTGTGTCCCTACATTCTCCTGGGTGGCCTGTTCCTCCATTCTCCTCCTTGCTGACATGTTGCCGCCCCCGGGCCTCTCTGGAGTCCAACCCCGTCAGATAGCAGTTCTAAAATAGGTTTACAAAAAGCGGTCCTCTAGTGGCCCTTTAAGACACCAAAAAAAAAAAGGAGAAGAGGGGCCGCCAATCTGGACAGAACAGAAGGGACAGTCTTATGTGTGAGTCACAGCCTTATGAACAAACCCGTACGGGCTTCCGGTAATGATTAAAGGAGAATATGTATATATGTATATGTGCGCAACACACAGAGCAGATCAGAGCTTATACTTGCAAAGGAGGAAAAGAAAGGAAAATAGGGAAGTTAACATTCCACTGGTTATACTTTACTCATCTGTTTTTTTTTTTTTTGGGTGAAAGGCCGCGGTTTATAGTATCGAGAAAGGGCTGCACCTTATAGCGCAGTTTGTGTCTATCACATTCCTCGGTGCAAAAAAAAAAAAACGAAGCCGCTGTGCACATTACAGTTTCGGTTTTCTGTCTCTTTTCCTCAGTCACACAGGGGAAAGAACACCAAGTCACAGATTGCAGTGAGGAGGGGTAGGGGGTGGGAACTGGCACAGTTGGATATTATATCTCACAGTTTACACCCCACAGCCGCACTCAGCCGCACACAAGGAAAAGAAGGGAAGCAATCCTCAAAAATTATGTCCTACAAAAGCCGAGTGTGTATGCACCTTATAGCGCAGTTTGTGTCTCTCACATTCCTCGGTTGCAACAAAAAAAAAACGAAGCCGCTGTGCACATTACAGTTTCGGTTTTCTTTTTTTTTTTCTTATGACTTTCTTTCAACAGGGAGTCTTCTTGGGGTCCCCCCCCCTCCTCCGGTGTCCTGTCTTCTCTCCTTTTTTTTTTTCTGCCACTCTCCCTCTCTCCTCTCTCCCAGCGCAGACAGCGAGGCAGGAGACAGCGTGTGACGTCACCTTCGGCTGTCTCCGTAGACCCGCTGTAGTTCTGTTCCGGGTAGTTAGACTGACCTCGGGAGTCTCCGGCTGCCTGCAGTATACGATGTGCCGCTATGAGAAGGCAGGCTCGGAATTGGTAGCGTTATTCCATGGGACGGAGGGTGGAAGTGAGTATACACACGCACTCACATTCCTCACATTCCTCTCACATCACACCATGATGCTGCCACCACCATTTTTCACGGTGGGGATGGTGTGTTCAGGGTGATTCAGTGTTAGTTTTCTGCCACACATAGCGTTTTGTTTTTAGGACAAAAAGTTCAATTTTTAACTCATCTGACCAGAGCACCTTCTTCCACATGTTTGCTGTGTCCCCCACATGGCTTCTCGCAAACTGCAAATGAGACTTCTTATGACTTTCTTTCAACAATGGCTTTCTTCTTGCCACTCTTCCATAAAGGTCAAATTTGTGGAGTGCACGACTAATAGTTGTCCTGTGAACAGATTCTCCCACCATGCTGGCCATCTCTGTGGAACTCTGCAGCTCCTCCAGAGTTACCATGGGCCTCTTGGCTGCTTCTCTTGTTAATGCTGTCCTTGCCCAGCCTGTCAGTTGAGGTGGACGGCCATGTCTTGGTTTGCAGTTGTGTCATACTCTTTCCCTTTTCGGATGATGGAATGAACAGTGCTCCATGAGATGTTCAAAGCTTGGGACATTTTATTGATAGCCTAACCCTACTTTAAACTTCTCCACAAAGTTATCTCTGACTGGTCTGGTGTGTTCCTTGGCATTCATGATGCTGTTTGTTCACTAAGGTTCTCTAACAAATCTCTGAGGGCTTCACAGGAGAGCTGTATTTATACTGATATTAAATTACACACAGGTGGACTTTATTTACTTATTAGGTGACTTCTGAAGGGAATTGGTTCCACTAGATTTCAGTTAGGGGTATCAGAGTAAAGGGGGCTGAATCCAAATGCACGCCACACTTTTCAGATATTTATTTGTAAAAAAAATTGAAAACCATTCATCATTTTCCTTCCACTTCACAATTATTTGCCACTTTGTGTTGGTCTACCACAATAAATCCCAATAAAATACATTTACATTTTTGGTTGAAACATGACAAAATGTGGAAAGTTTCAAGGGGTATGAATACTTTTTCAAGGCACTGTATGTAAACTTTGCAGAAGGCCGTGACCTTTGTATTAGGTGAATATGAACCTGGGAAGGAGAAAGGTAGGATGCTAGGCTGGCAGGATAGTTGTACTTTATATGAATGTTGGGCAGCTGCTTAGAACTCTAGGCAGCATGATGTTCAAGAAACAGGTCCCAGGATTCGTGTTTTTTTTTTCAATGATTCAATGTCTTTTCATTTTAACCAATTATTTTTAGGAGGTTCATCACACATAACTGTCATTTAGAAAATCGGGTAACACTGGTGAACCAGAGAGCATAGCTGACTGAATGCTGGTTGTTTTCTAGCTTCCCATGTCTGACTACTCTGACTCACAATCACCATCTGCTGGCTGTAAAGGGATCAATGTAATATATGTATGGGCAATATTTTATATTTACATGGCTAAAATGGATTTAAAAAAATTTGATATTTGACTCCTAAACATAATACAAAAACAAATAAAATACATGGAAAAACTTGATTTATTGCTTATAAATACAAAAGTAACAGTTCAAAAAAAAAAAAAAAAAAAAGAGTGTTGCACTGCTTTCATTTACAAGTAATTGGACCACAAGCACATATTACAAATATTAGGTATCCCCACACGATAAATGTTACAGACAGCAAATCATAACTGGTGGACCCCTCCTTTCTCATATCATTATCAGTACTTGTGTCCTCTTTGGGTTCCAAAAAGGGAGGTAAGTGTTACATAGTTACATAGTAGGTGAGGTTAAAAAAAGACACAAGTCTATCAAGTCCAACCTAAAATTCCCCCCCACAATTCCCAGACCAACCCCCAATCCTGATTAGCTAAAGACATTACTATCACTATAAAGTGAATTTGTCACCACCCTTGATGTGTAT
This sequence comes from Lithobates sylvaticus, assembly GCA_028564925.1. Lineage (NCBI taxonomy): Eukaryota > Metazoa > Chordata > Amphibia > Anura > Ranidae > Lithobates > Lithobates sylvaticus. The sequence goes on along the minus strand of CM053028.1, from coordinate 232,629,377 downwards.
GTCGCCAGCCGGCTGACATCTTCGGACAGCCGGCTTCCAGGTCTCGACCGTCTGCTGCTTTCATTGGCCAGGAGGAGGTGATGTCACTCCCGTGAGACTCCAGTCAGATTTGCCATCGCTGAATTTGTACAGTGAGCTTTAATTTCTTTAAATATTTTTTTTTTTATTAAATAATTTATTGAAATTTTAAAGTATGTAATCATACCACACTATTAAAGAATAAACCCAATACCCTTCAACACTCAATTAAAATAGACAATGTTGTCCGATTTACAAGGACACAGGTACAGACATAAGGATGACTTCTAGCATCTAATGTATTAATCTTACAGTGTCAGATTCCACCTTAAATAACATGCTGTGCCATCTTGATGCCAGTTACCCAGGTATTTAAATAACAAACGAATACCAGCAAATGGCTGCATGGAGTGACAGATACTGCAAGTAAACCTGCGCAATATGTGTAATAAATCAGTTAACAAAAAGTCCATAAGTTTCATAATTTGTCATTCCATAAGTATTATCAATAGTCCATCAATCAGAGATGTTCAGTTTGCAAGGGTATTGTGTGATAACAGCGATAATCAAGTCATGCACTTTACACTGTGGACTGAAGCAAGTCGCAAATTTTCTGCTCACTCTCATTAGAGTTTGCTGGCAGGGGAGGGGCGTGGAGAGTGGAGCAGGGCTGTGGGGAGTGACAGGAAAGCAGAGGATGCCTGCAGGGCTGGATGAGGGCAGAGATAGGAGAAAACGATGGTTCTATTGCGCAGGCGCGACCGAGCCCTTCATGCACATGCGCTTCCAAGTATTCGTGTACATGTTACTATAGCAGCCACAGCGGAAGTTCGCTGCCACTATGCCGCCATTCGATCAGGTCCGTCTGAAAAATCGGACAGCATATGTGAAAGGGGCCTTATATTGACACTGTGTGGGGACATGTGTGGGGACACTGGGTCGGTGATCAGTGTCTAAAAAGCTGTAAAAAACAGCTCATACTCACTGATCACCGGCCGGCTGCAGCGATCCGCTCTCTCTCTCCTCACTGACAACTTCCGTGTGAGGAGAAGAGAGCTGGTTGCCTAGCAAACGTCTCTCTTTATTTACGTCACATGATGGCTGTGATTGGACACAGCCATCATGTGATCAGGAGGACCAATCACAGAGCCCTCCTGCCCATCTAAGATGCGTCGTGTCAGGGTGACACGAGCGCATCGGGATCGCGCCGCTGCGGGGGGCACGTGATCCCTCTCCTTCTGAAGGACGTTCCTGAATGTCCACTCAGAAGGAGGAAGCACCCACCCGGCCTTATATGTGCAGTGGCTGGGTGGGAGGTGGTTAAAAACTGCACCGCAAAGGCGGTAAAATCACATCAAAAATCAAATTTTTGCAGTGGATCAGTGTGAAGTTGCCCTAAGCAAAACAATCATGAATGGAAGCCATTCGTGACTGTTTTGTTGACATTGTAATCATGTGATCTCTGGGGATATGCTGAATGAGGGTACTAATAAACTGGGGATCTGCTGAACAAGGGTACTAATAAACTGGGGATCTGCTGAACGAGGGTACTAATAAGCTGGAAATCTGCAGAACGAGGGTCCTAATAAGCTGGGGATCTGCTGAACGAGGGTTCTAATAAGCTGGGAATCTGCTGAATGAGGGTTCTAATAAGCTGGGAATCTGCTGAACGAGGGTACTAATAAGCTGGGGATCTGTTGAACGAGGGTTCTAATAAGCTGGTAATCTGCTGACTGAGGGTACTTATAAGCTGGGGATCTGCTGAACGAGGGTACTAATAAACTGGGGATCTGCTGAACGAGGGTACTAATAAGCTGGGAACCTGCTGAACGAGGGTACTAATAAGCTGGGGATCTGCTGAAGGAGGGTACTAATAAACTGGGGATCTGCTGAACGAGGGTACTAATAAGCTGGGGATCTGCTGAACGAGGGTACTAATAAGCTGGGAATCTGCTGAACGAGGGTTCTAATAAACTGGGGATCTGCTGAATGAGGGTTCTAATAAGCTGGGAATCTGCTGAACGAGGGTACTAATAAGCTGGGGATCTGTTGAACAAGGGTTCTAATAAGCTGGGAATCTGCTGAATGAGGGTACTAATAAACTGGGGATCTGCTGAACGAGGGTACTAATAAGCTGGGGGATCTGCTGAACGAGGGTACTAATAAGCTGGGGATCTGCTGAATGAGGGTACTAATAAGCTGGGGGTCTGCTGAACAAGGGTTCTAATAAGCTGGGGGTCTGCTGAACAAGAGTTCTAATAAGCTGGGGATCTGCTGAACGAGGGTACTAATAAGCTGGTGATCTGCTGAATGAGGGTACTAATAAGCTGGGGATCTGCTGAACAAGGGTACTAATAAGCTGGGGATCTTCTGAACGAGGATACTAATAAACTGGGGATTTGCTGAATGAGGGTACTACTAAACTGGGGATCTGCTGAACAAGGGTACTAATAAGCTGGGGATCTGCTATACGAGGGTACTAATAAGCTGGAGATCTGCTGAACGAAGGTCCTAATAAGCTGGAGCTCTGCTGAACGAGGGTCCTAATAGGCTGGGAATCTGCTGAACGAGGGTACTAATAAGCTGGGGATCTGAAAAACGAGGGTACTAATAAGCTGGGGATCTGCTGAACGAGTGTACTAATAAGCTGGGGATCTGCTGAACGAAGGCCCTAATAAGCTGGAGCTCTGCTGAACGAGGGTACTAATAGGCTGGGAATCTGCTGAACGAGGGTACTAATAAGCTGGGGATCTGAAAAACGAGGGTACTAATAAGCTGGGGATCTGCTGAACGAGGGTACTAATAAGCTGTGAATCTGCTAAACGAGCGTTCTAATAAGCTGTGAATCTGCTGAACGAGGGTACTAATAAACTGGGATTTTGCTGAATGAGGGTACTAATAAACTGGGGATATGCTGAATGAGGGTACTAATAAACTGGGGATCTGCTGAACAAGGGTACTAATAAACTGGGGATCTGCTGAACGAGGGTACTAATAAGCTGGAAATCTGCAGAACGAGGGTCCTAATAAGCTGGGGATCTGCTGAACGAGGGCACTAATAAGCTGGGAATCTGCTGAACGAGGGTTCTAAAAAGCTGGGGATCTGCTGAACGAGGGTACTAATAAGCTGGGAATCTGCTGAACGAGGGTTCTAATAAGCTGGGAATCTGCTGAATGAGGGTTCTAATAAGCTGGGAATCTGCTGAACGAGGGTACTAATAAGCTGGGGATCTGTTGAACGAGGGTTCTAATAAGCTGGTAATCTGCTGACTGAGGGTACTTATAAGCTGGGGATCTGCTGAACGAGGGTACTAATAAACTGGGGATCTGCTTAACGAGGGTACTAATAAGCTGGGAATCTGCTGAACAAGGGTACTAATAAGCTGGGGATCTGCTGAACGAGGGTACTAATAAACTGGGGATCTGCTGAACGAGGGTACTAATAAGCTGGGGATCTGCTGAACGAGGGTACTAATAAGCTGGGAATCTGCTGAACAAGGGTTCTAATAAACTGGGGATCTGCTGAATGAGGGTTCTAATAAGCTGGGAATCTGCTGAACGAGGGTACTAATAAGCTGGGGATCTGTTGAACAAGGGTTCTAATAAGCTGGGAATCTGCTGAATGAGGGTACTAATAAACTGGGGATCTGCTGAACGAGGGTACTAATAAGCTGGGGATCTGCTGAACGAGGGTACTAATAAGCTGGGGATCTGCTGAATGAGGGTACTAATAAGCTGGGGGTCTGCTGAACAAGGGTTCTAATAAGCTGGGGGTCTGCTGAACAAGAGTTCTAATAAGCTGGGGATCTGCTGAACGAGGGCACTAATAAGCTGGTGATCTGCTGAATGAGGGTACAAATAAGCTGGGGATCTGCTGAACAAGGGTACTAATAAGCTGGGGATCTTCTGAACGAGGATACTAATAAACTGGGGATTTGCTGAATGAGGGTACTACTAAACTGGGGATCTGCTGAACGAGGGTACAAATAAGCTGGGATCTGCTGAATGAGGGTACTAATAAGCTGGGGATCTTCTGAGCGAGGATACTAATAAACTGGGGATTTGCTGAAAGAGGGTACTAATAAACTGGGGATCTGCTGAACGAGGGAACTAATAAGCTGGGGATCTAATGAACGAGGGTACTAATAAACTGGGGATTTGCTGAACGAGGGTAGTAATAAACTGGGGATCTGCTGAACGAGGGTACTAATAAGCTGGGGATCTGCTGAATGAGGGTACTAATAAACTGGGGATTTGCTGAACGAGGGTACTAATAAGCTGGGGATCAGCTGAACGAGGGTACAAATAAGCTAGAGATCTGCTGAACGAGGGAACTAATAAGCTGGGGATCTGTTGAACAAGGGTTCTGATAAGCTGGGAATCTGCTGAATGAGGGTACTAATAAACTGGGGATCTGCTGAACGAGGGTACTAATAAGCTGGGATCTGCTGAACGAGGGTACTAATAAGCTGGGGATCTGCTGAATGAGGGTACTAATAAGCTGGGGGTCTGCTGAACAAGGGTTCTAATAAGCTGGGGGTCTGCTGAACAAGAGTTCTAATAAGCTGGGGATCTGCTGAACGAGGGTACTAATAAGCTGGTGATCTGCTGAATGAGGGTACTAATAAGCTGGGATCTGCTGAACAAGGGTACTAATAAGCTGGGGATCTTCTGAACGAGGATACTAATAAACTGGGGATTTGCTGAATGAGGGTACTACTAAACTGGGGATCGGCTGAACGAGGGTACAAATAAGCTGGGGATCTGCTGAATGAGGGTACTAATAAGCTGGGGATCTTCTGAGCGAGGATACTAATAAACTGGGGATTTGCTGAAAGAGGGTACTAATAAACTGGGGATCTGCTGAACGAGGGAACTAATAAGCTGGGGATCTGCTGAACGAGGGTACTAATAAACTGGGGATTTGCTGAACGAGGGTAGTAATAAACTGGGGATCTGCTGAACGAGGGTACTAATAAGCTGGGGATCTGCTGAATGAGGGTACTAATAAACTGGGGATTTGCTGAACGAGGGTACTAATAAGCTGGGGATCAGCTGAACGAGGGTACTAATAAGCTAGAGATCTGCTGAATGAGGGTACTAATAAGCTGGGGATCTGCTGAACGAGGGTACTAATAAACTGGGGATCTGCTGAACTTGGGTACTAATAAGCTGGGAATCTGCTGAACGAGGGTACTAATAAGCTGGGGATCTGCTGGACGAGGGTACTAATAAGCTGGGGATCTGCTGGATGAGGGTGCTAATAAGCTGGGGATCTGCTGAACGCGGGGGTACTAATAAGCTGGGAATCTGCTGAACAAGGGTACTAATAAACTGGGGATTTGCTGAACAAGGGTACTAATAAACTGGGGATCTGCTGAACGAGGGTACTAATAAACTGGGGATTTGCTGAACGAGGGTACTAATAAATTGGGGATCTGCTGAACGAGGGTACTAATAAGCTGGGGATCTGCTGAATGAGGGTACTAATAAACTGGGAATTTGCTGAACGAGGGTACTAATAAGCTGGGGATCAGCTGAACGAGGGTACTAATAAGCTAGAGATCTGCTGAATGAGGGTACTAATAAGCTGGGGATCTGCTGAACTTGGGTACTAATAAGCTGGGAATCTGCTGAACGAGGGTACTAATAAGCTGGGGATCTGCTGAATGAGGGTACTAATAAGCTGGGGAATCTGCTGAACGAGGGTACTAATAAGCTGGGAATCTGCTGAACGAGGGTTCTAATAAGCTGGGAATCTGCTGAATGAGGGTACTAATAAGCTGGGGATCTGCTGAACGAGGGTACTAATAAGCTGGGGGTCTGCTGAACAAGGTTTCTAATAAGCTGTGAATCTTCTGAACGAGGGTACTGTCAGGGAACCTCCGCACCAAGCAGGTGAATCCCGGATCCAATATGCGCATTTGCGCACCTTTCTATAACATATATGCGCATCGGCGCATGGATGTGTGCATTGGTGCACGGATGTGTGCATTGGCGCACAGATGTGCGCATCGGCACATTTTTGTGGATCGGACATGCGCACTGAGCACATTCTTGTGCGCATGCGCGCACGCCCGCGTAACACGGCGCACGGCGCCCTATTTAAACGAGCAGCCACTTAGCATCAGTGCTGGATTGTCTCAGCTTGTTCCTGCATACCTTGCTGTTGCCTTGTCTGACTTCACCTGATCTTGAACACCCGGCTCTCCCTGACTACTCTCTTGGATCACCCCTGCAACCTTGTCTGCCTTGTTTACCTGCACCGACCCCGGCTTGAACCTCTGACTTCGGCTTTGTCTCCTGATTCTGTACTTCGCTGCCTGACCTGTTGCCGACCTCTGCCTGTCCCTGACCACGAGCCTGCCTGCCATCTCTGTGTACTTCTCTGCCAGCCCGTTGCCAACTCCTGCTTGTTCCTGACCTGCTATCTACCTGCCTACAGGCACCTGCACCCTTCCGCTGCCCTAGCAGTTCCTGTCTCCACCTCCAGGGGTGCTAGGACCGGACCGTGCAAGAGGCCGCCCTCGTCATTTCGGACTCCGCTGTAAGGTACGTGACAGGTACTAATAAACTGTGAATCTTCTGAACGAGGGTACTAATAAACTGTGAATCTTCTAAACAAGGGTACTAATAAACTGGGGATCTGCTGAACGAGAATACTAATAAGCTGGGGATCTGCTGAATGAGGGAACTAATAAACTGGGGATTTGCTGAACGAGGATACTAATAAACTGGGGATCTGCTGACCGAGGGTACTAATAAGCTGGGGATCTGTTGAACGAGGGTACTAATAAGCTGGGAATCTGCTGAACGAGGGTTCTAATAAGCTGGGAATCTGCTGAATGAGGGTTTTAATAAGCTGGGAATCTGCTGAACGAGGGTACTAATAAACTGGGGATTTGCTGAACGAGGGTACTAATAAGCTGGGGATCAGCTGAACGAGGGTACTAATAAGCTGGGGATTTGCTGAATGAGGGTACTAATAATCTGGGGATCTGCTGAAGGAGGGTACTAATAAGCTGGGCATCTGCTGAACGAGGGTACTAATAAACTGGGGATTTGCTGAACGAGGGTACTAATAAGCTGGGGATCAGCTGAACGAGGGTACTAATAAGCTGGGGATCTGCTGAATGAGTGTACTAATAAGCTGGGAATCTGCTGAACGAGGGTACTAATAAACTGGGGATTTGCTGAACAAGGGTACTAATAATCTGGGGATCTGCTGAACGAGGATACTAATAAACTGGGGATTTGCTGAACGAGGGTACTAATAAGCTGGGGATCAGCTGAACGAGGGTACTAATAAACTGGGGATCTGCTGAATGAGGGTACTAATAAGCTGGGAACCTGCTGAACAAGGGTACTAATAAACTGGGGATTTGCTGAACAATGGTACTAATAAGCTGGGGATCTGCTGAACGAGGGTACTAATAAGCTGGGAATCTGCTGAATGAGGGTTCTAATAAGCTGGGGATCTGCTGAAGGAGGGTACTAATAAGCTGGGCATCTGCTGAATGTGGGTACTAATAAGCTGGGAATCTGCTGAACAAGGGTACTAATAAGCTGGGGATCTGCTGAAGGAGGGTACTAATAAACTGGGGATCTGCTGAACGAGGGTACTAATAAGCTGGGGATCTGCTGAACGAGGGTACTAATAAGCTGGGAATCTGCTGAACGAGGGTTCTAATAAACTGGGGATCTGCTGAATGAGGGTTCTAATAAGCTGGGAATCTGCTGAACGAGGGTACTAATAAGCTGGGGATCTGTTGAACAAGGGTTCTAATAAGCTGGGAATCTGCTGAATGAGGGTACTAATAAACTGGGGATCTGCTGAACGAGGGTACTAATAAGCTGGGGATCTGCTGAACGAGGGTACTAATAAGCTGGGGATCTGCTGAATGAGGGTACTAATAAGCTGGGGGTCTGCTGAACAAGGGTTCTAATAAGCTGGGGGTCTGCTGAACAAGAGTTCTAATAAGCTGGGGATCTGCTGAACGAGGGTACTAATAAGCTGGTGATCTGCTGAATGAGGGTACTAATAAGCTGGGGATCTGCTGAACAAGGGTACTAATAAGCTGGGGATCTTCTGAACGAGGATACTAATAAACTGGGGATTTGCTGAATGAGGGTACTACTAAACTGGGGATCTGCTGAACAAGGGTACTAATAAGCTGGGGATCTGCTATACGAGGGTACTAATAAGCTGGAGATCTGCTGAACGAAGGTCCTAATAAGCTGGAGCTCTGCTGAACGAGGGTCCTAATAGGCTGGGAATCTGCTGAACGAGGGTACTAATAAGCTGGGGATCTGAAAAACGAGGGTACTAATAAGCTGGGGATCTGCTGAACGAGTGTACTAATAAGCTGGGGATCTGCTGAACGATGGCCCTAATAAGCTGGAGCTCTGCTGAACGAGGGTCCTAATAGGCTGGGAATCTGCTGAACGAGGTTACTAATAAGCTGGGGATCTGAAAAACGAGGTTACTAATAAGCTGGGGATCTGCTGAACGAGGGTACTAATAAGCTGTGAATCTGCTAAACGAGCGTTCTAATAAGCTGTGAATCTGCTGAACGAGGGTACTAATAAACTGGGATTTTGCTGAATGAGGGTACTAATAAACTGGGGATATGCTGAATGAGGGTACTAATAAACTGGGGATCTGCTGAACAAGGGTACTAATAAACTGGGGATCTGCTGAACGAGGGTACTAATAAGCTGGAAATCTGCAGAACGAGGGTCCTAATAAGCTGGGGATCTGCTGAACGAGGGCACTAATAAGCTGGGAATCTGCTGAACGAGGGTTCTAAAAAGCTGGGGATCTGCTGAACGAGGGTACTAATAAGCTGGGAATCTGCTGAACGAGGGTTCTAATAAGCTGGGAATCTGCTGAATGAGGGTTCTAATAAGCTGGGAATCTGCTGAACGAGGGTACTAATAAGCTGGGGATCTGATGAACGAGGGTTCTAATAAGCTGGTAATCTGCTGACTGAGGGTACTTATAAGCTGGGGATCTGCTGAACGAGGGTACTAATAAACTGGGGATCTGCTTAACGAGGGTACTAATAAGCTGGGAATCTGCTGAACAAGGGTACTAATAAGCTGGGGATCTGCTGAACGAGGGTACTAATAAACTGGGGATCTGCTGAACGAGGGTACTAATAAGCTGGGGATCTGCTGAACGAGGGTACTAATAAGCTGGGAATCTGCTGAACAAGGGATCTAATAAACTGGGGATCTGCTGAATGAGGGTTCTAATAAGCTGGGAATCTGCTGAACGAGGGTACTAATAAGCTGGGGATCTGTTGAACAAGGGTTCTAATAAGCTGGGAATCTGCTGAATGAGGGTACTAATAAACTGGGGATCTGCTGAACGAGGGTACTAATAAGCTGGGGATCTGCTGAACGAGGGTACTAATAAGCTGGGGATCTGCTGAATGAGGGTACTAATAAGCTGGGGGTCTGCTGAACAAGGGTTCTAATAAGCTGGGGGTCTGCTGAACAATAGTTCTAATAAGCTGGGGATCTGCTGAACGAGGGCACTAATAAGCTGGTGATCTGCTGAATGAGGGTACAAATAAGCTGGGGATCTGCTGAACAAGGGTACTAATAAGCTGGGGATCTTCTGAACGAGGATACTAATAAACTGGGGATTTGCTGAATGAGGGTACTACTAAACTGGGGATCTGCTGAACGAGGGTACAAATAAGCTGGGGATCTGCTGAATGAGGGTACTAATAAGCTGGGGATCTTCTGAGCGAGGATACTAATAAACTGGGGATTTGCTGAAAGAGGGTACTAATAAACTGGGGATCTGCTGAACGAGGGAACTAATAAGCTGGGGATCTGCTGAACGAGGGTACTAATAAACTGGGGATTTGCTGAACGAGGGTAGTAATAAACTGGGGATCTGCTGAACGAGGGTACTAATAAGCTGGGGATCTGCTGAATGAGGGTACTAATAAACTGGGGATTTGCTGAACGAGGGTACTAATAAGCTGGGGATCAGCTGAACGAGGGTACTAATAAGCTAGAGATCTGCTGAACGAGGGAACTAATAAGCTGGGGATCTGTTGAACAAGGGTTCTAATAAACTGTTGATCTGCTGAACTTGGGTACTAATAAGCTGTGAATCTGCTGAACGAGGGTACTAAAAGGCTGGGGATCTGCTGGACGAGGGTACTAATAAGCTGGGGATCTGCTGGATGAGGGTGCTAATAAGCTGGGGATCTGCTGAACGCGGGGGTACTAATAAGCTGGGAATCTGCTGAACAAGGGTACTAATGAACTGGGGATTTGCTGAACAAGGGTACTAATAAACTGGGGATCTGCTGAACGAGGGTACTAATAAACTGGGGATTTGCTGAACGAGGGTACTAATAAATTGGGGATCTGCTGAATGAGGGTACTAATAAACTGGGAATTTGCTGAACGAGGGTACTAATAAGCTGGGGATCAGCTGAACGAGGGTACTAATAAGCTAGAGATCTGCTGAATGAGGGTACTAATAAGCTGGGGATCTGCTGAACTTGGGTACTAATAAGCTGGGAATCTGCTGAACGAGGGTACTAATAAGCTGGGGATCTGCTGAATGAGGGTACTAATAAGCTGGGAATCTGCTGAACGAGGGTACTAATAAGCTGGGGATCTGCTGAATGAGGGTACTAATAAGCTGGGAATCTGCTGAACGAGGGTACTAATAAGCTGGGAATCTGCTGAACGAGGGTTCTAATAAGCTGGGAATCTGCTGAATGAGGGTACTAATAAGCTGGGGATCTGCTGAACGAGGGTACTAATAAGCTGGGGGTCTGCTGAACAAGGTTTCTAATAAGCTGTGAATCTTCTGAACGAGGGTACTGTCAGGGAACCTCCGCACCAAGCAGGTGAATCCCGGATCCAATATGCGCATTTGCGCACCTTTCTATAACATATATGCGCATCGGCGCATGGATGTGTGCATTGGTGCACGGATGTGTGCATTGGCGCACAGATGTGCGCATCGGCACATTTTTGTGGATCGGACATGCGCACTGAGCACATTCTTGTGCGCATGCGCACACGCCCGCGTAACACGGCGCACGGCGCCCTATTTAAACGAGCAGCCACTTAGCATCAGTGCTGGATTGTCTCAGCTTGTTCCTGCATACCTTGCTGTTGCCTTGTCTGACTTCACCTGATCTTGAACACCCGGCTCTCCCTGACTACTCTCTTGGATCACCCCTGCAACCTTGTCTGCCTTGTTTACCTGCACCGACCCCGGCTTGAACCTCTGACTTCGGCTTTGTCTCCTGATTCTGTACTTCGCTGCCTGACCTGTTGCCGACCTCTGCCTGTCCCTGACCACGAGCCTGCCTGCCATCTCTGTGTACTTCTCTGCCAGCCCGTTGCCAACTCCTGCTTGTTCCTGACCTGCTATCTACCTGCCTACAGGCACCTGCACCCTTCCGCTGCCCTAGCAGTTCCTGTCTCCACCTCCAGGGGTGCTAGGACCGGACCGTGCAAGAGGCCGCCCTCGTCATTTCGGACTCCGCTGTAAGGTACGTGACAGGTACTAATAAACTGTGAATCTTCTGAACGAGGGTACTAATAAACTGTGAATCTTCTAAACAAGGGTACTAATAAACTGGGGATCTGCTGAACGAGAATACTAATAAGCTGGGGATCTGCTGAACGAGGGAACTAATAAACTGGGGATTTGCTGAACGAGGATACTAATAAACTGGGGATCTGCTGACCGAGGGTACTAATAAGCTGGGGATCTGTTGAACGAGGGTACTAATAAGCTGGGAATCTGCTGAACGAGGGTTCTAATAAGCTGGGAATCTGCTGAATGAGGGTTTTAATAAGCTGGGAATCTGCTGAACGAGGGTACTAATAAACTGGGGATTTGCTGAACGAGGGTACTAATAAGCTGGGGATCAGCTGAACGAGGGTACTAATAAGCTGGGGATCTGCTGAATGAGGGTACTAATAATCTGGGGATCTGCTGAAGGAGGGTACTAATAAGCTGGGCATCTGCTGAACGAGGGTACTAATAAACTGGGGATTTGCTGAACGAGGGTACTAATAAGCTGGGGATCAGCTGAACGAGGGTACTAATAAGCTGGGGATCTGCTGAATGAGTGTACTAATAAGCTGGGAATCTGCTGAACGAGGGTACTAATAAACTGGGGATTTGCTGAACAAGGGTACTAATAATCTGGGGATCTGCTGAACGAGGATACTAATAAACTGGGGATTTGCTGAACGAGGGTACTAATAAGCTGGGGATCAGCTGAACGAGGGTACTAATAAACTGGGGATCTGCTGAATGAGGGTACTAATAAGCTGGGAATCTGCTGAACAAGGGTACTAATAAACTGGGGATTTGCTGAACAAGGGTACTAATAAGCTGGGGATCTGCTGAACGAGGGTACTAATAAGCTGGGAATCTGCTGAATGAGGGTACTAATAAGCTGGGGATCTGCTGAAGGAGGGTACTAATAAGCTGGGCATCTGCTGAATGTGGGTACTAATAAGCTGGGAATCTGCTGAACAAGGGTACTAATAAGCTGGGGATCTGCTGAAGGAGGGTACTAATAAGCTGGGGATCTGTTGGATGAGGGTGCTAATAAGCTGGGGATCTGCTGAACGAGGGTACTAATAAGCTGGAAATTTGCTTAACAAGGGTACTAATAAACTGGGAATCTGCTGAACGAGGGTACTAATAAACTGGGGATTTGCTGAACAAGGGTACTAATAAGCTGGGAATCTGCTGAACGAGGGTTATAATAAGCTGGGAATCTGCTGAATGAGGATACTAATAAACTGGGGATCTGCTGAACGAGGGTACTGATAAGCTGGGGATGTGCTGAATGAGGGTACTAATAAGCTGGGGGTCTGCTGAACAAGGGTACTAATAAGCTGGGCATCTGCTGAATGTGGGTACTAATAAGCTGGGAATCTGCTGAACGAGGGTACTAATAAGCTGGGGATCTGCTGAAGGAGGGTACTAATAAGCTGGGGATCTGCTGGATGAGGGTGCTAATAAGCTGGGGATCTGCTGAACGAGGGTACTAATAAGCTGGGGGTGTGCTGAACGAGGGTTCTAATAAGCTGGGGATCTTCTGAAAGAGGGTACTAATAAACTGTGAATCTTCTGAACAAGGGTACTAAAAAACTGGGGATCTGCTGAACGAGAATACTAATAAGCTGGGGATCTGCTGAACGAGGGTACTAAGAAGCTGGGGGTCTGCTGAACAAGGGTTCTAATAAGCTGTGAATCTTCTGAACGAGGGTACTGTCAGGGAACCTCCGCACCAAGCAGGTGAATCCCGGATCCAATATGCGCATTTGCGCACCTTTCTCTAACATATAAGCGCATCGGCGCACGGATGTGTGCATTGGTGCACGGATGTGTGCATTGGCGCACAGATGTGCGCATCGGCACATTTTTGTGGAACAGACATGCGCACTGAGCACGTTCTTGTGGGCATGCGCGCACGCCCGCGAAACACAGCGCACGGTGCCCTATTTAAACGAGCAGCCACTTAGCATCGGTGCTGGATTGTCTCAGCTTGTTCCTGCATACCTTGCTGTTGCCTTGTCTGACTTCACCTGATCTTGAACACCCGGCTCTCCCTGACTACTCTCTTGGATCACCCCTGCAACCTTGTCTGCCTTGTTTACCTGCACCGACCCCGACTTGAACCTCTGACTTCGTCTTTGTCTCCTGATTCTGTACTTCGCTGCCTGACCTGTTGCCGACCTCTGCCTGTCCCCGACCACAAGCCTGCCTGCCATCTCTGTGTACTTCTCTGCCAGCCCGTTGCCAACTCCTGCTTGTTCCTGGCCTGCTATCTACCTGCCTACAGGCACCTGCACCCTTCCACTGCCCTAGCAGTTCCTGTCTCCACCTCCAGGGGTGCTATAACCGGGACCGTGCAAGAGGCCGCCCTCGTCATTTCGGACTCCGCTGTAAGGTACGTGACAGGTACTAATAAACTGTGAATCTTCTGAACGAGGGTACTAATAAACTGTGAATCTTCTGAACGAGGGTACTAATAAACTGGGGATCTGCTGAACGAGAATACTAATAAGCTGGGGATCTGCTGAACGAGGGAACTAATAAACTGGGGATTTGCTGAACGAGGATACTAATAAACTGGGGATCTGCTGACCGAGGGTACTAATAAGCTGGGGATCTGTTGAACGAGGGTACTAATAAGCTGGGAATCTGCTGAACGAGGGTTCTAATAAGCTGGGAATCTGCTGAATGAGGGTTTTAATAAGCTGGGAATCTGCTGAACGAGGGTACTAATAAACTGGGGATTTGCTGAACGAGGGTACTAATAAGCTGGGGATCAGCTGAACGAGGGTACTAATAAGCTGGGGATCTGCTGAATGAGGGTACTAATAAGCTGGGGATCTGCTGAAGGAGGGTACTAATAAGCTGGGCATCTGCTGAACGAGAGTACTAATAAACTGGGGATTTGCTGAACAAGGGTACTAATAAGCTGGGGATCAGCTGAACGAGGGTACTAATAAGCTGGGGATCTGCTGAATGAGGGTACTAATAGGCTGGGAATCTGCTGAACAAGGGTACTAATAAACTGGGGATTTGCTGAACAAGGGTACTAATAAGCTGGGGATCTGCTGAACGAGGGTACTATTAAACTGGGGATTTGCTGAACGAGGGTACTAATAAATTGGGGATCTGCTGAATGAGGGTACTAATAAACTGGGGATCTGCTGAATGAGGGTACTAATAAACTGGGGATTTGCTGAACGAGGGTACTAATAAGCTAGAGATCTGCTGAATGAGGGTACTAATAAGCTGGGCATCTGCTGAACGAGGGTACTAATAAGCTGGGGATCTGCTGAATGAGGGTACTAATAAGCTGGGGATCTGCTGGATGAGGGTGCTAATAAGCTGGGGATCTGCTGAACGCGGGGGTACTAATAATCTGGGAATCTGCTGAACAAGGGTACTAATAAACTGGGGATTTGCTGAACAAGGGTTCTAATAAACTGGGAATTTGCTGAACGAGGGTACTAATAAGCTGGGGATCAGCTGAACGAGGGTACTAATAAGCTGAGGATCTGCTGAATGAGGGTACTAATAAGCTGGGAATCTGCTGAACAAGGGTACTAATAAACTGGGGATTTGCTGAACAAGGGTACTAATAAGCTGGGGATCTGCTGAACGAGGGTACTAATAAGCTGGGGATCTGCTGAATGAGGGTACTAATAAGCTGGGGATCTGCTGAAGGAGGGTACTAATAAGCTGGGCATCTGCTGAATGTGGGTACTAATAAGCTGGGAATCTGCTGAACAAGGGTACTAATAAACTGGGAATCTGCTGAACGAGGGTACTAATAAACTGGGGATTTGCTGAACAAGGGTACTAATAAGCTGGGAATCTGCTGAACGAGGGTTATAATAATCTGGGAATCTGCTGAATGAGGATACTAATAAACTGGGGATCTGCTGAACGAGGGTACTGATAAGCTGGGGATGTGCTGAATGAGGGTACTAATAAGCTGGGGGTCTGCTGAACGAGGGTACTAATAAGCTGGGCATCTGCTGAACGTGGGTACTAATAAGCTGGGAATCTGCTGAACGAGGGTACTAATAAGCTGGGGATCTGCTGAGCGAGGGTACTAATAAGCTGGGGATCTGCTGGATGAGGGTGCTAATAAGCTGGGGATCTGCTGAACGAGGGTACTAATAAGCAGGGAATTTGCTGAACAAGGGTACTAATAAACTGGGAATCTGCTTAACGAGGGTACTAATAAACTGGGGATTTGCTGATCGAGGGTACTAATAAGCTGGGGATCAGCTGAACGAGGGTACTAATAAACTGGGGATCTGCTGAATGAGGGTACTAATAAGCTGGGAATCTGCTGAACAAGGGTACTAATAAACTGGGGATTTGCTGAACAAGGGTACTAATAAGCTGGGGATCTGCTGAACGAGGGTACTAATAAGCTGGGAATCTGCTGAATGAGGGTACTAATAAGCTGGGGATCTGCTGAAGGAGGGTACTAATAAGCTGGGCATCTGCTGAATGTGGGTACTAATAAGCTGGGAATCTGCTGAACGAGGGTACTAATAAGCTGGGGATCTGCTGAAGGAGGTTACTAATAAGCTGGGTATCTGCTGGATGAGGGTGCTAATAAGCTGGGGATCTGCTGAACGAGGGTACTAATAAGCTGGAAATTTGCTGAACAAGGGTACTAATAAACTGGGAATCTGCTGAACGAGGGTACTAATAAACTGGGGATTTGCTGAACAAGGGTACTAATAAGCTGGGAATCTGCTGAACGAGGGTTATAATAAGCTGGGAATCTGCTGAATGAGGATACTAATAAAGTGGGGATCTGCTGAACGAGGGTACTGATAAGCTGGGGATGTGCTAAATGAGGGTACTAATAAGCTGGGGGTCTGCTGAACGAGGGTACTAATAAGCTGGGCATCTGCTGAATGTGGGTACTAATAAGGTGGGAATCTGCTGAACGAGGGTACTAATAAGCTGGGGATCTGCTGAAGGAGGGTACTAATAAGCTGGGGATCTGCTGGATGAGGGTGCTAATAAGCTGGGGATCTGCTGAACGAGGGTACTAATAAGCTGGGAATTTGCTGAACAAGGGTACTAATAAACTGGGAATCTGCTGAACGAGGGTACTAATAAACTGGGGATTTGCTGAACAAGGGTACTAATAAGCTGGGGATCTGCTGAACGAGGGTACTAATAAGCTGGGAATCTGCTGAACGAGGGTTATAATAAGCTGTGAATCTTCTGAACGAGGGTACTGTCAGGGAACCTCCGCACCAAGCAGGTGAATCCCGGATCCAATATGCGCATTTGCGCACATTTCTCTAACATATAAGCGCATCGGCGCACGGATGTGTGCATTGGTGCACGGATGTGTGCATTGGCGCACAGATGTGCGCATCGGCACATTTTTGTGGAACGGACATGCGCACTGAGCATGTTCTTGTGCGCATGCGCGCACGCCCGCGAAACACGGCGCACGGCGCCCTATTTAAACGAGCAGCCACTTAGCATCAGTGCTGGATTGTCTCAGCTTGTTCCTGCATACCTTGCTGTTGCCTTGTCTGACTTCACCTGATCTTGAACACCCGGCTCTCCCTGACTACTCTCTTGGATCACCCCTGCAACCTTGTCTGCCTTGTTTACCTGCACCGACCCCGACTTGAACCTCTGACTTCGGCTTTGTCTCCTGATTCTGTACTTCGCTGCCTGACCTGTTGCCGACCTCTGCCTGTCCCCGACCACGAGCCTGCCTGCCATCTCTGTGTACTTCTCTGCCAGCCCGTTGCCAACTCCTGCTTGTTCCTGGCCTGCTATCTACCTGCCTACAGGCACCTGCACCCTTCCGCTGCCCTAGCAGTTCCTGTCTCCACCTCCAGGGGTGCTATAACCAGGACCGTGCAAGAGGCCGCCCTCGTCATTTCGGACTCCGCTGTAAGGTACGTGACAGGTACTAATAAACTGTGAATCTTCTGAACGAGGGTACTAATAAACTGTGAATCTTCTGAACGAGGGTACTAATAAACTGGGGATCTGCTGAACGAGAATACTAATAAGCTGGGGATCTGCTGAACGAGGGAACTAATAAACTGGGGATTTTCTGAACGAGGATACTAATAAACTGGGGATCTGCCCGCCGAGGGTACTAATAAGCTGGGGATCTGTTGAACGAGGGTACTAATAAGCTGGGAATCTGCTGAACGAGGGTTCTAATAAGCTGGGAATCTGCTGAATGAGGGTTTTAATAAGCTGGGAATCTGCTGAACGAGGGTACTAATAAACTGTGGATTTGCTGAACGAGGGTACTAATAAGCTGGGGATCAGCCGAACGAGGGTACTAATAAGCTGGGGATCTGCTGAATGAGGGTACTAATAAGCTGGGGATCTGCTGAAGGAGGGTACTAATAAGCTGGGCATCTGCTGAACGAGGGTACTAATAAGCTGGGGATTTGCTGAACGAGGGTACTAATAAGCTGGGGATCAGCTGAACAAGGGTACTAATAAGCTGGGGATCTGCTGAATGAGGGTACTAATAAGCTGGGAATCTGCTGAACAAGGGTACTAATAAACTGGGGATTTGCATAACAAGGGTACTAATAAGCTGGGGATCTGCTGAACGAGGGTACTAATAAACTGGGGATTTGCTGAACGAGGGTACTAATAAATTGGGGATCTGCTGAACGAGGGTACTAATAAACTGGGGATCTGCTGAATGAGGGGAACTAATAAACTGGGGATTTGCTGAACGAGGGTACTAATAAGCTGGGGATCAGCTAAACGAGGGTACTAATAAGCTAGAGATCTGCTGAATGAGGGTACTAATAAGCTGGGGATCTGCTGAACGAGGGTACTAATAAGCTGGGAATCTGCTGAACGAGGGTACTAATAAGCTGGGGATCTGCTGAATGAGGGTACTAATAAGCTGGGGATCTGCTAGATGAGGGTGCTAATAAGCTGGGGATCTGCTGAACGCGGGGGTACTAATAAGCTGGGAATCTGCTGAACAAGGGTACTAATAAACTGGGGATTTGCTGAACAAGGTTACTAATAAGCTGGGGATCTGCTGAACGAGGGTACTAATAAGCTGGGAATCTGCTGAACGAGGGTTCTAATAAACTGGGGATTTGCTGAACGTGGGTACTAATAAGCTGGGGATCAGCTGAGCGAGGGTACTAATAAGCTGAGGATCTGCTGAATGAGGGTACTAATAAGCTGGGAATCTGCTGAACAAGGGTACTAATAAACTGGGGATTTGCTGAACAAGGGTACTAATAAGCTGGGGATCTGCTGAACGAGGGTACTAATAAGCTGGGGATCTGCTGAATGAGGGTACTAATAAGCTGGGGATCTGCTTACGGAGGGTACTAATAAGCTGGGCATCTGCTGAATGTGGGTACTAATAAGCTGGGAATCTGCTGAACGAGGGTACTAATAAGCTGGGGATCTGCTGAAGGAGGGTACTAATAAGCTGGGGATCTGCTGGATGAGGGTGCTAATAAGCTGGGGATCTGCTGAACGAGGGTACTAATAAGCTGGAAATTTGCTGAACAAGGGTACTAATAAACTGGGAATCTGCTGATCGAGGGTACCAATAAACTGGGGATTTGCTGAACAAGGGTACTAATAAGCTGGGAATCTGCTGAACGAGGGTTATAATAAGCTGGGAATGAGCTGAATGAGGATACTAATAAACTGGGGATCTGCTGAACGAGGGAACTGAGAAGCTGGGGATGTGCTGAATGAGGGTACTAATAAGCTGGGGGTCTGCTGAACGAGGGTACTAATAAGCTGGGCATCTGCTGAACGTGGGTACTAATAAGCTGGGAATCTGCTGAACGAGGGTACTAATAAGCTGGGGACCTGCTGAACGAGGGTACTAATAAGCTGGGGATCTGCTGGATGAGGGTACTAATAAGCTGGGGATCTGCTGGATGAGGGTGCTAATAAGCTGGGGATCTGCTGAACGAGGGTACTAATAAGCTGGGAATTTGCTGAACAAGGGTACTAATAAACTGGGAATCTGCTGAACGAGGGTACTAATAAACTGGGAATTTGCTGAACAAGGGTACTAATAAGCTGGGGATCTGCTGAACGAGGGTACTAATAAGCTGGGAATCTGCTGAACGAGGGTTATAATAAGCTGGGAATCTGCTGAATGAGGATACTAATGAACTGGGGATCTCCCGAAACGAGGGTAGTGATAAGCTGGGAATCTGCTGAATGAGGGTACTAATAAGCTGGGGATCTGCTGAACGAGGGTACTAATAAGCTGGGGATCTGCTGAATGAGGGTTCTAATAAGCTGGGGATCTTCTGAACGAGGGTACTAATAAACTGTGAATCTTCTGAACGAGGGTACCAATAAACTGGGGATCTGCTGAACGAGAATACTAATAAGCTGGGGATTTGCTGAACGAGGGAACTAATAAACTGGGGATCTGCTGACCGAGGGTACTAATAAGCTGGGGATCTGTTGAACGAGGGTACTAATAAGCTGGGGGTGTGCTGAACGAGGGTTCTAATAAGCTGGGGATCTTCTGAACGAGGGTACTAATAAACTGTGAATCTTCTGAACGAGGGTACTAATAAACTGGGGATCTGCTGAACGAGAATACTAATAAGCTGGGGATCTGCTGAACGAGGGAACTAATAAACTGGGGATTTGCTGAACAAGGGTACTAATAAACTGGGAATCTGCTAAAGGAGGGTACTAATAAACTGGGGATTTGCTGAACAAGGGTACTAATAAGCTGGGGATCTGCTGAACGAGGGTACTAATAAGCTGGGAATCTGCTGAATGAGGGTTATAATAAGCTGGGAATCTGCTGAATGAGGGTACTAATAAACTGGGGATCTGCTGAACGAGGGTACTAATAAGCTGGGGATCTGTTGAACGAGGGTTCTAATAAGCTGGGAATCTGCTGAATGAGAATACTAATAAACTGGGGATTTGCTGAACGAGGGTACTGATAAGCTAGGGATCTGCTGAATGAGGGTACTAATAAGCTGGGGGTCTGCTGAAAAAGGGTTCTAATAAGCTGGGGATCTTCTGAACGAGGGTACTAATAAACTGTGAATCTTCTGAACGAGGGTACTAATAAACTGGGGATCTGCTGAACGAGAATACTAATAAGCTGGGGATCTGCTGAACGAGGGAACTAATAAACTGGGGATCTGCTGACCGAGGGTACTAATAAGCTGGGGATCTGTTGAACGAGGGTTCTAATAAGCTGGGAATCTGCTGAATGAGAATACTAATAAACTGGGGATTTGCTGAACGAGGGTACTGATAAGCTAGGGATCTGCTGAATGAGGGTACTAATAAGCTGGGGGTCTGCTGAAAAAGGGTTCTAATAAGCTGGGGATCTTCTGAACGAGGGTACTAATAAACTGTGAATCTTCTGAACGAGGGTACTAATAAACTGGGGATCTGCTGAACGAGAATACTAATAAGCTGGGGATCTGCTGAACGAGGGAACTAATAAACTGGGGATCTGCTGACCGAGGGTACTAATAAGCTGGGAATCTGCTGAATGAGGGTACTAATAAGCTGGGGATCTGCTGAACGAGGGTACTAATAAGCTGGGGATCTGCTGAATGAGGGTTCTAATAAGCTGGGGATCTTCTGAACGAGGGTACTAATAAACTGTGAATCTTCTGAACGAGGGTACCAATAAACTGGGGATCTGCTGAACGAGAATACTAATAAGCTGGGGATTTGCTGAACGAGGGAACTAATAAACTGGGGATCTGCTGACCGAGGGTACTAATAAGCTGGGGATCTGTTGAACGAGGGTACTAATAAGCTGGGGGTGTGCTGAACGAGGGTTCTAATAAGCTGGGGATCTTCTGAACGAGGGTACTAATAAACTGTGAATCTTCTGAACGAGGGTACTAATAAACTGGGGATCTGCTGAACGAGAATACTAATAAGCTGGGGATCTGCTGAACGAGGGAACTAATAAACTGGGGATTTGCTGAACAAGGGTACTAATAAACTGGGAATCTGCTAAAGGAGGGTACTAATAAACTGGGGATTTGCTGAACAAGGGTACTAATAAGCTGGGGATCTGCTGAACGAGGGTACTAATAAGCTGGGAATCTGCTGAATGAGGGTTATAATAAGCTGGGAATCTGCTGAATGAGGGTACTAATAAACTGGGGATCTGCTGAACGAGGGTACTAATAAGCTGGGGATCTGTTGAACGAGGGTTCTAATAAGCTGGGAATCTGCTGAATGAGAATACTAATAAACTGGGGATTTGCTGAACGAGGGTACTGATAAGCTAGGGATCTGCTGAATGAGGGTACTAATAAGCTGGGGGTCTGCTGAAAAAGGGTTCTAATAAGCTGGGGATCTTCTGAACGAGGGTACTAATAAACTGTGAATCTTCTGAACGAGGGTACTAATAAACTGGGGATCTGCTGAACGAGAATACTAATAAGCTGGGGATCTGCTGAACGAGGGAACTAATAAACTGGGGATCTGCTGACCGAGGGTACTAATAAGCTGGGGATCTGTTGAATGAGGGTACTAATAAGCTGGGGGTGTGCTGAACGAGGGTTCTAATAAGCTGGGGTTCTGCTGAACAAAGGTTCTAATAAGCTGGAGATCTACTGAACGAGGGTTCTAATAAGCTGGGGATCTGCTGAACGAGGGTTATAATAAGCTGGGAATCTGCTGAATGAGGATACTAATAAACTGGGGATCTCCCGAAACGAGGGTAGTGATAAGCTGGGAATCTGCTGAATGAGGGTACTAATAAGCTGGGGATCTGCTGAACGAGGGTACTAATAAGCTGGGGATCTGCTGAATGAGGGTTCTAATAAGCTGGGGATCTTCTGAACGAGGGTACTAATAAACTGTGAATCTTCTGAACGAGGGTACCAATAAACTGGGGATCTGCTGAACGAGAATACTAATAAGCTGGGGATTTGCTGAACGAGGGAACTAATAAACTGGGGATCTGCTGACCGAGGGTACTAATAAGCTGGGGATCTGTTGAACGAGGGTACTAATAAGCTGGGGGTGTGCTGAACGAGGGTTCTAATAAGCTGGGGATCTTCTGAACGAGGGTACTAATAAACTGTGAATCTTCTGAACGAGGGTACTAATAAACTGGGGATCTGCTGAACGAGAATACTAATAAGCTGGGGATCTGCTGAACGAGGGAACTAATAAACTGGGGATTTGCTGAACAAGGGTACTAATAAGCTGGGGATCTGCTGAACGAGGGTACTAATAAGCTGGGAATCTGCTGAATGAGGGTTATAATAAGCTGGGAATCTGCTGAATGAGGGTACTAATAAACTGGGGATCTGCTGAACGAGGGTACTAATAAGCTGGGGATCTGTTGAACGAGGGTTCTAATAAGCTGGGAATCTGCTGAATGAGAATACTAATAAACTGGGGATTTGCTGAACGAGGGTACTGATAAGCTAGGGATCTGCTGAATGAGGGTACTAATAAGCTGGGGGTCTGCTGAAAAAGGGTTCTAATAAGCTGGGGATCTTCTGAACGAGGGTACTAATAAACTGTGAATCTTCTGAACGAGGGTACTAATAAACTGGGGATCTGCTGAACGAGAATACTAATAAGCTGGGGATCTGCTGAACGAGGGAACTAATAAACTGGGGATCTGCTGACCGAGGGTACTAATAAGCTGGGGATCTGTTGAACGAGGGTTCTAATAAGCTGGGAATCTGCTGAATGAGAATACTAATAAACTGGGGATTTGCTGAACGAGGGTACTGATAAGCTAGGGATCTGCTGAATGAGGGTACTAATAAGCTGGGGGTCTGCTGAAAAAGGGTTCTAATAAGCTGGGGATCTTCTGAACGAGGGTACTAATAAACTGTGAATCTTCTGAACGAGGGTACTAATAAACTGGGGATCTGCTGAACGAGAATACTAATAAGCTGGGGATCTGCTGAACGAGGGAACTAATAAACTGGGGATCTGCTGACCGAGGGTACTAATAAGCTGGGAATCTGCTGAATGAGGGTACTAATAAGCTGGGATCTGCTGAACGAGGGTACTAATAAGCTGGGGATCTGCTGAATGAGGGTTCTAATAAGCTGGGGATCTTCTGAACGAGGGTACTAATAAACTGTGAATCTTCTGAACGAGGGTACCAATAAACTGGGGATCTGCTGAACGAGAATACTAATAAGCTGGGGATTTGCTGAACGAGGGAACTAATAAACTGGGGATCTGCTGACCGAGGGTACTAATAAGCTGGGGATCTGTTGAACGAGGGTACTAATAAGCTGGGGGTGTGCTGAACGAGGGTTCTAATAAGCTGGGGATCTTCTGAACGAGGGTACTAATAAACTGTGAATCTTCTGAACGAGGGTACTAATAAACTGGGGATCTGCTGAACGAGAATACTAATAAGCTGGGGATCTGCTGAACGAGGGAACTAATAAACTGGGGATTTGCTGAACAAGGGTACTAATAAACTGGGAATCTGCTAAAGGAGGGTACTAATAAACTGGGGATTTGCTGAACAAGGGTACTAATAAGCTGGGGATCTGCTGAACGAGGGTACTAATAAGCTGGGAATCTGCTGAATGAGGGTTATAATAAGCTGGGAATCTGCTGAATGAGGGTACTAATAAACTGGGGATCTGCTGAACGAGGGTACTAATAAGCTGGGGATCTGTTGAACGAGGGTTCTAATAAGCTGGGAATCTGCTGAATGAGAATACTAATAAACTGGGGATTTGCTGAACGAGGGTACTGATAAGCTAGGGATCTGCTGAATGAGGGTACTAATAAGCTGGGGGTCTGCTGAAAAAGGGTTCTAATAAGCTGGGGATCTTCTGAACGAGGGTACTAATAAACTGTGAATCTTCTGAACGAGGGTACTAATAAACTGGGGATCTGCTGAACGAGAATACTAATAAGCTGGGGATCTGCTGAACGAGGGAACTAATAAACTGGGGATCTGCTGACCGAGGGTACTAATAAGCTGGGGATCTGTTGAATGAGGGTACTAATAAGCTGGGGGTGTGCTGAACGAGGGTTCTAATAAGCTGGGGTTCTGCTGAACAAAGGTTCTAATAAGCTGGAGATCTACTGAACGAGGGTTCTAATAAGCTGGGGATCTGCTGAACAAGGGTTCTAATAAGCTGGGGATCTGCTGAACGAGGGTTCTAATGAGCTGGGGATCTGCTGAACAAGGGTTCTAATAAGCTGGGGATCTTCTGAACGAGGGTACTAATAAACTGTGAATCTTCTGAACGAGGGTACTAATAAACTGGGGATCCGCTGAACGAGAATACTAATAAGCTGGGGATCTGCTGAACGAGGGAACTAATAAACTGGGGATCTGCTCACCGAGGGTACTAATAAGCTGGGGATCTGCTGAATGAGGGTACTAATAAGCTGGGGTTCTGCTGAACAAGGGTTCTAATAAGCTGGGGATCTACTGAACGAGGGTTCTAATAAGCTGGGGATCTGCTGAACAAGGGTTCTAATGAGCTGGGGATCTGCTGAACGAGGGTACTAATAAGCTGGGAAAGTGCTGAACGAGGGTACTAATAAGCTGAGGATCTGCCGAGTGTGAGTACTACAGAGCTGGGGTTACTGGGCCTCTTTAAAACAAATTGAAAATCAACATACACTGAGTATTTGCCGAGCTTCATTCTAAAAGCATCAGCGAAGCATTCTAAAAGCATGTTGAAGCAGTAGACACTTTAATGTCTGTTAAAGGAGAAGTACAGCCAAAGCTTGTTTGCTATGGATAATAGTTCATTCTGCACTCCTGGGACCTGTTTTCAGCAGACAGCAGGCTGAAACCCACTATCGGCTGACGTCACAGAGCCGGTCCAGGCTCGGGCAAGATCCCAGCCATATGGTTGGGATCCGCCCACATGCCTGGACCACCACCTGTTTCAGCCTCAAAGCAAGCCTCTGAGAGCCTGAGCCGGCCACTCCACAGCCCAGAGATCCAGTGAGCACGTTGGGGGGGGGGCAATGGAGAGCTCTGAGAACCGAGTGATCGGCAATGTTCGATCGCTCGGTTGTACGTGTTCGAGACGGTGGGGGACAGATGCTTCATAGGAGTCCCATACATCTCTTTTAAAGTGGAAGCATGTGTAATTAGTCCATTAGTCCATTGAATCCTCCCAGCACCTCTATAACTAGAGGTGGGGTCCTTGGGCTGGGAGAACGGTCTGCAGGAGCCTTTGAATCATACCCCTGAAGCACTGATTGGAGTTGCAATGTTTTTCAGTCTCCAATCCTGAAAAAGAATAAATGGACATTAGTCATGTTTTCAATATGTATACATGTGCTCCTTTTTTTACACAAGCTGGACTGGCAGCTCCGTTGGAATAGCTACCAAAGCTGATTCCATTCCTTCAAAGAATAATAAAAAGAAGAATTCCGTTAGAAATACATTGGAATGAGCACTCCCTGTCCTTGAGACTTCTAGCCTGTCACTCACAGACCTGCCCCCTCCCTTATCTCCTCCCAGGAAGTCTCTGCCCGGATGTGACATATCCGCCTCTCATCTCTCCCAACATCCAGCATTCCCAAACAAAGACCACGACCACCCTACACCCCGCCCCTAACCGCCACGGCCCTCCTTCCAGCCAATCACACACAAACTCTTAGCCCGGGCGAAGGCGGGGATGCTTGAGCCGTCGTAGGCTATTGGCGGCTGGTGCGGCGTTTACTGATTGGCGGAAGGGCGGAGCGGCACGGACTGCGCTCCAGGGTTACCAGGTCCCAGCACAGCTTCCGGAAAGATACGGATTTGGATGTGCACTGTACTGGCTGCACCGGCTCTGACGGTGCACTCACAGGTATGTTGTGGCAGCAGCGGGCCCGGCTACGGGCGGGTGGTGTGTGTCCTGTTCCGGGTGGGCGAGTATTACTGAGGAAATGCCGTATGGTCACCGCTCCTTTGTGACACTGCATTACAGAACCTCATTCATTAAGATGGGCTCCCTCGGTGCTATCCCTCATCATCTGATATGTCACAGCTCCTTCTGCAGGTACAGGGCCAGCTTTACCATATGGACAGGACTATAGGGCCCATAATGTATCACAGACAACATGGAGGCCATATACCACACCATCTCATCAGGACCTGTCCTCACACACAATCCTCCTACAATATCATTTGTCTGCATGTTCTTCCCCTACAAAATCCTCCCTTGTGTACACCTCCAATAGGCCAGAGACTGCTGCTGGGTGCTGCCATCTTGGATGTGATGTCAGCAGACGTGGGAACTCCTATAGTGTTCTCTCCCAGCAGCAACATAGTACGTTTTTGTAGGGAGAGGTGGTGGAGCTGGGCCAGCGCAGGCAGCCGTTAGATATTCCCAGATGAGTAAAACCTTAAGTGCAACCTTAATGCTGATGCGGCCTGTGATGAAATGGGGTTTGACACCCCTGGTCTAGAACATCATAGTGAAGAAAGAATGGGACAGCCAAATCAGTTGATTTGTCTGTAATCACTGTGCAGCATCCCATTCTTCACTATGATGTTCTAGACCAGGGGTGTCAAACTCCATTTCATCATGGGCCGCATCAGCATTAAGGTTGCACTTAAGGTTTTACTCATCTGGGAATATCTAACGGCTGCCTGTCCTGGCCCAGCTCCTCCACATCTCCCTACAAAACGTACTATGTTGCTGCTGGGAGAGAACACTATAGAGTTCCTATGTCTGCTGACATCACATCTAAGATGGCAGCACCCAGCAGTAGTCTCTGGCCTATTGGAGGGGTGCGGGGTCCAGGGGCACGCCACGTGCAGAGTGTGGCATTCAGGGGCATGCTACATACAGAGCATGGGGTTCAGGAGTGCGCTACATGTAGAGTTCAGGAGTGTGCTCTATACAGAGTGCGGGGTTCAAGAGTGCTCTATGCTTAGAGTTCGACCCGATACATACAGAGTGCAGGGTTTAGAGTAGGGGTCTCAAACTGGCGGTCCTCCAGCTGTTGCAAAACTACAAGTCCCAGCATGCCTTTGTCTGTGGGAGTCATGCTTGTAACTGTCAGCCTTGCACTGCCTCATGGGACTTGTAGTTGCGCAAAAACAGCTGGAGGGCCGCCAGTTTGAGACCCCTGGACTTTAGAGAGTGTGCAACCCACACCCCTAAAGCTTCCCCTCAACTCTACTGCCTGGCTCTAGTTCCTCCCTGTGTAAGTGGTTCTGCCACCCATGTATTCAGCTTTAGCACCTCCCTGTGTACGCAGTTCTGCGTCCCCTTGCAGGGAGATTGATCTCTCTGATTCGGAAGATCTGTCCCCGCTGTGAGTGTGTGCAGGGATCTGTTGGATCCAGGAGCTGCTGAGAGCAAAGCTGTTCCTTGTAAACACAGAAGGCTTCTGTGTTTACAAGTGATAGCGGGGAGTGGAGTGTGAGAGCCAGAGGTGGTGGAATGGAGTTATGGGTGTGATGGCCACATGACAAGGCTTGGCAGGCTGGATTGGGCACCTGGGCCTTTTTTTTTTTTTCACCTGCGTTCCAGAGTAAGCCAGGATGAGCTTCTTGGATGCCGGCCCTCACCGGATGAATTTACGTTGGTGCTTTGAGTGGCGCTCCCAATGCCTTCGCTAAGGAAACTTGTGGCAAACCTACCCTAAGCAACCGACTCTTCTTGAAAAGTCTTAATTTTCTGCCAAGTTCAAAGCGGGGCTCGGGAGCACGCACCAGCTTGCTATTGGTAACACTGGTTGAAGAGAAGGAACCAGGAGCGCTTTCGGGGGACCTGAAATAAGGATGATCTGGGTTGCTCTGTGCAAAATGAGAGATCTCATTTTTAATCAACCCTTTAACCACTTCAATACCGTAATTAATAATCATAATTTTTAAAGAGCAACTGCCATTTCTGTCCTGCAGCAGCTCCTCCTCTGACTTGCTGTTGACTCGCCGACCGTCCCATTCACTTTAATGGGACGGCTGGTGATGCGGCAGTGACACAATAAGGTGAGGGATGTGGTGGGAGCAGGTAAGTGAATGCCAGCTAACAGGTGCTACCAGGATGGATCTGAAATGACAGGTGCTCTTTAACCACTTCCCGCCAGGCCTATAGCAGAATGACAGCTGGGCGGTGGTTCTGTTATCCTGACTTGGCGTCATATGACGTCCAGTAGGATAACATGCCGGCACGCATGGCGATCAGAGATGTCGTGTGTCAGTCTGTGTGTCGGTAAACGTCATTCCTCAGTTCCCGCTGACAGGGAGAGCCGATTGTGTGTGTGTGTGTGTGTGTGTGTGTGTGTGTGTGTGTGTGGGGGGGGCAGTTTTGATAATCGACACATTGATTATCAGCACAGCCCCATCAGATGTGCCACCACAGCTGCAAATAAGTGGCCATCAGCTGCCAGACAGTGCCCCATTAAAAACTGATGTCAGTGCCCATATCGGTGCTCAGCAGTAACACCTGTTAGTACCACCTCATCAGTGCCGCCTATCAGTGACCATCAATTCTACATATCTGAAACAAAGAACCTTTTTTTTTTTTATTTTGGTTTTAGTTTGTTTAGCAAAAGTAAAACCCCCAGAGGTGATCAAATACCACCAAGAAAGCTCTATTTGTGGGAAGAAAATTATAAAAATTTAGTTTGGGTACAGTGTTGTATGACGGCGCAATTGTCATTTAAAGTCTGACAGTACTGAAAGATGAAAATTGTCCTTGGCAGGAGGGGGGTGAAAGTGCCAGTTATTGAAGTGGTTAAAAGTAAGGACTTATTCTTGCAGGTAGTTAACCACTTCAATACCAGGCACTTTTGCATCTTCCTGCCCAGGCCAATTTTCAGCTCTCAGCGCTGTCACTTTTTAAATGACAATTGCGCGGTCATTCAACACTGTACCAAAACTAATTTTTAATCATTTTGTTCCCACAAATTAAAAGATGTGTACAAAGTCATTACTTGACCCTAAGGCTCCATTCACACGAGCGCGTTTTTTGATGCATTTTGCAGAAATGCAGGGACATTTTTTAACATGGGTTCCTATGGAACATGTTCACATCAATGCATTTTTGTGCCTCTGCGTTTTTGGAAAGGGTCGGGGACTTTTTTTTATGCAAAATGCAGCGTTTTGCATGTAATGGTCCATTGAGCATCCAAAACGCAAGTGCCGCGTTTTTATCTCGTTTGTTTTTTTTTGTTTTTTTACACTGTATATAGCTGGTTGCTAAGCAACCACAGTGTATATAAAAAAAAAAAAAACCCGCAAAATCGCGGCAACGCGTATCCAAAAACGCGGCAAGCACTGCAAAAACGCTCAAAAGCAAAATGCATAGATGTGAATCGAGCCTAAATAACCTGTATTGGCAAGCTCTCTGCAAAGACAGGGACCCCACCCAGGATAGGAGTTTATCCCATGTTGAGAAATCCAAGTGTAACAATTCATAGGAGTCCAAAGTCTTTAATGCTCATCTGATTACAAGAAGCAGGGCAAAAGACAGTCGATGTGTTTAGGGGAGCCATACAATTCACCTTCATCGGGGCTCTGTGCAACAACAGAATGTTAAGTGGACTCAAAAGCAAAAAGGGACTCAGCAGTCAGTTCTGGTATTCAGAGTGGAATTGGAGGCCACTTCTGCACTGACTGCTGTTTATGACATCTGGCTGCAGGAATACCTTCAAGTCCATCTTCCATTCCATCATTTCATCCAGCCCTGATGAAGGGGGATTGTGTTGCCCCTTGGCTCTTTTTTGCCCTGTTTGTTGAACAATAAAGATTTAAAGGATTTTTTATTTGGCCCTGTATTTGACCTAAGACACTTGCTGCTATGCATGTCAGGTTCAGTTAAAGGTTCATGGTGGCTCTGCAGACTACCAGTAAATAACCAGTTGCAGACTACCAGTTTTCTTAATGAAAATCTGTACTGGGTGAATAGGAAGGCTGCTGTTGCTGAAACCTTTTGGAAAATGCTTGTTTCCTATCTGTCTCTAACTTCAGTACTTCGAGTGCCTATTCACACCCTTTTTCTAGATGGGGTCTATAATTTACACCTTCAGCCATATGAGGCAAATGATTAACACCCACCCAGACCAATGACTGGATTATGTAATTAGAACTGGGTTGACCCACAGCTTTTACACTACCCACCCCATTCTTGGACAATCAGCATCTGCCCTGATCCAATTGTCTGTGCCCCTTGTGTGTATAAATGTTGGGGTATCTTCCTGACACTCATTAAAACTGAAGAAATGGCTTGGATAAGGTACGAATCCTCCAACATTACTGAACAAATCCAGTTGAATGTAACTGACTACTACTAGCTAATTAAAGTGACTTGGGTGATGGTACAATGTTAACCCTATGCAAGAATTGTGTGGCAAGGTATTTTATAAGAACTAGTATTGCGCAGCATGTGTTTTCTCATCTGCTACCTAGGCTACTATTGTTACCATAGGTTGATATGGTTATTTTTTTTTAGGGCTTTTGGGTCACCTAAGTCTCCAGTGTTGGCATCCGTCCTTCTCCCTATGCGAGGCGCAGGGTGAGCTCATGTCAGTGACACCTTGAACAATTGCAGCTTTACAATTCTTGGATATGGTAGTTGTATTAGTTTCCCGTTTTAGGCTTTCTTTCTTCTATTTTTCACCTGGTGATCCAACCAGTAAATCTGTTGTTTTTCAACAGAAATACTCTCTTGTAGTTACAGGGATAAGACAGATCATTTACCACTGGCAGGGGTGCTTAAAATTACCAGCTTTTATTCATGCAAAACCTTTGTCCAAAAGGAAAAAACGAATTGAATATTAAGTGTTTGCTGGCATTCAGCTTTAATTTGTTAGTGTATTTAAATCTGGTAGTACTTCTAACACCCCCCCCCCCCAGACTGACAATGCTGCTGTGCAAATCTGCCTTCTACACCCCTTTATCCAGAATGGTGTATTTATAGGGTGTGTGTGTTACTGGCCAGATCACGGAAAGAGGAAAGTGAACCAAAAAAAGAAAACTAATGCAGCCATCACTTCAAATGATTGGTAAGCTGCAATATATTACATTTTTGTTTTGGGTTGCTACTGCTTTGAATTTTTGTTTACTTTTCTTTGAGTAGAGAGAGACAGTCTGAAAGCAAACAACTTCTACCCATAACCCTCAAAAGCCAAAATGTTATCTACTGTAAAGCTATTAAGCTTGAATTTAAACCTATATCAGTCTTTCTGTGATCACACATATAGGCATTGTATATTAATTTTTGCATATTCCTTTTTAGGGTGCATTCTTCATGGTTTGTACAAGAATCGAGTAATCCACCTCAATGGATGCGGACAGCGATGTGGCATTAGATATTTTAATCACAAATGTTGTATGTGTGTTTCGAACCAGATGTCATTTAAACTTGCGAAAGATTGCATTGGAGGGGATAAACGTAATATACAAGCGTGAAGTTGGGGTGAGTAACTTTCTTCTATCCCTGTCTCTCATAGCTAGATGTTATGGAAAACTTAGGGGGTCATTTACGAAAGGCAAATCCACTTTGCACTACAAGTGCAGTCGGTGTAAATCTGAGGGGTAGATCTGAAATGAGTGGAAGCTCTGCTGATTTTATCATCCAATCATGTGCAAGCTAAAATTCTGTTTATTTTCCTGGCATGTCCCCCGCAGACCTACAGTGATTGCACTTATAGTGCAAAGTGGATTTTCCTTTCGTAAATAACCCCCTTAGAGTGGTTGTAAACCTCTGAAATGAAAATTGAACAAAGCATATCCCTCCATAGTGTGCATTAGCCTCAGTCCAAAACACCTAGTTTGGTTCCTATATTTTCTCTTCTCCCTCTGCTACCTGCAAGTGTTTTATAGTCACTCTGACTCCCCCTCCCCTTACGCATAGAAGGTGATTGACTGTCTCGGCTGTGCATGTTTCCCTATGAGAATGTGTACAGGGGGTGTGTCCATTCCATCCACTCAAGTTTCCTATTACCGTCAGCTGTCTGTATTCTGTAAACCTGCTGACATTTGTTTTTAAAACTGTATATATCATCACAACTACTTACTGTATCCATGTGGATATTATACCTTCTTTTTTTTTATTATTTATTTTTTGACAGATTGTGCTTTCATTTGGTTGTTAATGGATATCTCCTGTATTTTTTTTATTTTTATTTTTTTATTTTTACTAAAGGAAAACTGGCCATGAATAGTAAAAAAAAAAACAAGCTGTATATTTTTATGCCATTCCCGTAACCCACCACCAAAAAAACCTGCAAAATAAATTCTTCTACTCCTGACGATTGCAGCGATACCACATATCTATGCGTTTATTTTTTTTCTTTGTACCCATAGTAGTACACTTTTTTTTTTTTTCCTACCTAAACACACTGACAGTAACTGACACTCGCTAGACTAATCAAGCCCTGATTTAGTTTATTTATTACAAATTTCTCCTCCTACAGGAGGAAAATATACATTTAATCTTTTCCTCTTCCCAAAGAAGAAACGGCAATGGGGCTGGTCTTCACAGTAGTAAGCTAATCGGCGATCACATGATCGGGTGCCAGTTTTCCCCACTCCCAATATTCGAAGGAGACCTGGAGCTGTTGGTAACAGCTCAGTCCAAGTCCTGGAAGTGCGTGATCAAGTGCAAACACAGGAACGCATATATGTGGCTCCCAGGAATAACCCCCCTCCTTTCTGGATGTAATGAGGATCATAGGGAGAAAATGGGAGGGGGGCTAAAGAAATATTACAATGGAAAAGTTGAGATTTGCATATACTTAATAGGGTGCCTGAATCCCTGGAAACGCTGCTTGTTATTCCATAATACTTTGAGTTATTTATTATTATACAAGATTTGTATGGCGCCAGCAGTTTCCTTGCTCAAGATGTGAATAGTTTAAAAAAAAAAAAAATGGTTGATTTGCTCTCAGGTTAAGATTAATATTTACAGCAAATTCATTTTAGGATTCATCCTCATTAATCCCAAAACACTTTACATACAGTACCTTGAAAAAGTAATCGCACCCCTTGAAATCTTCCACATTTTGTCGAGTTACAAACAAGTGTATTTTTATTTGGATTTTATGTGATAGACCAACACAAAGGGGCACGTAATTGTGAAGTGGAAGGGAAATGATAAATTGGTTTTCAACATTTTTGACAAATATGTGAAAAGTGTGGCGTGCATTTATATTCAGCCCCCCTGAGTCAATACTTTGTAGAACCACCTTTCACTGCAATTACAGCTGCAAGTCTCTTTTTGGGGATGTCTCTACCAGCTTTGCACATTTTGGAGTGAAATTTTTTGCCAAAATAGCTCAAGCTCTGTCCGATTGGATAATGTGGATAGGGGATATCTCTGCGCTAACTCTATTGGTGAAGAAAAATGAACAGCTGCTACCTAAAAATGTGACAAATTCAATGCAAAAGATCAGTGAAAAATGTAGCGCTAAAAATGTAAAACAATAAACTCTGAACAATATTTCAAGTATTATGTGTAAATACTAAAAACTTTGCGAATATAATGAATCTAAAACCAGAACATGTATCTAATGAGTAGAAACACGGGTGAGGAAGTCCCAAAGGTGAAATAATCCTATGGTAAACATATGGAGTCCACCACGAAAAGTTGTTGTTTAGAAGTGGGGTACAAAGACCACAGCATGCATGTAGAGCATCAGGGGTATTATGTCCTGCACCCGAGATAAGGGGTATACACTCTTACTGGAAATAGTGGACTCGAATATCAGCGACAACGAGTCAAGCAAGGATAAACCCGATCATCAGATTTCCAAAACGATCCAGGGAATCCAAAGGGCTCCAAGAATGAATCCAGGGAATCGTGCAGGTAACCGTGAGGCTGGAACTCAGATGTTAAGCAGCCAGACTGGGAAGCCAAAAACGAATTACAAGATCACATTGTTGAGTCATCAAAAAGTTCATTCTTCAGTTCTCTCAAAAGTGGTAGCGGCTAGTTCCTGCCCAGTAGAAGGACCCTGGTGATGTCCTGCTGACACTCTATCCCTGATGCTCTATATGCCTGCTGAAGCCTTTGTACCCCACTTCTGAGCAACAATTGGCTTTAGGTCTGGACTTTGACTTGTCCGTTCTAACACATGAATATGCTTTGATCTAAAACATTCCATTGTAGCTCTGGCTGTATGTTTAGGGTCGTTGTCCTGCTGGAAGGTGAACCTCTGCCCCAGTCTCAAGTCTTTTGCTGACTCTTAACAGGTTTTCTTTAAGATTGCCCTTTGTTTTTCTCCATTCATCTTCCTATCAACTCTGACCAGCTTCCTTGTCCCTGCTGAAGAAAAGCATCTCCACAACATGATGCTGCCACCACTATGTTTCACAGTGGGGCTGGTGTGTTCAGGGTGATGTGCAGTGTTTAGTTTTCCACCACACATTGAACTTTTTGGCCTAAAAGCAAAACCCTATTTTGGTCTCATCTGACCAGCGCTCCTTCTTCCAC
Organism: Lithobates sylvaticus; assembly: GCA_028564925.1. Lineage (NCBI taxonomy): Eukaryota > Metazoa > Chordata > Amphibia > Anura > Ranidae > Lithobates > Lithobates sylvaticus. Next base: position 232,594,430 of record CM053028.1, on the reverse strand, counting down.
ATGTTTTGCTGTGTCTCAGACTGTAAACGGGACTTCTTATGGTTTTCTTTAAACAATGGCTTTCTTCCTGCCACTCTTCCATTAAGGCCAGATTTGTGGAGTGCACGGCTATTAGTTGTACTGTAGACAGTTTCTCCTACCTGAGCTGTGGACCTCTGCAGCTTCTCCAGAGTTACCATGGGCCTCTTGGCTGCTTCTCTGATTAATGCTCTTCTTGCCCGGCCTGTCAGTTGAGGTGGACTGACAGGTCTTTGAAGGTTTGCAGTTGTGCCATTCTCTTTCCATTTTCTGATGGATTGAACAGTGCTCTGTGAGATGTACAAAGCAAGCTTGGGATTTTTTTTTTTTTTTTTTTATATATAACCTAAACCTGCTTTAAACTTCTCCAACTTTATCCCTGACCTGTCTGGTGTGTTCCTTGGCCTTCATGATGCTGTTTATTCACTAAGGTTCTCTAACAAACCTGAGGGCTTCACAGAACAGCTGTGTTTTATACTGAGATTAAATTACACACAGGTGGACTCCATTTACTAATTAGGTGACTTCTGAAGGCAATTCCATTAGGTTTTAGTTAGGGGTATCAGAGTAAAGGGGGCTGAATACAAATGCATGCCACACTTTTCAGATATTTATTTGTAAAAAAAAAATTGAAAACCATTTATCATTTTCCTCCCACATTACAATTATGTGCCACTTTTGTGTTTGGTCTATCACATAAAATCCCAATAATATACATTTACGTTTTAGGGTTCTAACATGACAAAATGTGGAAAATTTCAAGGGGTATAAATACTTCATGGCACTGTGTGTAGAAAAACAACCAGAGCTCAGTGTTTCCTTTTTGTTTTTTCCTTTAATTTTTTTTTTTTATTATAATAATTATTATTATCATTATTCCGAAAGATGCATGTATTGTAATCTTTTGACTGATAAGACTAAATGTGTTCTTTCTTGCTCCTTTCTTTTAGAAGGTGTTGATGAAGCTGAGAAAGCCTAGAATAACTGCTACAATCTGGTCATCTGGAAAAATTATTTGTACAGGAGCTACAAGGTAAAAAAAATCTTCAAATTTCATTAAAGTCATCAGGACAGGTCTTGCAAAGATGCGGGAATAAAGCTGTATTCTTTTCTGTCCAAATATAAAATGTGCACATGTTGAATATTTAACTTACTGCACAAAGTAATTAGTCCAAAAGTAACATTTCCATTTTTGTGGATAACCATGTGCCAGAGACTAGTATGGTAATATTTCCCCCTCCTGTAGTTCCAGGCCTGACCTCTGCTACCCCAAGCAAAGCCATGTAAGCTGGTCCCTCTCGTGCTTTGAAGCTTGCAACTTTCAGAAGAATCCAGATTTGATAGCACCATATTTTTACATAATTTGGTTGAATAAAGACACCAGTTCAGCCTAAGTGGTTTCCTTTTAATAACCATCATTTGACTCCATCCACCAACATACACTGAAAACCTAAAAGTGAAGTATGGTCCAAGCTTTTTGGCAATACTTGTCTTTTGGGTCACAAGAGTGTACTCACTTCTGCTCTTGTGTCCCAGAATCAGCAGGCTAAAGCCTGCTGTCGGCTGATGTCACAGAGCTGTTCCAGGCTCTTGATGGATCTTGACCATATTGTCGGAATCCACTCAGCTGCTTTGTGGACAGCAGGCTCCAGGTCTCAGCATGGGGTGGAGAGCCAAAGCCAACTGCGCCCACCCCCTCACCTACTTGGCACTCCGGTGAGCACTGAAGGGGCTGAGCGGAGACAGTCTAACTGTCATTTCTCTTATCTCAGAGTTTACCGAGCAGTCGTGATGATTCAGTTCTTGGGCTTAGAGGGGGTGGGGGGGACAGCTGGAGCATCAGACCAGTGCTGAAGCATGGAGGTATTTTTTTTTTTTTATAATCTTATACTTTTAAAGAGGAAGTAAAGCCTCCTTTAAAAAAAAAAAAAAACCTGCAAGGCAAAGGCATAATTAGCTAGTATGCATAGCATACTAGCTCATTATGAATAACTTGCCTGAGAACGAAGCCCCCGAAGCGACCCTCGTCTACGTCCTCCTCCACTGCCATCAATCCCGGAGTGACTTCCGGGTCTCGCTGCTCCAGCGCTGTCATTTGCTGGAGTCGCGATGACGTCACTCCCGCGCATGCACACAGGAGCCAACAATAGCGGCATATTGCCGTGATCTCCAGCATGCTCAGTGCGCCTGTGCATGCGCCGTAGACAGCGGTGCCTGTTTTTTTCTAAATATATCTCCTAAACCGTGTAGGTTTGGGAGATATTTCATGGACCTACAGGTAAGCCGTAATCTAGGCTTATCTGTAGGCCAAAGTGGTTTGTGAGGGTTTACAACCACTTTAACCACTTCAGCCCCGGACCAATTGTCAGCTTAAGGACCAGAGGTCTTTTTTCAATTTCGCACTGCACTACTTTAACTGGTAATTGTGCGGTCATGCAATTTTGTAACGAAACGAAATTTGCATCCTTTTCTTCCCACAAATAGAGCTTTCTTTTGATGGTATTTGATTGCCTCTGTGATTTTTTATTTTTTGCGATATAAACGGAAAAAGAGCGAAAATTTTGAAAAAAAAAGAGATTTTCTACTTTTTGTTATAAGAAAAATCTAATAAACTCAATTTTAGTCAAACATTTGGGCCAAAATGTATTCAGCCACATGTCTTTAGTAAAAAAAATGCCAATAAGCGTATATTTATTGGTTTGCGCAAAAGTTATAGCGTCTACAAACTAGAGTACATTTACACCGCTTTTAATTTATGACTGCCTATTTCATTTCTTGAGGTGCTAAAAATGGCAGAGAAGTACAAAACCCCCCCAAATGACCCCATTTTGGAAAGTAGACACCCCAAGCTATTTTGCTGAGAGGCATGTTGAGCCCATTGAATATTTTTTTTTTTTTTAGTCCCAAGTGATTGAATAAAGACAAAAATAAAAAATAATTTTTTTTTTCTTCAAAAAGTTGTCACTAAATGATATATGCTCACACATGCCATAGTTATATGTGGAATTGCACCCCAAAATACATTTTGCTGCTTCTCCTGAGTATGGGGATACCACATGTGTGGGACTTTTGGGAGCCTAGCCGCGTACGGGCCCCGAAACCCAAGCACCGCCTTCAGGATTTCTAAGGGTGCAAATTTTTGATTTCACTCCTCACTACCTATCACAGTTTCGAAGGCCATAAAATGCCAAAATAGCACAAAACCCCCCCCCAAATGACCCCATTTTGGAAAGTAGACACCCCAAGCTATTTGCTGAGAGGCATGGTGAGTATTTTACAGCTCTCATTTGTTTTTGAAAATGAAGAAAGTAAAGAAAAAAAATTTTTTTTTTTCTTTTTTCAATTTTCAAAACTTTGTGACAAAAAGCGACATCTGCAAAATACTCACAATACCTCTCAGCAAATAGCTTGGGTGTGTCTACTTTCCAAAATGGGGTCATTTTGGGGGGTTTTATGCCATCTGGGCATTCCATGGCCTCCGAAACTGTGATTGGCAGTGAGAAGTGAAATAAAAAAATTACTCCCTTAGAAAGCCTGAAGGCGGTGCTTGGTTTTTGGGGTTCCGTACGCAGCTAGGCTCCCAAAAAGTCCCACACATGTGGTATCCCCGTACTCAGGAGAAGCAACAGAATGTATTTTGGGGTGTATTTCCACATATGCCCATGACATGTTTGAGCAATATATCATTTAGTGACAACTTTTTTGTAAAAAAAATATATATTTTTTTTTTTTTTTCATTATTCAATCTCTTGGGACAAAAAAAAAAAATATTTAATGGGCTCAACATTGCTCTCAGCAAATAGCTTGGGGTGTCTACTTTCCAAAATGGGTCATTTGGGGGGGTTTGAACTGTCCTGGCATTTTATGCACAACATTTAGAAGCCTATGTCACACGTCACCCCACTCTTCTAACCACTTGAAGACAAAGCCCTTTCTGACACTTTTTGTTTACATGAAAACATATTTTTTTTTTTGCAAGAAAATTACGTTGAAACCCCCAAACACTATATATATTGTTAAAGCAAAGGCCCTACAGATTAAAATGGTGGGTGTTGCATTTTTTTTTTCCACACAGTATTTGCGCAGCGATTTTTCAAACGCATTTTTTTGTGGAAAAAATACACTTTTTTTTATTTTAATGCACTAAAACACACTATATTGCTCAAATTTTTGATGAAATAAAAAATATGATCTTAGGCCGAGTACATGGATACCAAACACGACATGCTTTAAAATTGCGCACAAACACGCAGTGGCGACAAACTACATACATTTTTAAAAGCCTTTAAAAGCCTTTACATGATACCACATTAGATTCACGGAGGAGGTCTACTGCTAAAATTACTGCCCTCGATCTGACCTTCGCGGTGATACCTCACATGCATGGTGCAATTGCTGTTTACATATGACGCCAGACCAACGCTTGTGTACGCCTTTGCGCAAGAGAAGGGGGGGCAGGGGTGCTTTTTTTTTTTTTTTTTGTTTTTTTTTTTATTTATTTAGCTTTTTTATTCTATTTTTAAACTGTTCCTTCCATTTTTTTTCTTTGTTATGATTTTTATTGTTATCTCAGGGAATGTAAATATCCCCTATGATAGCAATAGGCAGTGACAGGTACTCTTTTTTGAAAAAATTGGGGTCTATTAGACCCTAGATCTTTCCTCTGCCCTCAAAGCATCTGACCACACCAAGATTGGTGTGATAAAATGCTTTCCCAATTTCCCAATGGCGCGGTTTATATCCGGGAGGGGGGACATTCCCTCCTACTGCTTGTAAAAGCAGTCTAGAGGCTAATTACCCGCTAGAATTGCTTTTACATGAAAGCCGATCACTGGCTGAAAAGAATGATACCAAGATGACCTGCAGGCATCATTCTGGTATAACCATTCAAAGTCCAGCAACATACTGGACATATATTGTAATCTTTTTTTTTTTCATGCAGCCTCTTGGCTGAACGAAAAAAAGAGATTGATTGGTGGGTATGCCCACCATTAGAATACCTCCCTTCATCCACCCACTTCTAATGATGGGCATACATATATACATTTATATATGCCGATGCATGGGGGCATCCTCCCGCAAAAATTTTTTTCCCTATCCGCCAGATTCCAGTTAGCATGTTATACAGGCATCTAGTTATGCATTACAGCATTTTGTTTTTTATTTTTGTTTTATACTCCCCATAACTGTTTGGCTCTTTGTTTTCTTTTCTACTCTAGTGAAGAGGAAGCCAAAATCGGTGCTAGGCGGTTGGCTCGTTGTTTGCAAAAACTTGGCTTTTTGGTACAGTATTCATTTTCTCTGTTTATGCACAAGTATAACTCTGTGTGTGTGTGTGTTGTGTGTGTGTATATATGTATATGTAATGTATGTATGTATGTATGTATGTATGTGTGTGTATATATATATATATATATATATATATATATTGTGGGCTATGTCAATAATAGTTGTCATCTATGCAGTACAGAACTATGCGCATACAACAATCAACATTTAAGACAGCTGTACCCTCTTTAAGCAGCCAGGCTCTAATGCCGATCCGGTGGTTTCAGTACAATTAGAGTTATGGATCAGTAGGTTTTGGAAAAGAACAAGTATGCAGATAATATCTGATTTCACTGGGAGCATGATTCTGCTTGGTCTATGACATAAAATTTATTTAAGCCAGAGGCAGACATGCAGTAAGCTTGTTCAAGAAATCGAAAATTGTCTCCCTAAATGTTTCTTTGGCAAAAGGTAAATGAAGCAGTGATTTCAGCTGTTATAGCATGAAAATAAACCTGCAATTTTACATATATGCTTGCTCAAACACTCTTCTACTTCAATGCCAAGCAAAGGTTGTGGAAAAACCCTTTTCAATAGTTGTTTTGGAAAAATGGTTGAACATGTGCAGGAGAAATATGTAGACATTTTTAATGTATTTTTTTCTTCTCTTGGGAAGCTAGTTATAATAACAAGGAAGCAATGTGTATCTCTGGTCTAAATGCTTTGGAACCCTTAATGTTAAACATTGTAATGACCCAATTCTTACTTGGAATACTATTATCCAACATTGGCATTTAATCTGTATCCGTGATAAAGGAGATATGTTACATTTTTTTTTAACCACTTGCCGCTCGCTAATAGTAGATTTACTGCTGGCTGGTGGCAGCTGCAGCCTCAGCAACATAGTGGTACATCGTTAAGAACATCTACACTGGCGCAAACCTGTGACTGCTGTGTGATTTAGTCACATGATTACAATGTAAATAGCTTCCATTCATGACTGTTTTGCTTACTATTGTGAAGCTGTGATTGGCCCACAGCTTTCACATGGTATCAATCTGGGCCAATCACAGCACCCTGTACCATTATGATTAGCTGTAGCCAATCGCAGACCACAATAGTATGAAAGCTGTCAATGAAATCCATTTCTGACAGCTAAACCTATTGCTTAATTCAGTGATCATCACTGTTCAAAGCAATCAGTGTAAAAAAATAAATAAATCCCTGATAACATCCCCCCCGCCTTCAAGTTGTACAGTTTGACTATGGTGAGACTGAGCTACTCTGATGTACCTACTGTCAGCAGTCAATATCCCTGAATACCGCTACACCAATCTTATGTTGACACTGTACTTCACTGGTGTCCATATGTAAAAGAAAAAAAAAAATTCAATGAATTGAGAGGAAAACATACAACTTCAAAAATCTCAAATACCTTGGACTGTCTGCTTTCCAAAAAGGGGTCATTTGGAGGATTTTGGACTGCCCTAACATTTTTGGGCCTCAAGAAACGAGATGTACGTTAGGATTGTTCAGTTTTCCTTTTCCAAAAAAAAATAAACGTTTACAGCATTCTCTGGTAACTGTTATGCATAAATGGGTTCAGTTTTCAAAATATTTATGTGTGTGTGTGTGTGTGTGTGTGTGTGTGTGTGTGTGTGTGTGTGTGTGTGTATACACGCACACTTCTACACTGATTTGGGTTATTTTTACCAAAGAAATGTAGCACAACACATTTTGGTCTAAATTTGTTTGCAACATTTTATAATGGAAACGAAGAAAAACATGATTTTATTTTTTTAAAAGCAAAAAAAAAACCCCAGTGTTGATTAAACTCCACCAAAGGAAAACTCTACTTGTGTGGAAAAAAAATATAACATTTCATTTGAGTAGAGTTGCATAACCACACAATTGCAATTTAAACTAGCACAGTGCTGTATAGCAAAAAATGGCCTGGACATGAAGGGGGTAAAACCTTCCGCAGGTGAAGTGGTTAATAGTTGCCCTCTTGTGTAACTGTTGCCCAATGGCTCCCCCTCCCCTCCTGAGCAGCATTGGCAGGCGATCCCTAGTTGTGGGCTAAAATAGGGAGACAGACCATGTCTCTGGTCATTGGTATATAAAAAAAAATCTGTAACTGAGTCACTGAAATTAGTAAAAGCACATTTATTTAGTTGAGTGAGGAGAGGTTAGATCCTCTGTCAGTTTTTTGTTGTCTTAATCCTGTCCCTGTTTGAGTAGATTTTCTTATTTTCTGTGCTGTTGCCTAGACAGTAAGTAAGATGAAATATCTCCAGCAGAGATGCACATGGCAATAAACATTTTCTTATTGTTCCTTTTTAAAAAAAAAAAAAAAAAAGTTTTGCCTGGAATTGGGCTTTAACCAGTTACTGATCGCCCTATACCAGTTTTACTGCTGCAGGGCGACCACGCTGCACAGGATCACATACAGTGTATATATACTCGTGATCCCGAACTTCCGGGTATCGGGCTTGAGTGTGCCCCGCAGGCGGCTCACTCCCGCTGTGGACCAGATTGTCCGCTGGCGCCTTCTGATCGTTTGGTACACCGGCAGATCACCATTCTGTCAGTAAGGAAGTCGTATGCTTTTTGGAATTTTTTTTTTTTGCAAAATATATATTGGCCTAAATTAGTAAAGAAATTTTTGATTTTATATATTTTTTTTAAATTGTCTGTCTTTTGTTTATCGCGTGGGGGGATTATCTTCCAAAGGGTAAGTGGTTAAAGTGCACCAGTCAGAGCACCTATGTAAAAGCAGACGTATACCTGTTAGTTGTGAATTCCTGCCCAATGTGTCCCAGGAGTCCAAATCCATATGTACCGTATTTATCGGCGTATAACACGCACCCCAAGTTTTTAAGGGAATTTTAAGAGGAAAAAAAGTTTTAGGAGGGAAGTTTAGGAAAAAAAAAAACACTTACATTTAAGCGTCATTTGCAGCTTCCCAGTGTCATTTGCAGCCTTGCCAATGTTCAAATTTATCGTCGCTGAGACAGACAGACCGAGTGCCGACGAAAAAGTCCGAGCCGACTGCTCGGCTCCGCTCGCAGTCCCGCCTCCCTGCTGGGTGGGACTGCGAGCCGAGTACACAGTACAGTCGGCTTGGTCTTTTTCGGGAGCGCTCGCTCCAGAAACAGCAGGGAGGCGGGACTGCGAGTGGAGCCGAACAGTCGGCGCTCTGTCTTTTTCGTTGGCGCTCTGTCTTTTTTTTTTTTTTTTCCACGACTTTCCCACGATTTTAAGGGGGAAAATGTGCGTGGTTATACGCCGATAAATACGGTAAGTAATGAATGGTGAAGCTTAGGCTAGGGCTACACTGCTGATTAACCACTCCTGGACCGCCCACTGTATATATACACGTCATTACTTTGATATTTATTTTTAAACAGCGGGCGGTCTGCTTTCACAAATGGGTTTACCGGCGGATTTGCCGCAAGATCACTTTTATGGGCAACAGGAGAAGTGTCCCCTCTTGCTTCTCGGTCGTCTCCACCGCTTAGTGTAAATGTGAGATCTGAGGTCTTTTTGATCCTAGATCTCACATTAACAAGGCCCTGTAATGCTTATTTCTATTACAAGGGATGTTTACATTCCATGTAATAGAAATAAAAGTAATAATTATTTTTTTTTTTTTTTTTTTAAGGGACAGTGTAAAAATAAATAAATAAATAAATAATAAGAAAAACTAATTTTAAAGCACCCCGCCCCTCCGAGCTGCAGAAGCGAATGCATATGCTAGTTTGTGTGTGTGTGTGTGTGTGTGTGTGTATGTATGTATACGTGTATGTGTTCAAACCACACATGTGAGGTATCACCGTGATCGTTGGAGCAAGTTCAATAATTCTAGCTGTAACTCAAAACTTTTTTAAATGGAGAATTTTTATGTACCAAAGTTTGTCGCCTTTCCACGAGCGGGCACAGTTTTGAAGCATGAAAGGTTGGGTATCGATTTACTCGGTGTAACAGTATCTTTTACATTATAGAAAAAAATTGGGAAAACATTACGTTTTTTTTTTTTTTTTTTTTTTTTTTTTTCAAAATAAATTGTTTGTAAGACCGCTGTGCAAATACTGTGTGACAAAGTATTGCAAGGATCTCCATTTTATTCTCTAGGGTCTCTGCTAAAAAAAAAAAAAAAATGTATATAATGTTTGGGGATTCTAAGTAATTTTCTAGCAAAGAAAACCGATTTTAACTTAAGCAAAAAATGTCAGAACTTTAGGCTTGGTCCAGAAGTGGTTAAAGCTCATTGAAATGTTTTGACTTCTCTTTGGTAATGTAAGTTGTAACACCTGAAAATTAAAATTATTCAAATGAGAAAACGGTCAACAAGCCTTAACCCCTTTTGTTGCTGGAGCCTTTTTTTTTTTTTTTTTTTACTCGTTTAAAGTGTTAGTAAACCCAGAACAGTAAAATCAGTCTGTATATGCAGTGAAGCATGCTTGTTATACTCACCTAAGGGGTTAATCCTGCGCATTGTGTAAAAAAAAAAAAAATCCTGTCATACAGCACTGTCCAGACAAAGTCAGGGGTCATGCAGCCTCATAGGACAGTCGGAGGAGCATGAAACTCCTACAAGCTTTAACCAGTGCTTGGCCAGACACTGATAGAAGTCACAAGACTGCTTTATACTGCAGATGAAAAAGGGTATGTTTTGTGTACTGTGGGAGACCAGAAATGGTGATTGGAGGGTCCTGGGTTTAGTAATACTTTAAAATACACATTTAGACAGATTACTTAAATCCCCCAGCACATACGTGTATATATTTTCTGAAAGCAGAGACCCTGTAAGATGGTGACAGTTACAATTTTTTTATATTATGCCATAATTGTAAAACTGTTGATCAAATCTATAGTTTCAGTAAAAATATACTCATTTAGTTTTAGTGCATACAATCCCAATATACCACCTGTTTCTGATTTTTGATGAAACATGAGGCTGTGCTGAATAAGTAGATACAAAATATGTAAAGTCTCAACATTGTGCATGCCTGTGAAACGGCAAAATCTAGGGTACACAAAATGTATCTATAGGTTGTGCTTTAAAAGCCTTTTATAGCTCATCAATTTACATTTAATCACAAATAATGGGTCCATTATTGCTAACTACAGCATTCACTGCAATCCCTACTATATGTGGAAATCTTCATTTTCGTACACGTTTGTGGGAATGTGGGACTTTAGAAAAAAAATATTTTTATCAAACTTTAATATTTTTAAACATTTGATTGCTTGCAAATTTTATTGCCATCACAACAGGACTGATGAGCCCCCTATGTGATGGGATAGTGCAGGTGACATGTGGCTTTTTTTTTTTTTTCCCCCGATTTCTTTATTTCCACAGTTCAAGAGAGATGGCATGGTAGTTCAGCTCACACGTGGGGCAAACTTGCATGGCATGTTCTCTTTTAAAGAGACGTCAAGGGTCTGTTAGACTCCTAAAGTCACCTAATGCGCTTTGTTGAAGCTCATTCAGCACATCTGCTGGATCCCAGAATGCACCAAGAGCACCAATTTGAAAGGGTCTGTGTTGAGGTGGGGTGTAAACCAGGATATTTGCGTATGATTTCAGGGGTACACCTAGTGTTCATGAAGGAGGCATTTTCAGCATATAAAGGCACCATTGCTTTGCAACTTCACATATCTTCATTAAGAAAATGGGAATATTGCACATATAATATTTATACTGTGTGTGTGTGTGTGTGTGTGTGTGTGTGTGTGTTTGTGTGACAAGCCTTTCTTCCACTCATGGTTAGTGTTTGGCTGAAGCCATTTATTATAAATCAACTGTTTACTTTTTTTTTTTTTTTTTAAATCATAATGGCAACAGAAACTACCCAAATTACCCTGATCAAAAGTTTACATACCCAGTTCTTAATACCGTGTATTGCCCCCTTTAAAATCAATGACAGCTTGAAGTCTTTTGTGGATGAGGCTCTTTATCTACGTTTGCGATCTCCCCAGAGTGACTCAATGATATTGAGGTCAGGAGACTGAGATGGCCACTCCAGTACCTTCACTTTATTCTGCTGTAGCCAATGACAGGTCAACTTGGACTTGTGTGTTGGATCATTGTCATGTTGGAATGTCCAAGTACATCCCATGCACAGCTTCCTGGCTGAATGCAAATGTTCCTCCAGTATTTTTTGATAACGTACTGCATTCATCTTGCCAACAATTTTGACCAAATTCCCTGTGCCTTTTGTAGCTCACACATCCCCAAATCATCAGCGATCCACCTCCGTGTTTCACAGTAGGAATGATGTACCTTTCCTCATAGGCCTTGTTGACTCCTCTCCAAATGTAGTGTTTATGGTTGTGGCCAAAAAGCTAAATTTTGGTCTTGTCACTCCAAATGACTTTGGCCCAGAAGGTTTGAGGCTTGTCTCTGTGCTGTTTGGCATATTGTAAGTGGAATACTTTGCGCCATTTGCGTAGTAATGGCTTTCTTCTGGCGACTTGACCATGCAGCCCGTATTTCTTCAAGTGCCTCCTTATTGTGCATCTTGAAACTACCACACCACATGTTTTCAGAGTCCTGTATTTCACCTGAAGTTATTTGTGGATTGGTCTTTGCATCCCGAACAATTTTCCTGGCAGTTGTGGCTGAAATTTTTGTTGGTCCACCTGACCGTGGTTTGGTTTCAACAGAACCCCTCACTTCCCACTTCTTGATTAGAGTTTGAACACTGCTGATTGTCATTCTCAATTCCTTGGATATCTTTTTATATCCCTTTCCTGTTTTGTACAGTTCAACTACCTTTCCCCGCAGATCCTTTGACAATTCTTTTGCTTTCCCCATGACTCAGAGTCCAGAAATGTCAGTGCAGCACTGGATGAAAGATGCAAGGGTCTTTCAGGAGTCCAGAAACTCATTGCATACACACTAATTGCAAGCAAACAAATCACAGGTGAGGATGGTTACTTTTTAATAGCCATTCAAACCCCTTTGTGTCAACTTGTGTGCATGTTATCAGGCCAAAATCACCAGGGTATGTAAACTTTTGATCAGGGTCATTTTAGTAGTTTCTGTTGTGATTATGATTTAAAAAAGAGTAAACACAGTCGATTGATAATAAATGGCTTCAGCCAAACACTAACCATGAGTGAAAGAAAAGTTTGTGTTATCATTCATATTCTCTGAAAAATAGGCAAGAAATCAGGGTATGTAAACTTATGAGCACAACTGTGTGTGTGTGTGTGTGTGTGTGTGTGTGTGTGTGTGTGCATGCGCGCGCACGTTAATGAATATAGCTTTTATAAATAAATGTTTCTTTGTTTTTGTATAACAGGTAAAATTTACAGAATTTAAAGTTGTCAATGTGTTGGCAGTGTGTACTATGCCATTTGAAATAAGGCTCCCAGAATTTACAAAGAGAAACCGCCCTCATGCAAGGTAGGTGTATTTTTTTATTTTTTTTTCTGATCTATCATTTTCATTTATCTCATTCCAATGCGACTTATGCTAAATATTGTGTTTTTGTGCAGTTATGAACCTGAACTTCACCCTGCGGTTTGCTATAGAATAAAGACTCTAAAAACAACACTACAGATTTTCTCAACTGGAAGTATTACAGTAACAGGTAATACACTGAAACTTTTCACATATTCTTTATTATGCCTAATGCAGTTGTGAACCAAAAGTAGTGTTCTTAATTTTTGCATGGATGGTTAAAAAAAAAAAAAAATTTTGAGATGATTTTCAAATGTGGTTTGTGAAAAGCAGCCCAGTTAAAAGAAAGCAATGCTTCTGCTTTTAAAGTAGAAGTGAAGGCTACATCTAATTTATTTAAAAAAAACCTGGCTGACCCTGCCTGGTTCTGTCCTCCCCTCTGTAAACTGACCACGGTTTATCATGACTGCTGGGCCCTGACACCGTGGTCAGTTTGCCTCCGTCATCTGCAGCTCTCCTGTGTCCCATTCCCTGCCTGTCAGCTCTGTGTGTGAGCCTCCCCTCCCCTTCTAGCATTGTTCTGGGCAGTGCAAAAATTACTGCTTACAACCACTGCCAGCCCCTCTGCTAGGATAATATGTAGTATACAGTGTATGTTGTTTTTGAAAATTGATCTTCTAAATACCATTTTCTTCTCGCTGATCAGTGGTCATGTGACCGCCCGTCGCTCTTCTGATGTATGTACTACAGAGGGTGGTCACATGATCGCCTGGCAGACATCAGGGAGATCTCAGCCCCTCTCTCTGTAGTACATACATCGGAGGAAGAGAGCGAGGGGTGGTCACATGACCGCTGATTGGAAATTAGGTATTTAGAAGATGAATTTTAAAAAATGACATGCACTATATACTACATGGGGCAGAGGTGCTGGCAGTGATTGTGAGCACTGACTAACAACCCCTTTAACAAAGATCTGCATACTTACTGGTCACGTGATTCAGAACCTCTGGCTTCCCTGTGTAAGGGAGCTTTTGACAATAGCTGTGAATTCCTGGAGTCGTAATGTTAACTATAGGCTCCTATGGCTCAGCTGTTGTTGGCGCTAGGTAAGAGGATGGGCACGTTTTTAAGAAGAGTTAGTATTAAGCCTGGTACACACTACAAGTTTGCTGTATTAACCATCGAAAGTTAGCTGAGCTGTTGTGTTCTGATGGTGACAGAGCCCCCCCGCCAGAACACTTCGATCAGCACTCTCTGGCATTGGCTGAGAGTGCTGATCGGGTGTCGGTCGGCTGCTGGTTTTCCAGCATTCTTATCCAACAGAAGCCAGCCAAACGACCACCTTCTGTCTGACAGACCGACATACACATGGGCCGAATGTTGGCCGTTTTTTATTGAACCAGCCGATGTCTCCCGACATTTGACACGTGTATACGAGGCTATAGTCTTATCTTCCATTTTAAGCATTGCTTCAGACTGATGGGTCGTTATTGACCCAGTAGACTGAGATAACGAGAATTTTAAGGCAGTCAGGACACAGGGAAACATTTGTTACCTTTTGAGTGGAGTCTTTACTCTTCCATTGAGAAAAAGATCAAAAGTACATAATGTTGGCTACTGTCAGTAATAAGGGAAGGTTGTTATAGGTTCTGTGCACTATGGGGTTTATTTACTAAAACTGGAGAGTGCAAAATCTGGTGCAGCTTTGCATGGTAGCCAATCGGCTTCTAATTTCAGCTTGTTCAAGTAAGCTGTGACATTAAAATCTGGAAGCTGATTGGTTTCTATGTAGAGCTTCACCAGATTTTGCACTCTCCAGTTTTAGTAAATAAAGCCCTATGATGCAGAGCAGGCAGATATTGTTCTGCCCATTGTTATTGAGGAGATATATGGCCATCCAGTCATTATAAGATAAGTCTTATGGTCTCGATTTAAGCAGGGTTGTCCAGCCTTTTGACCTTTTGTGGGCCACATTGGAAGAAGAGGAATTGTCTTGGGCACACACTACTAAGGATAGCTGATGAGCAGAAAAAGTCAGGCAGATCACAAGTTAAAGATTTCTGATACAGATAATTTATTACTACCTGAGTAATAAAATGTAATTTTTTTTTTTTTTTATTTTTTTTTACTATTAATGTAAAAGTGTAACCTAAAACTAGTGCAATATTTTTTACACTGTTTTTGATAAACTAAGGCATCAATATCTGGTTAGATGTATGTAGTAGCAATTCTCAAGTAGCTCATCAGATATTTTGGTTTTAATTTTGCCCTTTTATTTGCATCATCTTTGAAAATTGTTGCTCACAAATATAGGTGCTGCCAAAAACTAATGACCTGAATAAGGAGTGATTGTGAAGAGTGGGATATTTTTTCTTTGGAAGATAAAACATTTAAAAGTCCAGCAAAGAAACACTGTAAACATTTTATTCAGCCTCGTGTGTTAGCTAATTAACAAATATTACAAAATATAAAAAAACAATTTTTTTTAAGTACGTTTACGATTTTGTGTTGGGCTGCATTCAAAGCCACCTTGGGCCACAGGTTGTGATACATGTCCTCGTTCATAGGTTGTACTTGTTTATCTGCAGTCTTCTCTTCTCTGCAGCCATTCAAAGTGCAGAATATATACATCTTTTCTGAGCTTTCAGAAAGCGGGGGTGGGAAGCTGGTTACGTTCGGTGAGGAGAGCTGATTGAAGGGACGGGACACATCCCAGTGTCAGTGTCTGTTGTTCACAGGTTGTGCACAGGAGTTCCCTCCCCTGTCACCTGTTTATCTCTTGGTGTCAGCAAAACTTGTCATAAGTGGCCCATGATGATGATGATGATGATGGCAGAAGAACAAGGCAGTAGACAGAAATGACAATTAGTACTCTGGATTGAGACAAGGACACACTAGAGGGATATGCTTTGTTCATATTTTATGTCAAGAGGTTTACAAGCACTAAAGTCGCACATGCATGCGCCTTCAAAATTGTTATTTAAGAAATGGAATATCTATCTCTATCTATACCAGAAGTATTGGGTTGCCTGCCTTTACACGCACATGAACTTTAATGACATCCCAGCCTTAGTCCGTAGGGTTCCATATTGAGTTGGCCCACCCATTGCAGCTTCAACTCCTTCTGGGAAGGCTGTCCACAAGGTTTAGGAGTGTGTCTATGGGAATGTTTGACCATTCTTCCAGAAACGCATTTGTTAGGTCAGGCACTAATGTTAGACGAGAAGGCCTGGCTTGCAGTCGCCACTCTAATTCATCCCAAAGGTGTTCTATCGGGTTGAGGTCAGGACTCTGTTCAGGCCAGTCAAGTTCCTTCACGTTCAACCCAAACTTGCTCATCCATGTCTTTATGGACCTTTTTTTGTGCCCTAGTCTAAATCATTTGGTAGAGGGGGCGGGGGGATTAGGGCGTGGGGTTGTTTTTTATGGGTTGCGCTTGGCCCCTTAGTTCCAGTGACGGGAATTATTAAAGGCGTCAGGCATACCAAGACATTTTGGACAATTTCCTGCTCCCAACTTTGTGGGAACAGTTTGGGGATGGCCCCTTCTTGTTCCAACAAGACTGTGCACCAAGCAAGGTCCATAAAGACACGGATGACGAGTTTGGGGTGGAGGAACTTGACTGGCCTGCACAGTCCTGACCTCAACCCGATAGAACACCTTTGGGATGAGTGGCGACTGCGAGCCAGGCCTTCTCGTCCATGTTAGTGCCTGACCTCACAAATGCGCTTCTGGAAGAATAGTCAAACGTTCCCATAGACACACTCCTAAACCTTGTGGACAGCCTTCCCAGAAGAGTTGAAGCTGGTTATAGCTGCAAATGGTGAGCCAACTCAATATTGAACCCTATGAACTAAGAATTGCACCAGAATAATCTTTACCAGAATCCCAAAGTCTTGAACAAATTTAAAAACAAATGTCAGACTGATGTACCCCTTAGTGAAAAGCTCACATGGGTTCCCTCCTTGCTTCGCAATGCGGTACTTGTTGGATTTTCAATCTTATGTCATATGTAGGCAGGACTGGTACTTAATAATAAGGAAGTCCTGAAGAAAACTGGCAACTTCATTAGAGGCAATTGGGTGCAATGTTGCTGCAAAAAATGTTTCTGAACTTTTTATTTTTTTATTTTATTTTTTTAAAGATGTGCAGTTTTTGCCTGCTGGTCAGTTTCTGAATTTTGAGTTAGTTCTAGAAATGTAGCCTTCTATAGTGCTTTTTTGATTGGGGTGTAGCATTGCTCGGGGCATGCGTTTCTTTCCTGACTGCTGCATATTTAGAATAGCAGTTTTCTTACCATTCCTTACCTAAGAGCAGTGATCAGGTTTCCTCATAGCAATCCTCGTGAGTATCGTTCCTCACTAATGAGCAGGGATCCGTCTTCCTACCTCACTCGTTAGCAACGATAAGTCTTCATATTTATACCATTCTTCACTCGTAAGCAAGGAACAGTCTGCTTTATTCCATTCCTCCCTCTTCAATACTATTCCCCACTCACGAGGATCAGTCTTTATACCAGTCCTCACTCAAGAATTAGTCTTTGTAGAATCCCTACTTGTGATCAAGGATCTGTCTTCATATCATTCTTCACTCATTAACGAGACTCAATCTAATTCGTACCTTTCCTCACTTATGAGAAGTGATCAGTTTTCATATCAAACACCACTCATGGCCGTGTTACTGCATATGTGTCAGGTACAAAAAATGTTTAATTTTGTTTAATTAGGATGAAATGCTTTGCTTAAAAAATGTTATTTCTTTTTCTGCAGGTCCAAATGTGCAGGCCGTTGCCACTGGCGTGGAGCAGATTTATCCTTTTGTGTTTGAAAGCAGAAAAGTGATTTTGTAAATAACCACTTTATGGGCCCCATCCCTTTTTAACCACTTCAAGGATTGAGGTTTTAAACCCAGGCATTTAAAAAAAAAAAAAAAGGAAACTTGATCAAAGAAAATCGGACCAATAGAAGGACAACACTTCTTTTTACCCTGTTGTCTGTCGCAGTGTTGCCGCTTTGTGGATTCAGAGACATGTCTGTGTTTTAAGAAAGGACTGTTTACAAGACGTGGACCTGCTGCTTTTAAACATCTGTGCTATTTATTTGTCAAGTAATTCTCATGCATTCATATGGAGAGACCTGTAAAGACGTGCACTAAGGCAAATCATTTGTTTGAGCTCGTGATTTATTTATAGTATTTTACATTTTTATTTTTTTTTAATATGGGCACCAAAGAAAATGTAAAAGTTTTCTTCTCACTCATTGAATGTGTTTTTATAAATGTTTTCTTCTCATAGCACATGTCATACCCCCCCCCCTTTTTTTTTTTTTTTTTCTTTCTTTGTGTAAATATTTTTTAATAAAATGAATTTGCTTAAAACATTTTTATTTTCTAATATTTTTTAGCAATCACTCCCAGGCAGGACCTCCAAAAAAAAAAATATATATATATATATATATATATATATATATATATATATATATTATATATATATATATATATATATATATATATATATATATATATATATATATATATATATATATATATATATATATATATATTTTTTTTTTTTTTTTTCATACATCATGGGACTCAGAGTCCGGCTAATATTCATTACCTGCTGGTTATACTCAATCTCCAGGTGAATGGACACTGGTAGACCAAAGGTCTTTAGACAGGAAGTGATCCCCTATATAACCCCTCCCCTACAGGAAGTACTTCCTTTTTTTTTCACCAGTGTCTGCAAGGTGGATTGCGTGGCTTGTTTGAGCTCTGAGCTCCAGGTCTCTAGTCCCACAAACGGTTCTTAAATTAATCAAGGAATTGACCGGATCCATTTGACACCGGCTTTATATGCTTAGATAAAAATGGTACCCGAGCCTCGCAAAGAAGACTCAAGATCCTGCAAGGTTTTGCCTGTAATGCGGCCTCCGATCGCTGGACCCTGTGAAGTGGAATCCTGGACACTACAGCGCTAAGGCATTCTTGCATGGTTCTGTACAGGTCTAAGGGAGGGTACCCTAAACATGAAAAGGGTACCCAGTCCTTGAAGGTCAGGAACCCGCCGTGAAGGGTGAAGATTGGGCTCTTAGTTTCTAAGCTGCCCTGCACCTGGACGGTTAAGTGAAACCCCTTTTTATTATTATTATTGTTACAATCAGTAAAGCTAGCTAGAGGCTGGACACTGCGGTGACCATACGGGGGAGTTTTGGGCTAGCTGTGGGTGTTTGCAAAGTGTACCTTTTTTTTTTTTTTTTTTTTTTGCTGCTTGTCTGACTGTTTTTTACCTGTATGATGGCGCACAACGGTGCATCATTTTGCCATGGTTCGGCAGTTTGGCGGCCACGGCGCATGTGCATTCACAAAAGTGCCGATGGACTTGTTTGGCGACCGTGGCGCACGCGGCTTTGCCGCAAATGCGCAGTAGCCTTTATCTGGGCGCCCAAGGGTTCGTGTTCATACACTAATACAGCCACTCCCATTCGCAGGGACCTTGCACATGCACAGAACGTTCCGGCGCACATTCAGCTTATTTAAGCTGTGTAGGCCAAGCATGCAGTGCTACCAGAAGGCAGCTGTGGGACACAGAGCAGGCTCTGCAGACATTTGCAGCAGTTATTTTTTTTCCTTACCCGGGTCACATGAGTCACCAAGTGTTGCTTGGCAGGCTAAAGGTGCTTAGCAGGATTGTTACACAGGGGCTTGGTGAGCCCTATTAAAGGATCTCCCTTCTGAGGTGTTTTAATACTACACAAGTACTTTCTTTTTGTGGCTGGTAAATGTCTTCAAAAAAGAGGAGCGGGACTAACACTATGGTGAAGGGCACACCTATGTCGTCAGTAGTTCCTGATGAACCTAGTCATATCCCTAATGTTGTATCCCCTGAAGGATCAGAGGCTTCCGTGCAATCTGAGCCGCAGCACCTATCTGGTATTGTGCCTACAGTCAATGCCGCTGCTTCACCCTTTATCACCAAGGATGAACTGTCCTCAGCCCTTGCCGGGTTAAAGCACAGGATTGCTGGCATGATTGCCTCCATCCTGCAGGGTGGCAAGAAGTGTGACACCCCCCCCCGGGGCCTCCTAGTCTGGAGCAGGAATGGGTTGAGGATGGAAAAGAGCTTAAAGTTCAGAATTCTGTGGAGGGCCCAGCAGATGAGTCTGCTTCCGAGCAATCTGGACAAGAAGATAGGCAGTTGATCTCTGCCTCTCAGTCACAGAGGCTTTTGATCCTGACTCTGACTGAAATGGTTCGTTCTGCCTTTAAGTTACCTCTTGCAGAGTTGATTGAGCCCCCTGGTCCTCTTTGGGATCCCTGAGGCCTCTTCAGGCCGCACAGGCTTTCCCACTACACCCCCTGTTAGAACAGGCAGTGTATGCTGATTGGGAACATCCTGACAGGATTTTTGTTCCTCCTAAGAGATTTTCCCTTTTTATATCCCATGGATGAAAAGTTCATTAAAAAATGGAGCATGCCAGCCATAGATGCAGCAGTCTCTTCCTTAAACAAGAACTTAACTTGTCCGGTAGATAACGCACAGGGCTTGAAAGACCCTGTTGACAAGAAATTGGAGTCCTCATTAAAGGCTTACTTTTCTTTGGTCAGTTCAGCTATTCAGGCAGCAATTGGTATCTGCCAGTCTGTAAAGGATCAGGTCAAACGGCCTGATAGGCCTAACCAGGAGGATGATCTGCCTAAAAGTATATATATATATAGACGGATATTCCTCGAGCCCTGTGTTTTGCTGTTGACGCCGTAAATGATTCAATACAGCAGGTTTCTCATTTTGGCTCTCTTGTCTGTACATATGTGCAGACTTTTATGGCTTAAGAACTGGTCAGCCAAGCTTCCTTGTTAAAAGTTATTGGCAGGTTTCCCTTTTTCATGGGGGATGTTTTATTTGGTTATCATTTGGACAAATCTATCCAAAAGATTTCCGGAAGAGAAGAGTTCTCTACTTCCTGTGAAGAAAAGCACAAGACTTCCCTCGTTTTAAAACCTTAGGGACTGCTTCCTTAAATGTCTCAGCGTCAAGGCGGTTCCGCCGCCAACAGGGCGCTAGGGCCAGAAGAAGCCCTGGATCCAAAGCTCTTCTAAACCCAGCACCAAGCCCTTCTTTTGAGGGGTCGCCCCCCCACTCCATCGAGTGGGGGGGGGGGGCTGCTGCACTTTGCGGACATTTGGAGAACAATAGTTAATGCCGAGTGGGTCACCTCAGTTATTTCTCGCAGTTACAAGCTGGAGTTGCAGGGGGTTCCCCTCCAGAGGTTTCTAAGATCCAGCGTTCCCTCCAAAAATACTTATTGCTTCAGGCACTACATCTAGTGCATCAAGGAGTGATTATATAGGTTCCTGTATCCGAAAGGGGCACAGGGTTTTACTCAAACCTGTTTACGGTTCAGAAACCAAACAGGGTCACAAGGCCCATTTTGGACCTAAGATCCCTGAACAAGTATCCGATGGAGTCTGTCGGCTCAGTAGTAGCCTCACTCCAGAGGGGAGACTTTCTAGCATCCATTGATATAAAAGACACGTATTTACACATACCTATCTTTCAGGCTCATCAGAGGTTCCTACATTTTGCAGTAGAACGTAATTTTCAGTTTGTGGCTCTACCCTTTGGGGTTGCTACAGCTCCCCGGGTGTTCACAAAGGTCCTAGCACCAGTACTGGATCTTTTAAGGGCCCAAGGGATCCTGGTGCTTTGGTATCTGGACAACCTCCTGCTCAGAGATCACTCATTACAGGCTCTAGAACAGAGCATAATATGCACAGTGCAGTATTTGAAAAGCTTAGGCTGGATCATAAATACCGAAAAGTATTGAAACCAGCTCAAAGTCTAAAGTATTTAGGTCTGATCCTAGATACGGTTCAGGCAAGAGTATTCTTGCCACCTGTAAGGATCTGTGCCCTGAAGGTTCAGGTGCGTCAGATAAGGGGCACCAGAAAACCTTCCATTCGGCTTTGTATGAGTCTTCTAGGGAGGATGGTATCCTCCTTCGAGGCAGTGCCCTACCCAGTTCCATTCCAGGCCTTTACAACAAGACATCTTGATGGCTTGAAACAAGAGGACAAGTCCTGGATTATCCAATGTGCTTATCTCCTCGGGCACGCTTAAGCCTAAACTGGTGGTTGCAGGATCGGAACCTACGGAAGGGTAAATCCTTTCTCCCGGTAACTTGGAGAGTACTGACTACAGATGCTAGTCTCTCAGGCTGGGGAGCGACCCTAGAAGGGCTCACAGCTCAGGGGAAATGGTCAGGGACAGAACAGATCCTGCCCATCAACGTCCTGGAATTGTACCAGGAGTCGTTGAGCTCTGAAGGTGAACCACATACTAGCCTGGGCAGAGGAACATGTGCCAATTTTCTATCCGCAGTCCATATCCCAGGAGTAGAGAACTGGAAGGCAGATTATCTCAGCCGCCAACAGATCTGCCCGGGGGAATGGTCCCTACACCCAGAGGTGTTCCAGGAAATTTGCCAACGTTGGAGATGGCCAGAGGTCTACCTACTGGCATCCGGCTTCAACAGCAAACTACAGCAGTTTGTGTCCCAAACAAGGGATCCTCTGGCAATTGGAGCAGATTCTCTGGTAGTTCCATGGAGCCAGTACTCCCTGGTTTGTTTCGCAGGATTCGGAGAGAGGGTGTTCCAGTCACTCTGGTGGCACCAGCCTGGCCCAGAAGGCCCTGGTTTCTGGAGATTGTGAGACTGACAATAGACAGGCTATGGACGCTTCAATGTCGCCCCGATCTACTGTCTCAAGGTCCTATATTCAACCCCAATTTACAGTCTCTAAATTTGATGGCATGGCTATTGAAGCCAGAGTGTTAAAGGACCGTGGCATCTCGGGACCAGTGGTGTCTACCCTAGTGAATGCTAGAAAAGCTGTCGCTAGGAAGATCTATCATAAGGTCTGGAAGTCTTGTATTGCTTGGTGTGAAGCCAAAAAATGGCATCCTCGGAAATCCGTGATTGGACGAATTCTCTTTTCTACAGTCATCTGTGGAAATCAAATTTGGCTTTGAGTACAATCGGAGGTCAAGTTTCGGCCCTATCAGTATTCTTCCAAAGGCCTTTAGCCTCCCATTCACTGATCCAAACCTTTAGGCCGGGGCAACTCGCTTGCTTATCACCCCCATTAGGTGACCTATGTGTCCTTGGGACTTGAACTTGGTGCTGTCTGTGTTACAGAAACAACCATTTGAGCCTATCGAGGAAATTCCATTAGACTTGCTGTCACGCAAGCTAGCCTTCCTGATGGCCATCACCTCGGCTAGAAGGGTGTTGGAGTTGGCGGCCCTCTAATGCAGGGATCCTTCACCACAACAGTGTTGTGTTACGACATGTTCCATCCTTTTTGCCAAAAATGGAGTCGGCCTTTCATTTAAATCGGAACATTATTTTGTCTTCTTTTTTTCTCTAAGCCTCGTTTTGGCGGAAGAGAGACGACTGCATTCTTTGGATGTTGTCCGGGCAGTCAAGATTTTTGTCTAGATCTGCGGAGATCTGAGGATCAGACTCCTTTTTTTTTGTTTTGCTAAAAGGACCCAAGAAGGGGCAGGCAGCTTCCATTGCCAATTGGGTCCGTCAATTGATCATTCAGGCCTAAGATCTGAAACGTAAAGCTCATTCTACCAGGGTTGTAGGCACCTCCTGGGCTTTTTGGCATCAGGTATCTGTGGCTCAGATTTGTTAGGCTGCTACCTGGTCTTCAGTACATACGTTCACAAAATGTTATCACTTGAATGTACGAGCAGCCGAGGATTTGGCTTTTGGCGGCAGTGTACTGTGGGCTGCTGATGGCTATTGTTTAGCAGGATTTCTCCCTCCCCTCAAGGCTATTGCTCTCTCTGGGACATCCCAGCAGGTAATGAATATTAGCCTGACTCTGTGTCCCATGATGTACTCAAAGAAAAGGATTTTACAGGCAAGTATGATGAAAAAATCCTATTTTACACCTAAAAGATGCATAATAGTAATTACTTGAGGCAAAAACCTGATATTTTGGCATATCCCCTTTAACCAGTTGAGAGAAGTCTAATACGCCTCCATAAAAGGCCACTGTATGTAACCTTTAAAGATTCACTCCAGGAAATATTAAAAATGAATGTGTATGTGAACCAAAAGTCTAGTTATCAGCATCTTTTGGCATACATGCCTTACCTTTGTGTTTTTCCTAAGCAAATCATTTTCTAAATTGTACAATGCAGGACACAGGCCTAGTCTTAAATGACTGGGTTATATGCAGGACACAGGCATAGTCTTAAATGATTGGGTTATATGCAAGTGCCTTTGGGTGACTGGACACTGGCAAAGCAGAGCTGTTAGAACCCCCACCTAATCACTCCTACTACTTCTCAGTTTTTTGTTTCCTTTTTGTGTATCATCTCCGTGGATTTATTGTTAGCCTTTTCTATCAAGCTTTTGGCTGCACTATAGTTACTGCGGCTGTTCCCCTTAGCTATACCGGGAAGCAGGC
This sequence comes from Lithobates sylvaticus, assembly GCA_028564925.1. Taxonomy (NCBI): domain Eukaryota; kingdom Metazoa; phylum Chordata; class Amphibia; order Anura; family Ranidae; genus Lithobates; species Lithobates sylvaticus. The sequence goes on along the minus strand of CM053028.1, from coordinate 232,570,246 downwards.
ACCACCGCCACTGCCTGCGCTCTCTAATCCCCCGCAAAGCAACGCTGCAGGAGTGAGAAGTGCAGCAGCGCTGTGACAAGGGGAGAAGCGAGTGCAGGCTGTCGTATTTCCTCCCGCTTGCCCCCTTTTGTCGAGCATCGCTTGCAGAGATCGCGGCCTGCTCTGATTCCTCCTGCCTCCCCATTGGCTGCAGCCAGGCTCCAATGAGGAGCCAGGACAAGTGCACCATGGGACATGTAGTCCTGGAAGACTATGGGTCCATTTTAAGGTCCAGCCCATTATCCCCACCCGGAGAGAAAGGTGCCATTGCTGGAAGGGGGAGAGACTGTGAGCCAGGGGAGACAGCAGCTGCGAGCATACCGCCCCATGCAGTGCCAGTTGTGGGTGTCGCCATGGGCAACCGAGAGTGAGAAGGCATCTGTTCTGAGGAAGCATTGTTGTTGGGATTGGTGAGAGGCCCTTGCTGCCATTATCTGTGGCTGTCACTAATTGCAGTGTTGGCACTTTGAAAAAAATAAGTTGATTTTGTGTTGCAGTTTGGGCACTCGGGCTCAAAAAGGTTTGCCATTACTGGACTATACCCAGACCCCACAACATGGAAGACACAGGGCCTGCCTATAATATCGCTTCAGGTACTGGAGCCTGTGTTAGGCGATCTCCTTGGCATGTGAAGCAATACATTGTCAGCTGCTGGGTGCTTTCAGGTCCAGGGCAGTGGCGACTGCACCAATGTAATCCAGTCCCTTAAGATCACTTCATGGGGTGTGCCCACCTGTGAACAGCAAAGCCAGGCTGGAGTTTGTCCCTGTTCACAAGATGATCTGCTTTGATGCCTCTGGACTTACAGCTTTTCCCTGGGTACAGTCCTATAAGTGCTATATTCCAATCCCGTAAGATCTAGCAGAGCAGTGGCTGTAATAATTTAACCACTTGCCAACTGCATACTGTAAATATACGACGGCAAAGTGGCTCTGCTGGCATTTCCAGGTTTAGGGCGCTGGCGGCCCTTTCCTGCTGTGGCTAGACACAGCAGGAGCTGATTGGCAGGTATGGTGGACTCTGTCTGCCGGCACCCGCCGATTCTTCGGTACAGGAACAAAACGGCGTTCTGCCTATGTAATCAAGGCAGATCGTTCTGTCACTACAGAAGACATGGACCCTGTGCCTCTGCTAAGCACAAACACCTCCCCCACAGTAGTAAAGCACATCTTGGGAACACATTTAGCCCTTTGATCGCCCATGATGTTAATCCCTTCCCTGCCAGTGTCATTAGTACAGTGACGGTGTATTTTTTTTAGCACTGATCACTGTATTGGTGTCACTGGTCCCCAAGTGTCCTGACTGTCCACCGCAATATCGCAGTCCCGCTATAAGTTGCTGATCGCTGCCATTAATAGTAAAAAAATAAAAATATCCCATAGTTTGTAGACGCTATAACTTTTGCGCAAACCAATCAATATCCACTTATTGGGATTTTTTTACCCAAAAATATGTAGCAGAATACATTTTGGCATAAATTAATGAAGAAATTTGATTTTTTTTTTATTGGATATGTATTATAGCAGAAAGTAAAACAATATAGTTGTTTTTTTTTTTTTGTTTGTTTATAGCGCAAACAATAAAAACTGCATAGGTGATCAAATACCACCAAAAGAAAGCTCTATTTGTGGGAAAAAAGGACATCAATTTTGTTTAGGTACCGCATTGCACAATGGCCTGGTCACGAAGGGGGGGGGGGGGGGGTAAATGTTCCGGAGCAGAAGTGGTTAAGCCTGTCTGAGCATGTTTGTTTGCATTTGGTGCAATTTTCGCTAGTCAGGCCTTCCCATGCGTGTCCCCAGGCTGCCATCACGCCTGTATAGGTCTCAGTTACCAAGTTTAAAAAGCAGCGTGTGACATTTTTCCTGGCACAAAGAAAACCAGCCAAACTCATGGCTTTAGACAGCAAACTCTATTCCTCCTTAATAACTCAGTCCCCTCAGTCAAATCTACCTTTCGTGCATTAATGGCAGAAAGATCTTAAAACTAAAGTCACACAGGCCCAAAAGGAATGGGTTATTTTTATTTTATTTTTTTTGCACACAATGCCTCCTTGGGCAGAGATTGGGTACAAATTGACACGTTGATATAGGGCCCCCAGCAATTGCAACAGATATACCCCCAGGCTTCACAATGCTGTTTGCTTTTCCAAGCAGTGGAGGGCTCAGTTCACATCTTTTGGAAATGTCCTCAAATGCAGGATTTCTGGAATACAATTGGGCAATAAATCAAGACTCTGGAGTTTGGGTGTATCTATTACACCCCTATTGTTTAAAAAGTACAAACACACTCTTCTAAAACATGTATTCCGGCGATGTGGAAACAAACTGATCCACCTACCAAGCAGCACTGGTATGTTAGTGATGATGAGATCCAATGTATAGAAAACCTTCCTATGACCATAAGAAATCAGGAAGAGAAATTCTTCTATACATGAACACCCTGGTTTTTCTTTAAAGACGCAGCATTCCAAACCATGTAAACAATATAGAGATTATTATGACGCTAACGTTACTGTGTTCCAGTGGGTTGAAGGTTTTTTGTTTTTTTTGGGTAAGGGTACACTTCCTGCCTCCTCCCTTAACCCTTTCTCTGCCAGGTCCGTATGGACCTACAGCACTGCTTCCAGCTGGCCAGGTCCATATGCCGTACAGACCTCATTCCTCCTGCTATAAGCTCATGGTCACTTCAGCAAAATTGTTCACCAGACTCTGCTGAACAATTCTATAGCTCTGATCAGCAGACTACAATCTGCTGATCAAAGTTATTCAGCCCAAATGGGACACCCCATGCCGTCGCTTCCTGTGTCCAGACTCTCCACTTCCCGCCGCTCTTATTCCTTATAAATGCCCCCCCCCCTTTTTTCTCCCCTATATGCTACATCCCCCTTCCTCCCGACCCAATTGGGGCTGGGGGGCTTGGTAAACTCTGCAGAGAAAGGAATTGTCTTCGGTCTTTTTTTCTGTCTTAAAAAAGAGACCTCGGGTCTGTTTAGATATCTCGCCAAAGAAAAAAAAAAGTGCAAAATATAAAAAAAAAACATAGTAGGGACCCTTTCACATGGAGTGAACTCTGTCAAGCAGATCTGCCTGCTCTGCAAGGGATCTGTCTGCTAATCCCCACTGAGCACGTGGATGACAGGTCAGTTTCCGCTCCGCTGATGCAGATCAGGCACGGACACAGCCCACTGTTCTCTTTGGGGTGGTCAGATAGAATCCGACCACCTGTCCAATTCCATCCGATTTTCATCCAATCCGATCTGCTAGACGGATAGGGAATGGATCCCCATCCGTCTGTTTTTATTGGATCGGATGCAGGCAGGTGTAAACAGACAGATCCATTTACAGCTGCCTCTCCATAGAGAACAATGGGTGGTCTGATCAGGTCCGATCGGTCTGCTCATGTGAAAGGGGCCTAAGGCCTTGTTCATAAAGAGCATACACAGCGTACACCTCTGCAAGCCCTTTTTACCTGTACAGGGATGCACAGGCGTTCTGTGCAGGCAGTCCCGTTGATGTCATTTAGGATGTAGCAACAGCCATTGCTCCCAATTTGACATTTATATAGGTCTGGGTGCATGTCCCAGAGCTCACACTGTCTGTGTTCGGGGTTGTGCACCCACACCAATACAGAGGTCAGATTGGGAGCAGCGGCTATGCCTGTGCAGCCATTGCATCCCATTTGACATGAATGGGACTGCGGGTGGGAGGGTGTCTGCTTGCGATGAGGGGGTGTCCGCCGCCGGCCTGAGCCCAAGGTGAGGTGTGATAGCCTTAGGTGAGGGATAGAAGCTGACTGAGCCCACCTGAGCTGGTCTGATGGGGGGGGGGGGGGTGCTGGACACAGCTACAATATATACTGTGTATTTGTGTAATATATATATATATATATATATATATAAATCACTCACACACATACAGTATATATTGTAGCTGTGTCCAGCACCCCCCCCCCCCCCCATCAGACCAGCTCAGGTGGGCTCAGTCAGCTTCTATGCCTATATATAATATAAATATAGCTGTGTCCAGCAGCACCCCCACCCCCCGTTATCAGACACAGCTCTGAGCTGGTCTGATGGGGGGTGGGGGTTAGGGTGGTACCTCAGTTTTGTAGCAAAGCAATAAGTACCCCAACACATCCTGAAGAGGGGCGGGAGCTCTGTGTCCCGTGATGTATTCCCAAGAAAAGGATTTTACAGGTAATCTGTATTTAAAAATCCTATTTTCTTGTTCATACATCACGGGACACAGAGGCTTGGTAATTACGTAGGGGATGTCCTAAAGCAATGCCCAAATTGAGGGGTCGGAGACAGATCAGTAAATACATAGACTGCCAATGGACAAGGATCTAAACTGCTGCCTGGTGTGCCAGTGTGCTGCAGGCTGCAGTTTAGATCCTCATGCCCTCTTACATCCACCTGATAGAATTTAGTGAATGTATGGACTGAAGACCAAGTTGCAGCCTTGCAAATCTAAGCCATGGAAGCCTGGTGATGCACTGCCCACGAAGCACTAACCGCTTTAGCTGAGAGCGCCTTAACCTGAAAAGGAGGAATCTTCTTCTTTATACCATAGGCCTGAATAATAACTGGTCAAATCCATCTGGAAATAGTGTATTTCAACGCTGCCTGACCCTTTCTGAGGACTTCTGGCAGAATAATTGGTCTTTCGTATCTGAGCGGTTGCCTGCAGATTGATACTGACTGCTCTTACAACATCTAGAGAGTGAAATAACTTCTCTTCCACTGACTGCGGATCTGGAAAAAAGAACGGTAGGACCACATCTTGATTCAGATGGAATCCTGAAACCACTTTAGGTAAAAAAGTTGGGTGAGGATGCAACACCACCCTGTCTTTGTGAATAATCAAATATGGCTCCGTACAAGGAAGAGCTGCTAATTCTGATACCCTTCTGGCTGAGGAAATGGCTACCAAAACGATCAGTTTCTTTGTCAGAATAACTAAAGAAGCATGATGCAATGGATCAAAGGCTTGTTCTCGCAAAACGGACAAAACCAAATTCAGATCCCATGGGCACACAGGAGGTTTGACTGGTGGATTCAAGCGCAGTGCCCCCAGAACAAAGGACGAGACCAGGGAATGTGAGGCAAGTGGCCTTTGAAAGAATACTGATAAGGCCGAGATCTGGACTTTAATAGTGCTCAAAGCCAGCCTCATTTCAATGTCTAACTTAAGAAAAGCAAGAATCCTGCTAATGGCATACTTTCTAGGATGCCACCCCCGAGTTCACACCAGGAAACGGATGGCTTCAAGATTCTGTAGTAGATGAGCCTGGAGGCCGGCTTCCTAGCATTAATCAGAGTGAAAAGGACTGATTTCGAGAGCCCACTGCTTTTCAGAATGTGGGTCTCAGCAGCCAAACTGTTAAATTCAGACTTTGTAAAGCAGGATGGAATATTGGACCTTGTGAGAGTAGATCTGGATGCAGCAGAAGAACCCAAGGTCATCTGGGCCAAGTCGGTGCCACCAAAATGACCGGCTTTGCTTACTTTTGACCCTCTGAAGGAACTGCGGAATTGGAGGAAAGGCATAGATTAGAGAGTACCTATCCCATGGAATCGTTAAGGCATCTGACCCTTGTGCTAGCAGATCCTTTGTTCTTGACACAAAGCTGTCTATTTTTTTGTTGAACCTGGATGCAAACAGATCTACATCCGGGGTACCCCAATTTTGACATATGGTCTGAAATATGTCGGGGTGTAGAGACCATTCTCCTGGACACAGCTGCTGGCGGCTTAGAAAGTGTTCTACCCCTGGAATAAAGACCGCAGACAGGCAAGGAATATGCCTTTCTGCCCAGAAAAAAATGTGATTCACTTACTTTTGGGCATCCAGGCTCCTGGTGCCTCCTTGGTGATTGATATAAGCCACAGCCGTGGCATTGTCGGACTGTATCCGGACAGGATGACCCTGTAGTCTGAAAGTCCAGACCTTGAGGGCTAAACGAATTGCCGAATTTCCAGAATGTTGGTGTGCAATACCCTTTCGGCTCTAAACCATCCTCCCTGGGTGGAAGCCTCTTCCAGAACTGCTCCCCAGCCTATTAGGCTGGCATCTGAGTTTCCAAGTAACTGGGACAAAGGACTTTCCTTTTTAGAAGATTCTTGGTCAGTAACCACCAATTGAGGCTCTGGCACTCCCCTAGGGATAGGCACATTGGAAGATCCAAGGCTTGAACCCTCTTGTTTCAGGCAGAGAGGATGCTGCTTTGTAAAGGTCTCCAGTGAAACTGGGCATAAGGGACAGCCTTGAAAGAGGCGACCATCTTCCCCAATATTCTCATACATAGTCGGATAGAGGGTTTTCTCTTTGCTGAGACTACCTGGACCAAATCTTTTATGGCCCTGGCTTTTGACCTGGGTAAGAACACTCTGCTTTGGACTGTCGATGACCATGCCCAAATACTCCAGCCTCTTTAGGGGTTGCAAGGAGGATTTCTCTAGATTGAGGAACCAGTCTAGGTACTCTAAGTACTTTACCGTGCAGAGCACATTGTGGCTTAGGCGTGTTATGGACTGTTCTATGAGTAGCAAATCGTCCAGATAAGCTGTCACAGTTATGCCCTGAGCCCTTAGATTTGCCAGGGGCGGGGCTAGAACTTTTGTGAACACTCAAGGAGCGGTAGCGAGACCAATAAGAAGGGCCAGAAATTGAAAAGTGACGCTGATCCACCGCAAACCTTAGGAATCTTTGGTGAGCGGGAAATATTGGCACATGCAAATATGCATACTTGATTTCTATTGATGCCAGAAATTCTCCCCCCTGAAGGGTGAAAACTACTGAGTGGATAGACTCCATGCAGAAAGGACGAATGTCTAGAAATTGATTCAGGTCTTTTAGATCCAGAATAGGTCTGGCATCTCCATTTGGTTTTGGAACCATAAAGAGGTTTGAGTAGAACCCTGAGCCTTGCTCTTCCGGGGCCACCTTTATAATTACCCCTTGGGATAACAGACGTTCTAAGGCCAGAAGTAAGGGCCTTCTTTTTCTGGATCCCTGGGGACTCTTGACCTTAAGAAACGAGATGGCGCAGCATTATATTTGTTTTTCTAAATATATACCAACAGTAGATCATCTCCAAAGATCCGGAACTGACCAAAGGCCTCTGTTCTTGTTTCTATCTGTCACAGCTATAAATAGTTTCAATTCCTCTGCACATATACTATTGTTTTGAAATAAAAAAAAAATTGACAGAAGAAACGAAATGGCGGAAGTTCCCGGAACTCTAGCTTGTAGCCCAGAGACACCGTGGAGGCAACCCATCTGTCCTGAATCTCTTCTTGCCAGGTGCCTGCAAACTGCAGCAGCCTTCCCCCCACTCGGCCGAGTGGGGGTGCCCCTTCATAGAGAGGCTTTGGGGTTCTGTTTACCAGATCTTGGACCCCAAGGGTTCTTTTGCCCTTGGGCTTGACTTTGGACCTTTCCCCTAGCATTTGATTGGGGAGGACGTTGCTACTGCCTGGAGGATGAGGCTCCAGGGCCTGAGGACAGAGAATGTCTAAATGAAGGACGTTTACACTTCCTTTTGACCGTGGTTTTACCCCCGGTAATTTTCTGGATATATTTGTCCAGATCATCCCCAAACAGGCATTCTCCACGAAACGGGAACCCAGTTAAATATTTTTTGCATGAAGCTTCAGCTACCCAATGCTTAAGCCAAAGGGACCTGTGCATGTGTACCAGCAGGAGAGTGAAGCGAGATGCTTGTTGAGCAGAATCCATAATGGCATCAACCATAAAACACAAGGCTTTAGGAAGTTCTGCATAAACCTTGGCCTCCTCAGTGGAAAGGAGGCTAAGCACCTGCTTCATTTGTTCCTTGAGGAACTGGCACATGCTAATTGCTGCAACTGTAGGCTGGACCACAGCGCCCGCTAAAGAGAAAGAGGCTTTAAATAAAGTTTCCAGCTTTTTTTCAGTTGGATCCTTAAACCCTTGAGCATTGTCCACAGGACAGGTCAGGCTCTTATTCACACAAGAAACAGCTGCATCTATGGCTGGGACTCCCCTTTTCTTGGTGAAACTTTCCTCCACTGGAAAAAGCATAGAAAACCTTTTAGGAGGAGAAAAAAGTTTATCTGGGTGACCCCAGTCCTCATACAACAATTCATCCAGTAAAGGGTGAGTTGGGAAGGCGTACGCAGCCTGTGGGGATTTCTGGGACCCCAGGGAGGAAACAGGGGAAATGGCAGAGGGCAATCTGTATGTGGAACACACCAATTCACTATAGTATTGCACCTGCACTTTGAGGGCCTGGGAAGTAGAAGACAGCTTCTCCTCTTCCCCTGATTCGTCCGACTGTACCTGATCCCTATCCTCTGATAGGGATTTTTCCTCATTATCAGAATGCTCATATCAGAATGCTCAATGATCTACCCCTTTTCCTGCTAATTTTTAAGGAAGCTGTGACAAAGGTAGTAATCCTTCCTTCCAAACCATCCAATGCAGCCTTTAAAGCGTCTTCTGTGACATAAACAGAGACTGAAACATTGGGAGAGGCTGCAAAACCTGACATGGGTACAGACTCATCCTGCAAGGCTGCCTCCAGGCATGTCCAGAACCCCCTAGATGTAGGTGGTTATTTTCTGGTGCCTCTTTTACCTCCCCCTGAAACGAGGAGACATAGTCCTAAGCTGCAAAGCAGAGGTACTAGTGCAATCACTGTTGTGCTATAGTCTTATAATATAAACATTAGCTATAAATTGCACAACCTGATGCTGAGTAGGTGTCTTAGGTTTGCCAGGATCCGATCCACTGGGATGCTTTCTAAGCCCGCAGCTCTGTGTCCCATCACTTACAGAAGCTCTGGCGCTTTGGGCTTTTAATACGTGCGCTTTGCGCCTGCGCAACCATGCCCCCCCTCCTTCCCCGCCGACACTGCTGTAAAAGTGCGCCCCCTGGAGGTGAGCGGCATTCACAGACCAGCTTCACTGAGCGTGTATCCTGGAAGGCATGTAAGTATACACCTTGATGTCTCTTACTCCCTCTAGTGGCGGAAACCTGGTAAGACATACAACTACTCACAAAAGATAATCCATAATGTGTAAACTTTAGGATTGTCTTCACTTACCTTATCCCCAACACAGGAACTGCTGAGAACAGACAGATTTCAGCCTTCACCCATCACAGCGGGTATCGTTATGCCAACATTCAGGGTTCTGGGTTCCTACTCACAGGATCCTCTTCCCTGGATCTGTAGAAGACTCTGCCAGAAACTTTTCGTGCCACTGTTATATTAGTACACCAAAGCCTGGATCCCAGAGCCCAGACCTCCAAGAAGATACATTACAGGCAAAACCTAGTTTCTTCTTATCACAAGGCCCGGGTACCATCCATCTTAGGCATTTTAGCATTGGCCCGGGTACCATCCATCTTAGGCATTTTAGCATTGGCCCGAGGTATGGATCCGGTTGTCCTTGCAGACCATCAAACAGAGCTTTCTACTTAGCACATCTTCAATGTGACCAATTAGACACTGGCGAAAAACGGAGGTACTCTCCATATGGGAGGGGTTATATAGGGGAGGAACTTGCTATGTAATTAGGGTTACCAGTGTCCAATCACCTGAAGGTACTATCTAACCCACTAAGTAATTACCAAGCCTCTGTGTCCCGTGATGTATGACAAATAAATTGTGTATTTGGAGTGTAAATTGTAGTGCTTGCATCTTCTTTTTTGTAGTCCATAAAAGGTGCATGTTTCAGGCTAAGATCTGAAACAGGATTGTATTGAGGCACAGATCTGGGGAAGGGTACAGAAACATTTCTGCAGCATTGAAGATCCCAATGAGCAGTGGCCTCCATCATCTGTAAATGGAAGAAGTTTGGAACCACCAGGACTCTTCCTAGAGCGGGCTGCCAAACTGAGCGATCAGGGGAGAAGGGCCTTAGTCAGTGAGGTGACCAAAAACCAGATGGTCACTCTGACAGAGCTCCAGAGTTTCTCTGTGGAGAGAGGAGAACACACCTGGCAAATACCATCTCTGCAATGAAGCATGGTGGTGGCACCATCATGCTGTAGGGATGTTTTGCAGCGGCAGGAACTGGGAGACTAGTCAGGATGAAGGGAAAGATAAATGCAGCAATGTGTTGAGTAGAGCTGCATGATTAATCGTTAAGAATCTAAATCGCAATTCTTTTCCCTTCTTGATCTTCAAAACAGCATTTCACGATTCTTTCTAACAAGTGCAGAGAGTTCTCACAGCTGAACAAAAAAATAAATAAATCCAGGCAGCTTGTCAATTTGTTTTCACAACATTGTGGATAAGTATAAACAAAGTAACATCTTTAGTAACATTCTTAGATCAAAGGAATGAACTTCTGCCTTTAGATGAGGGAAGTTTAACCACTTAACCGCTTTCAGACCGGACCAATTTGCAGCCAAAGGACCAGGCCCCTTTTTGCGATTCGGCACTGCATCGTTTTAACTGACAATTGCGCGGTCGTGCGACGTGGCTCCGAAACAGAATTGACGTCCTTTTTTCCCCACAAATAGAGGTTTCTTTTGGTGGTCACATCGGACATTTTTGACACATTTTTGGGACCATTGTCATTTATACAGCAATCGCAGAGATCGGCGTCACTAGTTGCTAGGCAGAACGGGGAGATGCTGTTTATTTCCGCATCTCCCCATTCAGCCTTCCTGTGAGACGATCGCGGGTGTCCCCGCGGTGATCGAGTCTGCGGGACACACAACCGGCCTCACGGGGGTCCCGACCGGCGCTCCCGATGGCACGGACGGCATTAAAGAGGGACTTATATATACGCCCTCCTGCCTGTCCGTGCCATTCTGCCGACGTATATCGTCGTGCGCCGGTCGGGAACCGGTTAAAGTCTAAACCTTTTTCTGGCACTTGCTGCTTACAAGTTAAAATCAATATTTATTGCTAGAAATTTACTCATAATCCCCAAACATTATATATATATATATATATATATATATATATATATATATATATATATATATATATATTTTAGCAGAGACCCTAGAGAATAAAATGGTGGTTGTTGCAATATTTTATGTCACACTGTATTTGCGCAGCAGTCTTTCAAACAATTCTTTTGTTAAAAAATACACTGTAAGAAATTAAAAAAAATAAAGATGATGTTACGCCACGAGTTACGAGTTACGCCACAAGAATCGTGAGAGAATAGTGATCTTTATTCTGAGCAACAAAATTGTGATTCTGATTTTAGCCAAAATCGTGCAGCTCTAGTGTTGGGACATCCTTGATGAAAACCTGCTCCAGAGCGTTCTGGACCTCAGACTGGGACAAAGGTTCATCTTCCAACAGAACCGCAAACCTAAGCACACAGCCAAGATAACATAGGAGTGGTTATGGGACAACTCTGTGAATGTCCTTGAGTGGCCCAGCCAGAGCCCAGACTTAAACCCGATTGAACATCTCTTGAGAGATCTGAAAATGGCTGTGCAACGACGCTCCCCATCCAACCTGATAGAGGTTGAGAGGTCCTGCAAAAGAAGAATTGGAGAAACTGACCAAAAATAGGTAGAAACAAAGAAGGGGTAATTGGGACTTTTAATGAGGTATGTGTGGCAACAGAAAGGCAGTCAGTGTAAAAACACAATGTTTATTCCTTAGTAATGATTGCATAACATGTTAAAAAATCAATTCATGGGTTTGTATCCATATAAACAACATGTAACAAAACATGGTATATAGAACAAGCAACAACAATAATTTAATACATTGTATAATAAATATATGAAAACTGGCAACAGCATCAAGGTAATACATTGGGGGTTATTTACGAAAGGCAAATCCACTTTGCACTACAAGTGCACTTGGAGGTGCAGTCGCTCTAAATCTGAGGGGTAGATCTGAAATGAGGGGAAGCTCTGCTGATTTTATCATCCAATCATGTGCAAGCTAAAATCTTGTTTTTTTTTCTTGCATATCCCCCTCGGATCTACAGTGACTTTACTTCCAAGTGCACTTGCAGTGCACTTGTAGTGCAGAGTGGATTTGCCCTTAGTAAATAACCTCCATTGTCTGATAAATATGTAGCAACTATTCTAGATGACATAGACCACCTCAAGGACCAAGTATAAAAAATGAACTCTGCCCAAAAATAGTTGTGTCAAGCTTGTAGCATCATACTCAAAAAGACTTGAGGCTGTAATTGGTGCCAAAGGTGCTTCAATAAAGAATTGAGCAAAGGCTGTGAATACTTATGTGCATGTGATTTCTTTCGTTTTTTTAAGTTTTCTTTATAAATTTGCAAAGATTTCAAGCAAATTTCTTTCACGTTGTCATTATGAGGCATTGTTTGTTGAATTGTTAGGCAAATAATGAATGTAATCCATTTTGGAATAAGGCTGTAAGATAACAAAATGTGGAAAAAGTGAAGCGCTGTGAATATTTTCCGGATGCACTGTATATGTCTTTCATTTTTTTCTGAAATAATCCAGTTTACTTTCCTGAATACCTACAGTAAATAAAGGGAAAGTATATTGTATTTATAGTAGTATATTTTTTGGCACTTCAGTGTGCATCTGTAATTGTATTTATTTTTTCTTATGTTCTATGTGCTTGCTCTGTAGTTTTTGTATTAACCGCTAGAATAATCACTAGAGGGAGCTCTAAGCTTGACCTGACTTCCTTCCTAAAGGGCATATATCTAGTTGTTGGTCTGGCTACATGGCTTTGGTACTTTTTGAGTCACTAACCCAAAATAAATATGCAGATTGGGAGCTCTGAATTCACTTTGACTTTTTTGATCTGAAATTGTTGATAGCAGATATAACAAATGACAACAAATATCATCAATAACAAGCTGCTTTCAGTACTGATTTCCTTTAACCACCTCAATACAGGGCACTTACACCCCCTTCCTGCCCAGGCCATTTTTCAGCTTTCAGCGCTGTCACACTTTGACAATTGGGCGGTCATGCAACACTGTAACCATGTGAAATTGTTATAATTTTCTTCACACAAATAGAGCTTTCTTTTGGTTGTATTTAATCACTCCTGTTTTTTTTTTTATTTAAAAAAAAAAAAGAACAAAAATTTTGAACAAATTTTTAAAGTTTTCTTAGTTTGTATCAGTAAATTTTGTAAATAAGTAATTTTTCTCCTTCACCGATGGGAGGCGGCACTTATGGGCACTGATTAGGTGGCACTGATGAGGAGGCACTTATGGGCACTGATTAGGTGGCACTGATGAGGAGGCACGAATATAACGCACTTATGGGCACTGATAGGTGGCACTGATATGTGGCACTTATGGGGGCACTGGTGGGCACTGGGCACAGATAGGTGGCACTGGTGGGTCAATGGGGCCTATGGTCCCCCAGCCAGATTGGCGTCCTTGGGGAACGTGTGCCCAAATTGTCGTTTATACAGATTACATTGGCTCTTACAGTGCCTTGAGAAAATATTCATACCCCTTGAAATTTTCTACATTTTGTCATGTTATAACCAAAAACATAAATTCATTTTATTGGGATTTTATGTGATAGACCAACACAAAGTGGGACAGAATTGTGAAGTGGAAGGAAACTGAAAATGGTTTTACAAATTGTTTATAAATAAATATCTGAAAAGTGTGGCGTGCATTTGTATTCAGCCCGATTTACTCTGATACCCCTAACTAACATCTAGTGGAACCAATTGCCTTTAGAAATCACCTAATTAGTAAATATATATGTGTGTAATTTAATCTTAATATAAATACAGCTCTGTGAAGCCCTTAGAGGTTTGTTAGAGAACCTTAGTGAACAAACAGCATGATGAAGGTCAAAGAACACACCAGACAGGTCAGGGATAAAGTTGTGGAGACATTTAAAGCAGGGTTAGATTATAAATAAATATCCTTATCTTTGAACATCTCACGGAGCATTGTTCAAACCATCATCTGAAAATGGAAAGAGTATGGCACAACTTCAAACCTACCAAGACATGGCCGTCCACCTAAACTGACAGGCCGGGCAAGGAGAGCACTAATCAAAAGCAGCCAATAGGACCCATTGTAACTCTGGAGGAGCTGCAGAGAACCATAACTGAGGTGGTAGAATCTGTCCACAGATTCTACCATTAGTCATGCACTCCACAAATCTGACCTTTATGGAAGAGTGGCAAGAAGAAAGCCATTGTTGAAAGAAAGGCATAAGAAGTCCCATTTGCAGTTTGTGAGAAGCCATGTCGGGGACACAGCAAACATGTGGAAGAAGGTGCTCTGGTCAGATGAGACCAACATTTAACTTTTTGGCCTAAAAGCAAAATGCTATGTGTGGCCAAAAACTAACACTGCACATCACCCTGAACACACCAACATGGTGGTGGCAGCATCATGTTGTGGGGATGCTTTTCTTCAACAGGGACAGGGAAGCTGGTCAGAGTTGATGGGAAGATGGATGGAGCCAAATACAGGGCAATCTTAGAAGAAAACCTGTTGTAAACGGATGTTCGGAGGCAGTTGGATGCTTTTTTCAACTGCCCCTGAACTCATCCAATGTTATCTTATGTGTACATGTACACAGGTTTGTTTAATGTCGTTTTTAGGCAGTTGCGTTTATAGGCTTTACTTTGAAGGCAAAAAAATTAGTTCAGACGCCAAAGTTTCCAATGTTTCAGACGCCAAACGTGTCTAAACGTGCTAACTCGCGTTTAGCCGCGTTTCGTTTACAGACGTTTTTCATTTTTGGCTATTTAAAAAAAAAAATCACTTCTAAGTCTAAATGTGGCATGTAAACACAGCAAAACTGACGTTTTAAACATGGGTTACTATCTGTCAAGTTAAATCGTTCAGGAGAGGTTGTAAAAACCTTCCGTGTACATTAAGCCTAATACACACGATCGGCCTTTCCGCCAACAAAACTGCTGGATTTTTGTTCGAAGGTTGTTGGCTCAAACTTGTCTTGCATACACATGGTCACATAAATGTTGGCCAACAATTCCGAAGGTGGGAACGCAGTGGCGTACAAGACGTATGACGAGCCGAGAAAAAGGAAGTTCAATAGCCAGTGTGGCTCCTTCTGCTTGATTCCGAGCATGCGTGAACTTTTGTGCCATGGACTTGTGTACACACGGTCAGACTTTCCGACAACAAGCTCACATCCAACATTTCCCGTCGTAAAGTCCGACTGTATGTACGCGGCATAAGAGTCTGCAAAATACTTGAGACTGTGGCAGAGGTTCACCTTCCAGCAGGACAATGACCCTAAACATACAGCCAGAGCTACAATGGAATGGTTTAGATCAAAGCATATTCATGTCTTAGAATTGCCCAGTCAAAGTCCAGACCTAAATCCCATTGATAATCTGTGGCAAGACCTGAAAATTGCTCTTCACAGATGCTCTCCATCCAATCTGACAGAGCTTGAGCTATTTTGCAAAGAAGAATGGGCAAAAATGTCACTCTCTAGATGTGCAAAGCTGGTAGAGACATCCCCAAAAAGACTTAAAGCTGTAATTGCATTGAAGGGTGGTTCTAAAAAGTATTGACTCAGGGGGGCTGAATACAAATGCACGCCACACTTTTCACACATTTATTTGTAATAAATTTTAAAAAGCATTAATAATTTTCCTTCCACTTCACAATTATGTGCCACAATTTGTGTTGATTTATCACATAAAATCCCTTAAAATACATTTACGTTTTTGGTTGTAACATGAAAAATGTGGAAAATGTCAAGGGGTACTTTTTCAAGGCACTGTAAGCCTAGTACACGTTCAGAAATTCAGACAAAAAATACAGCTTTCGAAGTGAGAGTACATTGATCTGATCATTCGTATACAGTTTTCGAGAGCCGATCACAACAGTTCATCCAAAATTTCCCAAAGGGGCAAACACGAAAAATGTTCTCCTCTGATACCAGAACGTATGAGTTTCGTTTAATCAGCATAGTATTCAGACAAAAAAAAAAACAAAAAAACAGAAGACCAAGACCACGCCTGCTCAGAGATAAAAGGATACACTACAATACAATACAACAAATTACATCACTTCCGAAGTTGTATTCTGTGTACGAGAATTTTCGTAAATTGGGTAACCTCTTCATTTTCGATATGAGATTAGCATGCAAAATCAAATAAAAAATTATTTGTCCAATATTCTCATTGTATCTACGAGGCTTTAGAGCTCCTGTCCTTGTGTAATCTGCAGGTCTGTGTTGAGTGTGAGGACTGCTGACAGAGGACAGGACTGTATGTTAAATCCACAACAAAGCCCCTGCTGGTTACATATGAACAGTACTGACAGCCACTCTGGACATACAGGGTGTAACTGTGGATTACACAGGTAGTAGTCAACGGGTTGGCAGTTGATCTTGCTCTATGTATCTGGAGCCCTGACAGTGGCTGCTATATGAAAGATAGATGAAAAACTCCTTATTTTACCCATATTAGTTTTTATTTACTTCTTCCTCTGTGAAAAATTGCTGCGCTAAACCTCAAAATAAACTAAATTAATGAAATATATACAGCTGCTGACACTAGAACAAACAAAGTCCAAAGTAAGTGAAGATAACAAAGTGTAGCGCTTGTGAGTATAAATCACTGTGATGGTGAAATATATTTTATATCAATAGATATGAACAAATGTGAAGAAAAAAGTAAAATAAAACATGGTAAAACGATGATATGTAGTGACAATGGCCCATTGAACACACTGCCCCTAGTCCTCCTGTGCTGTGTATGTTCCGTTGGGGTTGGAGATCCTGGTGTGCTGGTGACACTTTCTTCTCATGTTCCCCTGGGGGTCAGTAATTTATAACCAGGTGTTTCAGTGGGGACTGAGCAGCTTCAAGAGTCAAGACAGAGAACAGAGAACCCATCATCACCAGCAGCTCCTGTGGGGGTCCGACTTATATTCCCTTTGGAAGATTCACCTGAGTTTTGGATATTTGGTTACCATACCTGGATCCGGATTTGCCGATCGATACAACGCCTGCCTCTGGAGGGATTTCCTCATCGATTCCATCCTTCTTCCAGTTGGGAGTACTGATGAGCATTTGACTTGCGGTCAAAATACAATACACATAAAATATTGATTGGCCCAATAAAAGGTGCACAGTGCACCTTTTATTGATAGCGAATTTTTATTGCAAGCGAATTGCAAGGAAATTGCAAGGGAAATAAATGATTGAATGTGCAGAAATATCCAAAATAATGACACACCTTGTCCGGTAAGAAGTACCCATCCATTACTTTCCATTTGATGAATGTACATCTGTTGCCTGTTACCTGCCGTGCTATACAGTCATAATTGTGTTTACATCACTCTCACTATTTGCCACAGAGGATACCAACTCATTTGAGTGGACTTCCATTTATGAACTTAATTTGTTTTCGTTCAGCAGTATTTGGACTTTATTATGTTATAGTCACTACAAATCATCGTTTTACCATGTTGGATTTTACTTTTCTCTCCTCTCTTTTTTACCTTAAGGATTTATACTTATGAGATAATTTTTGATTATTTAATCAATTTTGTTTTCACTGTAAATCATTTTTTCCCTACGAAAAGTCTGATATGTATGCTACACTATGGGCCTTGGAACAAGGGACTTCTCTTCATATTTCACTTTACCTTATTTTGTTTTGGTTTGCTTGTTATACTCAGCCTGTTCAATGCCTTGCAACACGATTACCAGATGTATGACACTAGTACCATTGTGTGTGTCATACTACACTTTACAAATACGTTAGCGGGCTTCTGATCACTGTTCATTGTGTTATTACAGCGGCTGCGTCCGCAGCTATGTCTATTGCTGTATACCTTCGCTTAAAACTCAATAAAAATTGATTGGAAAAAAATCCAATTATTCCATTCCGATTATATGATTCCAATTATATAATTCCATTGAAAGGGATTGTAAATGTCCAGTTTACTCACACGGAGATGCACAGGTGTTCTGTGCATCCCCGTGCAGACAGTCCCACTGTTTTCAATTGGGACGCAGCCAGTGCTCCTAATTCAACTACTGTGTGAGTGGGAGCATTGGCTGTACCCATGCAGCCGCTGCATCGCAATTGACATCGGTGGAACTGCCTGCACAGAGGATGCACAGAACACCTGTGCACCCCTATGCAAATAAACACGGCCCTCCGCGCCCGCGAGCTTCAGTATGCCCTGTGTTAACGGAGCCTTACACACGAAAACTTTCAGTGGGGGTGACTTTTTTTTTTTTATAGGGACCTTGTATAAATGTCAATGTAGTAAGATTACTATGTTTCAGTTTTTTCAGGTTTATTGATGAGAAAAAAAAAACAACACATATTAATTTAAAGAGAATATAATTTGAAATCAGTAGACAAAATAAACCACTTTAAATATTTACATTGAATAAAACTAGCAGCATTTATTACAAGAAGAACGCAAAATTCAGTAATAAATATTTTGTGCTTCTTCTTTACCGGTTTATGATTTTCATTTGAGATATACATTGTTTGACACAGAAAGTAGTGTTCCACACCAATTTTAGGCCTGTAACAACTCCAGAGTCCTTTCATTGTGACACGTTTACCAGGGTGAGTTGAATCTCATTACTGTTACCAGTTGCTGGAGCTGATTTCTAAGCTTCAATACAACATTGTCTTATTGTATATGTATAAAATAGATGCAGTTAATTCATTAAATGCTGATTTATTTTTCTCCTGGGTGGACAAATTTTTTTTATAAACTGCTGCAGCAGTCTCCCGAGTCTTGTCAACTTTCCAAATTTCATTTTTATTTCATTCTGACAGGCAAAGTCTCAAGGCTTGCAGATAGAGCTGAAACTTGCAGATAAGCCCCGTCACGCCATATTTGTTTTGATCCATCACTATGACAGCCAGCCTTACCAATAGGAGTGTGCAGAAGGTTGGAAGGGACAGTCAAGCTTAATGCTAAGAAGTGCAGAAACTTTACCTGTTTGAATGACATTGCATCTAGTGGGAAGGGTTGAGAGGCTGCTGATGCTAGGCCCCTGCACCTCATTACCTAAACAGTTTTATTTTTATTTCAGTGATCGTTTACACCATATCTATTGAGCTGCGTCGATCTACAAAGATCAAAACAAAGGCACATAAGAGTAAAGCCCCTTTCCCATGTGTGCTACCTGAAAGTTGCGTGATTTTTGCCGCAACTTTGACGCGACTTGAAGCTGTGTAATCTTGGACCTCTATGGACCTCAAGTCGTATCAAATTCAGACCAAAGTAGTGGAGGAACTACTTTTAAGTCGCACAGATATGAACTGTATTCACTCGAAATCATGGGGTATGACTTGTCATGTGACTTTGCAGTCCCAAGTGTATCAAAACTGGAGCAGCTGTACATGGTAACCAATCAGCGTCCATCTTTCATTTTCAAGGCTTAACTGATCAAGCTGAAGATAGAAGCTGATTGGTTGCCATGCACAACTGCTTCAGATTGTGACTGCTCCAGTTTTAGTAAATTTCCCAAAATATAGGGAATAGTAGGGAGTGCTGAAGCAACAACCAGCGATTTAAACTGGCTTTAGCACCTAGGAGAACATTTGTTGCCTGCACATATGTGCTGGTGACATGTGATCTCCCTGGTGTGAATAGTCTCTAAGGCTGAGGAGGAAAGAGTTAGCCCCCGTACACATGGTCGGAAATTCCGACCACAAAATCCGTCTGATTTTTCCCTACGGATTTTGTCCGACACTGGTGTTGCATACACATGGTCGGACAAAGTTGTCGGAAAATCCAATCATTCTGAACGTGGTGACGTTCGTTGGGTACGACGGAACTACGTAGAGGCTAGTAGCCAATAGCTTTAGTCTCGTAATTTGATCTGAGCATGCATGGCACTTTGTCCATCAGAATTCTCTACACACGATTGGAAAAAGTCCGATTTGATTTTGTTGTCGGAAAATTTGAGAGCAGGATCTCAAATTTTTTCCGTCGGAAATGATGGAGCCCACACACGTGCAGATTTTCCGACAACATGGTCCGATCGGACATTTTCCATCGGAATTTCCGACCGTGTGTACGGGGCTTAAGATGATACAGCACATGAGGAGGGCTTTATCTGACTAGCTGCAGCTTGTAATACGCACTGTGTGAATATTAGCGTCTGGTGAAATCAGAATAAGCAATTTCAGTACAGGAGCAGAGCTTAACTGTGTATAACTGAAGGTAATACTGGAGTTTAGCTTTAGGTACCCAGTCCTAAATCTGCTAACATAACAAGACTGTTGCTTAAAGCGATAGTAAACCGCAGCTGGAGAAAGAAATAGTTTTTCCTGCAAGGCAATGTCACAATGTGCTAGTATGCATCGCATACTAGCACATCATGAGAAACTTATGATAGGCTTGCCTGTAGGTACAAGCAGTGTAACAGAGTTCACTACCACTTTAAGCCTGATCTGCATCTTTTTCAAGGATAATTACAAATTTGCAATTACCACTTCCCTATTTATTAATAGTGTAGTTTAAAACATAGGGTACTGTTTATTGATTTAAAGTGCACCTTAAAAATATTTCATTATAAATTGAAGATTGCAGTCGTCCTAAATGGCATCTATGTTGTGTTCATATTGAGCTCCTCTGGCACCAGCTTCTGTCTGCTTCTACCCAAGGAGCAAAGTGAATGGCACATGAATGACCTGGAAAATAAAGACACAGTTATTTTACAACTGCAGTACATTACATATACAATAATATCATAGACAAAAGATAATAGCATCACCAGCAACAACTAGTATTTTAAATAGCTTCAGCTGTGTATTTTTTTAGGGACATACTAAACTGCATATTGGGACGATGGAATGGTTGGATTATTGGCTGCAATACTCAGAACTTTCACTAGATGTCAGTGTACTTTATATACACACACACACACACACACACACACACACACACACACACACACACACACATATATATATTATATATCTATATCTATATATATATATATATATATATATATATATATATATGGTAATGACTGTTATTTCTCAAATTATGTTTTTCTTTCCTGCAGTGCTTGATACAATGTTGCAAAAAGCAGTTGCTAATGTTTAACTGTTCACTTGCTGATGTATATGCAGCTGTACAACAGGATCATAGTAAATTATACAGAAGTAATGGAAAAATTAAGTTTGACCTGTTTTTGATGGACATATGGGTAGAATTATTATTTTTCATGGGGATTATGGGAGGAATATCATGTTAACAATGAACATATTTAACCTATTTCTGATAAGAATATGCATATAATTATTTTTCTACATGGGGATTATGGGTGGAATATTGTAGTTAAACATACCTAGGAACATATTTAACCTATTTATTTTAAGAATTTGCATATAATTATTTTTCTACATGGGATTATGGGTGGAATATTGTAGTTAATCATACCTAGGAACATATATAACCTATTTCTGATAGGAATATGGGTATAAATATTGTTCTACATGGGGATTATGGGTGGAATATCATAGCTACACATCCTATGTAATACATT
Source organism: Lithobates sylvaticus (assembly GCA_028564925.1). Lineage (NCBI taxonomy): Eukaryota > Metazoa > Chordata > Amphibia > Anura > Ranidae > Lithobates > Lithobates sylvaticus. The sequence goes on along the minus strand of CM053028.1, from coordinate 232,548,752 downwards.
TGACCTGTTTCTCATAGGAATATGGGTATAATTATTGTTTTTTAGGGGGATTATGGGTGGAACATCATGTTTACACCTAACAATGAATATATTTAACCTATTTCTGATAAGAATATGCACATATGTTTTTTTCTTCATGGGTGGAATGTCATAGTTAAACATATCTAGGAATAAAGTTAACCTCCTTGGCGGTAACCCCGAGTCTGGCTCGGGGCCAGCTTTTTGTGCTGGGAGCGGTAACCCCGAGCCAGACTCGGGCTTGCGTTGCGGGATGCAGGGGGGAAGTTACTTACCTTTTCCCCTGGATCCTGCGATGTCTCCCCGCTGTGTGAGCGAGCCGTCCGCTCGCTCGATTCACACAGTGCCGGGTGCCGCCGATCTCCGTTCCCTGTGACGTTACGACGCACGGGAGCGGAGATCGGCGCCAAATTCAAAAAAGTTTAAAAACACAACACATATACAATACTGTAATCTTACAGATTACAGTACTGTATACAAAAAATACACACCCCCTTTGTCCCTAGTGGTCTGCCCAGTGCCCTGCATGTAATTTTATATAATAAAAAGATTTTTTTTCTGCCTGGAAACTGGAGATTGTCCATAGCAACCAAAAAGTGTCCCTTTATGTCAAAAGTGGTTTTAGACAGCTAGAAAACACCGATAAAAAAATAAAATCACAATTTATCATCAAACAATAAATTTAATGACAGCGACTATTCTGCAACTGAGCAAATTTCAGTGTTTTTGATTTGATTACATTATTGAATCATTTTTATATATATTTTTATTATATTATAATTTATTATTTTGTGTTTCAAACTTTATCATACCCGGGATGTCTACTAGACTCTGGTTCGGACAGATTTAAGTGAGTTATTCATAAGAATTGCATGCCTACAATATAAAAACGCCAAATTTCCATGCAAAATAATTGTACCGCTTTCAGCACTAAATTCCAGCCAGAATCATACCGCCAGGGAGGTTAACCAATTTCTGATAAGAATATAGGTATAGGTGACCAGCTCACTATTGAGCCGGTTCACATATCTCTGGAGCCGCGAATTAGCGGCGAATTGCACTGGGGTCCTGTGCTCTTCTGGTCCGTTTTCAGGTCCGAATTCAGACAAAAATTTGGGCTGAAATCGGACTTGAAGCAGTGAATGGGGACGCACCGTACCCCTGTTGTGAGCTGCTCTGGTGTGCAGTGTGAACCCAGCCTCAAACATTATATATTTTTTTAAAGCAGAGGTTCTAGAGATTACATTTTGGGTGTTACAATTTTTTATGTCACATGGTATTTTTGCACAGCAGTTTTTCAAATGCAATATTTTGGGAACACATATACTTTTTAAATTAAAAAAAACACAATATATAACCATAATTTTGATAAAATATAAAAGATAATGTTACGCAGAGTAAATAGACACCAAACATGTCATGCTTTAAAATTGTGCATGCTGGTGCAACGGCAACAAATAGCGTAAATGTTATTAGCCATAGGGAACGCTTTAAAAGCCTTTACAGGTTACCACTTTAGATTTACACAGGAGGTCCAGTGCTAGAATTACTGTCCGTGATCCATCGTTCATAGTGGTACCTCAGATGTGTGAGTTGATCGTTGCTTGAGTGTGTGCAGCAAAGACGCGTGCATTTGCCTTTGCGCATGAGCATTCCGGGATGGGGGTGCTTTAAATTTCTTTATTCATTATTTCATTTTCTTTTACACTGTCGCTTTAAATTTTTAAATTTTTTTTAATCACTTTTATTGCTGTCACAAAGAATGTAAACATGCCATGTGACAATAATAGGCAGTGACAGATACTCTTTATGGAGACCCCAGATCTCTCTTCTGCCCTTAAAAGCATTTGATAGCACCAAAATCAGTGTGATCAAATACTTTCCATTTTTAAAACCGGAAGCCAGGGAAACCGGAAGTAATGTATGCTATGCTTCGTGTTTGCTATATCATAGAGGCGGACAGAGCTGTTCCAGTCTTTGTTCGCCTCTGTGATCAGCCAGTCGAAGTGGCTGGTCGATCAAGTGTCAGGACAGCCAGCTGAAGGCAGCGAGAGGGGAGGGACATCCCCTCCCGCTGCTTGTAAAAGCGAACAAGTGGCTGCTTGGACTGCTTTTACAAGAAAGCCGACCGTCGGCTCTAAACCTTGCTGCTTGCTGGGCTAAATGTAAAAAAAAAAAAAAAAAAAAAATTCTCGCTTGGTGCCCAGAACTGCATATCCTGGGTGTCGGGTGATAGGAATTGAATTTGGATATGGAGGGAAATATCATACTTAAAGGGGTTGTAAACCCTTGAGGATGCATTAATGCATTAAGGTGAAAAACCTCCTGTGATGCAGCAGCCCCCAGAGCCCCCCATTTACTTACCTGAACTCGGTCTTTCCAGCAATGGGGATGGGCACACCTGCTACAGCTGGTGTCTTCGGTCCTGATTGGATAGATTGATAGCAGCGCAGCCATTGGCTCCCGCTGCTCTGAAGCAAATCCAATGATGCAAGAGCCGGGGGCGGGGTCGAGTCCTGCTGTCTGTGTCAAGGGACGCAGCAGGACACAGGAGCACACCCACACGAGTGCCCCAAGGGAGAGCGGCTCTCCAACGGGGCATTCAAAAGGAGGAGGAGCCAGTAGCGCTGCTGAGGGACCCCAGAAGAGGAGGATCTAGGGCCACTCTGTGCAAAACCAACTGCACAGAGGAGGTAAGTATGACATGTTTGTTTTTTAAACAAACCTTTAGAAATCCTTTAAACTTAACAAGCAATATATTTATCCTGTTTCTGAAAAGATTATGTGTATAATTGTTTTTCTGCATTGGGATTATGGGTGGAATATCGTGGTTACACATGCCAAGGACCATATTTGACCTGTGTCTCATAAGAATATTGTTATAATTATTTTTCTATAAGGGGATTAGGGGGTTAATATTATCATCACGCATCCTACATAACATATTTGACCTGTTTATGATAGGAATATGGCAATAATTAATGTTCATAATTGCGATTGTGGATGAAATATCATGGATACACTTAACAAACATATTTAATCTATTTTTGAAACAAATATGCACATAATTATTTGTTTACATTGGTATTATGGGTGGAATATCATGGTTACACACATTCCAAGTAACATATTTAAACTATTTCTGAAAAGAATATTGGAATAATTATTTTAATACATTGTTATATATTATGGGGAGAATGTAATGGTTATGCTTAACAAGGAACATATTATTAGGAAAAGATTATTGGTATACTTTTTTTCTACATGGGGATTATGGATGGAATATCATGGTTACACTTGACAAGAAACATGTTTAACATGTTCTTGATAAGAGAATGCATCAGAAATAGGTTAAATATGTTCCTATGTGTGCTTAACTGTAATTTCCCACCCATAATCCTCATGTAGAAAATCAATTGTATGCAAATCCTTATCATAAATAGGTTAAACATGTTCCTAGGTATTGTTTAACTATGATATTCCACCCATAATCCCCATGTAAAAAATAATTATGTGCATATTCTTATCAGAAATAGGTTATATATGTTCCTCGTTAGGTGTAAACATTAAATTCCACCCATAACACCATGTAGAAAAATAATGATATGCATATTCTTATCAAAAATAGGTCAAATATGTCCCTATGTAAATTGTTTAACTGTAATATTCCACCCATAATCCCCATGTAGAAAAATAATTATATGCATATTCTTATCAGAAATAGGTTAAATATGTTCATTGTTTGGTGTTAACATGATATTACGCCCATAATCCCCATGAAAAATAATAATTCTACCCATATTCCCATCAAAAACAGGTCAAATGTAATTTTTCCATTACTTCTGTCTAATTTACTATGATCCTGTTGTACAGCTGCATATACATTAGCAAGTGAACAGTTAAACATTAGCAACTGCTTCTTGCAAGCACTGCAGGAAAGAATAACATACTGTAATTTGAGAAACAACATTACCCTATTAATGTGTATAAAGTACACTGACATCTAGTGAGAGTTCTGAGTATTGCAGCCAATAATTCAACCATCCCATCATCCCAATATGCAGTTTAGTACATCCCATTATTTTAATACATTACATTTTTATTAGAAAGGAAAGATAAGAAAATACAGTATAAATACCACTGAATCAGAGAACAGATAAACTATGGATAGTAGTTACATTTTAACCAGTTCCCGACCATGTCACGCAGATATACTGCAGCACAATGGCTCTCCTGGGCGAAATCCCGTACGGGTACGTCCTACCCTTTTTCGGCCACCAGGGGGCACGCGCATGCGTGACCGGCAGGCCCGACAAGTAGGAAAAATGATATGTCTCCTCTCCTAGTCAATCCTATCCCCATACAGTTAGAACACACTAAGGGAACACACAATTAACCCATAGATCGCCCCTAGTGTTAACCCCTTCCCTGCCAGTGACATTTACACAGTAATCAGTGCATTTTTTTTTTAGCACCGATCACTGTATAAATGCCAATGGTCCCAAAAAAGTGTCAAAAGTCTCCGATCTGTCCGTTGCAATGTCGCAGTACCGCTAAAAATCGCAGATCACCGCCATTACTAGTAAAAAAAATGTAAATGCCATAAATCTTTCCCATAGTTTGCAAACGCTATAACTTTTGTTCAAACCAATCAATATATGCTTATTGTTTTTTATATATTGGCCTAAACTGATGAAGAAATTTATTATTATTTTTTTTTAATTTGGGGGATATTTATTATAGCAAAAAGTAAAAAATATTTTTTTTTTTAAATTGTCGCTTTGTTTATATCGCAAGAAATAAAAACCGCAGAGGTGATCACATACCACCAGAAGAAAGCTCTATTTGTGGGAAAGAAGGACGCAAATTTAGTTTGGGTATAGCATAAAACGACCGCGCAATTGTCAGTTAAAACAACGCAGTGCCAAATTGTAAAAAGTGCTCTGGTCAGGAAAGGGGGGTAAAATCTTCCGGGGCTGAAGTGGTTAACAACATTTATTAACATTTTAACAATATATTACCATACAAAGATGGACCTCAAAGTATTTCCACTCCTGTCGCTACTTCTCACCAAATTACAGACTCCCGGATGCCGGTGTGTAAATACAGGGGTGGCTGATATCATTGACCAAATATGGCCATTCCCCGCCTCTTAATATTTAGCTGTCAGGTGGTAAGCCCTGGTTTACTGTGAAATAGGCCAAGCTGGGATGTATCAATGGCTGCTAGGAAGACAAGAACTTCCTAACAACCAGCCTGAGCAGGAACTCTCCCATTTAGCAGCAGTAGTAATACTGCTGCTAAATGTATCACTATATGTTGCAGCCATAGGTTCGTCTTGGAATGGCAGGCAAACACCCTATTTAGTTTCACTGAACAGGCAAAGTTTGGACTGAATTTTACTTGGCCTGAACCCAAAGCCCATCCCTATTAACTACAGGAGTTAGGTTCTAGCAGATCAAACCACAAGTGCAGCAGGGGACCAGAAATTAAATTCACCTAAAAATGTTGATCTTCAATCAAAAGCTTTTCCTCAGCACAAAGTGGGTAGCAGGAATTTGGAGAAATGCCACAAGATCATCAGGTGCCAATTGGAGAGAATTAATTAAATGGAAGTCTAATAACAGCACTATTGCTCATAGCGGCTGGAGAAAAACCCTTGGGAAGGAGTAACACAGAGAATACAACAACCTATTGTCTACTTAAAGTGCTTAGAACCATGCTATAACAGTCATGGATAAATAGTATCTCAGTTAAGCAACAGTCACCAATCATCAGACTTCGGCACAGTCAATAAAAAAATAAGCAAATATATTAACCATGAAATCTATAGGAAAAACAATAAGTACAATATCAAGTATTGGGTACCCTTCGAAGGCACCAAGAGGCAGTGGATCTGTATTTGCAGTACCCACACCAACTTGCACTTTTTAAGGAGGTATGTGCCATTATCCAGGGTTGTCACTAGACATCTGTTTCTGAGGTCCAGCTGCATCCGTATTCAATATTTCTATCTCCCATTGAGTATTGGCTCCATCACGAGCTATCATTATATTGTATTTCATCTTACTCTCCACCCCTGATGAAGTTTTCAAGCAAAACGGGAAACGAGTCGGGTTTTGGGGTATCCAATCCCCACGAGAGCATAAGTGTTGTTACATTGTTCTATTGTTTTTCTGTTTTGTACTGTATTGCATATTGTCATTACCCAGATGCTAGTTGTCTGTTTTTATCATTTTTGAACCAATAAATACTATATTTTATAGTTTCTTTGCATGTGTTGGTGGTCTGTCAAAGTCCCATCTAGGGTGTTTTTTTGGTCTTTGCTGCTCCTGGCCCCTCCCTCCTTCAGTGCCCCTCAGCCAGCAGCTTGCTACAGGTTGTCACCCAAGTCGAGTCAGAGCTCTGTGTATCCATTCAGACTTGGAGCCCTGACCTTGTCCCGCCCCCCTCTCCCCTGATAGGCTGACTTTGATTGACAGCCACGGGACCCAATAGCGCTGCTGCTCTGTCTCAGCCAATCAGGAGGAGTGTACTGGATGGCTGAGGGGACATCGCTGGAAAGAGAAAGAGCTGAGGTAGGTAATTGGGGGGTGCTGGGGAGGCTACTACACACAGAAAGTTTATAAGAAAGTTTATAAGTGATAAAAAACCTTCTGCCTTTACAACTCCTTTAACCGGTTCCCGACTGGCGCACGGCGATATACGTCGGCAGAATGGCACGGACAGGCAGGAGGGCGTATATATAAGTCCCTCCTTAATGGCGTCCGTGCCATCGGGAGCGTGCCGGGAACAGCGCGCTCCCGCGCCGGTCGGGACCCCCGTAAGGCCGGTCGCGGGTCCCGCGGACTCGATCGCCGCGGGGTTACCCGCGATCGTCTCACGGGAAACAGCATCTCCCCGTTCTGCCTAGCAACTAGTGACGCCGATCTCTGCTCCCTGTGATTGGAGCAGAGATCAGCATTCACTAGCTGACAGCCACGCCCCCCCCCACAGTAAGAAACACACCCCTAGGCACACTTAACCCCTACACTGCCACCCCCTGGTTAACCCCTTCACTGCCAGTGTCATTTATACAGGAATCAATGCATTTAAATAGCATTGATTGCTGTATAAATGACAATGGTCCCAAAAAAGTGTCAAAAATGTCCGATGTGTCCGCCATAATGTCGCAGTCACAATAAAAATCGCTGAACGCCGCCATTACTAATAAAAAAAAATTATTAATAAAAATGCTATAAAACTATCCCCTATCTTGTAAACGCTATAACTTCTGCGCAATCCAATCAATAATCGCTTATTGCGATTTTTTTTACCAAAAATATGTAGAAGAATACGTATCGGCCTAAATTGAGGAAAAAATAAATTTTTTTATATATTTTTGGGGGATATTTATTATAGCAAAAAATAATGCTTTTTTTTTCAAAATTGTCACTCTTTTTTGTTTATAGCACAAAAAATAAAAACTGCAGGGGCGATCAAATACCACCAAAAGAAAGCTCTATTTGTGGGGAAAAAAAGGACGTCAATTTTGTTTGGAAGCCACGTCGCACGACCGCGCAATTGTCAGTTAAAGCGACGCAGTGCCGAATCGCAAAAAGGGGCCTGACCCTTAGGCTGCAAATTGGTCCGGTCTGAAAGTGGTTAAGGATTTAAGGATTAATTTCTTGATATTGTATTTATTGTTTTTCCTATGGATTTCATAGGCTAATAAATGTGCTAGGTTTTTATTGACTCTGCCAAAGTCTAATAATGGATGACGGTTGCTTAACTGAGATAATATTTATCCATGACTATTACAGCCTTAAATGCTTTAAGAAGACAATGAGTTGTTGTATTAGCTGGAATTTGGAATAGTTGTTCTAAAGCCTAAACATTTTTTACCATAATGCATTCCTTGCATTAAGGTAAAAAAAGGTTTAGGCATTAGCATCCCCCCTCACCCCCCTTTTACTTACCTGAGCCCTCATTTGATCCAGTGCTGTGCACTTCTGCAGCTCTTCTCTCCCCTCACTTCTGGGTCTCGTTGGTTTTGCTGGGGCATCGGGAGCCATTGGCTCCCAGTACTGTCAAAGCCAGTGCTGGGGTGTGTCAATGAACGCAGCAGTGGGGCTCTGGAACAGGCACACATGAGTGCTCCTATGGGAAGCGGCTTCCCATGGGGGCACTGGAGGGTGGTCCAGGAGCGTCGGCGGGGGGACCTGAGAAGAGGAGGTTCGTGGCCACTCTGTGCAATTCCAGGTAAGTATAGACTAGGGTTGCCACTTCATTCCTTTAAAACCGAACACATATTAATTACACAGGTTCTGGGACTAATTTTAAACAGATAAGGCACTAAGTGAGTTTAAAGTGGTTCTAAAGGCAGAAGGTTTTTTTTATCTAAATGCATTCTATACATTGAGATAAAAAAAAACTTCTGTGTGCAGCAGTCCCACTCAGCCCCTCTAATACTTACCTGAGCCCTATCTCTGTCCAGTGATATTGCACGAGAGACTCGGCTGCCCGGGACTGTCCTCCTCATTGGCTGAGACAGCAGCGCCATTGGCTACCGTTGCTGTCAATCAAAGTGAGTGAGTCAATGAGTAGAGAGAGGGGACAGGGCCTAGCAGGGGCTCAGTGTCTGAATCAACACACGGAGCTGTGACTGGGCTCGGGTTCCCCCATAGCAAAAAGAGTAAATAGTGCAGCGCTTATGTAAAAATATGTCCCTGTTTCAAATAAAGCAACGCAGCAGAATGTGAACCTGCGGGCAAAAAATGTGTGACAGGAATGTTTATGGTGAAAACACTCTTAATTTGAGTGTATCATTAAAGCATGTCAACTGATATGACTAATACTGATATCGATGGACTGACACAAAAAAAACGTGTTCCTATGGGGTACAGATAAACGTGAATGTATATATGTTGAAAACAACCAACCAAATGTGATAATTGTGTAGGATATACAACCAACTTTTTTCAATTTTTAGATATCTGGAGAACCTATAGTAAAGCAAAGTATAGGTTCTCCAGATATCTAAAAATTGAGAAAAGTTGGTTGTGTGTCGGAATTGCATACACACGATCGGAAAATCCGATAGAAAGGTTTTCCTTCGGAAAAATTAAGAACAGGTTCTCAATTCAAAGTCCGTCGGAAATTCCGACAGAAAAAGACCGTTGGGCATAAACACGGTCGGAAAATCCGATGAAAAGCTCCCATCGGACTGTTTCCATCGGAAATTCCGACCGTGTGTACGCGGCATAAGAGTACACATGGATCACACTGTGGATCTGGGAAAGAGAACCTGTGCTCACATGACTGCGGATTAAACGTACAATTTACTGGAAAGACTATTATTTTTTCTTTATGTGACACATAGCAGTGTGTTTGAAAGTTCTTAACATGATTTAAAATTGCTTATATCGCATAAGCTTTAAGGATAAAGTGGGCTTAAAATGGCTCTTGGGGCTTACAGAATCTGCAATGAATCGCTTTTCAGAGGGCGATAAAGCAGTGGCTGACAGGCGTTCAGAAGGCACTACAGCCACCTCCCGACGACTGTTTTTTTTTTTTTTTTAAATGCCGAACTGCAGTGTTACATTGTGGGACTATGCCGCAACTGCAACCCAAGCATTTGGCTCGTGATTGCAGTGGAACCCGATTGATCTCAATGAGCGGGTTTGACAGGTGGCCCTTCTTGTCAAGCTCTGCAACCCAAATTAAAAATGCCATGGCCACAATGCTTTGGTTGTACAGCCCTGTCAGGCTTTAATGTTACAATTTGGGTGGGCAGCAAGGGGGTATTAAACCATCTGCTTTTACTGCCTCCCCCAGTGTGAAAGAGCCCTTTTGTTTTATATATTTCTTTTAATAGTGAAGACAAAAGGAAAATGAAATATCCGACCAAAGCTGTCAAATCCAGCAGTAGGAATCAGGAAATTCCTGTTTCTGGGATCTGCACCGTATGAATGCAGCCCTATGCTTTCGATTAGGTAGCAATTCTGGCAACAATGCCCAACTTGTATTTGGATGAGCTGAAATTCTCCTATGTACGTGATTGGCAAAATAATGCTTTAATAATACAGTGCTGTATGTTTTGACTGAAACAATAGACTAAAACTCTTGATTTCATTAATCAATATTGTTTTTCACAATTATTATAATTTACTTGCTATTGAAAGTTGCTTTTTTACTTACAGCCAACAGGAACTGTTGTTGACATTGTATTAGCTGAACAATACATGTTTACTGAGCACATAATTTTAACTTCATCTTCTGACTTAGGGCAGTGACTTTGCTGGGTGTTGTAAAATTAGTGGACTATGACTGATTAAATAAGAGTGATTCATTATTCTGGGGAGGTATGCAGGTCATTGCCAATTTTTCACACACTGTGATGTGAAAAACAACTAGAAAAATGCTGTGAACCATGGATTTATTCAGCAATAAATTAAGCCAGCCAAGATCCTGTCCTATTTTAACTGCAGCAATCTCTGGAGCTTTGATACCAACAGATAATGACACCCAAAGATATTGTTATTATGTCATTTTAATATAATACAGGTTATGATAATGCGGTAATTAATGTAGCCATACAAACAATATTTCTGACATCAGAATGTGCCATGTGTACAGGCTGAACATAGTTTGACAGCTGTCAGATTAGGTCCCTCCCACTCAGCTGATGTCACACTAAACCCTGCCTACTGTCCTCGGACATCCATTGCCTTTTAGTCAGATTTACGTAAAAGTTGTCAGAATGTTTGTGATGTCGGCATAGCTTATTACCAGTAACAGTAAATAAGCCTTATTACACCCAGAATGGCATAGTCCCTGAACACCCAGCATTTTAAAGGACAGCTCATTTATTCTGCCCCCACTTATACATGCCAAATTATCATCAATTTGGGAAAAGACCCAAGGACAAAAAATATATGCTTACAGTATATTCATTCACACCTTGCAGCTTCCCAATCCTGAAAGCAAAAAAACATCAGAAGCAAAGGTAACATCACCAAGTATTCTATTGGGATCCCATGAAAGCTGAAGATTCCAAATCCTAGAAAAATGCATTTCTGGAAAGTGGTAAAGCATCTTCTTCCCTCCTAAATCACTCACCAGCACATATCCCCATACCCCCCCCCCCCTCCTATCACTCCATGTGTGTACCTCTTATCTGCCCCCCCCCCCCCTGGTTACCGTGTCCTCACTGACTGTATACAGTGCACATACCAGCAGCACGGCTCTCACTGAAGTTGTGCCTCTCCTCGGCTCCTCCTCTTGGCTGTGTACACAGGAACAGTGGAGCCGAGGGGGAGGAGGAGCCAAAGCAGATGTTAGTGGAAAGAGAGAGGGACGGCTGCTCTGTAAAGCCGATCGACGCTGTGGGACCCCGGGTGGCAGATGTCCCGGGTGCCCGCGCTATCGCATCCTAGACTGAGCAATTACCGGAGGGGGGGTTCGCGGGGCGGCTTCAGCCTACAGCAAGCGACTGGGGCCCCATGGCAGCTCGGGGCCCCAAGCAATTGCTTGTTTTGCCTGTCCTGTAGCAAAGGGCCTGATCCCGGCTAATTATTGTTTACAAACGTCAGTCGGAAGTTTGGGAAGAGGGGATCAGGCGAACTGGCCAAAAATGGCCAGCTTGTTTGGACACTTGCTGAACTGCGAGTAAGCTGGGTTTGGATCAAACTCACAGTCAACCTTCACACAAAACTTACCTCAATACCTAAGCATATTTATGGTGTTTTCATTAGATAATAGCAAAACACGGTGGTATGTTAATTGGGTCAATTGGCTTTAACATGCGTATATTCTTTGGCCAACTTTTTGATGAAGTGCGTACTTTTGTACGGGTTGTCCCATTTTGGTTTTGGATAAAGGCAAGTACAAGGATTTTAAGCTAGTTGGGAAATATCTGCCTGCTATAAAGAGCAACTTTGACACAAGTGCTTATTAGGTTTATTAGGAGTTAGCCCCTATTGTGGCAGGGTATACACCCACATTACACCAACAAACCAAAGAGGCACGCAGCCCTGGAGGAACTTGTGGAATTTGTCAAGCCAAGGTTCCCCACGGCAACTGTTGATGATATTAGAAAGAAAATTGGCAGCCTGAGGAGTGCGTATATCAGGGAGAGGAAGAAGGTCGTGAAGTCTGAGGAAACTGCAACTTCAGCAGATGAGGTCTATGTCCCCAAGCTCTGGTACTATCAGAGTCTCCATTTTCTGAAGGACCAGGCTGATGTCACGGAGCCAACCTCAACTCCTCCTTCCACGCTTCCTTGCGCACAGCCCACCCTGATGAGGCTTCCGAGGAGCAACCTGGGCCTTCCAGTCTGGAAGAGGTGGAGGAGCCCAGCTTGTTCCAGGTATAGTAGTTTTGCTACCATTTAGGGGAATAATGAATGATGTTCACTTAATTCAGGATCGCCAATTGCTTAGTTCCTAACGTGTTTGACATATCAACAGACAGTGGTGTTGGAGACATTTGGGGCCAGAATCTAAACTGCTGGGCTGAGAATTGTATGGGTTTCTATTTGTAAACATTTTGCACCAGTCCCTAGATGAGAATTGTGTGTGTTTGATGAACAAATAACTGAAACTATGTCCCTTTTTCCTACACAGGAAGACCTCAGCCAGGAGGTGGCTGTGGAAGGTGGCAGTCAGGAGGAGGCAGGGGTTAGTGGCAGCCACCAGCTGGGTAGTGGCAGCCAAGAGGGGGCTAGGCCTCGGAGCCTGACTGACACCCAAACCCCTCCCCTCCGCCCTCCGTACAAAAGGGCGAGAAGGGGGGGTTATGCGGCACAGTCAGCGCTCCGGATGATAAGAGAGGCTTCAGACTCCCTACATGCCACACCCGCCGACGAGGAGACCTTTGGCTCGGTGGTTGTCACAAAAATGATGGGTATGGAGGTGAGGCAACGCAACATGAGTGAGGGGCTCATCCTCCATGTCCTAAATAAGGGTAGGGCTGGGGAGATGACCCCAGTCACACATGTTTGCCATAGCTACCATGCTCCACCTCCTCCTCCTCCTCCTCCTCCTTCTGCCACCCCACCAGCACGACAGCCACAGCGTGCAAGGAAGCGTGGAAGGAAGACCTGAGAGTGACGACCTGCAATCAGTCTGGTCTGAGAGAAGATGGAGCCTCTCGTAGTACCAGAGCCTGGGGACCTAGATGGCATCTGCTGCAGTTCCGGATACTTTGGACTTCACGACCAGATTGCACTCCCCTTAATATACGTACTCCTCAGGCCCCAATTTTCTACGCTTGAACAATGATGGTTGCCGTGGGGGGCCAAGGCTTTGCAAATTCCCCAAGTTTCACCATGGCTGCGTTCCTCTTTGGTTTGTTGGTGTGACCTAAATAAAGGTTTTTTTGATTTGAAATAATCATTGACTATTGTGTTTTACTTTGCTACAATGACAGTTTTTCTTTGAGTAGGCTGGTACATTTCACTAATTCTAAGTTTTTCCTTCAGTGCAAGGTTAATATTAAACTACAGACAAAAAGATAAATCCACTTACCTATTTGCCAGTTCCATAGATATTTCTTCTAGCGAGCGTCCCTTTGTATTAGGAACAAACATTATAACAAATGCAAGAGATATTAGGCTCATTACAGCATAACTGAAGATCATCCATGGCAAGCCAATAGTCTCTGTTCATACGAAGGAGAGGGAAAGACACAATTACAATCTTTTCAAATTAGTGAAATTTTTTGAAAATATCAGAAAACAGTGATTCAGTGTGCTGTGTTGTCAAAATACGTTGTGAAAATATGCGATGTTTTGTGACTTACCAGCCGTTCATTCACACCTGGGCGATTTGAATCGCAGGTGGAATCGCCATGATTCTGCCCGCGATTTAGAATCATAGGAAAACGCAGGACACATTTGCAATGCCATTATTTCTCAATGGCACCCTAAACAAAGTGCAATTTTGCCACAATCATTGTGCGAAAAATCGATGCAAACTCGCGCCAACTAAATCGTAGGACGTGTGCCACCCAAAAGAAGTTCCAGAACCCCTTTGGGGCGACGCGCGTCTTTCGATTTTGTTTGCGCGATTTTGCTGCGATTTGTAGTGTGACCATCGCGGGAAAATCGCCCCACATTTAGGGTGCCATTGAGAAATAATAGCATCGCAAATGCGTCCCGCGTTTTTCTGCAATAACACCCGCGATTCAAATCGCCCAGGTGTGAATGGAGCCTTAGATGTGGTAGCTACATTTGTTTTTACCTTTATTTTCACCTGTTGATCCAGTAACATACTTGCTATCCTAGTGTGACAACACTCACTACTGTATCAGAAAACACGTTCAATGCTATATTCACGGACCAAAGGGGAACAAATAAAAAAATTCACTGTCAAGATTTAAATGTTCCATCAATAATTATTGATACTTACACACTTAATAATAATGAATTCATATGTCTAATAATAAATGTTATCTATTTAGTATTACCTTCACCAAAAGTATTACCATCATGAAAATAAATGAATATGAAGTGAGTTTTTTTTTGTGAGAACTTTCCCCAAAATGTTAAGCCCCAATATATAGTGGATATAAAAGGTGTACACACCCCTGTTAAAATGTCAGGTTTCTGTGAGGTAAAAAAAATGAGACAAAGATAAATACATTTCAGAACTTTTTTCACCTTTAATGTGACCTATAAACTGTACAACTCAATTGAAAAACAAACTGAAATATTTTAGGGGGGGGTGAAAATAAAAAAATAAAATAATATTTTTGCATAAAAGTGTGCACGCCCTCTTATAACTGGGGATGTAGCTGTGTTCAGAATTAAGCAATCACATTCAAACTCATGTCAAATAGGAGTCAGTACACATCTGCCATCATTTAAAGTGCCTCTTATTAACCCCAAATAAAGTTCATCTGTTCTAGTAGGTCTTTCCTGACATTTTCTTAGTCACATCCTACGAGCTTCCAAAGCATCAGAGGGATCTCATTGTTAAAAGGTACCCATCAGGAGAAGGGTACAAAAGAATTTCCAAGGCATTATATATACCATGGAACACAGTGAAGACAGTCATCATAAAGTGAAGAAAATATGGCACAACAGTGACATTACCAAGAACTGGACGTCCCTCCAAAATTGATGAAAAGACGAGAAGAAAACTGGTTAGGGAGGCTGCCAAGAGGCCTACAGCAACATTAAAGGAGCTGCAGGAATATCTTGCAAGTACTGGCTGTGTGGTACATGTGACAACAATCTCTGGATTCTTCATATGTCTGGGCTATGGGGTAGAGTGGCAAGACGGAAGCCTTGTCTTACCAAGAAAAACATTCAAGCCCGGCTAAATTTTGCAAAAACTCATCTGAAGTCTCCCAAAAGCATGTGGGAAAATGTGTTATGGTCTGATGAAACCAAGGTGGAACTTTTTGGCCATAATTTCAAAAGATGTGTTGGGTGCAAAAACTACACTATGCCACAGTGAAGCATGGTGGCAGCATCATGCTTTGGGGCTGTTTTTCTTCAGCTGGAACAGGGGCCTTATTCAAGGTAGAGGGAATTATGAACAATTCCAAATACCAGTCAATATTGGCACAAAACCTTCAGGCTTCTGCTAGAAAGCTGACCAAGAAGTGGAACTTCATCTTTCAGCATGACAACGACCCAAAGCATACTTCCAAACCAACAAAAAAAATGGCTTCACCATAAGAAGATTAAAGTTTTGGAGTGGCCCAGCCAGAGGTCAGACCTGAATCTGATTGAAATTGCCCTCACAATCTGACAGATTTAGGGTGCTTTTGCAAAGAAGAGTGGGCAAATGTTGCCAAGTTAAGATGTGCCATGCTGATAGACTTGTACCCAAGTGCTGTAATAAAATCAAAAGGTGCTTCAACAAAGTATTTGTTTAAGGGTGTGCAGACTTGTGTAACCATATTATTTTCCTTTAGGCCCCTTTCACACTTGTACGACTTCAAAGTCGCGCGATTTCAAGGAATGCCTGTGTAAGTGGCATCAAAATCGGACCAAAGTAGTGCAGGGACTACTTTGAAGTCGGAACTACTTGAAGTCGTACTAATATGAATGGCTGTCATTGGAAATCATGGGGAATGACTTGTCATGCTACTTTGCAGTCCCAAATTGTGGGACAAGTCGTATAAGTGTGAAAGGGGCCTTAGTTTTACTTTCCTCCACCTAAAAGATTTCAGTTTGTTTTTCAATTGAGTTGTACAGTTTATAGGTCACATTAAAAGGTGGAAAAAGTTCTGAAATGATTTATATTTGTCTCATTTTTTTACATCACAGAAACCTGACATTTTATTTTAACTTTTTATATCCATTGTGTGTGTGTATGTATATATATATATATATATATATATATATATATATATATATATATATATATATATATATATATATATATATTGTGACATCAGGGGTTGTTTTAGCTTAAGGATAGAGCTTACCAGTGAGCTGAGTCCACGCCAGATATGCCATTTTAAGGGCTTGTAGGCCCAATTTTATTAAAGAAAGAAAATGTCCAATAACAGAAGAGTTGCCCACACAGGGGTTTTGGCTTTCCACAGCAACAATGCAAGTAAAACCAAAAATACCAAGCCACCTGGCTCTCTTTAGCAGCAATGCTGCTCAGACTTATGCTTCAGCCCTCTCGGCTCTTTAACAGAGTTCCTGTACACCCAGTACCTCAGCACTCTTTTCCAGCCCACAGGCTTGGACCCTCTGTCTGCTCTGACAGACAGACAGACCTGTGCAGACATGCACACTTCTCCCTTGCTTGCCTGGACTCCTCTGGAGGGTGGAGCCCAGAACCATGGTCAGGTGTCTACAAATAGCCCAGCACACACCTGACCAGTCAGTATGCTGGTGGATCTCAAAACCTGAACCCAGGACTGGGGATTTCATCCCACCCGGATCGCTACGAAATCCCCGGGCTCCAGATCCCAAAATGGATTTTAGTAAACATTGAGGAAACTGAAAAGCCAGTTCCCTCCCAAATAAGCAAATAAACTGGAGCCCCTCAACCTGCCTGGTTGTGAATGTTCCATCCAAACACTGGTGGGGTACCTCACTACCACAAAATATATATATATATATATATAAACTGTATGTACTGTATATGTGTTACCTATTGAGTGGATGTCATCATACACCTACATATACTCCTATGATAACTATTAGACTGGCTGCTTTAATCAGATTCTCTTATCCAGTTTTCGTCATATACAGTCTGTTGGGTGTGTAGCTAAGTGTGTTTGACAGGACCTTGAACTTAATAAACTGTACTATATCAAATCAAAATTAAATATTTAAAATGTTTTTTAGTGTTAATAAACCAGGAGTGTGAATTTGTATTAATCTCTGATAAGAAATAAATGACGTGGCGTTCAATAATGTGTTGTGTGCCTATAACAGAAACATTTACTGTACTCATATTAACATGAAAATCAGTGTTTCACAACACACTTGCATTCATATAGCAAACAATGAGTGAATAAATCATTCAATTAGTACATAATTAGTCTATTTATTCTAATTCTATGAAAAATGTATTGAAAACCTTTTAAATATGTGTTAACTGGGCTTATTCAACAAGCAATGAAAGAGTAATGTCCTATGCTCAAACAGAAGAAAGATAAGGCAACCAGTCAGATTTCAAATTTACAATTTTCAGACCAGTCCAAGATGAGTTTTGAATCGCTTCTATGGATTTCTCCATTGTTTTCAAATACATCCTTTTCTTTAATAATAATTTTTTGTGCCTCTGTATATTTTTCATCAGGATTTTGAATGAAAAAGCATGAAATTAAACAGAACTCTTACCAGTGAGTGTAAGGAAGGTCAGGGATATGAGGAGGTTCATGCCCCAGTTCATGCTACTAGTTATTGCGAAAGCCCGACCTTTAATACCCGCAGGAAAGATCTCACTCTGCACCAGCCAAGCCACTAAAACACAAAAAAAAACAACAGTTTACCAACTAGCTGAGGGGTATGAAAATCAAGGCAATATCTATCTACCAAATATCAAAGTTTTATTTTTATTTAAAACATTTGTGTTGAAATCCTCACTTATTAATTTCAGTATCTGCAGTGCTAAGCTCTTTCTAAACTAAATATGGTGGCATCTATTTATTGTATGTTAGTAAAACTTTAGAACATCTGTTTTAGGTCACATATATAGAGACCTAGAGAAAGAAACATGTCTAGTGCATGTGTGAAAATACTCAGTCTGAGCATTTATTGTTCTATTGGATGTGGTAAGGAAATGCCTGAAAATGTTGCAGCATTTATTTTGAAGATGCCGTGGTCCCAGTTTATTTTAAAATGGAACTGTTGTCTTAGATTTTTTTTTCAGTAATCTATCTGATTTAAACAATTTGTATAGCTTGTAATTATATATGAACATGGGGCAGTCATATTTCCTCAATACCTATGCAAGCCGTTATTTCTTCTTAGTAGTGCTATACAATGGTTGTGTCTTTCTGTGAAAATACAATATACTTGTCCTTTAAGCAGGGGCGACCCGTTCATTAAGGGCGCACGGGCACTGCCCTCTCTCTCCAGCCACCCCCCTCTAAGTAGATAGATAGATTCATGCATTGCATGAATCTATCCATGGCCGCCGCCACCCCCTATTCAGGCGCCTGGCACCTTTTAGGACGCCAGGCACCTGAATTACAGTGGCGGGGGTGTTTTTTTTTGAAGCACTTGATTAATAGGCTTCAAAAAAGGTAGACTCGGAGCGCAGAGCATTGCACTCGGAGCAATGATATAATGTAGGTCCCTGGCGCTACTGTGAGTAATTGGGGTCAATAAGTGGTTATATAATAATGGCGGGTAGGTAATTTGCAGCAAAATGAGTAGTGTTCACAAAATACACAAATAAGCAATTGAATAGGTATGGAATTTCGCGCAAATAGGGATAAATAACAGTAAAGTGCACCAGTGCAATGATTGCTAGCTGATTGTAACACTAATAAAGGTTAATGATCTGGAGGTAATAAATAAATACAGTCCTAAATAGGTGTAAAAATAAATACAATCCTAAATAGATGTAAAGATCAGAAATGCATATAAATATCACAAAATGGATGTAAAAATCGCATAGAAAAATTAGTGGATGTTGAATCGCAAGTAAATCGCATAAAAGATAAAAATCACATGGGTAAAATCAACAATGGTGACAATTGGCTAAAATTGTGAGTGCCCAGTGCTAAAAGTAGCTACAAAGTGAATCGCATGAGTAGCATAATTAATAAGCAAATTATCAAATAAAGTATCTAAAAGTGCATAAAGTGCATCAAAGTTATAATGCTATTGATAATAGTGAATAATGTGATAAAGAAGAGTGATAAATTAATGAATAGATGGTGTGATAAATAAATGAGTAAAAAAGTAAATAAATAGATGAATCAATGGTGTGATGAAAATAAATAAATAAATAGATGAATCCACTAGGGGCATAAAAATAGATAATATTGATATCAATAGTAGTCCAATATTGCTCCAGAGTGCTGTCAGATATTTCCGAGCATAAATTCTATGCGTTTGGCTATGTGGATAAAGCAATTAGGTTTCATCTATTTGTGGGGTATCCTTGACTGGTCTCTCTAGCCTCTCACCTCAGGTCTGATTAACATACGCCTTTCTGGGGTGTCCTGTATCCCCAATATAGCGGTATCTGGAGATTTGCAGAGCCTCAAGCCTGTTGGGTATGTGCCTTTAAGGGGTATCTCCTGTCCGCACTGCTGGGGTATCCAAAGTCTGCAGAGTCTAGTGAATGCTTCGGTCAGGTCCTTCTCCCTTTAATGCCTCTGTGCTAAGTACCTACAGTGCTTAATGTCACTGGCTCAAAAATGACATAACACCAGGGGAGGTAGAAAGGGGAACAGAGAAGCCTCCACTAGTTTAGTAAGTTTGTAAACAATTAGTTGAATTTATTTAAATAGTAAGATGTACTCGTACATTAAAGAAATTAAAACATGGCATGAAGAATTAAAATTTTTGAACATCACCGGCGTTCTCAGCGCCTCCTCGCGTCCTGTTCACTGTTGGTTTGCCTACGGCCACTCCCTATGCATTACGACACGTCACGTGTCTTCATCTGGGGAACCCAGACGCGTCGTAATGCATAGGGAGTGGCTGTAGGCAAACCAACAGTGAACAGGACGCGAGGAGGCGCTGAGAACGCCGGTGATGTTCAAAAATTTTAACTCTTCATGCCATGTTTTAATTTCTTTAATGTACGAGTACATCTTACTATTTAAATAAATTCAACTAATTGTTTACAAACTTACTACACTAGTGGAGGCTTCTCTGTTCCCCTTTCTACCTCCCCTGGTGTTATGTCATTTTTGAGCCAGTGACATTAAGCACTGTAGGTACTTAGCACAGAGGCATTAAAGGGAGAAGGACCTGACCGAAGCATTCACTAGACTCTGCAGACTTTGGATACCCCAGCAGTGCGGACAGGAGATACCCCTTAAAGGCACATACCCAACAGGCTTGAGGCTCTGCAAATCTCCAGATACCGCTATATTGGGGATACAGGACACCCCAGAAAGGCGTATGTTAATCAGACCTGAGGTGAGAGGCTAGAGAGACCAGTCAAGGATACCCCACAAATAGATGAAACCTAATTGCTTTATCCACATAGCCAAACGCATAGAATTTATGCTCGGAAATATCTGACAGCACTCTGGAGCAATATTGGACTACTATTGATATCAATATTATCTATTTTTATGTCCCTAGTGGATTCATCTATTTATTTATTTATTTTCATCACACCATTGATTCATCTATTTATTTACTTTTTTACTCATTTAATTTATCACACCATCTATTCATTAATTTATCACTCTTCTTTATCACATTATTCACTATTATCAATAGCATTATAACTTTGATGCACTTTATGCACTTTTAGATACTTTATTTGATAATTTGCTTATTAATTATGCTACTCATGCGATTCACTTTGTAGCTACTTTTAGCACTGGGCACTCACAATTTTAGCCAATTGTCACCATTGTTGATGTTACCCACGTGATTTTTATCTTTTATGCGATTTACTTGTGATTCAACATCCACTAATTTTTCTATGCGATTTTTATATTTTTATGTGATTTTTACATCCATTTTATGATATTTATATGCATTTCTGATCTTTACATCTATTTAGGATTGTATTTATTTTTACACCTATTTAGGACTGTATTTATTTAATACCTCCAGATCATTAACCTTTATTAGTGTTACAATCAGCTAGCAATCATTGCACTGGTGCACTTTACTGTTATTTATCCCTATTTGCGCGAAATTCCTTACCTATTCTATTGCACTCCCGGCCCCCCCCTGTGTGAAATGGTAAGGGGGTACGTACCCTGGTCTTTTAGAAAAGCAAATGAAGAAAGAAGAAAGAAGATTTTAATAAAGGAATTGTCAAAGACTGTCTCCTGTCATTTTTACCATTTTTTGCCACTTTTTTGGTGAAATGGTAGGGGTACTTTTGTACCCCCCTACCATTTCACACAGGGGGGGGGGCGGGATCTGGGGGCTTAAAGGGGGCTCTCTGGGGCACTAACACTGAACTGCCTCTCTGCCAATCAGGTAGCGCGGGTCTGATACCCGTCACCTTTTTGGCTGAAAAGACAGGCGCTGCTATTGGGCGCCTAGCAGGAAGTAAGAAGAGACACACGGAGGAAGCATGGAGGACACAGCTCGATGCTGCCTGACACGCCACCAAGATGGGGTAAGTGCCGGTCAGACAGCGGGCTGGGGTCACAGTGGCTGCATTTGATGGGCACAGTGGTGGCATTTAATGGGCACAATGGCGGTATTTGATGGCACAGTGGCTGCAATTGATGGGCACAGTGACTGCAATTGATGGGCACAGTGGCTGCATTTGATGGCACAGTGGCTGCATTTGATGGGCACAGTGGCTGCATTTGATGGGCACAGTGGCGGCATTTAATGGGCACAGTGGCGGCATTTGATGGCACAGTGGCTGCATATGATGGGCACAGTGACTGCAATTGATGGCACAGTGGCTGCAATTGATGGGCACAGTGGCTGCAATTGATGGGCACAGTGGCTGCATTTGATTGGTACTGTAAGGCTGCAATTGATGTTTTTTTTCCAGAATATTTCAGCTTGTTTGCGCCACCCCAAAAAATTTTGAGCACCAGCCACCACTGCCTTTAAGTAATAAGTGCTCGTATTTAGCACCTGTTTGTGGCTCCTTAATTTTTCATTATTGGGGCCCCATTACATCTTTAAGCCTACCGTATCTTACTTATTGTGTATGGAATATAAAAAAAGTGTGTACCCAAAGATTACAGATAATTCAAATCATAATTTTTTGTGTGAGTTATCAATGTATTGTGTGTGAGCTCATTTTCAAACAAATTATCAAAATTTTCTGTAACAAAAGTTTGCATTTTTGGCGGTTCATGTTTTGGTTTTCAATAAAATGGTTACAACTCTCAGTGATCTGTGTACTCTTTTCAAACTATTCTGCTAAGTAAAACATGTAGCCAGTGCATAGTAAAATAACCAGTAAAATTGGCAGGCAATAGATTGCTACTGCAAAGATCTGTTACTGCAAGGTGAGGTGTAGTACGAGGCTTAAGGAGATACTGAGAGTCTAAACAGTTACAGTGAGAGAAAAAAGTATTTGATCCCCTGCTGATTTTGTGTGTTTGTCCACTGACAAAGAAATGATCAGTCTATAATTTTAATGGTAGGTTTATTTTAACAGTGAGAGATAGAATAACAACAAAAAAATCCAGAAAAACGCATTTAAAAAAGTTATACATTGATTTGCATTTTAATGAGTGAAATGAGTATTTGATCCCCTATTAATCAGCAAGATTAGCTGACTAGCTCCCAGGTGTCTTCTATACAGGTAATGAGCTAAGATTAGGAGCACTCTCTAAGCCTAGGTTCACACATGCGATTTGGCATGCAATTTGACATGTCAAATCGCATGCCAAATCGGTGGCTATTGCCGGCAATCGCAACGTCTGAATTTGTGCGACAAAAGTAGTTTCTGTACTACTTTTGGCAACTTCAGGGTGCGATTTGTATAGACATCTATGCAGGAACCCGCACAGATGTCTCTGAAAACACCCCCCGAAGTTGGACTGACAGTTCAGCTGAACTCGCGCAATTTCAATCCCATTGTCAGTGTGAACCTAGGCTTAATGGGGGTGCTCCTAATCTCAGCTTGTTACCTGTCCAAAAGACACCTGTCCATAGAAGCAATCAATCAATCAGATTCCAATCTCTCCACCATGGCCAAGGCAAAAGAGCTGTCCAACATAAACATTGTCCTAATTTTTCTATTTTGCTGCCTAAAAACCCCACTTTGGGGGAACCTTTCCTCTTTTCTATTTTTGGGGTGATCAGCGCTCTCCCATCTCACCTTGTGTCTTCTCCTTGTTAAAGAGCTGTCCAAGGGTGTCAGGGACAAGACTGTAGACCTATACAAGGCTGGAATGGGCTACAAGACCATCGCCAAGCAGCTTGGTGAGAAGGTGACAACAGTTGGTGCGATTATTCACAAATGGAAGAAACACAAAATAACTGTCAATCTCCCTCGGTCTGGGGCTCCATGCAAGATCTCACCTTGGGGAGTTTCAATGATCATGGGAACGGTGAGGAATCAGCCTAGAACTACTAAGGAGAATCTTGTCAATGATCTGAAGGCAGCTGGGACCATAGTCATCAAGAAAACAATTGGTAACACACTTCGGCGTGAAGGACTGAAAGCCTGCATACCCTTGCTCAAGAAAGCACATGTACAGGCCCGTCTAAAGTTTGCTAATGAACATCTGAATGATTCAGAGGAGAACTGGTTGAAAGTGTTGTGGTCAGGTGAGACCAAAATCAAGCTCTTTGGCATCAACTCAACTCGCCATGTTTGGAGGAGGAGGAATGCTGCCTATGACCCCAAGAACACCATCCCCACCGTCAAACATGGAGGTAGAAACATTATGCTTTGGAGGTGTTTTTCTGCTAAGGGGACAGGAGAACTTTACCGCATCAAGGGTCAATGGACGGGGCCATGTACCGTCAAATTGCTTGCTTGACAATGACCCAAAACACATGGCGAAGGCAACAAAGGAATGGCTCAAGAAGAAGCACAATAAGGTCCTGCAGTGGCCTAGCCAGTCTCCAGACCTTAATCACATAGAAAAGATGTGGAGGAAGCTAAATGTTTGAGTTACCAAACGTCAGCCTCAAACCTTAATGACTTGGAGAGGATCTGCAAAGAGGAGTGGGACAAAATTCCTCCTAAAATGTGTGCAAACCTGGTAGCCAACTACAAGAAACATCTGACCTGTGCGATTGCCAACAAGGGTTTTGCCACCAAGTACTAAGTCATGTTTTGCAAAGGGGTCAAATACTTATTTCACTCATTAAAATGCAAATCAATTTATAACTTTTTTGAAATGCATTTTTCTGGATTTCTTTGTTGTTCTTCTGCCTCTCACTGTTAAAATAAAACTACCATGAAAATTATAGACTAATCATTTCTTTGTCAGTGGGCGAACGTACAAAATCAGCAGGGGATCAAATACTTTTCTCCCTCACTGTATAATATGCAAACAGACTGATGGGACAGAGAATAGAGGTTGCGTCACTAGCAGGTGGAATGTCTCACCACAAGATGGTTGGGTCTAAATACCATACAGGACTAAATGATATGTGAAAGGCAAAGATAAGGAAATGTGCTTGGAAAGGGTAGTGTACTGTACAGTCCAAAGTATGCAAATAACCTATGACTAAATCTGACCTGTAGCCAGATTCTCACACTTTTTATATTTTTGTTTTCCATATCTGTCTTATGTATTTTGTCAAGGAGAAACAATATCAAAATTACTTGAAGGTGTGTAATCATATATAAGGCTACATAAATAATCCTGGTTCAGGGACCACAAAAACTAAATTATTGTCTGCCTTTACTACTACTGATAAAGTAAAAAAAAATGAAAACACTTACTTGGACCCAAACCTATTGAAAATGCAGCTACATAAATGAGTAGGCTGCCTAAATACAACCACTTCATGAATACTGGTACACTGTGTGCTTGTGCTGTAACAGCTTCTTCAGAGGGATCGGGTCCTGTCTGTATAGTTCGTAGGTCAATTTCAGTCACATTTCCCGAAGAAGGAGGTAGAGATGTCCTGGTTGATAATTCACTGAATTCTTTCTGGAGAGACTCATTGTTCTTGGTTATTAGGTCTGATTTGTAAAACTGGGAATCCTCAAAGGACTGGTTTAGATAGGAACTGGTTTTACAAATATTATTATAATTAATATCAATGTTAAGGCTTATTATTCCCATTGTAACCAATGATGCTGCCATGACAGTAGACCCAATACAGAGGAAAGTCTTACTTCCAATTCTGTCTACAAAAAATGTTGCTGGGATTGTACTGACTACTTTCACAACTCCAATGCCTGTTGAGGCTAGGCTAGCAGCTTCATCACTCTGGTAGCCAACCGATTTCAGTACTGTAGAAGCATAAAATAAGATGTTGGGTTGCCCTGTAATTTGGACAAAGAAGCTGAGAGCTACGCCTATTAATAGGCGGGCTCTCATATTATCCCTTGAACAAAATAAGTCCCAAAAACTGTACTGGTATTCTGCTTTTATGGAGGATTTGATAGCTGTGAGCTCTTCCTTGGTCTGTGAGGTTCCTTTTAGTTTCTGAAGAACTTTGCCAGCAGCCTCATCATGTCCCTTCATAATTAAAAAACGAGGACTCGGAGGGAGAAAATACATAGCAAATGCCTGTAATGCAGCCAAAGGAATTATGAGTCCAAACATGTATTGCCAACCACTGCTAACAGTTGCAAAGAGAAAATTTGAAATGTAGGCCAGCAGTATGCCAACTACAATCATTAGTTCATTTAGAGACACCAGCATGCCTCTTCTATGATGAGGTGCAATTTCTGCAATATAAACACAGGTAGCAATTGCAGATAAAGATATGGAAATGCCAATGATGAGGCGTCCTGCAATGAGGCTTCCATAGGATACAACGGTGATCAACAGCAAATTGGCAAGTCCAAGTAAACAAGACGTAATCATGATTGCGATTCTCCTTCCATAGTAGTCTATAAGGAATCCTCCAACTAGTGAGGCTAAAAGTGCTCCAATTAACAGTGCACTCACTACTAGTTCTTGCTGTTGACAGTTAAGATGCAGTAGGCTATGTAGCTGAAGAAGGGCCCCGGAGATAATACCCAGCTCATAGCCCACAAGCAGTCCACTTATAGCCGCTATGACTGAACAAAGGACAATAAAAAGTCCACATCCTAAAGAAAAAAAAGAAAACACCCAATCAGTAACACATAAACAGCAGTATATAAACAGTACAAGTGGCCATGAGAGAGAACTTCCATATATATTTACATGTAGGGATAAATTATAAATAATATCAAATTACGAATTAAAGTCAAAATACTAACAACAACTTACAAAGCCATCCACAACTCGGCCCCCAGCTACATCCCTGACCTGGTCTCAAAATACCAACCAAATCGTTCTCTTCATTCCTCCCAAGACCTCCTGCTCTCAAGCCCCCTTGTTACCTCCTCCCAAGCTCATCTCCAGGACTTTGCCCCAGCCTCACCCATCCTATGGAATTCCCTACCCCAATCTGTTCCACTGTCTACTTTTAGACAATTTCTAAAAACAAATCTCTTCAGAGAAGCCTATCCTGCCCCTACCTACGGTAATAACTGTACTTTATCTTCTCCATCAGCTCACCCCCCACAGTTATCAGACATTTAGAAGGGTAGCATTTTTCTTGTGTTACAACCAATATCAACTGCTTCTCTGGTGAAAGGCTAAAGCTGGATACACACTATACAACTTTCTTTAAGTTTTTTCCTTTACATTTACCACATAGAATATGAGGTCAAACCTTAACAGTTTTAATATGTATGCAATCAGGCAGGCCCTTGTACTATATGGTTTTCGTAAATCAAAAGGAAATCAAACAAAAGTTGTATAGTGTGTATCCAGCTTTAGAGTATGTGAATATGATAAGCTTATGCATACACACGTGTGAAAATTCAGATACAATTCATGTAAATTATGGACTTTTTGACATAGTTGAATATGCAAACATTAGATTTTTGTTCAAACTGTTGTGCCTACTACAGAGAAAGGTGATATACTTTTGAATAAGAACACAAGAAAACTTGCCTTTTCAATCATTTATTCAATAAAAATATTATTGGTGTAAAGGTGTATGGTGTATTTCTTGTAGGCAAAAATCCTACAAAATGTTATTGGGAATCATATTAGGGCTTTGAGAAGGGCATAACTCTCTAGTTCTTTTTGAGACATTTCTTGCTGAATTTGCTAGCGTGCTTTAGGTCATTATAATGTTGATTCCCTTATGGTTCAATTTCAATTATTGAATGGGGGCCTCACATTCAAATCATGCATACTTTGATATGATGTACAATGTATAGTTGATTTGATGAGTGAGAGCTGCCCAGGCCTTGAAGCATCAACGCAACCCCAAATCAAAACATTTTTATCACCATGCTTCACAGTTATTAAACCCGCAAGGACTTTTTTTTTTACCACTACTATTCCTTTATATTGGCCTTCAAAATTTACAAATGCAGCAATTTAGAATTTGGATGAAAGGTTTAGCACTGGGAAACACTTTTTAAAAGATAAAAAAGTGCATTTTATATACAACTATATAGATCAGACCAAAATGAGGGGGGAAGAGGGACAG
This sequence comes from Lithobates sylvaticus, assembly GCA_028564925.1. NCBI lineage: Eukaryota > Metazoa > Chordata > Amphibia > Anura > Ranidae > Lithobates > Lithobates sylvaticus. The sequence continues at coordinate 232,520,986 of CM053028.1, read as the reverse complement.
AGGGACATTGCTCCAAATCAGGGACAGTCCCTCCAAATCAGGGACAGTTGGGAGCTATGCTTGGGTATTGTGCCATTTGAGGAAAAAATTTGAATTGAACTACTAATCCTGTCCATTACTGCAACTATGCTAAAGTCAAGCCCACTTTATTTATAATTTAGTTTATTTCCATTAAATCTCCTGCAGATAATTTTATAGCTCATTACATGTAGAGTGATGGAGGAGGAGGAATGGAACTTCCCCTTTTGGGTGAAGTTCCACTTTAACTACAAAAGCTTAGTACAAAAGTAATTAATTTTTTGCTAATGGGTACAGAGCTACCTAAGTACAGTATATACGCACTTCTTCAGTTCTTAGTAAGATCTGGCCAATCATGGATCATGCAGATTGCAGAAATTGTATTTTTTAATGTCAATTCAATGTGCTAATAACTACACAAAATGGAATATTTTTTCAGATATTTTTCTGTTAGTTTAAACAAGGGTAGTATGAGTAGCATTAAATATGTAAAGACAATGAATGCATGAAACTGTTATGTACTTACTAGCTGACTTGAAGCCAGTGAGTCATATTAACTTTGCCAGCTGGCAAGTTTGTTCATACTTTCCATGACAAGTAATGAATATTTAGCGAGAAGTTGCGTCAATGCACAAAATGCACATCTCAAAAAAACAGGGTAAGCTGCCATGTTAAAGCGTGACAAAAATCCTTCTTAAAATACAGATAAAGATTTTGTCATTCTAAAGCCCCATACACACGGTCGGACCGTGGACCAACTTTCCCTTGGACTTTTGTCCAAAGGGCGTTGGCCCTCAAGTTGGTACTGCATACACACGGTCGGACTTTTGAGACAACCAACACGAACGTAATGACGTTTCAACGTACTGACGACACTTCAAAAGAGGACGTTCGAATACTCCAGCGCCACCTTTGGTCAACTTCTATATTGTTGTCTGATCTTTTGCATTGGTTCTGAGCATGCGTGTTTGTACTGTGGACAAAAGTCAGTTGGTACTGCATACACACGTTCGGACTTTTGTCCTTCGGACTTTTGTTGGCAGAAAGTTGGTCCGTTCGCACAGCCAACAAAAGTCCGATGCAACCTGGAAAAAGTTGGTCCGATGGAGCGTACACACGGTCGGATGTTGGTCCAAACCACCTAATTTGCATGTTGGTTGTCAAAAAGTCCGACCGTGTGTACGGGGCTTTAGCTTGAAAGATCTGTTGTTGCATACCTTATATGTCTGTACTAACTTTTCTTGGTTTTTATTTTAGTTATCAGTGAGTGATTAATGCACTGATCTAGTGGCTGATACACCAGATTGTTGTGGTGCATTTTTTTAAACACACGTGGTGTGGTGCACCAAAAAACACTCAGATCTGTAAGTTTACATGCAATGTGTAAACATTCTTTAAAGCATGTGGTTTACCATGTGTTACCAACAAGCACAGATTTTAAAAAGGCTTCAAACTCATTATGCAGATACTTAGATGACATGGTGCAGGACTAAGTAGATTTTGCAGCAAGTTTGTGTTGCCCTAAACAGACCATGTGTACGCAAGGTGCAGAGTGGTGTGGCGAGCAGTGAATGCATCTGAGTCCAAGTTAGGCAATATCATAATATTGTAAAAAAGGTTCAACACAACTTAATCAGGGGGTAAGGACACCTGTCCGGAGCCACTTACAAACTGTGACAACGGTTTGAAGACTTTAAGATGCACTGTCGGTGTCTGCATTGACACCGACAGTGAAGGCTTCGTGGAGGGAGGTAGACGTAGTCCTGCACTGTGCCTTCTCCTCCAAAACCACTCCCCACTTCTGTACTGGGTAGGGAAATGTTCCTACACATGCACTCGCACTAAAGTGTGCCAAACCTAGGAGCCAGAGTCTTAAATAGACACTGTCTGACCCAAGATGGTCACTGGAGTCACATGGAGGGCCAGCATCCAATCGGACATCTGTCTCCTTGTGACCGCCGGAAGTCATAGAGGAACCAAGTTCTTCACAACTTCCTTCCCCTTTTGTATTGCCACTTTGGTTGAGCGTTACCTCCAGTGGGGAGTACAGACTGCATCTGTATATAATAGCCTAGTCATGTGTGATCTTGATCCATTCAGTCTTTCACATTCAAATATATAATTAATAATAATGTAGCTTTGTCATGTCTGATTTTATGAATTATGTGTATATTTTGAAACTGTGAATTGGAGGAGCGAACTTTTGCAGGTCAAGAAGAAGAGCTATCAGACCTAAATGTTTTTTTACTATATCAATTAGCTCTGTGTACAGTGGCGTCACTAGGGTCGGTGTCACCTGGTGCAGTAAAACATGGTGTCACCCCCCTACTGTCTAGGCTGCCCAGTGCCCTGCAGGGGTGCACTCCAAACCGACCCTTGTAAATGATAGTATAGGGTGGTATAGTGGCAGGGTAGGGTAGTATAGGGTGTTATAGTGGCAGGCTAGGGTGGTATAGTGGCAGGTTAGGGTGGTATAGGGCAGGTTAAGGTGGCATAGGGCAGGTTGGGGTGGTATAGGACAGATTAGGATGGTATATGACAGTTTGGGTGGTATAGGGCAATTTGGGGCGGTATATTGGCAGTTTGGGGTGGTATAGGGCAGGTTGGTATATTGGCAGTTTGGGAGTGGTATATTGGCAGTTTGGGGTGGTATATTGGAAGTTTGGGGGTGTAAAGGGCAGGTTGGGGTGGTATATTGGCAGTTTGGGGGTATATAAGGCAGTTTGGGGTGGTATTATGGCAGGTTGGGGGTGGTATAGGGCAGTTTGGGGTGGTATTTTGGCAGTTTGGGGGTGCTATATTGGCAGTTTGGGGTGCTATAGGGCAGTTTGGGGTGGTATATTGGCAGTTTGGGGTGCTATAGGGCAGGTTAGGACTCACAGCTTACAGAGCAACTTAAATCATGCCTGCAGATGAAGACAGATACCCAGGCGGGGCTGCTGTGTCCTCGCCTCTTTCTCCTTCTTCAGCTCCGGGATCAGCCAGAGTGAAGGACTCTGTGGGAGGAGTGGAGGAGGCAGCCTCACCCCAGCTCCGCCTACAAACTCTAGCTACCTTGAGAGATATTGGAGGTCTCGATTGACAGCTTAGCCTGACTGGAGAGTGATACAGGCAGCTTCCCCCACACGGCTGGGTGCCTTACTCAAACCGCTCCACTGCAAGCAATATAGTGGATTGTGTATCGGCGCTGGCCCTGGGGCCCCCCCTCTGGCGGGTTCCACCCAGTGCGGACCGCACCCCCCGCCCCCCCCCATAGCAACGCCACTGCCTGTGTAAGACATTTCATGGCACAGAATGTACTTCTAAAGGGTTACTTACCCTTCAGGTCTGGATCCCACTGGTGTGACATGCACTCCGACTTTGAGAGCACATGTTAAGTGCAATGGAACCGTTCTAATAGGCGTGATTTGCATTGCTCCAACTTAGAAAAAGGTCCCTGCATTACTTTTGGTGCGACTTCTATTAAAGAAGTTGTACGCAAGTTGTGCCGAAGTCACGCTGAGATGTCGGCTTCAAAGTCATGCGAAAGTCACGACAGTTTTACAATGGGGCTAATCGCAATTCCCTCAGTAGGAAACGTTAATAACCTTTGTAGATGTTTCGTGTTAACAGACATGGAGATGATAAGCAAACCCTGACATACTGCAGTGTTCCATCCCAGACCTCTTGTTAAGGCATGCAATTAGACATTTACAGATTTAGCTAATAACAGGTCTGGGCTAAGTAGGTTTTTTGACCCTGCTGGAAAAGATGTGCAATCCTGAATCCTGGGAAGGGGATCACTGGCTATGGGGTTAAGCTATTCCTGTGTCTTCTAGTCTAAAAAATGTCATGGCTAACCTATGAATTCTGAACAACATGGCTGCCCTGTGTCCCCTAAAACCTTTTTTTTTAACCACTTGCCCTCCGGACGGTTAACCTCCCTTAATGACCAGGCCATTTTTTGCGATACGGCACTGCGTTATTTTAACTGACAATTGTGCGGTCGAGCGACACTGTACCCAAATAAAATTGATGTCCTTTTTTTTCCCACAAATAGAGCTTTCTTTTGGTGGTATTTGATCACCTCTGCTGTTTTTATTTTTTTTGCTATAAACAAAAAAAGACAGTTTTGAAAAAAATATATATATTTCTTAGTTCCTGCTATAAAACATATCCAATAAAAAAATTAAAAAATATAATTTCTTCATCAATTTAGGATAATATTTGTTCTGCCACATGATTTGGTAAAAAAAAATCCCAATAAGCATATATTGATTGGTTTGCACAAAATTTATAGCGTCCACAAAATAGGGGATATATTTAGGGAGTTTTCATTTGTATTTTTTTACTAGTAATGGCGGCGATCAGCAACTTATAGCAGGACTGCGACATTGCAGCGAACAAATCGGACACTAAGTGACACTTTATGGGGACCAGTGAGACTAATACAGTGATCAGTGCTAAAAAAATATGCACTGTCACTGTACTAATGACACTGGCAGGGAAGGTGTTAACATCAGGGGCGACCAACAGGTTAAATGTGTGCCTAGGGAATGCTTACTAACTGTGTGGGGGGTGCTTTTACTATGGGAAGGCAGAGATCCATGTTCCTGCTTTGAAGGAACACAAGATCGCAACCTTCCCTTCTCACAGAAAGGCGATCTGCCTTGTTTACATAAGCAGACTGCCGTTTTGCCTGTCTCGTCAAACATTGTGTCCACCAGACCCGCTGATTGGCTCCTGCTGTGTCCAAGACCCAGACCCAAAAGTGCAAGATCACATACAGGTACGTGATCATGCCCAGGAGAGCCGCCTTGCCGTTGTATTTTTACAGAATACAGTCGGCAAGCTCTTGAATGGGTTGTATGGGTTCTTTTTTTTAAATAACAAACATGTTATACTTACCTCCACAGTGCAGTTCGTTTTGCACAGAGTGGCCCCCATCCTCCTGTTCTGGGGTCCCTCTGCAGCTGTCTCGGCTCCTCCCCGCTTCAGATAACCTCCCTCTGGGAAGCTCTATCCCGAGCTCTATCCCGAGGGGGTTAGCTTGTGGGCACGCTCCCTGTAATACACACTGCGTCCATAGACACAGCGTGTATGACTCGGTCCCGCCCCCCAGCAAGCTGCGTCATTGGATGCTATTGACAGCAGTGAGAGCCAATGGCTGTGCTGCTATCAATCTATCCTATCTATCCAATAAAAGCCTGTTCTCCAGACTCCGTGGAGAAGAGGACACCGGGGGATGAGCACAGCAGGTGAACAGACTCAGGTAAGTAAATGGGGGGGTTGGGGGGGCCGTCATTGCCAGGTGTTTTTTCACCTTAATGCATAGGATGCATTAAGGTGAAAAACCACAAACCTTTATAACCACTTTAAGTGCCAAGTTCGCATTATCATCGCAATGGTAAACAACCTCATCTGTATGTATCTTGGAACAACGAGACAGTAAGTGTATACAATCAAATAACTGATTTCTTGTGCTGGCAATCTAGTCATTATTGGCTTTACCATTATGTTAGCATAGCGTGTAATGGTATCCTGTAGAGCAGGTATAACCAAATATGTGGAGCTGCACTGAGGAGATCCAATACAAAACCAAGTGAAAAAACATTGACGTTTAGTGAGCACACAACACAGGCGAAAGGCATAGATGAAGCATTATTTTCTTTTTAGACATTTGTAGGTTGTTCACACCTATTTACTGTACATCAATTCTAGTCATTTTTGTCCTATTATGTGTATCTACATTTTCTTGTTTTCCAAATTCATAATTTAGTCTGTAGTCTGTTGTATTTTGTTTTATTATGTGTACCTACATTTGTGTGTTTTTTTCTTTCATTTTGGATAGGGTAAGGGAGGGTTATATTTCTGTGATTTTTGTTGTAACCAGGGTTGCAGAGGGACTTGTGATTGGCCAGATTTTGGCACCACAATGTACCAGTCCTGTCCCACTTCTTGAATAAAGCACCCACCTATCTGCCTTTGCAGCCACCATCTTGGATACATTTCCTGACCATAGGCTCCTGACGATAGACTTCATACCTGGCCAGTGGCATTAACTGCTTCAATACTGGGCACTTTTAGCCCCTTCCTGCCAAGGCCAATTTTCAGCTTTTAGCGCGGTCACACTTTGAATGACAATTGTGCGGTCAAGCAAAACTGTACCCAAATTAAATTGTTTTCATTTTTCTTTTTGGTGTTATTTTATTCACTGCTAGGTTTTTAATTTTTTGTTAAAAAAAGAAAGACCAAGCATTTTGAAAAAAAAAAGTTTTTCTTAGTTTCTGTCAGAAATGTTTGTAAATAAGTAATTTTTCTCCTTCACTGATGTGCGCTCATGAGGCTGCACTGATGAGGTGGCACTGATGAGGACGCACTAATATGCTGCACTGATGGGCACTGATATGTGGCTCTGATAGGCGACACTAATGAGCACTGAGAGATGACACTGATGGGCACAGATAGGCGGTACTGATGGGTGGCACTGATGGTCTGATAAGCAGGCACTGAAAGGCAGCACTGACTTGCATCACTTCTGGGCACAGATTGGCATAACTGCTGGGCACTGTTAGGGCTGCAGTGATTATCTGTAAAGTCTCCCATATGAGGAGATGCCGCCGATCGGCTCTACTTGCACTCTGTTGGTGTGAGGCGAGACAATTGTGATCAGCTGTGATTGGACAAAGCTGATCATATGGGTAAAGAGCTGCATCAACAGCTCTTTACTGAGAACGGGGTGAGACTGGGGTGACTTCATATGACGTTGTCCCAGAACAAGAGAGGCTCTCGTCATTTGTCTATACGGCGGGCTGGAGGTAGTTAATATTCAGAAAGGGATCTCCACACACAAATGCATTTCAGCACTTTACTGAAACTTCACATTTTCACTTTGCTTCCCGTGACATTTCACATTTGACATACTATCAGAATCTTTGGCGTGGAATGCCATATGCAAGGTTACATATTCTGTAGCAGTTATTTTAGTGCAAAGCAAAAGTACACATCTTTTAGTTAAGCAAACCTCCCTCTCCTCCTTGGAAGCAGCATAGAATGGGACCACTTCCATATGTACACTAAGTCCATAGCCTTAGGCTTCTATTGCTGAGTCACAGGACCCGCAGCTGAGGGACAAGGTGCTTCCATTAGTCTACCCATCTCTTCCTTCTACAGTTTTGCCCAGCCATGCGCACTTCCAGATGACAAACCTGTTCCCAGGTTTCCACCATTGCATAATTACAAGGAAACTATCCAGGCCCCTGCTTAGAGCCCTTTAGCTCAGTTCAGTGGAGGTCTACATCTTGGCAGCTCTGGGGCATCTCTCGGGCTCTCATGCCCCACCCACAGCTGGAATTTATAAGGGAACTAACTCCACCCATTACATCAATAGAGGAAGGATTAACAGTAGCTAACACCTGCTTTTAACTTTCCCCTTACCATCTCATAATGGCAACGGAGCCATTTAATGTCCTTATTGAAAGATTACCCCTCTATTACTGTTCTGTAGACAACTCAAAATTTGGGACTTTCTCTCACCTTTTCTAATAACAGTAAACATGACAAATAGAGAGGGTGAATCTGCCTAGCTGGGGAACATACAGCAATAAAAAACCTTAGAATTTGGTGGAGATGGATTGCGTGTTCTAATCCATATCTGCTTTGTCCAAAACTAAAAACTATACTTTAAGCATTGTTTTAGACAAATCATTTATATGCACTTTACTACACACGCTCTATCATCAGAATCAGAAGCAGGTCTTAGACCCGTTTTCCGATTGGCCAAAAAGAGAAGAGTCCCAATTGGCCGCCGAGGAGGAGGGAGGAAACGTAAGCCACCGCGATGCCCGTAGAGTGCAAGGGAAGGATAAGCTGCCGCCACTGAGAACGGGAAGACACCGGTGCTGCCCACCATAGACGGGATAAGTGCACCAGACCCACCTAACCGTCTACAATGTCCTAAAGTGTGTTATGACACAACAAGGGTAAAGCCAGCCATGAATTGTAGACAGAAATTCACGCAAGAGTACAAAAAAAAAGACAGTCATACAAAGTAGAATTCAGAAGAATCTTTTTTACAGATTTGCATAGAAACATACAGGTTTTTATTGTAATAAATAAATCATGTACTGTACTTTCATTTTTATGTTGTCACTTTCTCTTAACATGGCGTACCCTCATTTAAACTCCCACAAAATTCCTCCTTTTTATCTACTAAGTCAGGGATGGAGGCCGTCATGTGTTTCATATAGTGTGTGTCAGGTCGCGTCCATTTACTATATACCAAATATTTGGGTGGAAGACACCCTTTTACAGTGAACTGGCACACCTTATACTTCATCAACTTCTGTATATCTGGGCCATAACAGTGTTCAGTCATTTTTTATTAGATTCATTCCTTATTTCGAATAGATCCCGATGTTATCTTTTCTCTATGTATTATCTTCGACCCATTATCCTCTCCAGACCACTTCCCAACCCCTTGTCCGGTTCAGCTTTGTTTTGGGGGGGTTTGGGTATGTACTCTGTCTCCGGGGTTGCGATTTGCAGCAGCCCATCCCCTAGGTGGGGGTGGGATTTGGCCTCCTGCTCATCGGCCTCATGCTTTGACGCCGCCAGCAGCGGTGTGATTGACATTGATTCAAGTCTTTTTTATTCCATCCTTAGCCACGCACAAGAGGGGTGGAGACCCACTGCTGATGGCTCCTCCACATGCAGCTGGGAATCCCCTCCCCACCTCTCTTGTGCGGACTGGCCAATCAGGCATGATGCTAACGGGGCCCCTACCTGGAAGTGAGAGTATATAGTAGCCTTGGAGCAGCATCCCACACACAGGTTATCCTCTTTGCTGGGAGAACAGACATCCCCTTTTGGTATGTTTTTTGTTATGTTTTTCTCCCCTTACTTGGTTTTATTTCACATACACTCCCTCATGTAGTCCCCTTGTGGGAACACATAGACATTGTTGCCCCATTACTTTTACACCTTTACACATTTAACTAATCCCTTTTTTGACACATTTTTCTAGGAACACCATGCACTTTTGGTGTACACATAGTCTATTGGATCATGCTGTGACCACTATGCTGGGCTCCGGGCGCTGTTCTCTGTCCTTGGAGAGTTCCCCCGTTTCAACCCTGGGGGAATCATCATGCCTCTTACCCCCCTCTTCCTTGTCTGATACCGGACTTGGCCTTGAGGTTGTTAGTAAGTATCCCAATCTATATTCACCTTGGGATATAATTCCCCTGTCCCCCCCTTATTCTAAGGGTACTATCATTAATTCCTGTTCTTTCTTTCCTAGTATATTACTTCATAACACTCCTGATGAATGGCTGTAATGCCAGGAAACGCGTAGAGTGCCACTAGATGCCAACAGTTACTTGTTTTTATTACATTTGTCTTTCAATCGATTTATTATACCGTGTATATTTGCCATGTCTACTTTTCATTTGTATTGAATGCTATGAGCAGCATCTTTAGTGTAAGTCTGGTGACTACCTATCTATTTGATACAAAATATCTGATATGTATTCTAGATTGTAATAAATAAATCATGTACTGTACTTTCATTTTTATGTTGTCACTTTCTCTTAACATGGCGTACCCTCATTTAAAGTCCCACAAAATTCCTCCTTTTTATCTACTAAATCAGGGATGGAGGCTGCCATGTGTTTCATATAATGTGTGTCAGGTCACGTCCATTTACTGTATACAGGTTTTCATATGCATGTTTGTACATACAAGACTTCCTTTCCTACCAGGATCTGACATCAATGTTTGTTCAATGAGCTCTAAAGGTATCCTGATTATCCCTATTATTAGCGTTACAAATTTTTATTCTCAACACCTGGGCTGGTAAAGAAATAAAAGATCATTGGATAGTCACATCATCTCAAAGTCAATTATCAAAGATTCCTGTTTAGAGCCTTTTTTTTATAGTTATGCTAAAATGAAAGTATATATGAGGAAACCCTAACAATGAACCCCTTGAAGAAGCCAGTGTTGTCAGTGAAATGTCAGGGGAGATATACATGCCGAGCTCAGCAAAGTAGGGAAAGTAAATCAATCACATCCCTAGGTAAAAACAGCACATATAGTACACACAAACATTAGTTAGGCACACATTTAACCCTTTGATCTCCATAGATGTTTAAACCCTTCCCAGCCAGTGTCATTAGTACAGCGACAGTGCATATTTTTAGCACTGATCACTGTATTAGTGTCACTGGTTCCCAAAAAGTGTCAAAAGTGTCAGTTAGTGTCCGATTGCCTGCCACAATATCGCAGTCCCGCTGATCGCCGCCATTTCTATTATAAAGAAAACAATTCCGGTATATACAGTCAGGTCCATAAATATTGGGACATTGACACAATTCTAATGTTTTTGGCTCTATACACCACCACAATGGATTTGAAATGAAACGAATAAGATGGGCTTTAACTGCAGACTTTCAGCTTTAATTTGAGGGTATTTACATACAAATCAGGTGAGCCAAAAAGATTAGAATTGTGTTGATGTCCCAATATTTATGGACCTGACTGTATATCCCATAGTTTGTAGATGCTATAACTTTTGTGCAAAACAATCAATATATGCTTAAAATAAATAAATAAAAATATGTAGCAGAATACATATTGACCTACATTTATGAAGAAATTTAGATTTTTGAATTTTTTTTTATTGGATATGTTTTATAGCAGAAAGTAAAAATATTGTTAAGTAAAAATAAAAAAACGCAGTGGTGATCAAATACCACCAAAAGAAAGCTCTCTTTGTGGGGAAAAAGGGACATAAATTTTATTTGGGTACAGTGTTGCATGATTGCGCAATTGTGAGTTTAACCACTTGCCGACCAACTGCCCCAGTTGTACTACGGCATATCGCCCGGAGCCGATGTGAGTGCCGGGCTCCCGCGATCGCTGCTGACACACGGAGAACTGGGATCTGTGTGTGTAAATAAACAGTTTCTGGTTCTCTGAGGGGAGAAGAGACAGATTGTCTGTTCATACAGAGTATGAACAGCGATCTGTCATCTCCCCTACACAGTCCCCCCCCCCTTAGTTAGATCACACACTAGGTAACACACTTAATCCCTTGATTGCCCCTTAGTGTTAACCCCTTCCCTGCCAGTGACATTTTTACTGTAAATCAATGCATTTTTATAGCACTGATTACTGTATAAATGCCAATGGTCCTAAAAATGTGTCAACATTGTCCGATGTGTCCGCCATAATGTCGCAGTCCCGATAAAAATCGCAGATCGCCGCCATTACTAGTAAAAAAGAAATTATTATAAAAATGTTATAAAACTATCCCCTATATTTTGTAGACGCTATAACTTTTGCGCAAACCAATCAATATATACGCTTATTGCAATTTTTTTACCAAAAATATGTAGAAAAATACGTATCGGCCTAAACTGAGGAAAAAAAATCTTTTTTTTATATATTTTTGGGGATATTTATTATAGTAAAAACCACAGAGATGATCAAATACCACCAAAACAAAGCTCTATTTGTGTGGAAAAAAAGGACGTCAATTTTGTTTGGGTGCAACGTCGCACGACCGCGCAATTGTCAGTTAAAGCTACGCAGTGCCGAATCGCAAAAAGTGCTCTGGTCAGGAAGGGGGTAAAATCTTCCGCGGCTGAAGCGGTTAAGTAACGCAGTGCCATATTGCAAACAATTTCCTGGTCATGAAAGGGAGGGTAAATCTTCCAGAGGGCAAGTGGTTAAAATAGCTGCTTTTGTTTACACTGGATACCACAGCTCCCAATGTAATTGCAGCTCGCTGCTGATAAGAGAACTGTGGTTGACACAAGTGTAAAGAATAGATACTGTAAAATTACAACAAATATGTAATACTAAAAGTAAAGTGAATTAGTGAGCAATGTGAAAATGAACATGAGTATATAAAATGTTGGGGGTTGGAATAAGTTATGAAGGCATAATTAAGGGGGTGGAATGTTTGTCACGGTACAGATGATCACAATATTGAGACCGGACAATGTGCTTTACAGGGGCGTTAGACTTTGTAAGAGAGCAGGAACTAGTCATAAAAGTATAGCACACCAGCCTGAACTAACAGGGAACTAGAATTCCACAGGCAGTGTAAATATATGAATAACATGTTTATTGTGGTCTCTGAAAGCATTATTCACTTTAAAAACCCTGTTATATTTTAAATAGAAGATACCATTGAGATAGGGAACAAAACAAACATCTAATGTTTACTTTGTTTGCGCGGTATGAACTTTAAAACTGCATAGTCCACTATATAACTATATGCTATGCTAAGATTACTATTTACGAAAACAATTCATTAGATATGCACAAGTAACTCGATGCATAGATAAACAATGCATTGGGTTACTTGTGATAATAAGGTTTTATATATATATATATATATATACATATATATACACACACACGTGTACAGTGGATCTAAAAAGTCTACACACCCCTGTTAAAATGTCAGGTTTCTGTGAAAAACAAACTGAAATCTTTTAGAAGGGGGGAAGTAAAAAAAAAAAAATGTGGTTGCATAAGTGTGCACACCCTCTTATAACTGGGGATGTAGCTGTGTTCAGAATTAAACAATCACATTCAAACTCATGTTTAACTGGAGTCAGTACACACCTGCCATCATTTAAAGTGCCTCTGATTAACCCCAAATAAAGTTCAGCTGTTCTAGTAGTAGGTCTTTCCTGACATTTTCTTAGTCACATCCTACGGCAAAAGCCATGGTCAGCAGAGAGCTTCCAAAGCATCAGAGGGATCTCATTGTTAGAAGGTATCAGGAGAAGGGTACAAAGGAATATCCAAGGCATTAGATATACCATGGAACACAGTGAAGACAGTCATCATCAAGTGGAGAAAATATGGCACAACAGCGACATTACCAAGAACTGGACATCCCTCCAAAATTGATGAAAAGACGAGAAGAAAATTGGTCAGGGAGGCTGCCAAGAGGCCTACAGCAACATTAACCGCTTTCCGACTGCCCACTGCATATATACGTCAGCAGAATGGCACGGGCAGGCAAAATCACGTACCTGTACGTGACCCTTTAAATGCCTGCCCGTGGGTCGCGCGCGCGCGCCGCCGGCAGCGAGCTCGCGACCCGGTCGGGAGCTTCGTGACCCCGGCCGCGGGACCAGTGGACCCGATTGCCGCTGGTTTCCCGCGATCGGGTCACGGAGATGAAGATTGGGGAGAGGTATGTGTAAACAAACCTCTCCCCGCGCTTCCTACTCTGCCTGTCATTGATTGGCTGTTCCCGGTCATCGGGAAAGCCGATCAATGACGTCAGACGTCAGCCCCAACCCCTAATGTAAAAAAACACACACACGTCACAGCCCATAACCCCTCCCCTCCCCCTAGTGGTTAACTCTTTCACTACAACTGTCATTTATACAGGAATCAATGCATTTAAATAGCATTGATTGCTGTATAAATGACAATGGTCCCAAAAATGTGTCAAAAATGTCCGATGTGTCCGCCATAATGTTGCAGTCACAATAAAAATGTTTTTTTATATATTTTTTGGGGATATTTATTATAGCAAAAAGCAAAAAATATTGCATTGTTTTCAAAATTGTCGCTCTATTTTTGTTTATAGCGCAAAAAATAAAAACTGCAGGGGCGATCAAATACCACCAAAAGAAAGCTCTATTTGTGGGAGAAAAAGGACGCCAATTTTGTTTGGGAGCCACGTCGCACGACCGCGCAATTGTCAGTTAAAGCGACGCAGTGCCAAAACGCAAAAAGGGGCCTGGTCCTTTGGCTGCCAATTGGTCCGGGGCTGAAGTGGTTAAAGGAGCTGCAGAAATATCTGGCAAGTACTGGCTGTGTGTGATAACAATCTCCCGTATTATTCATATGTCTGGGCTATGGGGTAGTGTCAAGACGGAGGCCTTTTCTTACGGAGAAAAACATCCAAGCCCAGCTAAATTTTGCAAAAACACATCTGAAAGCATGTGTGAAAATGTGTAGTGGTCTGATGCAACCAAGGTTGAACTTTTTGGCCATAGTTCCAAAAGATATGTTTGGTGCAAAAACAACACTGTACATCACCAAAAGAACACCATACCCACTGTGAAGTATGGTGGTGGCAGGATCATGCTTTGGGGCTGTTTCTTCAGCTGGAACAGGGGCCTAAGTCAAGGTAGAGGGAATTATGAACAGTTCCAAATACCAGTCAATATTGGCACAAAACCTTCAGGCTTCTGCTAGAAAGCTGAACATGAAGAGGAACTTCATCTTTCAGCATGGCAACGACCCAAAACATATATCCAAATCAACAAAGTAATGGCTTCACCATAAGAAGATTCAAGTTTTAGAATGGCCCAGCCAGAGCCCAGACCTGAATCCGATTAAAAATCTGTGGGGTAATGAAGAGGGCTGTGCACAGGAGATGCCCTCGCAATTTGACAGATTTGGAGTGTTTTTGCAAAGAAGAGTGGGCAAATATTGCCAAGTCAAGATGTGCCATGCTGATAGACTCATACCTAAAAACACTGAGTGCTGTAATAAAATCAAAAGTATTAGTACTTAAAGTACAAAGTATTAGTGTAAGGGTGTGCACACTTATGTAACCATATTATTTTCATTTTTTAGTTTTACTTCGCTCCACCTAAACAATTTCAGTTTATTTTTAAATTGAGTTGTACAGTCTATAGGTCACGTTAAAGGTGGAAAAAGTTCTGAAATGATTTATCTTTGTCTCATTTTTTTACATCACAGAAACCTGTCATTTTAACAGGGGTGTGTAGACTTTTTATATCCACTGTATATATGCATGTATATTACAGGACGCCATAATGTGTCTTGGGTGGCAGGTATTTTTCCCCATTATTTGAGTTGGGGTTCCTTTAAGGGGGACATCTTGTATGCATTTTTGAGTTTTCAGGGGTTCTGCCCCATGCAGGGTGAGGGGTTCCAGCGTAGCGCGCTTGAAAGGGAGAAGGGCTGACGAGCATGCCTGACTAAGGGGTCCTGCGTGGCTCCGAAACGTTGCAATATACCATTTTGGGATGTGATCATTCTTTGCATAAAAAAACGTTTTGACGAAATTGATGATCCTTTGTGTGCTGGCAAATATCTACATATCCTATAGGTTCCAGTATCCAGCTGGCGGTCAGTACAGCACCCAGTATTCTAAGAGCCTATTCCAGGAACGTGTGCAATGGGAATATGGACTATGGAGAGCAGAAGGGTGGATTTACAGTGCTCTCAGGATTAGTATGTCCTTAAAAGGGACCTGGAATTGAGAGGCTCAGACACTTTTGGGGTAGGAAACAGCCTCTAAATCCTGATTTATAGGTGTTTTGGTTCTGCAGGGGTTAACCCGCCTGCGCCTTCACCTATTTTTTGACAAAAAAGCCCTGGGAAAAAATATACTTGTTGATTATGTAAGAAATCCAAAGCTTCTTATGAAACAAAAAAAAAAAAAGAAATCCAAAGCTGGCTTGTGCGCACTTCTTGTGGTCACAGCATGCACTTTCATTCTATGAGATCAGCATTGTAATACCAAAGCAAACAACAGTTATATGGTATTTGACAATACAATATAAGCTTACTTGAAAAAAATCTCCTTTCATGTTGTGAGTCCTGCCTGTCTGCTGGTCATCTCTTTCCTCAACTTCCTGGATTCCCTGCATGCTCTGCAGCTTCTCCTGTTACTCCTGTACTGTTTACATTCAATGTCTCGGGACTACATATCCCATGGTACTGAACCTACTGCCTGAAACTCCTCCTCACAGCACCTCTGTAGTTCAGAAGGCAGGCTCTGTGAAATGTGTGAAACAACAGTCCCTACTTACAGGGCACATGTCACAAAATTTAAGTAAATGTGTGGCGGTTTTCGCAAAGGAAGTTTACAAACTTCAAAATTGTTCAGATCAATAGGTGTAGAAATAGTGGCAAGGATTGAAACTCAATGTGGAATTTAATATAATGATTTTACATTTTGATACTTAATAACTGGTTGACCATACGTGATCAACCATCCTACAATAGCTGCAGACACAGCTTCTGCTTTATGCAGGGATACATGGGTCTCACAGGTATTTCTGTTTAGGCATTAGAAAAGGTCAGAAGAAATATAGTCTCCCACCTTAAAGACAGCCCCAGTGCTACTTATCTCAGAGGGAAGTGACCATTCTTTCTAAAATGACTAATGCTGCGTACACACGACCAGTTTTGCCATCGGAATAAACTCTGAAGGTTTTTTCGATGGAATTCCGCTGAAGCTGTCTTGCGTACACACGATCACACCAAATTCCAACCGTCAAGAACACGGTGACGTACAACACTTACGTCGGGACTAGAAAAGGGAAGTTCAATAGCCAGTAGCCAATAGCTTCCGTCTCGTACTTGCTTCAACGCATGCGTCAATTTTGGTACGTCAGAACAGCATACAGATGAGCGGTTTTCCCGATAGGATTTGGTTCAGTCGGAAAAATATAGAACATGTTCTCTTTCTAGGTCCGTCAGAATTTTCGACAGAAAAAGGAAAGGAAAAGAAAAGGAATATATGCTGAGAAGCTCCCATCGGACTTTTTCTGTCGGAATGTCTGACCGCGTGTACGCGGCATAAGAATCAGTCTGAATATTTTTCTTTCTAAATGTCAACTCTAAAGAACTGCAACTTGCACAACCTCCATTCTCCACTTTTTTTTTTCTGTAATGCACTGGCATTCACCCTTCTTTGTGATTGTGATGAGAGAGCACACTATCCTTAATCTACAAAGTTCTTTCAAATTGTTTACTAAAAATTTTTTTTTTTATATCCGAAATGTTGTCTGTTTGTCCTACACCATTTCTATAATGAGGACATACCTTTTTTTTTATCATGTGTTAATGTGATTTGCCACCTCAGGCATATTTAAATCCTCTCCAACTTGAGACATTTTACAAACAGCCATAAAACATGGGCATACCACCAAATCAGCACTTCTCTCTCTTGATAATTAGAGTCCTTGACAACTTGGCTCTGTTTGCTATGTTATCCCTTGTAATCCTCCTGTATACATGTTTATTTGAAGTGGAAAAAAAAGTGTGTAACAAGGAAAAATGTGATCTTAGTAGATTGGGGGCACCAATAACAGTCAAAAACATGCTGTTTTTCCAGATTCACCTTTTAAAGAACTAGTCTTAAAGTGATTGTAAAGTTTTGTTTGAAAAAACAATAAAAAAATAACAAACATGTTATACTTACCTCCTCTGTGCAGTTGGTTTTGCACAGAGCAGCCTGGATCCTCCTCTTCTCGGATCCCTCTTTGCTGCTCCTGGCCCCACCCTCCTATTGAGGGACCCCCTCAGCCAGCAGCTCTCTATGGGGGCACTGGAGCCGGAGTCAGAGCTCCATGTATCCATTCAGACATGGAGCCCTGACCTGGCCCTGATCATGGATGCTTAAGACAGTTCTTAGCAACACAATACCCTACAATACAATGCCCACTTTACTGAGGACACTGCATATAATATATAACATCTAAGCTGACTGTCAGATGAGAGGGGGTATGGAAGCAGGAACTAAAAAGAGAGGGGAAAACAGGGGGGGGGGGGGGCGACTCAGCAGTATAGGACTAAGAACATCTTGATTTCGCATACATTAAGCCTTAGAGGGGTATCAAGACCACCTTCATTGGTGATTCAAGTGTTTCGGGGGTCCCCAACTTGGAAATAAGCAAAGGTATACCCCCAAATCTGTGCAAAATGGGACCTATTCCTCAGTCAGAAATTCGGTTGAGGAGGAGGTCCGAGGATGAGTGGTGAAGCCATAGGTACCATAACTGTTTGTGTTTCTCCCATGTGTCCCCCATCTTTGCCTGCAGCTCTTCCATGAGCATGGTGTCGTTGAGGACGTCTATCCATCCGGTAATAGGGGGGATGATTTCTGTTTTCCAGTGTTGTGATATGACATGGCGGGCTGCTGGTAAAAAGAATCTGAGGAGGTTTTTCTTGTGAGATTTAATGGGGCCTGGTAGAATGGATAAAAGAGCCACTTTAGGAGAGGGCACGAGTGAAACATTGTATAAATCATTATATATACCAAAAACCTTGTCCCAGAAAGGGCGAACTTGGTGGCACTCCCACCACACGTGAAGGTAAGAGCCTTTTCCTCTGCGACAGCGCCAACAAGCATCCGGAGTGTTGGGGTGCATCTTATTCACTGTGACTGGATCCCTGTACCACCGAGATAGCAATTTGTAGTTTTTCTCTTGTGAGAACCCGGAAATAGATGATATGTGTGTGAGTGTGAATGAAGTATACCATTGTTCCGGGATATCTCCGCACCCAGATCCCTAAACCGTCTTTGCATGAAGTTAGGGAGTGAGTTGTAGGTATAGGACTGTATTTCTTTATATATCAGAGAGAGAGGGTGTTTGGGGGTCTGAGCGAGACTACACATATCCTCAACATGCTGGTAGGTTAATCGCATCCTGTCTAAATTGGCCCTAGTATATGTATGAATGTGTGTTAGGGACCTTAGGTTGAAAGCTCCTTGAGGATAGGGACTCGTGTGAAAAAGCACTTAAAATGACATGTGTGGGAACTCAAAGAGAACATTTTCTTCTCTGATTTTCCATGCACAGAAAACCACTCCATAGTTGCCAAAGAAAAAAAAAAAAAAAAACAATCACATTTGATTTTAAATCCTATTTTTAGAAAACTGAATTGTAAGCATGTATAAAAAGCATTATTAAATGCAGTTATGGATTCATAAAAAAAAATGAAGAAAAATATTTTAGATAGACAGGTACCTGGCTATAGGGAGCAAATCATCACACTTTCTATAACTAAACTGACGTGCTGGATTTAAGCACACTGCCTGCTTCCCACCAGCAGGGGGAGCAGGCAAGCCAAAAGGACCCTATAGACTTCTATGCTGGCTGAATCTTGGATTGAAGTCAGGAAGAGAGTGACACTGGGGGACTTCTATGGGCCAGTGAACTACAACTCTTAGGAGACAGAAGGTGATAAGGGAGGAAATAGAGGCTGTTTTCCCGGGCTGCTAATGAAATAGCTTCCTCTTTTGCCACAAGGGAACCAGAGTGAGAAAATCTCCCTTTTCTGAGTGTGCACTCACCTGACTGGAGGGCAGAGAGAGAGAGAGAGCAAATTGGAGTGCACAGAGATTGAAGACTGCGTCATTGTGAGATATTTCTTGCTGCACAAGCACTGGAGTGCTACAGTCTAGTGGACTGAAGACCAGAGTCATGACAGACCTATCCAGTGGGCATCTGAACAGTGGGACTTTCCCATCTGTATCACTGGGTTAGTTAGTGGGCCTTGCTGCCATAACTTGTTTTGCTGCTATTAGGGACTGAGCATCTAGGAATTGGACACTTGACTAGCAGCCTTTACCAATGCATGTAGATTCCACTGGGACTATATTCATCTTCACCACCATAAAGATTGGGCCCTAACATTAGCCAGCTGAACATCCAGGGCATAGAACTGTCCCTTGAGATAAGCCGCTATACAAGGACTCCATTCATCGCCTCTAGCAAAGAGGCATCACTGCAGTAGATCTGGGTTTTAGTATAGTTATCCTGAAAGTACACTCTAGCAGTATAGTATACTGGTGGCAGGAAAGTTATGTCAATACTGTTTACCATTACTGTTGATATGGTTTGTGCCATTGTTTAATGCTGATTTGCTGCTCACCAAGCATAGATTAATTTAACTGCTTACATCATTACTCTAAACTACTACCATGTGGTCATTTTCTCTGTCTGGAGAATTGTGCTAGACTTAAGCCTCGTACACACGGTACAATTGTTGGCAGGGGATTGTCTGTTGATAGACTGTTGTCTGAAAATCTTACCGTTAGTACGCTCCTTTTGACAATTGTTGTCCAACTTTTGGTCACAAATGTTGGATGACAGGCTAGTAAATTTTCGGGGGATAACAGTTTGACATCAGATTTTCATATGGTCAGTACACAAATCTGTAGCGCTGGCTCCTGACAAGCAGGTGCTATTGTTTTTGAAAATTAAGTTGCCTGAAGCCACAGTTGGGCTTCAGGATAATTCTTCTGAAATTTCTGGTTTCAGTACCAGTCCAGCTGGGTTGCACTGGGTTCTCCTTGACCGTAGGAGTCGCTGTCACTGCGGGCAAGAGTAGAAAGCAGTTTAGCTGGATGCATTGAATGCCACTTATCTCTCAGAACCAGCCCAGTGGGAGTGTTCTCCTGCTGTGAATTCTGGGGGGTGGTATTTAAGGTACCGACGACATGTTGACGGGGGATTATTTTCTGTCTTTTTGGTTCTGGTGGTCCTCCTGACCCAGCCTCATGGCCCTCCTGGCCTGGGGTGTGGACCGTGCATCCTGTGTCTTGGGGCTTGCTGGCCCAAGGCAATGTAACTGCAGGGGTAGGACCGAGTGACTTTCGGAGCCTACTGATCCAAGGAAGGTCCGGTGCCGTCTCAACGGAATGGAGAGGCCCAGCAACAGAAGTACCCCAGGGGAGGACCTTTTCAGGAGAAGGCCATGCGCAAGGCTGGTTCTCTGAAGGAGCCTGGAGGCTTAGTTGAAGGATGCGACCTGGAACACCCCTCATATGGTATCACCGGATCGGCTGAAAGAACCTGGTACCGTATGACAGTTACTTAATGTTCATCTAATACTTCAGTGACATTAAAGTGTAACTACAAGTTTGTGGCAGAGACTTTACCGAGTATGCTACCGGCTGCTAGGCCTAGTGAGAGAGACCTATTCGGGGGTGCTGAATCCAGTTGTGAAACAGTTTAATCTCTGGATTCATCTGATGTCTTCACCCTGAAATCTAAGTACCTGAACTCACCCCTAAACCCTTTACCCTTAATTGAGAGACTGTGTCCTATTTTCTAAATAAAAACCCTAAAAGAGGATTCAGTGTAAGTCTCAACCTTTTCTCTGGGTTACTTTCCACGGGATCCCCAAGACGGAGCTACAACAGGTGAGGTAACGGTAAGCCCAAATAAAACCAGCAGCTCCTTCGGGGGTCAGTGCTACAAATCCGTCACACAAAAGTCAAAAGTATAAACACGCATGCTCGGAATCAATGCTCACTGTGACAGAACCCACTGTCACTGTGTGTTTTGGAAGGGGCTGGGCGTTGGCCTCCTACCCACAGACTATGGCCCAGAATGGACTTGGGAGAGACTTGGGGACAAAGTGCCATTGAGATAATGCGATGTAATGCTGCATCCCTTCTCCCACACCCCCCCCCCCCTCTTGTTGCTGTGTTAATTGTGTTGGGTCATGGCATGTAGACGAAAGGTCTGGACTGGAGACATCTCCCAGCAGGGGATCTGTTAGGAGGGGCTGCCTGCTTATCATAATCCCTTTGTGTTTCAACTGTAGCTGTTTGAATACACAAGTGTTGAGTTTCCATTGGTTCTTCCTTGTCCCCTACCCCCTCTATGACAAGGCTAAGGGGGTGTCCCCAACTGTGTTTAAAAGTGTATGTTTGAAACTTAATAAGGAGTTTATGCTCTGGATGTTTAACCCTCAACACCTGTGTGGCTTGTCTCGTGATTGAGGGGTTAAGGGCTGGTTATGGCGAATCTGCAGGCTGCGGGTGCATTTGGAGGACAGGAGACACAGGTCTGGCGGAGATTCTCAGAAGAGGCATCCGAGGTCCGTCACAGTGGTGGAAGCAGTGGGAAGTCTCCTGCAGTCCAGGACATCCAAATCACCACCGGGATGCAAGATCCGGGCAGCCATCGTGAAGCAATACGGGGACCAGCCAGCATGAGAGCGGAGTTCGGGAGGAGGCTGCAAGGCATGCGGAAGCAACATCGGGGACCAGCGACAGAGCACACCATGCTCGGCTGGGAGGATGTGATCCGCCGGCAACTCTGGCAAGAGATGCTAAGCCACGAACGGCACCATCAGGGGAAGATCCTTCCCTCCTCTACAGAGATGTACTGGACGCAGTACCGTGCACGAGAGGTGTTTCTGAGGGAACAACCGCGAGATGATTGGAAGACGGAGCTCGGAAGATTGGTCCGGGAGGAGATGAGGCTGGACGCCAGCTACAGAGCCCTCCGGTGGTTTGCGGCTCAACTGTGGCCAGGTACAGCAGATGGCAGCCCGACAGAAGGCGTTGGCTACGGCAGCGTGGGGCTGCTCCATAAAAAAATGTACGGAGACCCAGACTTTGGGAGCATCGAGGAGTGGCGGCTGGAAGACATCCTGGACTTCCGAGATGAGGTGCTGGACCTCCCAGAAGAGGCATGTGACCTGGAGGAATTGGAGTTCCTGGTTGAGCAGGAATGGGAGCTCGAGATTGCCTACAAGCGGCTGTTTGACGGTGATCAGCAGCCCGGCATGGCTCACGTTGCCTGGGACTGTCTGGGAGAAAAAGCGGACAGTCGCGAAGATGCAGAGCAAATGGGGCCAGGGGTACCCCTACGTTTTCCCGTTCTAACCACAATGGAAGAAGCGGCGATGATACAGAGGGCACTGCGAGTGCTTGAATGCCGGAAGGCATCGGAGGTTCCCCAGGCAGCGAGACAAGCTAATGGCATAAAAGTCTCAGAAGGGGGAGTTGAGACGGGCGCTGGAAGGCTGGTAGATGGGGATCAGCAGCAAGTCCAGAGTATCGCATCCGGTGTCCCAGCAGAAGCGCTGGCTACAGGGCAGAGTGCCGCTGGCCTCTGCCCACTCTCACAGTTAGATCCAGGGAGTCTGGGACATGACCTCAGTAAGCTGTTTTGCCAGCAGAAGATATCCCCACCGGGAGTGGAGAAAGCCATTCTCCCTCCCCAGCAATTAGACACTACCCCAGTGTTTATATCCCCAGCAGAAGCGCTGGCGATGGAGCAGAGTGCCGGTGGCCTCTGCCCACCCTCAGAATTGGATCCGGAGAGTCCGAGAGATGATCTTCGGGAGCTGTTTCCCCAGCAGCGGAAATCCCCACCGGGAGTGGAGAAAGCCATTCTACTTCCCCAGCACTTGGACACTACCCCAGTGTTTATCCCCCCAGAAGAAGCGCTGGCTATGGGGCAGAGTGCCGCTGGCCCCTGCCCAGCCCTCAGTATGTTTTTGGAGGGTTTGGGAGATGGCCCCTGTCAAAAGTTGCCCCAGCAGCTGGTCACAGAACCGGGAGGGGAAAAAACCCTTCCCCCTCTTCAGCGGCTGAATATCTTTGCATATGTCCCCCCAGCAGAAGCGCTGGCTACGGGGCAGAGCGCTGTTGGTCTCTGCCCATCATCAGAAAAAGAGATGGAGAGTCTGGGAGATAGTCCCTGCAAGATACCTCCCCAGCGGCTGGTAACTACACCAGGAGAAGAGCAAGTTCCTTTTCTTCCTCAAAGGCTTAGCACTACCAGCCTATGCTCCCTACCAGCTGAAGCGCTGGCATCGGGGCAGAGGATTATTCAGCTCCCCCCAATACATGCAACCAGGCCCCGGATCACGGGAGTGCGGACAGGCAGTCCTGCTCTAAAGCGGCTGTTTTTATTCACGGGAGACCGTATGTGCAGTTTTGCTCCCCAGCGCCAGAGTCGTACTGTTTCTTTTTCTGTTTGCCTGGGGTGGGAATTTGTGACTAACGCAGGTCCAGACCAGTTGAGGGTCAAGGACCTGGTTAGTCTGTTTTTAAAAGGGGAGAAATGTGACAGAACCCACTGTCACTGTGTGTTTTGGAAGGGGCTGGGCGTTGGCCTCCTACCCACAGACTATGGCCCAGAATGGACTTGGGAGAGACTTGGGGACAAAGTGCCATTGAGATAATGCGATGTAATGCTGCATCCCTTCTCCCACACCCCCCCCCCCCCCCTCTTGTTGCTGTGTTAATTGTGTTGGGTCATGGCATGTAGACGAAAGGTCTGGACTGGAGACATCTCCCAGCAGGGGATCTGTTAGGAGGGGCTGCCTGCTTATCATAATCCCTTTGTGTTTCAACTGTAGCTGTTTGAATACACAAGTGTTGAGTTTCCATTGGTTCTTCCTTGTCCCCTACCCCCTCTATGACAAGGCTAAGGGGGTGTCCCCAACTGTGTTTAAAAGTGTATGTTTGAAACTTAATAAGGAGTTTATGCTCTGGATGTTTAACCCTCAACACCTGTGTGGCTTGTCTCGTGATTGAGGGGTTAAGGGCTGGTTATGGCGAATCTGCAGGCTGCGGGTGCATTTGGAGGACAGGAGACACAGGTCTGGCGGAGATTCTCAGAAGAGGCATCCGAGATCCGTCACACTCACCAAACACAAAATTAGCAGAAGGGGCCCAAAGGGGGGCGCTCAAGAGCTGAAATTCCTCGTAGTACGTCACTATGTTCGTGTTTGTGGCACGACAATTGTGTAACATTAGTAGGCAAGACAAGATCCTGGCACACGCCCTTAAGACAAAAATCAGACGCGCAGTTGGCCAACAATCGTACCGTGTGTGCGTGGCTGATTCCACCTGTCTTTGTATGTACATATTGCCATCTACTTGAATTTGTCACAATAAAATGCACTTCTTTACTCTAAACCAGGCCAGTGTTTATTTCCAGATACTGAAATATAATTGTTTGTTGAGTATGTATCTTTATGCTCTCAGCAGTACGGCAGTTAATATCTGCTTAATCTGGTGTGTCAGAGGGGCCAACGTAATAGAGTCAAGGCCTAGAACAGAAAACCCAAACTGTCAAGAGGCTCCTTCGGACATAGCATTGCAGATGAAACTAATTAAGATACCTGAATTTTACTTGGTATTGGTTTGTTGTAATTACTTGTACAGCAACACTCTGATTAGGAGAAGGAGAGGAAGCAAACATGGCTAATCCCTATGCTGTGTAAACATGTGATGACAATGAATATGGTGACAGTAGGAGAGAGCAGAGAGTGAGTCCCGGAGCATCAGGACGGAGGCCGTTTGCACAGGGACGGCATGACAGTGGGGAATTCAGCAGAGCCACCTTAAATGTCCCTGTGCCTGGGCCACCTTAAGAATAGGGGAGGGGTTGCAGGGATGAGCTTCTGGCACAGGAAAATTGTCCATGCTGAGGGGAAGTGACGTCAGTCTCCGTTCCCCACCCACCCACCCATTAGGTAGAAGGGTTAGTTTTAGTTCAGGGTTCCTTGCGGGGCGGTTTTTCTTGGGTCGTTTGGTAAAGGAAAAGGACATGTATGGTAACATGTAGTACTCATCCATTGGATGGGAGTTGTTTGTGTACTTCCGGGTTAAAAAGGGTTTAACCCGGAAGGGTAAAAAGGTTAGGTCACTGATGACAGTTGAGTACCGCCTCCGAGTCCGGGGTTTGCCGACTGGAGGCAAGAGTTAAAATAGTTAAATGGAGTTGTTCCAGTGACCAGTGTTGGGATTTTTCCCATAATAATAATAAGGACCCAGTTAACAAGGAGTGTAAAATGGTTTAAAGAATATCAATATTTACATTGATTAAAATAAAAGGCCGTAAGGCCATTTGCTCCACACCTTGTCTGTCTTTATTTGGGGCTATGTTGGGGCTTTAGAATATGTTATGCATAGCGGGCAGTAAGTCCTACATATGTCATGAGAAGGGGAAGATCTGATCAGTCTGCTGTTACTTCTTCCTCTGTCCAATCACAGGCTGGGGGCAGGGAACAGAACTGTCTCTATTGCTTGAATGCAGCAAAGAAATTCAGACCAGCAACCTGGCATGTAACTGCGAGCCAGATGTACAGATAAAACAGCTACTTTATACATACAGTATCTCACAAAAGTCAGTACACCCCTCACATTTTTGTAAATATTTTATTATATCTTTTCATGTGACAACACTGAAGAAATGACACTTTGCCACAATGTAAAGTAGTAAGTGTACAGCTGTATAACAGTGTAAATTTGCTGTCCCCTCAAAATAACTCAACACACAGCCATTAATGTCTAAACCGCTGGCAACAAAAGTGAGTACACCCCTAAGTGAAAAAGGCCAAATTGGGCCAAATTAGCTATTTTCCCTCCAAGGTGTCACAAGGTCTCAGGTGTAGGTGTGTTAAATTTGGTGTTATCGCTCTCACTCTCATACTGGTCACTGGAAGTTCAACATGGCACTCATGGCAAAGAACTCTCTGTAGATCTGAAAAAAAGATTTGTTGTTCTACATAAAGATGGCCTAGACTATAAGAAGATTGCCAAGACCCTGAAACTGAGCTGCAGCACGGTGGGCAGGACCATACAGCGGTTTAACAGGACAGGTTCCACTCAGAACAGGCCTCGCCATGGTCGACCAAAGAAGTTGAGTGCACGTGCTCAGCGTCATATCCAGAGGTTGTCTTTGGGAAATAGACTTATGAGTGCTGCCGGCATTGCTGTAGAGGTTAAAGGGATGGGGGGTCAGCCTGTCAGTGCTCAGACCATACGCTGCACAAAGCATCAAATTGGCCTCTTCTAAAGATGATACACAAGAAAGCCCACAAACAGTTTGCTGAAGACAAGCAAACTAAAGACATGGATTACTGGAACCATGTCCTGTGGTCTGATGAGACCAAGATAAACGTATTTGGTTCAGATGGTCTCAAGCATGTGTGGAAGCATCCAGGTTAGGAGTACAAAGACAGGTGTGTCTTGCCTACAGTCAAGCATGGTGGTGGGAGTGGGGAGCTACAGTTCATTGATGGAACCATGAATGCCAACGTGTACTGTGACATACTGAAGCAGAGCATGATCCCCTCCCTGTGGAGACTGGACCACAGGGCAGTATTCCAACATGATAACGACCCCAAACATACCTCCAAGATGACCACTGCCTTGCTAAAGAAGCTGAGGGTAAAGGTGATGGACTGGCCAAGCATGTCTCCAGACCAAAACCGCTCTGTGATGTCATCATTGAGGAGTGGAAGAGGACTCCAGTGGCAACCTGTGAAGCTCTGGTGAACTCCATGCCCAAGAGAGTTAAGGCAGTGCTGGAAAATAATGGTGGCCACACAAAATATTGACACATTGGGCCCAATTTGGAAATTTTCACTTAGGGGTGTACTCACTTTTATTGCCAGCGGTTTAGACATTAGACATTGTACGTGTTGTCACATGAAAAGATATAATAAAATATTTACAAAAATGTGAGGGGCATACTGCCTTTTGTGAGATACTGTATATGAACGTTATATGTTTGTGTGGAGTTCAGGTTTAAATTAATTTTATTTATTTTTTAACAAAAGCTTTCTGTTTGGAAATTCTTTAACTTTAATTGTTTGGAAACTCTCCCATTTCTAGGAAAGCAGAAAAATGTAAAAGTGTATTGTATTTAGTGTGATGTATTACGCAGTTGAGCATCAGTTCCTCATTTTAAAATATTATTTTGTTTTTAGTTTCATGAAACAGAAATTTTACATGGCAGTCCCATTTTACTGTTCCCAAATAACCATTGCCTTATGCCGTGTACACACGAGTGGAATTTCTGACAGAAAAAGTCAGACGGAAGCTTTTCATCGTATGTTCCGATCGTGTGTATGCCTCATCAGACTTTTTTTTTTTCTAAAATTCTGACGGACCTAGAAATAGAACATGTTCTAAATATTTCCGACGGAACCAATTCTTATTGGGCAAACCGCTCGTCTGTATGCTGTTCTGACGGACCAAAAACGACGCATGCTCTGAAGCAAGTACGAGACGGCAGCTATTGGCTACTGGCTATTGAACTTCCTTTTTCTAGTCCCATCGTACGTGCTGTACGTCACCGCGTTCTTGACGATTGGACTTTGGTGTGATCCTGTGTACGCAAGACAGTTTCAGCAAAACTCAGTCGGACAAACCTTCAGAGTTTATTCCAACGGGAAAACCGGTCGTGTGTACAGGGCATTAGGCATGTAATAGTATCTGCCATTCCATAATAGAACTCACTTCTCAGTTAAACTGACACAGTAAACAGCATCTTCCAGGATGTGCTACGTAATAGTAGCCAGTAAATATATAAAAACAAGATAAACCAAGCCTGTCCTTGCAAAGACATTACAAATCAGCGTAACCCATAAACAAAGCAAATATTAGTCCAGCAGGTTCTGTCGCAGACAGGTCCTGATCATAGGAGCAAGCACTAGAAACATGTAAATTCCCACATGTAGGATGTCCCTACAGTGCAAGAAGTACAAACTTTGTTACTTCACTGCATTGAATTAATTCTATAATGCTGACATATACCATAGCCATTAGCCAAGTCACAATATGTGTTTAGCCAAGTCTCTGTTAATGTCTAAAGGTTTATAACTATCAGTGACAGTCTGGGGTCCCGTTTATAAAGCAATCATATGGCCTTTCCATGGTCATACTGCTGCTTTAAAAAAGAAAAGGCAAATTTATAGCGCATAGTGATGTGATTAGTGCTCAGCTGGCTTCTGGAATTTGAAGGCAGCGAATCGCTATTATCAGAGGCGTAACTAGAACCTTCAGGGCCCCGGTGCAAGAAACCATGAAGGGCCCCCCTGACCCCCGGGGCGACCCAGCCCCATATTTCAAGGGGCCCATGTGTCACCCCTGTACACCTGGATAGGAAGAGCGGCGGTGACGGCATATAGAGGACCCAATCCCCTCCATTTTCTTCCTGCAGTCATGACTTCAGGAGGAAAATGGAGGGTATTGGTTCCTCTATATGCCTCCCGCTACCCCTCCTATCCAGGTGTACAGGGGTGACACATACAGGGGTGACACATGGGCCCCCTGAAGCATGGGGCTGGGATGAGTGGCAGTGAGCGGTGGTGGCAGTGACGGGGGAATGGGATGGCATAAGTGGTGGGGGGTTGGATGGGATGAGTGGCAGCAGTGGTGGGGGGATGGGATCAGTTTTGGCTGTGAGGGGGGCTAGATCACTGGCAGTGGTGAAGGTTGAGGGGGGTGGGATCAGTGGTGGTGTGGGGGATGGGATCAGTGGCGGTGGTGGTGGCAGTGGTGGTGAGGGGGGTTGGGATCAGTGGTGGCGGCGGTGATGGGATCAGTGGTGGGGGTTGGTGGGATTAGTGGGGGTGAAGGGATCAGTGGTGGCGGTGTTGGTGGTGGGATAAGTGGCGGTGATGGTGGTGGGATCAGTGGTGGGGGTTGGTGGGATTAGTGGCGGTGATGGGATCAGTGGTGGCGGTGATGGTGGTGGGATCAGTGGTGGGGGTTGGTGGGATTAGTGGCGGTGATTGGATCAGTGGTGGCGGTGCTGGTGGTGGGATCAATGGCGGTGATGGTGGTGGGATTAGTGGCGGTGGTGGGATTAGTGGCGGTGATGGTGGTGAGATTAGTGGCGGTGATGGGATCAGTGGTGGCGGTGATGGTGGTGGGATTAGTGGCGGTGATGGTGGTGGGATTAGTGGCGGTGATGGGATCAGTGGTGGCGGTGATGGTGGTGGTGGGATCAGTGGTGGTGATGGTGGTGAGGGGGGGGGGTGGGAGCAGTGGCAGTGGTGGTGCTATCCTCCCCCACCACCACCTCTGCCTCATACTGATCCCATCCCACCACCACAGATCTCATCCCTATCCCATGGGGGGATAGGGATAAGATCTGTGGTAGTGACGGGGGTCAGTAAGAGGCAGAGGTGTTGGTGGGGGAGGATAGCACCACCACTGCCACTGCCACTGCTCCCACCCCCCCCCCCCTCACCACCATCACCACCACTTGCAGTTGCACTGTTTTATCACTTACTTTTTCAGTCGCTCCATACCTCCAGGGATGCTCCTGTGATATGTGATCTCCTGCACAGGGGAGAGCTGCATTGGTGTCAGCCGGTAAGCTGACTTTCCCTTCCAGCGTCTGCCCCTGAACAGCGGAGGACGTGAAGGCGGGCCCCTGGACACCGGAGGATGTGAGGGTTTGCCCCAGGCGGGGGTGAACGTGCGTGCGGGCCCCCGGCGGGGGAGGACGTGCGGGCTGGTCCCCGGCGGGGGAGAACGTGCTTGCGGGTCCCCGGCGGGGGAGAACGTGCTTGCGGGTCCCCGGCGGGCGAAAACGTGCGGGCGGGCCCCCGGCGGGCGAAAACGTGCGGGCGGGCCCCCGGCAGGCGAAAACGTGCGGGCGGGTCCCCGGCGGGCGAGAACGTGCGGGCGGGTCCCCGGCGGGCGAGACTGTGCGGGCGGGCCAGTGGGCCCCCCCACAGTGACGGAACTTCAGGGCCCAGTCGCAACTGCGACTGATGCGACCCTGGTAGTTCCGCCACTGGCTATTATTAAGAATATGTGTAGTAAGAAAAAAATCTGGGAGGAAAGCCCAGTTACATAGACTTAGTGGGTATCGCTTCTGCCTTGCAGCTAGGTTCGCCACATCATCCCTTTAAACCTGAAAACATATGAATTACACAGGTTCTGAGGCTAATTTAATGCAGATAAGGCACCAAGTGAGTTTAATTACCATCTTAATTGGCCACAGAATCTGTGTTTGGTTTTAAAGGAATAAGGTGGCAACCCTACTTGCAGCACTAGGGTTCCCACTTTGAATCCCTGCCAGGACACTATCTGCATGGGGTTTGCATATTCTCCCTGTGTTTCCTCCATGTTTTTTAAAGACGTGCTGGTAGGTTAATTTGATCCTGTCTAAATTAGCCTTAGCATGTATGAATGCAGCATAGGGACCTTAGATTGTAGACTCCTTGAGGGCAGGGACTGCTGTGACTGTACAATATGTAAAACGCTGTGTAAATTGTTAGTGCTATATAAATACTTGTAATAAATAAAGTCATGCAACCAGCATATTCTCCAAACATGGAGTTCCTTTTGCTGCATTAAGCAGAGAAACTTAGTATTACACTGATGGCTCTACATCGTGGCCTGCATTTTATGGATGGTTTGTATCACTGCGGAGTATAGCAGTGTAGCACCCCCTAGTGTACATAGTTGGGATAAGTTAGGCAAATTTAGTTGGACTTAACTTTAGTCTGTGAAGTCATTTGAATTGGGGTCAAGTGAAGTTCAGTGTAGATTTGTTGGCAGGCTCTGCACGCTGATTCTCTGTTGCCTCCACTTGGCTTCTGGAAGCTTCTAGTAAGTTCCAGAACTTAGTGGGTGGGGGTATGGGGATGAGAGACTGAATATTCAAGGGATCTCTGACAATCCCTGGGTAAAGATGGCCCAGAAGGTGGGGAGATGGCCCTTAAATATTGTAGAGCCTGGCTATGTAAGTAGAGATTCCAGGATCCAGAGGCCTGGAGGGGAACCCTGGTGATGGTGGCTCTGCCTCCAGGCAAAAGGTGCCAGAGAGAGAAAGGAAGAGAAGGAAGAGCAACTCTCACCCCCTTCAGCCTCAGCCAAACTTGGCTGAGACACCCTGAAAGCACATGGAACCTGTTTAGCAGGAGACCTGATCAGAAGTTTTTATCCCTGCTACAGGACATTTGGGACTGAGTGAGTAAACCTCTGTTTGTTCAGCGCCAACAGCCTACAGGGAACAGCCTCCATTTAGGAGGGAAAACTATTGTCAAACCTTCACCCCCTGCTTGGGAAGATTTGCTGCTAAAGTACCAGTGCTAGGATCAGTATTGGATTTGTTGCCAGTCTGTTTGGAAGTAGTCTCGCATAGCCACCATCTGGAGTTGGACTAAGGAGACAGAGTAGCTGCAATTGTCCTCATATGTTCTTTTCAAGTCAGTTCTGGGCATCCCATACCTCCCTATATTAAATCCAAGTTGTTTACCCCAATAAATATAAAAAAACAAAGCCCTTTTGATTGGGTTACTGACTTTGTGTGCCTGCCAAAATGCATCCTGCCTGGCTGTGCCGAAGAAGGGGGACCCAAAATCCAACAGCCCTTAAGGGGATAGCGCTACAGCAGCAAATAAATAACTATATTGACTCTGTTATTTACTAGGCCCTCTGTTTAGTAATTTTGGTGGATTATAAGAAAAGACATATACCCATAAATATATTTTATGATTCATTCTATAAAAATATAGCAGCCAATATAGCCTTGAAAATGTATATGATTACTGGCCTTCTCTGTGAATTCTAATCCTCTTATATCTTACAGTAGTGCGTAAATTCTTTAATACATTTTTCGCAATATATACATTGTGCCCTAAGCAATGCTGCAGGAGGAAAAAAAGGAGGAATTATGAGTAATAGTGACTTCAGAAAGGAGACAGGTGCCAGGAGAACAGATATCTAATGACATGCCTACAACACTGGACAATTCTAACAGAAGTTCTCTAGGTTTCCTAAGAACCATGCGTAAATGACAGTTATATTGGCTACAGGAAAGCTTCCCCTCTTTCTTTGATGTTACTTTATTTAGGTGGGGAAGTGTTAAATAGGGATGGGTGAATTTGCTCAGGTGCTGCAAATTGCCTGCAGCAGTCAGGACATCAACAATCTCATCCCACC
Source organism: Lithobates sylvaticus (assembly GCA_028564925.1). Taxonomy (NCBI): domain Eukaryota; kingdom Metazoa; phylum Chordata; class Amphibia; order Anura; family Ranidae; genus Lithobates; species Lithobates sylvaticus. Next base: position 232,488,738 of record CM053028.1, on the reverse strand, counting down.
CATGTACAACATTCCACTTGACGCCTGCCCCATTTCCTCCTCCTTCTCCTCATCACCAGAACCCCAACCTTCTTTCTACAAGGCAAGGTTTTTTTGTCTAGGCCAAGCCAGCAGGTTAGTGCCATTGTCACAAGCAAAATAAAAAAAAAAGTCCATACTAAAAGAATGTATATCTCCCCCAAAAACAAAACCTGGAACATTAAATCCCCAACTGAATTTTTTTTCCTTGTTCAAATTGTTTATTGAGTTTACAAGTAGACAGGTAACAAAAGAACTCCTACAATTAAGATATTACTAGTAACTGTACAGAATTAATGCATTAAGATAATCACCAGTAGGGTGACAGCTAGGTTAATTTGCGAAAAAATTACAGCCTCAGGAAACTATGTCGAAAATCAACAGTAGCAGGTACTGACACCGAAACAAACATAACCCGCGCAATAGAGAGTGAGCAGAGTGAGGCAATTACAGTTTTTACTATTATTAACATTGACAGTATATTATAACCAGACACAACCTCTGCTAAAGAGGCCAATGGTTCGCGAAGAGCTTGAAATAGGCTATTAACGTATACTAGGAGAAAAGTGGAGTGGTATAGAAAAGAGAAAGGAAAAGAAAAGGAGTAAGAAGAAGACCCCACTATGAGCGTGGGGCAACCAGAATAGATTCCCCAGGGAAAGAGAGAACACCCACTGCCAGAGACCAATGACTAATAGATAAAGGCGAGTCACCGCTTGATCCAAGGTTGCCAGATTCTATCGAATTGTCTAATCTTATCCTTATTGATGGCTTCCATTGTTGCATAAATCATAGACAGATTCATCCTATGTTTCAATATAAAAAGAAAACTAGCTGCGCTGGAAATAAAAACGTGAAGAAATCAATTTCACCCAAATACAAATAATACTGATCGTAATCAGAACCAGAATGCGTACACAATATTGACAAAGTGTGTACTAATATACAATCCTGTGGTTATACGACACAATCCAATGTGATAATATAATGCAAATAAAATAAACAAAGTAAAAAGAAAAAAACCCGAAAATATCAATAGTGAGTTTATGGATACAGACTGAACATGCAAAAAAGTCCATATTAAGTGCTAAACTTCAGTTGAATAATGCTTCCATGGTGATGTTTTAAACTTGACACCCTCAGAAAAGTGAATGGATAACCTGGTGACAAAAAAAGGGAAGAGAAGGATCCTCAGCCAAACAAATCTACTGCAGCTTACCAGCTGATCTGATCTCCAGGTCAAAAGAGATCAGAAAGGCATGTGGCATATCCCCCTGCCAGGGTCTCTATCCTGAATCCTCCAGGTATCCCTCTCTGGGTACAGACACAGAAATCAATCCTGCCGGGGTCCTCCTTAGTCTCATCAAGATTCGTTATGCAGAAGAAAAACAAACTTCCATAGCGTAATACTGTTTACCCTTTGTGATGGCTTGCTGGGAGGAGAAGTGCAGTGTGTAGGGTGGTGTGTGGAGGTGAGCCCCAGGTGTGGACAATCACACGATTGTCCACACCTGGGGCTCACCTCCACACACCACCTTACACACTGCACTTCTCCTCCCAGCAAGCCATCACAAAGGCCCCTTTCACACTGGGGCGGGGAGCCGCGGTGACGGTAAAGCAGCGCTATATTTAGCGCTGCTTTACCGTCGTTTTAGCCGCAGTTTTCGGCCGCTCGCGGTGCGGTTTTACCCCCTGCGAGCGGCCGAAAAAGGGTTAAAGACCCCCCGCAGAGCGGCGCTTTGCGGCGGTATTGCCGCGGTATCACCGCGGTGTCCCATTCTAATCAATGGGAAGGAGCGGTATAGAAGCGGTGAACACACTGCTCCTATACCGCTCCAAAGATGCTGCTAGCAGGACTTTTTTGACCGTCCTGCTAGCGCACCGCTCCAGTGTGAAAGCTTGCCGGCTTTCACACTGGAGTTAAAGGGGCCGGATTTTTTCAGGCGGTATACAGGCGCTATTTTTAGCGCTGTACCGCCTGAAAAACGCCCCAGTGTGAAAGGGGCCAAAGGGTAAACAGTATTACGCTATGGAAGTTTGTTTTTCTTCTGCATAACGAATCTTGATGAGACTAAGGAGGACCCCGGCAGGATTTCTTCACGTTTTTATTTCCAGCGCAGCTAGTTTTCTTTTTATATTGTATCTTTGTGTGTATCTCACATTTAAGTTGCGGCAGGAAAAATCACATATGTTTGCATGGATACAGAAATTTTCATGATCTTTGTAGACTTTTGTATAGTTTTTACATCTTTAGACAGCGCTGTGACTCCACCATATATCATCCTATGTTTCGCTTAGGCTACTAGCAGAGAGGGAGATCTCCAGACCTTGGCTATCATTCGTTTAGCAGCCGCTAGAAGAGGAACAAAGAGTTTAAACTGTTTGCGTGCCAAAATCAACGATTTCAAATTTAAGAGGGCAATTGTGGTTGTATGGATAGTTCAAATACTTTCGATGGCAATGCAAATATAGCTTTCCAAAAGTTTTGTAAAACTGGACACCATATATGCATGTGCATACCCGAGGCCACACAACCATGAACAAAAGCCATGAATAGCCAGGAACATATTTTGCAATGCAGGCTGGCACCAGATACCATCTTGCTAAAACCTTGTAATTAGCACAATCACAATCCGACGTGTATAATGAGGCTAGGTGAGAGTGGAAAGTTTTGTAAAACTGGACACCATATATGCATGTGCATACCCGAGGCCACACAACCATGAACAAAAGCTAGGAACATATTTTATAATGAGGCTAGGTGAGAGTGGAAAGTGTGAAGAATCTTGATAGGATTGCTTGTGTAAGTGTCCCGTGACAGTTTTAACTGAATAGGTTTGGAAGGTATTTTATGTTGCTCCTAGACAGCAGTAACTGAAAATCTATACAATCATTCTTGAAGACTGCGGAATGGCGAAGACTAAAAACATAGGGCCCTTTCACACGAGCTTTTCGATCAGGTCTGCCTGTCAGTTTTTCAGGCGGACCTGATCTGACGCTCCATTCACCCCTATGGTGCAGTGGATATCAATGGTGACATGTCCGCTGACACCCGCTGCTATCCGATCCGATCCTGGATTGGATGAAAATGGACAGGTGGTCCTTTTTCATCCAATCTCCCCATAGAGCAGAGCGGGGCTCTGACAGGTCCATCTCTGCACAGAGAGTGGAGATGGATCTGTCATCCGCCTGCTCAGCGGGGATCCACAGAGCAAAGCGGAGTCCGCCGGATGGACCGCTTGTGTGAAAGGACCCTAACAGTATTAATACTCATGGTAAGAAGTTTACAATGGCAGCTTTAAACTCTAAGACCGGGTTCACATATCTACAGCTGTGGGTTCGTGCCTGGGGTCCGGTGCGTTCCTTGTTACCGGTTCAGGTGCGATTCAGGTGAAAACTGCATCCAATTTGCACATATGTGAACCTGGCCTTACTGGGGATTCACACTTATGCAATCCTATGCACTTAATATGAGTAGACTGCCAATGCACTGCAAAAAAAACACCCATGACCCTTCTTTTTTTTAAAACACAGCATTCCCCAATGCACAGGTAGACGAGACAAGATACAAAAAAAAAAAAACACTAATGCCGCGTACACACGATCGGAAATTCCGCCAGCAAAAGTACGATGAGAACTTTTGGTCGGAAAATGTGACAGTGTGTATGCTCCATCGGACTTTTGCTGGTGGAATTCCAGCCAGCGAAAGATTGAGAGCATGTTCTCTATTTTTCGGTCGAAAAAAGTTCTGATCGGAAAATTCGATTGTCTGTAGCAATTCCGATGCGCAAAATTCTTATGCATGCTCGGAAACAATTAGACGCATGCTCGGAAGCATTGAACTTAATTTTCTTGGCTCGTCGTAGTGTTGTATGTCACCGCGTTCTTGGCGGTCGAAAGTTCAGCGAACTTTTGTGTGACCGTGTGTATGCAAGCCAAGCTTGAGCAGAATTCCGTTGGAAAAACCATCCAACCATCCAGAAAATCTACTCTTGTGTACGCGGCATAAGTATTATCTCATGGTGCAAATTTTAGAAACCCATACTAAGCAAACATCAATTTTTTTTAGCAATATTACCTACTCTTAACTGCTGGAATGTGAAATCGGATTGCTTTCTATAGGTTAGTGCAGTTTGCATAACATCAGTGATCTTATTACTGTCTTACTGGACAAGCCAGTTAATATTTCAGATGAGAACGTGGATGTAAATCAGCAATTTCTAATCTATTTCCAGTAATTATGTAGATCACAAATGCAGAAGTCAAATGTTGTCCCTCTTCTCAAATATTCTTCCAGTTAAGGAAATAGCCTTAGTAAAATGTACAAGTTAGTGTTGCAAACCTTATGGGCCTAAATTAAAGTGAAACCGAAGTTACTTTAGCAAAAAGTAATTGTGTATGTATCTTCTGCTATAGATGCATCTCCTTGCCTGTCAGCATTTTTTTTTCTGTGTGAATACACTGAGCCACACATGCGTAACTCAGTGTAAAGTCTCGGTACGATTCTGTGATATAATGAAGTAACTCCAAAAGAAGATGGAATCACTGGCGACAGGGAGGGCAGAAATCCCAGTAAGTATGTCATAATGAGCAATAATGCTGTGCACACATTATGAAAAAAGCCCCTCCAAAATTTTTTTCACAGTAATTCCACTTTAACACTAACATACTGTGGGCATAGGTAAAGTTCATTAAGGCCCCTTTCACACTTGTGCGACCTAGCCGTGATTTTACCACGACTTGAAGCAATACCTGTGTAATCTTGAGGTCTATGGACCTCAAGTTGCATCAAAGTCGGATCAAAGTAGTGCAGGGACTACTTTAAAGTTACTGTGACTTGAAGTCACACAGATATGAACAGTACTCAGTCCATTTAACATGGTTTCCTATGGAACACGTTCTGTAGTGCAAATCTGTAAAATGCAAAAAGAATGCATAGGTGTGAATCAGGCCTTAAATAAAAATTGGCTTCACATACACTTTAACCACTTGCTTACTGGGCACTTAAACCCCCCTCCTGCCCAGACCAATTTTTCGCTTTCAGCACTGACACAGTTTGAATGACAATTGCGCGGTCATACAACACTGTACCCAAATTACATTTTTATAATTTTTTTCCCACAAATAGAGCTTTCTTTTGGTGGTATTTAATCACAGCTGGGATTTTTATTTTTTGCTAAACAAACAAAAAAATATGGAAAATTCTGAAAAAAAATAAAAAATCATGTTTAATAGTTGGTTATAAAATTTTGCAAACAGGTAATTTTTCTCCTTCGTTGATATGCGCTGATGAGGCAGCACTTGTGGGCACTGATAGGCTGCACTTGTGGGCACTGATAGGCTGCACTGATGGGCACAGTTAAGATGGCACTGATAGGCACAGATAAGGTGGCACTGATGGGGACAGATAAGGCGGTACTGATGGGCACAGATAAGGCGGCACTGATGGCCACTGATAAGATGGCACTGATGGGCCCTGATGGGTGGCACGGATGGGTGGCACTGATGGGCACTGATAGGTGGTACTGATAGGTGGCACTGATGGACAGCACTGATGGGCACTGATGGGCACTGGTAGGTGACACTGATTGGCACTGATAGGTGGAACTGATGTGCAGCACTGTTGAGGCACTGATTGTGCGCACTGATGGGTGGCACTGTGGGCACTGATGGGTGGCGCTGGTGGGCACTGGTAGGTGGCACTGTTGCCTAATGCTATGTGGCACTGGCAGGTGGCACAGGTGGGCACTGATGATCTGGCGGCAGCTCGCCATGATCGGGACTGATGTCTCTCTCACAGCCACCAGTGATTGGCATTTTTTTCTCCTCACGCTGTCAGCGCAAGGAGAAAAAATAGCCGATTACCGGCTCTGTTGACATCACATGATCAGCTGTCATTGGCTGACAGCTGATCACGTGGAAAGGGGTCGGGATTGACCCCTTACTCCGATTTGTGATCCAGTGAGTCTCATAGATTCGCTGATCACAGAGCACGCCGCGCGCGCCCTGCAGGGGGTGTGCAGGCCGCTCATGCAAGGGAAGACGTCAATAGACGTAGTCCCGGCAAAGCAGATCCGCGCTGTAGCCATCATTCGGCTATAGTGCGAATCTGAAGTGGTTAAATGACTTAGTGTTTTGTTGCTAGCAGCTACAATAGTCTACAAATCACATGGAATTCGCCATATTCTTATCAAACAACCATGTACATATAAATGTCAGCAGACACAGCATGACAGTATAAATATATCATCAAATCTAATAATCCTGACAACTATCTTAGATCATGAAAAGGAGGACTGCTGAAGTGCATTCTGCTTCTTTCAATGTGTCTTACTTGCCTAAATGCTAAAGGTACACATTTTTACATGAAACTGAACCTGCCTAAGGCAGTCTTGAGTACAAGTGCTCCTCATTTTTCCAAGGGTCATACATGAAATGGGTTTCTCTAAAATTCAGTAGCAAACACAAATTAAAGCTTTTTATGAAGCAGTAAGACTATGGAGCATTAATAGAAATGGTGGATGTCTGCCATCAGGCTAGTCCTTAATTTCTCTATCCTTATACTTTAATACAAGGCAATTTACAGATGTAGGTCTAAACATGTTTCGAGCATGATATCCACATAGCATTCGGCCTTGTTCATGTTACCACTTGACAAAGCAGAAGAAATAAAATAAATTTCATGTCTACATCATGTCTCCCAGAAATATAAGGGCTGCTCCCAACTCTGCAGCTTCTACTGCTACATTCTCTGCCGTTTACCCCAAGAGGAAACAATAAAAACTGAAACAGGTTTTCTAACCTATCTGATCAATAAGGGCTCAGCCAACAGCAGTCTCCCTGTCTCCAAGGATATGAGACTTTTGACCACATCCGGATGCTGTCATCTCATGTCTCTGACACTTTAGATGCCCTTGGTTGAACATGCTACAAGTTAAAGCACTAAGGCATACTTAGAAACCACTCCCATGGCAGCAACCTATCACTTTTTATATACTTTACATGCGAAATCCAACTCCTCCAAGAGGTTGCATATTTGATTATGAGAAACTTTATTAATAATGTGCAGAGGATTTTCTTTAAAGTGCAATTAACCTGCTTGGTTCACCAAAGTGTACATAGAGATGCAAAGGTGTCCGTTTATGAAGCAGTGAACAGCGGTGATCCTGAGGATCGCCACTGATCGCAGTCCATAAACGGTTTATGAAACAGAGATAATCGGGGGAGAATGTGTTTGAACATGTTCTCCGCCGATGATCTCCACACACCGAGAATCCTCATTGACTGACACAGTAATGGCCAGTTTATGAAGCTGCGATCTCAGCGCTTCACTGGCAATCTGTGTCCGAATTCACACTCCCCGATTCACCAGCTCAGAGGTGGAGAAGCGGGAAGTGAAGAGAGAATCCCGGGGGACCTGAGGAGGAAAGAGGAAGATTATTAACTTCTTTATACCTCTATCAGACCCCCCAAGACAGTAACCATGTCCCCCTGTCATATTTATGTGTATACATATATATACAGATATATATAATGTGTGTGTATATACATGTATATATAATGTGTGTGTGTGTGTATACATATATATATATATATATATATAATGTAGGGGGACTCCTTATTTTTTTAACATTAACCACGCCATCTGTCAGTGTACTGAGCAGTGATAATTTATCACTGCTTAATAAACTGACATCTCAGTGTTTCTGTGAATTTCTGGTACTGTAATCTCATAAAGTCTCATGAGATTCCAGTATCAGGGGCCGTTCTCCACTGTTGGAAGCGTTTGTAGATCACTTCACTCCTCCAAAGGTGAAGCGATCTACTCTGCTTCATAAACAGGCACACAGAGGAGAAAGATCTCCTCTGAGAATGCTGGAGAATGAAGCAGTGAATAGATTTCACTGCTTCATAAACGGACACCAAAGAAGCTTGTGGAAAGAATGTGGGAAAAAGGGGGTAGCCTTTTATAGGCCCCCCTTTGCCCATGGAAACGGGATGACGTCATAATAAGCCCCTTTTGAATGGTTTTCAATGAGGCTTATTGTGATAGATCAATTGAGGTCACATGTCGAGGAATGTTCTGGATGGTCAGTAGGTCAGTTAGGGATAGGTCAGTCAAGGTCAGCGGACCTCCCAGAACATTCCAGATGGGTCTTAAAGCCTTTTATAAGGAGCCCGTCACAGGGCTTTTGTTTTCAGTCACCAGAAGAGGTTCACCTAGAATAGCTCCCCTCCCAAATCCACCCCCCGGCGCAGCCGAGGTTTCGGTGGTGGGCCCCTTTGAATAAGATTAGATCAAAGGGGGCATATAAGAAGACGTTAAAATACTTTATTGGTCAGCTTGAGTCTAAGTGGCTAAGCTGAATTTGTTATTGAATTTTCAATATTAAAGTGGTAGTAAACACCACTTTTCCCTACAGGTAAGCCTATAATAAGGCTTACTTGTAGGTACTGGAAATATCTCCTAAACATATACTCTTGTGCCAATGTAATTGGGGCATGCACACTGAAGAAAGTGCACGATCATGCCGTTTATAAAGGGCCCGTGCCATAACCGTCAAACAGTCACAGAGCCGGAGCCCACGGCCCCCGGAAGGAAGAGGGGTGAAGACGGACACGGCCACCAGCGGGGACCTCTGGGACATTGCAGGCTTCGTATGCGATGCATACTAGCCCATTATGCTTTTACTTTGCAGGGGAAAAAAGAGGACATGTGATGTCTATGCGATGCAAATTCAGCCATACAGATTGTATGGCTAAATTTGAATCGCATTCAGACCAAAGTCGTGCAGGACCCTTTCTCTGTCCCATTTCCTCCAGATACACCCATGATTTCAACAAACACAGCAGCCACCAGCACAAAACATTTTTCATCCAATCCAAGTTGGGCAGCACAGTGGTGTAGTGGTTAGCGCTCTCACCTAGTAGCAGTAAGAAGGGTCGCTGGTTCAAATCCCAACCACGACACTACCTGCCTGGAGTTTGCATGTTCTCCCTGTTCCTGTGTGGGTTTCCTCCCACAATTCAAAGACATGCAGGTAGGTTATTTGGCTTCTGTCCAAAAAATAAAAATTGGCCCTAGTATATGAATGGGGACCTTGGATTGTGGGCTCCTTGAGGGTAGGGGCCGATGTGAGTGTGCAATGTACAGGGATAGGGACAATTGTAGACACTCACTCAGGTTGAACTGGATGGACTGATGTCTTTATTCAACCTTACTAACTTTGAAACTATGAAAGTACAATCCTTGGTGGTGCTGATTTAAATATTTATTTACACAGTGCCTTGAAAAAGTATTCATACCCCTTGAAATTTTGCACATTTTGTCATGTTACAACCAAAAACTTAAATGTATTTTATTGGAGTTTTATTTAATAGACCAACACAAAGTGGCACATAATTGTGAATTGGAAGGAAAATTATAAATGTTTTTCAAAACTTTTTACAAATAAATATGTGAAAAGTGTGGCATGCATTTGTATTCAGTCCCCTGAGTCAATACTTTGTAGAACCACCTTTTGCTGCAATTATAGCTGCAAGTCTTTTTGGGGATGTCTCTACCAGCTTTGTATATCTAGAGAGTGACATTTTTGCCCATTCTTTGTTGTAAAATAGCTCAAGCTCTGTCAGATTGGATGGAGAGCATCTGTGAACAGCAATTTTCAAGTCTTGCCACAGATTCTCAATTGGATTAGGGTCTGAACTTTGACTGGGCCATTCTAACACATGAATATGCTTTGATCTTAACCATTCCATTGTAGCTCTGGCTGTATGTTTAGGGTCATTGTCCTGCTGGAAGGTGAACCCCTACCCCAGTCTCAAGTCTTTTGCAGACTCTGACAGGTTTTCTTCTAAGATTGCCCTGTATTTGGCTCCATCCAACTTCCCATCAACTCTGACCAGCTTCCCTGTCCCTGCTGAAGAAAAGCATCCCTACAACATGATGCTACCACCACCATGTTTCACAGTGGGAATGGTGTGTTCAGGGTGATGTGCAGTGTTAGTTTTCTGCCACATAGTGTTTTGATTTTAGGCCAAAAGTTTGATTTTGGACTCAGCTGACCAGAGCACCTTCTTCCACATGTTTGCTGTGTCCCCCACATGACTTCTCACAAACTGTAAACAAGGCTTCTTATGACTTTCTTTCAACAATGGCTTTCTCCTTACCACTCTTCCATAAAGGCCAGATTTGTGGAGTGCATGACCAATAGTTGCCCTGTGGACAGATTCTCCCACCTGAGCTGTGGATCTCTGCAGCTCCTCTAGAGTTACCATGGGCCTCTTGGCTGCTTCTCTGATTATTGCTCTCCTTGTCAGGCCTGTCAGTTTAAGTAGACTGCCATGTCTTTGTAAGTTTACAGTTGTACCATACTCTCCATTTTCGAATAATGGATTAAACAGTGCTCCGGGAGATGTTCAAAGCTTGGGATATTTTTTTAAAACCTAACCCTGCTTTAAACTTCTTCACAGCTTTATCCCTGACCTGTCTGGTGTGTTACTTGGCCTTTATGATGCTGTTTGTTCACTAAGGTTCTCTAACAAACCTCTGAGGGCTTCACAGAACAGCTGTATTTATACTGAGATTAAATTACACACAGGTGGACTCTATTTACTAATTAGGTGACTTCTGAAGCCAAATGGATCCACTAGATTTTAGTTAGGGGTATCAGAGTAGAGGGCGCTGAATACAAATGCACGCCACACTTTTCAGATATAAAAATTTGAGAACCATTTATCATTTTCCTTCCACTTCACAATTATGTGCCATTTTGTGTTGGTCTATTACAAAAAATCACAATAAAATACATTTACGTTTTTGGTTGTAAAATTTTGAAAATTTCAAGGGGTATGGAATACTTTTTTAAGGCACTGGTATATATGTGCTATCAGGAAAACTTTTAATTCAATATATAGTGTATCACATACAAATAAAAAAAAAATAATAATAAAACCCTATAAACAAAATATCAAAGTCCACCAAAACCTTCATGTAATTTGTCATGCGATTTGACAGTTCAAAATCACATGACAAGTCACACCTTACTTTTGGCAATGGAACCGTTAAAATCGTTTCCTGCACTACTTTTCTCACATTTCATTGTGACTTGCATTGACTTCTGTTAAATGAAGTCCCAAGCCGCAATGAAATCAGAGATCCAAATCGCACTGATCTGCAGCTTTAAAATTGCGCTGAAGTAGCGCAATATCAAAGCCGCACTGGTGTGAACCTGGGCTCATGCAGCTTCCGTGTACCAACCACCAAGTGATTATAATGCTGCTTACCAAATCCTTAGACCCCACCACTCAAGAGGTCTAAATCAGCATTTAAAAGATAACTGATCCCGCATGGATGGATGGATGGCTCCAGCTCTCTTCCCCTCACGCCTCAAGCCTCACTCTCTCGTGAATGGCATGCCCCAAAAGTGGTCACTGGATCGCTTCTCATATACCGATCTCAGCAGCAGAAACATATACCAAGGTAAGAGCAAGGAAATCCCAGAGTGAAGTACTGTTTGGAAAACATTTATTAATAAACCAAGTGGGTACTCACAAAACAGATAGATTGACAAGCATATCACACAGCACCGCTGATTCACCGGGTGTCATAATGACACCGCTAAACTCTGCCCTACTCACGTTTCGTCCGATGGGGTACTTGCAAAGGGCAACAAGTGTGAGTTAAGCACAACATTAATATATATAAATATATATATATATATATATATATATATTTAACTGAACCTAACTAAACTTTAACTAAACTTAAGCTTTACCTGCTTTCCAATAATACCTTTATGGGTGCCAAGGTGTCTCTGGACCACAGGGCAGTAGAAATTGCAATTATTGTGCACAAGACACAGCCATTGTAATCTCTGTTAATAAGATTAATAACAATCTCTGTAATCTCTGCCGTCATTCTATTATTGCATAAATCTCATTGCAAACATGAAGTGTTACATGCTTACCTAATCTATTGCTGTCAGCTCATAGCAGTCACCTGCAGGGGCAGGATTATGACCCATGAAGTTAAAAAGTAAGCGTATCTCACAGCAAAAAGAGTTTCCAGGAACTGGAGGGTGCTTACAAGAGAAAAAAACAAAAACAGCACCCTACAGAGAAAGTCGTATGACCCTGCTTAAAGAGAATATGTCATAAACATGGGGTGATTGTTCCCCAAAAAAGCTGGTTAGACCAGGGAATGTCTGTTACATAGTTAGATTGTAAAAAACACTACAAAACACAATAAAAAACAAAACAAAAAAAAACACATACACAAATAGAAAAACTCTATACTCTATACTATACCCACAGTTGATCAAGAGCAAGGCAAGTATTATAAGCAAGTCTGTAAGTATTATAAAGCCTCTTCAGACACCCCCTGGATGACAGAACTCTGGCGAAGATTAGCTTGCCCAAAATAAATTCTCATGAGAAGAAGAGTTTCTGCTCAGACAACCCACACAGTAGTCTATATACCAGCCTTTGTCAGCCTTATTAACATGAAGCAACCCTCTAAAAAACTTTCAGGTCTCAGGAAATCCCTGCAGATAATCACTCTATCTACAGCTTACAGTGCATTTGCCTTGTGGTCAGTGGGAAGAGTGCTTCTTATATCAGTGTTCACTGGAAAGAATCACCCTACAGATAGCCTAAAGCCCCATACACACGCGCGGATTATCAGAGGACCAGTTCCGTCGGATCATGTCCATCGTACTTTGTCCGATGTTGGTTTTGCGTACACACGGTCGGACAAAGTTGTCGGAAAATCCGATCATTCTGAACGTGGTGACGTTTGTTGCCTACGACGGGACTACGTAGAGGCTAGTAGCCAATAGCTTTGGTCTTGTAATGTGATCTGAGCATGCGTAGCACTTTGTCCGTCGGAATTCGCTACACACGATCGGATTTGGTGTGATCGGACTTTGTTGTCAAAAAATCTATCCAGCAGGAGATAGGACTTTGTCCGTCGGACAATCCGATGGAAACTGTCCGATGGTGCCTACACACGGTCGGAATTTCCGACAACATTGTCTGATAGGACAGAATCCATCGGAAAATCCGACCGTGTGTATGGGGCTTTAGGCTGGCGCTAGACGGAGCACATTTATTTCCTTGTAAAATTCAGCAGGCTAGTTGTACCCAAGTTGATTGATCGATCAACTTGGGAACATTCAGTCTGCCCATACATGGTTCCAATCTTAGCCACTTCATGCTGAACTGTCTATGGCAGGCTTAAAACATCATTGATGTAATTGGGTTTTATCTAATGCCGCGTACACACGATCGGAATTTCGGCCAGCAAAAAAACGATGAGAGCTTTTCATCGGAAAATGCTACCGTGTGTAGGCTCCATCGGAATTTTGCTGGCCGAATTCCCGCCAGCAAAAATTTGAGAGCATGTTCTCAATTTTTCCGACGTAAAAACTTTTTATCGGAAATTCCGATCGTTTGTATGCAATTCCGACACATGCTTGGAAACAATTTGATGCATGCTCGGAAGCATTAAACGTCCCTTTTATAGTGCCGTTGAACGTGTTGTATGTCGTGGTGCTATTGACCGTCGGAATTTGGTGTGACCGTGTGTAGGCAAGACAGTTTGAATGGAATTGGAATTCCAATGGGAAAACCATCAGAGCTTTTTCCGACGAGAATTCTGATCGTGTGTACATGGCATTAGAGGCAGAAAGTGCTCAAGGAACCCATAGCAACCTCTGAAAAAAACTAGGGTTCCACAGAACCCTGGTTGAGAAAGGTTGCTATAGACAAGGTAGTGCATTGACCTGTGGCACCAAGAAACACTTGAAAATACTATGCACAAACTATCAGACAGTTGCAAAGTGCTTGGAAATACATATTGTACATATGGTCCTTGGGAAATTTGTTAGAAATAGATAGCATACAAACAAGCATTTACAGAACACAAAGGATGTAGCATGTATGCAATTACAATGGGCATAAGCCAATTTTTATATTGCATATATGTGTCTACTGTGATCTTTGTGTTAACAACAGGGCAGTCAATCTAGAATTTACTGTATGTGTTATGGACTAGTGCCCAAAAAAATGTCACATTAGTCATCCTGTCCCCATGACAATGTGTAATAGTCCTGATGTGATAAAATCATTGTGATCAGCTGACACATTTGGGCCGTCTTTAATATTGATTGGGCCCTGGGCAAACATTTTTTCCCCCCCCCCCCTCCCCTCTGAGACATACAAAAGATAGCAGGTAGACTCCAAATCAGTTTACTGCAGCAGATCATGCAGCGATTGCAATTGGTTGCCAGAGGTTACAGCCTATCCTTACCACTCACTGGCTGGTTGCTAGAGGATACAACACATAATTACTGCTTGCCATTTGGTTGATAGAGGTGACTGCACATTATTAGTGCTCACTGATTGGTTGCTAGGGGCTATAGCACACCATTACCACTTACTGATTAGTTGCTAGAGATTACAGCAGATCCCTACTGTTCACTGATTGGTTGCTACAGGTTAATACACATCATTACCACTCACTGAGCAGCGGAGAAATCACTAATGTAGCGGCCATAACCCCTTGAGGGGCGGCCTTGATTTCTTGGGCTTACCAGTTACCTCCTTGTGGCTTGTCAGTGACCATCTAGGGGTTCCCAGGGTTAGTACCCAACGACTTCAGATGCTGACACATAAAAGTCCTTTTTAAGGTTTTTATTCTGCAGTGGTAACATCCAACATAACACAATCTCTGATGGGAATAGAGGGCACGGGTGATAAACTCAGGCACTTTGAACCGCTGGCATATACTGAATGTCTCTTATCAACCCAGAGAGTAGCCACTCACAGCTGGGCGCTTCAATGCCGGATAAACCTCTAGCCAGAGATCTAGCAGCCAACATATGATCCGGAAACTTTGCAAAAGTCTCTGCCACAGACTATAAATGCAACTGAAGATGAAAAGGAATCTTTCTCACAGTACCTGTAACATTCTCTGTCTCCTTGGCAGTACTGTGGAAGTGTGGATTCTTTAGTGTCCATACAACTCAGCTTCCAGGCTCTTACTGAGCAGCCAGCTTGGTGGCCCTCCTCCGAAGAGTCTTCCCCTGGTCACTTGTATGAGTTGCCATGTCCCTCTAATACCGAGAGCACACCGGGACGCCTTGAATCCTCCTTCAGTTACTGGACCTCGGGCTAGCCGGCTCTGAGACTTGGGAACAGATGGATCCTTGTCCCAGACAAAGCGGGTCTATGAGGCTGGTCAGATTGACCATGCTTGCGGAACGGAAAACGCTCTTAGTGCCGGGACCCCTCGTGGGGCTACCCCGGTCCAGAACCAGGAACCAAGAACTGCAGCCGAACCCCAAACACGTGACTTCAGCGCCTTAAGTATCGTTTCCCAGACTACGCAGCAGGTCCAGACGTGCCCACTGATTGGCTCCGGGAAAGATTAGTACCCAAGACATCCAACCAGGCCTGGTTCTCGGCCTGTCATGGGTGCTTCACTGCACCTATGACCAGGCGGAACCTTAGTACAGCCCAGCCAGACTGATGCCAAAGTAAACCTGTAAAATTAACCCTCAGAACTCCATTACAGTTCTGAGGAAAAAACGAAATTTCCACTTATAGCGCACACTTGAACAAGTGTGACCGCTACACTAATAATCGAGCAAGTAAAGCGGCACATTAATACACATATTACAGGAGAGGGTTAGAGAGTGCAGACATACTACAAGAGAGCATCTGAGACTGTGGACATGATACAGGAGACAATCTGAGACTGCAGACGTTCTACAGCAGACAATCTGAGACTGTAGACATGCTACAGGAGACAATCAGAGACTGTGGATGTACTACAGGAGACAATCAGAGACTGCAGACATGCTACAGGAGACAATTAGCGACTGCAGACATGCTACAGGAGACAGAGACTAAGGACATATATTTATGCTCCTAGAACGCCTGACGGTTCTCCCTGCATGTTGGGCCTTTGTATGTGGCCAGGCTGTGTAAAAGTCACACACATGTGGTATCGCCATACTCAGGAGGAGTAGCAGAATGTATTTTGGGGTGTCATTTTTGCTATGTACATGCTTTGAGTTAGAAATATCTTATAAACTGACCACTTTGTGTAAAAAAAAATGTTTTAATTTTCCACCTTTTCCGAAGACTTGTGGAAAAAAATGAACTGTTCAAAAGACTCATTATGCCTCATAGAATAGACGTTGGGGTGTTTGCTTTCCAAAATGGGGTAATTTTGTGGGTATCTTCATTGTCCTGGTGCTCCAGGACCATCACAAATGTAATAGGTCATTAGGAAATTAGCGGTGTCGTCATTTAGGCTCCTAGAACCCCTGATGGCGCTCCCTGCATGTTGGACCTCTCTGTGTGGCCAGGCTGTGTAAAAGTCCCACACGTGGTATCGCCATACCCGGGAGGAGTTGCAGAATGTATTTTGGGGTGTAATTGGAAGTATGCATATGCTGTGTGTGAGAAATAACTGTTATTATGACGATTTTGTAAAAAAAAAAAAAAAACATTCTTTTTTTCCCCAACAATTGTGGGGAAAAATTACAACTTCAAAAAACTCACCATGCCCCTTACTAAATACCTTGGACTGTCTACTTTTCAAAAAGGGGTCATTTGGGGGGTATTTGTACTTTCCTGACATTTCAGAGCCTCAAGAAATGAGATAGGCTGTCAGTGCATCAGGTGAGATCAGATGTGATCAATTTTCAATGATTTGCACAATAGCTTAATATCCACGAATTTGGGTTATTTTTACCAAAGAGATGTAGCAGTATACATTTTGGGCCAAATTTACGAACAAAAATGACTTATTTGCAAAATTTTATCATAGAAACTAAAAAAAAGTGTTGTTTTTTCAAAAAAATTAAATATTTTCAAAAATTGGTCTGGGAAGGAAGGGTGTATAAATGGCCTGTATTGAAGTGGTTAAAGTGCTGTTTCCACCAAAAAAAAAAAAATTGCTTAAAATTAATTAAAAAAATAAATAAAAAATAATTGGAAAAAAAAACAACATTTTACTCACCTCTAAATGCCTGTTGCTAGGGGGTCCCTCGTAGTCTGCCTCCTTCAGTGCCCGGGCACTGACATCACTTCCCCTCGGTGCAGTCAGTCATCTGGGACACGTGACAGGTCCCAGATGACTGCGCGGTGTATCACGCGCACAGCGCGTATCGCACATGCGCAGTTGGTGCTCGGCTGTGAAGCCACAGCCGGGTGCCAAAAGTAAGAATGCCGGCGCCGCGAGAGGAACGGGGAATGAGGGGGGCTTCGTTCCCCCGCATCGCTGGACCCTGGGACAGGTAAGTGTCCGATTATTAAAAGTCAGCAGCTGCAGTATTTGTAGCTGCTGCCTTTTTTTTTTTTTTTTTACAGTACAGCCTTGCCCATCATTGCAGAATGATCAGTGTCCATCTGCAGCCTTGCCCATCATTGCAGAATTCTCAGTGTCCATCTGCAGCCTTGCCTATCATTGCAGAATGATCAGTGTCCATCTGCAGCCTTGCCTATCATTTCAGAATGCTCAGTGTTCATCTGCAGCCTTGCCCATCATTGCAGAATGCTCAGTGTCCATCTGCAGCCTTGCCCATCATTGCAGAATGATCAGTGTCCATCTGCAGCCTTGCCCATCATTGCAGAATGATCAGTGTCCATCTGCAGCCTTGCCTATCATTGCAGAATGCTCAGTGTTCATCTGCAGCCTTGCCCATCATTGCAGAATGCTCAGTGTTCATCTGCAGACTTGCCCAACAGTGTCCATCTGCACTTCTGCAGCCTTGCCCAACAGTGTCCATCTGCAGCCTTGCCCAACAGTGTCCATCTGCACTTCTGCAGCCTTGCCCAACAGTGTCCATCTGCAGCCTTGCCCAAAATTGCAGCATGATCGTTTTTAAATGTTACCGCCGCCGAGATAGACAGAGCCGGATGTCCTGTGTACTCGGCTTCTCTCAGCTGCTCTCCGCTCATCTCACAGTCCCGCCCAGTCCCGCCCCTTGGCCAGGCACAGCACCCGTCCAATGGCGGAACGTTAATGCTAGGAGGCGGGACTGGGCGTGACTGCGAGCGGAGTCGAGCCTAGCCGAGTACACAGTACACTTGGCTCTGTCTATTTCGGTGGCACTCGTTCCCTCATTCCCCTCAGAGATAGCGGTTCGGCGTATAACATACACCCACAATTTTCCCCTGATTTTAAAAGGAAAAAAGTGCGGGTTATATGCCAATGAATACGTTATTTGCCAACTGATGGCTGCCTTGGCCAATTGTTAGGAGGTCAATTGATTTCGCCCTAATTCTGGAATTGCTGCACTTCTCTCTTCTGTCACTAGATGGCTGGGTATCTGGTGACATTAGATAAGACAAGGGCACTGCAAGGACAGATTAGGAATGAATGGGGTGTCTCAGCCAATGGGCAGCGACTTTCTTGGGTCCCTTGGCTTGCTGGGAGGACCTATTTATTTGGTTGGAGTCAGGTGATCAAGATTCTGTGCCACCTAGACGGCTGTCTGAGTGGACGTGTGTCGTATTGCCCCGGGCTGCTAGGCCAGAAACCTAAGGCCTATCCCGGGGACATCTGGCTGCTAGGCTATCTGAGAGCCTATCCAGAAGTAGTGCTGGGTTGGGACTGCAGGCTTGTAGTCCCACTAGAAGTAACGGTTCCACCGGCCGGGGGAATCAGTAGTGGTCAGAGGTAGAGGGGAAGCTGTCGCCACAAAGGGACCATCCACCCTGCTACCAGAGACCACAGTGAGTGAGCTGAGGCCAGTACTAGAGCAGACTTCTCGCCAGCCGGGGACGGTGAAGAAGTGGGAAAGCATCAGCAAGTGCCAAGTCAGGGACCCAGTGGGACAGCAGAGGTGACGCTTGTGAAGTGACAAGCCAGGGACCTAACGTGTCAGCAGGGGTGAAGCTTGAGGAGTATCTGTGAGTGCCAAGCCAGGGACCCAGCAGTGAAGCCGGGGTGATGCTTGAGGAAGATACTGAGTGCTACAGGGGATCCAGTGGCTAGTGGATCTGAAGTCTAGTGAGAGAGACTGGGAGCTTGTTGAGTGAAGACCCACAGTGAGTGAGTGTGGGGTAAAGAGAACTGTTTGTGTTGCAGATAGTTGAATACCTAGTTGAATACCTGTTAGTAACAGCTACAAGATTGTTGCCATAGGAGACAGCGCCCTACCTATACAGAAGTGGTATCCGGCTGGAAGCCTTTACCTGTATAGCTGTCTACCTATAGAAGTCTCAGAGTCCGCCAACTATCATTGCATCTACCTAAGGGTGTCCTGGCCCTAATCCTCTCTCCCACAGTTCTGTTTAAGAGACAATAAATCTCTTTGCATTCAAAAAGTGTCTGGCGCCCACCTGTTCATCTTGCATTACACCCATCATGCCTTGTAACCCACTCTACACTAAAGGATGTCAGCTGTCCTTAACTCTGGAGGTCACCATTGGACTTCAGGGGCCCCGGGACTTTGCTACAGTTATTAAGGTCCCTTTCATACCAGGTGGTCCGATCTGGCCCGTTTGTCAGTTTTTCAGGTGGATCTGAGCAGAAACTTTATGTAAAGCTTGGTATACACTAGTAAAATTTCATTCAATATTTTTAATTGTTAGAATGTTCATTTGTTTTTCTAACCATTTGTGGGGTCAAATTAGCATTCATTTTCAAACGAGCAGGATGGAAATTTATATGTATACATATTTCTAACAGTGTATGTGGTTTTTCATTTGGTAAAGTCCATTTATTCCAAAATGGAATGTTAAAAGCAAACAAATGATTGCATTATTTTTTAACAACATTTCAATATACTGAGAATTTTTGCACAAATTAATGTTTGAAATCCCACTAGTGTATACCTAACTTAAGTCTATGGGCAGGCGGATGTACCCAGATCTCTGCGTCCTTTTTCCTTTATTTGGACTTAAATTTGTTAGATCAGAGGCAGTCTGATGTCAGGCTGGGTTCACACTATTTGCGAATTGGATGCGGGTTTCACTACATCCAATTCACATGACAGAAGACTGTGACCGATTCTCAATGGAGCCGGGTCACACATCTCCGGGTCGGCCGCAGAGCGCACAGCAGAAGAGTTCTGTGCATTTTTGGCTCTGTTTCAGGTCCAAATTCAGCCAAAAATTCAGACCCAATTCGGACCTGAATCGGTGACCGGACCCCCTGCTTTGCCGCACATAGTGTGAACCCAGCCTAAATGGACGCAGGTCTGTTTACATCTGGCCATCCACAGATCTGAGAATTGTTGTTTAAAATTCCACTAGCGTGGGGGTCAGCAACCAGTATATCGCTGACAGGTGACTGGTAGATTGCTGACCCACCATCCCAGAGCATGAAACAGAGTGCAATGCAGAGGGACTACTTGGAGCTGTAGTAGGGAACAAGAGCCGCATAAGCTGATGCCTCCTCTGTAGTGCTGGCTCCTGTCCCATGCGGAATGGCCTGATTTTACTTAAATGGGTTGTAATGGGCAGGCGGTAGCCTGCACCAAAAGCCACAGGGGGCTTAATTCCTTCTGCAGCATGTGTACACCTTTGGCTACTTCCTCAGCAGCTAAAGGGGTAGGGATTGGGGGCGATATAACTCGCAACTTAACCGCAGGGTTTTACATGTGAACGAGCCCTAAGAATGCCGGTGCCGAATGCAACTAAGGGCTCATTCACAAGTGCAGCAAGCACAGCTGCTCCTCTAAAAAGTGGTCTGAGTGTGTTTGACAGGTGGTGAGGAGGCGATATGTTGCCTCCTCACTGCCTGATTTAAACCCGTGATTGCGACACAGTAGTACGGCAATTACAGGTTTAAAAGTGGTGTGAGGAGGCGACACTGTGCCCAGTGGTCTTTGACTTCTCCCATTTTGTTCAGGTAGATCTCCCCCTTTTTAAAGTTACCTACCCCTGCACTAGCCACTTCCGAACCGCCCACCGTCGTTATACGTCGGCAGTTTGAAGAGGAGTATCGGTATTCTCTTCTTCAATGAGCGGTCTGGTTTAAGATAAAATCGGTCACTGCAGCGGATTCGCCGCACTTTTATCGGCGGTGGTGCCCTCTGCCGATTACCAGAGCCGTCGGCACCGGCGGAGGCGATCGGGTCTTTCTTGTGGCCTGACATGGAGACGAGTGAGGGGAAGATGGCCCCCACCTGTCTCCATATCATTGCAGGTCGAAAGCGAAGTCAAAACGTCACTTCCGCCCATAGCTCTTAACGGGCCATTTTTCTTTTTTATTTTTTAATACACATTTTTTTTTTTATTGTGTAAATATGAGATCTGAAGTCTTTTTAAAAACAGTGTAAAAGAAGCAAACGCATACGTGACTAGCGCCCGCATATGAAAACGACACCACATGTAGTATTGCCTCGATCGGTAGAGCTAAAGCAATAGTTTTAGCCCTAGACCTCCTCTGTAACTTAAAATGTTCAACCTGTAGAATTTTTTAAACGTAGCCTATGGAGATTTTTAAGGTTAAAATTTGTCGCCATTCCACGAGCGGATGCAATTTTGAAACGTGACATGTTGGGTATCAATTTACTCGGCGTAACATTATCTTTCACAATATAAAAAATAATTTACTGTTACTGTTACTAACTTTACTGTTGTCTTATTTTTTAATTAAAAAAAGTGTATTTTTTCCAAAAAAAGTGCGCTTGTAAGACCGCTGCTCAAATACCGTGTGACAGAAAGTATTGCAACGACCGCCACTTTATTCTCTAGGGTGTAAGAAATAAAATGTATAACGTTTGGGGTTCTAAGTAATTTTCTAGCAAAACCTGTTTTTAACTTGTAAACAACAAATCTCCGAAAGAGGCTCGGTCCTTAAGTGGCTACCATATACCCATCTTAAAGAGATAGTTCACCATTACCAAGATAAGGGACATCTGTAGATAAAAACAAACTGTGCAGCTCTGACTAAAGTTGAATAATGCCCATGCTATAGGTGTCGGCCATGTACATACTGTAACTTATAAAGCCAGACTAAAATACTCCCAGGATGTTGCTAAGTACTTCCAGGACGTTGCTAAGTAAGGCCTAGTCAATATTGCTCATCTCCACCATCACAGGAGTATGTTCTCAAATATTGAGCTCAGAGCTACTGCATCAGAGGATAGAAAGATTATGTGATAGGGTTGCCACCTCATCCCTTTAAAACCAAACATATATTAAATACACAGGTTCTGAGGCTGATTAAGGTGGTAATTAAACTCACTTGGTGCCTTATCTGCATTAAATTAGCCTCAGAACCTTTTTAATTAATATGTGTTTGGGTTTAAAGGGATGAGGTGGCAACCCTAGAATGTGAGGGGTTTTAATCAGAGAAAGAGCTCACTCCTGTGATGATGGAGATGAGCAGTGATGACTAGGCCTCACTTAGCAACATCCTAGGAGTACTTAGCAATGTCCTGGGAGTATTCCAGTCAGGCTTCATAAGGTACGTAAATGGCCTACACTTATAGCAACTGTATTATTCATCTTTAGTCAGAGCTGCACAGTTTGTTTTATTCTACAAACATCCCTTACCTGCATAGGCAGTTTTTTTGTAAAGGTGAACTATCCTTTTAAATCTATGGGCAGGCAGATTTTCCCAGATCTCTGCGTCCTTTTCCCTTTATTTGGACCTAAATATGATAGATCAGAGGCGGTCTGATGTAAACGAACACAAATCTGCTTACACCTGGCCACCCATAGATGTGATAAGAGTAAAAAGAAAATGCCTGCAGCAAAAAGATGTAACAAACAGGGGACATCTGTCTGTTCTGCAGGGGATTGGTTCAGCAGGGGATTGGATCAGCAGGGGTATGTTTCAGCAGGAGATTGGATCAGCAGGGGTATGGTTCAGCAGGGGTATGGTTCAGCAGGGGAATGGATCAGCAGGGGAATGGTTCAGCAGGGGATTGGATCAGCAGGGGTATGGTTCAGCAGGGGATTGGATCAGCAGGGGTATGGTTCAGCAGGGGATTTGATCAGCAGGGGTATGGTTCAGCAGGGGATTGGATCAGCAGGGGTATGGTTCAGCAGGGGATTGGATCAGCAGGGGTATGGTTCAGCAGGGGATTGGATCAGCAGGGGTATGGTTCAGCAGGGGATTGGATCAGCAGGGGTATGGTTCAGCAGGGGATTGGATCAGCAGGGGATTGGATCAGCAGGGGATTGGATCAGCAGGGGTATGGTTCCGCAGGGGTATGGTTCTGCAGGGGTATGGTTCAGCAGGGGTATGGTTCAGCAGGGGATTGGATCAGCAGGGTATTGGATCGGCAGGGGTATGGTTCAGCAGGGGTATGGTTCAGCAGGGGTATGGTTCAGCAGGGGATTGGATCAGCAGGGGATTGGATCAGCAGGGTATGGTTCAGCAGGGGTATGGTTCAGCAGGGGATTGGATCAGCAGGGGATTGGATCAGCAGGGGATTGGATCAGCAGGGGTATGGTTCAGCAGGGGATTGGATCAGCAGGGGTATGGTTCAGCAGGGGTATGGTTCAGCAGGGGTATGGTTCAGCAGGGGTATGGTTCAGCAGGGGTTTGGATCAGCAGGGGTTTGGATCAGCAGGGGTATGGTTCAGCAGGAGTATGGTTCAGCAGGGGATTGGATCAGCAGGGGTATGGTTCAGCAGGGGTATGGTTCAGCAGGGTATTGGATCAGCAAGGGTATGGTTCAGCAGGGGTATGGTTCAGCAGGGGTATGGTTCAACAGGGGTATGGTTCAGCAGGGGATTATATCAGCAGGGGTATGGTTCAGCAGGATATTGGATCAGAAGGGGTATGGTTCAGCAGGGTATTGGATCAGCAGGGGTATGGTTCAGCAGGGGATTGGATCAGCAGGGGTATGGTTCAGCAGGGGAATGGATCAGCAGGGGTATGGTTCAGCAGGGGTATGGTTCAGCAGGGGTATGGTTCAGCAGGGTATTGGATCAGCAGGGGTATGGTTCAGCAGGGGTATGGATCAGCAGGGGTATGGATCAGCAGGGGATTGGATCAGCAGGGGTATGGTTCAGCAGGGGATTGGATCAGCAGGGGATTGGATCAGCAGGGGATTGGATCAGCAGGGGTAGGGTTCAGCAGGATATTGGATCAGCAGGGGTATGGTTCAGCAGGGGATTGGATCAGCAGGGGTATGGTTCAGCAGGGGATTGGATCAGCAGGGGTATGGTTCAGCAGGGGTATGGTTCAGCAGGGGTATGGTTCAGCAGGGTATTGGATCAGCAGGGGTATGGTTCAACAGGGTATTGGATCAGCAGGGGTATGGATCAGCAGGGGATTGGATCAGCAGGGGTATGGTTCAGCAGGGGATTGGATCAGCAGGGGTATGGTTCAGCAGGGGATTGGATCAGCAGGGGTATGGTTCAGCAGGGGATTGGATCAGCAGGGGTATGGTTCAGCAGGGGATTGGATCAGCAGGGGTATGGTTCAGCAGGGGATTGGATCAGCAGGGGTATGGTTCAGCAGGGGATTGGATCAGAAGGGGTATGGTTCAGCAGGGGATTGGATCAGCAGGGGTATGGTTCAGCAGGGGATTGGATCAGAAGGGGTATGGTTCAGCAGGGGATTGGATCAGAAGGGGTATGGTTCAGCAGGGGATTGGATCAGAAGGGGTATGGTTCAGCAGGGGATTGGATCAGCAGGGGTATGGTTCAGCAGGGGATTGGATCAGCAGGGGTATTGTTCAGCAGGGGATTGGATCAGCAGGGGTATTGTTCAGCAGGGGATTGGATCAGAAGGGGTATTGTTCAGCAGGGGATTGGATCAGAAGGGGTATGGTTCAGCAGGGGATTGGATCACAGATGCCCCGCTGCTCAGACCGGACACGGCTCATATAAAAGGGCCCAAGACCAGCTTTTCGTCTTCACTACCGGCATCCTTTTCGATATGGGTCAGCCTGATGTTATTCTACATAACAATCTAATAGTTAGAAACATGTCAATACAAACTTCCAAGCAGTTAAAAAAAACAAACAGAAGCCTGTGTTCCAATCTGCTTGGTAATAAAAAGAAATCAAGACGTTCCCAGACCCAGCAAAGAATCAGAACAGTGTGTACCCTGGCTGTCACTCAGGATGGTGTTACCTGTTTGCCTAGGGACTGGTTGGTGGCCGTGTTGCTGCAGGATCAGGTCCTCTGTAGTGTTTTCTGGAAGCATTTTCCTGGTGGTGGGAATTTTTCCAGGTCATACGGAGATCTATGATGAAGATGCGCTCCCCTTGGCAGCAGCGGTGTGTGATCTTACCTTGCACATCATAGCATGATCCAGACTGCTGCTGAGAACAACTTTGTTTCTATTTCAAAATACTTTGCCCTTCAGTGACACAGACTGCAACTATTCTTAGCAGCCTATCAGAGAGCGGGAGGGCGGGGCCTGGGCCAGCAGCATAGTGTGCTGTGCCTAACACAAAAACTGCCTGAAACCTGCAGTGTTTACATTGTCTTCATTTGCATTCTTTTTGTCATTAATTTCAGCTTAGGAAACATTTAGAGCAGGCTTTAAAGGTTAGCTAAGGGCCAGCTCCACTATTGCAGCCAGGATTTGTCTACATCCAAAACTTTTTTAGGCACCTAAAACTTGTTTGGGGGTTAAATAGTCTTTTATTTAACCTTGACGCACAAGCTTTATTTCCCTTCTTAAAAAAGATTGAGATTTTCGTTATTATTTTTTTTTTCCTGTTTGCAAAAAAACAAAAAAAAAACAAAAGAGTTAATTGATTAAAACAAAAATGTCAACAATCTCAATGGTCTAAATTAATCTGTATAAAGCACTGGAAAGATACAGTATCTCACAAAAGTGAGTACACCCCTCACATTTTTGTAAATATATTATTCTATCTTTTCATGTGACAACACTGAAGAAATTACACTTTGATACAATGTAAAGTAGTGAGTGTACAGCTTGTATAACAGTGTGAATTTGCTGTCCCCTCAAAATAACTCAACACACAGCCATTAATGTCTAAACGGCTGGCAACAAAAGTGAGTACACCCCTAAGTGAAAATGTCCAAATTGGGCCCAAAGTGTCAATATTTTGTGTGGAGACCAGTATGAGAGAGTGAGAGCAATAACACCAAATTTAACACACCTGCTCCCCATTCACACCTGAGACCTAGTAACACTAAAGAGTCACCTGACACCGGGGAGGGAAAATGGCTAATTGGGCCCAATTTGGCCTTTTTTACTTAGGGGTGTACTCACTTTTGTTGTCAGAGGTTTAGACATTAATGGCTGTGTGTTAAGTTATTTTGAGGGGACAGAAAATGTACACTGTAATACAAGCTGTACACTCACTACTTTACATTGTAGCAAAGTGTAATTTCTTCAGTGTTGTCACATAAAAAAAGATATAATAAAATATTTACAAAAATGTGAGGGGTGTACTCACTTTTGTTATATACTGTATTATTATTGTACAGGAGTTATATGATGCCAACAATTTGAGCGGCGCTTTACAAAAAAAGGCAGATGCAAGACAAAAGGATTAGGAGGGCCCTGCTCGTGATACACCAAATTGATGGGATGCAATAACAACAATATGCTGCAATCAATCTGATTTATTTCTCTTAGGCCCCTTTCACACTGGGGCGGTTTTCAGGCGGTACGGCGCTAAAAATAGCGCCTGTATACCGCCTGAAAAAACCGGCCCCATTCACTCCAGTGTGAAAGCCGGCGGGCTTTCACACTGGAGCGGTGCGCTAGCAGGACCGCAACAAAAGTCCTGCTAGCAGCATCTTTGGAGCGGTGAAGGAGCGGTGTATTCACCGCTCCTATACTGCTCCTTCCCATTGGAATCAATGGGAAACCGCGGGGATACCGCCCGCAAACCGCCGCTGCAGCGGCGCTTTGCGGAGGTTTTTAACCCTTTTGCGGCCGCTAGCGGGGGTTAAAACCACCCCGCTAGCGGCCGCATACCGCGGGTAAAACGATGGTAAAGCAGCGCTAAATATAGCGCTGCTTTACCGTCGCCGCCCCGCACCGCCCCAGTGTGAAGCCAGCCTTAGGGCTCTTTCAAAATCCCCGCTGAGCAGGCGGATGACAGGTCCATGCCCGATCCGCTGATGCTTAGCGGACGCAGCCCACTTTCTTCTATGGGAGGTCGGAAGTAAACGAACCACCTGTCTGTATACATCCGACTGTCATCCAACCTGCTAGATGGATGGGGAACAGATTCCACATCCGTTTTTAGCGGATAGGATTGGCTCAGATGTCAGCAGGTATAAATGGACATGTGTCCATTTACATCCATTGCTCCATAGAGGGCAATGGGAAGTCTGATTGGGTATGCCTAAAAAACTGACAGGCGGACCCGATCTGTCTGCCTATGTGAAAGGGGCCTTATGATGAAAACAAATAGTAACATCACAGTATTAGCAATGAACGTGCAATGGAAACTGATGCTTGTTTATTGCTATTACTGTGATGTTATAATTTTTATTGTAAGAGGAAAATAAAAGATTGATTTCAGCAGATCAATGGTATCGCATAATATCTATTTGATACAATATTGCGGAGAACGCTTGGCGTGTATAGTAAAACCTTGGATTGCAAGCATTATTCGTTCCAGAAACATGCTTGTAATCCAAAGCACTTCCAAAGCACGTATATCAAAGCAAATTTTCCCATAAGAAATAATGGAGACTCAAATGATTCGTCCCACAACCATTTATTCATAGTCCTTCAGTTTATAGTCCATATAAAAAGATTATAGCGACCAGGTTGTGTAACCATAAAGTGTCCATCCACAAATGGCAGCCTCCACAAGGGGATTAGAAGCAAAATCCAGCAGGAGCTACAGAGTATTAAAGAGTAGAGAGGCGCCTCTAAGTGTAGCAACATGTTGCTAAATGTTGTACCTTCATTAAATGTAACCATATTGCTACACTTAGAGGCGCCTCTCTTCTCTTTTATACTCAGTTGTGACATGACGCTACTTGTATATCAAGATAATCGCTTATATATCAAGTCATAATTTATTAAAAAAATGTTGCTTGTCTTGCTCTCAAACCAAGGTTTTACTGTAGACCCTTTATCTGCCTGGCAGCACTAGGGTCGTTGGTTCAAAACCCAACCATGACACTACCTGCATGGAGTTTGTATGTTCTCCCTGTGCCTTTGTGTGTTTCTTCTTGGTTTCCTCTCCCACTCCAGAGACGTGCTGGTAGGTTCATTGGCTCCTGTCTAAACTGGCCTTAGTATGTGTATGAATGAATGTGAGTTAGGGACCTTAGAGTAAGGCTCTTGAGGGCAGGGACCAATGTGAATGTATAATATATATGTAAAGTGTTGTGTAAAATGTCAGAGCTATATAGGTACCTGTAATTGAAATAAAGAATACAATTCTATGACTTACACCAGTATGTGCAGCTCACACAAATTAACATGTACAGTATATGTATAGCTAGATACAGTGGTGTGAAAAAGTGTTTGCCCCCTTCCTCATTTCCTGTTCCTTTGCATGTTTGTCACACTTAAGTGTTTCGGAACATCAAACCAATTTAAACAATAGTCAAGGACAACACAAGTAAACACAAAATGCAATTTGTAAATGAAGGTGTTTATTATTAAAGGTGAAAAAAAATCCAAACCATCATGGCCCTGTGTGAAAAAGTGATTGCCCCCTAGACCTAATAACTGGTTGGGCCACCCTTAGCAGCAACAACTGCAACCAAGCGTTTGCGATAACATGCAATGAGGCTTTTACGGCGTCCTGGAGGAATTTTGGCCCACTCATCTTTGCAGAATTGTCCTAATTCAGTTACATTAGAGGGTTTTCGAGCATGAACAGCCTTTTTAAGGTCATACCACAACATCTCAATAGGATTCAGGTCAGGACTTTGGCTAGGCCACTCCAAAGTCTTCATTTTGTTTTTCTTCAGCCATTCGGTGGTGGACTTGCTGGTGTGTTTAGGATCATTGTCCTGCTGCAGAACCCAAGTTCGTTTCAGCTTGAGTACACGAACAGATGGTCGGACATTCTCCTTCAGGATCTCTTGGTAGACAGCAGAATTCATAGTTCCTTTTATCACGGCAAGTCTTCCAGATCCTGAAGCAGCAAAACAGCCCCAGACCATCACACTACCACCACCATATTTTACTGTTGGTATAATGTTCTTTTTCTGAAATGCAGTGTTCCTTCTACGCCAGATATACTTGGACACACACCTTCCAAAGAGTTCCACTTTTGTCTCATCGGTCCACAGAATGTTGTCCCAAAAGTCTTGGGGATCATCAAGATGTGTTGTGGAGAAATTGAGACGAGCTTTGATGTTCTTTTTGCTCAGCAGTGGTTTTCTCCTTGGAACTCTGCCATGCAGGCCATTTTTGCCCAGTCTTTTCCTGATGGTGGAGGCATGAACGCTGACCTTAACTGAGGCAAGTGAGGCCTGCAGTTCCTTGGACGTTGTTGTGGGGTCTTTTGTGACCTCTTGGATGAGTCGTCGCTGCGCTCTTGGGGTAATTTTGGGCGGCCGGCCACTCCTGGGAAGGTTCACCACTGTTCCATGTCTTCGCCATTTGTGGATAATGGCTCTCACTGTGGTTCGCTGGATTCCCAAAGCTTTGGAAATGGCTTTATAACCCTTTCCAGACTGATAGATCTCAATTACTTTCTTTCTCAATTGTTCCTGAATTTCTTTGGGTCTCGGCATGATGTGTAGCTTTTAAGGATCTTCTGGTGGACCTTACTGTGTCAAGCAGCTCCTATTTAAGTGATGCCTTGATTGTGAACAGGTGTGGCAATAATCAGGCCTGGGTGTGGATAGAGAAATTGAACTCAGGTGTGGACAACCACAGTTATAGTATGTTTTAACAAGGGGGGCAATCACTTTTTCACACAGGGCCATGATGGTTTGGATTTTTTTTCACCTTTAATAATAAACACCTTCATTTACAAATTGCATTTTGTGTTTACTTGTGTTGTCCTTGACTATTGTTTAAATTGGTTTGATGTTCCGAAACACTTAAGTGTGACAAACATGCAAAGGAACAGGAAATGAGGAAGGTGGCAAACACTTTTTCACACCACTGTAGATAGCTAGCTAGATAGATAGATAGATAGATAGATAGATAGATAGATAGATAGATAGATAGATAGATAGATAGATAGATAGATAGATAGATATTGCAAATAAATAGGCAAGCTTATGAAAATGCATTGGACACTGTGACTCTGTTCTCATATACTAGGTTTGCTATGCTCACAAATGTTGGTAGGATAACATCTACGACAGTACCATAGGAATCAGATAACCAGAAAAACTGTCATGGTACTACAAATAAAACACAAAATATTACTATGAATACATCTAACTGGTTTTCTAATCACTTTCCAGTATCTGCTACAGTACTAGTTGGTATCATATGATACGTTTTTATTATCATGCAGAATATATTATTTTAGTATACATGACAGAGGGAAGTGTATCTCTAGGCAAAACCATTGGAGTGGGGAAGGGTTAGCCCTTCCATCGAATTGTATTGCTGTTTATTGCCCCCTGGGGAGATACATGAAGAAAAATGCAACAGTGTGTCCCCAGAACAAGAGGTAAAGGAAAACCAGTGGGGACAACTGTTAAAGATAGAAATTCTACTCACTTTGATAGATCTTCTCTAACTTCTTGTTGCATCTCTGGGACAAGAAGTGAAGGGGAATTTCCCCAATGGTACACAGCTGGCAAAATAATAATAATAATAATGATAATGACCTGGCATAATTTTTTATATTAGTGGCAAGAAAACCATTTTTTTTTATCCAAATAATAAATATAATTGGTGATGCTTGCATTATCCTGTTGAGTCAAAGGAAATATAATTCATACTTTCAATGACTGTATCGTGTCTACAAAAATGAAAACATTACTGCAAACCTCAGTAACAGTGTGAGTGGATCTGAGTTACAATTTTGGGGGTGTTTTTTCTAGCCCATGTCATTTTAACACTTTAAAGAGTGGAATACTGTGATTACATTTTTAAATCTAGAATTGTGAATGACTATACAACAATAAAAAGTATAGTTTGCTGCTGCGGGGCATGGCTATGGCTAGGAATAAACTTTTAAGGACTCTGTGGATGAACAAATGGAAGTTTGTGTGCCCACTGTTGGTGGACTAAAACACCCATTTACTATAAAGCGAAAAAATAATTATAAATTTGCTGGCAGTTCTAAATTATAGAGGGGAAAATGTTGTTTAATGTAGGTTTGTGGGACATTTTTGGAGAAGATTTTTTTTTAAAAAAGATTTTTTATTAGAGCTTTAAGATTGCCCAGTTGAATGCAGAAAAAAATATACAATTTAGGTTTTATCTAAAGAATCCTTCTGAGAAAATGGAAGATCAATATCAATGTAAAGCATTCCTCTGAAGAGGGGAAAAATTGGCCTTAAATTGAGCTAATATGAGAGATTTGTCTGTTAGACATGGAGATAAGTAAGACGTTTGAATGCCAGTAAAGGATTGTCTTGGGATGTCCCTGACTCAAAATCTGGGCTGGAAAATATATGAGTCATTGAGAAGACTATGTACTGAATAGAGAATTTAAATTGAAACCTTCTTCAGTTAGAGGATAATAGATGACATTTCTAATTATAGATATAAAGATTACGAAGGACTGCATTCTATCTGTAAGGGGCGTAGACTGGACTTTCTGAAAAAGACTGCCCTCTTGGAAGAACCTGCCCTAATAAAGGTAGATTGCCATGTGAAAAACTGTCCTGTTAGAGAAAATGTTTCCTGTTAGAAGCTGTCCTGGCAAAGACTGCCAGCTGACAGACTACGTTATAGAGAGACTGCAAGGTGATAAACTGACCAATAGTAAAAGTTTTTTGATTTCACATTCAACACAATGGGACTTGGAAAGCACCAAAGAATGTCTCAATAATTTATAAAAAATAACAGCAAAGTATTGAGACATTGTTTGGTACCTTTAAAGTCTCTTTGCGTTGAATGTGGAATAAAAAATAAGGCAAGATAAATGTAGGTGCCTACAAATTGATTACCTAATAACCTGGGTCCATAAAGGTTTATGTAAAGTGACCATTAGTGAAAGTCATGATGTTCTTTCCTGTTAGAGGCTGCATGTTGGGAAAGACTCCACTGTTAAAGTCTTTCCCCTTAGAGACTGCTATGTGAGAGAATGTCCTGTTGGTGTGTCCTTTTACAAACTGTCCTTGTCAAGGGATTCCATGTGATAGACTATCATTATACAGAAAGACTTCTATATAACATGTTGCCCCATAAGATGGACACTGCCAGTAAGGGTCTGCTCATTAAGAGACTACACGAGAGAGAAACAACTGTATTATAGATTTAAAGTGACATTAAAGGCAGCTTTTTTTTAAAATAACATATTAGGGGGTCGCTCTGGTTTACAGTAGGTAAAGTGCCATCACCCCTGGTGAATACACAAGAGAAAACCCTCTAGGGTGGGACTATGTAGGGACTATGTAGGCACTGAGAAAACATCTGATATATATAAAATTTATTTATTGATACAAAGAGATAAAATCTAGTAGGACATACAGAACATAATGCAATATGTGATTACAAATACAAGGATCTCATGAAACAAATGACATCTAATGCGTTTTGATGAATTTTCTTGAGAGGTGTCAGACATTTGATGTTACAAAAGTTTGTCTGAACGATAGATGCCTACATTAATACACAAAACAATATATGTTTTTTTTGACAGTGTATATAGAAAATACATCCTCCGGGACTGTGACATCATATGGGGGCGTGGTCACCATATGACATGAGCAGGTGACCCGCCCCTTGTCCCTATATAACTTTCAGTGCAACACGTCAGAGCCATTAGAACAGGAAACAGCGACGAGTCAACATCGGAAGAAGAAAGAAGAACAAGAAGCAGAAGAAGGAGAAGCAGAAGGCGGCGGCGGCAACACAGCAACACAGCAAGAGAGCAACACAGCAAGAGCTACGGGGGCTACGGAAGGAGTGACAGTGGACAAGGAGATTGTTGAATAGGCCACTTTGGCAGCTGCATTGGAATGCAAACTACTCTTAGCCTGGGTGACAGAGGGTGAGGAGGATGAGGAAGTTTTGGTTATCCACTCCACCAACTCTTCTGCATGTTGTGGCTCAATAATACGGGCAGCAGCAGAAAAAAAGGACAAGCGTGCCCCACGGCCACCTGCAGAGGATGCACCATGTCCATGACCACCACTGTTGACTGTAGACACAGAGCCTGCTTGCCCTCTTTTATTGACCTGTGAGCATCTGCCTCTCCTTGGTGGCCTTCCGGACATGATGTATTTTTTGTTTTGCAACACCACACTACACTGTATTATATACTGTGTACACCACCTGAAGAGTATTAGAAACTATACACCACAGAATGCACTGTAGATATAGGCTACACTGAATGCAGAGTATATGTACATATATATATATATATCAAATATACTGCCACTAACTGAATAACCTGCCTGCTTAATCTAACTCAAGCTATCTCTCTGTCCACGCCAATAACACTATACACGGCCGCTATGTAAGCAGCCTTATATAGAGTGGGGTGTGGACTTAGTCCCCCTGAGCCATGATTGGCCAAAGGCACCCTGCCTTTGGCCAATTATGGCTCTCTCAGCAAAGCATGCTGTGATTGGCCAAAGCATGCAGGTTAGGTACATGCTTTGGCCAATCATCATACAGCAATGCACTGCGATCTTGCAGTACATTATGGGGCATTCCGCAGCGCTTGAATTTCCCGCGAACACCCCTTATGTTCGGTTTGTTTTAGAACAAATTAATGTTACGTTCATCTCGAACCGCTGGCTCATCCCTAGTGAGGTCACCACATAGGCTCTGCAGCCATTGTCAGCGATCTCTCCTCTACACTTAAGACGGCGCTGCAAAGATCATGTGACCGAAATGGAGAACCCTCAGGATAGGTAAGTATACACATCTTTCCTTTATAGGGTATATAGAATAGGTTTAGAATGGGGGTGGGAGTAGATTTAGGCTTTGTTAGGTTTTGACTGAAATTTTACTTTAGCCAAAGCAAGACCACTACAAAATCCTGACTGGTGACTTTGGAGTCAAGTTTTGGACTTTGCACAATGTTCCTTGCCTCATGTTATCCAGTAAGCTCACTGGTGCCAGATATTTATAGTAAGGCAAATGTTAGGCAAGCTAAATGTGTTTGTGTACACAGATGTTTGTCCATATACCCCTTTGTTTGACTTTGACATATACCCCTTCGTTTGACTTGTGCTCATCATGTAGTGAGCAGAATGCAATTGCTTTGGTCTTAAGATTAACAAAATGCAGATTAGGCACAGTAAGATCCAGGATATGTTAAGTGCAATGTTTCCAGTTGTTGTTACCCTAACAGCCTACTATACAAAACTTTCCATCAAAACATATTAAATTACTTTGAAACATTTTCAGCTCTCTTCATAATGGTTCTCTCTGACAATTTGCAGCTAACTTCAGAGTTGATGCTGTATCTGGCTATAATGCCCTGTACACACATTCTGACGACAAAATCCGACGGATTTTTTCCAACGGGTTTTGATCCAAACTTGTCTTGCATACGGTTTCACAAAGTTGTCGGAAAATCTGATCGTTCAGAATGAGGTGACGTACAACACGTACGTCGGGACAATAAACGGGCCAGTAGCCAATAGCTTTCGTCTCGTAATTATTCTGAGCATGCGTGGCACTTTGTCACTATGGGGGATAATAGGCAAGAGGGTTGAAAAATGTAGATGTGCTCTATATACTGTAAATCTTTACATAGTTACATAGTCAGGTTTTAGTCAGGTTAAAAAAAAGTCCAACTAGTTCAACAATAAATAAATAAAAAATAATATCATACAATCCCATATACCCAATCCTATACCCACAGTTGATACAGAGGAAGTTGAAAAACCCCAGCAAAGCTTGATCCAATTTGCTACAGCAGGGGAAAAAATTCCTTCCTGATCCCCCAGAGAGGCAATCAGATTTTCCCTGGATAAACTCTACCTATAAATGTCAGTACCCAATTAAATTAGTTATATTTAGGAAAGAATACAGGCCTTTCTTAAAGCAATCTACTGATCTGGCCAGAACCACCTTTGGAGGAAGTCTATTCCACATTTTCACAGCTCTTGCTGTGAAGAAACCTCTCCGTATTTGGAGATAAAATCTCTTTTCCTCAAGATGTAAAGAGTGGACCACCTATATATTTGTACATGGTGATCATATCCCCCCTTAATCTCCTCTTCTCAAGAAAGAATGAACTCAGTTCCTCTAATCTATCCTCATAGAGTTCCTCCATGCCGCTTATAAGTTTGGTTTCCCTTCTCTGCACTTTCTCCAGTTCCCCAATACCCTTTTTGTGAACTGGTGCCCGAAACTGAACTGCATATTCCAGATGAGGTCTTACTAATAATTTGAACAGGGGCAAAATGCAATCTCTCTCTCTAGAGTCCATACCTCTCTTAATACAAGAAAGGACTTTGCTCGCTTTGGAAACCACAGCTTGTCATTGCATGCTATTATTGAGATTATGGTCTACCCAAACCCCCAGAGCTTTCTCCACTATGGATCCCTTCCCCAGTTGTACTCCCCCTAGTATGTATGATGCGTGCATATTTTTAGCTCCCAAGTGCAAAAATTTACATTTATCTACATTAAACCTCAACTGCCACATAGTCGCTCCAATTAAACAGTGCATTGAGGTCGGCTTGTAAGTTGGAGACCTCCTGTAAGGACGTTATTCCACTGCATACCATAGTGTCATCTGCAAAGACTGAAATGGTACTTTTAATCCCAGACCCTATATCATTTATAAATATATTAAAAAGTAAGGGTCCCAAGACTGAACCTTGGGGTACACCACTTATAACCTTAGACCATTCATGAGCCGTGTGTTGGGAACTGTATCGAACGCTTTTGCAAAATCCAAGTATACCACATCCACCGCCACCCCTCTGTCCAAGGTTTTACTTACCTCTTCATAAAAAGAAATCAGACTTGTTTGACAACTTCTGTCTTTCATGAACCCATGTTGTCTGTTGCTTAAAAAATATATTTTTCCAGCAAGAACTCATCTATGTGCTTTTTGTTATATTACAAGAGCACAAGGTGTATTGCAAAACTTATAAACTGTATTTTTGTTCATTTTCTGTTACCAAGATTGCAAAAAAACTTTGGTATTTAAAGAGGAGGGCCGGGCAAAAAAAAAAAATTAAAAGTCAGCAGCTACAAATACTGCAGCTGCTGACTTTTAATAATCGGACACTTACCTGTCCCGGGGTCCAGCGATGCGGGGGAACGAGACCCCCCCCTCGTTCCCCGCTCCGCTCACGACGCCGGCATTCTTAATGTGGGAACCCGGCTGGGCTTCACAGCCGGGCACCCACTGCGCATGCGCGAGCGGCGCCGTGCGCCGTGATTCGACGCTCACTCATCTGGGACACATGACATGTCCCAGATGACTGTGCGTTGCCTACAGGAAGTGACTTTTAGCCCGGGCAATGAAGGTGGCAGACTTCGAGGGACCCCCTAGCAACAGGCATTTAGAGGTGAGTAAAAAATTTTTTTTTTTCCAATTATTTTTTTTTAATTTTTTTTATGATTTTTAAGCCCCTTTTTGTTTTTTGGTTGCAACCCCACTTTAAAGTGTGTTCAAATATTTTAAGCTGAATTCCAGGTATGTTTAATTTCTTTTTATTTGCATAATTTTATTGGTCCAACTTGGGCCAATGTATGTATGCTTGTTCTATACCTGGCGGGTCCCTGTGGAGGCAGAGAATCACTGTAGTAACCACTGCTACTAAAGTGCTTCTCACTCTCTTCCAGATCCCATGCCACGGGCACCTTTCAGAGAACGTTTTGCATCTTTCTCAATGACAATGATGAGGTGGATATTGTGCCATTACCGACTGTCCTCATCCAATCAGAGAAAGCTTTGTAATCATTGAGAAAATGCAAAGTGTTCTCTGAATGGTGACCATGTCAAGTGAGCAACCTCCTGTGGTCACTATGTAGCAACTGCTTGGCATGAGATCCAGAAGAAAGAGAGGAACACTTTACTAGCAGCGGCTATTACTGTGATTCTCCTCTTCCACAGGGCCAGGGATTGAACATGCATGGATCCAAGCTGGACCAATGTAACTATGCAACAAAAACATACCTGGAATTTAGCTTCTAAAACCAAAATGCAAACTGTCACCCTTGGGGCACTCAGCAGAAAGAACAACTCAGACAGATACTCTAGAAAATGATCATCTGTGGAGTTTGTCCTGACCATTATAATCTGAGAGTGGTTTACCTTACTGGTTTGTAAAAAGAAAAAACAATATAATTCACTAGTGCAGTGCTTTAGAAAACCTGTATTGTAGCCATCAAAGCCGATTACAGTTCAGTTAAAGGTCTCTTTCAAACATTCTCTGCATTGCTTCAAAATGAAAAGTTTGCTTAGTATTTAGCTCTATCAGTTATTTTTAAAGGGAAACTATCATTCTTAGTCCAAGGTCCATTATACCTTGTACTTGTTTATGTAAAAGGAATTAAAGCTGAACTCCGGGCATCTAGCTAAACACACACAAGACCTACATATAAGGGAGTTGTGTCATCTGCCAAAGGATTTGTCTTTTGTGTTCATCCATTTCTGAGATTCACACAGATCCGTCACACAGCACAGCTATGTTTGGTAGGGCAGAAGACCTGTGAATTTTTGGGTTGGAGTAATATAGCTTGTCATTCTTCCAGTCTGTGACTGTACAGTAAAGGAGAATAAGCAGACTGATGAGCCCATCTCTCTGTCACCCTGCTTTTTTTCTATCAGCATGTTCCTTGTTAGCACATGAGCACTACAGCACAACTGGTTGGTTTCTTGTGCATCTCCCTCTAGTAGATCACAAGAAGCTTATGCCAGGTAAAATTCAGGTCCTTAGACTGCTTGTGTTGAAAAAAAAGGAATTTAATTACTGTATATACTCGAGTATAACCCGACCCGAATATAAGCCGAGGCACCTAATTTCACCACAAAAAACTGGGAAAACTTATTGACTCGAGTATAAGCCTAGGGTGAGAAATACGCAGCTGCTGTAAGTGGAAAAGACAGTTAACAATGCCCATTTGCAGCCTCACTGTGCCCATTTGCATGCCTCACTGTGCCCATTTGCAGCCATAGGTCTCCCGAACTTCAAACTCTGTAGTTAAGGGTTCCTAGATGCCCCCTAGCTGCAGCCAAAATTCAGGGTCTCTGGACCCAAAGGGTCCCAAAATGACATTGCTGCAGATGGTCACAATTGACCAACCTTAGGGCCCCATATCTCGGGGGCCACTTGGTGCTAGGAACCCATAATTTGGTGTGCAAACCCAGTGGAACCAGTGGAAAATGTCAAGCACTTTTCTGCAGCAGAGAATGAGAATGAGAATTTTCCGAACCTACTTTGGGGCCCCGTATCTCGGGGCCACTTGGTGCTAGGAAACCCAGCTTTGGATATGTTGTGTTGCAGGTTCCACTGGGTTTGCACACCACAATTTGGGGGTTCCTAGCACCAAGTGGCCCCAGGATATGTTACTTTTCTGCTGCAGAAAAGTGCTTGACTCGAGTATAAGCCGAGGGGGGCACTTTAAGCACAATAAAATCTGCTTAAATTTGGCTTATACTCGAGTATATACGGTATGTATTAATGAATACAGAGCTACACAAGTCTGTATCTTTAATATGTCTAGATAACTATGAGTAAAAAGGCCTACAGTGCCTTGAAAAGCTATTCATACCCCTTGAAATTTTCCACTGTATCAGTACCCCCATGGGGCCGCTGAGTGTAGTAGTTCCACCTGTCACCCTCCTCCAGCCTGTCATTCACTTCCAGTCACTCTACAGACAATGAACAGCCCATCAGCTTTGTTTTTGTTATTTAATTGAGGGATTGTACTTGGATGAGGTAAAAGGGATTATGGGATGCCCAGATTCAATAGTATTAAACGATGAAATGATTGATTGGAACCTCTATAGTCTCTAAAGCTCCAGACTTCTCCAGAACAACGCTTATTTGTAGACTGTTACTTTCTCCCCTGTGCAATACTTGGTTCCTGGCACAGTTAGCACATGGTTAGGCCCAACTCTGAATTAAGCCCAACTTTAGGGATTTACCATTTGTTGGCAGGGACCGCGGTAGTGGCGGAACAACTGCCCTAGCGACCCACGCGGCACTATGGGGCCCGCAGCCGAGTGGGGCCCCAGGGGAGGATGAAGAATGCATACTGCAGCCCCCCCACCCGCACGGTCCCCCAGCCAGGGGAAGTGAGGAGAGGAAGAGGCGAGCTGTCCGTACGAGCAGAGAGCGAGATTGCCCGCTGTAAGAGCTTTCATTTGAATTTCCTGTGTTCCCGGGGCTCACGTCACATAGCCCCACCTGTTGGCCCGGCGCTTTTGATAGACAGAACACCGGTCCAATGCAGGACATGTGACGTCCTCAAAGGCGCTGGGCCAAGAGGTGGGGTTATGTGACATGAGCCCCGGGAACACAGGAAATTCAAATGAAAGCTATTACAGCGGACCATCTCACTCTCTGCTGATCTGGACGGCTCACCTCTTCCTCTGCACAGGTGAAGCTGCATTGTGCATGGGTCATGCTGCATTGGGCACAGGTGAGGCAGTGTTGGGCACAGGTGAGTCTGTATTGGGCACGGGCAGGACATTCTGCATTGGGCACAGGTGAGGCTGCATTGGGCACTGGACAGGCTGCATTGGGTACAGGCAGGTCACGCTGCATTGTGCACAGGTCACGCTGCACTGGGCACAGGCCACGCTGCACTGGGCACAGGTGGGGCTATATTGTGCATGGGCAGGCCCCACTGCATTGGGAACAGGCAGGCCACATTGGGCACAGGTGAGGCTGCATTGGGCACAGGTGAGGCTGCATTGGGCACTGGACATGCTGCATTGGACACTGGACATGCTGCATTGTTCACAGGCAGGCCACGCTGCATTGGGCACAGGCCACGCTGCATTGGGCACAGGTGAGGCTGTTCTGGGCATGGGCAGGCCAAGCTGCGTTGGGCACAGGCCACGCTGCGTTGGGCACAGGCCATGCTGTGTTGGGCACAGGTGGGCACAGGTGAGGCAGTATTGGGCACAGGTGAGGCTGTATTGGGCACGGGCAAGCCACGCTGCATTGGGCACAGGTGAGGCTGCATTGGGCACAGGTGAGGCTGCATTGGGCACTGGACATGCTGCATTGGGCACAGGCAGGTCACGCTGCATTGGACACAGACCACGCTTTAATTTAAGCCTGCCATTTTTTGTGTGGGGGGGGGGGGGGCTGTTTGCAGGGGGGGGGGGCTGTGGTTTTTGCTATGGGGCCCTGTGATTTCTAGTTATGCCCCTGGACCACGGGCCACTTTGATGTAGCAACCAATGATGCTAGCTAGCTGTATTTGAGGTGAACTACTGATCTCAGTCAGTCCTGTGCAGACTATGACAGCCCTGCTGGCTGAAGCTGCCCGTCTTCAATGCCAGTAACATCACAGTCTCTCCCGCTGGCTCTACATTCACTCCTGGTATGCCTCTCCCAGCCCTCCTGACTGTGACTATCACTCACTGATACCTGGTGGATACCTCCTAAAGACTTGTCTGGCAGTGTTCCCCGCTGTCCTCTCCTGCTCCTGTTCAGGACATCCTGGGTGCCCAACAATGAAAGCTCAGGGGGGAACGGGAGGGACAGTTGCAGACAGGTAGTAATACATGCAAATACTTCTGTCCAGAACTGCGCCACTCTAGGGCAAGTCCAAAACATGTGGTAATATGTTCCAACATTAGAGTGACAGCGTGAACAGTCGGGAGACCTTTGTGGATAAATTCTGTGCGGTCTCTGAGGCGTATAATATATTCTATGCAAAAATGTAGCTTGAATCAATTTATCTTGCAAAGAAATAACCAACCTAGAGCTATCCTTAACCACTTCAGCCCCGGACCAATTGGCAGCCAAAGGACCAGGCCCCTTTTTGCGATTCGGCACTGTGTCGCTTTAACTGACAATTGCGCGGTCGTGCGACGTGGCTCCCAAACAAAATTGGCGTCCTTTTTTTCCCACAAATAGAGCTTTCTTTTGGTGGTATTTGATCGCCCCTGCGGTTTTAATTTTTTGCGCTATAAACAAAAATAGAGCGACAATTTTGAAAAAAATGCAATATTTTTAACTTTTTGCTATAATAACTATCCCCCAAAAATATATAAAAAAACATTTTTTTTCCTCAGTTTAGGCCGATACGTATTCTTCTACATATTTTTGGTAAAAAAAATCGCAATTAGCGATTATTGATTAGTTTGCGCAAAAGTTATAGCGTTTACAAAATAGGGGGTAGTTTTATAGCATTTTTATTAATATTTTTTTTTTACTAGTAATGGCAGCGATCAGCGATTTTTATTGTGACTGCGACATTATGGCAGACACATCGGACATTTTTGACACATTTTTGGGACATTTGTCATTTATACAGAAATCAGTGCTATTTAAATAGCACTGATTCCTATGTAAATGACAGTGGCAGTGAAGGAGTTAACCACTAGGGGGCGGGGAGGAGTCAGTGTGACGTGTTGTGTTTCTTTTTACTGTAGGGGGGCGTGGCTGTACGTCTGACGTCATTGATCGGCTTTCCCGATGACAGGGAACAGCCGATCACTGACAGTCAGTGTAGGAAGCGCGGGGAGAGGTTTGTTTACACAAACCTCTCCCCGTTCTTCAGCTCCGTAACCCGATCGCGGGATACCAGCAGCGATCGGGTCCGCTGGTCCCACGGCCGTGATCACGGAGCTCCCGACCGGGTTGCGAGCGCGCCGCTGGCGGCGCGCGCGCGACCCACAGGCAGGCACATGCACAATCACGTACAGGTACGTGATTTTGCCTGCCCGTGCCATTTTGCCGACGTATATCGGTGTTAGGCGGTCGGGAAGTGGTTAAAACATTCCTCCCAGGACTCCCTGTCCCTAAAGATCCTCTTTAACCATTATACTGTGGCAGGTCGGCACGTTCCCGCGAACCGTCATAGCTGTATGTTGGTCCTTTAAGTGGGGATAGCAGGCACGTGCCCGCTGCACTCGCCCATTGCGATCGCGGGCACGGGAGCCAGAACAGGGACATGTGTGTGTAAACACACAAATCCCTGTTCGGTGAGGAGAGACATATGGTGTGTTCCTACTAGCTAGGAACAATGATCTGTCATCTCCTCTAGTCAGTCCCATACCGACACAGTTAGAACACACACGAGGGAACACAGTTAACCCCTTGATTGCCCCATAGTGTTAACCCCTTCCCTGCCAGTGACATTTACACAGTAATCAGTGCATTTTTATAGCACTGATCACTGTATAAATGTCAATGGTCCAAAAAATGTGTCAAAAGTGTCCGATCTGTCCGCCATAATGTCGCAGTAGTATTTTTGTCTACTTTTGTGCAAACCAATCAATATATGCTTATTGCGATTTTATTACCAAAAATATGTAGAAGAATACATATTGTACTAAACTGAGGAAAAAAGTAGCTTTTTAAAAAAAAAAAAAAGGGGGATATTTATTATAGCAAAAAGTACAAAATATTGGCGGTTATTTACGAAAGGCAAATGCACTTTGCACTAAAAGTGCAAACTACAAGTGCACTGAAAGTGCACTTGGAAGTACAGGCGCTGTAGATCCAAGGGGGACATGCAAGGAAAATAAAAAACAGCATTTTAGCTTGCACATGATTGGATGATAAAATCAACAGAGCTTCCACTCATTTTCAGATCTTCCCCTCAGATTTACAGCGACTGCACTTCCAAGTGCACTTTCAGTGCAATTTCAAGTGCACTTTTCACTTGTAGTTTGCACTTGTAGTGCAACGTGGATTTGCCTTTCGTAAATAACCCCCATTGTATTTTTTTCAAAATAATTTTTTTGTTAATAGCGCAAAAAATAAAAACCTCAGAGGTGATCAAATACCACCAAAAGAAAGCTGTATTTGTGTGAAAAAAAGGACGTCACTTTTGTTTGGGTGCAGCGGTGCACGACCGCGCAATTGTCAGTTAAAGCGACGCAGTGCCGTATCGCAAAGTATGGCCTGGTCATTGAGCATCCAAATCTTCTGGGGCTGAAGTGGTTAACAATGTAAATAGACCTTTGCTGACTTTAAAGAGATGTGCATATAATTATTTGTGCATGATT
This sequence comes from Lithobates sylvaticus, assembly GCA_028564925.1. Lineage (NCBI taxonomy): Eukaryota > Metazoa > Chordata > Amphibia > Anura > Ranidae > Lithobates > Lithobates sylvaticus. Next base: position 232,445,578 of record CM053028.1, on the reverse strand, counting down.
ACGACTATGCACATTATAGTATTGTTCAGTTGTAGCTTTTCAGAACCAAATCTGTAAACTTTGGCACAAATTTAGCCTTTTGGCAAACAGCAACCCTACATGAGAATAGCAGTCTGCATGATTACAGGTAAATAATCCTGGGGCCACTATTGCAGCTGTCTGTTTATATCCTTTTGCTGACACTTCAGTGCCCCCATATTCCCCACTGAGCACCGCCAAGCATTCTTCCACTGAACAACGCATTTTAGCCCCCCCCGTCCCCTAACTGTCTAACTGCCACTTTTGCTGAACAGTTGGGTCTGTTAAAGATAGCGACAGAATCAACAAGTGAAAATATGGGGTAAAAAAGCCTGATTAAAAAAAAAAAAAAAAAAAAAACAAATGGAGCCACCACATTATTTAGGAACTGGTCAGCTGCAATATAATCATTTTTTTGTTTTGGGGTTTATTATCGCTTTCAGAAAAATTCCTTAGCAAGTATAGCTTGCTTTAAAGTTTCAAAGTGCAGAAGTGTTTTGAGTCTTATCATAGTATGAGCCAGCACAGTAAACAATAAGAAATGCTTAAAAGCCAAACAGAGGAAATGCAGTAGGCTTCAGGTAATCCTGACTGAAGCAGAAAAGCCACGGATTGTTTGACACATGCAAGTAGATAATTAGGACAAGGATACAAGGAGAGACAAAACGACTTCCTATTCGCTGAGCCGGCCTAAATAGCATAGGTATTTACTGTAACTAAGTGGGTGGGACTAATTATTTAATTGCAATCTAATGTGTTCTTTGTGCTTCTGGCTCCTGCATTAGTTGGAATCCTCCTCCTCTGATCCCTCCACCCCCTCCATAGTAATCTGCCACTGCGGCAGGGGTTAATAGAGCAATGGGACCTGCCATATGCACTCATCAACAGTGCCAACTATGCCCGCCCTTTCTGCCCACCATCCTCCATTCATAGAAGCCGTACTATAGCTTCCATGAAAGAAGAACGATCTATGAATGGAGGATAGGCGGATGAATTAAAGGTCCATTTACTCTATTTATAAATTATTTTGCATGTAAAGAAGCCATAGTACAGCTTCTATAAATAGAGGAGTGGGTGGAAAGAGCGGGCATAGTCGGCACTCTAGATGGGCGCATAAGACAAGTCCCTCGGCTCTATTAATCCCCAAAGCATCAGAAGATTATGGCAGTGGGGGAAAGGAGGGATTGGAGGAGGAAGATTACAATTATTCTATTTGACTCAAGTTACCAGCACTTTCTTGCTTAGCCAGCACTTAAATCCAAGATATCTGCTAGTGACAGATATGGTGACACCGCTCTCTCAGTCTAGCGATTGGCTGCTAAACTTGGTCACTGTCAGGATCCCCCTAGTTCTATTAGTCCACTACACGTTTTGTTCAAAAATATAGCTATAATTAAAGGTGAACCTCTGAACCCCCAAAATGCTTAGGATTACTATGTTGCAAGATACTGAATAAAATTAAATGTGGAATTTATATATTCTACTTTTGGTGCTTTTCTCTTTGCACACCAAATCCTTACTCAAGTAAGGGCCGAACTTCAGCCACCACTTCTTGAAGAGCTGCCTAATGGTCATTATTCCTTCTACACTGCTTAAGACCCAACTGAAAGTACCCAATGCTATAAGAGGTCCAGATCCCAACACCATCATTCTACTTCCTTTGCCCTGAATGTCATCTTTATTTTTTTAAATTATTTTACTATGGTTCCTCTTTAAATAAAAACTTTGCACTGCACTACCTACCTTCCCCACATTCCTGCATCGCTTGTGACCATTCCTCTTTTGGGTTAAACGACATCCAGCATCATTCATCCCACTTCCTGTGAGCCCAGACTGTCATTAACACACCTCCTGGGGGTGTCTTATTATGTAGTGTGGTCTTACATTGCTGCATAGAATGGGGCTCCCAAATCACAATGCTACCAACGCTGGGGAAGAAGGACCAGTTCTTCACATAACCACCTGGAAGACACTTGAAATTTTTCGATATGTGTCCTATATATTTTTTACCAAATAGATGCAGGGAGGGGTGCAGAAGGGGAGGGATGGTCAACCTGGGGTTAGGCTTAAAATCTCTGCATTTTTCTCAGAGTGCAGTGATACCGTGAGGGTAAAAAGTATTTGATCCCCTGCTGATTTTGCCTGTTTGCCCACTGACAAAGAAATGATCAGTCTAAAATTTTAATGGTAGGTTTATTTTAACAGTGAGAGACAGAAAAACAACAAAAAAATCCAGAAAAATGCATTTAAAAAAAGGTATAAAGTGATTTGCATTGTAATGTGTGAAATAAATATTTGACCCCTTTGCAAAACATGACTTAGTACTTGGTGGCAAAACCCTTGTTGGCAATCACAGAGGTCAGACGTTTCTTGTAGTTGGCCACCAGGTTTGCACACATCTCAGGAGGGATTTTGTCCCACTCCTCTTTGCAGATCCTCTCCAAGTCATTAAGGTTTCGAGGCTGACGTTTGGTAACTCAAACCTTCAGCTCCCTCCACATATTTTCTATGGGATTAAGGTCTGGAGACTGGCTAGGCCTTTCCAGGACCTTAATGTGGTTATTCTTGAGCCACTCCTTTGTTGCCTTGGCCGTGTGTTTTGGGTCATTGTCCTTCTAGAATACCCATCCACTACCCATTTTCAATTCCCTAGCTAGGGATGGAGGTCCTCCCCAAGATTTGATGGTGCATGGCCCTGTCTATCATCCCTTTGATGCAGTGAAGTTGTCCTGTCCCCTTAGCAGAAAAACACCCCCAAAGCATAATGTTTCCGCCTCCATGTTTGATAGTGGGGATGGTGTTCTTGGGGTCATAGGCAGCATTCCTTCTCCGCAAACACGGCGGGTTGAGTTGATGCCAAAAAGCTTGATTTTGGGCTCATCTGACCTCAACACTTTCACCCAGTTCTCCTCTGATTCATTCAGATGTTTATTAGAAAATTTCAGATGGGCCTGTACATGTGCTTTCTGCAAGGTGAGCAGGGGGACCTTGCGGGCGCTGCAGGATTTCAGTCCCTTACGGCATAGTGTGTTACTAATTGTTTTCTTGGTGACTATGGTCCCAGCTGCCTTGAGATCATTGACAAGATTCTTCCATGTAGTTCTGGGCTGATTCCTCGCCGTTCTCATGATCATTGAAACTCCACGAGGTGAGATGTTGCATGGAGCCCCAGACCGAGGGAGATTGACAATTTTTTTTTGTTTCTTCCATTTGCGAATAATCGCACCAACTGCTCTCACCCTCTCGTACAGCTGCTTGGCGATGGTCTTGTAGCCCATTCCAGCCTTGTGTAGGTCTAAAATCTTGTCCCTGACATCCTTGGGCAGCTCTTTGGTATTGGCCATGGTGGAGAGATTGGAATCTGATTTATTGCTTCTGTGGACAGGTGTCTTTTATACAGGTAACAAGCTGAGATTAGAAGCACTCCTTTTAAGAGAGTGCTCCTAATCTCAGCTTGGTACCGATATAGAAGAAACATGGGAGCCAGAAATCTTGCTGATTGATAGGGGACCAAATACTTATTTCACTCATTAAAATGCAAATCAATTTATAACTTTTTTGAAATGTGTTTTTCTGGTTATTTTTGTTATTCTATCTCTCACTGTTAAAATAAACCTACCATTAAAATTATAGAGTGATCATTTTCTTTGTCAGTGGGCAAATGTACAAAATCAGCAGGGGATCACATATTTGTAGTGCTAAGTAATTTGTTAATTATAACATGAAAAGCAGCAAAATAGATCCCCTGCAGCCAGCCACAATAGACTCCCCAGCAACAATAGACCCCCCCCCACACAACAATGCCCCCCCCCCCCCCGCAACACAATACCACCCAGCAACAATATATCCAACCCAGCAGCAATAGCAGATCTCCCAGCACTAAAAACAACAACAAAAGAAATTATGCACTGACCTAGTGCATTACCAACATAACTATTTTTATTGAATGATAAAAAGCAAACTCTTAGCAAGCATAGGCATGTAAAATGATGCTGCTGAGACCACCTCAAGCTCCACAGTGCTCAGCCAGTGGTGTGGGAAGCCCTTGTAGCACCCAAAGACAAATGTGTTTGGAGGGCTGATCCCTCTTCGTCAGAGCCAAACTATCTCCTAGAGATCTCCTAGCAGCCAGCATCAATAGACCCTCCAGAAGACAGCAACAATAGACCACTCTCTCAACAGTAGATCCCTCGCAGCAACAACTGACCCCATGGGGATATAAGACCCCTCCCAGCAACAATAGGTCATCCACCAGCAACAATAAACCAGTGACAATAGATCCCCAGCGGCCATCATCAGTAGACCCTCCAGCACCTCTTGCCATTACATACATTCAGTGCTGGAGGTGCCCTGGTATTTTATAGGAAAGAAGATACAAAGTCACCCAAGAGAAAGGTACATCACAGATTTATTGTGAAAACATTGTCACTGACATTTCAGGGCCTCACAGCGTCCCTTCCTCAAAGTGACATAATGAGAAATGGCAGTATTTTTTGGACTTATGTAAAACTTTTTTCACAACAAATCTGTAATACACACTTGTCTGGAGTGCTGGTGATTGTGTATTTTCTTATATAGTTCTGTCATGGCACCAACCGTCGCAATCACTTTAAGCACCCAGTGATCACTTAAATGTCTGGTACCTCCAGGAGTGCCACTTCATATTTAGACTTTATCTAGTAATTTATAGGCTATGCCATACTCTATTTTTAATGAGCATTTTCTCTACCCATATAAACATGAATGTTCAGACAAACTAAACATTCCTGCTTATGGAGCTTTTGACATTCACAGGTGCTGGGGAGGGAGGCTGTTCATATTATGAATGGCTAATCACCCTTTGTCTATGGGAATTCTATCAGAGGCATGGAGGGCTCGAGAGTATGCCGGTTCAAAGGTGAGTATAAGATGTGGGGTTTAAACTGAGCATGCGGCTAATTGTGAGAAATACTTTTTAATGGGGTCTGTTTAAATAGTTATAGGCATTTCCGTCTCTAATGCTCTCAGCTGCTTAGCAATCCTTTTTTTCTGATCAGCAATTGCACACTGATGGGGAGGGGGTGGAGTCAAGAGTGTTGCTAGGAAGACCTATAGTATTCTTGGGCACCTTGAAGAAAATAAATCTTTAGCATGCAACGGTGCTTGTGGTCACATTGAGCAGAACAATGGGCATAGCTTAGAGGCACATGGTTAAATAGATCATGAGCCCATTAATAATATACACTGCACACATGTGTCCTTCTACACAAAAATACACTTTAATTACTGTGCCACAAGTTACACTCCCAAAGACGCCTTCAGGATAATAATTGTTTTTTTTTAAATAACACTCTTCAATTATAAGCTTTTCTGAACGCGGAGACATGGAGCTAACATTTGTACCTACCTTAAAAGAGAACTTCATTAAAATAGTTGGAGACCATTTAACAAGTAGCAACTGTTGAAACAAAAGCATGTTGATAGGAGTATATAATGTAGAAAGATCAGAGTATGTAAGATACAACATAGGATATAGAATTTAGGGGTCAGGAGTATGTAATGTATTGGTCCATGGTAAAAAAAAAATGCTCTAGTGTCATTGGATATTGGGAGTAAATATTGTTACAGCGTTAGTGGTCAGTGGGAGCAAAAAATGGTGATGGTGTCAGTGGTCATTGGAAGTTTAAAATGCTCCATCACTGGTGGTTGGTGTGACACAAAAATTCCCTTGTGCCAGTGATCAGTGGGAGTAAATAATATCCCAACACTGGTAGTCAGTGAGAAAAATGAGCCAAGTTTGCTGGTCAGTGGGAGTGAAAAATTCCCCACTGCCTTTGGGAGCAACAAATGCTCGTCATCAGTCATTGGTGTGAACAAAAAAAATTCCCCTGTGTTAGTGTTCACAAGAAAAAATATGCTCCAGTGGGATTCAAAAATTCTCCAGTGTTCATAGTCAGAATGGAATGGAAGAATGCTCCAATGCTGAAAGTCAGATGGGAATGGAAGAATGCTTCAGTGTTGATAGTCAGAATGTAATGGAAAAATGATCCAGTGTTGATGTTCATTTGGCAGAAGTACACCTCATCATTTTGAAAGTCCCTACAGAAGAAACAGTCGCACTTCCGTAATTCTAGTGTAAAAAAAATACTCATGCAGCGGTTTTATCACTGCCCTGTTTACTTGCATTATATGTCTGTGAACCAGCTGTGCCAACTATGGAACCTGTAATACCCAATACTACATACTAGTCAACTCTTCTGCATCTTATAGTGCCTTGAAAAAGCATTCATACCCCTGGTAATTTTACACATTTTGTCATGTCACAACTAAAAAACGTAAATGTAATTTATTGGGATTTTATAAAATAAAACAACAGAAATCATGACACATAATCATGAAAGTGAAAGGAAAATGATAAATGGTTTTAACAATGTTATACAAATAAATATCAGAAAAATGTGGTGTACATTTGTATTTGGCCCCCCTGAGTCAATATTTTGTAGAACCACCTTTCTCTGCAATTACGGCAGCAAGTCTTTTTGGGTATATCTTTTTCTTCAAAAAAAGTTTTATTGTTTTCAAGAAGCATACAATGTACAATTGGGCATTGTACGTCGATTAGCGACGTAGAAATTACATGAAATTCAGTATAACCATAAAGAGTATGTACTCAAACTCTGTGTAAATACCCTATACTTTAAGCATTAAACAAGAAAAATGTGATAAACATGGAACGAAACCTGACCTTTCAAGTGGCACCCCAAATAGGAACATTAGTGCCACAGGAGAAGAGAGGAGTCACTAGTATATCATATATAATGCGAACAGTGTTTGCTGTGGGTTAGTAGCATAGGTATCTATTGTATAGTCTCCAGGGGGTTGTAGTATTGCTCAGTCAAGAAGTGGAGAGTCAAGATGTATGTGGGTGTCTTTAATTACTAGTCGCAGTTGTAGGCGCAGTTGAAGTCCAGTTAATCCAGGGTTGCCAATGGGTATTGGTCTTGGTATAACAGCCATTACTGGCTGCTGTCATAAGTTCGTAGCTGTAGTGTAGGGCCACTATATTTAAGACTTGTGAGAGTGTCAAGGATGAGGAAGATTTCCAGTGTCTAGTGAGGTTGAGCCTGGCTGCTAGGAGTATGTGGGTAGTGACATATCTGATGGGGTATAGGAGATCATCGATAGTCAGGGTCAAGATTGCCAGAGCAGGTGACTGGGGGATTGGGATTTTGGCGATTTTGTTGAGAAGTTGGAATACTTCAGCCCAGTACTTTCGTACATCTGGGCAGAGCCAGAATATGTGGAGCATATTTCCATCAGTCGAGTGGCACCTCCAGCAAGTGGAGGGGTTACGAGGGTCAAAGGAAGATATCCTGGAAGGTGTAAGGTACCACCTTAGTGATATGTTTTGAGTGAGTTCCCAAAGGGCGGCACATTTCGTGGATTTGTAAATTGTCTGGACTGCGAGTTGCCATTGTGTGTCTGAGAAAGTGCGTGCTAGATCAGTTTCCCATCTGAGATGTGGGAACAATTTGGCGAAGCAGTTTTTTTGGTGAAATAGAGTGTAGAAATGGGAGATGCCCTTGGTGGTAGAGGCCGGGTTTGAGAGGTAGTCCCAAGATTTGGGCTGTACAGTATAGAGGGGAAGAGGGAGCTTGCGCAGGGAGTGGTGTATGCGGAGGTAGGTAAAGTGTTCCGAGAGAGGGAGGTCATAGTCGGTTTGTAGTTGGGGGAAGGATTTAAGGATGTTCTCATTGACAAGGTCTTGTATGGTTCGGATCCCCTTGAGGGTCCAGAGTGCGATTGGGAGATCTAGGGTTAGGAACAACAAAGAGTCAAGAGGTATGCGGAATTGAGGAGAGGAAGAGTCTGTTGAATCGTGTGTGACCAGTTTTTTCCAGGCTAGGGCTGAGGCCTTCATAGTCGGAGAGAGGTACGACGGGATTGTGGCCCCTAAGGGAGTAGAGAGTAGCCAAGATTTCAGATTGGATCAAGGGAGCAAGGAATTTTCTATCTGTGCCCATAGGGGATTCAAGTTGGACTGGAACCAGCTGGGTAGTTGGGCTAGGATGGCGGCCAGATAGAGTGTCTTCAAAGTTAATGGACCCTACTCCTCCCATCAGTTTGTGTTTAATGAATTTTAGGTGGGCACATTTGGGTTTCTTGCCTTTCCAGAGAAATTGGTTGTATAGTGTTTGAAGAGACCTGAAGAATAATTTGGGGAGCGTTCTGAAATAGTAAAGAATCTGGGGAAGGCAAATCATTTTGTAGGCTGCGAGTCTACCCGACCAAGATAGTTCATGCTTCGCTATATTTTCTGACGTCTCTCGGATAGTGCGTAATAGAGGTGTAAAATTACTGGGGTATATGTGTCTAAGGGATCTCGGCAATTTGATCCCTAAGTAGGTGATATTCGCGTCAGCCCATGTGAAAGAGTACTGTAGTTGTAAAAGATTCCTTGTGGTAGCGTCAATGTTGATGTCAAGTATAAATGATTTATTCGTGTTCAGTTTGTAGTATGACACCAAGCTAAACCAGGTTAGTAGTTTTTGTACCTCAGCCAGGGAGGAAGTCAGGTTGGTGAGGATAAGGATGACGTCATCAGCGAATAGGCTGATTTTGTGTGTCGCTGGTCCAATTTGGATTCCTGATATTGCAGGATGGGTGCGGACGTGTTCTGCCAGGGGTTCCATGAGTAAATTAAAAATAAGGGGGGACAGTGGACAGCCCAGGCGAGTGCCATTCGTGATGGGGAAGGGGCGGGAAAGCATACCTTCAGAGAATAAATGGGCTCTGGGGTTGGAGTAAAGTGCCATAATGGCGTTTAGGATGGTGCCCTTAAAACCAAATTTCTGTAGAACAGTCTGGAGGTATGACCAGTGGACTCTATCGAATGCCTTCTCTGCATCCAGAGATAGGAGCAGAGAAGGCGTTCCAGTGGAAGCAGCGTGGTGGATGAGGTTCAGCATCCTTCTAGTGGCATCTGGTGCCTGTCTACCTTTTGTAAATCCCGTTTGGTCCTGGTGAATAAGAGTGGGCATAATCATAAGTAGTCTTGTTGCTATAGTTTTAGCGTAAATTTTGATGTCGAGATTCAACAACGAGATTGGGCGAAAATTTTGGGGGACATTCGACTCCTTTCCAGGCTTTGGTATCGTAATTACAAGAGCATTCAGGCATTCTTTATTGAAAGCAGGAGGCAGCGTCATTGAAGATTTCAGTAAGGTGTTGAATCAGCAGCAGGGAATATATTTTATAATATTCCCCTGAGAACCCGTCTGGGCCTGGAGCCTTGCCAGTCAGTAGGGAGTCAATAGTCAGTTTAATTTCCCGTTCTGTAATCGGGGCATTGAGAGTCTGTAGTTGTTCTGTGGTCAAGGTGGGTAGATTACATTTTTGCAGGAACAATTCAATGTCATGTTGTGAGGGTTGTGGAGTGAGGGGGTCTCTGTTTAGGTTGTAAAGGTCACTATAGTAGTCACTGAAAGCGTCAGCTATATCCTGTGGGTTGGTAAGGGGGATGTTCGTGTGGGGGTGAAGAAGTTGTGTGTCGCGTCTAGCTTTGAGGCGTTGAGCCAATTTTTTCCCCGCCTTGTTGGAGGTGGAGTATGAGGTCGCTTTGAATTTTTGTGGAGGAATTCATAAGAGTAGAGCAGTAGGGATCTAAGTTCTTGTCATAGGGATAATAGTTGGTTCGTTAACGAGTCTTTGGGGTCAGTCTTGTGCTTTGTCTCGAGCTCTGATATTTGAGCTACTGGTCTCGTTCGGAGCCGTGATGGCACCGCCATACATCGTAGAGATCTTGGACAGTTAGAAATTTTTTCAATGGTGAGGGTTGTCGTTTCGCAGCTGAGGTAGAGTCCAAGTGGAGGTCAGGGGCCAGGTTGAAGTCTCTGCACACTATCAAATGTCCCTTCTGAACAGGTTTGGCAGTGCGTAGGACCTTGTGCAGGAACTTCATTTGATGGAAGTTCGGGGCATATAGGTTAATGAGAGTGTAGGGCACTCTGTTGATGATGCATATAAGGATTATATAGCGACCTTCAGGATCTGTGAAAGACTGTAGCAATTGAAAGTCGACCGTGTTTTTGATCGCTATCATAACTCCTTTAGATTTGGTGGAGTGGGAAGCATGAAAGGTGTGAGGGTATAGTTGGTGTTTGCATAGATGAGTGTCTCCTGGCAGCAGGTGGGATTCCTGAATGCAAATTACATCACTGTGGAGAGCTGTGGCAGTGAGTGGCGTTTGGCAGGGTGATTCAATCCGTTGACATTGAGCGATAGTATGTTAAGCGGCATTGTGTTCGTGGTGGTGTGAGGACGGTATCAAGTAACACTTATGCCACGTACACACGGTCGGAAAATCCGACCACAAAATCCATCGGATTTTTTCCGACGGATTTTGTCCGACACTGGTGTTGCATACACACGGTCGGACAAAGTTGTCGGAAAATCCGATCATTCTGAACATGGTGACGTTTGTTGCCTACGACGGGACTACGTAGAGGCTAGTAGCCAATAGCTTTGGTCTTGTGATGTGATCTGAGCATGCGTGGCACTTTGTCCGTCGGAATTCGCTACACACGATCGGAAAAAGTCCGATAGGACTTTGTTGTCGGAAAATTTGAGAGCAGGAGATAAAACTTTGTCCGTCGGAAAATCCGACGGAAAAAGTCCGATGGAGCCTACACACATTGTCCGATAGGACATTTTCCGTCGGAAAATCCGACCGTGTGTACGGGGCATTACAGTTAGTTGCTTAAAGACGGTTCTGGATTCTTCCTGCGTCAAGTTGTAGATACTTGGGAGTCCAAGGTCTGAGGAAGGGGTAGGATGTACAACTGCGGATAAAGCAATACAATGCGATCTAGATGCGGTTAATGGAAGTAGATTAAGGTACTTGAGGTGGAGAAACAGAAAAAGAAGGCAGTGCAAGAATTTACTTGGTATACTACCAGTATGAGGTTGAAGTGTCGCTCCGAAAGCACACTTACATAGATCAAGGCTAAAACATGCCTAAGAAAAAAAAAACAGGAGGGTCATAAAGAAGGACCCAGGTGTGGAGAAGTCGGAGGCCTTTCTCTAGATCACTAACAGTGTGAGTTTGCCCATTGCGGGTAATGAGGAGTGTGGCTGGATATCTCCATTTATACTGTAGCTTGTGGTTCTGTAGTACTTTTGTGACAGGGTTCAGTAGACGTCTCATTTGGAGGGTATATTTGGAAAGATCTGGGAAGAGTTGTATCCCAGTATAGGGCGTTGGTAGTGGTGTTTTGGCTTTGACCCCCATCAATAGCTTCTCTTTGATATGATAAAAGTGGACCCTCATGAGGACATCCCTGGGGACTGAGGCTGCCAGGTGAGGTGGCTTAGCAATCCTGTGGATCCTGTCTATGATGACATCTCGCGGAGATGCTTCAGGTACAATTATATGCATTAGGTCTTTCGCATAATGGGACAAGTCCGCAGGGGGTATATTCTCGGGGACCCCCCTTAGTTTAACGTTGTTCCTGCGGGACCTATCTTCTAAATCGGCCAGCTTGGCGCACATCCATGTCTGTTCTTCTTTAATCTCATCATAAGCATCAATGATGTCGTTCACCATATGGGTGCAGTCAGATAGGCCTCTTTCAGTGTTGGTTACTCTGGTATCTAATGTGCGGATATCAGAGGTGATTGTTGAAAACAGTGGAAAGGTCAGTCATGAGGGAGGTTTGGAGGGAGAGCAGCATGTCCTTCAGTGTCGTATCTATGACAGGCTGGCCAGAGGTGGGGAATGATGCCATGGAGGATTGCAGGGCCTGGTCAGAAAGGAAGGGCCTCAGAGCCTGGGTCTCAATTTGTGGGTGCAGCGGCCGCTGCGGCGGCGTGTCAAGCCGCATTTTAGCCTTGGCGGGGCTGCCAAGTAGGGGGTCAACATCCTGGGGGTCTGGGGGGTATGTGGAGGTACCTGATTGAGGATGTTCTTCTGGGATGGCATCCGGGAGGTCTGTGTATGCCTCACGCTGTGCGATCGTGCCGGCGCCATTTTGGATCGCTCCGCGGGTTTGTAGGCAAATTCGGTTCGTTTTTGAGGTACTCGGTCCGTGTACCTCTTCCTGGACTGAAGCATTTTGTTCTCCAGGTCGTCCTGAACAAGGATGGCTGTGGGTGGAGTAGTGTGTGGGGCCTGCGGCATTAGGTTATGTCCCCTGGCTGACGAGCAAGCGGATCAAGTGTCCATCTTCTTCTCCGGCCGGCTTACTGGTCGTAGAGGATGTAGAAAGAGAGAGCCAAGATGGCTGCTATACACCAGGCTGGTGTTCCTTTTACAGGTTGTTGTGGGGGAGTGCCAATGGATGATATAGGCAGCTGGGGGTAGGTGGATGAGCTCAGGCGAGTATGTAAAGAGAGAGTAATGTCCAAGTCGTTCTGGGGAGCCTGGACTCAGTGTTGGTGCTGTTCTGGGTGGAGTAAGATGGCCGCCATATACTAGGCCTGAGCTGGTATTCTTCCTGCAGGCCTTTAAGGAAAAGGATCCGTGGGTGGTACGGGCAGTGAGCAGTAGGAGAACAGGCTCTGGAGGCTATGGGGTGTCTAGGCCGGCCTGGGGGACCCGGATTAAGATCGCAGTCTGCGGGCGGGTGTAGCAATATGGCCGCCGGCCGGAGCCGCGGCCTGTCCTCCGGGTGGCCGTGGGTGCTGTCTCCACACAGCTCAGATCCCTCCCGGGAGTAGTCTGCCCTGGTGTGGGTGGATTAGTATCCTCCGGTCACGCCGATTGAGCCCGAGGAGGACGGAGGCCTTACAGGCCTCAAGATGGCGGCGGGCCTCCGCTGTGTGGAGGGAATATCCGATCCGGGAATAGGCCTAATCAGCCGGTCAGAGTGCCCAATTCCCCCCAGGGTTGGTGTGGCAGGGACCCAGCAGTAGATGGGGAGAGTTTAGAGGCTCACCCGAATTTTCTGCCTGTCGGATGGCGATGGATTGAGGAAGGGACAGCGGAGCTCTCCAGGAACACGTCCGTTCCCTTCTATTTCCGGACACGCCCCCCTTTTTGGGTATATCTTTACCAGCTTTGCAAATCTAGAGAGTGAAATTTCTGCAAATTTTTTCTTTGCAAAATAGCTCAAGCTCTGTCAGATTGGATGGAGAGCATCTGTGAACAGCAATTTTCAAGTCTTGCCACAGATTTTTAATTACATTTAGGTCTGGACTGTGACTGGGCCACTCTAAAGCCCCATAAAGAATGTCAAGCCAATTTATTCAATGTAAAGGAGAGGTCACCCAGTAGCTGTTTACCCATATGGACTCTAGAGCACTAGTGCTGGGACACCCAAACCCCCTTTTTATTAGGCTTTTCCACACATGTGCTCCAGTGGATACTAGAGGGGGGTCTCCATCACACAAACTTCTACCAAAAAGCTAGTAAGTTTAGCACCTTTACAAAGTGACTACATTTGTGTTGCTAAATATTCCTTTTGTACATTCTCATAGGGGAGCGAAAACGTGGGCCGTCTGAGGAAACCCCAAAACCAACACCTCCCAAAAAAGGTGAAAGAGCAGAAGCAGAGGAGGAGGAGGAGGAAGGAGAGATCATCGAACTTGGAGAAATTGTCACCACAACAGGTGAGTGTGGGAGAACACAGCTACTGGTAAGCTAATCAATGTATGCCTGCCTCATTTCCAACACCCGATTTTTTTTTTTGTGGTTTTTAGGTGACGTGGATGTTGTGGAAGAAAAATCGCACTTTACCACAGAGAGTGCCCACGTACTCATCGGGAGATAATGGTCTGCAATAGAGATCTAGATACATAAAGCAAAACATCAATGATGTTCAACAAAAATTGAAGAACATCATTGATGTTTTAGGAAAAATATGAAAACGCACCAAGTAATTAACACACATTTGTGCCAGCTTCTGAACACATTTGCAACTTAAAAACTGTGTGAAATTTGGAACATGCACACATTGTGGCCACATGTGCTAGCTCCCATCATGGTGGATGAATGGCAACGTTTTTTTGGGGGTGCAACCACTTTACGAACTACGAAAGTGGTTGTGGTGAAGGGGTTGCACCCCCAGAAAACGTCCATTCATCCCCATGATGGAAAATGGCACTTTTGAAGCTTCTAGGCATGTGTTTGACCATCTAATGACCATTTTCAGACCCAAATTGTGTGCATGTTCTAAATTTCCACATGAATATGCTTTGATCTAAACCATTCCATTGTAAAGACTGGTGATGAAAAGGAGTAGTTTTTGGGGTGGCTGTACCTCCTTTTGCCCAGAAAGTGCATTCCACTGTCGAAGGCAAAGGGAAAAAATTTCAAGGTAAAATAAGCTAAAAAGAATACTGAAATGACAAGAAATCATAGGTTGGTTTAAAAAATGCCTCTCACACATCGTCAGGGTCCTCTGTCCTGTTGATACTGTGTCTTGTTGCTGGAAAGCCTATTGGGCTCCTTGCCATACTGGCAAGGGGAAATTGCCTGTATTTGACATTCAATGCCGTCAAGAGGCTAGGGAGACAAACTCACGTTCGTAGAAAGCTTGGGGCCTCCGGATGGAGGCCTATCATCAACAAGTCAATTCAATGTGAAGGTCACCCCATTGGACTCCTGCTGGACACGTGGCTTTTCCACACATGTTGCTCCAGTTGGATAAGAGGGGGGTCTCCTTCACAACAAACTTCTACCAAAAGCTAGTAAGTTGAGCTAGTTTGAAAGTGACTACATTCATGTAGTGCCATTTGTAACTGGGCCAAACAAAATATAACTTTAGCAATGTTTGTCATTTCCATTGTGTTGCTTTCATTCCACCTCCCAAATAAGGTGAAAGAGCAGAAGCGGAGGTTGCCGAGACTTGGAGCCAAATCACCACAACTATTGAGTGGTGGAGAACACAGCTTGGTAGGCCTCATTTCCAACACCCGATTTTTTTTTTTGTGGTTTTTAGGTGACGATGCGGGGATGTTTGGAAGAAAAATTACCGCAGGAGTGAACTCATCGGGGAGATAATGGTCTGGCAATGTGGGAGGCCAGAGTACATGCAAAACAATGATGTTCCAAAAATGAAAAACATCATGGAAGTTACTGTGGAGTGAAATATGAAAACGCACCAAGTAATTAAGTCACATTTTGCCACTCTGAACACATTTGCAACAGATTGTGAAAGACACATCAACATTGTGGCCACTTGCTAGCTCCCCACATGGTGGAGAATGGCATTTTTTTTTGGAAGGCTGCCACTATTTGCACAGAAAGTGGTTGAGGTGAAGGGGTTCACCCCCAGATTACTCCATTCATCCCCATGTGATGGAAAATGGCACCCCCACTTCTGATGGGTCATTGGCAATCAACTTGTGGCATGTTTTGGGGGGGGGGGGGTGGGGGACAGGTAACCCTCTGCACTTCATTGATTGGCAAATGGCTCAATAATGTGTTCTAGTTTGGCCAGACCCTCTGTACTTAAACACTATTGGCAGCCCCCAGGAAAGATAAAATAACATTTCAAACTCCCCCCCCCCACCCCCCAAAAAAAAAGGAAAGCACATTGTGACATTAGGAAATTACCAAGCAAGCTAATAGGAGGGAAAGAACACAAAAAAAATAGGAAATGGAAAGTATGGAGGCAGCCCCTTGCACTACATGCTTTGCTGAATTCATCCCTAAAGATGCCCACTATAAAGAGGTAGGTATATAGTGTGTATTGACCTTGGGAAAGCCAGCAGATAAAGGATTGGTACCATCTGACGGAGCAGTTGGGGGAGGGGGTTCCTAATGAGTTTGCCCCCCCCACCACCAAAAAAAAAAAAAAAACCGCCAACAAACAAAAAATAAAAATAGGGCTCTACATGAAGTAAACCACACAGCAAACATTTTTGCATATTTTAGGGGGTGTTTGGGGGCAAACAATACTATGCAGCAGACAAAAGACATTGCTTAAGTGACTAGGCCATAGGTGTCTATTGGGGCAGAAGAGCATGCTGGGGAGGTAAGTGAAGGGAAAAATGCATGAAGGAGAAAAGGGGCACAGCATATTAGAACATATTGCAATCATGGTAATTAGGGAAGGAGGTCAAAAATACAAGATATTAGCAAACAGAGCATACATAGAAGGGAATAGTAAAGGAGAAATGTTACCTTAATATAGTCCTCCTGCAGGACCTGGATGATGGCAGAACAGGTCTCTGGAATAATGATTCCCAGGGCCTGGGGAGAGATACCTGAAGAGAACTTCAAATCCTGAAGACTTCTCCCTGTCGCCAAGTACCTCAACGTGGCAACAAGCCTCTTCTCCGGAGTAATGGCTTGTCTCATGCAGGTATCCTGCCGGCTGATAAAGGGGTCAGCAAAGCCAAAAGACGGTGAAAATCGGGGTCCGTCATCCTGAGAAAGTTCCTGAAATCATCAGGATTATTCTCCCGGATCTCACGAAGCAAAGGCATGTGCGAGAATTGGTCACGCTGAAGCAACCAATTCTTGGTCCACATACTCCTCGTCACTCTGTTCATGGACGGGTCTTGGCTCAAAGCTAAAAGCCCGACACACCAATTCCGCGTACAGCACGAACTCGGCGACGAGTACGCACGGGAAACATCGCTCACAAGGTCACAAAAGGTCGGCTGGTCAGAACGGACAAACAGAAAGCACCGATAAACAGCAAGGCCTGAAAGAACGAACTCAACACCAACATCGGACAAAGTACGACGGACAGGATCCGACCGACCTGGTCCGCGGATTGTCCGACCGTGTGTATGGGGCTTTACACATGAATATGCTTTGATCTAAACCATTCCATTGTAGCTCTGGCTGTATGTTTAGGGTCGTTGTCCTGCTGGAAGGTAAACCTCTGCCCAGTCTCAAGTCTTTTGCAAACCCTAACAGGTATTCTTCTAAGACTATCCTCTTTTGGCTCCATCCATCTTCCCATCAACTCTGACCAACTTCTCTGTCCCTGCTGAAGAAATGCATCCCCACAACATGATGCTGCCACCACCATGTTTCACAGTGGGGATGGTGTGTTCAGGGTGATGTGCAGTGTTAATTTTCGCCACACATAGCGTTTTGCTTTTAGGCCAAAAAGTTCAATTTTGGTCTCATCTGACCAGAGCACCTTCTTCCACATGTTTGCTGTGCCCCCTTCATGGCTTCTCGCAAACTGCTAGAGGGACTTCTTATGGCTTTCCTTTATCAAATGCTTTCTTCTTGCCACTCTTCCAGAAAGGTCAGATTTGTGGAGTGCATGACTAATAGTTGTCCTGTGGACAGATTCTCCCACCTTAGCTGTGAATTTCTGCAGCTCCTCCAGAGTTACCATGGGCCTCTTGGCTGCTTCTCTGATTAATGCTCTCCTTGCCCAGCCTGTCAGTTTAGGTGGAAGACCATGTCTTGGTAGGTTTGCAGTTGTACCATACTCTTTCCATTTTTGGATGATGGATTGAGCAGTGCTCCGTGAGATATTCAAAGCTTGGGATATTTTTGTATAACCTAACCCTGCTAAAAACTTAGGGTATCAGGGGGCTGAATACAAATGCACGCTGTGGTTTTCAGATATATTTTTTTGTATAAAATTTTGAAAACCATTTATCATTTTCCTTCCACTTAACCAGTATGTGCCACTTTGTGTTGGTCTATCACATAAAATCCCAAAAAAAATACATTTACGTTTTTGGTTGTAACATGACAAAATGTGGAAAATGTCAAGGGGTATGAATACTTTTTCAAGGCACTGTATGATTCTCTCCCAAGAGATAATGGATATAACAAAATATGTAACATACCAAAAGGTCTGCTAAGCAGGGCCACCAGCTGGGCAGCACCAAATTAATTTAGAATCAAATTACATCCAGTTAGTATAAAACAGCAAGTGTAATACTAATGTTGGCAGCCATCAGCACTGGTGGAATGGTAGTAGAGGGATTTATTATTACAAATGAAAATCTCAGCCTGGATCTCGTGGATCTTTCCTTCAGCTTGGAGATATAACAGCTGTGACCGCTACCCAATTGCAGAAAAACACTAGATGAAAAAATGGAAAAACAAACAGTATTACAATTAGCGTTACTGATATTGTATTTGAAATCTGCACTAATCATATTTGTTTTATGGGTGAAACATGAATCATTTTTACCAGCACAAAGGCAAGGCATAATCAAATGGCAAGTAGCAACACGTTAGCATGGAAAATCCTCTTAGCTAAAAGTAATAAAGCAGATTATAAAACCAAAAATCCATTCCTAATTTAATTATCGCCGGCCCTTATTATGATATTGTGCGTCTTTTTATAGTTAAAAGTTGAAATAAAATGAGAGAGGAGGATCACATAAAAAAAGGAGCCTCTCAAGCAGTGTTATCCCAATCTGGGATGTGTATGAACTGTTATTTTACACTTTTTCTTACATTGGTGTGGCAAGGAGTGGGGCTTAGTGGGAAAAGTTGGCGTTTAGCACACATGGAACTCTGGCGCATTGATGAAGTGTAGTGTAGGTGGGGTGCAGCAAGGTTTGGCGTCAATAACACACACGGTCCAAGTGTGATGTAAAGAACTTGTATTGATGTAATGCAAAGGTAGTTCAATAAACTTGGTTTGGAGACTCACTCACAGGTGTCAACAGCATGTAGAGAGCAGGTTTCAAAGAGAGGATTACCGAGTGCATAACAATGAGAAAGCCTGTATAGTAATTCAGCTTTATATATAGTTAATATTGTCCTTATTGTAGTAGGAGTTGGTCCATATATACTCAAAAAAGTTTAGGTGCAAGCCATCCCCAGAGCGTACCCAGTGTACTCTGTGAGAAATGCAAAAGAGGAAGGGAGGGAGGTGCACCTAAGTGTAGTATTCCAAGGTTATTTATTAACGCAAAAGTAATGCATTTACACAGGAGAAGACATCAAAGGCATATCTGTCATATGGAAGGAAGGTCCTCCTCGAGGGGTGCCAGCAATCTGGTTTCCCAGCGTTTGGCAGTGTTTGTGCCTGTACAGGATGCTGATTCCAAAGCAGGAAGTGAAGGGGATCCTGGCTGCCTGGCATGGACCGCACGGAGGGAAATTATGTCACCCGGTGGGCGGATCTCGGTGTAGGAAAGACAGGAAACTAGGCTACGCGCTTGGAGCATACAGGTTTCAGCCAGACTGGTAACATCTGTTAGGAGGGGCATAATGCTGCCTGGTCATCTCGCACCCAAGCGGGAAGATGTCCAGAGAAGTTGCAAACCCTAGTGTTGCATGGTTGGACAATCTTCCTATCTTTCCTGTTATGTTGCAGGAACACAAACAACATAAACATGTGCAGCACTGACCCCCAAAGGAGCTGCTAGTTTTAATTGGGCCTGCATTCTTTTGAGAAACCCCCCTTAATGTGACTCGGTCCCCTTGGCACAGCTGTGGTGCAATAAAAATACAGTACAATAAAGACAGTATAATATACCTGTATCGATCCCTCAGGATCCTCTGGCTCCACCTGGTGGGGGAAGACAGTACGCCACACAACTGTAAGCTTAAAGCGGAGCTCCGTCCTGGGGAAAAAAATTTTTTTTTTTTTTTTAAAAGTCAGCAGCTACAAATACTGCAGCTGCTGACTTTTAAAAATCGGACACTTACCTGTCCCAGGGTCCAGCGATGCGGGGGAACGAGGCCCCCCCTCGTTCCACGAGCCGCTCGCGGCGCCGGCATTACTAATGTGGGAACCCGGCTGTGGCTTCACAGCCGGGCACCCACTGCGCATGCGCGAGCGGCGCCTTACGCCGTGATTTGACGCTCAGTCATCTGGGACACGTGACAGGTCCCAGATGACTGTGCGGCGCCGAGGGGGAAGTGACGTTTAGCCCGGGCAATGAAGGTGGCAGACTACGAGGGACCCCATAGCAACAGGCATTTGGAGGTGAGTAAAAAATTTTTTTTTTTCCAATTATTTTTTTTTTATTTTTTTTATGATTTTAAAGCCCCTTTTTTTTTTTTGACCGCAACCCCACTTTAACCAGGAATACGTTTACTGAAGGTATATCAAACAGGTGGTTACAGGGATTGCAATGTCGTCCCAACGTAGGACGTCAGTACAATATGAATTAAACAGACAAATACAGTAAGCAATATATATGTATGTTATTATCTAAACCTGGGAGCTCCCACTACTTAAAGTTTTACGCAAGGCCTCACTTAAAGTACTTTCTCCTTTATCTTCTTTCTTCACTAGCTTAAGTGGTTCCTCAGGTATTTGTAATCCAAAGGAGTAGGTGGAAAAGTTAACTTAAGATGATCCAGGTATAGTTCCAAGAACTTGTAATCGCACTTGGGCGCTAAAGTGAAATAGGCCTCAAGCCTGCTCAATGTCAGTTGCTCGGCTATGCCTCTGTGGAACAACAGGTTCCAGCGAAGCCTGTGAGTGAGTCTAACTGTGTGCAGTAATAAGAAATGATGGGCAGTAACCCGCTCACCAACTGGATCAGAGTTTTGGGTGATGACCTTGGTCCGGTAACTGCAGCTTGCTTCTGTTTAGACTGGGCCAGATGCTCTGGGTCGCTCCGCTGAGGGGATCCGGTCCCCCGCTACTCCGACAAGCGTCTCCGAACCTCGTCAATCCGATCACCAGCTCTCAGGCTCCGCCAAGTCACCTTGCAAACAATCCAGTTTGCAATCCGCAGTGACTGTCTGTCTCTGCGTCCGAGAAACCTCTTCACAGTTCCGCACAGGCAGGTAGCGTGGTCCCAAGAGGCCAAAAATTGGCCGCTGCAGTCCCTTTTATACCATACCCACCATGCACTGTACATCGGAGTGTTCATGGGTAGGTCACACAAACTCCTGGTTAACAAAGGTCAAAACTTCCTATCAAAACAAACAGTACTTCCTATGAAAGTCTTTTGTGCTTGTAATCACCATATCCGTGCATTACCAGATTTTGTCAGTAGATGGCTCCAAACACTGAGCCATAGCAATGTCCACAGATTTAACATTGACATATACACAACCATGTTAATAAACAAATATGTCTCCGCTACACATGTAAAAAAAATAATATGTCTGCCTTCTGATGCTATCATTCTTGAACAGGGTTGGTTGGTATCAAGCTCAAGTAAGAGGTGACTTTCCTGGGTTTTCTGTAACATCATCTCTGTGTCTCAGTCTCCAAGGGTAACCTTCCCAGATCTCCCTTACCACTTAAAACCCAATTGCAGGTTACCACCCTCCTTCGCCAGGATTTGCCCCCCTCCATATTATATGCTTTATTTTGTTAAAATACTTACCTTTACCAAATGTCTTTGAGCCTGCATGTGGCATGCAGAGTCCTCTTCCTCTTTGTCTATTTTACAGCAGTGAGTGGTCTTCAAGGATGCTCTCTGCATCATTACACTTTGAGTACAGGGTGTCATGGTGAAGCCCACGGGTTGAATGAAGCTGGGTGTAAATCAAATGGGAAAACTGAGGACATCTTGTGGCAAAAAGAAATTACTGCAGAGAACAGTGCTGGAAAGGAGATAAGTACAGCAGCTGCTTATTTAAAAATCGTAAGCCAGTTTGGGGAGCTTTACAATAAAAACTTTTAAAACTGTTCTCACAATAATTATTTTTAAAGGTGGGGGAGCCTATGTTACCCCTTTTGATGTCCTAGATGAATTTCCGCCAGGAGATAAGACCTTGCATAGTACCTAGAAAGAAAATGGCATTGCTGGGGTTTTTTTTATCAAACAGAGTATCACAGGACATTTTTTACAGTTTTTGTTGCCAGCGGTTTAGACATTAATGGCTGTGTGTTGAGTCATTTCGAGGAGACAGCAAATTTACACTGTTATACAAGCTGTTGTGAAATACCGTTTGTGGGGGAATAATTAAACGCTTCAAGAACTGATAAACAGTTAAGGGGTTTTCACCAGTGAGAGGTCATAACCAACTTTGCCTCCCATGGGTAAAAGTTTGGACATAAATTCAGTCTTATGTCAACTTGCCAGCTATAGAGAATGCAGGCTGGTATCAGTTTCAGTGTGGCATCAGGCAGCAAGTTCCCTGTCTCCTTGTCATAGGGATGAAAGTGCGTATGCTTGGGTGTGCCAGGCTGGTAGTGATTCACAAGGTGTGTTTTTCTTATTAAAATAGAAGACAATAAAAATGAACCCTCCAAGTGCGAAGGCCACATTTTTTACACAGGATCCACATCATAAAAAACACAAAACATACTTCTAAGCATTGGGGGACATTTATCAATCCTGTTGCAAGGAAAGGCAATGTTTAAAAGGAGCAGGGTGACATTTTTATTACAATTGCAGCTAAAATTTTCTACATTGGGTGCTCTAAATTTCACATTTGTGAATGCATTTACCCTTTCGCTACTGGAGCCATTTTTGCATACATGTTTAAAAAATCCTTTCAGGCCTGAAGATTATGAAAACCCAAAGCATTATATATTTTCTGAAAGCAGACACTATAGAGAATAAAGAGCAGTAGTTCCAAATCTTTTATGTCACACGATGTTAGTGCAACAGTTTATGAAACACACAATTTCAGTAAAAAATACACAAAAATGTATTTTAGGGCACACAGTCTCAATATATTAGCTATTTGGTTAAATATAAAAGATGAGATTGTGCCGAGTAAATAGATACCCAACATGTCAAGGCTTAAAATTAAGTGCCCCTGGCGACAAACTTCGATACCCTATATTTTTCATAGACGATGCTTTAAAAGACCTACAGATCATGAATGCAGCGATATGTAACAAATGTATCGCAATCAAAGTGTTTGTGTGTAGGTGCTCCTGATGTGATGTTTTTATCTTCGTATATGCGTGTATGAAGAGGTAGTGGGGGCTCAACATTTTTGGGGGAGCTTTTAACTGCTTGGGTTTAAGTTTCATTTTTTTACACTTTTAAAATTTTTTTCAATAAACTTTGTTTTCTTTAACATAGTAACCAAAATGTCCCCAATGTGATGAATTTTTGGTGACAGTTTTTTTTTTTTTTATTGAGACATTAGAGATCTAAAAGACCCCTGATGTCTCACCTGCCTTCCAATAAAGCTAATGGAGTGCAGATCGCAGCCACCGGATAACGTCCATCTGACAACTGACAGTAAAACCCCCGCTGAACACTCAATAATACGTCTGTAGGCAGGTGCGGCTTACCCTCCCCTCTGTAGATGGCACTGTGTTGCTAACCGCTGTACAGAGGGAATGGAGAATGAAAGGAACTTTGTTCTTCTAAAGCCTTCATTTGAATTAAATAATTTTTATTGATTTTATATACATACAAACAAAAGCCTTCATAGGTGTCACCAAGGTAGCAGTGGTCCAACTGGACAGTGACTGACCTCTGCAGCCATCTTTGCTGAGGGCAGTGCTAATAAATAAAAAACACTGCCACGCTGCAGTTGGCAAGCATTTGCAGTGGATAGGCAAGGGACAGGATCCACGCTGGCGAGGGACAGGGCATCTAGTCCTAGGGAAATGTTCCTGATGAGGGACAGAAAAGGAACACTTTTGCTGGCTCCGATATCTGTGGACTTTAGAGTTGGTGATAAGGATCAGCCATCGGTCTGCTTAGTGATGCTTATACTGCCAAAACAGACCCCCCTTCGGAACAGCCCCCCCATTAACCAGGTGTTGTTCCGGTAATGCAAACCTGATCAAGGTGACACTAAAATGGCTGGGACTATTCCCCTGTGCCAATAACATTGCTGAGAGTTTCTTTACCAGTCAGTGAGATGCTGTTACCAACTTGCTTGAGACTGTTAAGCAAAAACCTTGTCATTGTTCTCGACCTGTGACTTGTTACTTCCACTTAACCACATAATAACCGTGCCACTCTACTTGGACTTGGTGTGCCTTTTCTCCACCGTGGGGACCAACCAATTGGCGCTGTCCACAATTTCTATTTCTCTTTTTTTTTTTTAACAAACAGGAGTGCTTTATTTGAGAAAAATTTGTACAGCATACATAAACACAAGGTACATTTGAACAATAAATACAATCAGTACACACAGAACTTAGCATCAGAACTTACTATGCAAGGTGGCAAAAAACAGCGATGTCATTATAGGATGTTTACTAAGTCTCCATATAGAATTATTCAATCACATTAGATACCAGCATATATTAGGTGTGTCCCAGTGGAAGAAACATTAAGAGATAGGAGAGAGGGACAAGGGAGAAGGAGAGTGAGTGAGTGGGTGTGGTGAGATGTGGAGATTAAAGGGGTAGCAAGAGGTAGATTGAGTCGCAGGTTGGGGAGCAAAGGAAAGGGGGGGAGAACAGAGCGAAGACAGGGGGGGAGACGTAGAGAGAGGGGCCGGGCCCACAACATGGTTGCTGTTGTTGCCGCCAGTTGGGTTAAGGGGGGCCCAGTAGGGGAGTGAGCAGGGGGGTATGCTCCCCCTCTGCCCTCCGACCAGCTCAAAATGATGTCCATGGCATCCACACCTTATCATATTTCCAGGGGCATCCCCTATTAGTATATGTTATTTTGTAAAGGGGAAGTGCAGCGTTGACCTTAGCCTCCCATGTAGCTACCGCAGGGGGAGATGGTGAGGTCCACTGACAGAGTATTTCTTTTTTGGCATAAAAGAGGAGGTACGAGATCAGCAATTTAGTATGATGTGAGCGCTGATCATCATCATGTATTCCTAGCAGGGCGATCTCTGGGGACCTGACAACCGCCAGCTCCAGGCGCACATTCAACTGGTCAAAGATATCCGTCCAGTATGTGGACAGTGCGGGACAGTCCCAGAACATGTGCAGGTAGGTGCCCGGGTGTATCTTACAACGTGGGCATAGGGGGTCTCTATCTGGGTACATCCTAGCCAAGCGCTCTGGGGTGAAGTACACCCTATGAAGAAATTTTGTTTGGATAAGCTTGTCGCTTGCTGCTATGACTAACTTCGGACCTTGCTCCAAGCAGTCCTCCCAGTCCTCCCTCTCTAATGTAGGTATATCTCTTTTCCAGTGTTCCCATAGTCTGCCCATTCTGGGGAGGTCTTTAGGCAATAGTGTATTGTATAATAGAGATAGGGGTTTTCGAAGATCTTTGTCCATTAGCAGATCTTCCACCGGGTCCAGCCGCAACAGCGGTGGAGCAGGGAACTGAGCCCTGACAGCATGTCGCAGCTGGACGTAGCGGAAGTACATCCATCCTGGTAGGTCAAATTTGGCAGTCAGTTGGGGGAATGACATCAGGCCACCCGAATGTAGAATGTCCCCCAGCGTCTTGATGTTAAACCTTGCCCACACCTGCGGGTCGGGTATCGACCTCAGGTGTGGTAGATTCGGGTTTCCCCATAAAGGTTGGGCCGGAGACCAACAGTGCGGCTGAGCAAATCTGCGTCTGGCCCTTACCCAAACTCTAGCAGTTGCCCTGGTGGGACCCGGCAGATCCTCATAGGCCCGTGTGCCCCTATATGCTAGATTTTGCAGGTCCTGTAAAGAGCCCAGGGCAGTTGCCTCTAGGCAAACAGCCGCATTAGAGCGTCTTGCCCCTAACCACCAGTGTACCGTAACTAGCATTGCTGCCCAGTAATAGGCCTGTAGGCTTGGGAGGGCAAGGCCCCCCAGTTGTGTCGGTAGTTGCAATACGGGTTTCGCCAGCCTCGGGGCAGCCCCGTTCCATAGAAAGGACATGACATACTTGTCCATTTCCTGGAAGATGGCTGGGGGGATCCATATTGGGCTGTTTCGGAAATAATAATTAAGTTTGGGCAACATGATCATTTTGAGAATGGCTATACGTCCTATGAGATTCAGCGGGAGGTTGGACCAGGCACGGCACCTATCCTTAAGAAGGCGTACCTGCGGAGTGACGTTTAGGGTATAGTATTGTGCATTGTCCCTGCCAACCTGAATCCCCAGATATTTAAATTCCGTAACCCACAACAGTGGGGTGGGTATAGATGTATTTTGGGCCCCCGCATCAAGTGGAAATAGTACAGACTTAGTCCAGTTAATTCTAATGCCCGACAGTGAGCCAAATCTGTCGAAGAGCTCAAGAGCTGCCGCCAGGGATGGACCAGCATCGTTTAAGTATAGCAGGGTGTCGTCCGCGTAGAGAGAGATTTTTTCCTCTAGCTGACCAATCCTGAGTCCCCTGACCCCCGGAGCCTCCCGGACCAAGATCGCCAGGGGCTCCAGTGCCAGGGCGAAGAGGCTGGGGGACAGGGGGCAACCCTGTCTGGTACCCCTCTGCAGTGTGAAGGGGTCGGACACGCAGTTATTAGTGCGCACTCTGGCTCTAGGTGCCCTGTACAACACTTGGATCCACCGGATGAAGGCAGGGCCAAATCCGAAAGACCCAAGAACCCCCCACAAATACCCCCACTCCACAGAGTCGAATGCCTTTTCGGCATCGAGAGAGGCAATGACCCTAGATCCCATGTTGTCATGAGTGATCGAGGTATTTAGGAATAGGCGCCTGATGTTGATGTCTGTGCCCTTACCCGGCATAAACCCGGTCTGATCAATGTGGATCAAGGTGGAAATCACACCAGTCAGGCGAGTGGCTAAGATTTTAGCCAGAACCTTTGCATCCACATTGAGCAGCGAGATGGGTCTGTATGAGCTACATTCTTGTGGGTCCTTGCCGGGTTTGGGTATTAACACAATTATTGCCTCCTCCATGGACTCCGGGAGAGTCTCAGTCTTGGCTATTTCTGCAAATAGGGATGTCATTCTAGGAGCAATGAGCTCTGCATATTGAGAGTAAAACTCCGTGGGCAATCCGTCTGCTCCTGGGGTTTTCCCACTCTGCAGACCCCCAATTGCCGCCTGTACCTCCTCCAGTGATATATTGTCGTCTAGTGCCTCCCTGTGTTCCTCTGAGAGGGTTGGGAAGGGGACCCCCCCCAGATAATCCCGTAGCTCTGTAGGGGAAAAATTGGCCCTAGAAGTGTACAGTTCCCGGAAAAATTCTAGAAATCTACCACTGATGTCCTCTGGAGAAGTCAACAGTTGTCCCCGTACATCCTTAACAGTGGCAATGTGTGTGGTATTCGTTTGCCCTCTTGCTAACCAAGCCAGCAATTTCCCGTTTTTGTTGCCATACTCAAAGATCTTCTGCTTAGAGTAAAGCATGGACTTATGAGTGTGGTCGATATTATGTGTGGAGAGGTCACGAAGTGTCCCCTGCCAGGTTGCATAGTTGGCGTCTGTGGGATCCTGAATATAGTTGGCTTCGGTCCTAGCTGCCTCCTTTTCCAGAGATTCTAATGATTTGGCTGCCTCCCTCTTCAGGGCGGATATCTGGGAGATATATTCTCCCCTCGTCCATGCCTTGAAGGCGTCCCATAGCGTAATCGCACTGGCTGGTTCCCCATTATTAACCCAGTAGTTACAGATAGCTTCCTCCATCGGTTCCTGTAGCCTCTCATCAATTGCCCAAAACCTGGACAGTCGCCACAACCTCGTCCCCGAGTTCGGGGCCAAGGAGATGGTGACATGTAACGGAGCATGGTCAGATATCCCCCGGGGGAGGTGCTTTGCTGCCCTCGTATAGACCAAAGCCCCAGAGGAGGCGTATGCCAAGTCTATACGAGAGAGAGCCCTGTAAGATGTGGAGTGACACGTGAATTCCCTCCCGTCTGGGTTAAAGTATCTCCAAACATCCGTGAGAGAGAATGTGTCTGCCCAACTCTGTAGCCCGGACACTGGTCGGGTTCCTGTGTGAAGCCTATCCATTGACTGCGAGGGAACCATGTTAAAATCCCCGAAGAGAAATACCTCAGTAGTATTAAATGCTAGCACAGCACGCATGATATCGTATAGTATTTGCGTGTCAGCTGGGGGGGGGAGATATACCCCTACCAGGACCAATGGTTTGTTATGTATTAAAGCATGTACAATCACATACCTGCCCCCAGGGTCAATCCGCACATCCAACATCTGTATAGGAAGGGACCTATGGACCAAAATGCTCACACCCCTGGCATAATTGGAGTAGGTTGAGTGGTGGTGTGTTCCAACCCATGCCCTCCTCAGGCCAAGCACTCGCGAACCTGTCAGGTGTGTTTCTTGGAGGACACAAATATGGGGGTTGAATTTTTGGAGATATTTAAACACTAGGGACCGTTTGACGGCAGAGTTTAATCCCCGGACGTTCCAGGACACTATAGATAGATTATTCATTTAGCTTATAGGGGTTGTAAGTGAGCTCAGTCCACAGGTCCCCCCCAGCACCGACAGTATAGACCCCAACAGAGTCCCCCACATAGTACTCTAGCATAGGCCTGAATGTACAATAAACAGACAGTGTATACATTAGTAGTTTCTCAGCAAGCGACTCCAAACACAACATTTTAACAAACCCAGTCCTCCCGAACTGTGAGGACACAACTTCCCCCCCCCCTCCCCCACCCCCCAAGAACGTGGAAGGTGCATGGATCCCAAAAACTCCCAACTGGAACTGTAAATCAGAGGGGGCATTCGCTCAAGGCGAGAGGCATTTATTGCAGGTCAGCAGAGGTGCTGGTATGAACAGAAAAACAAAAAATGTGGTCTCCTAGTCATATCTAGGGGCTCAGAAACTTGGTTACAGTAACATCAACTTGTCAAGTAGCCGCCGCACCAGCAGTCATTACCGCCATTTTCAGGGTGCAGTCCGGTCTAACTTATCCCCGGGGTCGCCAACACTGCAGTTCCGGCCATGTGTGGATCAGCGATATCTCAGTCCTCCTCTCCGCTTTCCGGAGAGGGATACCCACATAATGTTCTGGTCACGACCCCTAAATCAAGTGGAGGCGCAGTCCCAACGCCGCTGCAAGCCCTCAGGAAGGGGGGAGGTTGGTGGAGCTGCCACCCCGCGGACCGGGAGCATAGAGGGAGGGGGGGAAAAGCCCAGGCCAGGCCGCACAACAATGTCACATAAGGCCGGGCAGGACAAGCGGTGTAGTTGATGTCAGTGCGAGCGGGACAACAGTACATACCCTCTCCATCTCGGTGCTTGGCTCCAGGTACCTTCCTTCCAGCTGCAGTCTGGGGTCTCCCGTGTGACTCATCGTGGGTAAACGAGGGTGCAAGCGAGACAATAGCTGTAGGGATCCTCGTCACCACTACCGCGAGTGCCAGGCGGGTCATCCAGAGAGTGTGCACCGCGTATTTGCGGCAGCCGCGTGGGTCAGGCAGCTCCAGTAACACCGCACTCCGGCAGTAGCGAGGTAGTACCGTGACACAGAGGTATTTGGTTTGGCGATGTATCCGGTATCAGCATCAGCAGTCGCCGAGGCGGCATGGTATAGCAGTGGTAGGATAAGGCAGCTTTAACGAAAAAAAAAAAAAAAAAAAAAAAGAAAAACAATGTCATTATCTGTGATGTTCCACAGCAGCGTACCTAGCGGGCAGGAGGCAGAGATTCAAGCCATGCTGCCGCCTCACGTGGTGCGGTAAAAAATTTGACCGAATCTCCCATCTGGACCCTCAGTTTAGCAGGGAAGAGGATACTGGATTTGAGGTTGCGGGATCTTAGTTCTGCTTTAACTTGGTCAAACGATCTGCGCTGTTTCTGCGTCTCCAGGGAATAGTCAGGGAAAAACATTAATTTCGTGTTTTGGTACTTCACTTCGCCCTCTCTGCGGGCCGCTCGGAGAGTTTCATCCCTGTCCCTGAAGTTCAGCATTCGGTATATCATAGTGCGGGGATGGGATCCAGGTGGACCAGGGACAGGAGGGATCCGGTGTGCTCTCTCCACGGTAAAATAAGGGGAGAACTGTGCGGATGGGAGGACGGCCCGCAGCAGCTCTTCCACAAACTGAGTAGGATTTTTCCCCTCCACTCCCTCCGGTAGACCAACGATCCGGAGGTTGTTCCTCCGGTTCCGGTTCTCGGCATCGTCCACTTTATATTCCAGGGCTTTGACTTTTGTCTGTAGGGATCGGATAGACGCGGCGTGCTCCCCCACCAGGTCCTCCGTCAGCCCTACACGATGTTCCACCTCAGAGACCCGGGACCGGAGCTTGTCCAGGTCCTGCCGGACTAATCCAACCTCCATCTGTACCGCCTCGATCTTGTTGGTCAGGGCGGCCTGACAAGAAGCGATCGCCGCCATGACCTCCTGGAAGCCAACCTGAGCTTCCGCGGCCTTGTCTTCTGGGTCTGTCTGGGACGCCATATTGCCTCTTCGCGGGGAGGACGCCACCACGTGCCGGGGCGTTGGAGCCGGTAGATCCCCCGCTCCTTGCGGGAAAACGCAGCTTTTTTGCACTGCGCCGGGTCCGGTATGGCATCCGGCTTGCATCAGGTGGTTTCGGCAGCTATAATGTTGGTTAGGAGTCAGGATTAATGTAGTTAGCCAGCAGAGCTCCGGATCCTGCTTCCTCTCAGATCGCCATCTTGGCCACGCCCGCCTCTATTTCTCTTTAGTAATAAAACTTTATTTGAACTTTGAAAATTAAACCACTTGGCTGCCCAGGAATACAGGCACACAGGTGTGCAGACCTGTTCCAGAGATATTGTTGAAGGAGATGCAGCCTGATTTGCAACTAATTGTGTTGTTAAGTTGCTTGATAAATGTCCCTCATTGTTTAGAAACATATTTTTTTGGCTATAGTAAAAAAAGAACTGTGCTGACCCTAAACCAATAATGAAGTTAAGTTAAACAAAAATAGGCTAAACCAATAATAAAAATTAAATAGGCTGCAGTATGAGTGAGATAAACACAAAAAAACAAGATAACAAAGCAAACTGCGCCACTAGTAATAAGTCCACCAAGGTCCACAGTAGACCAAAACTTAGTGGTTAAATTGCCCAAAAATGAATATTGAAAATGGCAAATAAAAGTCTCTTATTGTGTTGGTGTCCTTAATAGGATTGAATGAACCACCACTGTCCTCCACAACATAAGTGAACACCGCCACCAATTGGAAAGCCGCTTACCAGAGGGTAAGCACAAACAGCGTTTGGCTACAACCCAGCCGTGGCCTTTGGTATCCAAATTAGATCCCTCCAGGAAACCTTCTCAGGGTGATCAGAATGCTTGGACTCAGTATATCATATGGTCCATGAGATCTTGGGTCATACAAAAAAGAAGGGGACCATAGCGTGATACCATAATAAAGATAGGTTTATTATAAAAAGTAAGTTGTACTTACAAAAATCCAGTAATTAAAAGCATTGTAGGAAAAACGCCAACCGGCATTCTAGGAGCCCTTCCTCCTTTAAAAACGACACAGTGACGTCACTGCATGCCCTCCCAGATGCATTTCGTCATACACAGACGTTATCAATGGGGATATTTTTTGAGCTTAAATGAATCAAAACTTTGTGAACTGCTTTTTTTAAGCTTGTTTGTGATTGATGAATTATAATAAAATGAAGAAATGGAGGTCATGTGTGACTTCTTCCTCTGCAAATGTGCCATATCCCATCTGTTTTGGGCTATATTACCAAAAGTATTGTGACGCCTGCCTTTACATGCACGTGAACTTTAATGGCATCTGAGTCTTTTTCCGTAGGGTTCAATATTGAGTTGGTCCACCCTTTGCAGCTATAAAAGCTTTAACTCTTCTGGGAAGGCTGTCCACTAGGTTTAGAAGTATGTCTATAGGAATGTTTGACCATTCTTCCAGAAGTACACTTATCTAAATGTACATTGATCTAATCCATCCCAAAGGTGTTCTATACGGTTGAGGTCAGGACTCTGTGCAGGTCAGTCAAGTTTTTCCACCCCTAACTCGCTCATCCATGTCTTTATGGACCTTGTTTGTGCACTGGTGCACAGTCATGTTGGAACAGGAACATGCCATCCCCAAACTGTTCCCACAAAGTTGGGAGCATGAAATTGTCCAAAATGTCTTGGTATGCTGAGGCCTTAAGAGTTCCCTTCACTGGAACTAAGGGGCGAATCCCTGAAAAACAACCCCACACCATAATCCCCCCTCTAACAAATGATTTGGACCAGTGCACAAAGCAAGGTCCATAAAGATATGGATGAGCGAGTTTGAAGTGGAGGAACATGACTGGCCTGCACCTCCTGACCTCAACCCAATAGAACACCATCCAGGCCTTTTTGTCCATATCAGTACCTGACCTCACAATGCGCATTTGGAAGAATGGTCAAACATTCCCATAGACATTAAACCTTGTGGACAGCCTTTCCAGAAAAGTTGAAGCTGTTATAGATGCAATGGGTGGGCCAACTTAATATTGAAGCCTACAAATTGACACTGGCCATTAAGGAGTGTAAAGGCAGACGTCCAAATACTTTTTTGTGCTATAGTGTACATGTGCAGAGGACCATCCCAGGGCTGTTGTCCCATTGGAGTTTGTCTGTCAGGACATAATGCTACTATGTGATTTTTTTCTCTGCTGTCGCTACCCCTCAGAGGAGACTTCTGCTGTCACTACCTCTCAAAAATCTTCTAGTACTCCAGTTGCTATGGATTTTTTACTTGCTTTGGACTCTATACATACAGGTATGGGCAACACTATGCTCTTTATGCACCTTTTTTATATGTAAAATTGCGAGGGACAGTGTTATGTTACAGCAGAACAGTCAGTTCTACCTCAGTTGAATTTTGTGAACCAATTGTACATATATGTGAAGATTGATGTGAGATGTATCTGCAATTCTCAAGTTAATCAGTACAAGGAACTTTATTCAAGTAAAGAAGTTGTCAGTGTCTTTGGTTAATAAAAGTGTCAATGATGGGATAAGTATAACCTTGGTGTGCTAGAAGAACCTTACATTGGGTGTTAAAGCTATTCAACCCTCCAGGCTAAGTAGCTTTAAGCTGCTCCAGGACATTTGTACAAGGTTAACCGCTGTGATTAAGTACATTTGACAGAATACACATTATAACCTTCAGGGTTGGGAACTTGGGACACATTTACAAGTGAAGGTGACCAGTCAGAGGAGGAAGCAGGTGACAGTGGCAGGTGATGGCAGCCCTTAACAGTGGGAGGACAGGTGTGTTTTATATCCCTCACCTTCCTGCTCGGTCTCCATTTTAGAGCCTGTTGTGGCACAGGGTTGGCCTAGAGACCTGGCCTGGAGAGTCAGGAGAGCAAGGCCTTGTGACTATAAAAGTGTGGTTGCTTCCTGTAATAAAGGAGTGTAGATACAGGTGGATTCAGAGTAAAGTGTAATACTCATGTCATGATGAAGTGTTGTGTGTCCAGGAAAGGACATGGTAGACTAGTGAGGTATGGGACATGTTCTGCATCCCCATCCTGAAACATGTATTCATCTTGAGAAGGAGAGAGGAGAAAATCGGTGTCCGTTGGTTTCAGGTGTGAGACGGTTAAATACTTTGGAACCAAAGTGTGAAGAATTACTGTCATGGCCTGCAGTTTCTAACCTAGGGAAGGGAGCTGCAGTGACTGATCCCTGTCCACCTTGTAGGTTAAAAGGTCCTTCAGGGGGGTTCAGAATGTATGGTCAGTGTAACACACCAGTAACCAGATGTGGAGCAATTACATATAACCTCTGCACCCCTATTACTACAACCCCTACAGGTCTGTGAAGTGTAGAAATGGGCCTTTGACCTGGTGCTTTGAATCGGGACCCCATCTTAAATTATTGGCTGATCCTCAAGAGCTTATGGGCTAGTATCCAAGAGGAAGCAACATATTTAGCCCTCTTACTATGACGATACCAACCTGTATGCCTAATATGTTTGTTTAGTATCTTTCAAGAAGTAGGAGTTTTATTGAAAAATAAACTGGCAAAATATAACAAATGAGATGAAGTTTGTAAATCAGCTGTCTCCAGGTTTGGAACTTGGCAAGCTCAGCCAAAATAACTTAGTTTTGGGTGGTATTGCAAAGGGTTAGAAGCTGTCAGCTTATTGATATTTTTATAGACATTGGAGAGATATTTTACCATTTCCTGTGTTGTTGCTGAGACAGGTAATAAACATATTTTCTCTAAGAGGGCACAAACATCAATAAAACGTGTTTTGGATAAAGCAGTATTTTTATAGCCCATAACAACCAATATGTATTGTACCGACAGCAATAATAGTGAAGGAAAGGTGAAATTTGATTGCTGTCGATTATTTTTGCACATGTTTACGGCACGTAATGCTGCATTATTAAATATACCTGTTCCCTGCACATGGCACTCTAAAGCAGACCACAACCCATAAATTCATGGCTTTAAATTTTTTTTACTTTTTAGTAAAACAAATACCAACAAGGACATTTTAATTTTTGTTGTCATCTGAAAATAAACATGTGGTCCAGTTCATGGTGTATTACCTAAATTACACCACTAGATGGCAATATACATGCACAAAATGTATTCTAAATATGCATCAGAATAGTAGGGAAGAGCTGGGAAGTTAGGATAAGCAATAAATATTAGTGACTTAAATGCCAAAATCAATGATTGAACTTGAGCAGGCCAATAAACATTTGGGGGTGATTTGTATACATAGCTCAATCTACAATATTTAATGTACAATATTTAATGCCACTGGATTTATTTATTGTTCGCGTTACTCTTTTTAACATTATTTTGGCAAACTGATAAAATACGATCACTGGCTTCCTTACCCTCCAGGAAGCTTATCATAACTGTTATGTGGGCAGATACCAGTTTGTATGCTTTTGGCATTAGGCAATAAAGAATAAAGTTCCCCTAAAAAAAAATGGTTTGCACACTCAAAACACCGGCACGGTGCTTATGGGCACGGAGGTCTTTCCAAAAACTACTGCACCAGGAAATGGTTCAGGAACTGGGAAATGGGTTGTTTTTATGCAACTTACCTGCTTCCACTTCATTCACATTGAATTATTTCAATAACATTGATAATAGTCGTTCAAAATATGTGCTTGCTGAAAAAAAATATATTAATTCCCCCTTGAAGCAAGCCTGTACTATGAAAAATTTGTTAAATGCACCTAGCTTGTAACAGTAGCCACCTCCAAGAGGTTCTGATCAGCCTCAGCAATCCTCATAGGCGTGCACACATCTTAGTTACCCAGTGCGCCAGGGCCCCTAATAAGGCAGTACAGTTGGTCCTTCTGTAGCAGGCTTGGGCCCTATCAGCTCAAAAGGGGGGCTCGGGCACCTGCCAAGCAAAAGGACTGACTGTACTGCCTTATTGCAGACACTTCCCCTGCAGAACTGACTTATCCTCCTCTCCTTCCCTGCAGGGGGGATCAGTTCTAGTATCTATGCCCCCTTCCCCTTGCTGTCCGGGCTCCCCCATGTGCCTTCCTCTGCAGCACTGTCGACTTCCCTCTTCTCCTATCTCAATGGCAGCTGCTGCTGGCACACAGGGGGGTGCTTCAGTATGGAAAGCAGGGAAAGGGGTCGGTCTGAATGAACACAGTGAGCAAACACTACCGATCATGTAAAAGATATATATTTGCGCTTATCCCAAAAAATGATATATATAGTGAAGGTGCTGCTGCTTATGATAGCCAGAATACTTTAGCTAAAAATTTGTGTAGGAAAAATATAAGCTCGCAATCCAATAATCAAATACTAATAATGTGCATACAAAGGATTAAAAACAATAAGTGTCCATATAGAAACTAAAAATGAGAAATAAAATAAATGACCATATAAAAGTCCAACAAGTGCTCCAAAAAATAGTAAAAAAACAGTGTTCACTTGGTGCTTCTCTTTCATACAAAATCAGCGCCGCTTACCAGAGCAGTTGGATCTCAAATTCTAGAGATCAATTGCGCTCATGCAAATGTCAGCCAACGCGGATAATCCTCTCCCTAGACTCCTCCAAACACTGCTCCTGTCCAATGTGGCCGGGCTGTTAAAATGAAGGATCTCTCGTGGATATGTATCATCTGTCCCCGGGTTGTCTCAGGTACATAGGATAATGGAAGGAAGAAGCTTCATGGTGTAGTATTTCAAACGTATATTTATAAAAAAAATATGTAGCACATTCAAGAAAACTGTGAAAATCACAGTGGCAATACAGCCGTGGATCTTGCCAACAGGCTTATACGTAGTGACGTCAAGGAATGCTGCTCCACCCGACGCGTTTCCCCGTAAGAGGCATCCCAGGGGGATGTTTCGGTATGGGAAGCAGGGGAAGGGGCCGGTAGATATGTCCTTTTCTGAATAACACAGTGAGCAAACACTACCGATCGATTCTCTGTCCATTCAACACTGAAGGTTAGTAAACTAGGTTTCCAATGCTTCCATTTTCAAATGAATAGGAAGCCTGTGAGTGCTTTCTATTCATTCACCTGTGCATCTGAGGCTGCAGGGAAAGGGACTGATGTCCATTTCTCAGTTTAAAAGTGAAACATTAGGGGTCTGTTTAGACCCCTGATACTTCACCAAAGCCCCCAACAAGGCAGCTAAAAATGTAAATAAAGAAATAAATACAAAATAAATAAATAAAAATCACAATTCAATTATTAAGGACTCATTCACAAGTGCTTCTATAATTTCTGCTATGGCTGCAAAGTAGAGCTGCACGATCCTGGCTAAAATGAGAATCACGATTTTTTTGCTTAGAAGATAGATCACGATTCTCTTACGATTCTCGCGGCATAACATCATCTTTCACAATAAAACAAAAAAAATTGTGCTAACGTTACTGTTTCGTTTTTTTTTTATTTATTGAAGTGTATTTTTTCCCAAAAAATTGCATTTCAAAGACTGCTGGGCAAATACAGTTTGACATAAAATATTGCAGCAATTGCCATTTTATTCCCTAGGGTCTCTGCTAAAATGTTATATATATATATATATATATATATATATATATATGTATGTATGTATTTGGGGGTTCCAAGTAATTTTCTAGCAAAACATATTGATTTTAACTTTAGAAAGAAGTGTCAGAGAAAGATTTAGACTTTAAGTGGTTAAACTTCCTGCATTTACATGTGGTTGAAAGCTTGACAGACTGCCCAGATTATTTGTTTACACAAGAAGTTCTATCCCTTTGAGTGTTAGTTATAATGTTTCAAGTTGGAAAGTTGCTTCAGTTAAGACAGGAGATCCAACTTAGCGGCAACTTCCATTGAAATCAATGGGTACAAGTCGCCTAGAAGTCGGATTGAAGTAGTACAGGAACCTTTTCTGAAGTCAGAGCGACTTCAGTAGTGTGCAGACAGGGACGCCTCTCATTCCCTTACATTGATTGATTTTGTTGCGCGACTTGGGGCGACTTCAAGTCGGATTCAAAGTTCACCTGTGTGAATGGACTCTAAGCAGATAATCTCTCCACTTGTTTATATGAAAGAAATTATTATTATTTTTTTTATATGAAAGAATCGCCTATTCTCAGCAGGAGAGATTGTCAGGGGTGGTGAATCGAGATCGCACTTTTTTAACGATTAATTGTGCAGCTCTACTGCAAAGCATAGCATCACAGCAGTGACATGTGCACAACCTTAGCCACTGCCTCTATTTCTCTGTGTTTGCACTTTGGGGTGCAAACCCTTTATGCAATAGGCTGCACACACCTATGGCAATCCTCATGAGTGCACTAACACCCCCAAATAGTGGGCATTTAGTTGGGATGGGATTGGTCGTCGCGGCCGACAGCGACGGCAACAGAAGCCCCGGCCAACGGCAAGAAGAACAGAAGAGACCCCCGAAGACCCCCGAAGTCGGAACAAGACCCCCAGACGACAGCGGCGACGAAGAAGAAAGCCAGGCTCCTCCGCTAGTGAAAGAGCTAGGTAAAAGAGCAGAAGATAGCGGAGGAGTTCGGCGAAAAGACCCCCCAAGACGGAAGAAGACCCCTGGAGCTGTGCAATAAAATATTAAAAAAAATTGTGTCTTTTTTTTATTTACACTTTTTTTCCTTAGGTGAATGGGTAGGGGTACATCGTACCCCATACTAATTCACATAGGGTGGGGGGCCGGGATCTGGGGGCCCCCTTATTAAAGGGGGCTCCTGGATTCCGATAAGCCCCCCACCTGCAGATCCCGACAACCAACGGCCAGGGTTGTCGGGAAGAGGCCCTTGTCCTCATCAACATGGGGACAAGGTGCTTTGGGGTGGGGGGGGGCCACAGGGCCCCCCTTTCCCCAGGGCACCTCCCCATGTTGAGGGCACGCGGCCTGGTACGGCTCAGGAGGGGGGGCGCTCGCTCGTCCCCACCCCCTTTCCTGACCGTCCGGGCTGCGCGCTCGGATAAGGGTCTGAGATGGATTTGGGGGGGACCCCACGCCGTTTTTCCGGCGTAGGGATTCCCCTTTAAAACCATACCAGGTGACGGGGCTAGCGAGGGGTCAATGTCGCCGATCAAGGCGGCGGCATTGGATTCCTTCGCTAGCCCAGTCTACCTGGAGTTACGTTCTAAATGAACGGAATTTCCTCCGTGTGTGGGCAAGTCCGTTCATTTCAAAAGTCCCGCGGACTTTGGCCAAAACTCCGGTGGATTGTCCAGGTAAAAGTACGGGCGTGTGTGGGCAAGTCCACACGTTCGGAAAGTCCGGCGGACCTCCGCTGGAAAGTCCGGCGTTTTGTCTGCTGGACTAGGTCCGGCGGACAATCCTGCCGGAAAGTCAGAGCGTGTGTACGCCGCATAATTTATAGTGTCTGACTGCTTACGGTTCCCGTATATTGCACAGAGTTAGGTTTTGTGTCCGGCTACGCCTGCATGTGCCCTGCTGAGTTAAGTCTGATGTCCCAGTCCCACTGGAAGATACCATTAATAGGCACCTGATGTCTTGTACATGATGATTACTTGTAAGTGTGCATTTTGATCCTGCCATATTATGGTCTATATGTTAACCTTACTTATTGAATATTGTATTGACTGTTTCTTTATTGTATCTATAGATTTTGTGCACCCTTTTCTTCTCCCCTGAAGAATGAATATACAAAACATTTTCCGAAACGCGCTGGGTTCGGGTTCAGCTGTGAACACCTTGAAACATTCTGGGCCATTATTCCATCCTGGCCGGCTCGGTGCTCCAGCCCACCTTACAAATTGGGTGCTTGTTTTGTTTTTTTATCATCATGCTATGCTCTTATGTATTTTATTGTCCCCTCTTGGGAAATACTTTTATATCACGTAACGAATAAACTTTGTTATATTTTATACCTTGTATTACTTTTTTACACTCCCCTAACCTGCCTATAAAGTCCACACTGGGGCAATTTCTTTCTTAATTGCATTTGGGATGTTGACAGGTGTCTTGGGGTTTCTACAGGGGTTCATTAGCTCCTCTACCTTCACAAGCCTTCCATCCTTTGTCCAGACTTTGCTAGATACCTACAGCCTGTGTGAGTGCACAAGTGGGAAGGATCATAAATAATAATATATTTCAGAAAAATGTTGTTTTGGATGTCAGAGACTTATTGTCAGCCATTGCATATGTGAATCTTTGATTTAAAAGGTATTTATGTCCAAACTTTTTTTAGTTTTGGATGAAAGGGAATGGTTAGAACCTCTGTCAGTTTTTACTGCTATCTGGGGCTCCTTTAGAGAGGGAGATCTCTCCTTATTTTCTATTCAGAAGACAACCTTTTACCAGACAGGAAGTGAGGGAAAATCTGCAACAATAAAGCCAGACAGACAACAATAAAAAGCTGACAGAGGTTCTAGCATTTCCCTACTTAGCTATAAAAGTTACTTTAGTCTGTAATTTTCTTAGAGAGATGTCTCCACATTTCCTGTCCTTAAAGTGTTACTATACCCAGGACCCTGCATTCACTATATCTGTTTCCCACAGTACACAGAACATAGAAATATTTTAGTAAATATAAACTGTTAAATACCTTTTCTCATCAGCAGTTAGAGCAGTCTTGTGACTTCTATCAGAGTCTGGTTAAAGCTTGTAGGAGGAGTTTTCATACTGGACAGTGCTGATTGGCCCTGTGCTGATCACATGCACTCTCCTAAGAAAAAAAAAAAAAACTCTCTAGCAATACACACCAAAATGAGCATGTGCAGAGTGCCCCCAAGGCTCTGTACTATCAGCAAATGGATGGGGGGCAGTAAAAGAATGGGAGGATCAGAAAAGACAGGGTCAAATAGCCTTTTTACACAATGCGAATGATTAACCCTTTCACAGGTTTCACAGTGAGTATAACAACCATGCTTTACTGCATATACAGACCTTATACCAGACAGGAAATGAAGGAATCTCTCCAATGGAGCCTCTGATGGCAGTAAAGCCTGCCTAAAGTGTTCTAACCCCTATCCAAAATTAAAAAAAAAATATTTTTGTTATAGTCACACTTTAAATAAGTACGCCAAGAAAAAACAATATTACACATACAGTATATGTCTTATCTTACCTTGACAGCTGCAGTTATCCTCTTTGTGTACAGCAAAAAACACTCTTCCTTCAAACTGTAGTAATAACAGTGACCCAGCATCTGGGAGACTACATGGAAAAATGGATCCTGAATGTCTTCTTACTTGGTCACTTCCAGCTGCAGACTCCTATGTACTCCCTTCTTGTAAGCAAGCTGCCAGTATTAGATTTACAGCACTGTTCCATACAATAGAGTCTGACTTGCTCCACATAAGGCTTACCTGTTTGAAAAATGATGGATTTCTATAATGACATCAAACACCAACAGTGCTCCTGGAAGACAGAGTCTGTTCTGCCACACTTTCATGAAGGGCATGAGGTTATAATTCTTCTGTAGTATGTTGGCATCTAGTGGTGGTTTTGGGCCACTGCAACTTGTTTAGAATGTGATTTTGGTATCTTCTTCTGTCCTTCCCTCTCTGTTTAGGCCTAATTAATCATGTCTTAGCTAGACCCCCCAGTTTTTCCATTTTCCCTCAATCAGTGTTCATTTTTGAAAGAGATAGGGCTCAGGAAAGTAATTGATGGAGACTCACTTAACCACTACAGCCCCGGAAGTATTTACCCCCTTCCTGACCAGAGCAATTTTTGCGATTCGGCACTGAGCCGCTTTAACTGACAATTGCGCGGTCGTGCGACGTGGCTCCCAAACAAAATTGACGTCCTTTTTTTCCCACAAATAGAGTTTTCTTTTGGTGGTATTTGATTAACCCTGCGGTTTTTATTTTTTGCGCTATAAACAAAAAAAGAGCGACAATTTTGAAAAAAACACATTATTTTTTACTTTTTGCTATAATAAATATCCCCCAAAAATATATAAAAAACGTTTTTTTTTTTTCCCTCAGTTTAGGCCGATACATATTCTTCGACATATTTTTGGTAAAATAAATCGCAATAAACAATTATTGATTGGTTTGCGCAAAAGTTATAGCGTT
Source organism: Lithobates sylvaticus (assembly GCA_028564925.1). Classification (NCBI taxonomy): domain Eukaryota; kingdom Metazoa; phylum Chordata; class Amphibia; order Anura; family Ranidae; genus Lithobates; species Lithobates sylvaticus. The sequence continues at coordinate 232,404,497 of CM053028.1, read as the reverse complement.
TACAAAATAGGGGATAGTTTTATGGCATTTTTTTTTTAATAATTTTTTTTTTTTTAAATGGCGGCGATCTGCGGTTTTTATCATGACTGTGACATTATGGTGGACACATCGGACATTTCTGACACATTTTTGGAACCATTGTCATTTATACAGCAATCAGTGCTATACAAATGCAATGATTCCTGTGTAAATGACACTGGCAGTGAATGGGGTTAAGTGTGTCCTAGGGGCGTGTTTCTAACTGTGGGGGGCGTGGCTGTGTGTGACACGTCACTGATCTCTGCTCTGATCACACGGAGCAGAGATCACTGACACTGTCACTAGGCAGAACAGGGAGATGCTTGTTTACATTAGCATCTCCCAGTTCTTCCTCTCCGTGAGGCGATCGCGGATATCCCCGCGGCGATCGAGTCAGCGGGACCCGTGACCTGACTCACGGAGCTTCCCGTGGGTGCGTGCGTGCCCACCGGCTGCCTCTTAAAGGGTAACCTACAGGTATGTGTTTCTGCCTGTATGAGCCCTTCTTCCGCAGAACATCTGCGTGAGGTGGTCGGAAAGCAGTTAAGCCTCATACACACAACCCCCAGAGGGTTGAACAAGAAAAACTGACAGTACAGCACAGGTAGGAGCCACTGTACTAACAATCTAATATTAGTACAGTGATCTACCCTGCTGTGCTATTGTGTTCTGAAAGGGGGGACAGCCCCCCTGCCAGAACACTCCAGTCAGCGCTCTCAGCCATTGGCTGAGAGTGCAGAACGAGAGTCGATCGGCAGACCTTTTTCAATCATGACCTGGCCGAACAGCCAGCTTCCATTGGACTGACTGCTGTACACACACGGGCTGAATGTGGGCCGGTTTCTATTGGCCCATGTGTATTAGGCTTAAAACTGGTGCACACAGAATCTGGTGCAGCTGTACATAGTAACCAATCAGCTTCCAGGTTTTATTGTCAAAGTTAAATGAACAAGCTGAAGTTAGAAGCTGATTGGTTATTATACACAGCTCCACCAGATTCTGTGTGCTCCAGTGTTAGTAAATCTTCTCCATTGTCTTCTTATGCCGCGTACACACGATCGGACATTCCGACAACAAAATCCCATGTTTTTTTTTCCGACAGATGTTGTCTTGCATACACACGGTCACACAAAGTTGGTCGGAAATTCCGAACATCAAGAACGCAGTGATTTACAACACGTACGATGAGCCAAGAAAAATGAAGTTCAATAGCCAGTGCTACTCTTCTGCTTGATTCTGAGCATGCGTGGAAATTTGTGCGTCGGAATTGTCTACACACGATTGGAATTTACGCGAAAGGATTTTGTTGTCGGAAAATTTGAGAACCAGATCTCAAATTTTGTGCAACGGAAATTCCGATGGAAACTGTCCGATGGAGCCTACACACATTTGCCGTCGGAAAGTCTGACCGTGTGTACAGGGCATTACACTTTAAAAGACTGGAAAAGTATCCTCTGTATTGCAATAGGCTGAAGTAAAATTGCATTGAATTCAACTTCTGCATCTTATTGAAGTGGTAAGCTGCCTGTGTATGGTGCAAAGTCAGCAGGTGACTATACTGTCCAGACAGAGTGAGTCTAAGTAGGTGCTTATATCAATGCATAGAGCAGCATTTTAACCACTTCCCGACCGCCTCACGCCGATATACGTCGGCAGAATGGCACGGCTAGGCAAAACCACGTACCGGTACGTGGTCCTTTAAGAGCCCAGCCGTGGGTCGCGCGCGCCGTCGCCAACGCGCTCGCGACCCGGTCAGGAGCTCCGTGACCCCGGCCGCGGGACCAGCGGACCCGATCGCCGCTGGTGTCCCGCGATCGGGTCACGGAGCTGAAGAACAGGGAGAGGTCTGTGTAAACAAACCTCTCCCCGCACTTCCTACTCTGCCTGTCATTGATCGGCTGTTCCCTGTCATCGGGAAAGCCGATCAATGACATCAGATGTCAGCCCCGCCCCCTAATGTAAAAAAAAAACACACACGTCACAGACCATTACCCCTCCCCGCCCCCTAGTGGTTAACTCTTTCACTGCCAGTGTCATTTATACAGGAATCAATGCATGTAAATAGCATTGATTGCTGTATAAATGACAATGGTCCCAAAAATGTGTCAAAAATGTCTGATGTGTCCGCCATAGTGTCGCAGTCACAATAAAAATCGCTGATCGCCGCCATTAATAGTAAATAAAAAAATATTAATAAAAATGCTATAAAACTATCCCCTATTTTATAAACGCTCTAACTTTTGCGCAAACCAATCAATAATCGCTAATTGCGATTTTTTTTACCAAAAATATGTAGAAGAATACGTATCGGCCTACACTGAGAAAAAAATGTTTTTTTATATATTTTTTGGAGATATTTATTATAGCAAAAAGTAAAAAATATTACATTTTTTTCCAAATTGTCGCTCTATTTTTGTTTATAGCGCAAAAAATAAAAACCGCAGGGGTGATCAAATACCACCAAAAGAAAGCTCTATTTGTGGGACAAAAAAGGAGCCACATCGCACGACTGCGCAATTGTCAGTTAAAGCGACGGAGTGCCAAATCGCAAAAAGAGGCCTGGTCCTTTGGCTGCAAATTGGTCCGGGGCTGAAGTGGTTAAACAGAACAGAGTCCTTGTGATTTGTATCCTAGGTTGATGGAGGTTAGGTTTTATTTTTATCTATGCAAAAAAATAGGCACTTTTTTTTCTTCAAAGAAAAAATGCAACTTGGTAATACTGACACCTATCCAAGTGATCAATGTAAAATTTAAAGATAGCTTCACTAATGATTACAAATGTGTCTGTGTCCAGGGATGATCATCTGTAATGATAGCAGGTAATTGCTACATGTGTGATTACTCAGCTAATTCCAGAAGAATGGATGTATTCTTTGCCAGCTGGGTAGGTCTGCATAGCTCCCAACTGCCCCTGATTTAGGGGGACTGTCCCTCTGTCCCTCTTTCCTCCTCATTTGTCCCTCATTTTGGTCTGATCTATATAGTTTATATAAAATGCACTTTTTATCTTTCAAAATGTGTTTTCCAGTGCTAAACCTTTCATCCTACTTCTAAATTGCTGCATTTATATATTTGAAAAGCCAGTATAAAGGAATAGTAGTGGTAAAACAAAAGCACTTGTGGGTTTAACTAATTTTTTTTTTTTTTTTCTTTAAGGGGGCGTGGCAAGGGGTGTGTCCTATGCCTACATACTTTTGCTAATAGGTGTCTTTCGCTCCCATTTCAAAAAGTTGGGAAGTGTGAGTCTGTAAAACTGAGCTGAGATTTAATTATTTGTTTAAATGAAATGTGTGATCCATTTCCATTTACTTACACAAGGTGTCACTGTAAGCCTACTTTTCCAGGCTTTATATCATACTAATAGTCAAGGCAGGACTGTAGGCCCTAAAGCCCAGCTCCAGGCACAGTTTACTTTAAAAAAAAATCATATTCTTTGTTTCTAACATTTACCTACCTAGCAGTTACTAAGCCCCACTCAGCTGGTGTCAGAAGATGCAGTGGGATTTATTTACTAAAGCTGGAGAGTGCAAAATCAGACTCACTTCTGCAGAGAAACCAATCAGCTTCGAACTTCAGCTTGTTCAATTAAACTTTGGCAATAAAATCTGGAAGCTGATTGGTTTCTATGAAGAAGTGAGCCTGATTTTGCACTCTTCGGCTTTAGTAAATAAACCCCCACAGTCTATTAGTGATGCCAGGTTTTTAAGACTGAGTACCAATAATTTTTCTTACTTTTTTCAACCTTGGATGCATTTTTTATTTTTTATGGGTCACACCAGTGCAATTTGACATACGACTTGACAGTTCAAAATCGCAAGACAAGTTGCACCCGATTTGTGATTTCATTGTGGACTCAAATCATCAGTCCAAATCGCACTGATTTGCGGCTTTGAAATCACAATGAAGTAGCGTGATTTCAAAGCTGCACAGTGGGGCTTTGAAATAAGGCTAAGGCTTTGAAATTGCATTACTTCAGATCAGTGCGACTTGGACCTACGATTTCATTACGGTTTGCAACTTCATTTAACAAAGATCAATGCAAGTCGCAATGAAATTGCAAAAAAGTATTGGTTAGTATCGAAGGAATTGCTTAGTATCGGCACTGATACCAGTATCGGTGCAACACTAGTGTCTATGAATGAAAGACAACAGTTCCGGAGTGCCCATAGGCTATGGAGGCAAGGGGAGGAGGTATAGCTATAAATGGGTAGAAACTGCACCTCTTAATAAATGAATACAGGATGTAGCTTGTTACCTTAAAAATCAAGAACAATGCCATCTTTTATGGGACAGGTGTGGGGTTGCCACCTCATCCCTTTAGACCCCTTTCACACTGGGCGGTGCCAGCATTAGCGGTAAAGTGCAGCTAGTTTTACCAGCGCTTTACCGCTGTTATAGATGCGCTTTTGGCCGCTAGCGGGGCACTTTAAACCCCCGCTAGCGGGCGAAGAAAGGGTAAATAATGCCCATGTGACGGAGCTTCGGCAGCACTGCCCATTAATTTCAATGGGCAGGGCGTTTTGGGAGCCGTGCCACCCAAAAGATGCTGCTTGCAGGACTTTTTTTCCTGTCTTGCAAGCGCACCGCCCCAGTGTGAAAGCACTGCGTGGGTATTTATTATATACCAGTTGATGAGTAAATGTGAATGTGGCAGATCTTATTACAGGAGCGGATTTGTCAAACTGTCAAGGGAATTATTTTCAACTTGGTAACAGTATGCATTGTTACCAAAGGCAAACAGTGCATTGTCCTTGCTTGGTTCCTCCTTTTAAGTTATTATCATTAGCGCTTCTAAAAGTGAGAAAAGACTTCCTTAGCAGGAACAAATTAGCTGAAAATAAAGGACAGTTCTCAATGGTGATGTGCCGGAGGACAGCTGATGACAGCTGATCACGTGATGTAAACAGATCGGTAATCGTTTTTCTTTCCTCCTCACGCTGACAGCCTGAGGAGAGAGAAAAGCCGATCACGGCTTCTGTGCAAGGGACATCGGCCCCAAAGAGGAAGAGACAAAGCCGCCTCATCTGTGCCAACCAGTACCGCCTGCCAGTGCCACCTGCCAGCACCACAAATCAGTGCCCACCAGTGCATAACAGTGCCAACAATCAGTGCCACCTATCAATGCCCACGAGTGCCACCTATCAATGGCCACCAGTGGTGCCAATCAGTGCCACATCAGTGTCACCTAGCAGTGCTGCCTATCAGTGTCACCAACCAGTGCCGATCAGTGCCCATCACTGCAACCCATCAGTGCCCATCACTGCCACCCATCAGTTCTCATCAGTGCCAGCTATCAGTGCCACCTATTATTGTCCATCAGTGCCGCCCATCAGTACCACCTCTCAGTGCCCGCCAATGTCACATCATCAGTGCCCGCCAGTGCAGCCTATTAGTGCCCATCAGTGCCACCTTATCAGTGCTCATCAATGCAACCTATCGGTGCCCATCAGTGCAGCCTCATCAGCGTACATCAATTAAGGAGAAAAATTACCTGTTTGCAAAATTTATTAACAAAATATTAAACGGTTTTGTATTTATAAACAAAAAATAAAAAACCCAGAGGTGATCAAATACCACCAAAATAAGGCTCTATTTGTGGGGAAAAAAATGATACAATTTTCATTTGGGTACAGTGTTGTATGACCACACAATTGTCGTTCAAAAGGCCCGTACACACAATCGGACTTTTTGACAACAAACATGCAAATTAGCTGTTTTGGACCAACATCCGATCGTGTGTACGCTCCATCGGACCAACTTTTTCAGTTTTCATCAGACTTTTGTTGGCTGTGCGAATGGACCAACTTTCTGCCAACAAAAGTCCGATGGAGCAAAGTCCGACCGTGTGTACAGAAAACCATCGGACTTTTGTACAAAGTACAAACACGCATGCTCAGAACCAATGCAAAAGATCAGACAACAATACAGAAGTTGACCAAAGGTGGCGCTGGAGTATTCGAACGTCCTCTTTTGAAGTGTCGTCAGTACGTTGAAACGTCACTACGTTCATGTTTGTTGCCTAAAAAGTCTGATCGTGTGTATGCCATACCAACTTGGGGCCAACGCCCTTTGTACAAAAATCCACGGGAAAGTTGGTACAAAGTCCGATCGTGTGTATGAGGCTAAATAATGACAGTGCTAAAAGCTGAAAATTGGTCTCGGCAGGAGGGGGGTTTAGGTGCCCAGTAAGCAAGTGGTTAAAAGTTATGACACTCTCTAGTTTCCTCTGTTATATTTATATGTGGAAAATGTGCCAGCAATCAGCCCAGGATCCCATTACAGACACTGAACCCAGAGGTGGTTCATATCCGTGTTTTGACACAGCAAGGTCACACGCTCCAAGTTGAGCGCATACACTGAAGGGGGGAGCACAAGAACGCGCTTGTAATCGCCACCATTTTTTGGATCCGATTATTGATTTTTGGAATGAATTTTACATTTTTTTTTATCATATCACCGCATGTCTTCATATGAATTTTTCAACATAGAACTTTGCACTAAACACTTTAGTGCACTGGAACACTTCTTTTTTTTGAGCACTCAAATAAGGACTTTTTTTAATAATATATGGATGATACGAGTTTACACGTTGCTTTATATTGTTGCACAGAGTCACTTTATTGTCACTAGGGCACTTTATGTATTGGGTATATTTGTAACATTTAAGATACATTCTTAAGTATATAATTTACAGTGATTTGTGGAAGTACACACGGAAATAGAAATGTATTGTGGTTATCACATGCCAAGATTAAGATTAGCGCAGCACTTTCCTTTGTATTTTATTCTTTTGCACGGTCATATGAGACGTGATCAGTGCTAGCAGATGTCCAGATAAAAATCGGTATATATTTATGGTAGCTCGCAAGATTTTTTATTATTTACAGCAACCATGTTGCCTGGTTAAAATAATTATCCAGAGCCCCTTGGGTTTGAAGGTGCTGTTTGCCGGACGGCGAATCCAAACATTGCTCTCTTGCAAAGATACACAGGCACTGCTACTCTCCAACACTTCTGGGTGTGTCACATAGCGTATGGTTTCAGCAGGAGGAACTACAATACATTTATTTTATTTATTATTAGTACTTATATAGTGCCATTAATTTACACAGCACTTTAAATATATATTGTACATTCACATCAGTCCCTGCCCTCAAGGAGATTACAAACTCACATTCATACATACAAATACCAGGACCAATTTAGACAGGATCCAATTAACCTACCAACATGTCTTTGAAGTGTGGGAGGAAACTGGAGTTCCCAGGAGGAAACCCACGCTGGCACAGGGAGAACATACAAACTCCATTCAGGTAGTGCTGTGGTTGGGATTCACAGTGGGAGACTAAATGGTGTGGTTCCTCCTGTGGGCAGCTACATCATTACAGGACACAGTCATGACATAGCAGCCAGGAGGAGAAAATTCAGAATGGGGCTCATCCAACACACCTGAAAGAGTACAATAGCTCTCAAGAACATCTGACTCAGACAGGTAAGTTTTCAGCATGTTTTTTTTTTCCCGGGGGCTTTGTTTATACAGTTTCATCCTAGCAACAGGGTCGCTCAACATTTGAGGCCTTCAAAAAGCCTCCATTATTTAGATCTCTGTACTTGAGTTCCTAGATCTGCACCACTGCAGAGGTCATACTCTACCTGTTGGGCTTTTGGGCATTTATTCTATAAGAAAGTATACCCAGACAGGTAGTAGTAAGAATTCTGTGCCAATACCCCACTGTGGGTGAGAATTTCCAAAATGTCAAGGAGGGTAGTTGCAGAGCTAGGAGGGAGAGCAGGAGGGTCTTATCATTGGGGTCCCAAGTAGATACAAGAAGCCAGTAGGTGACTCAGGCCACCAAAACTCCACCTAGAGCTATAATACCACTATTATTTGGATTGACCCTTTACAAATAACAATCATTTTTCCAATTTTGCAGGCAGAAGCTGTTTAACATAAAAATACTTTGTAACAAACTCATTCAGAGAGTACTTCATGGTTAGTAACATTCATGTAACAAAGTTGATCAGAAGAAACGTTCCTACAGACCTTTGGACAATGGTTGCCCTATACAACAATTTTAGATGATATAATATTTGGACAGTGTTTTTAATCAAGGAAAAGATATTCTACACTTAATTGCAGAAACAATGCTTCTTGCACCCCATCTGTTATATATTTTTATATCTGTAGAATTATAAATCGAATGTAAAAGCAATTCATCAGTAAAATGTCCATTGTGCAGAACTGTGATATTGTATACTGGACACAAGAACTTCAATGATCATATCACTTCCTACCATACATCACTTCTACAATGTGTTAGCACCTTTCGGATAATGTCAGATGAGAGTCTTTGAGTGCTGCATGTTATCCTGTATTATTTAAGATTACTACATCAATTTACAATGGACACATAAAAGGGAATACTGGGGTTGATTTACTAAAACTGGAGAATGCAAAATCTGATGCAGCCCTGCATAGAAACCAACCAGCTTCCATTTTTTTTTGTCAAAGCTTAAAGGGTAACTCCATGTTCATGGGGGGAAAAAATTGCAAATAAAGAAAAAATAATAATATTTATATAAATAAAATAATAATAATACAAAAATGTATTTTGTAATTGAATGTTATTAAAAATGACCTTTCTTTTTCAATCTGCAGCTCTGTAATTTTCTGTAAATGCAATACAATATGGCTACCTGGAGGTGTTCTGTACACAGAGTGTGTACACAACGCCCCCAAAAACATAATTTCCTGCTTGTGTGATTGGCTCACCAATTTTCCCGAAAGTCTGCCTAAGATACAAGTCAGATTTCAGGCATCTCCTGCAACAAAAAATTCATTTTTGGTGAGATACTCCCTGTAGGAACACGTCTAAAGGGATGCAGGCCCAGCAGATTTCTTCATTAGTGCTCTGCAGCTGCACAGCTGATTGATACTTATGAAACCACTCCCATTAGACCCACTCATCACAGAGGAACACACAGAGATTTCTTCACAATAACAAAAGGTAGGGATCTGCAACAAAGGTTGTTATAATCCTTACAATGTACATAGATCACCCAGAGCGGAATGTTTTTTTCTCAACTAAAGTGGAGTTACGCTTTAATTGAACAAGCCGAAGTTAGAAGCGGATTGGCTACCATGCACAGCTGCACCAGATTTTGCATTCTCCAGTTTTAGTAAATCAACCCCAATGCTCCCTGTGGCACATAATTGCACATTTCTAAAATAAGGTGCATGCATGGCAAAATGAGTACAAACGCACAGAGACGGATACAGCAAAGAGACAGGGAAATAGGGCTGGTATACAAAAATAAAACAACACACACCAAATGTGTCCTCAAAATTGAGTTTCTGCATTGTTGTTTTTTTTTTCCAATATTATATTTTTATATTGATATTATAGCTTTGAATAAAGTTTGCTATATGGAGACCAGGTAAAGGGAACTTTGCTTTAAAAATATAACAATATTTGTTATAATGTAATTCAGCGAGTAATGTGGATTAAGTTTGAATTGAAGGTAAATACAAACACTACAGTGGACGGCAGCTGATCTTTATACAGACATGCAAGTTCACATCAGGTGAATATTAATATTAAGGGGGTAAATACAGACGATTGGACAGAAAAATCAACCAATAACAATTAAGTGGAAAATGCATCTCAGCCAGTTGATTCTGCTCCTGAGCGGACCGGGCCATCAGGAATTAAGGGAAACCTACAGACTAGCCTAAACTGCCCCCAAGCAGACTGTCAACAGCTAGATCAAGTGACCATTATGCAATGTCTGTAGGCTCCATAAAACTCTGAATTCTGTGTACACTAATTGCTTTGTCTGATTTCAACATTTAGTGTTGGTATTCAAACAGCTAAAGGTCGGCCATAGACGATTTGCAGACAGACACAGTCAGTGTTGATGGGGAATCCCTCCCGTGGAGCCATTATGTTTTCCTGACAGGGGGATCCATCCCCACAGGGAGCGCACAGTGATTATTGCTAGTGGCTATAACAGCTGCTAACAATAATCGCATATAAAATCCAGCAGGATGGTTGTACCCAAGTTGATCGATCAATCAAATTGAATACATTCGGCCTGCCCTTGCATGGTAAGAATCTTGGCTTCAACAGGAACTATCTATGGCTGGCTTAACACTCAATATCTGATGTGCTGAAAACCTGTAAAAAAAAATCCCTTACCTTTAAAGCAAAGGCAGGTATGCTAATTTGGCAAACCAATGACAGGTCAGACAAAAGCTAAGGTCAAGCCAAGCAAAAATTTAAGACAACCTGTATAGATTAGGCACTCATGACCATGTTTTTTAAGACTAACTTTACTAAGTACTATTGAGGCTCTTTACTGTCATATATTTAAAAAGGATTCTAAACTAAGGAAGACCAAGGGATCCTATAAGAGTGCGCATCAGTCCATGCAAAACATTAAAGTGTTACTAAACCCACAATGTTAAAATCAGTCTGTATATGCAGTAAAGCATGTTTGTTATACTCACTGTGGAACCTAAGCCTGCACATTGTGTAAAAAGGCTGTTTGATCCTGTCTTTTCTGATCCTCCCCTGCCATCACAGTCCCCAATCTCCTGATAGAACAGAGCCTTGGGGACAAGCTGCACATACTCAATACGGTGTGTATTGCTAGAGTGTTTTTTTTTTTTTTAGGAGAGTGCATGCGATCAGCACAGGGCCAATCAGCACTATCCAGACAAAGGGTCGGGGGTCCTGCAGCCTTATAGGACAGTCAGATGAGAAACTTTAACCAGACACTGATAGAAGTAACAAGACTGCTCTAACGGCTGATGAGAAAAGGTATTTAGCAGTTTATATTTACTAAAACTATTGCATTTCCATGTTATGTGGGAGACCAGATATAGTGAATGCTAGGTTTAGTAACACTTTAAGAAAAAAAGGCAATTTTTGAAAATCAATAAAAATGGGTTTAACCATGACTTACGTACTTTTCCATTGTCAGTTATCATGCACTATATTTGCACATTGATAACAAAAACAATAAATAACAAAGTCAATAAATTCAAAGGCAAAGTTCAGCAATCCATAACAATGTGATTGGATGTTACAAAGCATTTCACTGCACCGCTGTTAGCCAGTTCATCACAGTTAAATGAAATAGATAAAATAGAATGCCTTTTCAAAGTATACCGTGTAAAAATCATCAGACAATAGCAAAATGAAGGCTTACATTTGCCAGAGACGCATAAAACACTGTAAAGGTTTTTTATACCACTGTAAAATGCATTCATGCCTAATGGGAGGAATTTACTATAATTGAAGAAAACAGAATCTGGAGCAGCTGTGCATAGTAACCAATAAGGGGCATATATAAGACCAGTCATGAGAGCAGCAGTGATTGGTCTTTAATACAGGAAGTTCCTGCACAGCGGCACAGTTGTTCAGTGCTAGATTATTGCACAGATCTGGAAAAAATACACAAAGAGTGACATAAAAACACACATGGAATTTGTATTAGTACAATTTTTGAATATCTTGGAGTTCAACTTTAACCTTGCAATGCAAAGCAGAATCTTTTGCCACACAAAAACCACACCCCCCAATTAAAAGATCTGGATACACATAAAGTGCATATTTATCAAGATGATAGACTACTTTCACTGGAGACCAACACAAAGGTTCCAGCTGCCCCTGCATCTTCTAAACAAGTGCTCAGCACTTCTTTGTCGATATACTTTCAGCCTAAAGCAGGCCATAGGTTGTGCGATTTTCTTTCCCACAGGTTGCAGAAAAGAAAATTGCTTGATTCCCACATCAACACAGGCTGTGTGTTGATGGGGGAATCCCTCCCATGGAGATATTGTGTTCTACCAATGGGGGGGTGCGGGGCGCTGCCCATACCGATAGATGGAAAACAGCTGAAACTAGTGTAGAGTAAAGACACAGCAACCGAGTGAACTATTGCTAATTCAGACATCAAAAGTGTAACTCCACAGGATACTATAAGTTGAATTTTCCCGTCACTGGAGAAGTGTTACCAGCCACACTTTGTCCGTCTGACATGGGCCTCAATGTCACTCCCTGAAAAACAACTGATAGGAACTTGAAAACATGCATTTTACATGCACTGTCAAAATGTAGTATAAGTATTTGTACTTAAAGGGGTTGCAGATCTCACTCCTCTCCCACCGTAGCTTACATTTGCTCAGATATAGCAATTATATTATTCCCATATTTTAGGTACAGCATGCATCCGGGTTTATTTGTTAAGGCAATGCACAGAGCACAAGGAATGTGAAAAGTCCAGTAGTCTACAGCAGGCCAGCACATTTCACCTTTCATTGGTGAAAACAAAGAAAGCGGACTGCTGATGTGTCATTGCACATTGTTCTTTGCTTGCTTGCTGCCTGGTAAAATGCTATTCTACCAGATTGACTGATACTCATCTTAAAGTATAACTATAGGCAACTTTTTTTTACATTCTGGATAGAGGAAGGCTCGGTTCACATTGCTGCAACTTGGGATCCGACTTCTGAGACCCCAAGTTGCATGACGTGAAATCCCATGTTATTTTCCCAATTAGAGCTGTCTTAATTAGCACTACTGAAGTTGCTCTGACTTTAGAAAAGGTTCCTGTACTACTTCAAGGTGACTTCTATCTGACTTGTGACCATAGACTTTAACCACTTCAGCCCAGAAGAATTGGCTGCTCAATGACCAGGCCATTTTTTGCGTCGATTTAACTGACAATTGCGTGGTCGTGCCACGCTATACCCAAACAAAATTGATGTCCTTTTCCCCCCACAAATAGAGCTTTCTTTTGGTGGTATTTGATTATCTCTGCGTTTTTTATTTTTTGCGCTATAAAAAAGAGCGCCAATTTTGAAAAAAAAACTATATTTTGTACTTTTTGCTGCAATAAATAGCCCCAATTGATCAAATTTGTTTAGCAAATTTGCTCCTCAGTTTAGGCCGATAAGTACTCTTCTACATATTTTTGGTAGTAAAAATCGAAAAAAGCGTATATTGATTGGTTTGCGCAAAAGTTATAGCTTCCACAAAATAGGGGATAAATTTATGGCATTTTTTTATTTTTATTTTTTTTTTTTACTAGTAATGGCGGCAATTTGAAATTTTTACAGAGACTGCGACATTATGGCGAACTCATCGGACACTTTTGACACATTTTTGGGTCGATTGACAATTATACATCGATCAGTGCTATAAAAATGCACTGATTACTGTATAAATATCACTGGCAGGGAAGGGGTTAACACTAGTGGTGATCAAGGGGTTAACTGTGTTCCCTAGGTGTGTGTTCTAACTGTGGAGGATGGGACTGACTATAGGAGATGAGAGATCGTGGTTCCCAGCTTGTAGGAACTCACGGTCTCTCTCTCCTCTCCTCACAGAACTGGGGTGTGTGTGTTTACATACACACGTCCCTGTTCTGCCTCTCGTGCCCGTGATCGCTCCTGGCCGGCAGTCATCGCGACCGCCGGTCACGAGCATCGGCACCACTGCTGTGCAGCGGGCGCGCGCCTGCTATCCCGCTTAAAGGGACAGATGTATAGCTACGACGGTTCGCGGGATCTTGCCGACCTGCCGCAGCATAATGATGGTGGCTGCTAGGCAAGTGGTTAATGAAAGTCATCTCTAAGTTGGATGCTCATCTATATTGATGTGATTTCGATCCGACACTACAGGAAGATTACCCATTCACTTCTAAAGTTTTGTAGAGTTGCCAGTGATGTTGGTGACGAGGGTTTGAACAGATTGCCAGAAGGGAAGGTGCAGAGGGCAGGACCACCAGACATGTATCGTGGACCCTGTCCTCTGCAATTTCTCCAACAAGCAGGTGAATGGGATAGCGAAAAGCGGGATAATTTTGATGGCGTGTAATACCAATGGTGAAGTATTTTTTGCGCTATTTCTCAGTGCAATATGCATCTAGAGGCTTTCAAGGTGAGGCATGTTGTGAGGTGCCCAGATGTTACATCTGTGAAAAGTCCAGGGTATCTTCCCATTTTTTCATTGATGGAGTCTTCTCTGGGGTTTGTGTAGAGTCTAGCTTGCTCTAATGTAGAATGTTTACAATTGTGGTAATGCCCGCTGTTATCCAGGAGGCTAGGGACATATCAGAGCATATAATTTCCAGCACAGCCAAAGGAAGAGATTCCATTGCTTTTTCTGAGAGACTGCTATTTTGATAAGGAATCGAACTCCAGGCGTTGAGGGTTGCGTTTACTGTGCTTAAGAAAGATGGCGTTGGTTGATGTTGTAGCCAAATAGCAGCTAGCAGAGGTTTGGTGGGGTAGCGAAGGGCGGATTCTTCTATTTGTGCCCACAGAGGGCGAGATGAGGGTGACCACCAATGTTGGGTTTGGTTTAGGAGAACTGCTTTGTAGTAGTTCTTGAAGTTAGGAGCTCCCATTCCTGCTTTGGCCGTTGCAGTGCACATGATGGAGTGTTTAACCCTGGGGCATTTGCCATCCCAGATAAAGTTATTGATGGTGCGTTGTAGCATATCCAGTTAAGAGAGTAGCGGTACTGGAAAAGTTCGGAACATATATAGCAGGTGCAGCAAAATAAAAATTTTGGATAGTGCTATCTTCCCAGCCCAGGTGAAATTTCACCACATTTAACTAAGCATTTGAGGAAATTCCTTGCAAAGTGAAGCACCTATTTGCCTTTTTGTATAACAAGCACCTGATTTGTGAGGCCCATTTTGTATGTTGTTTTCCATGTGGTCTAAAGGTTTGGTCACATTTTGCCTCTTGAGGGTTTTTGGTGATTCTGCAGGTAGTTAAAACCCATAAGCATGCAGCAGGTTTGAGCTGAATGACTCAGTTCACACTGTGCAATTAGGACGGCCATAAACAGAGAGATTTTTTTTCCTGCAACCATGGGTTGCAGGAAAGAAGATTGCTTGTTTCCCCCCATCAACAGTAATTGTTGATAGGGGGAATCCCTCCCAAAGAGCTAGTGTGTTCTCAGAAGACAGTGATTATTGCTAGCAGCTATAACAGCCGCTGGCAATAATCACATGTAAAATCTGATATACTGGATGTACCCAAGTTGATCAATCAATCAACTTGGGTACATTCTGCCTGCCCATACATGGTTTGAATCGAATCTCAGCTGGGTCCTGCTAAACCGGCCAAGATTTCAACCATCTATGGCCAGCTTTAGTAGATCAGTGTGTTAGGGCAAAATAAATGTCGTCTGAGCACAGACTGCAGCTGCCTATTCTTCTGTATGGGTTCTTACGCAGGGTCTCCTCAGGGTAAAGCATCTGCAGGCAGAATGGTTCCTGTAAAATGAATATGTACTATATTGGATATTCTCCTGCATAGCAACACAGTGTGAACAAGGCCTAAATTAGGTGCCTCATATTAAACAGAGCTGCTGCTTGAAGTAACTAGTCAAGAGTTATCCATCACCTTCGAACCTGGAAAATTACAGCTTAAAAATGACTGGTCACGAAACCAACACATTAAGGCCCGGTTCACACTAGTGGGATGACAGTTATTGCATGTGATTCGCACGGCACTGCTGTACAGATCACATGCAATGTCTGTGCGATGCGATTTCCGCCATACAAACTGTATGGCGGAAATCACATTGCATTTGCACCAAAATGGTGCAGGACACTTTTTTTGGTCCGCACTGGAATCAGATCGCATGGGTGTTACCACTTATGCGATCCGATTCCTGCAACATTTTACAGTTCGCACTGCGATCTGCGAACCAATCTGGGGGTGTCGTTAACTTTACACTGACACCTGCAGTGGTTCACAGATTTCAGTGTGAACCACTGTGCGATTCTGGTGTGATGCAGGAACCCGCACTAGATTTGCAGGGTTCTCGCATTGCACAAGTGTGAACCGGCACTTACTCCCAAGTGGCCTGGATGTCATGTCAACCCTTTGGCATAAAAGTGGGTAAGTGTGGCGCTGAAAAATTTGTATCTGATCGGTAGCTGTAAATGAGAATCGAATCCCTATTACACTGCCATCATCCAGATTTTAGTGACTAGCCACCATATATGAAAAAATGGTGAAAAAGTGTGAATATAAACAGTCCACGTCAGAACTATTTATAAAAATAAAAATAAACATAAAACGTCTAGGTTACTCATATACATGAATTTGTTAAATAACATAGCACATGAACCGAAAAGTGATACAATAATGTGTAAAAACACTAAGATATCGTGATATTCAAAAGATAAATATCATGCAATGTGTTACAATTGGTGTTTAACACCTCAACCATAACCTCAGTTTAAATGAGCATAGTGTAATCATAACCCGATACACCTGTGTGATTGGAAGAAATATCCTTCATAAAGGTAATAAACTCAATTATAACATATACAAATAATAAAAGTTAGAGTCAAACAAGTGCTATTGTGACACGTGTTGAGATTAGCTTGATGTATGAATTCAAGCATCCAAGATGGTAAAACTCATATATGATGGTGTACTGATATTCCCATAATGCTGTATAATGTTCATCAACGTAACATCCTCATATACTTTGGACGGCGTCTAGAACTCTATGATGTAGGAATGGGATCTGGTACGCTTACCGTCAAGGATGGACCCACTGACCTTTGGTGAGGGGTCGGACAAAGCTTGAGTGTGCCGGTAGGTGATGCTTGCAGAATGGTGAATCCGGATCAGGAAACTGGGAAGGCGAGACTGGGCCGGCACCGCAGTCTATACTCACCAAATCACCGATCGCAGTATAGGGACCACACTTTGGAGGGCTGCACAGGAACACGATTGTATACCCCAAAACACCTCAGTGGGTCAGGACCATAAAGATAAAAGAGATAAGGAGAACCTCCTCATAGTGTAAATCAATCTGGTAACGGAATAAATTTATTAAAAATTCTTGTTTGTCAGATAAAACGGTCAAAGTAAAAACAAAGACAAATCAAGAAATGAAAAAACAAACGCAGTGGTAGTGGGTCTAGCGTATCCGCCCTACGCGTTTCATCTTACAAGACTTCAACAGGGGCATAGGCTAGTAGACCACCTCTGCGTTATATATATACCACTATAAGAATACATGAAGACTAACACCTGAGCTCATTGGAGGCAGTCACACTTCCGGTTGTACACTCCCATAGATCAAAAATGGTCCGATTGGTTAGAAACAGCCAATCGGGGTAACAACTTACCAAATTGGTTGTTACCCCGATTGGCTGTTTCTAACCAATCGGACCATTTTTGATCTATGGGAGTGTACAACCGGAAGTGTGACTGCCTCCAATGAGCTCAGGTGTTAGTCTTCATGTATTCTTATAGTGGTATATATATAACGCAGAGGTGGTCTACTAGCCTATGCCCCTGTTGAAGTCTTGTAAGACGAAACGCGTAGGGCAGATACGCTAGACCCACTACCACTGCGTTTGTTTTTTCATTTCTTGATTTGTCTTTGTTTTTACTTTGACCGTTTTATCTGACAAACAAGAATTTTTAATAAATTTATTCCGTTACCGGATTGATTTACACTATGAGGAGGTTCTCCTTATCTCTTTTATCTTTATGGTCCTGACCCACTGAGGTGTTTTGGGGTATACAATCATGTTCCTGTGCAGCCCTCCAAAGTGTGGTCCCTATACTGCGATCAGTGATTTGGTGAGTATAGACTGCGGTGCCGGCCCAGTCTCGCCTTCCCAGTTTCCTGATCCGGATTCACCATTCTGCAAGCATCACCTACCGGCACACTCAAGCTTTGTCCGACCCCTCACCAAAGGTCAGTGGGTCCATCCTTGACGGTAAGCGTACCAGATCCCATTCCTACATCATAGAGTTCTAGACGCCGTCCAAAGTATATGAGGATGTTACGTTGATGAACATTATACAGCATTATGGGAATATCAGTACACCATCATATATGAGTTTTACCATCTTGGATGCTTGAATTCATACATCAAGCTAATCTCAACACGTGTCACAATAGCACTTGTTTGACTCTAACTTTTATTATTTGTATATGTTATAATTGAGTTTATTACCTTTATGAAGGATATTTCTTCCAATCACACAGGTGTATCGGGTTATGATTACACTATGCTCATTTAAACTGAGGTTATGGTTGAGGTGTTAAACACCAATTGTAACACATTGCATGATATTTATCTTTTGAATATCACGATATCTTAGTGTTTTTACACATTATTGTATCACTTTTCGGTTCATGCGCTATGTTATTTAACAAATTCATGTATATGAGTAACCTAGACGTTTTAGGTTTATTTTTATTTTTATAAATAGTTCTGACGTGGACTGTTTATATTCACACTTTTTCACCATTTTTTCATATATGGTGGCTAGTCACTAAAATCTGGATGATGGCAGTGTAATAGGGATTCGATTCTCATTTACAGCTACCGATCAGATACAAATTTTTCAGCGCCACACTTACCCACTTTTATATTCTCTTCACAATCTGTCATATTGTTGTGTCGGCAGCTTCTCACAGGGGAAGCGCAGCTGCATCCATATATATAACCCTTTGGCATCAATGCTTTCTTTAGTGGCAGATCAATAATCATCATGCAGAGCATTTTTTTTTTTTTGGGCCAGTGGCGCAGGACAATAGTCAATTAAGCAGCCGTTTTTTAAGGTGGCCAGCAATGAAAGGCTCCACATAGCTCCCATGACAGGTATCCTTTAAGGTAAACTTTACTCAAGGGATAAATAAGAGGGCTTCCATTACTGGTCTCCTGCTATAAAAGGCTAGTTGCCTGGCGGTTATATGAAGCCACTGGCTTTAGTACCTTCTAAAGGTAGCATTACATGGATCGAATTCCAGCTGACTTTTGTTTAAGGAACCGGGTGCAAAATTCTTGGCTGAACAGCACCTATATCTGTACCTATAGGCACTGTTCAGGTATCCTGACATGGACAGGTGTCAGCTGTCAGAATACAATAGTGGCCCTGCAGACTCTTTTCCGTCCATACTGTTTGGCTTGGATGAGGGAATCAAGCAACATCTTACACTGGCCATAGATGGTTCAAATCTCTCCCAGGTTCAGCAGGGAGCGGCCCAGATTCGCACACTTTATGGGCAGGCTGATTGTACCCAAGTTGATTGATCGATCAACTTGGGTACAACCAGCCTGTCAGATTTTTATAGCTGCTAGCAATAATCAGTGTGTTCTCCTGGCTGGGATGGTTCCCCCCACTGGGGGGAACACAATAGTTCTATTGGAGGGATTCCCCCATCAAGTGACTGTGTTGATTGGGGAAATTGAGCGATTTTCTTTCCTGCACACCATCTATGGCCAATTTTAATATGCAAGGCCAGCTTTACTAATCTAGAACAAATATTAAAATTAGGAAAGTCAGGAATTTTTATGTGCATACTTGCTCTTTGTTTGTAACTCAGAGTATTGAAACAAAAGGATCAATGTGAAACCCAGGATTTCCAGAAATAGAGTCAGCAATGGAAGCCTCCATGTTGATCTCAGGAAGATTGAGACCCATTTGGTGATATCTTTCGGCCTTGTGTATGTCAGACCACTTTATTGCTACAAAATACTTTTCATTTTCATTCCCATTGTCCCTTTTTCATAACAGTATAGAGAACCATAAATGTATTTTAAAGTTTTATTGCAAACCCTTGGGTTTGATCACAGAAAGGTACATTTCCTCTTATTATAGTACATTGGCATTTTCTGTAATACATCCATACGTTTAAATATACAGCTCTAGTATATATACACAATATATACAAAGATGGTCAGGAATGTCAAAAATAAATCATAAATAATGTACAATTAAACCACATATTACAGCTTCAAATAACTAAATGTGGGGCATTTTGGTCCATAAAACCCATTTCTAAAAATAGAAATCTTTGAATAGCAGCAATGCTTTACTTCAAGCATTTTAAACCAAAAAAGGTAATTGCAAGCCCATGGCAATACACTTAGTTAGTACTATCCAAACAAAACAAAAAAAATAAAAATGTACATTAAACTTCACTTCCACATATGGAAGAAAAAAGGTACAATGCCCCAGAATTAGTGTCACATTAAGGTGTGAACATCACAGTTCTACTGCGATTGTAAGTCACACTCATACCACTGTTCACTTGTGAAAGCAGAGTCCACCAGCCAAGAAATTCCATCTCATCCGGACAGTTCTCAAGCTATTCTGGACCTCTGATTTAGAAAGGCACGTTGCAAAACGAAAACGAATCAGACTAAAACTTCAGATGTTCTTCCACCTCGAAGACTCTTCCTGAAACTCCTCAATCTGCTTACAAAGTCTGGAATCTGCAGTCTCACTGGCAGAGAGCTGGTTCTTCATAAAACCAGCTCCCTCACAGCTGAAGGCCATGCCTGTATTAAAGTCACTTATTTTCCCTCGTTGACTAAGCTCCACTGTGCGTTCATCCAGAAAAACTGGTCATGTTGAAATTAAGGCTGTGATGCTGTCATGAAGGATGTGCAACTTTTGTGACTTGACTAAGAAAAGGTGACCACATGGTGACGGAAGCCATTCTCAAAGGAAGGACTCCATGGGTGGGGCGTAGGAGAAGCCCATAAAAGCGTCCGCTGCCTCTTTAATGCTGGCTGTTATTAGTAAGCTGTCAGGTGACTGGCCAATGGAATTTGGAACCGGTTCTTCTGTGAATTCAGGATCAAAGTGTTGCAAATCGCTTGGGCCACTCTATTGAAAAGAAAGGTAAACAAAAACAGTTTAGGACCGTGAACTTGCAAATGAAGGCGATACTTCCCCACTAGGCTACCTCAGCAATCGAAACCACTAACAAATAAGGTCATGCTCTTAGATGGACAGTCTGTCACCGTGTTTTATCAAGTTACAGATTAGTGCTGTGAATCTAAATATACATATCAATCCTGCATGACTGCACTCATGTCCTAATTCATTCAAGACACAAGTGGGGCAGATTTACTAAAACTAGAGCTCTCAGAATCTGGTGCAGCTGTGTATGGTAGGCAATCAGCTTCAAACTAGAGCTTGTTCAATTAAGCTTTGTCAATAAAACCTGGAATCTGATTGGTTTCTATGCAGAGCTGCACCGGATTTTGCCCATCAACCCCAATGTGATTTACAAGCAAGTGAACTAATTAAACTGCAAGTCTAATGTCTTCCAACATTAAAAATAGCCTGGCATTAAGACATAGCTGCTTAATACTTACCACATTTGGGTTAAAAGGAGGAGTAATCTTCTTATTGATGAGATCATCCCAATTAATTGGAGAGAAAAAGATGTGGTTCTTAATCTCCATCTGTCAGCAAAGGAAGAATAGGATTAGACCATCAAAAGTAATTATGCAGACATGATCTTTGAGTGTCAGAGCAGCATGGGTATTTTGTACATGGAATTTCCACTTACAAAGTCATTCTTGGCACCGAGTCTTTTAGTGCGATCTTTCTGCAGTAGGCCCTCCAGAAGATTCCTGGCCGAGTTTGTTATGTTTGGTTTCAGCTGCAGGGGCTTATTCAGGATGTTGTCATACATCTCAGCTGTGTTACGGCTGTAAAACGGTGGCTGTGGGAGGGAAAACAAGCCTTTTGTTAGATTTGTGGACAACACACTTTAACATTATTACCAAAAAAAAGACAGTTGATTTATCAAAACTGGAGAGTGCAAAATCTGGTGCAGCTGTGCATGGTAGCCAATCAGCTTCTAACTTCAGCTTGTTCGGTTAAGCTTTGACCAAAAAAATAAAAAATAAACTGGAAGCTGATTGCTTTCTATACAGAGCTGCACCAGATTTTGCACTCTCTAGTTTTAGTAAATGAGTGTGAATTATAAATGATTTGGATGCTACTTACCAGGCCATAAAGCATTTCGTAGAGTACGGCTCCTAAGCACCACCAGTCAACTGTTCTGTCATAAGGCTGTTTGTGAAGAACTTCTGGTGCTAGATACTGTAAATGGAAAAAAAATGATTAGATAAGTCACATTCTGAAGTACAGCAATAAAAAAAGTTACACAATATCAATAAAAAAAAGCAAAAAAGGGACGGCATACCTCTGGAGTGCCACAGAAAGTAGAAGTTGTGCCATTGGGCTCAATGTTTTCCTTGCAAAGTCCAAAATCGGTTAGGACAATGTGACCCTGTGAATCCAGTAATATGTTCTCAGGCTTCAAGTCTCTGCAAAGAAAAAGCAAATAAGATAAGACGGTGCTCAATGCCTACACACAAGACAGTGCTCGGTGCATTCGACATATGGAGTCATCTGGATTAAGGAAAGGCAACTGACCTGTATACAATATTCAGAGAATGCAGGTATCCCAGTGCACTGGCTATTTCAGCTGCATAAAATCGAGCTCTTGGTTCCAGGAAGCAACGCTCTCTTTGTAGATGGTAGAATAGCTAAAAAGAGAAAATATAAATAAAGATTAGAAAAGACGTTCAAGCAGCTGCACTTAGACAATTGACGTGTACTGGTATTGCAAAGCTACAAGACAATGGCTGGAAGTTGCTGGCTGCAGCAGCCTGACCCTTGGCAGCCCATAGGGAAATGCTAAATCTAGTAACTTTCCACCCTTCAGCGGTATTTTCCCATAGTGAAAGAAGAAAAAGACAATGCTACATCTAGCTGAAACAGGAAAAAAAAGTTTGCTGGATGGAACTCCTGCTTACCTCTCCGCCATTGATGTAATCCAAAATGAAGTATAATCGGCTGGACGTCTGGAAGGAGAAGTGAAGCCCGACCAGGAATGGGTGCTTGACGTTTTTTAATAGCACGTTGCGTTCTGACATTATGTGTTTTTCCTGAGGATATAAAAAAAGAGAAAAAGCCCATCAAACTACTGACAAACTGGAGACACTACCATCATAGAAAAATAAAATAATAATAAAAAAAAATATATATATATATATATATTATATATATATATATTTTTTTTTTTTATTATTTTTTAAAGAAAAATAATAATAATAACTAAATAAATATTTTTTATTTAAAAAGGAAGCAACTGGTTTCATTTTTTTTCCTCTCCAAACCAGGTTTAAAAAAAATAAACAAACATTGTGATTGGTTGCTATGAGCAAGAAGATGTTTTTCCTATAATACTCATAATACATCAACCCATATTTCACAACTGATTATAGACTATTATAATGTTGGTTTCCTTAGCAGCACACTGTTTGTCATAACTTTTCCTCGTTCTCAAGAGCACAGTTCATAATTCCAGACTGACCAGTATGAGTCACATTGAAGCAAGTAAACACAAGTCATAATTACCTCTTTTTTCTTAAGGATGGCTTTCTTCTGTAAAACTTTAACCGCATAGAATTTTTCATCGGCTGTGTGCCTTGCCAGGAGCACTTTTCCGAAGCTGCCCTTCCCGATGATTTTCAGAAACTGGAAGTCGGATGGCTTGGCGTGAGGATTGGATGATGGACCAAGGTTGATCTGTTGTGATGGGCTAGGCTGGAAAGGCAAAATGGTCCTACTTAGTATATGGCAAGCTATCCATATAAGTTGTTTATAAAAAAAATTAAAGCATCTTAGAAGCCTATAATCAATGGTCATATGCATTTGGCATCTTAGAAGCCTATAATCAATTGCGATATGCATTTAATGCTTGTGTACTATTAGATGACAAATCCTAAATGAAACAGTAGCTGCATGTGTGGCTTTGGCTTCCCATTATTCTGAGTGCATTGCATTGTAGCTGTGAATTAACCCAGTTAGTTTACCTTTTGCACTAAACTCCCATTTATACTTGAGTGTGAGCGGCTTCAGCGAATTTTGAAACATGTTTTGCATATTTTTTTTGCTCCAGATTTGAGTGATTTTATTTTAGCCAATAGAATGCTAGTTACTAGGAGAAGGAAAGGCATTAGGTGCATTTTCAGGTGTTCCCATTGAAGTCTATGGGGCTAAAAACCCCAAACTATGCGCTAAAGAAGCTCATCTACTTTTTGAGTGACAAAGCTTTAAGCGATACAATTGTTATAGGAATTCATTGAATATTATTTCCCCCTCCCTTTAGATTGTAAGCTCCATGAGCAGGGCTCTCCTATTGCTTC
The DNA here is from genome assembly GCA_028564925.1 of Lithobates sylvaticus. Lineage (NCBI taxonomy): Eukaryota > Metazoa > Chordata > Amphibia > Anura > Ranidae > Lithobates > Lithobates sylvaticus. The sequence goes on along the minus strand of CM053028.1, from coordinate 232,380,455 downwards.
TGTATTGAACTGTATGGTAATTTTACTGCCCGCCTTTTTTGTTTTAAAGTGATGCGTAAGCCGTTGGAGCTATATAAATCCTGCATAATAATATATTGGGCATCTTGATGTTAAGCATTGAAGATAGATACAGGCATACCCCACTTTTAAGTACACAATGGGGTTTATTTAATAAAGCTGGAAAGTGCAGAATCAGGCTCACTTCTGCATAGGAACCAATGAGCTTCCAGGTTTTATGACCAAAGCTTAATTGAACAAGCTGGGGTTAGAAGCTCATTGGTTTCTACGCAGAATGAGCCTGATTTTGCACTTTCCAGCTTTAGTAAATAAACCCCATTGTGTACTTAAAAGTGTAGTATGCCTGTAATATGTTTCCAAACCGCATCAATCCCTGTGATGCTATGCAAGAACCCACAAAGGGGAAAAAACTGGGGAAAATTTGACTTTTTGCCACCAAAAAATATATAAGCAATATAAAAAAACAAAAAAAACACTTGTCTAAAAGTATATGCAAACAATATTAAAAAGCCCCTAGAAGAGCGGGGGTTAATATAGTGCCACATAAAATGATCAAGTACAGAACTATAGAAGCTAAAACTATATAGGACACAAGCTTGAGCATTGAAGAAAACGTGCTTCAAATCGCTCCGGTGGGAATGGGTTGCAAACTGCAGGTCATAGGTGTGAACCAGCCACATAGCATACACCATTTCTACTTGGCAATGCATACTAATATCGCAAAATGCAAGCGTTTTGCAGCATGAAAAATAGACACAGGTTCAACAATCATTATCAGAAGCAGCATAGATACTTACAGGGGGTGAGGGATTGCCGTTTAACAGTTCTGGCTCTGAAGGTTGTGAAATATTCAGGATGGTTTGCACTTCATTACTGAAAAAAAAAAAGAACAAAAAAAACAAACTTGTAAATAAACTCCACTTTGGCCACTAGGAGGCAGTGTCACACATACAATTCTGACTCATAGGATACTATGAATGGAAGAAAAGTATTCTCTGCCTTCAGATCAGCATCACAATCGTATATAAAAATCCAAGGACTGCTCGAGTTATAAAGCTCATCATACACGTTACAATCTGATTGTACAATTTAGATCTCCCAAATAGTGCCAATTGATTGGATAGCGCTTAGGTAGGTCCTCAAAGACCAAAGTTTAGGTACGATTGTAGCATGTATGGTGAAGAACGATGGCTGGTAGATACAAAGCAGGCAGATTTGTGCAGTGATCAATGAATAGAGAGATTTCCTAGCTGTAAATGATGAAGTTGGGTCCATGCCATGTCTAGGAGGTAAGTAAGAAAGTCCACTTACTGCTTGCAGGTGTAGGTGTTGGTGGAGATCTTCTGGATGAAGTCATTGAGGCCCATTCTCCTCTGCTTCATGAAAGCTATAAGACACAAGAGATAGGTAGAAGATGAGTACAGCTAGAGATGATGTATGTCCTCTCCATTGGGGTCCCCCATGTCCTCTCCTGAGCACTCACCGATCAGCAGGGCCACCATGCCCCTCATCTTAGAGTAGGTGAGTGTGCTGGGCACGTTGTCCGAGCTCTTTACTGTCATAGTGATGTAGTAGATGGATAAGTCCCTATAGGAGGTTGTACAGTCCCGAGAGCTCCGCTGATTCTAATGCCCTCCCGGCTCTGTCTGCCTTTATATACGGGATGAGGCTGGTGGGGCGGGGCTTAGCACACAATGCAACAAACTTGGCTCGGGTTCAAAGCGCCCAGATCCAGCTGGGGTCAGTCAGCTGGTGAATACCGGGGCACCGCCCCCTCGTTCGTCTGATGACGCCACAAGGGGGCGGGGTGCGTGCGGCTCACTTCTTTTCTGGAAAGGAAAAGAACAACTTCGTGTCCTCCGATGTGATCGTCCTGTGCCAAGAGGAGGGAGAAGGGGGGCACCTATGTACAGTACATACCACAGCGCCCAGCAGAACCTGCGTCACCTGGCACATACAAAAGAGACACTGCGGGCTAAATTCACGATGTTCCCATACTAATCACACATAGGCAGCGGAGGCACTAGTTAAAGTGAACGGGGCTTGTCATATACAAGGGACGAAAGACTGGGATCACACAGATAAAGGGGTACAGGGCTCTCATCTCATCGGACAGGGGGGGTACAGGGCTCTGATCTCATAGGACTGGGGGGTACAGAGCTGGGATCACACAGAGAAAGGGGCACAGGGCTCTGATCTCATCGGTCAGGGGGGTACAGGGCTCTGATCTCATAGGACTGGGGGTACAGAGCTGGGATCACACAGATAAAGGGGCACAGGGCTCTGATCTCATCAGACAGGGGGGTACAGGGCTCTGATCTCATAGGGCTGGGGGGTACAGAGCTGGGATCACACAGATAAAGGGGCACAGGGCTCTGATCTCATCGGTCAGGGGGGTACAGGGCTCTGAGCTCATAGGACTGGGGGGTACAGAGCTGGGATCACACAGATAAAGGGGTACAGGGCTCTGATATCACAGGACAGGGCTCTGATCTCATAGGACTGGGGGTACAGGCAGTGGCGTCACTAGGGTTGGTGTCACCCGGTGCGGTAAAACATGGTGTCACCCCCCCCCCCCATACCCCCCTATTTTCGAGGTGGCAGCACAGCGTTGGAGATCGTTGGTGCACGTTGGATCGGTCAGAAAGGCCTACAGGCAGTATTAGGGCTAGAGGATAGCAGGTTAGGCAGTTCCTAATTGCTCATTCCCTAGGATCAGTAATGGATAATGGCCGACAGGCCCACTTACCAGACCCAGCGAAACAGTGCAGTGATCCCTCCGGCTGAACAATCACTCACTCTGGGTTGCCCAGGGTGAATCTGGTCAGTAGTGTAGCACGTCTGTACCTTGGCACTGGCTTAGTCTTTCTCTCTCTGGTGGTGCTGGGCAGTGTTGTTCTCTCTCTGTTGGCGCTGGGCAGTGTGGCGCTCTCTCTGGTGGCGCTGGGCAGTGTGGCGCTCTCTCTGGTGGCGCTGGGCAGAGTGGCTCTCTCTGGTGGCGCTGGGCAGAGTGGCTCTCTCTGGTGGCGCTGGGCAGAGTGGCACTCTCTGGTGGCACTGGGCAGAGTGGCTCTCTCTGGTGGCGCTGGGCAGAGTGGCTCTCTCTGGTGGCGCTGGGCAGTGTGGCATGCTCTCACTGGTGGCGCTGGGCAGTGTGGCACTCTCTGGTGGCGCTGGGCCGCGTGGTTCTTTTTCTGGTGGCGCTTGGCAGTGTGGCGCTCTCTCTGGTGGCGCTGGGCAGCGTGGTTATTTTTCTGGTGGCGCTTGGCAGTGTGGTTTTCTTTCTGGTGGCGTTGGGCCGCGTGGTTCTTTTTCTGGTGGTGCTGGGCAGTGTGACGCTCTCTCTGGTGGCGCTGGGCAGCGTGGTTATTTTTCTGGTGGCGCTTGGCAGTGTGGTTTTCTTTCTGGTGGTGCTGGGCAGCGTGGTTCTCTCTTTCTGGTGGTGCTGGGCTCAGCTACCTTGTTACTGTGGACACAATACCCCCCCCCCCCCCCAATGAAACCAGCTTGCTCAGGGTGGGTGGATGTGTCACTCAGCTACTGTGACTATTATATCTAATATATATCTGTGTCCAGCAGCACCCCCTTACCCCCTCCCCCCATCATCAGACCAGCTCAGGGTGGGGGTGGCTCAGTCAGCTAATATATAGTAAGTGTTGTCTGTCTGATGGGGGGGGGGGGGTGCTGCTGGACACAGATATATTTTATTAGCTATAATACGCACAGTAGCTGAGTGAGCTGGTCTGGTGGGGGGGGGGGGGTGCTGCTGGACACAGATATATTTTATTAGCTATAATACGCACAGTAGCTGAGTGAGCTGGTCTGGTGGGGGGGGGGGGGGTGCTGCTGGACACAGATATATTTTATTAGCTATAATACGCACAGTAGCTGAGTGAGCTGGTCTGGTGGGGGGGGGGGGGGGGTGCTGCTGGACACAGATATATTTTATTAGCTATAATACGCACAGTAGCTGAGTGAGCTGGTCTGGTGGGGGGGGTGCTGATGGACACAGATATATTTTATTAGCTATAATACGCACAGTAGCTGAGTGAGCTGGTCTGGGGGGGGGGGGGGGGGGGTGCGGGCGGCTGGACCAGATTTCTCTCTCTCTCTCTCTCTCTCTCAGGTCAGCCAGGGCGCCAGACACTGAGAGTCCTCCCACATCAGCTCTCTTTGGTACTGTCGGTACCATGGCAAGCCCCCCCCCCCCCCTCACCCTGGGCTCGGGCCGGCGGTGGACACCAGGACCCACCCCCCCCCCCGCACCTGTTCCGAATCTGGAAGGCAGCTTCAGCTTGAGTGTCTAGAGGAGACGACAACCCGCCCCCCCCCCCCCCACCGGCGGACCCCCCCCGGCGGACCCCCCCACACACACACACAGCTCAACAACCTGGCTGGGCTGGCTTGGACACCCCCCCCCCACCCCACCTGTTTACAATTTGGGCGCCGGCGGGCATCTGGAGAGGAGCGCAGCTTCACGGAGCGGAGACACTGTGTTGTGATGTGACGTCAGGACTGGAAGAAGGGGGACACCAGGCGCTGCTGCTGTGTGTTGTTTCAGCCCAGCGAGCTGCGGGGTTAAGTGGAACAATAAACCAAAAAAACAAAAAAAACAGGGAGGGTGTCACCCGGGCTGCGGTGTGCTGTTTCAGCTTAAAAAAAAATCAAAAAAAAAATCAAAAAAAAAAAAAAAAATCAAAAAAAATAATCTGAAAAATAAATAAAACAGGGAGGGTGTCACCCCTCTAGCGGGTGTCACCCGGGTGCGGACCGCACCCCCCGCACCCCCCTAGCAACGCCTCTGGGTACAGGGCTGGGGTCACACAGATAAAAGGGGTACAGGGCTCTGATCTCATAGGACAGGGGGTACACGGCTGGGATCACACAGAGAAAGGGGTACAGTGCGCTGATCTCATAGTACTGGGGGTACAGGGCTGGGATCACGCAGAGAAAGGGGTACAGGGCGCTGATCTCATAGGACTGAGGGTACAGTGCTGGGATCACACAGAGAAAGGGGTACAGGGCTTTGATCTCATAGGACAGGGGGTACAGGACTGAACACACAAACAAATGGGCACAGGGCTCCGATCACAAAGATTAGGGGGTACAGAGGTTGAAATTACACAAATCATGGGGTAGAGGGCTGTGATCTCGTAGGACAGGGGGGTACACAGCTGGGATATCATAGGACAAAAGGGGGGCAGGACTGTGATCACATAGATTGGGGGGGGGGCAGAGGTTAAAATCCCACAAGACAGTGAGTACAGGGCTGTGATCTCCAAGGTACATGGCACTGATCACACACACAGATAAAAAGGGTACAGGGTTGAGAATCACACCGATAAAGGGGTACAGGGCTGTGATAACATAGAATAGGGGGTACAGAGGCTGAAATTCCACAAATCAGGGTGTAAAAGGTTGTGATCTCTGGGGAAGTGATCCCACAGATCGGGGGTACAGCGGTTGTGATCATACAGATAAAGGGGTAGGGAGGCTGTGATCTCATAGGATAGGGGGTTTAGGGTTGTGATCATATAAATTAGGGGGCACAGAGGCTGTAATCACACAACTCAGGAGGTACAGGGCTGCGATCTCATCGATCACAAGGGCTGGGGTGGTGATCCTACAGATCAGGGGGTACAGAGGCTGTAATCACACTACTCAGGAGGTACAGGGCTGCGATCTCATCGATCACAAGGGCTGGGGTGGTGATCCTACAGATCAGGGGGTACAGAGGCTGTAATCACACTACTCAGGAGGTACAGGGCTGCGATCTCATCGATCACAAGGGCTGGGGTGGTGATCCTACAGATCAGGGGGTACAGAGGCTGTAATCACACTACTCAGGAGGTACAGGGCTGCGATCTCATCGATCACAAGGGCTGGGGTGGTGATCCTACAGATCAGGGGGTACAGAGGGGTACTCAGGAGGTACAGGGCTGCGATCTCATCGATCACAAGGGCTGGGGTGGTGATCCTACAGATCAGGGGGTACAGAGGCTGTGATCACACGGATCAGGAGGTACAGGGATGCGATCTCATCGATCACAAGGGCTGGGGTGGTGATCCTACAGATCAGGGGGTACAGAGGCTGTAATCACACTACTCAGGAGGTACAGGGCTGCGATCTCATCGATCACAAGGGCTGGGGTGGTGATCCTACAGATCAGGGGGTACAGAGGCTGTGATCACACGGATCAGAAGGGACTGGTCTGGGGCATGGATCACACAGATCCAGGGATACCGACTAGTGATCCTATAGGCGATGCATAAAGGGGCACAGCCAGGACTATGATCACACAGATGAGAAGGAACTGGGGCATGGATCCAGTAGGTCAGAGGTATAGCCTAGGGCAGTGATCCGATAGATCAGAAGGGACTGGGCCAGTAATCTAACAGATTAGAGGGATGATCGCATGTGCCCAGGATCCCCCTGTCTATTCTAAGCACATAAGACTCAAAGCTGAGCTGATGACAGTATACAGCATTGCACTGCTCCACTCCACAACCCCATCACATCTAATAATAAGAGGGGATCCCCATCACATCTAATAATAAGAGGGGACCCCCATCACATCTAATACTAAGAGGGGATCCCCATCACATCTAATAATAATAGGGGACCCCCATCACTTCTAATAATAAGAGGGGATCCCCATCACATCTAATAATAATAGGGGACCCCCATCACTTCTAATAATAAGAGGGGATCCCCATCACATCTAATAATAAGAGGGGACCCCCATCACTTCTAATAATAAGAGGGGGTCCCCATCACATCTAATAATAGGGGACCCCCATCACTTCTAATAATAAGAGGGGATTCCCATCACATCTAATAATAAGAGGGGATCCCCATCACATCTAATAATAAGAGGGGATCCCCATCACTTCTAATAATAAGAGGGGATCCCCATCACATCTAATAATAAGAGGGGATCCCCATCACTTCTAATAATAAGAGGGGATTCCCATCACTTCTAATAATAAGAGGGGATTCCCATCAGAATCAGAACACAGTAATGACCATTAGATCAGCGATGTACATGGAATCATGGAGTTCCTATCCCTGCAATACAAGGGATCCATTGCTCTCCACCTATACTGAGCTTTGGTAGCTGTTCTGCATGGAGCAGGTGTTTCTCCAACGCACTGGTAGGAGGCAATGACAACACACATCACATCCCACTCATTTTACTCATCTCCCCCCATAGCACATGTCACAGTGGGCAGTGGGAGTCCCTGTGGAGGTGTGAGGACAAGTGTGACAAGGAAAACAAAGCCAGGCATTCCCTGCTGAGCTGATCACACTGGTCTCACCACTCTCCTAACCAGTCTGATGATTTCCACAGTCACTGCATTAGAAAATATCCATTTCTTCTGTTACTGGTTCTGGGGGTCATTGGGCAGGATTGGGTGACAGGGATGCAGCTACTATGGGGGGGGGGGGGCAACACTGGAGCAGCTCTTCATAGCAACCAATCACTTTCTAGCTTCAGCTTGTTCAGTTAATTTTTGAAAATGAAAGATAGAAGCTGATTGCTCCAGTTTTAAATGTTTATTATCGCCTTCAATATACTGTATATATGAGATATATCTGCACTAAGTGATTGCTTCACTATGTAGAATGCATGGACCTACAGATGTGTGTCTCTGCAGTCTGTTTATTGTGATAGCCACCAAAAAAGTGCAAAATGTTAAGCAAAAAATTTAAACTGATTAAAAAAAAAAAAAGAAAGAAATATCCATCAGCTGCTTCTAAATGCCCTCAAAATGCATTGTGGTGTCCATCAAAAAACCGCAAGCAAGTCTTTTGCAAAAATAAAATCTGGTTAATAAAAAAGGAAAGTTCATGAGCTGCTCTTGATAGGTCCTCTAAATGCAGTAACACTATAAACTGATATAAAGAGATAAAACTGGTTTCCATAAAATGACCACGTCCCCTGTCCTGAATCTGTACTACTCCTTTAACATTATACAACTTTCTTATTCAATTTCCTTTAGCTGTACCTTCAGCTCTGGTTCACACTGATGCGATGTGGGAAACGCACAATATTCGCCGCGTTTCCCTGAATTGCATCGCACTGCTTCTCAATCACATAGCATTTATGCGATCTGCTGCAGGCGTCAATGTCAGAGTAACGACACCCCTTGAACCAGATCACAATACAGTGCGATTGCCAGAATAGCATCGCATGGGGAAAAAAAGCGTCCTGCACCATTTTGGTGCGGAGGCGATGTGATTTGAGCCATACAAAATGCGGTGCGATTCCTGTGCGAAATAAATGCGGTATTTTACACGCACCTAAGCTCAACTATGTAGTGCAAGGGGCTGCCTGATTGCTTACAAATTGAAAATGTTTAGGTTTGACCTCATATTATATGGTTTTGGTAAATCTAAAGGGAAAAAAAAAAATCGAAAGAAAATTGTATAGTGTGTATCCAGCGTTAGTGACACGGCACAGCTTCTCCTGCTGTCACTTTCAGCAATAGCATGTTCCCAGCACAAGGGGGCGCCCACAAGACACACTGACATATCCAGACCCTACATTCTATAGTACATACAGTAAAGCTGTGCATTGAAATGTACTTTACATTTTTTTTTTTTTTCACTGACATTTCACTGTACTCATTAAACTAACCACAAAGTGACCGAGAAGCCAAATGTCACAGGCTGGATTTTTTTAGATGAGATGTAAACTTTTAGTTTTCCTATGACTGTCCAATGATCATGTATCCTAAAGTTACAAGTGAAAACATTGATACAAAGTGGCAACATATTTTCCAAATAAGAAAGAATCAGCCAAAACAGATGAAACTAGAGCAGGAAACCAAATGCTGTGTAAGCAGCAGTAAGTGATCTCCATCAACCCACCACCCCCCTTTCATGGTATGATAAATACCATCCATCAGCCAGCACATCTCCTCCTAAAGTCATTCAAAGTGATCTGATAATCCTCAGACGATACTAAATCCATAAAGACACTAAACACATCAGGCAGACAAGTTATTGACAGTCCCAGCATGATAAGCAGAAAACAATAGGACTTTCACTTGTTGACAAGTGTGCAGGACAATGCCACCCTTCCCCAGTCCCAGATCTTCACACCTGATATGGTGATCAGAGGGCACACAATGGCTGTATCTATAGATCAGCAAAGCTTACCTTTCAGAGGAGACTTTTCTGTCTTGGTTCTCATGTTGGAATGCAGAGATGTAATAATAATCCACAGTCAGATCTCACTCCACCCCTCCCTTCTACAGTGCTCAGGGAAAAGAGAGCCTCTCCACTGCAGCCTGCTACTTTATGAAGCCACAGGCACTGTGATTAGCATAGAGTAGATAAGGGTAGGCTGCTTGGCTCTGCCCAGGATCACAGTTCAAGTGACAGCAATCAAACTGCTTCCAAAAGTCACCAGGGTGAAAGGACTTAGAGGAGGGGAGAGGAGAGGAGTGGAGAGGAGGGGAGAGGAGAGGAGGGGTGACAACCTGGGACAAGGAAGGAAGCTCTCAGGGGTCGCCTGTCTTCTGCTTTGCTGTGGCGCCTGGCTGGGGTTGTCACATTGCCTTGTGTCATCTGCAGGAAAGTCAGCTTTGTTGAGACTTTTCTTCCTCCGGGCCGGATACCCAAAGGGTGGAGCAGGCGCCCCCTGTTCAGCCCTGCCACCTACTAAGCATTTCCTAACAGGAAAAATACCATTTTTTTCCTTCCTCAGCCACTGATCCCATCTATGAAGAAAGCTGAATGAGCTGCACATTGTTGGAGTCTGATCCAATACTACAGGGTCAGCTCACACTTCTAGAAGTACACAAATCATACTGGATGGCAGCCTACATCAGACTTTCTCTAACTTTTTAACACAGAGGAACCCCTGAAATGACTTTCAGATCTCAGGGAACCCCTGATAATTATTATTATATTGACGGATCAGGGGCTGATTTACTAAAACTAAATCAGCTTCTAATTTCAGCTTGTTCAATTAAGCTTTGACAATAAGCCCCCATCTCATCGGGCCAATCTGACATGTCAAATCACCGCCTATTGCCGGCAACGGCACTGTCCGAATCGAAGGGAATGCAGACTTTGTGGCGCGGCACGATTCACAAAAGTAGTTCCTGCACTACTTTTGGCGACTTCAGGGGCGATTTCAATAGAAATCTGTGCAGGAACCCGCACAGATGTCTCTGAAATTGCTCCCCAAGTCGGACTGAAATGCGGGTTTGAAATTGCGCAAGTTCAGCTAAACTTGCACACTTTCAAATCCGCATTCAGTGTGAACCCAGGCTAAAACCTGGAAGCAGATTAGTTTCTATGCTGCACCAGATTTTGCTCTCTCCAGTTCGTCCTTTTTCACATTGACAGCGGCTTTGACTTTATCTGAAGTCGCAAAGTTTCAAAGCCGCATGTCAGTGCGACTTAGGTTGTGACTTGGAAGACATCTGTGCGGCTTCATGCACAGATGTCTATGCAAGTCGCACCTGAAATTGCCAAAAGTAGTGCAGGAACTAGATTTTCAATTCAATGCAGCACCGCAAAGTCAGTGTCGCACCATTTTGAACAGTGGGATTGCTGACAATAGGGTGCAACTATTGCATGACAATGTGAACGAGGTCTTCTAGTAAATCAACCCCATTAGAGTAAAGAGTGAGCTGAGATGTAAGAAAACGTGAAAGAATAAAGAACGTGGTATGCTAAGCATGTTTGACACCCAGGGTTGTTCTATAAGATACAATTATTTTCAGCAATAAAAATAAAATGAAACAAAAAAAAAACTGATCGTTGATGGTCAATTGAAAAATAGCCCATTACATTGATGGTTAATGGCCAGTAGCCCCCTTACATTTGAGGTCAGTGTAATGTCCCTTACATTGGGGGGCATTAAAAAGCTACCTTAAAGCGGGACTGTACCTGAAATTTTTTTTTTAAAAGCCAGCAGCTACAAATACTGCAGCTGCTGACTATTAATAAATGGACACTTACCTGTCACAGGTTCCAGCGATGTCGGCAGCAGAGGCCGATCGATCGTTCGGCTCTCTGCTGCTGCCGGTGCCATTCTCGGTGAGGGAACCAGGAAGTGTCACCTTTGCGGCTTCACTTCCCGGTTCCCTACTGCGCATGCGCGAGACGCACAGCGCAATGAGAAGCGTCAGGGATGTCTGCCGGGACACGTGTGTGTCCCGGCAGACAGCGCGCTGGGACAGGAAGTGGCATAAACTCCCGTGTGAGTTTATGCCCGGAAGTGGGTGCAGATACCTGTCTTAGACAGGTATCTGCAAACCCCTCTCCCCTGAAAGGTGCCAAATGTGACACCGGAGGGGGGGAGGGTTCCGAAAAGCGGAAGTTCCACTTTAGGGTGGAATCCCGCTTTAAACTGACCATAGGTAGATCTTTTTTTTATCATTCAGCCAGCGAACTGATTTCTCTATTCACAAAAACAAGGTGGATAGAGGAATTCTCCAAGCTGAGACATTGTATTCTGATAGCAGGACCTTCTCTGTCAGATTACACTAATCAGCAGCTGCTGATCAAGAAACATTTTCTAACATTCCAGTTCAAGAAAATTTGGACTTTTTTTTAACCGCTTCAGCCCTGGAAGATATTACCCCTTTCCTGACCAGAGCACTTTTTACAATTTGGCACTGCGTCGCTTTAACTGACAATTACGCGGTCGTGCAACGCTGTACCCAGACCTTTTTTTCCCCACAAATAGAGCTTTCTTTTGGTGGTATTTGATCACCTCTGCGTTTTTTTTTTTTGTGCTTTAAACAGAAGAACAGCGACAATTTTGAAAAAAATGCAATGGGGGTTATTTACGGAAGGCAAATCCACTTTGCACTACAAGTGCAAAGTGCACTTGAAATTGCACTGAAAGTGCACTTGGAAGTGCAGTCGCTGTAGATCTGAGGGGTAGATCTGAAAATGAGGGGAAGCTCTGCCGATTTTATTATCCAATCATGTGCCAGCTAAAATGCATGTCCCCCTCGGATCTACAGCAACTGCACTTCCAAGTGCACTTTCAGTGCAATTTCAACTGCACTTTGCACTTGTAGTGCAAAGTGGATTTACCTTTAGTAAATAACCCCTTATATCTTTTACTTTTTGCTATAATAAATATCCCACATTAGATTGGTGGTCAGTGAGAGAAGGATCCTCTTAAATTGGTGGTCATTGGAAGAGGGGCACTTTTACACTGGTGTTCAGGGGGAACAATGCTCCTTACATTGGTGGTTAGTGGGAGGAATAATCTACATATTGGTGACCAGTAGAAAGAATAACCTTCATATTGGTGGTCAGTAAGATGAATAACCTTCACATTGGTGACCAGTAGAAAGAAAAACCTTCATATTGGTGGTCAGTGGGAAGAATAACCTTCATATTGGTGGTCAGTGGGAAGAATAACCTTTATATTAGTGGTCAGTGGGAAGAATAACCTCTATATTGGTGGTCAGTGGGAAGAATAACCTTCATATTGGTGGTCAGTGGGAAGAATAACCTTTATATTAGTGGTCAGTGGGAAGAATAACCTTTATATTGGTGGTCAGTGGGAAGAATAACCTTTATATTAGTGGTCAGTGGGAAGAATAACCTTTATATTGGTGGTCAGTGGGAAGAATAACCTTTATATTGGTGGTCAGTGGGAAGAATAACCTTTATATTGGTGGTCAGTGGGAAGAATAACCTTTATATTGGTGGTCAGTGGGAAGAATAACCTTCACATTGGTGACCAGTAGAAAGAAAAACCTTTATATTGGTGGTCAGTGGGAAGAATAACCTTTATATTAGTGGTCAGTGGGAAGAATAACCTTTATATTAGTGGTCAGTGGGAAGAATAACCTTTATATTGGTGGTCAGTGGGAAGAATAACCTTCATATTGGTGGTCAGTGGGAAGAATAACCTTTATATTAGTGGTCAGTGGGAAGAATAACCTTTATATTGGTGGTCAGTGGGAAGAATAACCTTTATATTAGTGGTCAGTGGGAAGAATAACCTTTATATTGGTGGTCAGTGGGAAGAATAACCTTTACATTGGTGGTCAGTGGGAAGAATAACCTTTATATTGGTGGTCAGTGGGAAGAATAACCTTTATATTGGTGGTCAGTGGGAAGAATAACCTTCATATTGGTCAGTGGGAAGAATAACCTTTATATTGGTGGTCAGTGGGAAGAATAACCTTTATATTAGTGGTCAGTGGGAAGAATAACCTTTATATTGGTGGTCAGTGGGAAGAATAACCTTTATATTGGTGGTCAGTGGGAAGAATAACCTTCATATTGGTGGTCAGTGGGAAGAATAACCTTTATATTGGTGGTCAGTGGGAAGAATAACCTTTATATTGGTGGTCAGTGGGAAGAATAACCTTTATATTGGTATACAAAGAATCACCGCTCCAAGGTAATGACTTCTCCCAAAACAGCTGTCTCCACAATCCCACAGGGTGCTGGCTCTGTTTGCAACAGGAACTGAAGTAGAAAAGATGTAGCTGGATAGCCGCACTCCAAATTATTCAACTTTATTTCAAAAGATATAATAAAATCATAGCATCTAGGCTTGTGTACAGACTAACTGCACAGCTGCTGACATGTTTCACACCGAACACGGTGCTTAGTCATAGCTAATGAGCAGAATATACATACAGAGCTATATATACACACACACAAGCAATTAAACAAATGAATAAAATATGTGTATAACGAGATAGCAATTAGGGAAGCACCTGTGAGCATCCAAAATCTGAAGGTAACATTTAAATGGATGGAAGGAAAACACCTTTTTCACCTAAAACACTTAAATCAAGCTGACATGTTGAAAGCATACATAATGGTAATAGATAAATAACATGATGAATCTTATCTTTAGGTGAAGAGGTACAGGTGCAACCTAAAAAATAAATAAAAAATGACATGTGTAAAAACATTTTTCATTTTGTATGTAAAAAATCGCACGCATCGGCAGACACACAGAAAAAAGAAAGAAACAAACTCTCAATGTGTGCGATTTTTTTACATACAAAATGAAAAATGTTTTTACACATGTCATTTTTTATTTATTTTTTAGGTTGCACCTGTACCTCTTCACCTAAAGATAAGATTCATCATGTTATTTATGTATTACCATTATGTATGCTTTCAACATGTCAGCTTGATTTAAGTGTTTTAGGTGAAAAAGGTGTTTTCCTTCCATCCATTTAAATGTTACCTTCAGATTTTGGATGCTCACAGGTGCTTCCCTAATTGCTATCTCGTTATACACATATTTTATTCATTTGTTTAATTGCTTGTGTGTGTGTATATATAGCTCTGTATGTATATTCTGCTCATTAGCTATGACTAAGCACCGTGTTCGGTGTGAAACATGTCAGCAGCTGTGCAGTTAGTCTGTACACAAGCCTAGATGCTATGATTTTATTATATCTTTTGAAATAAAGTTGAATAATTTGGAGTGCGGCTATCCAGCTACATCTTTTCTACAACCTTTATATTGGTGGTCAGTGGGAAGAATAACCTTCATATTGGTGGTCAGTGGGAAGAATAATCCTTTTATTGGTGGTCAGTGGGAAGAATAACATTCATAACGGTGGTCACTGGGAAGAATTTCCATTTAAAGATAGCCAAAAACGATCATTGGTGTCAGTGGATTCTTATATGGTAAACAGAGCATCGGCTTGCCCTGGCAACATGCCATGCCCCCCTTCTGCACAGCCACATTATGAGTGTGACAGGGACAGCTTTGACCAAATTTGCTATTCCCGTAATTTATCAAAGTATCATGAAAGCTGTTGCTGAGATCCTTACACTCCTGCTTAAGTTACCTTGTAGATGATCCTGCTCTGTACCTGGCTGGCAAAATTCTTAGTGAATTGAATCTTTTCAGAGCTGATTTTCCGCAATCGTTATTTCATTTTACCACATTTTATTGGCCATTATCAAACTCTCAGTGAATTGACCCCTGGGTCCTTTACATTTCAGAAACCACCAGGAATAAGTATGTTGGAAATGAAAGAAAAATCACAGTAAAGAACGTTACTGAGGGGACTTCTAGATCTTCAACACATTCCCGTCCTTCCCTAGATCTTATTTGCATTCCCGTCACCTGTTTCTTCCTGCTATAGAACAGTCAGTTGTTTACCTCGTTTAGCATGATATCTAAAACAGTCTTCTACCATAGGTGGCGTAACTGGCCTTATTTTAATCTTTTCAAAAAAAACTGTACAAAGGTGTAGTCATTTACATTGCATGCTTTAAACATAGCTGTGAGGTATGCAGAAAGATTATACTGTATCGCAATCTGTGAACTCACTGACCTCTAGCACAAACTCGCTCAACTCTAGCGTGCAGCTTAGGCTATCGACCCTCAGTTTAAACTCTGTGACCAGACAGAGAAGAAAGTTTGTGTTTTAAAGTTTGTTAGGCCTAGATCTTTTCTGATATTGCCATTGATCCGTGTGTTTACATTGAATTATAACAATACAGAAATGCACATTCACCTTACAAAGGCAATGACAGAAAAGAATGCATTGGGTTGTTAGAATATTTTTTTTTTTTTGAGACCTGATGAAAGAGCAGAAAAGGATTCTTTGCAAGAATGATGCAAAAACATTGTGCACATAGTATGATGACAGTCATCAACTTCTGGTCCCTGGCTCGCTGAAAAGTAAGATTACATGTTCTTAAATGCTATGTATTCCCCTATTTTCGTTTACTGGTTAAATGAAAATACTGCAATCCCTCTCCATAAATGAGTAAAAAGGGAAGATTATTAGATTACTCTGCAATCAGGGCAGTGCTGGGGGGCAGCCACTTGTGTGACATTAGCAAATTAATATTCGCTAATGCTTCTCCTCCCGGACAATCAGGAAGCGGGTCCTGAGACCCGATTGGCCAGGGAGTCTTAGGGATTCCGGACAATCAGGTCTCAGGACCGCTTCTTGTTCTGCCGGGAGGAGAAGCAACGGACCCGGCTCTTCCCTCCACAACATATACCCCGCACCTCTACCGCAGCATAAGGATCGCCGCCTTCCTGATTGTTCGATCAGATGCCGGGGGAGGGGTAGTGCAAGTAGATCACCACCCTCTCGATCGATCGAGCGGCGGGGGAAGTGAGAGTGGATCGCCGCCTTCCCAGCGAGCAAACAACAATATTAAACACCAGCCACCACTGACTGCAGCAAAGATGACTGCCTCTAGCAATATCACAGCCTCACACACACACCACACACGTTTGGACACTCTAGCCTCAGTGCCACACTAACCATGTCATGCCTGAGGCAACTAGCTGAGTTGGCCTTCTGGAAGGCAGGGCCCTGTCTACAATCCATTTAGTTGTGGGTGGGTGCAGCATGGTGCGGTGGCAGTAACACACACCCAGTCCAGATGCAATTTTAAAACTCGTATCGAAGTCAAAGTACAACAGTTCACAACAAGCCCCGGATAAGGAGGGTCAACCGGGAAACACGGATGACAGCAGCGTGTAGCGGAGCAAGTTTCAGCCGAGCTGACAGCATCTGTCTCAAGGGGCGAAATGTGGCCTGGCCAGTCTGAGCCCAAGTGGGGTGGTTTCCAGGTGAATGGCAAATCCATACACTTTCCCTCCTCACCTGGATCCTTTTCCTTCCCGCTAATACTTTCCCTAACAGATGGGTGACCTGTCCATACACTACCCACATGCTAGAATGCGCACCAAACCCAGGAGCCAGGATCTTTAATAGACTCTCCCACACGTAAGATGGCCACCAGGGTGGCCAGCATCCAACCAGATTGCTGCCCCAGTGATTCAGGAAACCATAGAGGAACCACGTTACTCTTGACTTCCTCTCCCTCTGCAATGCGGTTGCGGTTTAGCGTCACCTGCAATACAGAAAGTGGACTGCACCTGCCTACATACTTTTCAACAGTGGTAGTTGTTCAATGGCTACATCTGTTGATATATGCAGTCATCAAAAGACCACTTCCTTGTGAACTGGGTGTTTAATGTGATTTGAGTGCCAAAGGTTGCTTATATTATTATTATTATAATACAGGATTTATATAGCGCAAACAGTTTGCGCAGCACTTTACAATATAAAGGGAGAAAGTATAGCAACAATACAATTCAATACAAGAGGATTAGGAGGGCCCTGCTCATGCAAGCTTACAATCTAATAGGGAGGCTTCAGTCAGTGAAATAGGGCACTGATTTTCCCAGCTGACCACTATTATTCTCCTGAGATAAATGTGGTACAGTAAGTGTCTGCATAAAGCATAAACATGCATGCTTGGCTTCATAAGAACATGCGCATTTATGAAACATTTGATCTGCAGAATGACTGCACAGTGGTCAGACCTCCTGATCACCATCCTATATTGCAAAGCACCAATTATCTATCAGAATTTTATGATTAGATTCATTGCTTTTTTAAGGACTATAAGAAAAAGAGCAGAAACAGAAACAAAGCACAGCTTTATGTTTAAAGACAGGGAGGCATAAAATATAATAAAAGTCAATTAGTCAGGTGCAGGAGGGACAAAGTTCCTGTAACAGATGCATTGGAGGTGACAGTTATGGTTTACTTAGTTGAGTGGCATGGAGTCCATAATCTGAGGTATAGGAGTATGATTGTCGATGTCAAAGATCTCAGTCCAGAATGTTTAGAGCAGGGGGCAATCCTACTATATGTGGAGATATGTTCCTTTTGCTTTTTTACATCTGCAGCATATGTCCAAGATCGCCGATAAAATATGGTGTAGTGAGATCGGGTCTCTGTATCACCTAGTGAGTACTTTGTACCCTTTGTTTTACCGTGCATAGCAAAAAATTGAGGATTTGTGACTAAACAGAAAGGCTTTATGCCAATCCTATGAGGAGATTTCTTTAATGAATCCAGGAAGGTGGTCATCACATCTTCCCTGAAGCGTCTTTTAAGGATAGATAATATGTGATGAGGTGTTCCGGAGACAAAACATAGTTTATCAATTTCTGTGAGTAGTCTATGAACATGTTTGGTGGTATTAAGTAATCTAAAGAAGGAGGATAATTGTAGGTGGGTAAGCCAGTTATCATGCTTTATATCTGGGGATAAGGGAGAGAGATATGAGCCTGATGATGAATTCATTAAATGTTTGGCTTGAGACTTGGTAGACTGAACACATCCTCCAAGATTAAAGGTTGGGAGGCTTGCTGGTAGGTCTGAGTTGTCAAATCGAGAAACAAGGGGGATGGGTAGAGAAAAGAGATTATGAGGTTCTCAAACAGAGTACTACGTTTATATGGTAGTAACAAGATGGTAGAGAGTCCCTTACAATATGGTGTATGTCATAGTTTAGACCAGGGGGAGAACTCATACATCAAAAGGAGATAGGTCCTTCTGTTCTATTATGGTTGACACTAGGTTGCGGAAGCCAAAACTAGAAGATGGGCAATAAGCAAGTTTGTGTTATATAAATCAAAGTCTGGTAGGCCCATGCCTCTGGGTAGTTTAGATTTACAGGCATACCCCACTTTTAAGTACACAATGGGGTTTATTTACTAAAGCTGAAAAGTGCAAATCAGGCTCACTTCTGCATAAATTTGATGGATAAGGATCGTAAGATGTGAAAATTGGTTTTGGGGTGATTGGAGGATAAATAGTGGGGTATGCCTGTACTGAGGAATATATAAATGTAAACATAAGGAACCACAGTTTCAGATAAATTTGATGGATAAGGGTCGTAAGACGTGAAAAAAGGTTTTGGGGGATAGATGGGTGTAGTCTGGACTGTGTATAAAAGTTTGGTAAGAGTATACATTTATAGGATGTTTATTCTACTGAACTAATGAATATGGATATTTTGTGTGCACCAAAAGTCTTTGTAATTCTCACTTAGTAATGGGGAGTAGTTGAGGATGTTATTGGTCAGTAAGTGGGCAGAGGTAGAGCTGCCCCAGTAGGTGATGCTTTTATTCTTTCATTAAAAAGAAAAATGTTTTTTTCGGCAGGGCAAGGGATTTTTAAAACTCAGAGTCATCTGCGTAGAGAGATATTTTGTGATGGATTCAATTAGTTTGGATCGCTTGAAGAAAAGATAATACGTAAACATAACTCTAATCAAAATATATCCATCAGTATTGGGGAAGAATGGTAAATTTGGTCTTATGGTGACTGCAGAGTGTGTAGACATTGTGGGGTTAATTTACTAAAGGCAAATAGACTGTGCACTTTGCAAAGTGCAGTTGTTCCAGAGCTTAGTAAATGGGCAGAAGCTCTGCTGACTGCCACCATCCAATCACATGTAAGCAAAAATGCAGTTTTTTTCCTTGCACGTGATTCTTTTCAAAGTGAAGCTTTCCTCATTTACTAAGTCCTGGAGCAACTGGAGTCTATTTGCCTTTAGTAAATCAACGCCTATATGACCACTTCCAATATTCCCTGAACAATGCATAATCTTGGATCTTAGAAATTTGAGTCTGTGAAATTTACACATATGCAAAAATATCCATGTCTTTGGCAGGTTATATTGCCTGTGCTTGAGCCAAACATGGGTACAGCAGTTTAAAATGGTTCTAACGGCAAAAGATTTTTTACCTTAATGCATGCTCTGCATTAAGGTAAAAAGAAAAGTCTGCATGCAACTCCACAGCCCACCCTTATACTTACCTGAGCCCGATCTTGATCCAGCGATGTGCCTGAGAGCAGCATTTCTCGCCTATCTTTCTTTCCTCACCAGCCATAGAGGCAGCAGTGAGAGTCATTGGCTCCTGCTGCTTTCAATCATAGCCAGTGTGGAGGGCCGGGCTGCTCTTTGCAGGTCAATGGACACACAGAGCGGAGCTCAGGAGCAACCATGCACCCAAGCGCCCCCAGCACAAGCAGCTTGCTATGGTGGCACTTGGCGAGGTGGAGGAGCCGGGGGACCTGAGAAGAAGAGGATTGGGCTGCTCTGTACAAAACTATTGCACAGATCAAGTAAGTATACCCTGTTTGTTACTGTAATTAAAAAAAAAAATCAGCATTTACATTCATCGTTATATGCATAGTAAGCCATACAGCACTGCCTGTGGAAAGCATTTCCTGAATTTGTGAGCAGAGATGAATAGACCATTTAAGAAAGCAGTATAAGAAACACCCATCATATGACTGCATTAGCTCAGCTATTTATTCATCACTTAAAGAATTAAACCCAAAATGAAAATGTAATATATTGCACTTTACCAGTGCTTAGATGTAGTGGCTGCTTTTTCAGGCTAAAAAACATTTTCAGCAAGTACAGAAAATTCCTGTTGATCCTGCCAGAAATACTGTGTCCTAATCAAAGCAAATAAAAAGCAAATATTGTCTGAAGACACGAAGCATGTATGTTCTTCCTTGGACTTTGGTGTGCTTCGTGTATTTCTTTCAGATCCTGTGCAGGGGGCTGGTTTTGTCTCCACCCCCTCCTGTCGTTTTCAAAATCCATACCCATGTGTTATTTACCCATATCCTGCTATAGTCTAGTATTCATTAGATTTACTAACAAAGGTGACTGACTTCCAGGTCTCTGACTTTGGCCTTCTGATATGGCAACTCAGGGCTCCAATTGAGCCGGGGTTTTATTTTCAGAGTTCACATGCTATTGGCCTTTGGATAAGTTCATTGCTCCAGGATTTGCCTAAATGTACAATACAAACACATCCCTGCACTTTCCATGTAGAGTAAAGCTTATTCATGGAATTTGAAAGTAGTGTAGTACGTGTTGTCAAAATTTAACGACAGCAAACCTATTGAAAAATAGAATTTAGATCTAACCATCATCTAAAAAAAGGGTAATGTGGTTTGATTGGTCAAAATATGGTAGAATCATAGCTCACTGGTATGTCAGAACACTAAGGGGTTACAACATAGAATAAGACGTATTGTTGCATTTCCTTGGCTTATCCCTTGTATATTGCCCAAGTGTCCAAGTTGATCATTATGTAAGCGCTAACAAGCAGGGCCTTCTGATTCCTCCTGTATTGATTTGTATTGTAAGTGTACTGTCTGCTCTCATGTTGTAAAGCGCTGTGCAAACTGTTAGTGGTATATAAATCCTGTATAACAATAATAATTATGTCTGTTGCAAATTATACCTAACTGGGGTTTCCATGTACTTCACATGTCTGTAGCAGGGTTTCCCTAGATCTTGATATGTGCAATGCTCAGTGGTGGTCCTGGTGCTCAACATATTCCTGGCAGAAAATTCCATGTGTTCAAAATTGCATGTCCCTGACCCTGCGCCATATGGTTAGCATGTCACTGATAGAGAATGCAATCTAATCAGCATATAAATTGACACTGAATTAGAGGTAGTTAGCATAGCCTTAAAAAAGAGCCTCTTGTGTTCAGCATGTTCTTGACAGTCATCCTTAAGGCCCATACACACGATCAGACTTTTTGACAACCAACATGCAAATTAGCTGTTTTGGACCAACATCCGTCCGTGTGTACGCTCCATCGGACCAACTTTTTCCAGGTTTCATCAGACTTTTGTTGGCTGTGCGAACGGACCAACTTTCTGCCAACAAAAGTCCGATGGACCAAAGTCTGACCGTGTGTCCACAAAACCAACAGACTTTTGTACAAACCAATGCAGAACCAATGCAAAAGATCAGACAATACAGAAGTTGACCAAAGGTGGCGGTAAGAGCAGAAAAACCAAGTGATTTGGTGAAAGTTGGCTGAAAAAGTCCTGCCGTGTGTATGCAATACCAACTTGGGGCCAACGCCCTTTGGACAAAAATCCACGGGAAAGTTGGTCCACGGTCCGATCGTGTGTATGAGGCTTAACTCTTATGCCCGTACACACGATCGGACTTTCCGACAACAAAACTGTGAATTTTTGTTCAAAGGTTGTTGGCTCCAACTTGTCTTGCATACACACGGTCACACAAATGTTGGCCAACAATTACGAATGTGGGAACGCGGTGACGTACAAGACGTACGATGAGCCGAGAAAAAGGATGTTCAATAGCCAGTGCTGCTCCTTCTGCTTGATTCCAAGCATGTGTGAACTTTTGTGCGTCGGACTTGTGTACACACGATCGGAAATTCCGACAACAAGTTTTGTTGGCAGAAAATTTGAGAACCTGCTAGCCAACATTTGTTGGCGGAAAGTCCAACAACAAATGTTCGATGGAGCATACACACGGTCGGACTTTCAGCCAACAAGCTCACATCCAACATTTGTTGTCGGATCGTGTGTATGGGGCATAAGAATGTCCATGGGAGACATGGGACTCTTATGCAGCAGAGAAACCCATGCAGTCAGTATATTCTTGGCAGAGAATACAATGCAATCAGTGTGTCCTTGGCAGTGTACCTTACTTGTAGTGGAGCTCATTGTTCCAATTTTAGTATATGTGCTGCCGAAGCGAGCACTGCATACCTCATTGGATTGCGTTTGCTGGAATATTGATGTGCCTTATTATACTTATGTTTGTGAGTATATAATATTTTACGCACCATTTGGAATAAAATAATTTTATGGTAATGTATGAGACTGGTGCACCCTCTTTTTGTGTTCTCTTGTAGTAGTTTCATGGATTTCCCCGTCCAAAAAAGGCCTGCAAAGCCTGTACATCACCTGTTTTTCGATTAAGGATTGATTTGGAGATCATGTTGGAAGATTCTTCTGCTAAAGATTATCACATGCAGGACTAGTGACTCCTTGCTCCTTAGCGCTGATGTTTTTTTTCTTCCTTTGATTAGCTGAATATACCTGGGTTCAGTTTTAGGCAGGTTCTGTGAACATTACTAAAGTTCAGGTGCTAAATCCAAACAGGTAAATGCTCGGAAATTAGTCTGAACTTGTGTTTGGACCGAACCTTAAGCTCAACCCTAGTCTCTGTAGGAAAGTCCCATCACCTCCTCCTGTGATATCTGTACTACAGCCAGAACTACAAGTCTCAGCACCAACAGCAGACTATGGAGTAAAAGTAAAAGTTTTAACAAATGCTGCAGCCAGAGATGGGGCCCACTTCATCTGAGGCAACTTATTTTTACTGCGCAAGGGAACTATAGCTTATTCAGCTTTAAAGGAAACTATAGCTTATTTTTATTTGTTTACACAGTTTTAATTGTTATTACAGAGTTTACATAAAGGTGATTTACCCATTGTTTTACATACATTCGGTTTCATATTTTAATGTTTGTTTTCAGTTAGTCTGAAAAGAAGGAAAGATTTTCAAACAAATGGAGAACACTGTGCCTGCAGCAATAGCCACCTAAAAGATAAAAACTTAAAAAAAAAGTTTATTCTCTGTAAGGTGGTTTGTGGGAAGAGACAGGAATAACATTTCTTTATGCCCCTGTGGTCCACTGGATCACTACTATGGAGCATATTACCTGCCTAATTTCTACCATACAAGCAGCTTGCAAACATATAATAGATTTGGTTGTACATTACATGGTTATCAGAAAATGTATGCTTAGTAGGACAATGTTAACAGCAATATGTAGTGTTACAATGCATTATACAATTAAGCATGATGTGTTTTTGTTGCGTTGACCAACAGGGTGCCACTCTTGCCCATCAAGACATATTCTGTAATGCATGGCAAAGTAGTGTGCTGGAACACATGCATTTCTGGTATAAAGCCAGCCTAAGGCTCATCCTCATATTGATTGTGTTGCTTTGCCTTTTGATTTTAAGTGCAGGCAATAGGCAAGGACAAGAACCTTTCAAGCTAATGGGGTGCTTTAAAAAATGTTGGAAACTAGTCACCCTGCACTTTGGGTGACCTGACGTGCATTTCTTTTTTTTTTTTTGCATTCTTTTTTATACAATTTTTCAGTACATAAACAAACAAAGGGCAGAACAAGCAAGGAAACGACAAAAGAAGATTGGACAGATAAACCAATCTGTGTGTAACAAGTACTGTTCATCATATTGTGAACTACCAGAAGAATCTAGGGGGTGCCACAAGTAATAGTAGGATTATACGATCCTTGTGAAGATACATGTGAGGCCAGAAATTGGTCAGACTATAGCACATAAAATATAATATAGAAGCAGTAGATGTGGGTGAAGGGGATCCAAGGTCCAACTTAGAAGAAAGGTGACACCGCACACCTACAGTATCTAATTTTACAGTCACATGGAGGACCCCAACGTGCCCTGACCTATATTTTGCCAATTAATTGTATACATTTTCTTTTGACACACCATGTAGGGCAACAAGT
Organism: Lithobates sylvaticus; assembly: GCA_028564925.1. NCBI lineage: Eukaryota > Metazoa > Chordata > Amphibia > Anura > Ranidae > Lithobates > Lithobates sylvaticus. Next base: position 232,356,287 of record CM053028.1, on the reverse strand, counting down.
CCTAAACAGCTGGTTATGTCTGCATCATCTTGATCTGTCCAATAATTGGATAATGTATAGGCACCTTTGATTTCATCAGGTACAGAAGATGTTTTCTACCAAAAGATAGTATTCCATTCAAATTTTCTACAAAAATTTACAGAAGCCCTTGATTTTAAATTCTGTCTCGAGTTTTATATTATTTTTCTACATAGGAATTAGAAACTTTGTATTTTGTACATTGTATTTATTTTCCTTCAACACTAAAATGATTATATTGTCAAATCTGTTCACCTGTGATCACAATAACAAAACTTTAGATATGTCGTATAACACATTCACACATGTTTTACCTAAGATTTCATTTACAAATAAACATATCTTGGGTGAAGGTTATATGAACTGTTTATGTAGCTTTGAAAGGTGTTGTGAAGGATTAGAGTCTTTGTATATTTCTATTGTTGTCCGTGTCTCTGCTGGAAAAATTCACCCTGAAATTGAGGGACTGAAAGTGAGCGAAAATCCAACATTTTTGGTTGTCAACAGAAGAGGAATACAGGAAAAAATCTTAAATTCAGGACCAGTAACAAGCAGATAAAAGGGGAATCGTTTCACCTTAAAGAGATCCCTTTTACTTCTTATTCTGTCTACATCAGTCTTTCTCAACCAATGTTTTTGGAAATCTAGGGTTCCTCCAGAGCAATGAGCAATTTCTGCCTCTAAGAAAAATGCACACTGTCACCTCTGATCTTTTTAGCTATCTGTAAGGGGGTAATTCTTCCTAATGACCCCAAATGTAAGGGGCATTTTTTCCACTGACCATCACACTCACATATCATGAGTTGTAGGTATAGTAACATTTAGTAGGGGTTCCTTGAGACCAGAAAGTTATTTGAAGGGTTCCTCTATGTTGAAAAGGTTAAGAAAGGTTGGTTTACATAATAGGATGTGAAGGAAAATCTCTCCAGTAGGACACAGATGGAAAAAAAAACAGATGGGGTTTAACCATTGCTTAATCTAAAATGAAAAATGCTGTGGCTTTAGATATACAGCATTTTAATATAAAAATGCCCATTTTCTAGCTACATGAGGAGCTTCAAGTTTTAATACTAATAGTTAAATGACATCAATATTTTCCCAGTTGGAATAAGTATTTGGAGTATAATTCCTGTCCATCATGCACTTGTCGCTTCCACCCTTTTCCCTGGCTAACGCAAAACAAAGGCTTGTTCACAAAGCTGAGTGATGAAAGAGTGACCGAAAATAAGGAACATGATGCACACAGTCACTGAACAGTCCCCACCTACACTAAAAGAATGACTTAAATTCTTTGGAAATTCATCAGAACAATAAGTGTCGTAATCTGTATGCTAATTTGGGCAGTAAATGTAAATTGTTATGTCTATGGGCCACCAAAGGCTACTGCCAAGATTGTGAATAAAGAATCACGTTAAAAAAGAATTCTGGTCACATGCTATTGATCTTCTCAGGCGATGTAAAAGATGTTATAACTGAATTATGTACGTGTTCACAAACTTAGAAACTTTTCTCCACTGGGAAATTTCTATAGTTTAAGGATACAATCCACATTGTAGTTATCTTTAGAGCTTGCTTGTCTATCGTTTAGAAATGTAGGTCTATATTTTAATCACTGGGCTTTTCATGACATCATTCTCTTATGCTTCTATGGTTTTTAGCCAGATTGAATTTGGTTTATATCTACCAGTAACTATCTAATCTCAAAAACCTGCAGCTTAACGATGGCTACGTAGTTATTACAATTAGTTTAATCTCTTAAAATGAAGCCTTTTCTGATGTACACAAATGGCATGCTCTAGCTTAGGCACATATTTGGTTAGTTAACATTAAATATTGTATAAAAATCATATATACTAAAGTGCTGATGTGAATGATTGTATCAAATTGTGAACCAAAAAAATATATATTAAGATGAACAAATGATGGTGACTGCTATTATTGTGCTATGTGCTTATATCACAAAAAAGTTCATATATAAAATGTTAATAAAGCGCTACCATCAACCTTAATATAGCACAGTGATCCAATAAATAATGTGATCCAATAAAAGATGTGATCCTATAAAAGATAAATAAACTAATCATATATATATATATGTCCAGTAAACTACTCTAAATATAAATTAATTACTTTAGTGTGGATTACTGGACATATATATGTGATTAGTTTATTTATCTTTTATAGGATCACATCTTTTATTGGATCACTGTTGATGGTAGCGCTTTAGTAACTTTTTATATATTAACATAAAATATGCTGTCTGTGGGGTTTTATTGAGAATATGCTTCATCACTACCACAAAAATACCCTATGGTGATGTGAAGAACAATATCAACTGATCAGAACTTATCAGGTGACTACAGTAAACTCAAATGTACAAATACCTTATGAGTCACTGACCTAAAATAAGTATATAACAATTTAAAGGACTGTGAAATCAGAGGGCTGGGATGCATATTTGGGCTCTTAAATGCAATGCATATTTCCCCGATAAATGTTCTGTTAAGACCCTTTATATATCACTTTATCTTCATGTGCTATACTAAATAAGTAAAAAAAAAAAAAAAAGCATACAAGGTACAAACATACAGACATATATGCATAAAATAAACCAAAATAACCTCTACTTACCCTTTGTCATTTTATCTGTCTTATATGTGTTGCCGCTGCCACAGATATACAGTAAATTCATGATTGAGAGCTTGATCAGACAGGGGACCCTATATAAATATGTGTCAATAGGTCTCTAGAGCAGGTCAGACAGCTCACCAACATAAGTCCTCTGGTTTTCTACAGTCTGGATTACGCTTGCATGCCAAATCTGAAGCATTTATATCTCCTACATCCTAGATGGTGTGTATAAAGCTTAGTTCTCATGGTCACAGTGTTCTGAACTTATTTTTATGGCAAGCCTGTTTTTTGTAGTTAATCCTGATAAATAAAACATTTTGATTATAATACTAAGCTAAAAGAGTCTTAGTAGGACACACAATGATAGCCAAGATAAGACCAGTAATGGAGTTACTAAAATCCTCAGATTTATTTATTTCTTTTTCTTTTCACGATCCATCTGCTGTTTGTGGCTGCCATAATCCATATATGGCAATGTGACTCATATTTATCAGATAAATATAACTAGCGCAATACACAAGCATAGGGTATGTGTTAAAAGAAACAGGTTACACATGGGCTCCCACAGATGGCTGGTGTACATAAATGACTGCGATGACGAGGCTTATTTTGGCAATCATATTAGATGAATAATAGTAACATTGGTTTGATTAGTTAGGAAGAAAACATTTTGATTGGTTGATGATAGCGTTACAAAAAAAGGAACAATAGGAGTCATTGTGAATCAGCTAAAGCATGATGGACCTGGCCTCAAAATATGCCTAATTCCATCCCTTCAAATTTTTATTAGCTAGTAGCTTCTGTTGAGTTTTAGATATTTTTGCAATGAGTAGAATTAAAATTACTATTCTGCCAGGTCAAAATGGTTTTAGATATTAAATGGGAGAGAAAAAGTCAGGTTGTAGAATGGCCTCATCTGGATAGGCTTTACTGATTTTACTGTTCCCTGCAAAGTACAGTCAAAAATCAGAAGGTATCTGCATGCCTCACTTTCATTAAAAATAAAAAAGGGGTTTAATCTTCATTTTAAAATAGCGGATGGAGTAACGCAAATAATTAAATCGAACCCGCAGGCCAACTGTGCATTCGGAACTACTGTTTTTCAGTGCAGATCAAGCCTAATATTATCAAGCACTTATTTCAAATGCTGTTTCAGGATTTTTGGCCATAATTAACGTAGCGTATGAAAACCATGATTTCTATGTTATAGTGTATCATTCTTCCCTGCACAAATTTAAAATCCAGATGAATCGCTGAACATCTGGTTCCCACTAATTTTTGTTTATATTCTTTTGTACATTTGGTCTATTTTGGCCCTCCTGTCTGCCTTGTAGTATACAGAGGTCAGTTTCTGTTCACAGTTATCCATACTTTTCTGTATCCAATTATTTGTCTTGAGCCTTCATACAGGCATCTGTTTGTCTCTTGGGTCCTGAAGCAAGCTACACTGCTGTTACTGAATTGTATTTATCAACAGCCATAATACATAATAATCATTTATCAGCCTTTTGGCAAAGAGAAAGTGTAGCGTCTGTTTTTATTTGTGTCCAGTAGAGGTGCTACGCTACTATTCCGGCCTTCTGGCTGTTTGGTATCCCTGCTGGTGTATTGGGGGCTGTATAGGTTTGACAGAAAGCGGGGCTGTCTGAGGGTCCGGGATGTTGTGCATGGGAGTAATTTGCCCCGAAAGACTAGAAGGGTCCAGTGCCTCCTGATTTAAATGGGTCTACCTGGTCTGGGCATGGGCTGGGCAGGCCAAAAGCCTGTGTTGTCAGTGCCCCTCGGGAGTTCGTCACCCCTGGGGTGCTCATAGTATCACTTGGACATGAGAAATAGCACAAGGCCACGTCACCTAAGCTTTTTTCCGCATAGCGCCTATATTGGCTAGGCCTTTTGGCTAAGTCCTGGGCAGTTTTTACTACTAGGTCGCAAGGCCTAGCCAATGCACCCGCACTGGCACTATTTATTTAATAAATTTTTAAAACTGTTTTGTCACTTGCACTTTTGTCTGTGTATCTTTTCACTTGGATGGAGGGTATGCCCCTCAGCTAGTACTCATTGATCGGCTTCGGCTAACCAAGAGGAGAGGGTCCGTCAGGCCATTGGCTAGGTGGACCAAGTTGAGCCTTGCCCCTGCAAGAAGCCTTGCGCTCCAGGGGGACAGCTTCTTCGAGAGGTGGACTAAAGACACACCCTTAAGTGCACTTTTTTGTGTGTGTTTTGTGCACTTTTTTTGTACACTTATGTATTTTGCTTTTGCACACCACTGCATGTTAAAAAAAAATACTGATTTTGTGATGTGTTACAGACAAAAGTATAGTATCCCTGAACAAGGCTGTCAAGAGACAAACTTGCGTCTCCCTAAGAATGAGAAGTAGATAGATTTTGGACACATTTTGAAAGTGGTGGGACCTGCTGCATTCTAATACGTGTTTCAGCCAACAGAACAGAAAGGGTCAACAAGATTTCACCAGACCTCAAGAGTCCTCCAGAGACACAAGAAATTCTCAGATCTCACATATACATGTAACTTGACTTGTTCTATAATGTTGAAGAACTAGAGAATAACCTTGGGTAAGCTGTGAAATGTCTTCAACATCACAGAACAAGTCCAGTTGAATGTGATTAATTACTACTAGCTATACCATGACCTGAATAAAAGAGAACCTTCACTGACAAAGAAAGTAAATAAAATATCCCCTTCTCAGCTATCCAATATCCTATTTTCTGAAGGAACATCTTGTCCATGGTCAGTCACTTGGTGATTTTAATTCTATGATTACTATAACAACCATTAGAGGTGTAGCATTCCACCTTGTAATAGCAAGCATTAAATTAAACAGGTGGGACCCAGCAGGTCATCCCCCACTACAGGCTGCCTACAAAGAACTACAGGAGTGGCGGATACAAGACCAGTCACCCTGCACAAAGAGAGAACAGCAGTGATTGGTCTTTATTACAGGAAGTTCTTCATGGAGGCAAAGTTTCATATTAGATTACTGCACAGATCTGGAAAAATACACAAAACACACCGAGTAAGAATACAGTACACATGCCTCTTGTGCTTAGACAATGTTTGCTTATCCCAGAGTTCAGCTTTAATTGTTATGAATTTTGTAGGACTCCTTTTTTAGCTGCATTGGCTCCAAATAATAATTGGTTATAATAACCACCACTTGTCTCTGCAACCGTGTCACCTTTTTATAACATTGCTTGGGATTCAAATGTCCTAAGATGTTTGTGTGCTCAGGTGATGGCACAGTGTCATCTCATAACATTCAATGTTATAGATCATCTATCAAAAAAACTGTATTTCACATTATTACCTCATAAAGTAGGTGTGGCGATTTGGCCTCAATGTTTATTATGTGACTTCATAAACACATTTGCACAGTTATTAATTATTGAATTGTCTGTCATGCTAAATAACATCATCTGTAGGATGTAATGTTGCATGAATTATGCTGAATGCAGTTACAAAAATAGTACTTAAGCAACCATAATTTCAGGGTTCAAAGCCAGATTTCAATACCATACCCTTTTAGGCTAATCTAATTTTTATTGTAGACAAGTCAGTTCTTAGCCAGCATACATTTCATTGCTGGAGCATACAATCCATAGCAAACAAACTTATGCCGGCCATAGACGGTTCGAATCTCATCCGGTTCAGCAGGCTAAATGTACCAAGTTGATCGATCTTGGGTACAACCAGCCTGCCGGATTCACTTGCGATTATCACTAGCGGCTGCTATAGCTGCTAGCAATAATCGCTGTCTTCTCCCAAATGCTCGGCAGGAGGGATTCCCCACAAATTTGCACCATCTATGGCCTGCCTAAGTATATATTCTGGAATCTGTGCAGGCATTACAGGTGCATAACCACTTGACCTCTTGCAGATTTCTCCCCCTTCAAGACCATTGTTTGCTTTTTGGCACTGCAATACTTTAACTGACAATTGTGCAGTCAAGCAAAAAAATAAATAAAAAATTCCACCAATAGTGCCTTCTTTTGGTGATATTTGATCACCACTGCGTTAAAAAAAAAAAGACCGAAAATTTTGAAAAATTAATTGTATTTGTTACTTTCTGCCATAAGACATATCCAATAAATAAATAAAAAAAAAATCTAAGGACAATATGTATTCTGCTACATATTTTTGGTAAAAAATCCCAAATGTATATTGATTCGTTTGCACGAACGTTATAGCGTCTACAAACTATAGGATATATACTGGAATTTGTATTAATTTGTTTTTTTTATACTAGTAATGGTGGCAATCAGCGACTTGCATCAGGACTGCCATAGTATGGCGGGCAATCTGACACCTTGTGGGAACCAGTGACACGTATACAGTGATAAGTGCTACAAGTATACACTGTCACTGTACTAATGACACTGAGAAGGGGTTAAGATCTAGGGCGATCTAAAGAGTTAAATGAGCTTGGTGCATTCATCGTGTGCTGTTTTTACTAAGGGATGTGCCGGTTTTTATTTTCTGCTTTGCAGGGAAACAAAAACCGACACATCCCCACTGACAGGACAGAGCTTTGTATTGTTTACATTCACAGAGCTTTGTCCCGACGTCCTCCTCGCCGATCAGCGGGTGCCGGTGGTCAGTCATTGGCTGGCACCTGCTGATTGGCTTGTGCTGGTTCCTGCTGAACTGGCTAAATTTCAATCCATCTATGGCCACGTTTAGTAGTTCAGGGCCAGTGTCTAACTGTTATGTACACACGGTCCGAAAATCGGATGACAGATCGTCCGTTTTTTTTTTTTGCATGCTAGTCGCATATCGAAAATGGAGCGGTTACTAAAGTTACAAAAATTCTCGTACGACAGAATAAAAAATCAGAAGTAATGTCATGTGTTGTAGCGTATTTGTATTGTATTTTCAGACGACAACTGTACTGATTAAACGAAAATCGTACGATCTGGTATCGTACGAGAACAATTTTAATGCTTGTTCGATCGGATAATATCAGATGAACTGTCGTGATCGGCTCTCGAAAGCTCTGTACTAACGATCCGATTATCGTATGATTGCTATGAAAGCGGTATTTTTTCGTCCAATTTTTGGGATCGTGTGTACGGCCGATTACAATCAGTTCAGAAGCCATGACACATTCTCCCATTTGGTATATTGAGGGACCAAAATATGACTATATAGGTTAAAGACAATCTGCGTTCATTTTAAACATTCTATTTAGTTATTATTAATGAAAAAATTTAAAATTGATGGTAAAATAAAAAAATTATATTTAAAGTGTATTTCAGGATAAATGTCCCTATGATTTATTCCTTTAAAATTTCTGTAGGTATGGAAAATACCTGTTGATCTTCACCTCTAACCCATGAAAGCAAAACACTTAAACCTAGTCTCTTCCTGATATATATACAGTATATAGTGTTTATGTCTGCTTTTATGTCTCTATGCATTGAGATAATGAACTTGAAAACTTGTCTGAGGTGACCTTCTCTTATCTCACTCATTAAATGAATCATCTCTTCATAAAACACACCTCTTCAGCCTTGTAGCTATATGCCAAGCCTCAGCTGTTCAGGCATGTCTCATTGGCATATGACAGCCTACATCGCACATACTGTCAACACTCCAGTTTCAATTACTTTCACATGAATTGATAACGTTATTGTCATCATACTGAAACAGAGCCTTCGTTTATAGCAAGATGTATCTGACTATTGATAGCAGCACACAAAATCCACTTCCCATCTTCCTCCAAAATCAAAAAGGATGTCACAATGCAAGGCAAGAATCAACTACAGCACATTTATCGCATAGGTGTTCCATTGCTGCTGACTTAAGCCGGCCATAGATGGATCGAAACTTGGCCAGTTTAACAGGGACTGGCTCAGATTCGATCCATGCCAGTGGAGGCCCGTCCATTAGGCATAGCTTCCAACTGTCCCTGATTTCGAGGGACTGTCCCTGATTTGGAGCAAAGTCCCTCTGTCCCTCTTTCCTTCTCATTTGTCCCTCATTTTGGCCTAATCTATATAGCTGTATATAAAACGCACTTTTTATCTGTCAAAAAGTGTTTCCCAGTGCTAAACATTTCATTCAAATTCCAAATTGCTGCATTTGTAAATTTTAAAAGCCAATATAAAGGAATAGTGGTAAAAAAAAGCCCTTGTGGATTTAATTAATCTTTTGTTTTTTGGTTAATTCTCCTTTAAGGGGGTGTGGCAGGAGGCGTGTCCTATGCCTACATATTCTTGCTAGTAGGTGTCCCTCATTCCCATCTCAAAATGTTGGGAGGTGTGCATTAGGGGTGCCCGTGCACCGCCCCCTCTCTCCTCTCCACCCCCTATATGCAATGGATTGATTCATGCGTAGCATGAATCTATCCACAGCCACCACGGCCACCCCCTATTTATGTGTCCAGCCCCTTTCAGGGCACCGGGCGCATGAATTACAGCGTCCAGGTTTTTTTTTTTAAGCACCTTAGGCTCTAATAGGCTCTAATAGGCTTCAAAATAGGGTGGACTCGGATCGCAGAGAATGCGTCCTGAGCCCACCTAGGTGGGTTGCAAAAGCAAATGAAGATTTGCTGTTGCAATACTGATCCTCCCCCTGGCCAATCAGGAAGTGGGTCTGGTACCCATCACCCGACGGGCTGACAGTACAAGGAGGAGAGAAGAGATGTATGGCGTCTCTATGAGAGGCAAAAGAGCCGCTCCCGGGACACATCTTGCTGCCATTCACCCACTGCCCGACCTGCCACTAAGATGGGGTAAGTGCCGGGCAGACAGCGGGGGTGCAGGATGAGTGATTGCCGATAGCCATGAGCCACCACTGGATCCATCTATGGGCGGGTTGGTTGCACTGAAGTCAATCTATTGATTGACTTCAGCACAACCAGCCTGTCGTATATTTTTTTCATGTGATTGCTGCTGGTGGCTATAGCTGCCAGCCGTGATCATTGTGTTTGCTGCAAGAGGGATTCCCCCATCAACGCAGTCAGTGGGGGAAGGAAAGTAAATTGCATAATCTATGGGCTGCTTTAGGCATTGTGGGGGGGTCTACATTCTGCCCCATGCAAAAGCTGGGGGAGAGTTTTTTTTAATGTAAAATGGTCCAGTGAAGTGGATGTAGTCTCTAATTGGATGACAAGTAATTTGCTAAAACACTAGATAACATAAACATTTGACGTTTTGTTTTTCATAAAACTTTTCTGAAAGCTCAGACAGCTTCATAAATTCTGTATGAATGTAGAGAAGAGGAAACTCTAAATAAACAGGTACAACTTATGTAAGAGGATTTTCATCTCTGTTTATGACCTGAGGCCAGTCACTTCATTGGGATTATAGAAGGGTTTACAACCACTTTAAATAGAACCTGAGCCTACTAACTACGGTATATACACAGCACACATATGCCACAGTCGTCAAACCCACAAAATATTTTTAACGTGTGTGTTGAGGAGAGGCGGCATTGCCAATTGGCGCACTGTGGTGCAATGCTGGATCGCTATACGGACAGCATTGATCTTACACAAAAAAACATCAATTCTTCCGTGCAGCCTATTCGGTTTTGCATCTTGTGTTAAGGAGCAACAAAGCATTGTAAGAATTAACACTTTTGGAACAATGATAAAGATTTCTGCTCTGTTTTTGGCTTGAGTCCAGTTGGGCTTTAAACGTTATCTGTTAATGAGGTATATAACCCTAATACCAGGAAATTCACCAGCTTTTCACACTTTAATTACTTGTTTCGGCAATAATGATCCATGATCTGCAGACTGCAATTTGTTCAGTAGAAGAACCTGTTGGATTGAAATTGTAGGGTTTATACCAGTAGGGATATTTCCTCATACTGTATATACCCATTGTGGAACCTAAGGGGTAAAACCGCACCGCGAGCGGCCGAAAACCGCGGTGTATATACCCATTGTGGAACCTAAGGGGTTAATCCTCTGCATTGTGTAAAAAGGCTGTTTGATCCTGTCTTCTCTGATCTTCCCCTTCTTCCACTGCCCCAATCCATCTGCTGATTGAACAGAGCACTCTGCACATGCTCAGTTTGGTGTGTATTGCTAGAGAGTTTTTTTTTTAGGGGGGGGGGGGGGGGGGGCGGGGGGGCGGGCGAGGGGGGGGGGGGGGGAGAGGGTGCATGTGATCAGCACAGGGCCAATCAGCACTGTCCAGACAGAGGGCCAGGGGTCATGCAGCCTCATAGGCCAGTCACAGGAGAATGAAAACTCCTCTTACAAGCTTTAACCAGTGCTCGGCCGGACACTCATAGAAGCATAGGCGTGCGCACAAGGGTGTGCTGGTTGTGCCTGGGCACACCCTAATCACCCTGTGTGGTGCTGATTCCCTCGGCTTCCTGCCATCCCCTGTCTCTCCCCTGCAGTACTTCCCTCATCTTCTCTCTCACTGGCTGCTGTGGGGGATGTTTCAGGATGGATAAATGAATGGATGAACAGAAAGCCGCTCAGCAAAGAGCACTTCTCACTTGTTCACTGTCCAGTGCAGCTAATGCTGCAGAGTAAGGAACTGGGGAAGCTCTGTCCTCAATCTCTTTCTTACTGTTTAGATCCTTGATATTTCACCAAAGTCCCCCAATGGGGATCCTAATAAAATTGTAAACAAATAAATAAATAAAAAAATGTAAAACAATTGTAAAAAATAAGAATAAAATAAATAAAAACTACTGATACAGTCCACTGCCCTACTGACACCAATCTCTGCCCTACTGACAGCAATCTCTACTGACACTGCCCACTGCTCTACTGATATACACATGTGTTTGTGCGCTGGAGTGCACACCCTAATGCAACAGGCTGGGCACACCAATGCATAGAAGTCATACGACTGCTATATACTGCTGATGGGAAAAGGTATTTAGCAGTTTATATTTACTAAAATAATTGCATTTCCATGTTCTGTGTACTGTGGGAGACCAGATATAGTGAATGCAGGCTCCTGGGTTTAGTAACACCTTAAAGTGGTTGTAAACCTTACAAACCACTTTGACCTACAGGTAAGCCTAGATTAAGGCTTACCTGTAGGTCCAATAAATATCTCCAAACCTACATGGTTTAGGAGATATTTAGAAAAGAAAAGGCACCGCCGTAGACAGAGGTGCACAGGCGCACTGCGCATGCCGAGATAACGGCGATATGCCGCTCTCGTGCACATGCGCGGGAGTGGCGTCATCGCCGCTCCAGCGAATGACAGCGCTGGAGCGGCGAGACCCAGAAGTCACTCGGGTTTGATGGCGGCGCAGAAGATTGTGGATGAGGACTGCTTCGGGGGCTTCATTCTCAGGTAAGTCATTCATAATGAGCTAGTATGCTATGCATACTAGCTCATTATGCCTTTGCCTTGCAGGGTGCATTTTTTTTTTTTTTTTTTTTTTTAAATCGGCTTTACTTCCTCTTTAGTTAAATGGCACTCAACCTTTCTTCACTGGTCTAGAATGGGGTTTTACTTTTGTTCCAACTTTAGCCTGTGATATGTTGTAACAGCTGCTTGATTGAAATTATAGAAACAAAAGTATTACATAGTTGTAACCAGTGACAATGTAACAACTGTTAAGACAATCTGTGAAGCAAAATCCCATGGCAGCAGCTCCTACTTCCAGATACTGTGTATACGATACAATTGTAGGGGTCCTTTCTCATGGACAGCATCCATTCCAATCAGCAGGGAATCCATGAAATAGATCCCCGGCTGACTCAGAACACAATGGAATGAATGGAACTTTTGTTTCTGTTCAGTTTTTTTCCTCCACTGGCTCTTCTTAGGTTCCTTCCCAACTTTTATCTGTCATGGTAAGGTGGAAAATGGAAAAGGACACAAACCTATTATTTATTTATTTTTTGTACGTAGGTGGACTTGGAGATAGTTGGATGGAAACAGACTCACTTCTCTTTATATCTGGTTGACCATAAACTAAAACGAAGTTTCTTCTGTTCAGAACTGTCTGAAAAACTGACAGGCTGGTTCATCTGAAAGCATGGCATGACTAACATTATTGACAACGTTTTGATGACCTTATTTTTTTTGCTATTATTACAATACTGTTTCCTGTAAATGTTAACATTTGAGTTAATATATTTACTGAGTATCTATTGTAGATTAGAAGATCACACCCTTAAGCCTTGTAAACACGATGAGAATATCAGACGAATGATCGTCTGTTTTTTTTTTTGCATGCTAGTCTCATATCGAGACTGCACTATAATCAAAAAATGTCCGACAATTTTGAAAAAAGACAAAAACATTATTTTTTTCTTTTTGCATATCCAAAATAAAAAATATATTAAAAACAAAATGTATTCATCAGCTTAGGCCGATATATTTTCTTCTACATATTTTTGGTAAAAAAAAAAAAATTGCAATAGGTATATGATTGGTTTGCGCAAAATTTATTGTGTCTATAAACTAGGGGATAGATTTAGGGAATTTTATTCTTTTTTTTTTTTTTCTGGTAATGGTGGCAATCTGCAATTTTTAGTGGGACTGCGACATTGCGGTGGACGAATCTGACCCCGAGTGACACTTTTTGGGGACCAGTGACATTATTACATTGATTAGTACTAAAAAAAAATGCACTGATCAATGTGAAAATGACACTGGCAGGGAAGGGGTTAACACTAGGGGCGATCAAGGGGTTAAAGGGGGCTTAAACCTTTGTGTTTTTTCACCTTAATGCATCCTATGCATTAAGGTGAAAAAACACCTGTCAGTGACCGGCCCCCCAGCCCCCCAGCTCCCCCATTTTACTTACCTGAACCCTCGAACTTGACCCACAGGGATGCGCTGTCTCTCTACCCAGGGTTCTCGGCTCTTGATTGGATAGATAGATAGCAGTGAAGCCATTCACTCCCACTGCTGTCAATCAAACCCAATGATGCAAGTGCTAGGGGGCGGGGCTGAGTACTGAATTCGGTGTCTATGGATGCCGAATGCTGGACTCGGGAGCGTGCCCATAAGGAAACCCTCTTGGGGAAGTGCTTCTCTGAGGGGGTTATCTGATGTGGGGAGGAGCCGCGAGAGCCACGGACGGACCCCAGAAGAGTAAAAAACGAGCTGCACAGTGGAGGTAAATATGATATGTTTGTTATTTTAATTTTTTTTTCTTTTTACCTTTACAATCACTTTAAGTGTGTTCCCTCAGCGTGTTCTAACTGTAGGGGGGATGGGCTTACTGAAACATGACAGAGATCACTGGGAACAGAAGCAAGATCTCTGTCATGTCACTAGGCAGAACAGAGAAATGCCTTGTTTACATAGGCAGTTCCCCATTCTAAATCTCCTCGCCGTGATCGCGGGCCGCCGGCGGACATCGCGCGCGCCCACTATCCTGATTTTGCAGACTGACGTACAGGTACGTTAGTTTGCGCAGGAGATCCGACCTGCCGCAGTATATCGGCTTGAGCAGGTTGGCAAGTGGTTAAATTAAAATTGTACGTTCTGGTTTCATACAAGAAAAATTTTCATGTTTGTCCCTTCAGAGAATTTAGCATGAACTGTCGTGCTCTCGTCCGATTGCTTCGAAAGCGGTATTTTGTCCAGTTTTCTGATTGTGTGTTCTAGGCTTGTGCTCAATGCATAAGCACATCTATTGTATTCTATCCACTGAATTTAAATTTTTCACCCACTTTTCACTCTTTGTAATTGAAATCGTCACAGAAGAAAAACAAGGTACTTGAGGTTCCATAAAAGAAAAGTTTATAGGTGTTCTTTGTGTTATTTTTAGGCCCACGAGCAGAAAATTAGCTTTGGGAGCAAACCAGGTTCACAAGGAACCAATTATCCTCTCCTTTCCTATTATCTCAAATAAATTATTCAGAATCACAAAAGCTTCATATTTTGGATTTTTTAAAGCCATTTGGTTCTGACTAATAACTGAAGCATTTCATGTAAGTTTGTCTCATATGTTTTATTACTGAAATGTCAAATATAAACACTTGTTGGAGGCAATACTTGCTTTTTATGTCTAATTGGTTCTGCAGAACACATTTATCATGGCGTAATTAGAAAACCTATAACCTAGAAGGACCTATGAGGATAGGGCTATGAGGATGAGGATAGGGCTTGCATTGCTGATTTCATTTTAAAAACAGAACTCTATCCTCACCTGTTTCTGTCCTATCTGCTTCTGCCCTTGGTGCTCAGTGGAAAACTGTGTGGCTCTTTAATTCTATCCCCCTCCCCACTGTGCCCCTCCAAAGTTTCATTGAGGGGCATTGCAGCCGGCACACTACATGTATGCAGGTGTCCAGCCCAGTGGCGGCTGGTGCTCAAAATTTTTGGGGGGCGCAAACAAACAGCCTCACTGTGCCCCAAACGCTGCCACTGTGCCCATTAAATGCTGCCACTGTGCCCATCTAACGCTGCCACTGTGCCCATTAAATGCTGCCACTGTGCCCATCTAACGCTGCCACTGTGCCCATCTAATGCTGTCACTGTGCCCCAAGTGCTGCCATTGTGCCTCAAATGCTGTCACTGTGCCCATTAAATGCTGCCACTGTGCCCATCTAACACTGTCACTGTGCCCATTAAATGCTGCCAATGTGCCCTCTGCCCCCCATCTACCGGCACTTACCTTGTCAGGCGGCGAGCGGTGTCTCCCCATCGACCCGACATCTTCTCCCGCGCTCCTCCTGTCATTGCAGTGATTGGACGCCTATGCGTCCAATCACAGCGCCTGTGACTTCAGCCAATCAGGGGACCGGTAACACAGACCGGCAACCTGATTGGCTGAGAGGCGGGTCTGTGTTAGGGAAGCGATGTATTCGCTTCTCTAACACACAATACTGTGTAAACAGCGAACGCAAAGCATTGCGCCGCTGTTTACACTTATGGAAGCCTATTAGAGCGCACCGCTCTAATCAGGTCCCCTATTAGAGCTTACAGCTCTAATAGGGCGCTTCCAAACCCCCCCCCCCACGCTGTAATTCAGATGCCCGGCGCCCGACAAGGGACCGGACACCTGAATAGGGGGCGGCAGCGATGACAATAGATAGATTCATGCAATGCATGAATCTATCTATTGGTGATAGAGCGGTGCAGGAGAGTGGGGGCGGCGCTCCTGCGCCCTCTATGCACGCACCGCCAGCCTGCCACAAGACCTGGTGACTGTCTGACATGCCCTCTAGGCTTTAGGGGGTTTCATTCACTTCTGCTGTGTTTTATATGGTACACACAGCTTCCACGGTGCCACTGCCAGTGCCAGCCAAATAAAATTTGAATCTTTAATTATAGCCCTTAGTTAAAATGACACTAATTGATATAATCCATAGTCCTAGTCCATCTTAGGCTTGACAAAGAGAGGGTGGCTACATTCCTACATACAACTGGACCATGGAGAATGAATGTAGCCACTAGGGTTGCCACCTTTACTTCAAGCCAAACCCGAACACTTTAGCGGCCTGGGACACCTTTGGGTGCCCCAGGGAGAGTAGTAAAGTGGTGCGCATAGCATGCCACAGCAAACAGTGGGTGTAGCTAAATTACTCTTGCTGACATCATCGCCCTGCCTCCCTGTGACGTCGAACCTGCCTCCAGACAGCTGCCCACAGTTCCCGGACGGCAGCAGATTTGTGTGTCACTATCTTAGTTACTTGGGGAGCCACAGCCCAGTCTGAATAATGTGTCTGGGTTTCAGTCTGCCTGAAACCCAGACACATGATCCAAAGCCCCCGACTGTCTGGATGAATCCCAGACAGGTGGCAACCTTAGTAGCCACCCTTTAACAGGAAGTCAGATCACAGCAGCCACAATTTGGAGCTTTGGAGAAAGCTGGGAGCAATATAAGGTACCTTTTATGCCCCATACACATGGTCGGATTTTCCGACGGAAAATGTCCTATCGGACAAAGTTGTTGGAAATTCCGACCGTGTGTAGGCTCCATCGGACTTTTTCCGTCGGATTTTCCGACAGACAAAGTTTTATCTCCTGCTCTCAAATTTTCCGACAACAAAGTCCTATCAGACTTTTTCTGATCGTGTGTAGCGAATTCCGACGGACAAAGTGCCACGCATGCTCAGATCACATTACAAGACCAAAGCTATTGGCTACTAGCCTCTATGTAGTCCCGTCATACGCAACAAACGTCACCACGTTCAGAATGATCGGATTTTCCGACAACTTTGTCCGACCGTGTGTATGCAACACCATTGTCGGACATAATCCATCAGAAAAAATCAGACGGATTTTGTGGTCGGAATTTCCGACCGTGTGTACGGGCCATTAGAGTTAAGAAAATATGCTTGGATACCTTTTTTTTTTAGAAAGACAGATTTTACTGTCACTTAAAGAGGAAGTAAACCCTGATGGGTTTTACTTCCTCTTTATTTCCCTGCAAAGGTAAAGCATAATGGGCTACTATGCATCGCATAGTAGCCCATTACGTGTCACTTACCTGAAACCAAAGCTTGTCACCGCTGTCCCCACTAGCAGCAAGTGTCCAGCTTCACCCCTCTTCCTTCCGGGGCCGCGAACTCCGGCTCTGTGACTAGCCAGAGTCGCGTGATGCCAGTCACGGCATGACCCCTTTAGAAACAGTACGATCTGCCCTCTCAAAAGTGCACATGCCGTAGACATTGGCGCACAGCTTTATTGTAAATATCTCCTAAACTGTGGAGGTTTATTAGATATTTGCAGGAGATATTTCCAGCACCTACAGGTACCAGGACCACCAGGGATGTCACCACCAGGTATGCCACCCTAGACCACCAAGGATGCCAATCAGGGCCCACAATGGATGCCAATCAGTGCCCACAATGGATGCCAATCAGTGCCCACAATGGGCATCACTGATTGGCAGGCATTATTGTTTGCCACTGATTGGCATCCATCAATACCATCTATTAGTGTACATCAGTGCCACCTATCAGTGCCCATCCATGCCCTTCGTGCCACCTATCAGTGCCCATCTGTGCCACCTATCAGTGCCCATCTGTTCCACCTATCCGTGCCCTTCTGCACCGCCTATCAGTGCCCATCAGTGCCATCTATGTGTACCCATCAGTGCTGCATATCAGTGCCCATCAGTGCCGCCTATCAGTGCCACATATATAGCCCATCATCAGCCCATCCGCCCACTCCTCAACATCATCAGAAGATCAGACCTCTGCTTCCACTCATACGCTGACGACACTCAATTATATTTTCGTATCACCGGACAAAAAGACCATCATCAGCAATTAGGAAAATGCCTCTCTATGATAGACGACTGGATGACCACTAGCTCCCTCAAACTTAATGAATCAAAAACAGAACTTCTTATTCTACATGCAAAGCATAACCCCCGAACCAAGATCCCTTGGACACCTCCTACCATCTTTGGACAGACCATCGCCCCAAGGACCAAGGCTAAGAGTCTCGGAGTCATTTTTGACTATGAAATGTCAATGGATGCCCAAATAGGAGCAGTGGTCAGTGGTTCTCACCATCTGCTCCGCCTGCTACGCAGACTCCTCCCCTTCATTCCAAAGGAGGACAAAGCAGTGGTAGTTGGAACAGTCATCAATTCTCGACTGGACTACGCTAACTCCCTTTACATAGGATTACCCCAATATCAACTTGCGCGCTTACAACTTATCCAAAACACGGCGGCAAGGCTGATAACAGGGAAAAAACCCTGGGAATCCATCTCCCCTTCCCTGAGGAACCTACATTGGCTAAACGTAAGGAATCGGATCACATTCAAGACCCTCTGCCTCACCCACAAATGCGCACATGGAAACGCTCCGCAATACCTTCGCGAGAAAATAAAACACTATACACCGAATCGTAGTCTTCGATCGGCTAATCAAAATCTTCTCCTCATTCCTAAATCCCGCTACAAATCAAAGGGGGAACGGAGATTCGCTGTCCAGGGACCTCGGCTATGGAACGCTCTACCAACCGACATTCGCATGGAAGAAAACCATCAGGCCTTCAGGAAGAAACTCAAGACCTACCTCTTCTAGAAGCTGATAACCAAACGTCAACAGCGCCTTGAGGCGATTCAGTTCGCATTGTAGCGCTATACAAGTTATTCATTCATTCATTCATTCATTCATCAGTGCCCATCAGTTCCACCTCATTGGTGCCACCTCATCTGTGCCCATCAGTGTCGCCTTATCAGTGCCAGTCAGTGCAGCCCTATCAGTGCCCATCAGTGAAGGAGAAAACTTACTTATTTGCAAAGTTTTGTAACAGAAACAAAAAAACTTTTTTTTCAAAATTTTCGGTCTTTTTTTTATTTGTTTAGCAGAAAAAAATCCCAGAGGTGATCAAATACCACCAAAAGAAAGCTTCATTTGTGGGAACAAAATTATAAAAATTGAGTTTGGGTACAGTGTAGCATGACCGTGCAATTGTCATTCAAAATGTGACAGTGCTGAAATCTGAAAATTGGTCTGGGCAGGAAGGTGTATAAGTGCCCAGTATTGAAGTGGTTAAGAACTTATAGTAACAGTTTTTATAAAAGCTCACCATTTTAGGCACCCCATCAGTGTTAAATGCTACATCTGCAGGACAACTTGTTCTGTTGAAAAATAACAGACCTACTGGCAGGATCACCAGGTGAAAAAAATAAATAAGAAAGTCTGAAAAAGTCAAAAAAAAGTCAAAGAAAAATGCAGCCATCACATCTAAGGATTGGTAAGCTGCAGCTATAGCGGAAAAAAAAACTCTTTTGTTATAATGCCAATATTCATTTACTTTGTATAACCTGCAACTGTCACTTGGATTGGTACATTTCATGTAATAGCTTTTGGCACCGTACAGTTAGTATGACCATGACCAGTCCATTATTTCTTTAGCAAATCTTCATTTGTTTTTTACACTAAGCAAAGTCCAAGGCCTGTGCAGCAAATTAATCAGGATTTTACGTAAGAACATGAGTAATTGGTAATGCCACAGCTGCCATGTCATTCCTGAGTCCTCCCTTGTCCTTGTTTCTACTTATTACCGTACTTAGCTGTGGGCCCGAAACATTTTACTTTGCTGGAAATAAACTGATTTTTTTTTTTTTTTTTACAGAAAATCCTTGTTTCAATACTTAAAGCGGAGTTCCAACGACATATAGCAATTATTTTTAAAAATCCATCTGTTATAATCATAGTATACTAATGTTGCACTCATTAGCCTGGTAAATTGTGCCGCTATTGTTCATATTTTATGAAAAAAATAACCTTAAATTCCTCCTGTTTGCAGGGCTGTCTTAATGAGTGGGCACACCAGGGCACTGCCCAGGAGCCCCAACGGCATGAGGGAGGCCCTTGCAATTTCCCCAAAGCAGCTGGTCCTTGAGCCCACGCTGCCCCAAAATTGGGGGCCCCATGATGGCACTAAGAGTGATGTATACACAGGGATTCAGGCTGGCAGCGGTGAGCCGTGCTGTGCAGAACGATACCTATTATTTCACAGCCAGCAGGGAGGGGCAGGGCCGGAGTGCCAGAGATGCTCTGATCCCACCCCATGCAGCTTGAATGCTCAGGACTCGGAGGCCGCGGGGTGGGAGCTGCTGAGTCGACAGCACTGAGAGCCCACCTGCGGAAGTAGCATTGTGGATGGTGTCATGGTGAGCCCAGCTGTCCAGCACTATTTGCACCGAAGGGCTTGGAATGCCTAGAGGGATGCTCCCTCCTCCACCCCTCCTTCTGCCTGCTTGATTGGTATAGGTCAGTCCAGTACTGGAGCTGGGCCAAAAGTTTACATGCACTGTATCTCCACTGGAAAAGGGGGTACTACATGGATGGAATAATGGTGCTGGGGGATATTAAGGGTGTATGGGGGAAAAAAATGCTGAGGTGGGGTCTGGGGTGTATTGGTGGTAGCAATGCTTGGGGTAGCTTGGGTTGCTATAGTGCTAGAGGTATCAGGGATCTAGAGAGGCCACAGTGTAGGGGGCATCAGAGATGTAGTGGGTTCACAATACAAGGGGTATCTTATGGTATATGGTAACAGTGCTGGGGGGAATATCTGGGGTGTAGAGGGGTCAGAGTGCTGGGGAGATATCTGGGGTATAGAGGAGTCTGAGTGCTGAGGGGATATCTGGGATGTAAAGGGGTCACCATGCTGGGGGATATCTGGGATGTAGAGGGTCAGAGTGCTGGGGGGATATCTGGGATGTAGAGGGGTCAGAGTGCTGGGGGGATATCTGGGGTGTAGAGGGGTCAGAGTGCTGGGGGATATCTGGGGGGTAGAGGAGTCTGAGTGCTGGGGGGGGGGGGGTATCTGGGATGTAAAGGGGGTCACAGTGCTGGGGGGATATCTGGGATGTAGAGGAGTCAGAGTGCTGGGGGGATATCTGGGGTGTTGAGGGGTCAGAGTGCTGGTGGATATCTGGGGTGTAGAGGGGTCAGAGTGCTGGGGGATATCTGGGATGTAGAGGGGTCAGAGTGCTGGGGGGACATCTGGGATGTAGAGGGGTCAGAGTGCTGGGGGGATCTCTGGGGTGTAGAGGGGTCAGAGTGCTGGGGGGATATCTGGGATGTAGAGGGGTCAGAGTGCTGGGGGGATGTCTGGGGTGTAGAGGGGTCAGAGTCCTGGGGGGATATCTGGGATGTAGAGGGGTCAGAGTGCTGGGGGGATCTCTGGGGTGTAGAGGGGTCAGAGTGCTGGGGTATATCTGGGGTGTAGAGGGGTCAGAGTGCTGGGGTATATCTGGGGTGTAGAGGGGTCAGAGTGCTGGGGGATATCTGGGATGTAGAGGGGTCAGAGTGCTGGGGGGATATCTGGGATGTAGAGGGTCAGAGTGCTGGGGGATATCTGGGATGTAGAGGGGTCAGAGTGTTGGGGGATATCTGGGGTGTAGAGGGGTCAGAGTGCTGGGGGGATATCTGGGTGTAGAGGGGTCAGAGTGCTGGGGGGATATCTGGGATGTAGAGGAGTCTGAGTGCTGGGGGGATATCTGGGATGCAAAGGGGTGACAGTGCTGGGGGGATATCTGGGATGTAGAGGAGTCTGAGTGCTGGGGGGATATCTGGGATGTAGAGGAGTCTGAGTGCTGGGGGGGTATCTGGGATGCAAAGGGGTGACAGTGCTGGGGGGATATCTGGGATGTAGAGGGGTCAGAGTGCTGGGGGGATATCTGGGATGCAAAGGGGTGACAGTGCTGGGGGGATATCTGGGATGTAGAGGAGTCTGAGTGCTGGGGGATATCTGGGATGTAGAGGAGTCTGAGTGCTGGGGGGGTATCTGGGATGCAAAGGGGTGACAGTGCTGGGGGGATATCTGGGATGTAGAGGGGTCAGAGTGCTGGGGGGATATCTGGGGTGTTGCGGGGTCAGAGTGCTGGGGGATATCTGGGGTGTAGAGGGGTCAGAGTGCTGGGGGATATCTTCCCAGAGTGCTGGGGGGATATCTAGGGTGTAGAGGGGTCAGAGTGCTGGGGGGATATCTGGGATGTAAAGGGGTCAGAGTGCTGGGGGGATATCTGGGATGTAGAGGGGTCAGAGTGCTGGGGGGATATCTGGGATGTAGAGGGGTCAGGGTGCTGGGGGATATCTGGGGTGTAGAGGGGTCAGAGTGCTGGGGGGATATCTGGGGTGTAGAGGGGTCAGAGTGCTGGGGGGATATCTGGGATGTAGAGGGGTCAGAGTGCTGGGGGGATATCTGGGGTGTAGAGGGGTCAGAGTGCTGGGGGGATATCTGGGGTGTAGAGGGGTCAGAGTGCTGGGGGGATATCTGGGATGTAGAGGGGTCAGAGTGCTGGGGGGATATCTGGGGTGTAGAGGGGTCAGAGTGCTGGGGGGATATCTGGGATGTAGAGGGATCAGAGTGCTGGGGGGATATCTGGGGTGTAGAGGGGCCATAGTGCTGGGGAGGCATCAATCTAGCAGATATATTATATGCACAGGACAACTTTGTTACTTTATGTATGTAGTATTTTCCCAATGTTTCTTTGCTGTGCAGAATGATTGTTCATATAGTTAATGCGGAGCTCCACCCAAAAGTGGAAGCTCTGCTTGTCTGCCTCTTACCTACTTGATGTCTGTTTACCAGCACTGTCTCCATTGTAGGGGCCCCAGAGCAATACTTTGCCCAGGTGCCCATGCTGCTTTAAGATGGCCCTGCCTGTTTGGGCGTTCCCATCTTGCTTGTGGGCAGGCGAAGCCTACAGGGGTAAATTTCCAGGATACGGTGCTGCTGAATAACCAGCATACACCGCCCGTTCTCGCCCAGGCTCAATAAGCACAGCAAACTTGTCAGGTTGCTATCACAACGGGCGTCGTCATCGGAAGTGCCCGCCCTGTTGTGATGGCAAACAAGATTCCAAATAACGCAATGATGACCCTCGGCGCTGCCCACTGACTCCTGGGAAAGAATGACACACATCTCCCAGGAGCAATAGCGAGCACAGGCGCCGAGGGAAAAGAGGTCAATCGCCACGGAGAGGAAGTGGCAGAATACAAGGGACCGCATAGCAACAGTGCAGAAGGGGTGAGTACACATGTTATGGGTGGAACTCTGCTTTAACTTTATTTGCTTCACACACTGCATGTTTTAAGCTGTTGAGTACCTTTTTTGATTGATTGTTATAATGGGTTGCAAATGTCTGGTGTGCCCGATGGCCAGTCAGGGTCTGTACAATGCTATTTGTAATATGCAAACTGATGGAGGATTCAACCCTTCACCTCTCTAACAAAAACTAGAAAGATGTTTTGGCTGGGGGTACACTTTATTCAGCATAGACCCCATCAATACAGTTATGTAGTCTGTTTTACTTACACCATATTTTATCACATGCACTGGGCCACTGGCTGATCTTTAAAGTCCTACTCCTGACATTTCTTTTTTTTTTTTTTTTTCCCACGTTGTCACTAATTTTCTCGAATGTGTAGAACCATAGATGAAAGCTGACCTTTCTGTGCTTCTTTGTTTTCTACCTCACAGGCGGAACACAGTTTCTTTTGTGCACAGGAATGGAGTAAGAGGAGCTAGAAACTAAACAGAAAGGCTCACGCAAAAAGTGAAGATGAAAAGTAACATAACGTCGGCAAAGGCAGTAATATTATAATCTCTGTTGTATTGTCACTTACACATACTTTACTTACAAAGCTGATGAGGTGGCATTTAAATAAGTGAATAACTCAGTGACCAAGATCCCTGTGTGCTTCTTGTTGTCATTCACCATGTTACTTGGATATGTGTAACGGCGTGTTATGATACGCTAGAATCAATCAGTGCTTTTACCAGAGGGAAATCAAAAGACTTACAGTCTGTTTACTGTAAAAGTACATGTAGACGTGAGGTGACAATTGCCTTGTTTGGCCTTTTTGGGCTGATCAAGTGATCGCTCTATGGGGCTGATTCAGGGCTGGGCCAAGGTGGAAGAGGCACCTACTTTGGGTGCCATGCCACCGGGGGGGGCCCTGTGTTGGTGTCAGTGGGAGGGAGGGAAGAAACCAAGCTGTGCCAAGGGGGCAGTTGATGAAGGGATCAAGGAGCACAGAGGGGGCAGTTGATGGTCTGGACAAGTAGTACAGAGGAGTCAGTTGAGGGGGGTGAAGGGAAAAACTGCTACCTAAACATTTTTTACCCTAGTGCAAGGAATGCATTAAAGCGGGACTGTACCTGCAAAAAAAATGTAAAAGCCAGCAGCTACAAATACTGCAGCTGCTGACTTTTAATAAATGGACACTTACCTGTCACAGGTTCCAGCGATGTTGGCAGCAGAGGCAGATCAATTGCTCGCCTCTCTGCTGCTGCCGGCGCCATTCTCGGTGAGGGAATCAGGAAGTGAAGCTTGCGGCTTCACCTCCCGGTTCCCTAATGCGCATGCGTGAGTCACGCAGCGCAATGAGAATCGTCCGCGATGTCTGCTGGGACCCGCGTGTGTCCCGGCAGACAGCGCGCCGAGACAGGAAGTGGCGTAAACTCCCGTGGGAGTTTATGCCCGGAAGTGGGTGTAAATACCTGTCTTAGGGAGGGTGCCGAAAAGCGGAAGTTCCACTTTAGGGTGGAATCCCGCTTTAAGGTAAAAAATGCTTAGGCTTTAGAACCACTTTAGGCTCAGGCCCCCTCCCCAGCAGTTGGTATTGGATCAAATAAGATCATTCCCATGCTCTGGAGCTAATATTTCTCTCTCCTCTGCCCTGTTGGTCTGGGGCTAGGTGCTGCTAAAGTCCTCAGCCACTGATCCGCCTAATTGCACTGTAGCATCCATAGTTTCATAGTTTCATAGTTGGTAAGGTTAAATAAAGACACCAGTCCATCTAGTTCAACCTGTGTAGGTCCTCTCCCAGGCCATGCTGACCAATCAAGAGGCAGAGATGAGAGGGATCCAAAGTGGCAGCCACTATACCCAGGCTCAGTGGCGGCCCGTACATTAGGGGTGCAGGGACGCCGCTCACCTAATCCATGCGTCCGACTCCTAATCTACATGCAGGGCGCCAGACACATTGAAAAGGTTGGGCTCAGGGACTCCCGGCCAATCGGGTCTCAGGAGGACCCACTTCCTATTAGGGAGGAGAAGCAACAGCCCTGGCTATTCCCTGGAGCAAGGGGCAGCAGTGGCCTCCTAAGGTAAGGTAAGGATCGCCGCGGTCCATATCCCATGGGAGGGGACTGGTCACAGCTGTCCGTCTCCCGCGCGGGGAGGTCACTGATCGCCACTGTCCATCTCCCAGGCATGCGGGGGGGGGCATGTTTGTTTGTCACCCCCCACCCCCCCCAATAGGCTGAATGGTTCCAAACCATATGTAGATCTCCTCTGAGCTGCAGCCACAAGTAACAGATGCTGCTTCAGCTCAAAGGACAGCTTCTGAAATCGAATTTCTAATGTGTGCAGTGAGTTAACAGTGGGCCTCATATGCTACTGATGTAGCAATATTATTACAGAATGACACAGATGACAGAAGTGGAATTGCCTTTAATAATAGCCTGAGATCTAGTACCATATAATGATTTTGCTTTGTACAAAGCAATGCCCTACTCATTTATAAAATTGCATTGCTGCAAAGTCCAATACTTTCATTTCATTAGTTGCATAGATAGTTACAGTATCTCACAAAAGTGAGTACACCCCTCACATTTTTGTAAATATTTTATTATATCTTTTCATGTGACAACACTGAAGAAATTACACTTTGCTGCAATGTAAAGTAGTGAGTGTACAGCTTGTATAACAGTGTAAATTTGCTGTGCCCTCAAAATAACTCAACACACAGCCATTAATGTCTAAACCCCTGGCAACAAAGTGAGTACACCCCTAAGTGAAAATGTCAAAATTGGGCCCAATTAGCCATTTTCCCTCCCCGGCGTCATGTGACTCGTTAGTGTTACAAGATCTCAGGTGTAAATGGGAAGCAGGTGTGTTAATTTTGGTGTTATTGCTCTCACTCTCTTATACTGGTCACTGGAAGTTTAATATGGCAAAGAACTCTCTGAGGATCTGAAAAAAAGATTTGTTGCTCTACATAAAGATGGTCTAGGCTATAAGAAGATTGCCAAGACCCTGAAACTGATCTGCAGCACGGTGGCCAAGAATATACAGTGGTTTAACAGGTTCCACTCAGAACAGGCCTCACCATGGCTGACCAAAGAAGTTGAGTGCATGTACTCAGTGTCATATCCAGAGGTTGTCTTTGGGAAATAGACATATTAGTGCTGCCAGCATTGCTGCAGAGGTTGAAGGGGTGGGGGGTCAGCCTGTCAGTGCTCAAACCATACGCTGCACACTGGATCAAATTGGTCTGCATGGCTGTCATCCCAGAAGGAAGCCTCTTCTAAAGATGATGCACAAGAAAGCCTGCAAACAGTTTGCTGATGACAAGCAGACTAAGAACATGGATTACTGGAACCAGGTCCTGTGGTCTGATGAGACCAAGATAAACTTATTTGGTTCAGATGGTGTCAAGCGTGTGTGGCGGCAACCAGGTGAGGAGTACAAAAAGAAGTTTGTCTTGCCTACAGTCAAGCATGATGGTTGGAGTGTCATGGTCTGGGCCTGCATGAGTGCTGCCAGCACTGGGGAGCTACAGTTTATTGAGGGAACCGTGAATGCCAACAAGTACTGTGACATACTGGAGCAGAGCATTATCCCCTCCCTTCAGAGACTGGGCTGCAGGGCAGTATTCCAAAATTATAACGACTCCAAACACACCTCCAAGACGACCACTGCCTTGCTAAAGAAGCTGAGATTAAAGGTGATGGACTGGCCAAGCATGTCTCCAGACCTAAACTCTATTGAGCATCTGTGGGGCATCCTCAAACGGAAGGTGTAGGAGCGCATGGTCTCTAACATTCACCAGCTCCGTGATGTCATCATGGAGGAGTTATTGAGGATTCGATTGAGGATTTTTTAATTGCTTTTTAAGCGGTTGTAACATTTTTTAATCATTTGTTTCTATATTAATGGCTGTGTGTTGAGTTATTTTGAGGGGACAGCAAATTGACACTGTTATACAAGCTGTACTACTCACTACATTACATTGTGTAATTTCTTCAGTGTTGTCACATGAAAAGATATAATAAAATATTTACAAAAATGTGAGGGGTGTACTTACTTTTGTGAAATACTGTAACTATACCAGGTCTTTGTTTAACCAGGTGGTATGATCTTAAGAAACAGAAGCTAACCTTGACACTAATATGCTGGAAAAACAAACATTTCATACCCACATCAAATACATTAATCTTTGCAGAGAATGGGTGGCTAACAACAATTTACTAACAGTGACAGTATGAAACTGAAACAGAGAAAGTTTAACTCTCTGATTATGCCAAATCTGCAAATGTATGCAACAGCTTGTTTGTGAATCATAAACTGGCAAGAATGATGTTCATATGCTGTATTTAACACAGCAATCATACATTGTATAAAGCAACGGTGTTAATCCTCAATTTATTTTCTTTACTGATCATGAGCCCAGATTATTTTCAAATAACAAGTGTTGGCTACGGGCAAGGTAACATTATTAAAACATCTAAATTTAGAATAGTGAAAATATCTATGTAGGGGTAACAAATGTGTTTCTGGATACATTTCTGGTATCTGGTACATTTATTCCCGGCCAGGACTAGACTTACCGTATACTAATAATGTAGAAGCTGGCGTCATTGGCCACTTTGTTGGACTTGGTAATGCAAATAGCTAGATACTGAAGGCAGAGGAGAAATCTCCGCCAAGCCAAGGAGATCCCACAGCAGGTAACCCCACAGGTACTAGCCCAGCTCGCCACAGCGACAAACCAGGAAACTTGGAACATATGACTAAGCACAAGATGGGTGAAACATGTTAACCTTCCATTCATTCCTGTGACTGCATCTGTCTGCATTAGAATAAATAAGTTTTATTGGTATCCTGTTGCGGTGTGCGGTGTGCGGCTGCCTATTCCAACTTTCCAATACAAATAGCTAAATGATAAATGATGTGGCTGGGATTTTCCCTGATGTTTTTTTGAGCTACAGTCTGACATGTGCTGGCTATTATACATGTGTATTTCCTGTAGGTGCACTGATATTGCTAAAGGTAACTGTACAAGCTAACTAAAAGTAAACATGCTGCATGAAAGGTACCACAGTGCATATGGGTGTCACATACTGCAGGCTTTGCCCATAGCAGAAGTGCATACATCCTAGGGAATTCAATAAAGAATTTGCTCCACTTTTCTGACAGTATGGTCCTTTAAAAGTCCCAGCATCAGATTTAAAATTTCCTGTCTCCAGTTTTGGTAGCTTTCCTTAAACAAGCAGCTGGTTTAAATCATCATACAAAGCGGCATTATTACTGGACCAAGTTCAAAAATGATAACCTCCAGTTTGTAGATAAAGAAACTGGAGGTAATTAGCACTATCTGTAGGTTGGTGTATAGAGACAGGCACAGTGCAGAGTGCCTGTCTCTGTATGCTGTGTAGAAGGCAGTGTGTTTGCAATCCTACCCCCTCCCCGCCTGTCACTGGTTGTGAAGGATGACAGCTTGTTTTTCACAGCTGACAGCCTTCTTAGCAGTTTTGCCAAACTCCCGAAGTGAAATGTACTGTCAGAATGCCAAAAATTAGCTGACAGCACCAATGTTTTTACTGACAAAACTCATGACATTTACTGACAGAGCCAATTTTTGCTGACACTTCAAAAAAACTAATAGAATGAAAGTTTTCAGTGCAAAACAGTGCAGCTATCAATATTTAAGCTAAAAACATATATCTACTGCTATTAGCAATGTGTTTAAGGTATAACAAAAAGCAAAAAACATATTTCTCCATTTACATGAAGGTTAGGTTAATATAACCCAGCACAGAGTTCCCACTTACATCAGAGTCTGCAGGGTTTCCTTTTACAGTGCAAGGAAGAACTTTGCGGACCCTAATGTAAAAGGGAAATGTGCAGACTCTGGTGTAAAGGGAAACTCTGATGTAAGGTCACCAGAGCCCCCTCCCCCCCTACATAAGACTTCACAGGGCTCCCCTTAACAACAAGTTCCACAGAGTTCCCTTTAAATCACAGTCCACAAAGTTCTCCCTCACATCCCTCACCAGAGCCCCCTTCTTCCTTACACAAGAGTCCACCGAGTTTTCCCTTACATTAGAGCCTGCAGGATTCCCCCTTACAGTACAAGGGGGAACCCTGTGGACCCTGATGTAAAGTGGAACTCTGATGTAAAGGGAAATGCTGTGGACCATGATGTAAGGTAGAATGCTGCAGATCCTGGTGTAAAGGGAAACTTTGTAAGGGGGCTCTTGTGACCAGAGACCCCCTTACATCAGAGTCTGCAGTGTTCCCCTCTATATCAGAGTTCCCCTTTATATCAATTTAAAGGGGAACTCTGAGGACACTTATTTAAGTGGAAACGCCGGGATGGGGGGCTCTGGTGACAACAGGCCACCTTCAGCAGAATAAATACACTAAGGGAAAGGTGGGGGGCTACTGCTATAAGAGGGGACATTTATATCAGTGCCCCCCTTTCCTTACTGTATCCACTCCCCAAGTCTCCCCTTTACATCAGTGACCCCACCCCCATGTAATGTAATGCCACACTGACCTCCCAAATGCTTGCCCGCTTCACCTTTACTCTTCTCAAGTCCAGGGCTCAGGGTGGAGCTCCCGCTCCTGCCTCCTGGCTCTCTTGCTGGCTCTGCTGTAATTTGTAAAAGGCACCAAGTGGCACCATGAAATCACCAACGCCCGCCCCCTCCGGCTGAGCCCAGCCAGCTCAAAACCGTGCATGCATCACTGCACCCCCACCCCTCTGGACTGCATGCGGAACTGCGCTTTGTGTAATGAACATTTATGAACAGCTTGTAAATCACCCGATATTAACAAACCGTTTGTAAATTCACGGACAGTTGGTAACCCTGCCTCCTAGCAACCAGTCACTTTGACTGTGGGTATACCCTGATGAAGAAGATGAGACATTCATTTCCTATCAAGTCTGCCCTCTCCTTGTGATTAACTATAGCCAATATCAGTCTGTCTATTGGCTATGGATCTACCCACTGCCTGGCTGTCAACCACAAAGGGAAAGAACTTGAAAGAGAACTAATGTATCTAAATCCCCATCAGGCTCTGCCCAGCTTTAAAAATCCTTGTCCACTCCGCTGTCTGTGCACTGCCCATATTCCGGACTCAGCATGTGGTGCATGCCCCAAAATCATGCACCTGATAGCAACAAGCAGGGATGGCCCTAGACATTGTGCTGCCTGTGTCCAAGAATGAAATGCTGCCCCCCCCGCACCCTCCTTCCCAAAAATAATGCCCACCAAAAGGCCCCCACATCCATTATTTTACATCATGATAATTAAAACTAAAATTAAATGTATCATGAAGTCAGATTTACATGCAACGGCATCTTGTCTATATGTAAAATTATATGGCATACCATGATGTTCAATTCCAAGGGGCGGGCTAGGGCATAGGGGTGGGCTAGGGCAGTATATATACAGGCTAGGGTAGTATATAGACAGGCTAGGGTAGTATATGTGCAGACTAGGGTAGTATAGGGGCAGGCTAGGATAGTATATAGACAGGCTAGGGTAGTATATGGACAGGCTAGGGCTGTACAGGGGCAGGCTAGGGCTGTACAATGGAGTGTTTAATGGAGATTCCAGTCATAAATACCCTTAAATAGGCTACACAGCATGTACAAATAATTTACACAGCATATGGTTCCTTTTTTTTTGGTGCACTAGGAACAATTGTGCAGCCTGACAAAATGTTATTTTATTAAAGTGTATGTAAATCCAAACATTTTAGTTGTCACCAGAAGAGGAGGTTAGAGTCTTTCATTGAGGACATCTGTTTTGGTGAGAGGTGAATTACTCTGACTTTGAGAAGGTTTTCCCTAAATTCATATTGCATCACTAGGATGCAAAGTGCAAAAAATAATCGAACAAAGGGTTTAAAAGTTTAGGCTATACAATCACTTTGACTGCATTCGCACTTTGTATTTTTCATTGAAATATCATATCATATCAATTTAATCAACCCATATCAATGCACTCAGTAAGGCACACCTCAGTGTGTGTCATCATGCATGTGATTGCATTATGAAATGCGTTAATGCACAATGGTGTGCATTATGACTTGAATTGACATATAATGTCAAAAATGAGAGCTGGGAGTTTCTGTGTACATACAGCAGCTGTATTAGCTTCTGCTGTCAAAAAAAAAACAGAGATTAAGACCCCTTTTACATTAAGTTTTTTTATCAGGTGCTAAAGGGCTAAAAATAGCGCTTGTAAAATGCTTCCCCTGCAGCCCCAGTGTGAGAGCCCGAGTGGTTTCACACTGGAGCGGTACACTTGCAGGACGTTAGAAAAAGTCCTGCAAGCAGCATCTTCGGAACGGTTTAGGATAGGGTGACCAAATGTTTCCGGGGACAGTCCCCGGATTGAGGACACTGTCCGCGGAGCTCATCTGACCCTGGATCTGTCCTCAGATTGGGGTTGGGCGGTGCCAGGTGCAGGCTCCCCCTGCACCTCTGGCTGTCAGTTTAATATGCAGTGGGGGGAGGTGGCAGGGGGCGATCAGCAGCTGTGGTGCCCGTGGATCTCCCTGGGGCTAATAGTTCTCCCTGGGGCTAATAGTTCTCTTTCCGAGTGTATACCGTGGAGAGAGGAGGGGCCTCTGACCTGGGCATGTATAGGCAAGACTCTGGGTGTGTGCTGAGGCGGGGGAGGTGGGGTTGGTTCACCCGGGGTGCCACTCACTGGGGGGGTGTCAGGTCATTGTCTCCCTCTGTGTCAACTATAATTTGATTCGCCCACCGTCACACAAGCCCCGCCTCCTGGTTTAATCCTTTGACAGACAGCACACTTGGCCAATGCCAGAACATATGTGCTGTCTATCATAGGTAGGAGCCATCCAGGAGGCAGGACTTGTGTGATGGCAGGCACCCAGCAAATCAAATTAAAGCTGACACAGCTGGAGATGCCAGCCTGACAACCCCCCAGTGTGTGGGGCAGACCACCCCCCCTCTGCCTCACCACCTGCTCAGGGTCTGTGTGATTATCTGGCCATTTCGGCTGAACACCGGGCTCTACTTTCCTCTCTGATCCCCTGCACATGTGAGGCTGCATTCCAGGGAATGACAGGGAAAACCACATTGTTTTGAATGGTGTCTGTTCACATCAATGCAGCGCAACACAATTTTGGAAAAGGGTCCTGTGCTACTTTATTGCGATTCCTGCTCTGGCCCAATAGAACATGCAAACCACATCCAGGTTGCATCACATAATCACACTAAAAGTCTGATCAAAATCTGATCTCAGCAGTGTAAACCTAGCCTGTAAGCAGCCTGACAAGTGAAAAAGTGTATTTTTTTTAAATACTGTATGTTCCTATTTAAGGTCTTATTAACCCATAGTTTAGCTTGATCAGTTTGGTTTATTTCGATTTTTCTAACTATTAACATTTACATTTTATAAATGTTTTCAATGCAATGGCAGCCCATATTTCAAATTCCTGCTGAATTGGCTAAAATTGGAGCTGTGGGTAACATTTCAGAATTGTAATAAAAAAAACACAAATTCCTAGTGTTTACTGCAGTTACAGTATATTTACACAGAATAAAAATCAATTTTGAATAACTGTTCTAAGTGCATATGCATTGTTTTCCTTAATATCAATGACATTCAAATGAAGAAAACTAATTATATGCCATCTCCTGCAAAAAAAAAGGAAAATCACTAAACACACACTGCACATGCACACATTTTAGTCCTTGAAGCCCACTGTGTCCTTAATAAAGTTTACTCAGCTTCCCTTTCTTTCCAGGAGAACAGAGCAGCACTGTGACTGTAATCCAGCACCGGGAACGCATTGGCTTTGGCTCAGCTATTACTGTCATCACAAAAAGCTGTACCACCTACTCAGCTACACAAGCTGGCAAAAACAATTGTTACCCAGCACCTGTGAGCAAAGTCATCCAGTGTTTCTAAACCTTACATGTTCCATCACCACAACAACTTAAATCCACAAACGGCTGTAAAATATACATTTAGAGAAAACCTAGACTCCTATTCCTATCCTAATTCTGGTAATGCTAGTTGCCCGACTGATCTCCTGAACCCTATACTGCAGAATGGGAGTTCACCGCTCTAATGCCCCGTACACGCGGTCGGAAATTCCGACGGAAAATGTCCGATCGGACCATGTTGTCGTAAAATTTGACCGTGTGTGGGTTCCATCTGACTTTTTCCGTCGGAATTTCCAACGGAAAAAATTTGAGATCCTGCTCTCAAATTTTCTGACAACAAAATCCGATCTGACTTTTTCCGATCGCGTGTCGAGAATTCCGACGGACAAAGTGCCACGCATGCTCAGATCAAATTACGAGACCAAACCTATTGGCTAATAGCCTCTACGTAGTTCCGTCGTACGCAGTGAACGTCACCACGTTCAGAATGATCGGATTTTCCGACAACTTTGTCCGACCGTGTGTATGCAACACCAGTGTCGGACCAAATCCGTTGGAAAAAATCAGACGGATTTTGTGGTCGGAATTTCCGACCGTGTGTACGGGGCATAAGGCAATTACCTCTCCTGGGATCAGCTGTCTCCACAGTCAGGTTGGGTGCCGGCTCTGTTTGCAACAGAGATATAGAAACAAAAATAATGCTGGATAGCCGCACTCCAATATTCACCTTTATTTTGTAAAAAAAATAGAAATCAAAGCATCATACGTAGGTACAGACCAACTGCACTACTTTGAGGTACTGGCCCAGAATAAATAAATATAGCAAGTGGCATCAAAGTAAAGTGAGTGTACTTGATCAGTTTTTTTTTTTTGAAGGCGGTAATTTAAAAATTCTTGAGGTTATTGGATGGGGCTGCCTACTATAGTTACATAGTTACATAGTAGGTGAGGTCAAAAAAAGACACAAGTCCAACCTTTGTGTGTGATTATATGTCAGTATTACATTGTATATCCCTGTATGAAACTATTAATGCCCCCCGCTGAGACCACCGCCTCTGGAATGGAGTTCCACATCCTTGCCACTCTGAGTAGCCACTTGTCTTGTTAAACTCCCTTCCGCAAAAAAAGTTTTATCCCTATTGTGGGGTCACCACTACAGTATTTGTAAATTGAAATCATATCCCCTCTCAAGCGTCTCTTCTCCAGAGAGCATAAGTTCAGTGCTCACAACCTTTCCTCATAACTAATATCCTCCAGACCCTTTATTAGCTTTGTTGTTCTTTGTACTCGCTCCATTTCCAGTACATCCTTCCTGAGGACTGGTGCCCAGAACTACTCCAGGTGCGGCCGGACCAGAGTCTTGTAGAGCGGGAGAATTATCGTTTTATCTCTGGAATTAATCCCCTTTTTAATGCATGCCAATATTCTGTTTGCTTTGTTAGCAGCAGCTTGGCATTGCATGCCATTGCTGAGCCTATCATCTACTATGTGCTATTAATATGGGCATCACTTATTTTATTAAAATCCAAATTTTCGGAATTATAGAATTGAAAAAGAATTAAAAAACACAAAAGTTTTTCAACGTTAGAAGCGTGAGGGCCCTTTCACACTTGAGCATGCACAAGCATTATCACACATTCTTCCTTGTATTAATGCAGGTGAAGGCAGCCCAAGTATTTAGAATGGGCTACACATGAAAAGGAGAGAAGAACTGCCCCAGGGGGGCGGAGGAGTTGGGGGGGGGGAGAGTAGGGCCCTGTCGGGCTGGGCAGAGAGAGAGGAAAAGATTGAATTATGATTATGGGGTCGTTGTGTTCTGTTTTTTTTTTTTTTTGGAGGGGTATGGGATATGGGAAATGTATATGTTGTAATGAAATGAGGAAGCTGAAGGGCAAATATACAATTGCTGTGTTTTCTATGAATCTAATAATAATAAAAAGATAATATACAAAAACATATGAAAAAAAAAGGGCCTGCTGCAACAGCAGCACAACACAGCACACCACAATGCATGCTAGGTGCATTATGGCAGGCAGCTGTATACATGTGCATTTTGGTGCCATTGTAAATCAGTGGTACTACAATGCAGTGCAAATAGTACTGTATGTTACTGGAAAGTTTTAAGGGCATATAAATATTTTTTTTTAAAACTGCCACCTCCATGCTAGCCCCTTAAAGTGATTTAACCTAACCTCCTATTCAGATGTTTATATACCTCCTTACCACCTACATTTCTTGCTGTAGAAATATTCTCTGGTGCTGCCTACACCTCCATAGTACCTCCCTCCCAATAAACACAAGTGGGGCTATACTTTTACAGTAGAGACACTAAAAGTACTACCCCATGCCAAATATGAAATGCCTTATGCAATATTCATTACGATATCATTTATGATACAGTATTATCTGAATTGTTTTCTGATATATCACTTATTATAATTTTAAACAGTTGGGCATCAAAAGCAGTTGGTAAGATCTCACATCTATTTTGGTTAATTCCTCCTCATACCTCTAATAAACATTATTTAGAAGATTAGGACACTGTAGCAGAGTATGCATTGGGTTGGGTACTTGTACCATATGAAAAAAGGCATCAGGTGGTGAAATAAAAAGGTTTGACTTGCAGGTCAGATTGAGGCAGCTCTGCACCTTTTGATATGGTTATATTTAAAAATTGTCTGATCCCGAGATGCTTATAGTCTAATTATCATAGTAGAGTTAATCAGCCAAATCTGCAATAATATGTACATACGTAGGTGAAGAGTTAGCAAAAGCCAATTGTATCTGTTCAGAAGTCCATAGATATTGCTTGGCCATCATAATTGATATAATACATGTATTACTTAGTACACATTGTCATCATTTGACAATTCCTATTGTTTTCCATTCAAAGGTTTTTTGGACCCATCTGCTAAGAAGACCTCCTCTACTCCATCTTCTCAATAGACACTGTTAGATGGACACCATTATGATTAGGTATTCTTATTTATTTAATGGTATGGTACATTTTTCAGCCTCATAATGAACTAATATATTTTGTCACCTATATTTTTTGCATACTATGTTAGATATTGAAATGTTCAAAAGGAATCATAGCACAGACACCTTCTTATTGGAAATCACAGGTGATTCTCATTGTAGGCTAAAACTATTTATCTAACATAAAACTCAATGACAAAACTCCTTAATACCTAACAGGCAAAGTCTCCATTTACTACATTTTTATTCATTGCCTTTCATTTTTCAAGCCTGATATTTTAATCCTGGTCTCTATTGTTCATGGAAGTTCATTTCATGGTACATTAGGTCTAAAATTCTTCTGTCCATTGCTGAATTATTGTAGGCAATGCTTTTTTTTCCCTTTGGAAATATTTCAGAGCACTCTCTATCTGCATGTGCTGGTCATTAGCTCATATACTGTAGATTCTTTTAGAAAAGCTATAAGTATAACATGTTAAGAAATTAAATTAGTTTATTAGCAGGTAGATTTTGGCTATTATTTTAAAAGTCCTCCATGCTGGATTTGAGCACCTCCTCCTGACCCACTTAAACATACCTTCATTGCACTCTCCCATTTATCTGTCCAAGCCTCTGAAATTTTGGGTATGGGGAAGCATGTGGCTTCTTCCTATGTTGTAGTACTCAAGCCTTAACAGACAATCACCAGGCCTGAAACTGTCACATGAATAATCTCCACACCATTCAATACAGAGTTTACACAGGCTCTGATGTAATAATACAAAATAATAATTAATGTGTCATTTATTAAGTGCTTCACTGACTACTAATGCTATGCAAGCGTTTGCCCTAACTATTATAGTAGTGTGGGCAGTTGGAGCACTTATAACTGACCACTAATATAAGTGTATGACCCTAGTTAGATACTAGCGAGATAAGTAAGAGGCAAATTTAGTCGCTTTTGGGCTCACTGTAGTCAGTGGAGTTTGTGGATTGCTTTTTGTCTACTCTGGGTTTTGTACCTGCAGGCTTTCCTGTCTCCCCCTGTCTTTCCATAAATCTCTGGAACATAGTGGGTGGAGAAAGAAGAGTCCGAGCTGGCCCAT
The DNA here is from genome assembly GCA_028564925.1 of Lithobates sylvaticus. Lineage (NCBI taxonomy): Eukaryota > Metazoa > Chordata > Amphibia > Anura > Ranidae > Lithobates > Lithobates sylvaticus. The sequence continues at coordinate 232,319,248 of CM053028.1, read as the reverse complement.
GTATACAGCCTCAGCCAATTTCCGGTCAGGAGAGTGACCAGTAGGGGGCTGAGAGAGGTAAATAGGGGCTAGAGCAGAGAGTAGCAGGGTCCTTTGCCTATTGGAGAGTTACCTAGCCTGGAAGTGCTGTCAAACCTTCCAAGGCTCAGAAAAGCTTTTAGAAGTCCTGGATGATTTTAGCTCACCAAGGAGCTAAAGGATCACCTCAAAGTCACATGCACTCTTGGGCAACATTCAAAGAGGATCTCCCTGGGATACTTTTGTGTCAGTGTCAGCTGAAACAAAAAGAATGCATTCTGAGTGGGCCTTAGAGAAATCTCGGGAGAGAGACTGTTGCTTTTGCCCCGCTTTTTTCTACACAGACTGTTCCAGACCTGCTGCCATGGTTGTGTTTAAAGTGGAAGCCCCCTGTGCTGAGTTATTGTTACTTTCTGTACAGAACACTCTTATGTCAGTTAACAGTTGCAAGATAGTGTCCTCCTTCAAGCTGTTAGTTCTGGGTATCCCTAAGTTTTTCTCAATCCCTATTCAGTTCTACAAAATAAATAAAAACCACAACAAAAAAAACACACTATCTGCCTGATTAATGTGTGAGGAATGACTGGGATTTGATGCACCTGGCGGAAAATACCCCATGTCTGGCTGTTTGAACCATCAAGGGATCACAACCTGGGTTAACAGTGGGACCATCCAATAGGGTCTGCGCTACATAAATTAAAAGGGCATTTCCACTGACCACTTTGAGAAAGGGGACTTCTATTAGTGGTCCTTTCTATTTTCACTCTAGCATTTACGAAAATGCTGTTCTTTCAAACACATACTGGAGCAATTTTAGTATCTTTTAGCATACCCATATATTTAGTGCATTTTATTTTAAAACATGCATTATGATATGTTAAAATGCAGCAAGAGGCCCAATATTATGTGCTAAAATGCAATGAGAAAATCAAATCAATCAAAAAGTATGTGAAAAAGCATCTTTATGCTTAAGTGTTTTGTATGGGACTCTGTGGATTTTAGTTATATTATTTTGTTTGCAGATTCAATATTAGTAGAACAGTGGATGTTGGAGTAGTTTTATTAGACCACTTACCTAGACCACTTATAGATAGCTATTACAATTAGCCCACATATGGAAGCTTATTGGCCAGGTAGTTACTGATAATGAGAAGGGCTGAAAGATGATCATTTCTGAAAATAAATGGGCCAGAATCAAAGGTCCAATAAAGAAGTGGGCAGATTTTCCAGAACTCTTAGTTCATGGCAGGAGATGGCAAGAGGAAGTTCAACAAATTATTTCCACTATATTTCACTGTGTGAAAATGTTATTACTTTTTACATATATATTATGGTCTAGGGCTGTGTGAAAATGTGCTAGTGCCACCAAAAGTACATTTGTCTCTTTTAGGTATGTTTTTCTGAAACCTAACTTTTGCATTACCTGTTTCATTGCTATTCCAAAACGTCTTGTCTTCCGCCAGGCTCACAACCTCTTGTTTGCATGCTTTCATTCCCTACAAAAAACATTGATATACATTATTTAACTGTTTTCCACTATGCACAATATCTTTTTGAATTATTTATTGAAATGTTTAAAAAAGTTATCAAAATAGGCACACAAGACAACATACAAGACAACAGACAGTAAGTCCTAATATACATAAAATGGAGATCCTCTTATGTAAAACACTTATGAATGATACTTCTAAATAAGTATTGTATGCAGATCCTTCTATACTTTACATGTCCTCGGCAAATGCTGTGCTGGGTGCGACCTATTGTTTTTTGTCTTCATTAATTTTAAGTCAATAGATAAAAGACTGGGGAAAATGTATCTAAATCTTGAATGACAGCTAACGTTCTCCCCAACCTGACGCAAGTGTTATTTTAAAGGCACTCTGTCACTTCCATTAATGGCCTTTTATGAAAATGCTTGTTGCCTAACTTTAATTCTTTTGCTTTACATACCTGGCATGTTGTAAAGGAACATGAATAAAGTGTCAGAATTAATTATCTCTATCATTGTTCCAGGGCAGTGAAAAATATAGCATTAAAGCCAAAACATCAACATGACCACCAAGGAACTAACGTTCTCAAAAGGTGAGTTCAGAAGTAGTGACTCCGATACTTTTCTAATGAAAAAATCACCTTGAGTAATAACCTGTATAGTAATCTTCATGAATTGACTTTACCATAGATTTTTTTTTAATAGTAAAAAAAACGCATTGTTATAATAGCATGATAAATGATAAAAGCCTACTCAAAAAGTAAGCCAAATAAAACAAGTTATATAACTTTTTGAACTTTGCGACTTGAGCCTGTAGTTTACTTTCTTGTGAAAAATATCATAAGCAACCCCATTGCTTCAATCCATGTATCTAGTAAACATGCATGCATATTCCTAAAAATTCGGCAATTTAATGTATCAGTAATTGGATTATTCTTTCACCGATAGTTATAAGGGATACCCAGATTGACAGACTGGGACAGTGTTTCTCAACTCCAGTCCTCAAGGCGCCCCAACCAGTCATGTTTTCAGGATTTCCATTATATTGTACAGGTGATTTGATTAGTTTCACTGCCTTAGTAATTACCACAGCTGTTTCATCTAAGGGAAATCCTAAAAGCATGACCTGTTGGGGTGCCTTGAGTACTGGAGTTGAGAAACACTGGACTGGGATACCACTAGCTCACAATTATGTTGTATTGATTGTATATTATTTTATAGTGACTATGAAACTTTCACATTTTTTTTTTTTTTTAATTGACAACCGGAAAGGTAAGTCTTTGCAGTCCTCATTTAGCACGCAGGTATACTGTACATACAAATGACTCCGGTAGGGTCTGGTGGGGCTGTGCTGGTAGGGTCACTTTAAGATGATCTCTTCCACATATATACCTAAAGCAATTTTAAAGTAGTTCCACCTTACCTTTCCACCTTGTTAAAATGCTGAGCATTGTGGTGAAGATATTGCATTGGTCGCAAGAAATTGTTTTAAAAAAAGCTGCTTCCAATATCTCTCCTATGACGCAAATAATTCTATTTATTTTTACTAAACCACAGATATCTTTAAACAGAGCATCTCTCCTGCTATGTGATTCTCTGTCAAACTCAGTTTATTTTTCCCTCATTCATAGAACTTTTTTTTTCCACAATTTACATGATGACGCAGTTATATGTTTGCCTTGTACACACATTTTTATGGTCTGTGTGTTTCTCATCCATATAGCATTTTCTGTGTGTTATATTACAAGCATTTGTGTTTATGTCTTGATAACCATATAGCTAGGTATTACACAATGTCTGCCAACCATATTAAGCTGCTTTAGACTTAGACTCTTGATAATCAACCTGTAAATGGGGTGAAGTCAATTACTATAGCCGGTTTATTAGGGTCTGGCACTGTTTAGCATAGCATTAGAGTTTTTCAGCTCCAAAGGTGCCGACATGCCTTGACCCCATCTATCCATATCCTAAATTATAGGCTGCTGTGAAAAAAAAAAGTGTTAATTTTAAAATAAGAGCGTAAGGCAGTACATAGATGATTCATTTTTTTTTTCGTTCAACCAAAAAATGACTAGATTCCCCCATCTACACGTTCAAGATGGATAGGGGAGTCCTCCCACTGTGCCTTTGTATTCTGACAATGGTGTATTCTGACCAGGGGTCAAGTCCTGGGGAAAAAAGTGTGGGAACTCCCACCCAAGATCCACTCGCCCACCAAAAAAAAAAAAATGATACGCTCATATGCACGAACGCTTCAAAAGTGGTATTTTTCATCCAATTTTCGTATTGTGTGTATGAAGCTTAACTGTTAGTATATGAAAAAAAACAATCCTCAATAAACATAAATACGGTAATTCTCTGAATAATCAGCATTCATTCAATTGTGCTTCCATGCAAATGTGAACATCATGTTCTGATCTTTATCACACTCGCTGCTATTCCAACCCTTCACATATTTCCACATAAACTTCCCTCCTGGCATTAAACTTTGCCAGGTATTGTGCCCATCTTACCACCCTAAACTGATTTTCCTCCCTCAGCTCACCTCTCTCCCTGCATGTCCTGTGAGCAGAATAGCTGTGCTCCTCCTCTGGGTTCTCTCATCATATGGCACTGAAGATAGAGGAGGGGGGGATTCAGCGGGACACACAGAGCAAGTATGCAGGAGACGGGGGGGGGGTGAGGAGACAGAAAATCAGGAGGGGCCAGCAGGGAGGAGCGCATCACGAGAGGTCTGACTAAACACAATCTCTTAGCAGCAGGGACCTGATCTACCTGTCAGCTAGCTGTGATTGACAGGTAGATCGAAGCGGAATCTTTCATGGGGCCCCCTACTGGCAATGCGAGCTGTGTCAGCGGCTGCTGGTGTAGCACCTGCCACACAGCTCGCATACTTCAAAGTTTTGCAGGACACGGCTGCTAACGGGAACTGAGTTCCTGTTGTGGAAAAAGTACAGGAATACCGTTCCCATGCGTTCCCACAGGACTTGAGCCCTGATTCTGACAATGGGAGATGTCAGACTGCACTGATCAGTGCTGCTGGCTACAGCCGGTGGAGCTGAACGAGTGGAAATTTTTCAATAGGGCAGTTGTACAACAGTCTATCAGTAGTCTACAGCAGTGGTTCTCAGCCTCAGTCCTCAAGTACCCCCAACAGGTTCCAACATATTTTGGAAATTTCTCTATAAATATAAATATATATTTCTCTATAAAATAGCTTTCCAAAATACCAAGTCATTGACTCTGATTTAAAGCAGCTGTGCAAGTTAAAGAAAACCTGCAAACCTGTCCTTTTGGGGGTACTTGAGGACTGAGGTTGATAACCACTGGTCTACAGTATCCCTGCTGAACCAGCTAAATTTTGATCCATGTATGGTCTGCTTAAGCTTTACAACAGTTCTACTTATCTGTTACTTATCTTCCACCCCCTTCACCAGCGCCCATCAAATACAACCTCACCAGCGCCCATCAATGCAACCTACCAGCGCCCATCAATGCAACCTACCGGTGCCCGTCATTGAATTTTTGTTGCTTCCATTCATTCGGGAGTCAGGACACAGACACAGTACTCCGCCACCGCTGTGCCTCTAACACTATGTGCGAATGGAGTGGCGGCTGCCTGCTGATGCTGAGACTTAGCACTGGCCCTGCTCTTGTGTCCCCTGCAGCACTCATGGTTTCCCAAGCCAACCTTGACATCACTACAGGACACAGTTGTGATGTGGAGGTTAGAGGAAGGAACCACTGAGTGCAGCAGGGGACACAGGAGATCAACACTCCAAAAATTTAATTTTTGCAGCAGACTTGAACAGTGGATTACTGTTCAACTGAGTGATGCTGAGTGGCCCCGGCGGCAGGAAAGATATTTACTTATTTCTTTCACAAGGAACATTTTTTTTGCCATTTGGTTTTTATGTCAGGATTGCTGTTACATCTAGTTCCCCTACACCTGAAGCTTACAAGGTAATTTTAACACTTAACCTTCCCTAACTCTTAATCCTTAAAGAGGTAGTTGAGTGGCAGCTAACTCTCTATCTTAACTTGTACCTACAAGTAAGCTTACTTTTTTTGGTGGCAAAATCCAATAAGCTGTATAACGAAGCAGTTCAGTTTAGCAACATTTTTGGCAGTCATCTTGTGTTTGTCCTTCTTATGGTACAAAAATTCACCTCAAGTGTCAGACTATTCCATCATTTGGATTTGGCTAAATCAGCTGAATACCAAGATTGTCATCCAGATTTGTTAAAATACCTTTGTTCGTAATATATCCAGTCTAGCGCCCCACCCCTACCCTCAATATAAATGTATTAACTAGAGGATCTCATTTCTATTAGTATTTTATTGAGTTCAGTGTGTGACACAGATAAGTTTACACATAATCTGTCACGCTAGACCTTAGAAACTCCTGTGTAACTGCATTCATTTTAACCCAACCCCAAACAATTAGAAATCTGAGAATCCCATATAATATACTCTATTAACACCTGTAAATGATAAAATTCACCAAAAGATCAACTCTCACCTCCCTTCCTCCCCAAGCCATAAAATGAAAGGAATTTATTTTTAGAGCCATTTGATAACATTACATCATCACAAAGCCTTTATTGTGTATTGTTTCTAAATTTAGTGTATGAATGATCTTGACTTTGAAGGTGAAGTTATTAGGGTTCCCAAAACCAATTGAAAACACCCACAGCATAATAACGGCTAACTTCCTCTCATTAGACATAATGCTGTTTTCACCAATAATTTTAGATGGTTGACAATACCTAGTGATTAGAAGGTAAATCCAGAACAGACATATCCTGACAATGTTAGTGGGGGTTCTTTTTTTTGGAAGGATACATACAAATGCCTGCTTAATTAATTCAGTCAAAATGATCACCTAATAGCTGGATACCTTTAGGCTAAAGTCACAATAAACAGTGAAAAATAAAACAATGATCCCATGTTATTGTTATAAAACCACTTCTTGGTGTATGGCTGGTGCCTATAAATGCAATGCTTTTCAAGAAGGAACAATTACTGAATATCCTTTATAGTATCTTTGATATTTAAATATTGAAATATAATGCCACTTGTATGATTCCGATGTAGTTGGTCATTCTTTCTGATTGCTTATGCAATGAACAATAACTATTAATCTGTAATTGGCGCATGTGCTAAACAATTGTTTGTACTGATAACTGTTTTCAAAATGACTGTCTGCATACAATGGTTTACCAACATAAGGCCCCTTTCACACTGGGGCGGGGAGCCGCGGTGACGGTAAAGCAGCGCTATATTTAGCGCTGCTTTACCGTCGTTTTAACCGCGGTATTCGGCCGCTCGTGGTGCGGTTTTACCCCCCGTGAGCGGCCGAAAAAGGGTTTAAACACCCCCGCAGAGCGCCGCCATAGCGGCGCTTTGCGGCGGTATTGCCGCGGTTTTACCACGGTTTACCAACATAATACATGTAAAATCATTTTGTTCAATATATCCCATTTTATCTGCCCTCAGTGATTGTTTTTTTACTTAGAATGCGGATCTATTTTTAAAATTGGTCAATCTATATTATGTGATCTCCCTGATACAACAGTTAGTGGAATCACAGGAATATGGAATCAGACATGGTGGTCTTCCCTATACCATATAATGTATATAGAGAGCAATTTCGGGTCAGTAGCCAGTGGATACAAATATTATTTGCCATATGTACAGAATAAGATATAAAATACGCAGTCAGATGATAAAGCATCATAAAGTACACATGATGCATACATTTTTAGTGGAATTGTTCATAGAAATTAATCATTAGAACTGTCTTAACTGGGGAGATTTACCCACGCTATCCATTCTGGCGACAGGCAATATCAGGAACTGAGTGAGAGAAAATCCAATATGAATCACTGTAACAGGAGGTGAAGGGTAATCTGCCAATGAGGACACCTGTTCCATTAACCACTTAAGCCCTGGACCATTTTGCTGGCCAAAGACCAGAGCACTTTTTGCGATTCGGCACTGCGTCGCTTTAACTGACAATTGCGCACTCATGTGTAGTGGCTCCCAAACAACGTCCTTTTTCCCCACAAATAGAGATTTCTTTTGGTGGTATTTGATCAACTCTGCGGTTTTTATTTTTTGTGCTATAACCAAAAATAGAGCGACAATTAAAAAAAACGCATTATTTTTTACTTTTTGCTATAATAAATATCCCCAAAAAATATAAAAAAAATTTTTTTTCCTCAGTTTAGGCCGATACGTATTCTACATATTTTTGGTAAAAAAAAATCGCAATAAGCGTTTATTGATTGGTTTGCGCAAAAGTTATAGCGTCTACAAAATAGGGGTTAGATTTATGGCATTTTTATTAATAATTTTTTTTTTACTAGTAATGGCAGAGATCTGCGATTTTTATCGTGACTGCGACATTTTGGCGGACACATCGGACAATTTTGACACATTTTTGGGACCATTGTCATCTTTACAGTGATCGGTACTATAAAATTGCACTGATTACTGTAAAAATGACACTGGCAGTGAAGGGGTTAACCACAAGGGGGCTAGAGAGGGGTTAAGTGTGTCCTGGGGAGTGATTATAACTTTTAGGGGGCATTGCTATGAATGACACTTCACTGATCATAGCTCCCGATCACAGGGAGCTATGATCAGTGACAGTGTCACTAGGCAGAACGGGGAGATGCTTGTTTACATTAGCATCTCCCCGTTCATTAGCTCCGTGAGACGATTGCAGGTATCCCCACGGCGATCGAGTTCATGGGACCCGCAGTCCTACTCACGGAGCTCCCGGCAGGGCGGTATGCACGTGACCACACGGCGGCAAATTTAAAGGGACGTACCTGTACACCCATTTGCCCAGCCGTGCCATTCTGACGATGTATATGTACATGCGAGCAAGTGGTTAAACATTGGATTTTTTTCAGTTAGGCAGGCCATAAATTATTTGATTTTCTTTCCCCCCACCATGGGTGGAAGAAAAGAAAATCACTCAATAATCCCATCAACAACGTCAATGTTGATGTGGGAATTCCTCCACCAGTGCAATTGTTTGCTGTCAGCAAGGGGGCGCGGGGGGCCTTCCTGGAAAACAGAACCTATAGCCACCAGCAGTAATCATATGTAAAAAATCTGCCATGCTGGTTGTACCCAAGTTGATTGATGGATCGACTTAGTTACAACCAGCCTGCCCATAGATGAATCAGATCTCAGCCAGTCCCTGCTGAACTGGTTGAGATTCTATGGCCGGCTTCAAAATGTATCGCTAGGCAAAACATTTCTTTACTTTTGAAGAGAGTGGGGAAGGACCCTCCATACAAGTATTAATGCTATCCGTGTCTCCATTGGTGACCTCCACCCCTCTTTTTGTACTTGTGTCCATTGTCACCAAGAATGAAAGTGAGAGGAAACACAAAATGTTAGCGTTGCCCCCAAAGCAAGAAGTAAGGGAAGTCTCTGAATACACCTGTTCTTGGGACAGCTGTCTGTGAAAGGAAATACATTCAATTTGGGAGATTTCCAGTTGCGTTTCTAAGACACAGACAGCAAAAATAAATTGCCATTTTCAATCCTTTCATACTTTTATCCCCCCCCCCCCCCCAAAAAAAAAAAAAAAAACAGGGACATACCTTTCACTTTAGATAATGCTGCACTGACATATTACTAAGTATAACTAAATATAACTTCTGATATACTTGGCATAACCACTGTTGAAACAGAGCAAGCATAGATCCTCAGTTTTTCAAAATATAATCCCAAATCAAATGCAAGTAATTCATGAATAAAATTAATTCTGCAAAAGCAGAAATAATATAATATGCCATTCCTAAAAGTTACCAGCTGCCATATTCAATTTGCTAATGTTTAGTATTTCCCATGTAGAATTGCCTATGTACACTTACACTTAGAATTGCCTATGTACACATCTGCACACCCCCGAGGCCCCTAAGCCCACGTGCTGGCTCTATGTATATTTTGACACACAGCCAAAGTCAAGATATTTGACAGGTCTCCACAATGGAAAGCATGTGTCTCTCCGCCTGTTAGTATGATTTCTAGAAAGGCAGGTGCTGTGAATTTTACAAAGTAAGGCTCAGTCAAGGCTGTTGGTTTGACTGCAGGTCAAGATTTATGTATAGCACTTGCTGTCATGACTTATGAATCCGCTCCCACCAGGGGCAGACTGGCTGACCAGGACTGGGTGGATGGTGGTGAAAGCCACAGAGTGGTCATAGAGGCCTTGGCTAGCCGTTTGCATAGCAGAAGTGAGAGCACTGAGAAGATAGGTGGAGATGTTGCACTCAAGTGGTATCCAGGTTTCAGTCCTCCGACTCACCCAACAAAGACCACAAAGAACTCTCTTGCAGTGCTGTCTTCCCCCCTGCCAGGAGAAGACAGTGATTATTGCTAGTGGCTTTAGCAGCTGCTAGCGATAATCGCAAGTGAATCAAGCAGGCTGGTTGTACCCAAGTTGAATGATTCATCAACTTGCTATATTCAGCCTGCCCTCACATGATTCGAATTTGGACTCTTCCTGTTGAACCGGCCGAGATTCAAATCATCCATGGCCAGCCTAAGAGACAAATGAGGAACACGGGCTGGGAGTAAGCAGGTCCAGATAACAATGGAACTCATAGTGGAGAAGAGAAACTAGTACGGTAACAAACTGATGAGCAAAGAGAGACATGGAGGTGATGGAAGACACAATTCAGGTAGGAATCACAGAGTGACAAGAACAGGATACAGGATGAAGAAGACAAGGCTAAGACATACTGGGAGCAAGGCTGGGAGCAGTTTGGGGCACACTCGGAGAAATAGGATGGGAGCAGGCTAGGACAGAGGCTGATGTGAGCAAGGCTGGAAATGAACTGGAAGCAAGGCAGGAAACAAGTTAGGACACACTAGAAGCAAAGCTGGAAGAAATAGGAACGCTGGGGATCGCAAAAGGCCCAGGGAAATTCACTAAGAGAATGCAGGGTGGTCCAGCTGGATGCGTTTCTCAAACACTTAGCAAGACAATGGCTGCACACAGAGTAAAAGACCTGGATCTTGAAATGGAACAGGAAAGTTTAACACTTACACAGGTTTATGGATACCTGGAAGGTGGGCAGAAGTGCTTTTGTCAAAAAGAATGGTACGTCTGACATCACAAGGCAATTATAGTATACTGTAGTATACCCAATTAGATGCAGTAATAGGTTCACATGTAAAAGTCACTGTCACAGACAGACATGCATGTGACACATATACAATTCATCATGTGCAGCCTCCTCCAGTGACTATTATGGCAGCAGGAGTACACATCAATAACAAGTTGTCAGCTTGAGTTCTCCTCAAACATTAATTACTAGAGTGAATACATTGACACTGTTGTGTTTGTCTCCAAGTGTGTCATCCTTCGTAACTGTTTTGAAAGCAAAATTGTACCATGGGTAAGGTGGGGAGTTTGGAGATTTAAAGTGGTGTTTCCCCCAAATTTACAACTTTTAACCTATGTGCAGCAAATGAGCTAATAAAAATTAATTGGATAACAAAAAAAAAAAATCACTTACCTATTTCTCCCTGTTGCTAGGTGGTCCCACGATATCCGCCTCTTCCATAGCCTAGGCTAAACACGTCACTTCCCCTCGGCGCAGTCAGTCATCTGGGACACGTGACAGGTCCCAGATGACTGCGGCGTATCGCGAGCGCAGCGGGGAACGAGGGGGGGCTTCGTTTACCCGCATCGCTGGACCCTGGGACAGGTAAGTGTCCGATTCTTAAAAGTCAGCAGCTGCAGTATTTGTAGCTGCTGACTTTTAAAAAATTTTTTTTAAGGGGCACACCACTTTAACAACTTGTCCATGTCATGTAGACACTTAATGCAACTATTATATGTGCTACAATAATATGTAATAAAATGTATCAATTCATAAGGATATGACATCATTGTTGCATTTGTAATATATGTAAATATATAAAAAGTGTTTACTCTAGACCTGGGATACCTGCACTGTGTATGGGTGATAAGTACTCTTTAAAGGGTAACTCCACTTTTGTGGGGGGGAAAAATAGCAAATAAAAAAAAATAATATAGTATATACAATTGCGACTAAAATTATACTGTAATTGAATGTTATTAAAAATGATCTTTCCTTTACAATCTGCAGCTCTGTAATTTTCTGTAAAATGCAATGTAATATGGTTACCTGGACTTGTTCTGTACACAGAATGTATACAGAACGCCCCCTAGAAACATAATTTCCTGCTTGTGTGATTGGCTTACAGATTTTCCCAGAAGTCTAAGATACAAGTCAGATTTCAGGTATCCCCTGCAACAAAAATTAAATTTTTGGTGTGATACTCCAAATAGGAAATCCCGCCTAAAGGGATGCAGACCCTGCAATTTTCCTCATTGAAGCCCTGCAGGTGTAGCAGCTGTTTTATAATTATTTAACCACTCCCATTAGATTCACTTTCTACATGGACACAGACAAACACACAGGGATTACTTCAGAATAAGAAAAGGTAGGAATCAGCAACAAAGTTTGTTAAAATCCTTGTAATGTACATAGATCACCCAGAGGGGAGTTACTCATTAACATGGCAAAAACAGGAAGGAAGACATTGTGCTAAATAGGGATGTGAATGACCTTGAATAAAATTACATATGAAAGATGATATTTAATGAGCAATTTTGTTTAAAATTTGGAACATCCTCAATAAAGCAGTTAGGTGTCAGAAAAGTATACAGCCACTGTACAGAACTCAGGAATGTGCTCATTCCCGTGAACACAGACAAGGTAAATGTAGACACATAAGCAGGGAGCTTTCCCTGTGGTATCAGGTGTACAGCTTAAGGCCTGCACGCCAACAAGAAATTGAGAAGCTACATTACTGACTGTGTATTGAACTCAACGTGCAATCGACACTCAAGCTGCTATTTTCAAGGCATTACATCTTGTGTCTAGGATTGATTACTGATTCAAAAAACAGAAAGGTTCAACTGGTTTCTAACTATACCTTCTGCAGCTGCCCAAATATAGGCCACAAATGAACTTATGTATATCCCATCTATCACTGGAATCACTGAAAATGCTATATAGGAAAATCAAGGATCTCTAGATCAAACCTTAGCTTTATCTTTGTAGAATATCCAGGAAATAGTAGCTATATTCAAAATGACTGTTAGTCAGGAAGAAATATCTGGCAGCTATGGTGTTCGTCTAAGCTACTGGGGCTACTCAGTCTAAGTTATCATTGCTTTAATAAAACTGCAAGCGGCATTACTCAGTCTACAAGGGTGTTGTTAATTTTCTCAGATTAAAGATTTTTTAGGCACACAAATATGGACTGATCTGCTTGTAGCAAAGTGCCCCTTTTACACCCCATGTTCAGATGCATGTTCACGTCCCTTTAACTCTAGTCCTACAACTCCCTGGGTTCCTGGACATGTCCAGGGAAGATGTTTCCCTGTTTCACTACCTCAGTAGCTCAGGGAGGCCACACCTGATGAGGCAGAAGTATCCAGAAAAGTGATATGCAGCCAGGTGATGGGCCCTCTACTGCCACAACTGGTGTGCCAGCAGCCAGGTCAGAGCCTACTAGCACACACCTCCCCAATTGCTACCAGAGTACTTCAAGTGCCCACCCTCCTGTGTATCTTCAGACCTGGGATGCCTCCAACTGTTCATGTGTGTTACCAGAGCTACCCTGAACTTCACTGAGAGATATGCTGTTTATGAGGATTGTCACAAGTAGCTGTGTTTGTGTTCTGAACAGTTTTACTGAAGCTAGACTCTATGAGGTTTATTTATTAAAACTGGAGAGTGCAAAATCTGGTGCAGCTCTGCATAGAAACCAATCAGCTTCCATGTTTTTTTGTCAAAGCTTAACTGAACAAGCTGAAGTTAGAAGCTGATTGGCTGCCATTGACCAGATTTTGCACTCTCCAGTTTTAGTAAATAAACTCCTTTATTGTTATAGAGACTTATAGACACTATACTATGTAGCCACACGTTACCCTGTTAGAGCCACAGAGATATTGCTGTGAAGAGTCCATGTTTGTGCAACTTTCATTATTCTGGAGTATTTTCATGCTGTTTACCATCCTCAACATGTTTTGCATTCTTGCTTCCAACTTTCCACCTATTTAGTTAACTGCAAATTGACATGCCAGGGTGTTTTTTTAATAACATTCTAAGATTTCTGCTATAGACTAAAATTGAAAGCAATTATTAGCCTTGGCCTTTGACCCCTTAGGGATACCTGCCTACACACACACAAACACACACCTTAGCTTTTCTTTTAATTATATTGGCTCCTCTCCAATTTTTTCTTAATTTTGACCCAATTTTTATTTTTTTTTAATTTTAAGTGGATATGCTCTATCACTGTAAATTCTTTTGCTTGGAGGTTTTATGTTTTTTTTTAGGTTAAAAGGTAATAAGGTTGCTGTGCAGTGGTTGCTTCAGACTGCTGTGGCTACGCTAGGGGGAAGAAAATTTCACCTCTATTTATACATCTTTTCAGGAGAAATTACATCCAGTGGGCCAGTCACTCTATCTTTAAATATCTCCAGTCTTCTGTTTTCTTCTATATTTTATCAAACAAATGTTGCTTACTATGTGAGTGGACAGATGACGATTACAGAATTAGTGTTATATATCTTACAGCGGCTGGTGATGATTAATTTAGGTGTCTGAACCATGGTTTATGTGTTATAAAAGTTATAGTTGGGCTTTAGCTTAAAGTTCTTGAGTCTAGTTTTTATGTAATGTTATTCTTCCTAAATTACCGTAGTAAGGTTGTTACATAGATTTAACCCCAAAAAAGCACTGTGGCCAAAAAGCCAATGCAAGTATATTTGGTTTTTGATGTCTTTTTTTTTTACCAATTGTATGTTGATGCTGCTTAATGGGGGGTTAGGTACAATGGCGTTGCTAGGGGGTGGCTATTGGAATGGAAAGAGTATGGAAATAAAAATAGTATGGCACAACTGCAAACCTACCAAGACATGGCCGTCTACCTAAACTGACAGGCCGGGCGAGGAGAGCATTAAACAGAGAAGCAACCAAGAGGCCCATGGTGACTCTAGAGCGACTCTATAGGAGCTGCAGAGATTCACAGCTCAGCTGGGAGAATCTGTCCACAGGACAACTATTAGTCATGCACTCTACAAATCTGGCCTTTATGGAAGAAGAAAGCCATTTTTGAAAGAAAGCCATAGGAAATCCCGTTTGCAGAAGCCATGTGGGGGACACAGCAAACATGTGGAAGAAGGTGCACTGGTCAGATGAGACCAAAATTGAAGTTATTGACCTAAAAGCAAAATGCTGTGTGGCAGAAAACTAACACTGCAGATCACCCTGAACACACCATTCCCACGGTGAGACATGGTGGTGGCAGCATCATGTTGTGGGGGTGCTTTTCCTCAGCAGGAACAGAGAAGCTGGTCAGAGTTGATGAGAAGATGGATTGAGCCAAATACAGGGCAATCTTGGAAGAAAACCTGTTAGAGTCTGCAAAAGACTTGAGACTGGGGCGGAGGTTCACCTTCCAGCAGGACAACGACCCTAAACATACAGCCAGAGCTACAATGGAATGGTTTAGATCAAAGCATATTCATGTGTTTAAATGGCCAAGTCCAGACCTAAATCCAATTGAGAATCTCTGGCAAGACTTGAAAATTGCTGTAATTGCAGCAAAAAGTGGTTCTACAAAGTATTGACTCAGGGGGGCTGAATACAAATGCACGCCACACTTTTCACATATTTATTTGTAAAAAAATTTGAAAACCAATTATCATTTTCCTTCCACTTCACAATTATGTGCCACTTTGTGTTGGTCTATCACAAAATTCTAATAAAATATATTTACGTTTTTGGTTGTAACATGACAAAATGTGGAAAATTTCAAGAGGTGTGAATACTTTTTCAAGGCACTGTATACATTGATCATTAGGGCCCACTTTGACTTTTCATGAGAAAAATATAGATGCGTTTTTTTTTAATTATGAGTTTGTTCTAAAAGATGCCATCTAACAGACATATCAACTTTTCAGAAAAAGAGAGTCATCCATGCAGAAGAGAAAAAAAAAGTTTATGATAAACAGAATGAGGTGTCTATAAAATGTTATCTGTAATAAATGTTATATGTAGCCAATACAATCCAAAGTCTTCTTAGTTATCTCACAAAAGGTAGTTATATGTACGCAGTCTCACGAAATGGAATTCTTTTGGATATCTGTGAAGGGCATATCTTGGATCATGTACCCGTAGCAACACAACAACAAACTATAGAGCCATATGACACAGCAAGTATGGAATATTCAGAAAGGAAAGACAGCAGATATCCATTACATCCCTTTCATAAAAAAACAACTTGAAACAATTCAAATCTAATCTACAGCATTTAATCCAGTACAAATTTCTCTTATTTATTTGGAGGCTTATCTTTTACCATTTTATTTAGTTATTGTATAGTTCATTACGGTTCATTATGGATCAGGTATTTATACTAAATCATAGAATCTTACAACAATAAAGTTATAGTGGCAATAAACTATAAACTATTCCAGTAATGCAGTGCAAAAAGCAATCGTATACAAATTACAGTAATCCATAAGGTGTATTTGGTAAGGCAGGGTACTGGGCACCAATGAAGTACAAACTGCACTAACTTACAGCCAAAGGGGATTGGAAAAGATCAATCGGCACAGTTGTTGATTGGTGGATATCTTGAATAGGTTAGTGCACTTTGAACATCCTTATTGCTTTATGCCAATGGCTTATTGAATATACCTGATAGAAAAACAACAAGTTACTGCATGAGATAAAGGAATTGAATTACAGTTGGTAGATATAGGTTACAGCACTTTGTACTTTATTTCTAAAACAACAATGGCAGGGACAGATCTTTGCAGGGACAGAATAGCTAAACAATTGCAGCAACAGTTAAAAAAGATTTAGTCCATAAGTAAAACGGGGACCAATGTAAGGACCCCTGCCAATGTCATAGTTGTTTTCTTTGTTGGCATGTAAATGTGGAGCAAACGCAAATAAAGGCATGTGAAATAAAGGAAATATTAACATTTATGGGCCACATAATGTTATCAGAATAAGATATTTTTCATAATAGATGTCTTTTAGGGTCTGGCCTACAAGCTATTTGGCACCGATTAGAGTTCTTTTATTATATGTTTTGCGGAAGCAATGAAAGGCGATATTGAAGGGTTACTGCAGTACACAAAACAATAAAAAAAACATCTAGTTGAATATCCTTGCAAGATTTCGCCAGCAGCCAAGGATTCATTAGTCCTGATTTAATAGTATTTTCATAGCTGGAATGACTGTCTGGACTGAGAAGTCAAAGGGAGGGGGGAGTCTGCAGTCTACAATAATTTTGAGACTGCAATAGAAAATAAGGTTATGTTCCTTAGATAAGTACGTGAGAGCTGCAGCATTGGCTTATGGATATGTTTAGGTAGTATTCATTCCTCAGCTTCCCTCCCTCAGCAGCTCAGAAAGGCAATATGATGACACAGAGGTAGATGGGCAACTGATCTGCTGCCAGTTGTGAGGCCATCCACTGTCATAACTAGCATGAGCCAGGTCTAATGGCGCACAGAATCTCCAGAAGACCCAGCTCCTGTAGGGAACACCTCTCAGATTGCTACTAGAATACTCCAGTTTCAGTGTGTGGCCCTTTGTCCTCAGGCCTTGTATCCCTCCTGTTCACCTGTGTTATCAGAGCTTCCTTGAACTCCACAGTGAGGGACCCTTTTTATGAGGATAATTGCAAATAGCTTTATTTTAAACTGTTTTAATGAAGTAGTGATTCTCAGACGGGCTGTTACATAGTCTTATACAAACTGTGCTATGCAGCCATATAGGCATTCATTGGTGGGTGAAACTATAGATTGCTGTTTCTGGGTATCATAGATTAATATTTATAAAGCTGTGAATTTGATATTCACCAAACATTTACAAGTGATTAACCACTTCAATACCAGGCCCTTTTGCCCCTTCCTGCACAGGACAGGAAGGGGCTGTCGCATTTTGAATGACAATTGCGCGGTCATGCAATACTGTATCCAAACAAAATTTTTATAATTTTCTTCTCACAAATAGAGATTTCTTTTGGTGGTATTTGATCACCACTGGGGTTTTTTTTTTGCTAAACAAACTAAAAAAGCCAGAAATTTTTGAAAAAAAAAAAGTTTTTTAGTTTATGTTATAAAATGTTGTTTCCTCCTGACGGGCATTGATGAGGCAGCACTGATGGGCACTGATGAGGCGGCACTGATGGGCACTGATGAGGAGGCACTGATAAGGTGGCACTAATGGGTACTGATGAGGAGGCACTAATATGTAGAATTGATGGGCACTGATAGGCAGCAATGACATGCAGCACTGATGGGCAGCGATAGGCGGCACTGATATGCAGCACTGAACTGATGGGCACTGATAGGCAGCACTGATGGGCACTGATTGGCACTGACAGGTGGCACTGATGGACACTAATAGGCAGCACTGATGATGAGGTACTGACAGGTGTTAATAATGGGCACTGATTGGCACTGTGATGGGCACTGATTGGCACTGTGGTGGGCACTGACTGGCAGCTGATGGGCACGGATTTGCAGCTGTGGTAGGCTCCTCACATGGGGGCTGCACTGATAATCAATGCGCTATGATCAGCTGTGATTGGTCACAGTTGATCACTTGGTAAGTAGCCTCCGTCAGAGGCTCCTTATCACGATCGGAGATGCGGTGTGTCAGACTGACACAACGCACCACTGAACGCCGCGTGGGGGCACGTGCCGGCATGTTATCCTAAAATGTATTATATGACGTCCAGTCAGGATAACAGAACCACCGCCCGGCCGTCATTCTGCTATAGGCTGGGAAGTTAATCATTCCCAGTAACCTAAAAAACATGCAGCAGGATATTCTACCTACAGTGAATTTTTGGTGAATATCATATTTACTGCCTTATAAATTTGCCCTTAAAGTGCAAACTATTCAATATAATTACAGAGTAACTCCACTTTCGTGGGGAAAAATATAGCAAATAAAGAAAACTAATATAGCACATATAATTGCCACACTAATCATATTGTAATTGAATTTTATAAAAAGTTACCTTTCCTTTTCAATCTGCAGCCACCGTAATTTTCTGAGAATGCATTGCAATATGGCTACCTGGAGTTGTTCTGTACACAGAGTGTGTACTGACCACTCCCCGGAAACATAATTTCCTGCTTGTGTGATTGGCTCACTAATTTTCCCAAAAGTCTGCCTAAGATACAAGTCAGATTTTAGGCATCCCCTGCAACATAAATTTAATTTTTGGAGAGATACTTTCAATAGGAGCACATCTAAAGGGATGCAGGCCCAGCAGCTTTCCTCAATAGTGCCCTGCAGGTGCACAACTGACAGTTAATTATGAAACCACTCCCATTAGACCCACTTAGCCCAGAAGAACAGACAAACACACATGGATTTCTTCAAAATAACAAAAGGTAGGAATCTGCAACAAAGGTTGTTATAATCCTTGCAATGTACATAGATCACCCAGAGGGGAATGTTTTTTTTTTAAACAAAAGTGGAGTTACACTTTAAAGATAAAACCTAGTGGCAAGGAAAAAGTATTTTTCTGCAGTTGTCTTTCTTTTTTTATTCTCCGATACTTAATAGAACAGGGGAAAGATAAATCAGGGGCTACTCCAAAAGGTTCCAGGATACTTAGTCTAGCAGTTGATAATTCAGCACAATTCAATTACATAGCACTGTTCAGACATTAATAACAGGGTCAGATTTCTGTATAGCCAACATGAGCTATGGCCTGGGGCTGCACGGCTGCCAGGAGCAGCACATGGGCACTTAAATATCAAATTTCTGTCTGTTAGTAACACATATCAGTGTTTAGTGAATGTTTCCTGACTGGTGCCCTGTGTAATATTCAACTAGACACTCTTTGTTGTTCCTGCACTGTTTGGGAACTTTTTTTGGGTACTAGTATATCATGTATTTAAATTTTACCCATTCTGGGTTCATATACCTATGACCGAACTCATAGTAAAATTGGGTTAGAGTTTCCCCTTGTAAGCAGGGGGTTAGTATCCTTTTTAGGGAAACCTTCTTCATTGGGTGGATACTGTGTTTAGGGTTAACATTGACTCTTATAAGCTAGAGCCGGAAGAGCTTGGAGCAAAGGTTGATGGGAAGAGGTTACGTGCAGCATACTACAACATACTATGTAATAGATTTAATTTTTTTACATTTTGGCAGATGGTGGTACAGTATACATTCAGCAAGGCACTTCTCTTCAGGCAGTAACACAGAGGGATCTCCTTATCTGGCCATTATGGGGGTGACCCCTGTTATCAGCTATGCCACTCTGCGTATCATCAGTGATTTGTCGCAAGCAATGTGTGGATTTTCATTGGCTTAAGAGTGACACTTGTAGGGTCCAGGTCCAAACTGCTGTGTTCAGAGGTTGGAATGGAGCCTTTCTGTGTTTTCCATTGCATGTGCTTCATTTTCTCCTTCAGCAGATTAGCAGCCAGTGTTGTTTCTTTGAAGTCGGACAGTGACAGGGAAGAGAAGAGCTCCTTGAGATTCACTGTGATGGGCTGGCAGAAATTACCACTTTAACATACTATGTAAGCTTGTAGCCCTAAGAAAGGAACTATTTGGGTTAGACCCAGTATAGGCTCATTGGAGAACCTAAGGGGACCTACATTAAGGAACGGGAAGCACTGGTTAGTATCCCTCTCTTAAACTTAACTTTTAATTCTACAGTGATTCTGATGTTACTGTAAAAAAGTAGAGCGAAGTGGAGCCTTGACAAAGAACTGTATACTTTCTTCCTGCCACAGTAAACATTAAAAAGGCTGAATGCGTGGAAATTCCTTTATTTCTAGAGGTGGGCCTCAGTTTGGCGGAATGTGATCAACCAAGTTTGCAGAGTTTTGCATTTTAAAGGTGTTTGATACCCTATCTCGTTCCTGTTGCAGAAGGATGGTGGGAGGGGCCCTTGGCCAACATTGTTGCCAGCAAATCAAGGCCTACTTACACCCTGCTCTTTGAGTCATCGGTTCTAGGTGTACTGATACAGAGTAGGCAAACTGTAGCTTCTAGCCTCTCCACCCATAGCCTCGGTGCTGGTATGATATCCAATCTTGTTAGTATAGTAACTGCAACTGCAGCCCCCCATATTCCATCTGAATATTCTGTGATAGCTGAAACTTAATTTGGCATTGTACCACATGTGTTTATTATTCAAACTCAGAGAAGTCTAAAGCCCCATACACACGCTCGGACAATCCGCGGACAAGGTCGGTCGGACTTTGTCCGACGTACTTTGTCCGATGTTGGCGTTGCGTACACACGGTCGGACTACGTTGTCGGAATATCCGGTCCGGAAGAACGTCGTGACGTAAGTCGTCGTCCACGAGATTACAAAAGGGAAGTTCAGCACCACGTCAGGCACCCGTTGGGCTCCTTCTGCTGATCCCGTGTTTATCGAGAGTTAGTGGAAGTTTGGTGACTTAAGATTCGCGCTTCTCAGTTTTCTGACTCAGATCGTTACTGCTCTTCAGTTTGTGCTTGTCGTGCGTATCTGTTTATTAGTGCGTGTAGTCAGTTCGCATTTGTTGGTCATTGCGGCCTATATCTTGATATAGGACGCTTTGATTTGCACTGCTTATTGTCTGCTCGTTGCTGGTATTCACTTCGTTCTTTCACGCCTTGCTGTTTATCGGTGCTTTCTGTTTGTCCGTTCTGACCAGCCGACCTTTTGTGACCTTCTGAGCGATGTTTCCCGTGCGTACTCGTCGCCGAGTTCGTGCTGTACGCGGAATTGGTGTCGGGCTTTTAGCTTTGACCCAAGACCCGTCCATGAACAGAGTGATGAGGAGTATGTGGACCAAGAATTGGTTGCTTCAGCGTGACCAGTTCTCGCACATGCCTTTGCTTCGTGAGATCCGGGAGAATAATCCTGATGATTTCAGGAACTTTCTCAGGATGACGGACCCCGATTTTCACCGTCTTTTGGCTTTGCTGACCCCCTTTATCAGCCGGCAGGATACCTGCATGAGACAAGCCATTACTCCGGAGCAGAGGCTTGTTGCCACGTTGAGGTACTTGGCGACAGGGAGAAGTCTTCAGGATTTGAAGTTCTCTTCAGGTATCTCTCCCCAGGCCCTGGGAATCATTATTCCAGAGACCTGTTCTGCCATCATTCAGGTCCTGCAGGAGGACTATATTAAGGTAACATTTCTACTTTACTATTCCCTTCTATGTATGCTCTGTTTGCTAATGACTTGTATTTTTGACCTCCTTCCCTAATTACCATGATTGCAATATGTTCTAATATGCTGTGCCCCTTTTCTCCTTCATGCATTTTTCCCTTCACTTACCTCACCAGCATGCTCTTCTGCCCCAATAGACACCTATGGCCTACTCACTTAAGCAATGTCTTTTGTCTGCTGCATAGTATTGTTTGCCCCCAAACACCCCCTAAAATATGCACAAATGTTTGCTGTGTGGTTTACTTCATGTAGAGCCCCTTTTTTTTTTTTTTTTTTCTTTTGGTGGTGGGGGGGGGGGGGGCAAACTCATTAGGAACCCCTCCCCCAACTGCTCTGTCAGATGGTACCAATCCTTTATCTGCTGGCTTTCCCAAGGTCAATACACACTATATACCTACCTCTTTATAGTGCGCATCTTTAGGGATGAATTCAGCAAAGCATGTAGTGCAAGGGACTGCCTCCATACATTCCATTTCCTATTTTTTTGTCTTCTTTCCCTCCTATTAGCTTGCTTGGTAATTTAATAATGTCACACTGTGCCTGCCTTTTTTGGGGGGGGGGGAAATGTTATTTGATCTTTCCTGTGGCCTGCCAATAGTGTTAAGTACAGAGGGTCTGGCCAAACTAGGCCACATTATTGAGCCATTTGCCAATCAATGAAGTGCAGAGGGTTACCTGTCCACCACCCCCCCCCCCAAAACCATAGTTATTGCCAATGTCCCATCAGAAGTGGGGGGATTGATGGGGGGGTGAGTAATCTGTGAAGGGGAGCCTCTACTTTTCTGTGTAAATACTTTCCAGCCTCCAATTTTATACAATGCTCTTGTTCCAAGATGTTGATTGTCTAATCTGCTTGCAATGTTTAGGTGCAAAGTGACTAATTTTTTTTTCTTGTTTCACTCCACAGTTCCCTTCCACGCCACAGGAATGGCAGACTGTGGCCTCCCACTTTGCCAGCCGTTGGGACTTTCCTAACTGCGGAGGGGCAATTGATGGGAAACACGTCCGCATCGTCCCACCGCCCAACTCGGGGTCCTACTATTATAATTATAAAGGGTTTAATAGTGTAGTGATGTTGGCGGTGGTGTCGGCAACATACGAGTTTATGTATGTGGACGTGGGGATGAACGGCCGGATATCGGATGGTGGGGCCATTACGCACACGGAGTTCTACTGGCGTCTCCAAAGTGGCAGTCTGTGCTTGCCACCTCCAGAGGAGAATGCCGAAGGACTCCCCTTCGTCTTTGTCGCAGATGAAGCGTTTGCGCTGACTCCCCATGTGATGAGGCCGTTCCCGATGAGGACCCTCACCCCGGACCAGAGGGTCTTCAACTACAGGCTGTCCAGAGCCAGAAGAGTGGTGGAGAACGCTTTTGGCATCCTGGCCAGCCGCTTCCGCCTGTTCCTGACGGCATTTAACTTGGCGGAATACAAACTGAACCACATAGTTCTTGCCTGTTGCATATTGCACAACTTCCTCAAAAGACATAACAGGAACTATGTGGTGCCCGTTGGCCCAGATGTGGAGGGCCCTCCAAATGCGGACCTCACAGCCCTTCGAGTGGCACGTCCAGGCTTGCCCCCTCTCAATGCCCGCGTGGTCCGGGACCAATATATGGAATACTTTGTGGGTAGGGGGGCCATTGCTCTGCCTGACGATGTGTGAGAGGCATTTTTTAATAAATCTGATATTTTAACCAACCTCTGATTTCTTGTCATTTCAGTCTTCTTTTTAGCTTATTTTACTTTGACATTTTTTTCCCTTTGCCTTCGACAGTGGTAATGCACTTTCTGGGCAAAAGGAGGTAACAGTCTCTTCTTCCCAAAAAGATTATTCTCATGTGTGTTTGCTACCTAATCTTTGGTCTAGAGAAGGTTTGTCCTGCATAACTGACACCCAAAATACTCCTTTTCAGCACCAGGTCTGACATGTGTGTATTCTCCAAAATGCTGTGCTCCGTGTTTTCGTACAAAGCACTGTGGGTGTCATTTACATAAGTCAAATCCGCTATGCTCTACAAGTGCATTGAAAAAGTTCCCTGGGAAAGGAAATTGCAGTGCAAAGTGGATTTGCCTTTAGTAAATAACACCCATTGCCCCCCATATCCTTAACATTTTACATACATAATGCATTGTTTTAGTTAAATAAGGAAGCCACACATTTTGAAAAGTAAAAAAGTTTACTTGGAAAACATTCACAAGTGCGTTTACAATCTTCACGCCAAAACTGACAACATCTTGGTTATTTACAACATTATTTACAAAGATTACGCAATTTGTAAAACCAGGCATGGAGCTAAGCAGAACCTATGAAGTAGGAAAGTTCAACTTTGTAAAGTGAAGACAAGATCAGACATGACTATATGTTCAAAGTGTGTTTGATCTTGCCTTCATCACATGGGGGGGGCACCCCCGAAAAGTGGAAATTTGGAACATGCACACAATTTGGTTCTGAAAATGGTCATTAGATGGTAAAACACATGCCTAGAAGCTTCAAAAGTGCCATTTTCCATCATGGGGATGAATGGACGTTTTTTGGGGGTGCAACCCCTTCACCACAACCACTTTCGTAGTTCGTAAAGTGTTTGCACCCCCAAAAAAACGTTGCCATTCATCCACCATGATGGGAGCTAGCACATGTGGACACAATGTGTGCATGTTCCAAATTTCACACAGTTTTTAAGTTGCAAATGTGTTCAGAAGCTGGCACAAATGTGTGTAAATTACTTGGTGCTTTTTCATATTTTTCCTAAAACATCAATGATGTTCTTCAATTTTTGTTGAACATCATTGATGTTTTGCTTTATGTAATCTAGATCTCGATTGCAGACCATTATCTCTCCGATGAGTACGTGGGCACTCTCTGTGGTAAAGTGCGATTTTTCTTCCACAACATCCACGTCACCTAAAAACCACAAACAAAAAAAATGGGGTGTTGGAAATGAGGCAGCCATACATGGATTAGCTTACCAGTAGCTGTGTTCTCCCACACTCACCTGTTGTGGTGACAATTTCTCCAAGTTCGATGATCTCTCCTTCCTCCTCCTCCTCCTCTGCTTCTGCTCTTTCCCCTTTTTTGGGAGGTGTTGGTTTGGGGGTTTCCTCAGACGGCCCAAGTTTTCGCTCCCCTATGAGAATGTCCAAAAGGAAGATTTAGCAACACAAACTATTGAGGGCAGAAATAGGAAATGACAAACATTGCTTGAAAGTGACGGACACTATTTTAGTTTGGCCAGTTACAAATGTCAACTACATGAATGTAGTCACTTTGTAAAGGTGCTAAACTGACTAGCTTTTTGTTAGAAGTTTGTGTGATGGAGACCCCCCTCTAGTATCCACTGGAGCACATGTGTGGAAAAGGCTAATAAAAAGGGGGTTTGGGTGTCCCAGCACTAGTGCTCTCGAGTCCAGATGGGTAAACACCTACTGGGTGACCTCTCCTTTACATTGAATAAATTGCCTTTACATTCTGGATGACATTTCTAGGGAGAACAAACTTCCTTTCCCCCAAAAAAACACCAAACATCGTATTATAAGTGGCCGCACGATCGAGGTTGCGTACGATCGAATGGACACACACACGACCATGACAGTGGCAGAAAGATCGAGGCTGAGTACGATCGAATGCACAGACGAACATGAAAGTGGCCATTTTGGAATGTACAACTTTGTAAAAATCAAACCACATGGAGCAGTATGCAAGCAAGAAATCAAACATAAAACACAACTACTTACTTTTTTGAAGAATTCTCTTGATCTTTCTGTACTGATCGGCCTCCCTCAGTTTCAGGTCTGACCAGCGTTTCCTCAGTTGCTCCTTGGATCGTTGTACCCCAAAATGATTGTACAGCCTCCTCACAACTTTAGACATGATCTTGGCCTTGCGGACATTGGGGTTGAGGTAAGGCCCATACTTCCCATCATAGTCGCTCCTCTTTAATATGTCCACCATCTCCAACATTTCTCCAAATGACATATTGGAGGCCTTGAATTTCAGGCTCCGGGATCGGGACGTTTCTGCCTCCGGCCTTTCCTCGTCCTCCTCCTCGTTGGGGGGATATTTGGGGCGCACCTGCTGTGTCCCCGCCATGTGCTCTCCCCACTGCGCCGTAAAGAGAAGGGGTGGGGAATAGACGAGAAAGATCGTCAGGGGCGGGCGGAGTTTGACGCATGCGCACTGTATATAAAACGTCACACGCCTGTGTCGTAGCCACGATCTGGGAGACGAGGGGAGAGAAAGCTAACGCACGAGACGATCGCTACAAACGAAGGTACAATTTGACGTTGGTACATAACTAGCCTAGACTGATTAGAACTTGAGGCTTCTTTATGGAGAAGATTAGGAGTGTTTAGGCTGACATTATTTATATTGTTTGGTGTGGCGTTGTGTCTTGCAGAGGTGATGGAGGCGTTCTACAACGTGAGCTTTCTCCCACACTTCATTGATAAATACCGGCAATTCCCCCTCTTATGGCAGGCAAAACACAGGGATTATAGCAACAGACCAAAGAGGTACGCAGCCCTGCTGAAACTGGTGGCATTTGTAAAGCCTACCCTGCCCATGGCAACCGTCGCAAACTTAAAAGTGAAGATAAACAACATGAAGACTACCTATTTCCGGGAACGCAATAAGGTCCTGAAGTCACAAGCATCTGGAGCTGCAGCAGCTGATGTCCATGTCCCCACGCTCTGGTACTATGACAGGCTCCACTTTCTCAAAGACCAGGCTACTGTCAGGAAGTCACTCTCGACTCTTCCTTGCACGCGTCCTTCCACGCACGCCACCCCTGATGAGGCTTCCGAGGACCAACCTGGGCCTTCCAGTCAGGAATATGTGCAGGTGCCCAGCTTGTTCCAGGTATAGTAGTTTTGGAACCAGTTTGTTGAATAATGAATGATGTTCAGTTAATTCAGGATCCCCAATTGCTTATTTCCTAACGTGATTGACATATCAACAGACAGTGGTGTGGGAGACATTTTTGGGAAGAATCTAAACTGCAGGGCTGAGAATTGTATGGTTTTGTATTTGAAAACATTTTGCAACAGTCACTAGATGAGAATTGTGTGTGTTTGATGAACAAATAACTGAAACTATGTCCCTTTTTCAGACACAGGAAGACCTCAGCCAGGAGGTGGCTGTGGAAGGTGGCAGTCAGGAGGAGGCAGGGGGTAGTGGCAGCCAAGAGGGGGGTAGGCGTAGGAGCCTGACTGTCTCCCAAGTCTCTCCCCTCCGCCTTCCCTACAGAAGGGCGAAAAACATGGGGGAGGTGGGAGAGTCAGCGCTCCAGCTGATAAAAGATGCCTCAGCCTCCCTCTATGCCACACCCACCTACGAGGAGGCCTTTGCCTCCTTGGTTACAAGTAAATTTACGGGTATGGAGGCGGGGCAACGCAGCATGTGTGAGGAGGTCATCCTCAAAATCCTAAATGAGGGCATGGCTGGGGAGATGACTCCCCTCACACATGTTTGCGAGAGTGACCTTGCTCCGCCTCCTCCTCCTCCTTCTGCCACCCCACCAGCACCAGCACCACGGCGTGGAAGGAAGCGTACAAGGAAGACAAGAGATTGACAACCTGGACTCAGTCTGGTCTGAGAGAAGATGGAGCCTCTCGTAGTACCAGAGCCTGGGGACCTAGATGGCATCTGCTGCAGTTCCGGATGTTTTGGACTTCAGGACCAGATTGCGCTCCCTTATTATTTAGATAGGTAGTCTTCATGCCCCCAATTGTTTAAGTCTGTAAAATGATGGTTGCCATGGGTGTCCAAGGCTTTGCAAATTCCCCAAGTTTCACCATGGCTGCGTTCCTCTTTGGTCTGTTGCTGAGACCTAAATAAAGTTTTTTTTGCTTTGAAATAATCATTGACTATTGTGTTTTACTTTTCTACAATGACAGTTTTTCTTTGAGTAGGCAGGTACATTTCACTAATCCTAGAATTAACAAGGGGCACCAACAACCAACAAACTCCTAGTAAATGTAAGCAAGAAATACAAATGTTAATAATGTGGTTTTGCTAAGTTGAGACATACAAACCCCCTCCAAAAAAAAAAAAAAAAAAACATCCTTCAAATATGTATTCCCCCAAAAAAAAAAAATCTGGTTAAAAAAATAAGAAAGATTGTATTACGATCTGAGTAAAAATAAACATGTAGTGTATAAATGCTGCAAAGTAATAAAGAAGTAAGTTTGTGAGAAGTGCGGGTGAATAGGAGCAGCTAAAAGATGTCATTCTTGTTGCATTTTAAAGAAAAAGAGAATGCGCTGCATTAAAGACATTTTAACATTGCAGCGTGACGAATGTGCTGTGTCGATTAGGAAAGGTAGTTTTACCTGACCGAGCGCTTCCGTCACAGAATTTCTTCTGAGCATGCGTAGCACTTTGTCCGTCGGACAAGCGTACACACGCTCGGATTTGGTGTGATCGGACCGGGTTGACGGGAAATCTTTCCAGCAGGAGATAAGACTTTGTCCGACGGACAAACCGACGAACACTGTCCGATGGTGCATACACACGGTCTGATTTTTCAACAACCTTGTCCGATCGGACCAAATTGATGAAAAAGTCCGACCGTGTGTATGGGGCTTAAAGCTGTAGAACAAATTCAACTTACTTTATAAATGACACTGAATCGTTTTGATGATACAGATGTTGGCAATTCATCCTTAAACCATCTCCCTATAAGCAGAGACCTTGTACCATTAATACTCATTGTGTTTCCTGTCAAAATCCCATTCCTGTGTGCCAGGGCACTGTAAAACAATGCTTTATTGATACATATTCATGCAAGCAGCTTTGCTCTCTACTAATTTCAGACATGAATGAATGACTTCTAGATGCCATTTGCAATGGCCTCATTCATATGAAACCCTCTTCATGATTTCTTTTTGTTGAAAGATCGGTTTGAGATGAATAAAAAATAAAACTGCCAAAATAGAAGATTGACTTACAGCTGGTCCTTGTTTTCTGTTCCTCTTTATTTAGCAATGAATTGGGTAAAAATGAAACCATTGTAAATGTGATTTATCTCTCTCATTTATTAGCTTGGTTATATTGCTATTATCTTTCTTTCTATAAGCACATCTGTATTTTTAAAAAGAGAAAGACTAAAACAGAGGGCTATTTGAATTTGGAGATTTTTCTATGTTGTTCACATTTAAGGTATAATTTTTTTTTTTAAACTTACAGGAATTTTAAAGAGAGCAAGTAGATGGAGGGAAAGTAACATGGCTGACAATGTTAATAGCAAACAGTTGTTATACAATTACATTTACTTAGTGTAAATTAAAGTAAACCTTTCTTTTGGTCCCCCAGTGATCCATGCACTTGTCAGAGCCTAGCAAAATATATTATATGCCTTGGTATGAGAAAGTATAAAAGTCATGGGTCAGTGCCTAGGGCAGCAGGTTTAAAAGGGCAGTCAAAGTATGACAAATTTTTAGTTATTTGATTCCTTTTACGTTCTTCTTTGCACATTTATGGCTTAATTCTAAGCCACTCAACTGTAGAGGAAAGGAATTGCCAGAAATGTTGAGAGGAGTCAGAACACTCTTTTTTCTCAATTGAAATCACGTTGCCTTCCTCTGGTTTGGTGGTATGTACCAGTAGTGTACTGTAGTTTGTACAAAGGGCAATTATCACTCAGGTGTACCTAGACCAGCATGACCTTGGCTTTGTATTTCCCATTTCCTCCCAGCACTAGGAAAGATATTAAGAATATAATGACTTTATTGCCAGCTTCTGCTTGGTAAAGTTGGTGTCACAGGTTTTTTGGGCAACACTTTGGAACACGAGGATCTCAAATCTCATGGGAAGACACTCCTGTACAGTACTGGGGCATCTTTGGGATTCTCAACTTTCTTAGGCTCTCCTTGGAAGTCACAAAATGTAATCTGCCCAATAGTCCAATAGAAACTTAGACCTTGCGTTTTAATAGAAGATCTACTTTCCATGAACCTGTTGCTTTGCCCTGCACGTGCAAAGCTTGCTGTGCATCCCACGGAGAGATGGTCAACCACCATTATAAACTCTTCTGGTCAGTCCCTTGTTCTTCTTCTTCTTTTCTTCTAATTTTTTTGGCTCTATCATTGGGACACATTATTCTTCATTGTTAGTAGTCTTTTTGCAGTACAAAACACAACAACCTATAACATCTGATCTGGTTTCAATTTACTTAGTCTGTCCCACTAGTAAACTTTTTTTAAAGGCTACTGTGCTTTGCTCTTCGACTTTTTGATTACATAAACCTATATGTCCAAGGAGACATATTAGAGCCCTCATATATTCTGTCCAGTGCTTATGCAAATTAAACATTTTGTGGATGGAACCATGTTGATGTTGCAGGGACAATTCCCAGTCTATGCCACTAAACAATTACCATATATTACCAGTAGAAATATGTTAGTGTGAAGTATCTGCTTTGGCAACAAAAATTTAATTCTGTTTAGCCAGTTTTCCAGTTGGTCCAACCAGACTGACTCAAATGCAACTAGAGTAGACTAAAGGCATACAGCTTGGTCAAGGTCCACCCTGGCCTGTGAATGGATAGTGAAGAGCAGCAACATATGAATGAAATACGTTTTGTGATCTTTCTTTCTATTAGCTGCTAGTAAACTGGACAACATACATAGTAAACCCTAATTAGCTTAGGGCTTTGTTAAACTAGCAATCCTAGTCAGCAGCAGCTTCACTAAATAGAACACTGGCCAGCTTCTAAGGCATTGGTTGCTCATTGGCTGAAATGCTACTAAATACTAAAAACTATTTAGGAATTAAAATGTTTAATGAATGCATAACTGAGTTAAATGTGGGATAATTTATATCTGCCTACATGTTTGCCTTAAAATCTTGTACGGCAAGAAATTGTAAATGTTATTTACATGTAAATTTTTTAAATTTACTTTCTTTTTATTTAGTTTTAGCCATGCTATTCTTTATGTCAGATGTATGGGTAAATGACATTGAAATTTACACATTAAAAAGTTTAAATAAAATGATCTATGAAATGAAAGTCTTCGCTGGACATCTGCAGATGCCAGAACCGATGGAAAAAAATTTAAGCAGGATCAAAAAATCATATAAAATAAGACCTTGCAGCTTTTTCGATATAGTTCTTTGATCTATTTCTGGTTTGTTTCCTCATATTATCAGTCTTTTAACATCCCTATTTTATAATACAGACACAGCGTTTTTCAACCTAACTGGCTTCTGCAAGAATAGAAACAGTTTGATGTATGGCAGTTGAGATCATTAGCGGAACTGACCTTGAGGTAAGTCATTGGAAGTCATTTCTAAGTAAAGGCAAAGCAGCGGTGTGTGTTTTATTTAAACCTCAACCTCAAAATGGCATTATTTAATTAACAGTTACAAACTTGTATTAAATAAGCAATAATTACTCATAAAATAATTACATGCTGAGCATTTTAAAAATAAAAGTGAATGTAATAGGATTAGCATCAAATTTATTCCAGCAATAAATTATTCTGTTGAGTTATGCCTTTCACCACTTCCAGATAACTTGCAATGATGACCCCAGTGCAGATTGCACAAAAAGGCCCTTTAGCTACAAAGCGAAATTGCCTGTAGAGGGCAGCACAGAAGCTCTCTGAGTAAAATCTCTGTCTATCCATGGGGTACAAGACCTCCTATCTGCATGTAATCTCTGGATTTCCTTAATTTCGTTTTGGGTTTTCACTGAGATACTCTTTTTTTCTTTCCACAATCCAAAATTCATTGGTAGGTTATTGGGCTTCCATTAAAAATTGCTTAAATTGTAAACTTCTATATACTATATGAAATGCATAAATAATTGAATCATAGACTCATGAAGGTATTTGATAATGGTAAATTAAGTTTTATGACTTTGACCAACCCTCGTAAACTGAACCTACATCCTTTGGTCTGAAAATCAAAAGATTGTCGAAATCAGCTGCATCCAATCAGATGCAGCCGCTGTTCAGGTATTCTGACAACCATGGGTGCCTGATGTCATAATACAACAGCTGGTGGGGGAGATTAATATAAAAGCTATATATAGACCTGCACTACTAACACCCCCACACTCAATACTATAATATACTAAAAAGCTATTAGCCCCCTAGCCTATTTACTAACTCAGCAACCAACATATATAGTTACTACTACCTGGTGCAGCATTTTTCTGATATTTGTTGCCATGCATGAAGATACATTTTCATGTGTGCACAAAATCACGGGTGCAAATACACAAACAAAATAATAATGAATGTAACCAAATGCTCTGCTCCCCCATTCTCCCTGCTTGCCCCCTCTCATGTAGACCCCCCCCACTTGCCTTGCCCCCTTTCACAGCCACTACACTTAGGAACAACTGGCTGTGCTAAGTTGAGAAGGCACAGCCATGGGCTCTGTGTGTTCCTACCTGATTGTCCCCCCTCCTCCTGTCAGCAGCGGGTTCTGTGTAATTCCCGTTCACTGCCTGCTCTCTCACTCCCCCCTCCCTTGTAAAAAGCAGCTGCACCAATCAGAAAGGGGAGAGGAGCATGATGGGGCATGTAGTCCTGGGGAGTGTACTGTCCATGGAGATTGAGGGGGCCTGAACTACAGCCCCACTTAGCTTTGCAAAAGCAGAGAAGGAAAAAGCAGAACTGGCAAATTCTTGCGGAGACTTCAGTGTAGCCCAGGAGAGTGTGAGCGGACCATGTTGTGGGGTTCCATCTCCAGAGAGAGGGAGCCGAGTTTCTGGGAGCCATCACAGTGTGGGTAAACCAGAGAGAACAAAGTCTTGATCTGAATGTGGAGAGACAGAGCCAAACTTGGTTGTGCTGCCTACCAAAGTCAGCCATTGCTTGACACCTCCTCTAGAGACCGAGCCATTAAAATCTATACAGCCAGCTGCCCTATAGCCAGGCCTTGTTGACTTGGCCCCAACTTTTATCTGTCTGAAGAGACAGGACTAAAGATTGCCGCTTAACTATTCCTACCCAGAGACTTTCCCCCACTTTGCTTAGTTAGGAGGTACAGTGGTGTGAAAAAGTGTTTGCCCCCTTCCTCATTTCCTGTTCCTTTGCATGTTTGTCACACTTAAGTGTTTCGGAACATCAAACCAATTTAAACAATAGTCAAGGACAACACAAGTAAACACAAAATGCAATTTGTAAATGAAGGTGTTTATTATTAAAGGTGAAAAAAAATCCAAAACATCATGGCCCTGTGTGAAAAAGTGATTGCCCCCCTTGTTAAAACATACTATAACTGTGGTTGTCCACACCTGAGTTCAATTTCTCTAGCCACACCCAGGCCTGATTATTGCCACACCTGTTCACAATCAAGGCATCACTTAAATAGGAGCTGCTTGACACAGTAAGGTCCACCAGAAGATCCTTAAAAGCTACACATCATGCCGAGACCCAAAGAAATTCAGGAACAATTGAGAAAGAAAGTAATTGAGATCTATCAGTCTGGAAAGGGTTATAAAGCCATTTCCAAAGCTTTGGGAATCCAGCGAACCACAGTGAGAGCCATTATCCACAAATGGCGAAGACATGGAACAGTGGTGAACCTTCCCAGGAGTGGCCGGCCGCCCAAAATTACCCCAAGAGCGCAGCGACGACTCATCCAAGAGGTCACAAAAGACCCCACAACAACGTCCAAGGAACTGCAGGCCTCACTTGCCTCAGTTAAGGTCAGCGTTCATGCCTCCACCATCAGGAAAAGACTGGGCAAAAATGGCCTGCATGGCAGAGTTCCAAGGAGAAAACCACTGCTGAGCAAAAAGAACATCAAAGCTCATCTCAATTTCTCCACAACACATCTTGATGATCCCCAAGACTTTTGGGACAACATTCTGTGGACCGATGAGACAAAAGTGGAACTCTTTGGAAGGTGTGTGTCCAAGTATATCTGGCGTAGAAGGAACACTGCATTTCAGAAAAAGAACATTATACCAACAGTAAAATATGGTGGTGGTAGTGTGATGGTCTGGGGCTGTTTTGCTGCTTCAGGACCTGGAAGACTTGCCGTGATAAAAGGAACTATGAATTCTGCTGTCTACCAAGAGATCCTGAAGAAGAATGTCCGACCATCTGTTCGTGTACTCAAGCTGAAACGAACTTGGGTTCTGCAGCAGGACAATGATCCTAAACACACCAGCAAGTCCACCACCGAATGGCTGAAGAAAAACAAAATGAAGACTTTGGAGTGGCCTAGCCAAAGTCCTGACCTGAATCCTATTGAGATGTTGTGGTATGACCTTAAAAAGGCCGTTCATGCTCGAAAACCCTCTAATGTAACTGAATTAGGACAATTCTGCAAAGATGAGTGGGCCAAAATTCCTCCAGGACGCTGTAAAAGCCTCATTGCACGTTATCGCAAACGCTTGGTTGCAGTTGTTGCTGCTAAGGGTGGCCCAACCAGTTATTAGGTTTAGGGGGCAATCACTTTTTCACACAGGGCCATGATGGTTTGGATTTTTTTTCACCTTTAATAATAAACACCTTCATTTACAAATTGCATTTTGTGTTTACTTGTGTTGTCCTTGACTATTGTTTAAATTGGTTTGATGTTCCGAAACACTTAAGTGTGACAAACATGCAAAGGAACAGGAAATGAGGAAGGGGGCAAACACTTTTTCACACCACTGTACCTCTTAGGAGATGATGCGCCATACCTCATCCAGAAGTAGTATTATCACTCATACTGCATTAAATGTTTTTGTTTTTCATTGTTTATTGCTGAGTTGCTAATTCCTGTGTTGATTTCGGTCAGTGGTATAGAACCTGACCACTTTGGCATAGTTATTACACTATCTAGTAGACTGTGTCAGAATTGACCCTCTGTGTGTTCATTTATGTCCAAACTGACATTTATTGTAACCCATATCTATAGATTAAGTGCATTTATCACTAAACAGGTGTGTGTCTTTTTTCGGGTAGTAACCCACAGCTGGGTTTGAGGTATTTATACTGGTGTCTTTGTATGTGCTTGCAGTGACCTTTATTTAACCAGGTGTGTCAGAGGGGCTGAGGTCGTTTTTGGAGATGAGGAGCAGAACATAGAACCCCAAATTATCAAAGGACTCCTTCAAGGGTAGCGCTACTTAAATAAAAAAATAATATAACAAATTAATACTGTGCTCTTACTGCTCTAAAGCATATGTATATATGAATGCAAATCCATAAAGTCCCCATACGCAGTTCAATTAATTCAAATTCATACAAAAATATAAATCTCTACATAACATAAAACAAACCTATAATGTTCGTGCTTAAGATTATATAATGTTCATGATAAAATCTGAAAGGATTGAACTTTGTAAGTGGACTTTATGGATTTGCATTCATATGTTGATATGTTTTAGAGTGATAAGAGCACAATATTATTGATTATATTATTTTTATTATATTCATGTATTTAATATTGTTTGTGCATTTACACCCCCATAATTTTGTGCACATATGAAAATGAATCTAGATTCACAGTAACACATGTCAGAAAAGTGTTGCACCAGTAGTAAATATATATTATGGAAGGAGAGATTACTCCATCTATGCTGTTTAGTGTGGAAGGGAGAATTATTAGAGTGTATAGTTAGATTTAGCTCAAACAACATAAAATTAAACACATATTTTTAACCCTGTCAATTCCCTTAATGGAAGACCACCAAGCTTACATGCTGTGCAGAATAGATCAACAATATAGCTCAATTGTTGTTTCAAACTGGTATTGGTAACGCCTATTGTATGGTAAGTAGGTCTCTTTCACAATTATGGACCCTGTGTGCTTAAGCTGGACATAGGTGGTTTTAATCAGCTGAACCGGTAGAGATTCAAACCATATATGGGCAGGCTGAATGTACCCAAGTTGATTGAGCGATCAACTTGGGTACACCCAGCCTGTCAAATTTTACACGTCATTATTGCTAGCAGTTGCCTGGGTTGAGAGTAATATGGAATTTTCAAGTTCAGCTCCAGACGACCAGCTAGCTGGATCATTATAATACATATATGAGAACTGTTTTACCTACCAGAGGTTTCATGCGGTTATGAGATTTAGACCCCTTTCACACTGGGGCGTTTTTTTAGGCGGTACAGCGCTAAAAATAGCGCCTGCACACCGCCTGAAAAAAACGGCCCCATTCACTCCAGTGTGAAAGCCGGCAGGCTTTCACACTGGAGCGGTGCGCTAGCAGGACGGTAAAAAGAGTCCTGCTAGCAGCATCTTTGGAGCGGTATAGGAGCGGTGTATTCATCACTCCTATACCGCTCCTACCCATTGATTTCAATGGGACACCGCGGTAATACCGCGGCAATACCGCTGCAAAGTGCCGCTACGGCGGCGCTTTGCGGGTGATTTTAACCCTTTTTTTCGGCCGCTCGCAGGGTGTAAAACTGCCCCGAGAGCGGTCGAATACCGCCGCGGCTCCCGCCCCAGTGTGAAAGGGGCCTTACACTGTCCTACCAAACATCATAGACATCCTAGTGACCTTACTTGTTTCTGCTGCAGTGAAGCAGTACAATTACATTGCTTCACTGCCCCCAGATTGTAACTGTACTGTGAAGGAGCAATCATCTCATTGCCGTCTCTTCCTGTCAACATGTTCCTTGTCGACACACATGCATTCTGCAAAGCCTGATTACCTCTTGGTACTGCCCCTCCCTCTCCAGTCCTGGATTAAACTCTTTTGGAGGCCCCTAGGGAATTGAAATCTTGCCCCCCCCCCCCCCCCTCACAGGCTTCTGGAGGTTTCTCAAGCATAAGAACTATTGGGATAACAATGTCGGCAGCTAGATGGAGATGACCATCAATACTGTACATTACACGTACGTAGGATGCACCAATATTTTTTTCACAAACTGACAGCTGAAAGAAGATGAGCTTTTAAGGGACGAACTGTAATGTGAACCTGATGCCTATGGTTCATGTACTTTAAGTTGCTGTTGGGTACATTACATTACATTAATACAGTATCTTCTCTATAGAGTCTTTATTGTAAAGTTTTAGTTTTTTTGAGTTGATGAATTTTTTTCTATCTTTTGTAAACAGTTTGAGAATGCTTTATTTAAATTCCTTTCAAGATCAAATCAATATTATTTTGATCCGTTGTTGCGGGGCCCTTAACTACTTTAAGACCAGGCCTTTTCTGACACTTTTTGTTTATATGTAAAAATCTGTATTTTTACTAGAAAATGACTTAGAACCCCAAACATTATATGTTTTAAAGCAGAGGTCCTAGAGAATAAAATAATGGGTGTTGAATTTTTTTTAGCTCACACAGTATTCATGCAGCGTTTTTTTTAAACGCAATAAAAAAAAAAAAACACTTTTTACAATTTTAATGCACAAAATACACAAAAAAATATCCGATTGTTTGGTAAAATATAAAAGATGATGGTACACTGAGTACATAGATACCAAACATGTCATGCTTTAAAATTGTGCATGCCCGTGCAATGGTGAAAAGCTACGTAAATTTTACTATCCATAGGCGATGCTTTAAAGCGGTTCTGCACTTTTTTTTTAGGATGTAATATAAAGTGTGCTTACCTTTATTAGGGGACTCACCTGTTCCATCTTCCATCTCGATCGCCGCCGGTTTTCGTCCGATGAAGTTCCTCGTCTTCTTCTTTAGTGCTGGGGGCCATCTTGCCTGTGGGCATGTGAAACACCCACAGGAACTTTAGATGGCCCAGCATGCACTGCCGTTACTCGCGCGTGCGCAGTAACGGCTCATCTGCCGAGATCTCACGAGATTTCGGCAGATGCGGCCGAAATCTCGGGAGATTTCGGAAGATGTGGCCGAAATCTCGCGAGATTTCGGAAGATGCCCGCACTGACTCCTGGGATCAATGACACCAGATCCCAGGAGACAGTGCGGCGTGACGACGATCGACGCAAGACCCCGCCCGCCGCCGCAGAGGGAGAAGACCGGAAGTCTTCAATTACAAGGTAAGTAAAAAAAAAAAAAAAAAAAAAAAACATTTCATTTAGTACTCTTTGCCTGATTTGGAAGGCAAAGAGATTTACTAAATGAAATGAGTGCAGAACCGCTTTAATAGCTTTTACAGGTTACAACTTTATATTTACACAGGAGGTCCAGTGCTAGAATTACTGGCCTCAATCTGATGTTTGCAGTAATACCTCACATGCGTGTGGCTGCATTTGTTCGCTTTTTGCACGCAAGCTTGTGCAGATGGGGCACTTTAACATATTTTTTCATTATTTATTTTATTTTATTATTTGTACACTGTCCCTTTACATTTTTTAAACACTTTTATTGTTAATGCAGGGGATATAAATATCCCCTGTGATAGCAATAGGCAAAATGTACTCTTTACTGAGAGATCTTGGGTCCATTAGACCTTTTAAGATCTCTCCTCTGCCCTTCAAAGCTTTTGATCATACCAAGATCAATATATTTCAATGCTGTTTTCAAACCACTAAGGGCTTGTTTACATCCGGCAAAACTGGAAGTTATGAAATGCTCACCGCTTCCAGTTTCCTAGGCCATAGAGATGATTGGTGCCGCTTCGTTCTCCGATGAGCTCTATGGTCAGCTGGCGGAACCACTGGCTGAACACTTGGGTCTCTTAGTGGGACAGGAGAGCCCGGGAGAGCTCCGGAAGTGGCAGGAGGGGTCATCCCCACCCAATAACTGTAAAAGCAATCCAGTGGCTAATTATTTTCTAGGATTGCTTTTACAAGAAAGACAACTGCCAGCTCAAAAAAAAAAATACTAGGATGATGCCTGCAGCTGCAGGCATCATCTTGGTACAACCACTCAGTGGTCCAGCAACATACCAATACATCGCTGGTTGACAAGTGGTGTGAGTCATGTAGGCCAATGCCTACTCTGGCTATTTGGTAATCTGGCACCATCCCTCTCCCACTCCAAATGCTGCTGATTACAAGAGAAAAAAGCTGGCTATACACTGATAGATTTTTTTTACTCAGCTTGCAGGCTTTATATAACCAATCAATGGATGAGTCTGCCACTGAGGACCGGCTGTCAAAATAAGAAGTTGGGTGGGAAGTAGCTGACAGGGCTACCCATCAAGCTAATTTCGGCTGACAATTTTCTGCCTGGATCCTTTGGACAATGTTAGATGGCAGTTTGCTGACTGGGCTACTTATTACGCAAATTTCGCATAGAGTATGGCCATCTTTAGATAAATTGGAATTCAAGTATTTACACTATTTGCATTTAAAAGTACATTGAACAAAGTTTCAATAGATACATGTTGTATTTACTGGCATTTTTTGTTATAAAGTGTTTATACATAGTTTTATACACAGTTTGGCCTGTAAAATACAAATGGCACAGATGAAGTGAGCTGACCACACACTTGTAATGTTCTTATAAAGGTACCTTGTAGAAAACACAATACTACTTTGCTAGATAATGCTGTCTCATTATTTTTTACAATGAACAGTTCCTGACCAGAAAGCTGGTACATTTGCAGCATTGTGCCTTGAACAATGAATGCTTGTTCTTGGAGTTGAGATTGAAATGTTCTTGTAGGACCTGTCACAGACTGTAACATTTAGGTCTGTACAGCAGTGACTTCTGATATTATTTACTTGGTAACAGTTTTTTTGCTGTTTGTGATTCATCTTGGAGAGCAGGAAGCAACATGTAGACTGAACAACAATTGTACTTCCATAATGCATCATTTGATGTGTTTTAAAGAATGTTATTTTGTAACCATAAATCTCTGCAGGCTGCACTATGTAATTAAATGATACTGAGTCAGCATCATGCTAGGATTACTACTTATCAGGGAAAATGTCTAGGAGCTCCCCACTACCAATTAAAATGAATGTATAGTTGTTTTCTATATATTTTTTTCTCTTTGTTTATTTTGATTAGGACTAAAAAATACATACAAAAAATGTATATATATATATATATATATATATATATATATATATATATATATATATATGGAATGCTATATACAGGGGCAGGCTTGGCTGGGGGGCAGGGTGACAATTGCCCCCCAGGCCCCTCTAACTTATATTTAAAACAGCCAGCGCCTCTGATGACTTTTTTTTTTGTTCTTCTTGTGGACTCTGAGATTCATGTGGAAGTTAGCCGGGGCACGGCTGCCAACTTACTGACGGGACGGAGCTGTTGCATTCTGGGAGTTGTAGTCTGCGGCCAGTGCTCAAGCTCCTGGTGGGTGGAGAACTGAAAGCAGCGAGCCAGGAAACTACAACTCCCAGATATTGGAGGCAGGCAGAGGACAGAAGCATCAACCACCCCCCCCCAGACTGGAGGAGTCCGTGCAAGGACCTGATGAGCTGAGCTGGTAGATGGGCTGAGGTGAGAGACCCTGGCACCCCCAGCTGATCGCCCACATCCCATCTATCTCCCCCAATACACCCCATTTACCCTGCCCCAGTGCCCACCCAGTAACCTTGAAATAGTCTTCAACACTGTGGGTCCAGCTGGGAGCTGGCCATGGCCTATGGGTCCTGCTGGCCACTGGCTTATAGGTCCACAGTGATGGGCACTGGTGAGGCTGCATTGATGGGCATTGGTGAGGCTGCGCTGATGGGCACTGATGAGGCTGTGCTGATGGGCACTGATGAGGCTGCGCTGATGGGCACTGGTGAGGCTGCATTGATGGGCACTGATGAGGCTGAGCTGATGGGCACTGGTGAGGCTGAGCTGATGGGCACTGATCAGGCTGCATTGATGCATCATTTTTTTAAACCTCCCTTGTTGCTTTTAACATTAAATTATGTGACCACATTGTATCATATTTGTCTTGCTTGATAGCATCAATATCCTTTATAAAGCCAGGTGGGCATGAATGGTGAGCTGATTCGGTGGTTCAATGGGCCACTTGACTCGACATGCCCCCAAGGCCTAAGGCTGCCAGCCCTCCCCATATTCTACAGGGGCAGTGCAGTGGCTAAGAGGTTAGCACTGCCACTGAGCAGCACGAGGGTCATTGGTTCTAATCCCAACTACAACACTACCTGTCTGGAGTTTGCATGTTCTCCCTGTGCCTACGTGGGTTTCCTCCAGGTACTCTGGCTGGTTTCCTTCCACACTCCAAAGACATGCTGGTACCACATAAAGACCAAGCCTTTTCTGGCACTTTTCCCTGAAATCAGTATTTTGTGCTATAAAATTACTCATAAGCCCAAACATTATATATATTTTTTTTAGAAGAGACCCTAGGGAAAAAATGGCGGTCATTGCAATTTTTTATGTCACACGATATTTGCGCAGTGGATTTTCAAACGCAATATTTTGGGAAAAAACACATTTTCGTGAATTAAGAAAACAAACAAAACACACTATTTACCTCAATTTTCTGTATACTAAAAGATGATGTTAAGCCAAGTAAATAGATACCTTACATATCACGCTTTAAAATTGCGCACGCTAATCGAATGGCGACAAACTACCTAAACTTAAACTTAACACTCTCCATAGGAGACACTTTAAATGGGTCCTCCTTATGGAGAAATCTGGGTTCAAAAAGACCCCAAATCTCTCCTTTACCTTTAAAAGCCAAAGATAAAAAAAAAATATTTTTTAATCTTTGTTTACTTCCACCCTGGACCAGAAGTGATGTCATGACATCGCTCCTCCAAGGCCATAGAGGTGATCAGTCTTAGTCTTTTATCACCTCTGTGACCAGCTGGCAGCATCGTCGGAACGTTTCTTAGGCAAGCTGGCGGAAATGTTAAGCCTGGAGAAGTCCCCTCCCACAGCTTCTGAAAGCATTCCAGCGGCTCATGAGTCGCTTGGAACTCGTTCAAGAGAAAGCCAGCCACTGGCTGAAAAAAAAAATACAGGGGTTAAGGTTGATATCTTCAGCCATAATCCCAGTAAACCACTTGAATATATACATATTGAGGTGGGCAAGTGGTTAATTGACTCTTGTCTAAATTGGGCCTACTCAGGGGCGGACTGACAACACATGGGGCCCCCGGGCAATAGGAGATTATGGGGTCCCCAGGCAATCAGAGATTATGGGGCCACACAGTATACACACACACAGTATACAATCACACAGTATACCCATACATATTTCTATTGGCTGAGAAGGTACTGAAGAGGTGGGGCAACTATAATCTCTGGATTTTTAGACCAAAAGGATGTCGGTAAGGGACATTTCAAAAACAAATGTAAAAAAAAAACACAGATTTTTACATACTGTCCCTGGTTTTACTGAGGCTGGTAACCCTGATGGAGCCCCCTAGTGGCCCGGGGCCCTCGGGCAGTGCCCGAGTGGCCAAATGGTCAGTCTGCCCCTGGGCCTAGTATGTATGAGAATGTGAGGTAGGGACCTTAGATTGTAAGCTCCTTGAGGGCAGGGACTGATGTGAATGTACAACATATGTGTAAAGCGCTGCATATAGTGGCAGCACTATATACAGTAAGTAACTGAAATAAATAGAAATACAATTATGCAGACTTCTATTCAGCCAACAGGTAGAGCACTAGTCTTTAATTTTAAACCAATAGCATGACAGCATTTCAGGTGTACTAAAAAAGCCTGTTATTTCCAGGATTGAGTTATAACAGCAGTGACTCAGTCCTTATCAGACTGTTATGTTATGTCTATAGTTTCTATCAAACAAACAAGCAGTTATGCTCTTGCTGTCTCTTTAGACAACATTTAGTGTTGAGTGCTGTACCAATTAGTACTCTTTGTCGTATTTTGAAGTGACCTGTCAAAGCTCTCTGGCTGATGCATGTATTCCACCCATCCAAGTATATGAAATACCTGCTCCCCCTCCTCATAGAGTGGTTCCTCCCATGAGCATATAAGTCACTACAGGACCTAAGACTGGATGGGAGGAACCACTGTGTGCAGAGGGGGTAACAGGCCTTCCACCCAACTGAGAGGCTGATTAGCTACAGTGTTTCAACACAAAGGCTATAGCAAAGGTAAGCACATTTTCTTTTGCAGGCTTGGTGTTATGCATAAGTAACCCTGTGGTGAAAGGGTCATTTTAAATATTTTGTAAAGCAAATATTTTATAACAGGAACAGGGCTGCTTTTAGAAATCATGGGGCCCCATACAGCTTACCAGACAGGGCCCCCCATGGCCGAACGTGTCTGAGGACATCGATTTATCAGTCCATTTCTCTGTAGCCACAGCTGCATGAATACAAAGCACTCTGAGGCATCCTGCTCGTTCACAAACAGAAGCATAGTAAACACAACTTACTATTCTTCAGTGATGAATGGACAAAGGAGTGATTGGTACCGATCGCTCAGTGTGTTCATTCAGGAAAAGAAGAGGCCAGTAAATTACATATTTACCGATCCCTTCCCCCACTCTCCATCCTGTGCCCATAGCAGCTGAGGGGGTAGAGGAGAGGAGGTTAGCTGGCAGGGATGTGGAGGAAAGGGGCACAGGGTGGGGGGTCTGGACAGAAAATGGAAGGGGCACATGTGCCAGGACCAATCCCCCTGCAGTGCACTGCAGAGGGAGGAAGAAGAGGATTGGTGTCAGCAAAAATACAGTACAGCTGACCAGAGGAGGGGGACTTGAGTCACATGACTTGACTTAAGTCAGACTTGAGTCACCTGTTTGAGGACTTGCGACTTGCTTGACTGAATTCAATAAATGACTTGACTTGACTTTGACTTGTCACTACTGACTTGCGACTTGACTTTGACTTGGGCTATATGACTTGCAATGACTTGGCAAGTTGGCACCATAACACTACCACCAC
Organism: Lithobates sylvaticus; assembly: GCA_028564925.1. Taxonomy (NCBI): domain Eukaryota; kingdom Metazoa; phylum Chordata; class Amphibia; order Anura; family Ranidae; genus Lithobates; species Lithobates sylvaticus. The sequence continues at coordinate 232,275,765 of CM053028.1, read as the reverse complement.
TAACTAACACTACCCCTAACCGTAACCACCACTAACACACTAACCGCAAGCCGCCGTCTGCCTACCTGATCAGTGTGTCATGCAGACAGACGGCAGACATTGCAGTGTTCAAAAGCCACGCCTCCTCGTCTGTGATATGCAGAACACTCAATTTCACAGCAGGCAGTGTTTATCCTATCACAGACATCCTCTCACCCTCGTCTGTGTTATGAGGATGAGCGGATGTCCATGATAGGCGGAACACTGAATGCTGGGAAATTGAGTGTTCCGCCTATCAAAGACGAGGAGGAGGCACGGCTTTTGAATACTGGAATGGCCGCCGCCTGCCGGGACACCGCCGATCAGGTACACGGCTGCCTGACCATGAAGTTTATAATATAATATACTGTTTAATTTAATATAAAGTAATTTAATATATAATAATATATATATAAAACTAGTGAGAAGTCATTTAATATATAAATAAGTAATATATATACTAGTGAGAAGTCATTTCCTTGTTCCTCATCCCTGCCATTTTTATATGGACAAACACCTCTACATATCCTCTTCTTTAATAGAGAAGATATCTTATCAATACTAGGTTTAGTATATTATATATGCATAGTATATTTTTATATAGTATGCATTTTTTTTTAATTCTGCTGTAGTACAATGCACAATCAAAAAATAAAGCCCACATCTTTGGTTCAAAAAGAATCTCACTCAGAATTGTCCATTAGGTCACTTGTTTTACATATGTTAAAAATTGTGTTTATATATAAAACTTGTACATAAGTGCTAGCTGATGCAATCATAGTGATTATCACACTGACCTGCACTGTAATAAAAAATTGTATTTTATCAGGGCATAATGCAGAGGATACAACTACCACTGACTATAAATGTATAGGGTGATATTTACAAAGTATATTAAAACCCTAAAACTGATCCATTGCACACCCCCATATCTGGCATTTTAAGTGGTTATTCTCATCACCATTCAAGTGTCCAGATGTTGGCATTGTGTCCACTGATTTAGATGTTAAAATACTTTGTTATTAGTTTGAAGTTCAAATTTGAACTTACTGTATATAACACGCACCCCAAGTTTAGGAGGGAATTTAAAAGAAAAAAACTTTTAGGAGGGAAGTTTAAGGAAAAAAACTTACATTTAAATGCCCATTAATGCAGCCTTGTCAGTGTCATTTGCAGCCTTGCATTGCACCCTTGTCAGTCATTTGCAGCCTTCCATTGCAGCCTTGTGCGCTCGGTAGTTTTCGGCCGTTCTTGATGGCTTTCGGGTATTTTCGGCCGCACTCGGCCGTTCTCGGCTATCTTCGGCCATTCTCGGCAGCTTTCGGCTTTCTGAAAGCCGCCGAGGACGGCCAAGTGCAGCCAAAAATAGCCGAGAACGGCCAAAAATAGGACTACTTTTTTTCAGGCTTGTTGGCCATTTAATTGCTGCGTGTTCTGCTCCTTGTCTGCTGTTTGGGCATTCAAAGTGTTTCTTTAATATGTCAAGAAAAAAGCACAAAGCAGTTTTGTTAATGTTAAAAATAAAACAAAACCTTTCCTGAACACTGACTTTTAACTATTTAAAGGTGGAAATGGGGTAGATCAGTATTTTGACTTGATTTGTGACTTGACCAAAATAAATGACTTGACTTGACTTGCTTGACTTCTAGCAGGGACTCGACTTGACTTGCTTGCTTTTCGCCACAGTAACTTGGGACTTACTTGAGACTTGAAGGTTAAGACTTGAGACTTGCTTGTGACTTGCACATGTGTGACTTACTCCCATGTCTGCAGCTGACCCTCCTGCACAGCAGGGCCGCCCCCCTTTTGAGCTGATGGGGCCCGGGCCCAGTACAGGAGGGATGGCTGTACTGCCTTATCAGTGGCCCTTCTGAGGAAAACCTCCGATTGGAGGGTTGTCTATCCATGTTTTAGTATATGAACATTCTTTACTAAAAATTGGAACTTTAAATCTCAGACAACTCTGGATCACATGATCTGTAAAAGTCACATTATTGTGACTTTATGTCAGAGTCTGTTAATTGTCCTCCAGCATTCATGTACCTGCAGTATTTGCTAACTGTTATGAAGTATTCAGTATAGGAGATATCATCTTGCAAGAGGCTGGGAAAAATTTTCCGGTGGGAATCTGGAACACTTATTTTCGGGAGACAGTGGCGATCGCATTGACGTCACCAGTACCCCAAAAAGTAGACAGAGTCTGTAACGTTTTTTTTTTTTTTTTTTTTTTAGAGGCTATCTTGTGTTATATTGCAGTGAAAATGCTGATTTCTAAAGATTTAAGAGATTGAAAGTAATTTTAGAAGGCCAGAAAGCTAGCCTGTTATTTTACATCACACTTGAACAGACAATTCTGGTGAGAAAAGCATGTGTAGATGATTTAGCAAGGGCTAATGTTGTAAAACGTTTTGATGAGAAAGTGGTTTGCGCCTTACAGGCTACAGAGCCAATTCTGTTGCATGATGAAGGGGCCCTCATAGCGACTCTAAAACAATGCTATACAGATGTGATGAATTGATTTAGGTAATTATGTTTTTTGAGTGCTGATGATTCTGGAAGCACTTGTGCTGCTGAATGGGAAAAGATGAACATATCAAGAAAAACCTTTTCTTTAACTTCTGAGTTACCAGTGGCTTACTTATTTTAGCCGAGTGAACTGTTGTTCCACGAAGGTTGCAGATTTAAAATGCTCAAGGACTCACATAAAGCTGATGAAGGGACTTACTGTAGCTCTTCAGGGTTTACCTGATAAATCTGGTCATGATATAAATGGTAAACTGGCCAACTAAAAAGTCTATCTATAAGAAAAACTTGGCTAAAATTAAGTAAGATTTGGCATTGTTGTCTGAAACTTAAGCCTAGTACACACTATTAGTTTTTTTTTCGTTCAACCCAGCAGGAAGAGCCACTGTACTAACCATGCAATGTTAGTCTGCCGATCTGCCCTGCTGTGCTATTGTGTTCTGACATGGGGACAACCCTCCACCAAAACATTATCTGAGAGCGCTGATTGGGAGCTGGTCAGGAGACCTTTTTCAGTCATGACCCATCGACATGACCGGCTTCTGTCTGACTGGCTGCAGTACATACTGGCCAAATGGTTCCTACTGAACCGGCTGATGACACCCAACATTCCCCCCCGTGTGTACTAGGCTCAAGATGTAGCTGGTAAAGCTAACCATAGGTATCCATAAGTTTGCTCTTTGAATGGGTTAGGGTTTAGGCAAAGCAGGTTAAACACACCCTCAGAATGGTCATTGGAGTAAATGGTAATCTGCTCACCCACAATTGCAATGCTTTTCAAACAAAACAGCTAGTCAAAAGATCCATGTTGTGAGTGTAAATAATGAAAGACCAGGGATGGACAATGATCAAAATTCCCCTGAAATGTGTAACCACACACCCTTCCCATTTTGTGATACATATGTATCTCTAGCTCTGCTCTTGGTTTGAAGCTGTCGGTGTACTCGATACTGGCTCCCGCCAAAGGTCCCGGTTATCACCGCTTCCTGCTCCGGCTCTGCAATCTACAGACATCTCTTCTGCATATAGAGCACAGCTACTTCCAAGCATCACTCTGCTCTACCTGGCTTGCTGAGCTCTGCAGATACCAGAGGACTAGTAATGATTTTATGTTTTTAAACAATGTGAGTGCAATTTTAACTTCCTTTCATTGTTTTAAAAAAATCTACACTTACATGGCAGCGCTCGCTGTTTCTTTCGTTTTTCAACAACTTCCTAATGCCTAGGACACACAATGAGAAAATCGGGTGAAAAATTGTTAGATAAATTGTGTAATGTGTAAGGTTATAATTTTAAAATTTGGATGACCCTAAACATTTACCAAGAATGTTATATTGCTTTGGTTTTCAATGACTGATACAGTCAAGAAAGAATGAAGGTGTTTTATAGATGAATTAAAATTTAGAAATTTAGATGGTTCTGCAGGGCCTGAACAAATTTCGATCCATGTAAGGTTACTACGGTTGTACAGCAGTCCATGTACCTATTGGCCTCTGTGCAACCGTCCTGCTGGAAAATTTCCTCTCGATCAGCGCTGCCGACTATAGCCTGCAGCACTGATCTGTGTAATCTGACAACAGGGAAATCTCCCTGGTGTCAGAATACAATGTCAATGTGGAGTTGATTTACTAAAACTGGAGAAGGCAAAATCTGGTGCAGCTCTGCATAGAAACCTATCATCTTCCAGTTTATTTTATCAAAGTTTAAAGCGGTTGTAAACTGCTGGTTGTTTTTTTTTTTTTTTCTGGACCTGCAAGGTAAAAGCATAATGTGCAAGTATGCATCGCATACTAGCACATTATATAATGAAAACGAAATCCTCCGGCAATGCAATGTAATTGCTGGAGGCAGCGTCATCTTCACCCGGGCTTCCATCAGTGTTTGCGGACTCTGGCTGTGTGACTGGCCGGTGACACGATGACAACACTCCGGCGCATGCGCTGGGGACCCGTCATTTACGGCACAGCTATCTGAAGTAAGAGCACGGGTGGGCGTTCCTTCAGAGCGCATGCGCCAGTGATGTCATCGGCTGCATGTAATGTAAATGTCTCCTAAACGGTACATGTTTAGGAGATATTTACAGTACCCATAGTTAAGCCTTATTATAGGCTTAATTATAGGCACAAACTATGTCTTTGAGTTTACTTCCTCTTTAAATGGGTTGTAAACCCTCGTGTTTTTTCACCTTAATGCATCCTATGCATTAAGGTGAAAAAACTTCTGTCACTGACCAGCCTCTCCGTTTTACTCACCTTAGCCCTGTAATTCCCACCTTGGAGAAGAGCTCACCCTCTCTGCCCATTGTCTTGGCTCTTGATTAGATAGATCGATAGCAGTGCAGCCATTGGCTCCCACTGCTGTCAATCAAATCCAATGACGCGGGCGTCGGAGGGGGCAGGGCAAAGTCTGGCATTCTGTGTCTATGGACGCAAATGCTGGATGTCCGCACAGTAACCCCCCGGGAGAGCGCTTCTCCTTGGTGGTTTCCCGGTGTGGGGAGGAGCCGTGAGCGTCGTTGGGGGACCCCATAAGAGGAGGATTGGGGCCACTCTGTGCATAATGAACTGCACTGTGGAGGTGAGTATGATATGTTTGTTATTAAAAAAAAAAAAAAAAACAAGGGTTTACAACCCCTTAAATTGAAGAAGCTAGAAGATTTGCTACCATGCACAACTTCACCAGATTTTGCACTCTCCAGTTTTAGTAAATCAACCCCAGTGGGAGGATTCCCCCATCCACCTTGAATTTGTGGATTGGGGAATCAAGTCAGTTTTTTCGTTCAATCCAATGGTTGAACAAAAAACAAACAAACCCATCTATAGCCAGCCTTAGATTTCATTTTCTTTCTTGCACCAGAGTAATTGCAATTCCACTGATTGCTGTGAGCAATCTTATATATGCAATATATCATGCATGCTCTCCACATCCTCTATGTAGGTATATGTGGAGTGTTTTCCCTCCTCACAAATTAGACGCTAGGGTCCCAAGTAGACCGCCTGTGCCACACGTAAGTAAGGGGAGATGGATTGTCTTTCTCAAACTCTCCAATGCACCATTTCTATGACATATAGATACATAGCAGTTCTTTTGTCTAATTATAGGGCTCATAAAGGGATTCCTCCCCATCTCCTTTCCTGGACTGTCTAGTTTATTCCCACATGGTCATCTATTTTGAATCGGGTATGCTATTTACATATGGAATTGTTGTTACAATACTTTGACATACTTGCTTAGGTCAATATAACTGCTTTTTGGCCTACTCTGGTTCATTCTTTATTTTTTAATTTTCTACTTTTCATTTCAAGATTTTAGTTTTTTAATTAAAATAACAAGTGACAAACTAGTGATAGAGTGCTTTTGCCCTTAGACACAGCCCCATGGTGGAGCTTGCTCGGATTGCCTCCCTCTGGTAATCACTGATCCCCTGTGGATTAGATGCCTGCCTGCGACTGGGACTCAAACAGGATGTGCTTTTAGCTGCTTCTGTTGGTCCGAACATTTCTGCAGGTTTGACATGCTTAAAATACTGTATTGATATTGTCATCTATAATTCAGTGAAGCCAACATCATTTTTTCTGTGTGCTTTCTTTCTTCATGTATGTAGGATTGCTCCCACCCCTTTATCCCCTGAGGAAGACTACGTATAGTTGAAACGTGTTTGGAGATTTTGGTGGATATGCAATTTTTATTTCCTAATATATGATGTTGTAACGCACTGTATAAATTTGTGTGATTTCTATTACTGTAAAAAAGTTCCATGGGAGACACCTTTTTTTTTTTAGAAATCTTATATATGCAATGCATTGAAATAAATGAAAAGTTTGGAAATAAAAAATGGAAAATATTCATGCAAGTTATTGAGCACACGAACGTTAAATGTCCACATTTTATCAGGACAGCCCTGCTTCATTCCCTTGTATTAATTACACTTTTGACTATTAAAAGACACAGCTTTTCCTGGCACTCTTTCAAAACACGCTGGGAACTGGAGATCTTGGAGTTGTTAGTCCAGAATTGTCAACGTGTGTATATTTTTATTGGGATCTGTACAATGTTAAGACATGTATTATTAATAATGGTATTATATTTTGCATTTGTCCAGAGCGTTTCAGTGAAAGCAAGTCCATCTGTCATTGGTACAATTATCTCATTAATTAAAGTAATGTGTTGCTGTGTCAGATTTCCTTTTTGTCCACTGCAGCGTGTTTGTAATAGTGCCAATGCATTCCACAACTCATTAAAAAGAGGGCATATCCTCCTGTGAATTACACTTTCATGTCCTGTGGAAAGAATCCATTGTAAATGGAAAGAATGATGCTATGGCCAGTCGGAAATTGAAGCCTGTGCGCTGCCTTGTGATCAGATTGAACAAGGATAATGTGATAAGTAGGACAGCAATACATTACTGGTTATTACAATGACTGTACCAGAGTACCCATAGATTAGGTTAGTATTAACTTTATAACAGTTATAGAAGGAAATGAAATGGAGACCAGAGCCATGGTAATATTTTATTTTCATGAGATTTTATTGAAAAATACATTTGCTGGAAGAAATACTGAACATTATGTATGGGTTTTTTTTTTCTTTATTCCTTACATTTCAAGTTGAAATTTCACAGATGAAATACAGTTAAAGGGGTTGTAAAGGTTAGTTTTTCAAATAAAAACACCAAACCTACCTATACTTACCTGCTCTGTATAAGGGTTTTGCACAGAGCAGCCCCAATCCTCCTCTTCTGGGATCCCCGCCAGCGCTCCTCGCTCCTCTCCTTCATCGGGTGCCCCCACAGAGAGCCGATTTCCATAGGGGCACCCCTGCAGGTGCGCTCCCGAGTCCTGCTGCTGCATTCATTGATACAGACAGCTGGTCTCTGCCCCACCTCTCGCTCTTGTGTCACTGGATTTGATTGACAGCAGCAGGAGCTGATAGCTCCTGCTGCTATCATTCTATCCAATGAGGACAGAGACAGTGGTTGGAGCTGCTGGGCTTGTGACGTTGCTGGAATGAATGGGCTCAGGTAAGAAAAAAGGGGAGGAGGGCTCTGGGGGCAGCTGCAGCATAAAAGGTTTTTTACCATCTATACGCATGACAGATAGGATCCTCTTGCATCCTTTTGGGTGCAAGAGGATCCTATCTGACATGCGTACAGATGGTGACAATGTCATAGATGTACAATACATTCCATTTTCATATGTCTGTTTTATTCAATATGTTTAATAAATCATTTTTCTACTTTAATACTCCTATACACACCTACTCTAATTATGTGTGCCTTAAAAGTCCACCATAGGGTTTTTTTGTTTTGGCTTTAATACTCAATGTGACACTAGAAACGCATAGAATTACCGTTCCATATTTCTCATACACTTGAGATGGTGCATTGGGGTGAATTTAAAAGAAATGGCACCGTATCCCACCAACATGCGTAACACAGGTTACTGTGGGTTGTAGTGCCACAGCGCAACAGTGCAAATATATATATATATATATATATATATATATATATATATATATATATATATATACATATGTGTGTATATATATATATATATATATATATAATATATATATATATATATATATATACTGTATACAGTATACCATATGTGAAAGCTTTAGATCCCCTACTTCATCTCCATGACACAGCAGGATGATGTTCTGTGGTCCAGCAGGGGAGAACTTAGGCAGAAATGTAGTACAAACAACCTCCTGCACTCGGGTATTGTGTCCAAAAATCAAATAAGTGTCCATTCACACTTGTACAACCTGTTATTTGACTTTGGACATCAAAGTTGGATGACAAGTCATACCCCACATTTTTATGCAACTTGAGGGCCATAGACTTCAATGTTAACACTCAAAAGTTGTATTAAAGTCGTACCTGAATGTTTTACATACAACAGTTATGCAACAGTTGTCCATTATCTTTGGTCAAGGCCAAAGTCGCATCCAAAGTTGCGTCAAAGTTGCATCAAAGTTACATCAAAGTTGCACTCCAAAGTCGAGCTGTACATGTGTGAATGGAGCCTTATGGCCCGTACACACTCCCTGAAAATTGGACGAAAATACCGCATTCGACGCGATCGTACCATAATCGGATCGTTAATACAGAGTTATTTGAGAGCCGATCATGACAGTTCATCCGATATTATTTTATCGGAGAAGCTTGAAAAATGTTCTTGTACAATTTTTGTTTAATCAGTACAGTTGTCATCCGAAAATACAATACAAATACACTACAACACATGACATCACTTCCGATTTTTTATTCTGTCGTATGAGAATTTTCGTAACTTTAGTAAACTCTTCAGGTTCGATATACGACTAGCATACAAAAAAAAAAAAAAAAAAAAAAACGATCTGTCTGATCATGTGTACGGGGCCTAACACACGGTCGGATTTTCCGACTGGAAATGTTGGCTGTAAGCTTGTTGTTGGAAAGTCCGACCGTGTGTATGCTCCATCAAACATTTGCTGACTTTCTGCCAACAAATGTTTGATAGCAGGTTCTCAAATTTTCCGCCAACAAAACGTTGTTGTCGGAAAGTCTGATCGTGTGTACACAAGTCCGACGCACAAAACTTCACGCATGCTTGGAATTATTTCTAGTTACGCCCCTGGTTTGTGAGTATAACATTTGCTCTTTTATTATGAGTAAATGGTATATAAAGGTAATGCGCTGGTGCGCCCTCCTTCTGTTTGTTAATTATCAGGAACTTAGGCAGGGCTGGTTGGGTTTGAGAGGATCAACAGGTATTTTTTGGAACTTGTAGAGTTTTTTAAAGTGACAAAACAGTGGGAAATGTGTAAGTATTGCAGAGATTTACTACTTATGATTTTTTTTTTGCCCTAACTGTGGCAGGGATATACTGTATCTCTATTGTATTTGTATAAATACATGAAGTATATACTAATCATACAGGCCCACACACTGCGTCTTCTATTTTTAGTTTCTAATAGTCTTTTGCTTAGATTTTAGTCCCATTGTTGTCCTGATATAACATTGGATAAAATGCTATCTGTTCAGAGGTTATTCTGACATAGAACTGTACGTCAGCTGAAGCTTTATTTTTAATAGTTGTTACACAACATGCTTACTTACAGATGGACTTTGATTTTACCAGCAGTATCTAACATTTCATAGGGGAAAATACAAACCATAACCTAAAGGTCAGACACAGATAACATTTACATTTATAGCGCATAGATATCTTATGTGCGGTAACTGACTAACTTGTCAGGATTGAGTGGAATGTAGGCATTGTGTTTGTTGTTATGGATGTGGATATGATTTACTTACTTATTTACTTTCCATATCTTACTACTATGTAAAGAAATAAAGCATTTTTTTTTTTTTATGTTCCATTTCCCATTCTGTTCTTTGGTTTTTAATTTTCTAAATTAGCTTATTATGAAGGGCATTGATTCAGTAATATCTTTTTGCATTCTTCTGTGTTGGTTATACATGTATTTGCATACATAGTTTGGTATTAAAAGAATGGCCAGGAACCTGTTGTTGTATAGCATATGAGGGTTCACATGTTTTTATTATAATAAAGTTTATTAGGCAATATATAATACTCATTTACACTTTATCCACTCCCAAAAAAACAAAATAAAAGGATTAGGAATAGTATTCTAATGGGGAATACATTTTTTTTTGTTGCTTTAAAGTGTTTGCAAACCTCTGAAAAATGAGCAGAGCATATCCTTCTATAGTGTGTACTTGCCTCAGTTAAAAGCACCTAGTGTGATTTCTGTCTGCTCCCACTTTCCTTTGCTCTCTGCAGGAGTTACTTCTGACAGTTAATGCCAACACCAAGCAATCCCAGGAGACACCCAGCTCTTCCACCAGGACACAGCATGTGATTGACAGCCTCAGCTGTGCATATTTCCTGTGTAGAGGGAGGTGTGTTCATTCCCCCCACACAGGTCTCAGATTACACTCAGCTCTCCTCCCTATCCTGTGCAGTATGTGACATCAGATCCCAGCCCCCAGCCTCTTGAAACTCAGAAATGTTGTGTAAATTGTGCACTTTGAAGAGATGTAGAGAAGAGAGTTCTGCAGATAAACAGGTACAACTGATGTAGGAGGATTGGTTTCATCTCAGTGTATCACCTGAGGCCGGTCACTTCACTCGGTATATGTAAGAGTTTACAACCACTTTAACAGGATATACGTAAGAATAGAAAATATAAAAACAAAGACAGTAGTTCTATGCAGACATTAAAAAAAAAAAAAAAACTGTAAAATCATCGAACAAAAACAAAATAAAGAATGCCCAAACCAGCCTTTTGTGTTGTAATGATCATACAGGGAAACCTGTTAGGGCAAATAAAGTGTGTATGTCTGGAGGTGTTGGGTGAATGAAAGCTAAAGGAGTGTTCCCATGTTTAGATATGTTTCTAGGAACCATATGGTTCCAATCAAAAATTTGTACACAGATTGCATCCTCGTTTTCCAAAATCCAAAATATTTTGTATGTTTCCATATAATTATAATACATGTTGGAAAGTTGCATATGTATAACTTTATGTAGAACTTTAGTCTTAGGAAGCGCAGGCTATTTTATGAAGAAACAATTCACATTTTTATGCACCTGGCTAATGGTAGAGCAACTAATATTCAAACTCATCTGATACCCTCCATACCTGAATCTATTCAGGTTAGAGAGAAAATTAGAGAGAGCACCACTCCCCCATGAGATGATGGGACTTTCCCAGATATGTCCCTGTCTCTGAGGTAAGCACATACACAATGAATGATAACTAAATATGAATTTATTACAAAGTATACACAATATGCAAATTTAATTGATGGTAGCATTAGGCCATATACAAAGTTGACCAAAAAGTATACTCAATCCATAAAACCTTGAGAGATGCTTGTATGTACAGTAAGCAGTAAAAAAATTGGAACTTCTGGTATAGAGGAGCATGTGACTGACTCCATATGACAGTGGTGTGCCATTTGCTAAACATCAGCGCTATGACATGAGAACAATCCATAGCCTTGTGTAAGCTACAGCTTAAGTTGCATGTAGCTTACAAAGCCGAACTTCACCTGTTCCTAGCAGCTGATTGGGCAAACACTGGGGTGGAGGGAAGGTAAGAAAAGTATGTGCTCCTGCTGAGCGTAAATTAAAGTGATACTAAAGTCTCTTTTTTTTTTTAATTCAAAATAACAAACGTTATACTTACCAACCCAGATCCTCCTCTTCTCGGGTCCCTCTTCAGTGCTCCTGGCCCCTCCCTCCTGTTAAGTACTCCCACAACAAGCAGCTTGCTATGGGGGCACCTGAGCCGAGCCACAGCTCCCTGTGTCTATTCAGATCTCCAGGGAGCTGGATAATGCAAATCTGTACAAGTGCCAGTGATCTGCCCCTAGTCCCAAATATGCTGGGTTCACCATTGGTCCAATCACAGGTTGGGGCAGGGAGGTAACCAGGCTATTTTGCTGTAACTGCAGCAAACTAAAGTCAAGTCTCCATCCTGACTTTATGATATGTCAAAGATGTATAAGGGCCATGTAAGGGCTTTATTGTTGTCAAACACAGTCTTTTTATATTTAAACACAGCACAGTCCAAACGTATGCATCTGCACACAAAGGCCTGCATTTGATGTGTATTTCCCACAATGCAAATGCATTTCCAATAGGATATACTGCATTTAGAGAAATTTTATGTGCAAAGAAGGTCAAACACAACCTCAGAACTGTCATTTGCAATGTACCACTGATGTAAATAGAAGTCTGCTAAACTTGGTTTGACTTGCGTTTAAAAAAAATATCAAATGAAATCTCCACAGATGGAAAAAAAACTGACAGGGGTTATAACACTATCCAAAAAAAAACTGACAAGGGGTATAATTCCCTTACTCTATCTAAAAAAATAGTTTTCCTTTAGTTCTATTATAAGGAAGGTGACCAAGTGGATTTAGTAGGTTAGTTGATTACACTGAAAACAATCAAAAGTGATATTTTTTACTTGCATTAGGTATTAATGTGGCTTTGCACTACAGAAAAGGCTGACAGATTGGAGAAACTGCTTTCATTTATTAATACACCTTTTATTTGCCTAATCATCATCTGATGAAAATAAAAAAAATTTGTTTCCAGCTATCACTGAGCATAGCTTGGTGCCTGGACAATGCAGATCATTTTTCAACATTGTAACACCCATAGCAATGTTATTGCTACATTTTTTGTTACATTGACTGCTACATTTTATTGATGTAGCCACTGAATACTCATAAAAATATATCAGTTTTTATAATTAGTGATAAGGATGCACCAATACATCGGCCGCCAAAAATTATCAGGCGAAAATAGATTATCAGCGTTTTGCCGATAGAAAAAAGGTGCCGATATTGGCCGTCGAAAGTGATTGGCTGAAAATAGAGTTATTAGCATTTGGGCGATAGAAAAAAAGGTGCCGATATATGTGAATATAATAAATTCATATTCTTTTAAATTCATGATATTATTTAAAAAGTCTAATATAATACAACTATATTAAAAAATATATATATTTTTTAAAGCCTAAACCAAAAAATAAGTTGCGCAAAAAGTGTCACCAAATAGTTAAAAAGAATAATTTCTCAGTGACAGCTGCACTCACAAAATGTCCACATAAACATTATACATATTAATATTACTTAAAAAAAATGTGCTGCGCTATCGATATAAAGTGCATAAATGCATAACAATTAATCAAGTAAACATTCATATATATCAAAAACTGTAAATAAGAATGTGTTAAAAAAGCAAATAATCCAGTCGTAAAAAAAAAAAAAAGAGAAAGGCTCTTGTGCAAAAAGTTTATTTAAATTTGTGTATCAACAAAAATCCATATTTCAGTGTTGATAGAAAAACCTTCACACCCAAAAGTGCACACATTTTAAAGGCTGTGAGCAACACACACCCCCTGGAGATAATTGCCCACTGTTGAACATCCTGGTGGTATGGTAACCCATCCTGGAATCTTGGCTCCTGATATCTATCCATCCCATAGGTATACTGGGATAAGTGCAGCCAGACCCCCATCTTGGGGTCAGAGTAGCTGGTAAGCAGCTTGAGTTTCGGGTGTACACTTTTGGGTGTGAAGATTTTGCTATCCACACTGAAATATGGATTTTTGTTGATACATAAATTTAAATTAACTTTTTGTACGAGAGCTCTTCTCTTCTTCTTTTTTTCCAATGGAGTTTACTGGATATTTATGAATGAGCGATGAGCATGGCCTGCGGTCGCAATAACCCCCGGCCACGTGCGATCGTGGGCACAAGAGCCAGAACGGGGATGTGTGTGTGTGTGTAAACACACACATCCCTGTTCTGACAGGAGAGGCGAGACAGATCCTTTAGGAACAGCGATATGTCTCCTCCCCCAGTCAGTCCCATGCCCCCACAGTTAGAAACACACACGAGGGAATACATTTAACCCCTTGATCTCCCCCTAGTGTTAACCCCTTCCCTACCAGTGACATTTACACAGTAATCAGTGTATTTTTATAGCACTGATCGCTGTATAATTGTCAATGGTCCCAAAAATTTGTCAAATGTGTCCGATCTGTCCATCGCAATGTCACAGATCGCCGTCAATACTAGTAAAAAACTAAATTATAATAAAAATCTAATAAAATGACATAAATCTATTCCATATTTTGTAGATGCTATAACTTTTGCGCAAACCAATCAATATACGCTTATTGCGATTTCTTTTACCAAAAATATGTAGAAGAATATACATTGGCCTAAACTGATGAAGAAATGTATTTTTTTACTTTTTTTGTATATAGCGCAAAAAATAAAAACCGGAGAGATGATGAAATACCACCAAAATAAAGCTCTATTTGTGGGGAAAAAAGGACGTCAATTTTGTTTGGGTACAGCGTCGCACAAACGTACAATTGTCAGTTAAATCGACGCAGTGCCGTATTACAAAAATGGCCTGGTCATTAAAGCGGAGTTCCGCTGAAAATTCTTTTTTAACGTCAGCAGCTACAAATACTGTAGCTGCTGACTTTTAATATTAGGAAACTTACCTTTCCAGGGCGCCCACGATGTCCTCACCTGAAGCTAACCCGCCCCTCGGCTGGCATCTTCAGTAAGGGAATCAGGAACAGCCTGGTTCCCTACTGCGCATGTCATGTTGCACATCCTCACTGGTCCCTGCTGTCTTCTGGGACCTGTGTATCTCCCAGAAAACAGCGGGGGGGGGGGGTGGAGGAGGGGTAGGACAAGGCATAGATTCTGCGGCGATTTATCACCGGCAGTGGGAGCAAATACCTGTATTATACAGGTATTTTCTCCCCCCTGAAAGGGGACAAATCCTTCTGGGGCTGAAGTGGTTAATACAGTAGGAATCAGAGGGCCCTCCTCTTTAGAGCTTACAATCTAAGAGTTTGTGCACTTTATATTGATAGCCAATATGTCTTTTAGTATAATTTTTTAAAACCTGTCCATTTCAGTTTTGGTTTTCGGCCAAGTGCATCCTGAATTTTGCATTTCGGTCCAGAATTTTCATTTCGGTGCACCACTAATTAGTAACTTTCTCTATGTCGAAGCATTTTTGTGTAAAAGTGTCATATTCACTTTAAATTGTATACATCTTATTTGTATCTTTGTAACTATAGTACTAATGTTTTTAAATATTTTGTTCATAAAAAAAAAAGCAACTACATAAAAGAATAAATGTCATACTTATCTGTGCAGTGTTGTATTTGCTTTTCTTAGCAATCTGTAAAATGTCATTGTTTTACATGCTTTGAATGACCTATCACATAGATGTGTTTTGAAAAGTTAAGCTTCAATACTGAAATTTCCTTGAATTCTTTTGTTACTACTATATGAATTACAATAGGACTGTATGGCTTACTTGTGGGTCCGCACGTAGTTATACTTGGGTTCGGTGCTGATGGGTGTAGCTATTGTTAAAATAACATTTTATAATGTGCTTATGAGGTCAGTGTTAATATTCAGACAGGATACTTGTTAGCATTTTTAGGTGTCCTACTGTGGTATGTATACCTTTACTGGCAGGGTCGGAAAGCTTCTTTACTGTATGGATTATAACCTAATGCCCCGTACACACGGTCGGATTTTCCGACGGAAAATGTCCTATCGGACAAAGTTGTCTGAAATTCCGACCATGTGTAGGCTCCATCGGACTTTTATCTCCTGCTCTCAAATTTCCGACAACAAAGTCCTGTCGGACTTTTTCCGATCGTGTGTAGCGAATTCCGACGGACAAAGTGCCACGCATGCTCAGATCACATTACAAGACCAAAGCTATTGGCTACTAGCCTCTACGTAGTCCCGTCGCACGCAACAAACGTCACCACGTTCAGAATGATCGGATTTTCCCACAACTTTCCCACAACTTTGTCCGACCGTGTGTATGCAACACCAGTGTCGGACAAAATCCGTTGGAAAAAATCTGACGGATTTTGTGGTCGGAATTTCCGACCGTGTGTACGGGGCATTACAGTCAATCTTTAAGTGATACATCATCTTCATTTGAATATCCATGAGGACTTGTAAATCTATCAACAAGAATGGAAGGGGGCATCATATGTTGCAATCTGTTATATCTCAGGGAATTTTCCATTATTGTTATTGCACATTTCTAGCTACATGTATTCCGTTCTGAAATTAGCAAAATGGAATTTGTAGCCTAAGCCTAAGCAACTGAAAAATCACAATGCGGAATCTGGAAACATTACGTTTATATATTATATTTTAAATACAACATACAATTTAATTTTGAACATTAATGTAGATGTAAATCTAATCACTTAAATCTCATATAATATTTAGCATGTTACTGAAATGTCAAAAGTAATCTTCAGCATTTTTAACTTCATTAAATAAAGCTGTAATAATTTCATTAAAATTAAGCTGTTCCTGTTGTGGGGTGGCAACACTCTGTTCCTTTCCCCCAATTGTGATCTTACTTAGTCAACCAGTAACAGCTTCTGGAGTAGACTAAGGCTAGCCATAGACGGTTCAAATCTCGGCCGGTTCAGCTGAATCGGCCGAGATTCAAATTGTGTGTGGGCAGGCTGAATGTACCAAGTTGATCGATCGTACAAGAAATTTGCACCGTCTATGGCCTGCTTAAAGCTCAATGTGCATGCATGGTCCACTGCTGTCACCATCATAATACCTGCCTAGAGCAAAAAACATGCTGCAGCCAATGAAGCATGTGTGTGTGAAGGTAGATGCAAAGAAACTGGAGGAGATCAGCAGCACTAGGATGCAAAAAAGCTTTAAAAATATGTAAAATATGTAAAAAAAATAAATAATGGCACCTGTTTATAATAGTACTTTACCAAACTAATTGATTTGTCACCCATTTAAGGTTTAGTTCTACTTTAAAATGTAAAAAAAAAACATTTCTAAATACACCAAATGGATTGTTGGCCAACGATATGTACTTTAATAAAAGAAATGTTCTCTTAAAAGTAGATCTAAACCCTAAATAAAGGACATTTAGGGGTTGATTTACTAAACTGGAGAATGCAAAAGCCAGTGTTTGCCAGCTAGCTTCTAACCTCAGCTTGTTCAGTAGGGATGGGCCCGGTGTTCGATTCAAACCCATGTTTGAATCGAACGGCGAGCCCAGAACTATTTGGACCGCTCGCATCAAATTCATGTGATGTGAGCGGCCCGCAATGCACTGCGCCAATCGCAGTGCATTGCTGGCTGATGATTGGCCAAGCATGCACTGTGACCTGCATGCTTGGCCAATCATAGAGCCAGCGGCGAGGAGAGCAATAATTGCCTGTGGCCAATTATAGCTCAGGGGGTTTAGTTCACGCCCCACATTATAAAAGGCCGTCGCGCCGGCGGCCTCGTATATTGTGTTCCAGTGTCAGTGTGCTGACTGCTGACATTATCTGCTGTGATTCTGGGGATTAGTGTGTGCGTGCTGTTAGTACAGCATTGCAGTATCACATCTGGGGGCTGTCTATAGTATGCCCGTGAAGGGGCGCATGTTTCCTGTGCTTAGAACTGTCCCTGCACAAAGTGTCATTTTTGCAGGAAAAAGAGCTATTTAAAATCTCTCGCGGCTAATGAATTGACGGCTCCTGTAACACAGAGAACAGTCATTCATTGAAAGTCATTGATAAAAAAAAGTAATTGATAAAAATAAAAAAAACAAAAAAATAAAAAGCGTGGGGGTCCCCCCAAATTCAATTACCAGGCCCTTCAGGTCTGCTATGGATATTAAGGGGAACCCCGGCCAAAAAAAAAATGGCGTGGGGTCTCCCTCAAAATCCATACCAGACCCTTATCCGAGCAACCTGGCAGGCCGCAGGAAAAGAGGGGGGACGAGAGCGGCCCCCCTCCCTCCTGAACCGTACCAGGCCACATGCCCTCAACATTGGGAGGGTGCTTTGGGGGTCTGTGACCCCTCCAAGCACCTTGTCCCCATGTTGATGAGGACAAGGGCCTCTTCCCCACAACCCTGGCCATTGGTTGTGGGGGTCTGCGGGCGGGGGGCTTTAACAAGGGGACCCCCAGATCCCGGCCCCCCCGTGTGAAATGGTAAGGGGGTACAAAAGTACCCTACCATTTCACCAAAAAAGTGACAAAAATTGTAAAAATGACAGGAGACGGTCTTTGACAATTCCTTTATTAAAATCTTCTTTCATCTTCTTTCTTCTGGTCTTCTTCCTTCTTCCTTTCTTCATCCTTTGGTTTCTTCATCTTCTCCTTCCGGCTTCTTCTTCCATCTTCTTCTTCCATCTTCTTCTTCCTCCGATCCGCTTCTTCTTGCTCTGGTCTTCTCGTCCGGTATCTTCTTCCATGGCGTCGGCGTCTCTTCTTGGGCCGCTCCGCACAATGGGAGGCTCCCGCTGTGTGAGGCTTCGCTGCGTCTGACAGGTCTTTTATAACGGAGGGCGGGGCCACCTGGTGGATCGGCCCAAGAAGAGACGCCGACGCCGTGGTAGAAGATGCCGGACGAGAAGACCAGAGCAAGAAGAAGCGGATCGGAGGAAGAAGAAGAAGAAGAAGATGCCGGAAGGAGAAGATGAAGAAACCGAAGGATGAAGAAAGGAAGGATTTTAATAAAGGAATTGTCAAAAACCGTCTCCTGTCATTTTTTTACCATTTTTGACACTTTTTTGGTGAAATGGTAGGGGTACTTTTGTACCCCTTACAATTTCACACAGGGGGGTGGGATCTGCGGGTACCCTTGTTAAAGGGGGCTTCCAGATTCTGATAAGCCCCCCGCCCGCAGACCCCCACAACCAATGGCCAGGGTTGTGGGGACGAGGCCCTTGTCCTCATCAACATGGGGACAAGGTGCTTTGGGGGGGACCCCAAAGCACCCTCCCAATGTTGAGGGCATGTGGCCTGGTACGGTTCAGGAGAGAGGGGGGCCGCTCTCGTCCCCCCTCTTTTCCTGCGGCCTGCCAGGTTGCGTGCTCGGATAAGGGTCTGGTGTGGATTTTAAGGAGGACCCCACGCCATTTTTTTTTTTTTTTGTTGGCCGGGGTTCCCCTTAAAATCCATCCCAGACCTCAAGGGTCTGGTATGGATTTTGAGGGGGACCCCACGCCATTTTTTGGCCCGGGGTTCCCCTTAATATCCATAGCAGACCTGAAGGGCCTGGTAATTGAATTTGGGGGGACCCCCACGCTTTTTTATTTTAATTTTTTTTTTTTTTATCAATGACTTTTTTTTTATCTATTTTTTATCAATGACTTTCAATGAATGACTGTTCTCTGTGTTACGGGAGCCGACAATTCATTAGCCGCCAGTGATTTTAAATAGCTTTTTTTTCCTGCAAAAATGACACTTTGTGCAGGGACAGTTCTAAGCACGGGAAACATGCGCCCCTTCACAGACATACTATAGACACCCCCCAGGTATGAAAATTAAAGGAATATTACACTTTTATTGTTTCACTTTAAGCATTATTAAAATCACTGCTCCTGAAAAAACTTCCGTTTTTTAAAAAAAAAAATTTGCATCGATACATGTCCCCTGGGGCAGGACCCAGGTCCCCAAACACTTTTTATGACAATAACATGCATATTAGCCTTTAAAATTAGCACTTTTGATTTTGAACGTTCGCGCCCATTGTAACTAATAGGGTTCCTAAATTTACACAGACTTTAGGTCCGTTCTCGGGTTCTGGTGCGAACCGAACCCGGGGGTGTTCGGCTCATCCCTATTGTTCAGTTAAGCTTTGACAAAAAAACTGAAAGCTGATTGGTTTCTATGCAAAGCTGCATCAGTTTTTGCACGCTACAGTTTTAGTAAATGAGACCCTTTAGTTTGCTAAAGCGTTGTCTTCTAGAAACAGTTTATTTCCTAAGAAAATACTTGTTTTCCCCTTTTTTCATTCATATTTTCATTCCTTTCAGCTTCTTTGCATCCACGTCCTATCTCCCCATGTACTATATGTGTGCCACTGCATAGGGTGAGCTTCCTGATAGTAAAAACAATGCTGGCACAGCTGCTTGTAGTTTTCCCTGAAAGCACATGTGGATCACAAAGCGCCAGTGACAAAGAGTAAGGCACGCTTTGAATCTCGACTGGTTCCTGCTGAACTGAGATTCAAATTGTGTATGGGTAGGCTAAATGTACCTTAATCAAACTACTTGGGTACAGCCGGCATGCCAAGTTTTACCTGCGATTATCACCAGCGCCTATTATAGCCATTAGCAATAATCACTGTCTTCTCCCGGTTGAGACAGTTTCCCCCTCCCTCCCCTAGCCCCCAGCTGAGAGAAGACAAGGATCCAGCCTAATAGGGAAATGAGGACAGTGGTGGACCATGCCTGCACATTGAGCTTTAGTGTCCTCTAGAAGCACATGTAATAGGGTGACTATGTAGGATCACAATTGGGTCAAAGGGACAGTATTACAACCCTATAAAAGGAAGTGTCTGAGCAAGGACCTTCATGGCAGGATTACCAAGTTTTAGTTTAGTAAAAGCTGTAGATTTTAGTAGGAATAAATGTCACTTTTGAAAAGACGTTTACATCTTAAAGATTCTGTTATGCCCCTTAAACACGGTCGGAAATTCTGACGGAAAATGTCCGATCGGACCATATTGTCGGAAAATTCGGCCGTGTGTGGGCTCCAACAGACTTTTTCCGTCGGAAAAAAATTTAGATCCTGCTCTCAAATTTTCCGACAACAAAATCCGATCGTGTGTAGAGAATTCCAACGGACAAAGTGCCACGCATGCTCAGATCAAACTACGAGACCCACGCTATTGGCTACTAGCCTCTACGTAGTTCCGTCGTACGCAATGAACGTCACCGCGTTCAGAATGATCGGATTTTCTGACAACTTTGTCCGACCGTGTGTATGCAACACCAGTGTCGGACAAAATCTGTTGGAAAAAATCTGACGGATTTTGTGGTCGGAATTTCCGACCGTATGTATGGGGGCTTAGAGTTAGGTGTCTGGGTTTTCATCTATTTTACCAAACAAAATCAGCATATTTACTACCAGTAAAAAGAACCAAAGAGCAGTATTAATGCCCACCGACAATTTAGGATCAATAGTAGGTTATCTACGTTATGTCATTTTCAACAAAGGTGAAGATCAAAACCACAAATTCTTTGTAAGGTCTAGCCAATAACTCCAGGCTTTGTAGGTAGACCAAGTGGACTTCAACGGCTTAGACTGGTGTGAGTGGAAAGGGAAATTCCCAACAGTATTATAGATTTCTTTGTTAAGTGTGTTGACATGTGGTTGTAGTTAAGTTTATATAACCCTTCTGTACCCCATTACTGAAATTTAAGGATTCTTCCTCCAGAGACGTAAAGGAATGCATGAAAATTGTACAACTAAGCACCTTGTAGGTACAAGGAGCCTGCAGCTGGCAGACTTCTGGGATCTCAGAATTCTTTCATCATCAAATCTTAGTTTTTGACAAATGCTCTGGCACGCTGGATGGAAACCATCTGGTCAGAGTCATAGGCTAGTAAACGACATGGTATGCTTGATTGTAGAAAATTTAAAGGAGACAATTTGATCAGGAAAGGAATAACTGCAAAGACAGAAATTTAATGTTTCTTGCAAAAAAAAAGGTCTCCGTAATGTGGCGCACAATATATTTCAATCACCTGCACTCAATTATGCTGTATAAACTAGAAGTCAATAAAATGTGCTTAAAAGAGTGCATAGGCCTACATAAATTACTGTAGTTTCCATTGAAAGTAGTATTATAGAAAATCCAGTATATACAGAAAAAACACCCACAAAAGTAATTTTAATGATGTAATCTTTTACAACTGATACATAATTTTTAGAAAAGTATGGTTGCCATAGTTAAATTTTCATTTGAGACAGAACTTAAAACCCAAGAAACAAGAATTTTTCTCCTTAGATGCATTGTGCAAATTATTCACAGATCGATATTTTCATTTAATACTAAGCTGTAGGAGCATGGTTCAGTGGGATCTTTTGTTCATCTAGGTCAGTGATGGCGAAAATTGGCACCCCAGATGTTTTGGA
The DNA here is from genome assembly GCA_028564925.1 of Lithobates sylvaticus. Taxonomy (NCBI): domain Eukaryota; kingdom Metazoa; phylum Chordata; class Amphibia; order Anura; family Ranidae; genus Lithobates; species Lithobates sylvaticus. Next base: position 232,253,732 of record CM053028.1, on the reverse strand, counting down.
ACTACATTTCCCATGATGCTCAACTACACTGCAGAGTGCATGAGCATCATGGGAAATTTAGTTCCAAAACATTTAGGGTGCCAATGTTTGCCATCACTGATCTAGATTATGATTTAATCAGCAGTTAGAAGATATGTACATGCTGACATTTATATTTTAAAAAGTAGTGTTTGGATATCAATGTATTGTTTACTATTGTTATTATTATATTGATGAAGTGGAACTTTACCCATAACAACTTGATAAAAAATGAAGTTCTTTAGCAAGGAACATACATTACACATTAAAAAAATTATGCTACCAACATTAGTGTGGGCTGTAAATTGCCTCCAACGCTGCTCCTGTTTCTTCTTTCTGGAGGTCACCATTTTTCTGAAGCCCAGAGCCCATGAACAACAGTAAATCATAAAGTGGAACTAAACCCATTGATTTAATAAAAATAAAAAAACTGTTACATTCCTGGAATGCCAGGATTGCTAACTGTCACATTTGCTTGTTTCCTCAACCGAACTGTCAAGCCATCAAATGACTGGCATCATAACTAATCACATGTGCAGCACTATGGCAGTTTCAGATCAAACAGAAGCAGCTTACTTGGCTGTAAAGGACACAGGGGTGTAATGCTGCCTTAAGGCTGCCCGCAGATCGGCCTTTACAAATTCGTCAGTGCCTAAAAGTGCCTAAAAAAGGAGAGCAACTGAGCATGTGCAGAGCAGGGTGAGACAATGTATAACTGGATTTTAAACCATATAAGCAAATATTTGTAATGCTTTAGCTATACCTGCAAAAGGGGCCAGACTGAAGTGATCTAGCAGGACTTAATTTTCTGACTAAACTTCCACTTTAATTCTCTGATTGCTCCAAGTAGCACTCTCAAGAATCATACAGCAGTCATTTACCTTTGATTCAATGAATGGCTACCATAAATAATTGTATGTAGCCATCACTCAATAGATCTGTTAGATTCCTGGCTCAATCCAATTTAAGTCCCTGTGGGACAATGAAACAAAAGACAAAATTTGTTTGGAATACTTATTTAGTATTGAGGAGCTCTTTCTGCAAGGGCCTGGGTTTGCTGTCACCTTCTAGGTTTTTGAAATACACATTTGGATTTCCTTGGCATACTCAGTCAATGGCTGCCCAGCAAGGAGAACTACTTGCCTTGTAGATGCCTACCAAATCGTCTCTCCCTTCATTGACATGCTGGGATTGATTTACTAAAACTGGAGAATGCAAAATCTGGTGCAGCTTTGCCTAGAAACCAATCCGCTTCAAGGTTTTTTTTGTCAAAGCGTAAATAACCACCTGATTACTTTGCACTTAAACCCCCCTCGTGACCAGACCAATTTTCAGCTTTTGGCGCTGACGCACTTTGAATGACAATTGCGCGGTCATACAACACTGTACCCAAATGAAATTTTTATCATTTTTTCCCCACAAATAGAGCTTTCTTTTGGTGGTATTTAGCTGGGGTTTTTATTTTTTGCTAAACAAACAAAAAAAGATGAAAAAAAAAAAAAAAAAATCATGTTTAATAGTTTGTTATAAAATTTTGCAAACAGGTAATTTTTTTCTGCTTCATTGATATGCGCTGATGAGGCGGCACAGGTGGGCACTGATAGGCTGCACTGGTGGGCACTGATAGGCTGCACTGGTGGGCACTGATAGGCTGCACTGGTGGGGACAGATAAGTCGTTACTGATGGGGACAGCAAAGATGGCACTGATGGGCACGGATGGGTGGCACGGATGGGTGGCACGGATGGGTGGCGCGGATGGGTGGCACGGATGGGCACTGATGACACTGATGGCACTGATGGGTGGCACTGATGGGTGGCACTGATGGGCACTGATAGGTGGCACTGATGGGCACTGGTAGGTGACACAGATGAGCACTGGTAGGTGACACAGATGAGCACTGGCAGGTGACACTGATGTGCAGCACTGGCACTGTGGGCACTGAGAGATGGCACTGTGGGCACAGAGATGGCACTGTGGGCACTGAGAGATGGCAGTGTGGGCACTGGTAGGTGGCACTTTAATGGGGCAAAGGTGGGCACAATTGATTGGGCACATTGCAGTGAGAGGTACTGATGTCCCTCCGGTGATCGGCTTTTTTTTTTTTTTCTCCTCGCGCTGTCAGCGCGAGAAGGAAAAAAAGCCGATTACCGGCTCTGTTATCACATGATCAGCTGTCATTGGCTGACAGCTGATCACGTGGTAAGGGGTCGGGATCGACCCCTTACTCGGATCTGTGATCCAGCGAGTCTCACAGACTCGCTGATCACAGAGCGCGGCGCGCGCCCTTCAGGGGGCGCGCAGGCAGCTCGTTTCCGGGACGACGTCAATAGACGTCGTCCCGGCACAATAGATCCGCGCTGTAGCAGTCATTTGGCTATAGCGTGGGTCTAAGGTAGATAAACAAGTTGAAGTTAGAAGCTGATTGGCTACCATGCACAGCCGCACTGGGTTTTGTACTCTCCAGTTGTTTTTTGGCAACAGGCAAATTTTGCTTGTGTCCAACTAAAGCTGACCATCATGTGATTTTTAGCAGTCAATGAACGCTCAATGTATCTATACTGAGGTGAAGCTCTGCTAACTTTAATAATTCAAACATATGCAAGCCAAAATCCTTTCTTTTTATTCTCCTCGCAAATGATTTGTTATTCATTGAATTTTCACTTAGCCTCACGGCATTCACTAAGCAAAATAAAAATTCTCAACTGTTATAGTAAATTAAACTCAGGGTCTCTGAACTCATAGGTTGGTTATCAATGCACATGCAGTGAGCTTTTCTTTTTATCAAAACATTAATTCTACTGTAGCGATTGCTGTCATAGTATTGTATGGCAAACATATTGACATTAGCATCTATTTTAACACTATCTCCCAAAACACACACATACAGTTTGGTCCATATTTCAGGATTAGTAGAACTTACCTCATAACTGGTATGATTTCTGAGGATGCCAAAGCAGGCATAGATGTTTTTAATTTGGAGAAATTGTGAAGGGCCAGTGATTAGTGGTGTTTAAATTGAAACACGTGGGCTTTTCTCCTACTAAAGACAGCATTGGAATGGCGTTTATATACTAACCTCTTAGTTTCCTATGTTATTTTCCTATGCTTTCCTCCAAAAACATAATGTTAACATTAACCTTTTCATTAGCCAAGCATGAAACTATATTATCTTTATAATCCACTCCATTACCTGTCTCAAATGCACTCACACTTTCCCCAAAATATGCAGATGATGGTATTAATATTGTTACCTATAGACAAACTGGGACTTTTTGTCAAGTCTTTTGCAAAGCCCTCATCTCCATCTCTAACAATCCCCCAGATACTGGCATATGCAAAGAGCAGTGACATGTCTGTCACAGAGAGGTATCTGAAATGCTTTACAACCTGACTTTACTTTCTACACTGAGCAAAATTATAAACGCAACACTATTGTGTTTGCCCCTATTTATCATGAGCTGAACTCAAAGATCTACGACTTTTTCTACGTACACAAAAATCCTATTTCTCTCAAATATTGTTCACAAATTTATCTAAATCTGTTAGTGAGCACTTCTCCTTTGCCGAGATAATCCATCCATCTCACAGGTGTGGCATATCCAGATGCTGATTAGACAGCATGATTATTGCACAGGTGTGCCTTAGGCTGGCCACAATAAAATGTGCAATTTTACTGTATTGGGGGGTCGGGAGAGGTCTGAAAAACAGTCAGTATCTGGTGTGACCAACATTTGCCTCACGCAGTGCAGCACATCTCCGTCGCATAGAGTTGATCAGGTTGTTGATTGTGGCCGGAGGAATGTTGGTCCATTCCTCTTCAATGGCTGTGTGGAGTTGCTGGATATTGGCAGGAACTGGAACAGGCTCTTGTATCCAGAGAATCCCAAACATGCTTAATGGGTAACATGTCCAGTGAGTATGCTGGCCATGCAAGAACTGGGATGTTTCAGCTTCCAGGAATTGTGTACAGATCCTTGCAAGATGGGGCTGTGCATTATCATGCTGCAACATGAAGTGATAGTCGTAGATAAATGGCACAACAATGGGCCTCAGGATCTCGTCACGGTATCTCTGTGCATTCAAAATGCCATCAATAAAATGCACCTGTGCCCATAGCATATGCCTACCCATACCATAACCCTACCGCCACCATGGGCCACTCGATCCACAATGTTGACATCAGCAAACCGCTCACCCACACGATGCCATATACGCTGTCTGTCATCTGTCTGTACAGTGAAAACCGTGATTCTTCCGTGAAGAGAACACCTCTCCAAAGTGCCAGACGCCATTAAATGTGAGCATTTGCCCACTCAAGTCGGTTACAACGATGAACTGCTGTCAGGTCAAGACCCCGATGAGGATGACGAGCATGCAGATGAGCTTCCCTGTGATGGTTTCTGACAGTTTATGCAAACCAATTGTGGCAGCAGCTGTCCGGGTGGCTGGTCTCAGATGATCTTGGAGGTGAAGATGCTGGATGTGGAGGTCCTGGGCTGGTGTGGTTACACGTGGTCTGCGGTTGTGAGGCCGATCGGATGTACTGCCAAATTCTCTGAAACACCTTTGAAGATGGCTTATGGTAGAGAAATGAACATTCAATTCAAGGGCAACAGCTCTGGTGGACATTCCTGCAGTCAGCACTCCAATTGCACACTCCCTCAAAACTTGCAACATCTGTGGCATTGTGCTGTGTGATAAAAATTCACATTTTAGAGTGGCCTTTTATTTTGGCCAGCCTAAAGCACACCTGTGCAATAATCATGCTGTCTAATCAGCATCTTGATATGCCACACCTTTGAGGTGGATGGATTATCTTGGCAAAGGAGAAGTGCTCACTAACACAGATTTAGACAGATTTGTGAACAATATTTGAGAGAAATAGGCCTTTTGTGTACATAGAAAAAGCCGTAGATCTTTGCGTTTAGCTCATGATAAATAGGGGCAAACACAAAAGTGTTGCGTTTATAATTTTTCTCAGTGTATAAACTGTATGATGGGCCAAAATGGTGGTTCCCAGTTGGAGAGGTATTTTTAATGAAAGATAATTTACAAGCATGCAAATTTTTACTGGACAAAGTTACTGGAATGGAATGGGTAGAAGAGGGCTCTGACCTTTCTCAAACTAAACAAAAATGACCAGCCAGAGCAATCCATTATAGCTGATTAACTTTCCCCAGCCATGCAAACTCATCCAGGGAGCAGCAGCCAGTGCCATCGGGGAGTTTAGAAATCTAATGCCGCATACACACGGTCAGATTTTCTGATGGGAAACGTTGGATGTGAGCTTGTTGTTGGAAAGTCCGACCATGTGTATGTTCCATCGAACATTTGCTGTCGGACTTTCCGCCAGCAAATGTTTGCTAGCAGGTTCTCAAATTTTCCGCCAACAAAACGTTGTCGGAAAGTCTGATCATGTGTACACAAGTCCGTCGCACAAAAGTCCACGCATCCTCAGAAACAGAAGCAGCTGGTCTTGTAAACTAGCGTTCTTAATGCAGAATTAACATTTGTGACGTGGCAAATTAGGAAATCTCCAAATGCGGCGCACATTCTCTTCTTCTTTAATGGGATAATAATGAAGCTGCTTTGCTGTTGATACTGATGGAGTTATTGCAAACAAATTTTCAAAGGCTTTTTTTTCAAGTGATATGAAGAATAATAATAATAGCGCAAAATAAAAAACACAAAAAGAAAAGCGCAAATCAACACTCACCAAACTTCTACTAACACAAAATTAGCAGAAGGAGCCCAAAGGGTGGCGCTAAAGAGTTGGAAAAACACGTAGTACGTCTAGTACGTCACTATGTTCGTAATTGTTGTCCAACATTTGTGCGACCGTGTGTATGCAAGACAAGTTTGAGCCAACGCCATTTTGAACAAAATTCCAAGGTTTTGTTGTCGGAAAGTCGGATCGTGTATACGGGGCATTAGAAGGATTTCTGCCCAACTATATATGGTTAGATAAGACAAACTGAACATTTTGTTATTTCTGTGGGCACCTTTTGGTTTAAAGAGTACTATGAATTCCACAATAGACGGTGCATAGACTACTAAGACTACTTATCTTCAAACTATAAAATCAGTTTCCCAATAACATTTCTGAGACTTGATGACTATTATAACTCCTACAATTTTAATGATCTTAAACCCATTCATATGAGCCAGTAAGATAAAAAATATTCTGTAATTTATTTTTGTTTTTTGGATAAATAATGTGGTTTTGAGATTCAGAACTGTATCGTGCCTGAAAAAATAAAATCAAATATATTTTGTAAGCTTGCATCTTTATTTTGTAAATCAGAAAATAGGTGTGGCTTTATTTCCAAATTCCCGTCTCTCATCTAATACAGTGCAGTACTCTGCTTTCAACATTTGAAAAGAATTACAGAAATGTTTATTTTTTTTACAAAACAGTGTAGGAATGAAAATCACATGTGAGATACTGTACATTATTTGCGTACTGCTAGATCTGCATTATAACATTTTTAGTTGTAGTATTTCTTGCATGTATTTTGTTTATCTAAGTTCAGATAAATAGTTTATAGCTTGCTGTATGATGACATGATAGGCTAGGATAGGATTAAGAAACGGGAACGTAAACTGTCCAGTCGTACAAATTCTTTCCAAGTTCACTTCCCTGATTCCTACCATCTGTATTTCATTTACCAGTTGGACCTGCTAATTTACATTCTTTTTCATGTAATCACTGTTACATTTTAAATTTGCTGTTTTAATGTGATCAGGAGCCAGAGCTGCAATTAAAACCATTCAGCATCTGTCTGTCTGTCTAAATATATAGAACCCAGTCATTTAGTTTGTCCTAATGATTCACTGCTAGGCATATTTTGGGAATGTTGTTTAAATTGCCCTCTTTTTTTTTTTTTTTGCAATTGGTTCTGTGTAAGCCCCCCATTTATGAAATCATTGAGTACTGATTGGACCTTGATGAAGGGGACATAACCTGAAAGCTTGTCCTGAAAAATGCGCAAAAGTTATAGCGTCTGCAAAATAGGGGATAGATTTATTGAATTTTTTTTTTTTTTTTACTAGTAATGGCGGCAATCTGCGTATTTTTTTCGTGACTGCGACATTGCGGCGGACACTTCGGACACTTTTGACACATTTTTGGAACCATTCACATTTACACAGCGATCGTTGCTATAAAATTGCATTGATTACTGTGTAAATGTGACTGGCAGGGAAGGGGTTAACACTAGGGGGCGCTGTAGGGGTTAATGTGTGTCCCTATAGGAGTGATTCTAACTGTGGGGGGAGGGGACTCAAGGGGAGAAGACTGATCATGTGTTCCTCCGTACTGGGATCACATGATCGGTCTCCTCTCAGGTGACAGGACGTGGAGCTGTGTGTTTACACACACAGCTCCACGGTCCCGCACGGTCCCGTTGTTTTAACGGGCAATCGCGGGTGCCCGGCGGACATCTCGGCCGCCGGGCACTCGCACCGGGTCCCGAGCGATGCCCCCCAGGCGGCCGGGAATCCGAGGACGTCATATGACGCCCACCCAGGATGGGAGATCCACCTTGTGGGCGTCATATGACAGTGTGCGGTGTTGAAGTGGTTAAACCATCATACATCAGTGTTTAAAAATATGGCTTGCTCAGAGACAGACTGAAGCATGAGTGGACAGACAGCTAGGCAGAGGATAGAGAGCTAGATAGACAGACTGATGGGGGAAGAAGGAAATATTATTTGTAAACTTTTGTAAACAAAAGATCATTTGGATTGTTTTTCATTCATAAAGAATAAAAAAACGTAAAAAGCTAAAATTGATCACCAAGAAACTGCTGTCCATCGTGTGTATGCTGCACACTTTTGTGGCCTTTTTTTCACATACAATGCTCTTTTCCCTTTCTGAGTTGGTCCCTAATTTGAATGGTAGTCAGCACATAGAATAAATAGACTTTAAACAACCCTTAAAGAATTAGTTCACATATTTTCCCATCTCTGCACAATTCTTAAAGTGGTTGTATACCCACACAGAATATTTTTTTTTTAAACAAAAAAACCTGTAGGGCATAGCCATAATGAGCTAGTATGCAGCGCCTACGAACGCATTATGAAATACTCACCTTAGAACGAAGAGCCGGCTTCTGATCCCAATCCACGCCGAGGGAGCTGACATTTTGCCCTCGGCGTGTCTTCTGGGTTCGTGGCTCCAGTGCTGTGAGTGGCCAGAGCCGCAATTACGTCACTCCTGCACAAGCGCAGAGGTTTAGGAGATAATAATTTTACCTACAGGTAAGCCTTATTATAGGCTTTCCTGTAGGTAAAAAAAAAGGGTATACAACCGCTTTAACGCATATGTTAGTGCAATAATATATACCTCATACATCTAAGCAATACATGCCAGAAATATACAGTAGTATGTTCCTACCTTCCTCTTTGACATGACAACACCGTGTATTTTGGTTCTGAATTCCACAGCATGTGTTGTCAGCCCTGCCTATTTCATTTCTGATGCATTCATGTGAACATAGACCTCGCCTCATCTCCTCTTCCCATCCTTATCTCTATAACACATTGTGCACAGACAGAGAGTATATTGTATGAGGTTATCAACTCACAAGATTTCTCGCAAATTTAACAGAGATTTTTGTCTTTTAATGAAAAGATATAACAAAAAAAACTTTCAATGGTATATTTAGCAGACCAAATGAGAGTAAACTACTGCTAGAATGCTCTTTTGGAGGCAGCATGGGGTCTGCTTTATATGCCAATCTACTTTTCAAAGGTTCACACCACCAAACAAAAGAAAGGAGAGATGGCTTTTTGTATCCTGATCTATAAAGGGCAGCACAGTGGTGTAGTGGTTATCACTTTCGCATAGCAGCAAAAGGGTTACTGGTTTGAATCCCAACCACGAGACTACCTGCCTGGAGTTTGCATGTTGTCCCTGTGCCTGCGTAGGTTTCCTATAGGTATTCCAGTTTCCTGCCACACTCCAAAGACTTGCTAGTAGGTTAATTGGCTCCTGTCTAAATTGGCCCTAGTGTGTGTATGTATGAATGTGAGTTAGGGACCCTAGATTGTAAGCTCTTGAGGGCAGGGACTGATGTGAATGTACAATGTATGTGTTAGGCAATGCATAAATCGACAGTGCTATTTAAGTACCTGCAATAAATAAAGGGTCTTCTGACTAGACTCTTTAAAGGCCCTGGCTCAAAAGTTCCTCTGTAGTAAATAAAGAATCATCTAACTCCTCTCGTCAATCTATGAAATACCTTCCTCCTATAATTTTTGCACTGATCTAGCCTCATTTACCTAGACTTGTCAAGGAAAATAAAATAAATTAAGACTGACTACTTTCCGTAGGCTTTAAACCAAAAGTTTCTCGATAGTAAATGTCTTAGTATAGTCTTCTGATTCCTTTCATCATTCCCTGAAACTACTTCCCTCTACAGCTCTCTGGCTGAACTATCCACAACTACCCAGACTTGGCCAGTAAAAGAAAGGAAAAAAATACTACCTCCTCCTTTTGTAGTCACTGACCCACATGTTCCTCTATAGCAAATGAAAGGTCTTCTGACACCTTTCCCCTTCCCTGCAATCCCTTCCTCCTATGGTTCTCTAGCTGAACTAGCCAGAAATACTGGGTTTGGACAGGGAAAAAAAAAAGAAAAGAAAATTACCCCACAAGTGTTATTGAGCCTGTCACTGCAAGGGGTTCTGCACCTGTTAACGCAAGTTTCCTGTATATGTGTCTACCAGTGTTCTGCACTTACATCAGAGTTACCAGCATTCCCCCTTAAATTAGGGTTCCCAAAGCCCCCCTTAAATCAGAGTCCACAGGGCACCCCTTACACCTTAACTTAGTGTACTCACTCACTTGGAGGCAGGAGAGAGAAGGGAGGGAGGGCGGAGACTTCAGTAACAGACATTGGATGGTGACCTTACTCACCTGAGAATGGAGGCTCATGAATCAAAGCCTTTCATCCACGATGTATCTGTCCGATCGGACAGAATCCATGAAAAAGTCCGACCGTGTGTATGGGGCTTAAGAAGGGTGTTGTATTGTATTTGAGCAGAGGAGAATAGATATTGTCATTGTGTGTGTTAATAGATTCAATAAACAAACGACTTTTCCAAACTACGAATCATTATCACGAATATATATACATACATAAATATCGAATTTTAACTAATATGAATGAAATTATAGTGCATATAATGAATGAATTCGACATGATTCAGTATAACGAATATCGACACTCTACAGAAATAACGAATTATCTGAAAACTTATTAACGTAACATAATGAATATAACAGAACGAAATTATGTATTTTACTAACGACAACGAACCGAAACTAAACAAAATTTTCAGTTGTGCACAAGTTACCTCCCTGTACCCCCCTTCTCCACAGCCACCTTTGTACCCCCCCTCCTCCACAGTCACCTCTGTACCCCCCCTCCTCCACAGTCACCTCTCTGTACCCCCCCTCCTCCACAATCACCTCTATGTACCCCCTCCTCCACAGTCACCTCTCTGTACCCCCCTCCTCCACAGCCACCTATGTGCCCCCCTCCTCCACAGTCACCTCTGTACCCCCCCTCCTCCACAGTCACCTTTCTGTACCCCCCCTCCTCCACAGTTACCTCTCTGTACCTCCCTCCTCCCCAGTCACCTCTGTACCCCCCCTCCTCCACAGTAACCTCTCTGTACCCCCCCCCCCCCACAGCCACCTCTGTGCCCCCCCTCCTCCACAGACACCTCTGTACCCCCCCCCCCCCCCCCCCCGCACCCTCCCCCCCCCCCACCCCCCCCTCTCTGTACCCCCCACCCACCCCCCCCCCCACAGCCACCTCTGTGCCCCCCCTCCTCCACAGACACCTCTGTACCCCCCCCCCCCCCTCCTCCACAGTCACCTCTCTGTACCCCCCTCCTCCACAGTTACCTCTCTGTACCCCCCCTTCTCCACAGCCACCTCTGTACCCCCTCCTTCACAGTCACCTCTCTGTACCCCCCCTCCTCCACAGTCACCTCTCTGTACCCCCATCCTCCACAGTTACCTCTCTGTACCCCCCCCCCTTCTCCACAGCCACCTCTGTACCCCCCTCCTCCACAGTCACCTCTCTGTACCCCCCTCCTCCACAATCACCTCTGTACCCCCCTCCTCCACAGTCACCTCTCTGTACCCCCCTCCTCCACAGCCACCTCTGTACCCCCCTCCTGCCACCCCCCCCCCCTCCTCCACAGCCACCTCTGTACCCCCCTCCTTCACAGTCACCTCTCTGTACCCCCCCCTCCTCCTCAGCCACCTCTGTACCCCCTTCCTCCACAGTCACCTCTCTGTGCCCCCCCTCCTCCACAGTCACCTCTCTGTACCCCCCCTCCTCCACAGTCACCTCTCTGTACACCCCTCCTCCACAGTCACCTCTCTGTACCCCCCTCCTCCACAGCCACCTCTGTACCCCCCCTCCTCCACAGTCACCTCTCTTTACCCCCCTCCTCCACAGTCACCTCTCTGTACCCCACTCCCCCACAGCCACCTCTGTACCCCCCTCTTCCACAGTCACCTCTCTGTACCCCCCCTCCTCCACAGCCACGTCTCTGTACCCCCCCCTCCTCCACAGCCACCTCTCTGTACCCCCTCCTCCACAGCCATCTCTCTTTACCCCCCTCCTCCACAGCCACCTCTCTGTAACCCCCCTCCTCCACAGACACCTCTCTGTACCCCCCCCTCCTCCACAGCCACCTCTCTGTACCCCTCCTCCTCCACAGCCACCTCTCTGTACCCCCCCCCCCTCCTCTACTACACTGTTAGATTTTATGAAATGAAGGGGAAAAAAATCCACGATGTATCTGTCCGATCGGACAGAATCCATGAAAAAGTCCGACCGTGTGTATGGGGCTTAAGAAGGGTGTTGTATTGTATTTGAGCAGAGGAGAATAGATATTGTCATTGTGTGTGTTAATAGATTCAATAAACAAACGACTTTCCAAACTACGAATCATTATCACGAATATATATACAAACATAAATATCGAATTTTAACTAATATGAATGAAATTATAGTGCATATAATGAATGAATTCGACATGATTCAGTATAACGAATATCGACACTCTACAGAAATAACGAATTATCTGAAAACTTATTAACGTAACATAATGAATATAACAGAACGAAATTATGTATTTTACTAACGACAACGAACCGAAACTAAACAAAATTTTCAGTTGTGCACAAGTTACCTCCCTGTACCCCCCTTCTCCACAGCCACCTTTGTACCCCCCCTCCTCCACAGTCACCTCTGTACCCCCCCTCCTCCACAGTCACCTCTCTGTACCCCCCCTCCTCCACAATCACCTCTATGTACCCCCTCCTCCACAGTCACCTCTCTGTACCCCCCTCCTCCACAGCCACCTATGTGCCCCCCTCCTCCACAGTCACCTCTGTACCCCCCCCTCCTCCACAGTCACCTTTCTGTACCCCCCCTCCTCCACAGTTACCTCTCTGTACCTCCCTCCTCCCCAGTCACCTCTGTACCCCCCCTCCTCCACAGTAACCTCTCTGTACCCCCCCCCCCCCTCCTCCACAATCACCTCTCGGTGCCCCCCTCCTCCACAGTCACCTCTCTGTACCCCCCTCCCCCACAGCCACCTCTGTGCCCCCCCCTCCTCCACAGACACCTCTGTACCCCCCCCCCCCCCCCCTCCTCCACAGTCACCTCTCTGTACCCCCCTCCTCCACAGTTACCTCTCTGTACCCCCCTTCTCCACAGCCACCTCTGTACCCCCTCCTTCACAGTCACCTCTCTGTACCCCCCCTCCTCCACAGTCACCTCTCTGTACCCCCATCCTCCACAGTTACCTCTCTGTACCCCCCCCCCTTCTCCACAGCCACCTCTGTACCCCCCTCCTCCACAGTCACCTCTCTGTACCCCCCTCCTCCACAATCACCTCTGTACCCCCCTCCTCCACAGTCACCTCTCTGTACCCCCCTCCTCCACAGCCACCTCTGTGCCCCCCCCCCCCTCCTCCACAGCCACCTCTGTACCCCCCTCCTTCACAGTCACCTCTCTGTACCCCCCCTCCTCCTCAGCCACCTCTGTACCCCCTTCCTCCACAGTCACCTCTCTGTGCCCCCCCTCCTCCACAGTCACCTCTCTGTACCCCCCTCCTCCACAGTCACCTCTCTGTACACCCCTCCTCCACAGTCACCTCTCTGTACCCCCCCTCCTCCACAGCCACCTCTGTACCCCCCCTCCTCCACAGTCACCTCTCTTTACCCCCCTCCTCCACAGTCACCTCTCTGTACCCCACTCCCCCACAGCCACCTCTGTACCCCCCTCCTCCACAGTCACCTCTCTGTACCCCCCCTCCTCCACAGCCACCTCTCTGTACCCCCCCTCCTCCACAGCCACCTCTCTGTACCCCCTCCTCCACAGCCATCTCTCTTTACCCCCCTCCTCCACAGCCACCTCTCTGTAACCCCCCTCCTCCACAGACACCTCTCTGTTACCCCCCTCCTCCACAGCCACCTCTCTGTACCCCTCCTCCTCCACAGCCACCTCTCTGTACCCCCCCCCCCCTCCTCTACTACACTGTTAGATTTTATGAAATGAAGGGAAAAAAAATCGGCCTAAAAAATCTGCAGCAAAAATCGTCATCATATATCGGCAATCGGCTGCCCCAATTCCTAAATATCGGCATCTGCCAGAGAAAAACCCATATCGGTCGACCTCTACTTCTGACTCAGGCTAATGGTAACCAAAGTTTCTTCCACCTTTTCTTTAAACCAAATACTTTAGCTACACACAGCAACATCTTATTTTTAGGGGGGAATACTGTGGACTCTGGTGTAAAGGGAAACTCTAATGTAAGGGGCTTTCTGCTCACCAAACCTCGCACTTACATCAGAGTTACCAGCATTCCCCCTTAAATTAGGGTTCCCAAAGCCCCCCTTAAATCAGAGTCCACAGGGCACCCCTTACACCTTAACTTAGTGTACTCACTCACTTGGAGGCAGGAGAGAGAAGGGAGGGAGGGCGGAGACTTCAGTAACAGACATTGGATGGTGACCTTACTCACCTGAGAATGGAGGCTCATGAATCAAAGCCTTTCATCCACGATGTATCTGTCTGTTGCTGATTTTCAAACTTCCAGACAACATATCCCTTTCCTGAGGCACAGAACACCAGGGATTGGAGTGTGGGTGGGTAGACAGATGGGGGCGGGAGGAGGATGAGCAGATCAAGCCCTCTCTCCTCTCCTGACTGCGTATGGGGGGGTCCATGTGCACACATATGCACTCAGCGGTTGTTGTTTCTTGGTCACTTGGGAAGCCACAGTCCACTCTGAATATTGTTCTCTGGGTTTCAAGTGGCCTGAACCCTGGACACACGATTCAAAACCCTAAACTGTCCGGGTGAATCCAGGATGGGTGGCAACCCTATTGCACAGTTATAATAACATAAGACAGTTTGTTCAGAGCATTGCATGCACTCAGTCATGACTGGTCCTTTTTAACCGCTAATGTTTTATAATGAGCTCTGGCCTATTTAATGATGGTTATCCTTACTTGAGTATTCAGAGTGCTAAACTGTGAGTGTATGAATCTTCAATGAATAACTAGAAACCAGTAAAGACTAGTCATGGTTCATACTTTCTACTGTATATGTTTAATGGTAAACATTATCCAGCTGAAGCAAATTACTTTCTCCAGAACTTTCTAAACATAGAACAGAAAATCATACACTGCCTTTGGCGGACATAAGTAACCCATGGAATATAAAACTCAGGAAACTACAGTATTTCATGCTTATTTGCTTTTCATTATACTGAAAGCACTGGCATTATCACTCTAAAGCCCCATACACACGGTCGGATTTTCCCATGGATTCTGTCCTATCGGACAATGTTGTCGGAAAATCCGACCGTGTGTAGGCACCATCGGACAGTGTACGTCGGATTGTCCGACGGACAAAGTCCTATCTCCTGCTGGATAGATTTTTCGACAACAAAGTCCGATCACACCAAATCCGATCGTGTGTATCGAATTCCTGACGGACAAAGTGCCACGCATGCTCAGATCACATTACAAGACCAAAGCTATTGGCTACTAGCCTCTACGTAGTCCCGTCGTACGCAACAAACGTCACCACGTTCAGAATGATCGGATTTTCCGACAACTTTGTCCGACCGTGTGTACGCAAAACCAACATGGGACAAAGTACGATGGACATGATCCGACGGACCTGGTCCTCGGATAATCCGCGCGTGTGTATGGGGCTTAAGCTTTGTTCACACAGGTGATTACTTCCGTGTCCAATGCAGGGCCGTGTTTTGTTAGTACTGGGAACCACGGACACTCGCACAGAAGTCACATTGGGACACAGTGGATGTGTCCATGCAGTCACATCTCCCAATAGACATCTATGGGACTGCCGACACAGGGATGCACACAACACCTGTGCGTCCCCGTACTGGCAAAACACAGCCCTGCATGGGACATGGATGTAATTGCTTATCTGAGCAAGGTCTTATCAACACCAAAAGCAAATGTGCTGAGAAAAACTTTTCTTTCTGAAAAAGCTTATCCCTGGCTGTCTGCTAAGTTAATGGTTTCAGTACTTACTGACTCATCAGTTCAGAACATGTCAGAAAATGTTCTGACTTGACCCTGTCCTCGCTTGCTGCACACTTTTTTGAAGTCAGCGACTCACAAAATATTGAAATTGTTGTTGAAACTGCATGACAGTCAGCTAGCGTTTTCAAAAGAAAATAACAAAAAGAATGTTAGTCTTTATAAATATATATATATATATATATATATATATATATATATATATATATATATATATATAATTATACACGATTTATATAGCGCCAACAGTTTACACAGCGCTTTACAATGTATACAACACAATTACAGTACAGTACAATACAAAAGGTACAGAAGGGCCCTGCTCGTAGAGCTTACATTCTAAAGGGACGGGGTGGTGGTACAAAAGGTAATAGCTGCAGAGAATGATTTGATGGGGGTGGCTCGGGGACAGTTGTTGTTAGGTGGGTGTGGGATAGGCTTCCCTGAATAAATGAGTTTTCAGGGATCTCTTAAAGGTGGACAGGGTAGGGGCTGATCGGACATAATGGGGCAGGGAGTTCCAGAGGATGGGAGAGGCTCTGGAGAAGTCCTGAAGGCGAGCATGGGAGGAGGTAACAAGGGAGCTAGAGAGCAGGAGGTCCTGGGAGGAGCGGAGGGGACGATTTGGGCGATATCTGCAGATGACGTTGGTGATGTAGATGGGGGCGATGTTGTGGATGGCTTTGTATGTTATGATTAGCATTTTGAATTTTACACGGTGGGGTGAAGCCAGTGAAGTGATTGGCAGAGAGGGGCGGCAGTCACACATCAATTAGTGAGGTGTATTAGTCTAGCAGCAGCATTCATAATAGTATGAAGGGGGGATAGCCTGCTTAAGGGTAGGCCATTAAGGAGAGAGTTGCAGTAGTCAAGGTGGGAAATAATCAAGGAGTGAATGAGTTGCTTTGTGGTGTCATTAGTTAGGAAGGGTCGAATTCTGGAGATGTAGCGGAGGTGAAGGCGTCAGGATTTAGCCAATGATTGGCTATGGGGGCTGAAGGAGAGGTCAGAGTCAAGGATTACACCCAGGACCCTGGCATGTGTGGAGGGACCAATGGTTTTGTGTATATATATATATATATATATATATATATATATATATATATATATATACAGTATCTCACAAAAGTGAGTACACCCCTCATATTTTTGTAAATATTTTATTATATCTTTTCATGTGACAACACTGAAGTAATGACACTTTTCTACAATGTAAAGTAGTGAGTGTACAGCTTGTATAACAATGTAAATTTGCTGTCCCCTCAAAATAAGGTGTCGCAAGGTGTCAATCTCGCAGATGAAATCGGCGAGATTGACTTCCTTTTCTAGTCCCGTCGTGCCTGAAGTCACGTTCTAAATGAGCGGACTTTAGTCCGTGTGTGGGCAAGTCCGTTCATTCGGAAGTCCGTCGTAACTTCGTCGAAAGTCCGTAGGGAAGTCCGTCAGACCTAGTCTGCCGGAAAGTCCGTTTGTGTGTGCGCAAGTCCGCTCGTTCGGAAAGTCCATCGGAACTCCATCTTAGAGACCTTGTGCTCCTCCACCTTCCATTTGAGGATTCCCCACAGATGCTTAATAGGGTTTAGGTCAGGAGACATTCTTGGCCAGTCTATCACCTATACCCACAGCTACATTCGCAAGGCAGTGGTCGTTTTGGAGGTGTGTATGGGGTCGTTATCATATTGGAATACTGCTATGCAGCCCAGTCTGCGAAGGGAGGGGATCATGCTCTGCTTCAGTATGTCACAGTACATGTTGGCATTCATGGGTAACTCAATGAACTGTGGCTCCCCAGTACCGTCAGCACTCATGCAGCCCCAGACCATGACACTCCCACCACCATGCTTAACTGTAGGCAAGACACACTTGTATTTGTACTCATCACCTGCTTGCCGCCACACACACTTGACACCATCTGAACCAAATAAGTTTATCTTGATCTCATCAGACCACAGGACATGGTTCCAGTAATCCATGTTCTTAGTCTGCTTGTCTTCAGCAAACTGTTTGCAGGCTTTCTTGTGCATCATCTTTAGAAGAGGCTTCTTCCTGGGACGACAGTCATGCAGACCAATTTGATGCAGTTTGCGGCATATGGTTTAAGCACTGACAGGCTGACCCCCCACCCCTTCAACCTCTGCAGCAATGCTGGCAGCACTTATACGTCTATTTCTCAAAGACAACCTCTGTATATGACGTTGAGCACGTGCACTCAACTTCTTTGGTCAACCATGGCGAGGCCTGTTCTGAGTGGAACCTGTCCTGTTAAACCGCTGTATGGTCTTGGCCACCGTGCTTCAGCTCAGTTTCAGGGTCTTGGCAATCTTCTTATAGCCTAGGCCATCTTTATGTAGAGCAACAATTATTTTTTTCAGATCCTCTGAGAGTTCTTTGCCATGAGGTGCCATGTTGAACTTCCAGTGACCAGTATGAGAGAGTGAGAGCGATAACACCAAATTTAACACACCTGCTACACATTCACACCTGAGACCTTGTAACACTAATGAGTCACATGACACCGGGGAGGGAAAATGGCTAATTGGGCCCAATTTGGACCTTTTTACTTAGGGGTGTACTCACTTTTGTTGCCAGCGGTTTACACATTAATGGCTGTGTGTTGAACTATTTTGAGGAGACAGCAAATTTACACTTGAATCAAAAATAGGGGTAGAAGTAGGGAACAATCCCCGATATTAGGGTAGTTAGAAGTAAGATTGGGGACTTAATAAGAATTAGGTAGTCACAATTTACAATGCATCTGCTCCTGAAGAGTGGCAATGTGAGCCACGAAACGCGTCGAGCTGTTTGATGCTTCCCATACTACCAGTTACCACTGAGTCTATGCTCCTTCTGGATTCTACCATTTTGAATATATTATACCTTACTATCTATGGAGACATGTATTACTAATGAGTCTGGTGACTTTCTGATGCTACCATTGTGATACTACTGTGCTGTTATATTAATGTGCGACTATGTAACAAATGTAATACGTTGTGGAATTAAAAATGTCCCTGTACCATTTATCTTAGTTTACCGTATGGAAATTCTTTTATCAGGCAACAGTAATGGTCACAAAGATGTACTACCTACCAGACATCACTAGGTCTTGTCTCCCCTTGGGCTACATGATTCATATAAAGTCCCAAAACCCTGCTTCCCATTATTCCAAGCAAATTTACACTGTTATACAAGCTGTACACTCACTACTTTACATTATAGCAAAGTGTCATTTATTCAGTGTTGCCACATGAAAATATATAATAAAATATTTACAAAAATGTGAGGGGGTGTACTCACTTTTGTGAGATACTGTATATATATATATATATATATATATATATATATATATATATATATATATATATATATATATAGTGTGTGTCTCCCATCATGGAATGTAGACATTCTGTGTTGTTTTATCCATCAGTGCCTATTGTAAGGCTGGCTGCATTAAAATAAAAAATGCTGACATCTGATTGTTTGACACAGGTGCCCACACATCATTGCACATTGTATATTGTTATACAACAAAGAAACGTAGATTCCATGTTCTTGGTCTGGTGAATTACTGAGGATGTCTCAAATGCAGCATGTTACATCCTGAAATATCTTAAGGCTAAGTTCAACAAAAGCAGAGAGCGGTTTCTAAGGAATGTCCTACTTCTGGCAACTGCACCAATCAGAACTGATATTATCATCCTTGCAAATACTGTCAGTTTCATGGATTGTGATTATACACAAAGTTATGCAGTTCCCATTTTAAAACACGTTATACCTTGCTGAAAACAGCCACTGACACATTAAATCATAATTTCTGACAAATATAACGAAACACAAATGAAAAGCCTCTAAAAGGTAAAATAACAAAACTAACTTTAGCTGCAATATTCGGTCCAGCAATTTCCATCACAGTACATTTTCTGCCTATAAATGTCCTCAATCTTATGGGTAGCATCATTCAACCCACTTCCTCTGAGCCCAGATCATTCAGCAGCAGGTACTAAATAAAAGTATTTTTAAATAAAATAAATTGTGCCAAAATTATAAAGAAAAAATGAAAAACGATATGTGTTGCATAGTAAGCAATCACATCCCTAATTGTATTTTATCAGGTCCTTTAGAAAATCGATTCTGATTTCATTTTTTTCCTTCTTCCAGTTTTTATGAACGCTGCCCTGTAAGGTTGGTTAGTGTCCAAACTGAATAGGTGCAAAGTGAGTGTGCTGACTACCTACAAGTAAGGTTGGCTATTATGGTGCAAAGTGCACCATGTTGTGTCAGACAGAGCATTCACTGACTTTTTTTACTTTTAGGGCACTTTTACACTGAGGCAGTGGGGGCGGTAGTTGTAAAGCGCCGCTAGTTTTAGCCGCTGTTTAAACGTCACTTTGCTGCTGCTAGTGGTGCGCTTTTAACCCCCCAAGTGGTTAAAAAGGGGTTAAAAGCACCTGCAAAGCACCGCTGTTGAATCGCTTTGCACGAGCTTTGGCAGCGCTGCCCATGCATCCCAAGATGCTGCTTGCAGGACTTTTTTTAACATCCCACAAGCGCACCGCCCGAGTGCTTTCACACTGGAATGACAGAAGAGGCGCTTTACAGGCGATTTACAGGCGCTTTGCAGGCGCTATTTTTAGAGCTAAAACGCCTGTAAAGCGTGAAAAGTGTGAAAGTAGCCTTACAGATAAAAAAAAGGGGGGAATCTTACTGGACAGGTACAAAGGGCACCCTCTTGTGGAAGGCAGCACACTCTGTGTTCACATTAGCTTGTTTTTTTTATTCTGTGATTAATTAAAAATGAATCTACTGAAAAAATACCAACTAGGAATAAATTGACTTTTCTTTAGGCTAGGTAAGGATGGCCTCAGGCGTGTTCGCACACTTCACGTGCAGAGCCCGTCAGGAAGTCGGCACGGCGCTGCGCTAATCACAGGCAGTGAGACATTGTCCCGATGTGCGGCTGCAGAGATCGGGAAATGTCTTTGCAGGTGCCTGAGCAGGTGCGAGAAGATGTATAATTGTACACCTTCCTGCACTGGTAGAGGAAAAACACATTGCTGCCTAGGAGATACGCGGAGGTACACTAGAATGTGGGAAACCCTCAATCCACACACAAAATTGCATGCACCTCATTCAAATCGTACCCCCCTTGCAATCTGCAGTGGGTGTCAGTGCTATCTTAAAGACACCCCAAACAAAGGTTGCAAAACAAAGTGTTTGCCTGCACCGGATCGCATTCACAAAACGACCATGCACGCCAGTTGCAGTGCGGTTCCTAAATTGGCGCATGCATGACTTTGTTGCGATCTGAGCCCATTCAAAATGAATGGGCCTTGATTGCACCGCAATCAACACAGTAAGCTTTGTTTCACATTATAGTTTGCATGTGAATCGCACAGGAACTGCACCGTATTCCTGTGCAAATCGCATATAATTCTGAGTGGTGTGATTTGAGCCCATTCATTTTGAATGAGCTGATTCACACCAAAGAAGTGCAGGCACCTTTTTTTGACCAACCGTGTGATCTGGTTCAGACAAACACTGCATCTGCGACCTTCTTTTGGGGCGTTAACTTTGAAATGACACCTGCAGCAGATCAAAAACACAGTGTGATTGCAATGCATTTCCTGCACCACATATGTATGAACCAGGGGTAAAACAGGGCCAAGGCATGCCACTGAGGGCAGCAGAAAGACCAGCCTGGCTCTGGCATTGGCAAACATGTTGTGGTGCCACCTGCTGAATCAATAAGCCGGTGACCACCGCAACAAGCTTGCCAGTGCCAGGTTGGACTGTCAGTAAAACAAGCAATAGAAAACTCAGCTTAGCCTTAGTCAACTGTCAGTAACACAAGCAATGCAAAATTTAGCCCAGCCAGCCTCAATCACTAACTTTGCCAGTTGCCACACAGAATCACAGACAGTCTCTCACTGACTCATGATTACCTAGTATGAACAGCAGAATGCCAGCAGCAGCACAGCAGTCTGAGCAGTGGTAAGTCTGAGGACACTCTCTCTTCTGCCCTAGTCTCAGAAAGAGTGACATACCTGGACAGGACAGCAGCATCCATGTGGGGGGCTGGCGGCTACACAGCACTGTACAAGAACTTTGCTTCCAGGGCCCAGGCAAAGCTCCTCTCTCAAGCCCAAGGTGGGAGTGGCACCGCAAGCCAACGTGAATACAGGGTGTAGAGAGCAGTGAGCAGGACTGCACGCACTGCTGGCTCCCACTGTGCTCAGTGTGCTGCCTGGTGATAGCTCTGTCAGCCTTCAGCCCGAGCCTGATAGTCCAGCCTAGCGGTGTACCACAACGTGCATGCGGGTATGCCTAATGATCTATTACACTTGCTGCAGCGGCATTATTAAACTCTGTGTGCCACTGACTGCAGTGCTGCCTGTCGCTGGTGCCATGTGCGGCTTCGGGGGAGGGGGGGTTGTGTCAGCGTTGTGTCCCGCGATCCACCACTCATGGGAGGGCAGGTTGTGTCAGCGGTGTGTCCTGTGATCCACTCGCGGGGGGTGTCAGCGGTGTGTCCCGCAATCCATCTGTGGGGGTGCGTGAGCGGGGTGCCCCGGGAGGGACACTGGCAGCATTTGATGGGCACACTGGGAGCATATGATGGGCACACTGGCAGCATTTGATGGGCACACTGGCAGCGTATGATTGGCACACTGGCCGCGTTTAATGGGCACAGTGGCAGCGTTTGATGGGCACAGTGACAGTGTTTGATGGCACAGTGGCAGCGTTTGAGGGCACAGTGGCAGCATTTGATGGGCACAGTGGCAGTGTTTTGGCACAGTGGCAGAGTTTGATGGGCACAGTGGCAGCGTTTGATGGCAGCATTTGGTGGCACAGTGGCATTTGATGGGCACAGTGGCAACGCTTGATGGGCACAGTGGCAGGGTTTGATGGGCGCAGTGGCTGCAATTGATGGCACAGTGGCTGATTTTTTTTCAAACATTTTTTGCGCCCTCCTAAAAATTTTGAGCACCAGCCGCCAGGCGTAAAATGCCTCTCATACAGCCGGTTTACTGCATTTGCGTTGGGAAGGTAGGGCACAGCACTGCCTGCAAACAGAAGGGCTGTGACGATCTCTTCCTGAAATTTAAGGAAGGATCCAGTTCATCCTGGCGCTTAGTATAGCAAATAAGCGTTCAGCAGAGCCAATTGTAATAAGTATACAGACACTTTTTTATACCAACGTCTGGCCTTACGGGGAATTAAGTACGGCGCCATCAACTAGTCGTTGAAGTCCACCCCTCCCATATTAAAGCGGTATTCCACCCTAAAGTGGAACTTCCGCTCATCAGACCCCCCCCCCCCCCCCCCCCCCTCCGGTGTCACATTTGACACCTTTCAGGGGGGAGGGGGTGCAGATACCTGTCTAAGACAGGTATTTACACCAACTTCCAGGCATAGACTCCCACGGGAGTCTATGCCTCTTCCTGTCCCGGCGCGCTGTCCCAGCAGACAGTGCGGACGATTCTCATTGCGCCGCGCAAATTGCGCATGCGCAGTAGGGAACCGGGATATAAAGCCGCAATGCTTCACTTCCTGATTCCCTCACCGAGAATGGCGCCGGCAGCAGCAGAGAGCCGAGCGATTGATCGGCCTCTGCTGCCGACATCGCTGGAACCTGTGACAGGTAAGTGTCCATTTATTAAAAGTCAGCAGCTGCAGTATTTGTAGCTGCTGGCTTTAAAAAAACAAATTTCAGGTGCAATCCCTCTTTAAGGTTGTATTCTTGGACAAAGAGGGGTTTCTACACAACACCAGTCACCATTTGAATTTGGAACGTCGTGTCTGCGTGAAGGGAGGACAGAACGAAAACATTCCGATTATCCCTCCACTTCACTGCGAGCAAATTATTACTCCTCAAGCAGGGTCTCTCCCCCAGCCTAAGACAGGAATCTACCAGCCGCTGGGGGAAGCCCCGGTGATTAGCGGCGATCAGGGGGTTAAACCTTTATTGGGTATTATACGACGGGTACCCCGACGCTATAAAAAACAATCTAACTAACCAGTATTACCCGTAAAGGGTTAACTAGGGTGCACTCAGGGGATTAAAACCTTTATTATGTAGTATATGGGGGTACCTGATGCTATAAAAACCTGATGGTGAAACTAATCAACTAACTAGCTAACCTGTGACACTAGTACAGCCATCAGAAAAAAGATCTATTAGTTACACTGATGACAGGGGGTGAAAGGGTTAACTGGGGGCAATCAAGGGGTTAAACCTTTATTAAGGGGATTTAGGGGGGTACCCTAGACCTACCTGGGTCTACCACTAACTGCCCCGACACTTATTACAGTCACAAATGACACCAATGCAGTGGGCCGAGGGCTTTCACACTGGAGCGGTGCGCTAGCAGGACGGTAAAAAAATGTCCTGCTAGCAGCATCTTTGGAGCGGTGAAGGAGCGGTGTAGTCACCGCTCCTATACTGCTCCTACCCATTGAAATCAATGGGACACCGCGGCGTCTGGGGTTTTAACCCTTTTTCGGCCGCTAGCGGGGGTTAAAACCACCCCGCTAGCGGCCGCATACCATGGGTAAAACGACGGTAAAGCAGTGCTAAATATAGCACTGCTTTACCGCCGCCGCCCGCACCGCTCCGGTGTGAAACCAGCCTTACAGGCAGGGGAAGCATTTTCATTCGCCAGAACCGATCAGTAGGTCCAGGCCAGAAATTGGCCTGGACCTGAGGACTGATCCGACCGCCGCAGGCACGGGGAGGGGCACTGGCATGTGCCCCGTTCCAGCGGGAGTGAGGGACGTACAAGTACATTCTGCCGACGTATATCGGCGTGCGGCAGTCAGCAAGTACCTAGCCACGTACTGAAGCGCAAAATCCAATAAGCACCTTCAAACTTTTAAGGGGCGGCAATTACTCATTCGATTTGCTGACTACCTATCACATTTTCAGAGGCCCTAAAATGCTAGGACAGTATAAAAACCCTCCAAATGACCTCTTTTTGGAAAGTACACACCCCAAGGCATTGCCCTGCCATTTTAGTGCCTGAAGAAATGATAGGCAGTCAGAAAGTCAAAGTTGCTTAAAAGCTGCATAAATCCCAGTATATACAGTATACCATAGTTTGTTATGCTATAAATTTCACTATTTTTTTTTACCAAATACATATTGCAGAATACATTTTGGCCTACATTTATGAAGAAATTTTATTTTATTGGATATGTTTTATAACAGAACGTAGTTTTTTTTTTTTTTTAAATGTTTGGTCTTTTTTTGTTTATATAATAAAAAAAATTAAAATAAAAGACAGTAGTGATCAAATACCACCAAAAGAAAGCTCTACTTGTGTGAAAAAAATATCAATTTAATTTGGGTACAGTATTGCATGATCAAGCAATTACCAGTTGAAGTAGCACAGGGCTAAGGAGCAAAAAATGCCCTGGTCAAGAAGGGCGTAAAATTTTACAGAGGTCAAGTGGTTAAAGTTAATAGCTTTAATAAACTGGCCACCAAATCTATGTCTGCCAACACCTTGATATTACAGTAAAATGCCAACCAGTGGAATATTTATATCTTACATTCTCAAAGCCTAATCATATCCTACAAGTTTCTGTGACACACTTTTCCTTAAGATAAAAAAGCAATGAGCAAATAGCTTGATATCACAGCATTTTTCCATTGTGTTGGCACCTGCAATAATAGCCCTAAATAAATATGCTTACTTGTTTTTTTTCTTTTTCGGATTGCAAACAATATACTGACTTTACCATCACTTTACAGTTTACATTAAGCATTTTGCTTAATGATTGCTAGAACAGTGTTATTAACCACTACAATACAGGGCACTTTCGCCCCCTTCCTTCCCAGACCAATTTTCAGCTTTCAGCGCTCTCGCATTTTCAATAACAATTGCGCAGTCATGCTACACTGTACCCAAATGACATTTTTATCATTTTGTTTGCACAAATTGAGCTTTAGTTTGGTGGTATTTATTCACGACTCCATTTTTTATTTTTTGCGATAAATGCGATATAAGCGAAAAAATTGCGGAAATTTTGAAAATATATATATTTTCTCCTTCCTTTTTTTAAAGAAATTCAGTAAAATCAAATTTTGTCATAAATTTAAGCCAAAATGTATTCTGCTACATGCTTTTAGTAAAAAAAAATTCCGTTAAGTGTATAATAATTGGTTTGTGTCATCACGGACATATGTACGCAAATGATCATGTACAGATGTGTGCAGGTGATCACGGACATATGTGTGCAGATAATCATTGGCACATGTTATTTTACTGGGACATATGTGGGGGACATGTGTTTTTATTATTTGGGGACATGTGTTTTTATTTGGGGACATGTGTTTTTATTATTTGGGGACATGTGTGTTTTGGGGACATGTGTGGGGACATGTGTGTTTACACTAGACTGGTGATCAGTGAGTAAAAAGCTGTAAAAAAACAGCTAATACTCACTGATCACCAGCCGGCTGCAGCGATCCACTCTCCTCTCCTCAGCGACGACTTCCGTGTGAGGAGAGGAGAGCCGATTGGCTAGCAACCGGCTGTTTGCTTACATCACATGACGGCTGTGATTGGACAAGGCCTTCATGTGATCAGGAGGGCCAAGCACAGAGCCCTCCTGCCTATCCAAGATGTGCCGTGTTCGGGTGACACGAGCGCATCGAGATCGCGCCGCTGCGCGGGCACGCACGCGTGATCCCCCTACTTCTGAAGGACGTTCAGGAACGTCCTATCAGAAGTAGAAGGCTCCCACCCGGCCGTATATGTGCAGTGGCCGGGTGGGAAGTAGTTAAACATGTCTATTTTATACAGTAGTTTTTCCAGTGTGGTTATTGTAAACACTAGTGAAAATAATTTGTTAAAATTGGATTAAGAGCATTTTATATTTAGAGCATTGCTGTAAGAAACCATGAATCAGACTGAGATAGAAGTACAGTTAAATCACACTTGTTTAATAATAATAAAAAAAAGGTAAACAGAGTAAACGTGGTCAAAATATAGCCAGAGTTTAGGAACCGGAATGGATAGTCAGACAAGCCAAGGGGAAGGCAGAGATCATCTGGACTGGATGGCTTAAGTAGGCAGGACTGACGAGCAGGATCATCAACAGGTGAGTCACTGTGGAGAGATAGGAGCTGGCAATTAGCCAACAGCTGAGCGCCAGTGAGTGGCCAGCTCAGAGAAGGAAGAGCTGGGCCCAGCCCTGACAATTGCTTTTAGTTGACCTATTATTAAGGAAAAAGGTTTATATTTATATGTGAATGACCAGTCTTATATGTAGTTTTACAATTTTTTTAAAAAAATTATGGTTATTGCTAGAATCTGTTTGTTACAGTATAACTCCAGGCAGATATAAAACACAAATGAATGCAGCTCTGTAATTATTAATGTATCATTAAGTCGCTGAGGCCCATATACTGCAAATGGGTATTTATTATTTTATAAGATGGAATAACCACACTGAAAGCTTTCTCTAGTGTCAAGTCTACATGTCTATAAAACAATCCCCAAAAATATGGAAGAGCAAGCATGTGTGTGCTTTGTGCCTGCTTTTCCCCTGTGCTG
Source organism: Lithobates sylvaticus (assembly GCA_028564925.1). NCBI lineage: Eukaryota > Metazoa > Chordata > Amphibia > Anura > Ranidae > Lithobates > Lithobates sylvaticus. Next base: position 232,226,538 of record CM053028.1, on the reverse strand, counting down.
TGGAGTAAATGTGATCCCCTACTCACCCCATCCTCCCTTCTGGCAGTAGCTTCAGCGATACAGAGAGGACAGGTCAAGTCTCCCGCTTATCACACTGGGATTTGTGGTTCTCAAGAGGCATAGTACAGTGCAAATGGATGGGGCTGTGAACTACAATACTCAGTATTCCATGCAGGCAGAGAGGGAGAGCAGAGTGATTTTCCTGGGGTTTTACTGAAGCAGGGGTCTTTTGCCAAGGAATGCAGAGCACTGTGGACCTACCTGCTGCTTGAACCTGCCAGGGCTGCACCAGAGAGACAGACATGGAGGGCTGCTACAGAAGGGGACTGGGGCTGTGTGCTGTGTCCATAGATGCTGAAAACAGAGCTATTCATAGACTCTTGTGATGCAGACTGTGGGGTACAGACCTGCTGCTCCTACCTGTTTGTGCCCACCTTCAGAGAGAGTGAACCTGAAAGAGTTGAGAGACTGAGCCAGCGAGAGTTGTCGTGGGAGCAGAGCTGGAGGGACCCATTGCCATGTGTGCCTACAGTCATTGAAGGTCTCATAGTGAAGACGGAGCCTTCTGGGACAACTGACCCTCAAGCATATGGGACCAGATCAATTGCATACCAGGAGTAATAAGTGGAACAACCAAGTTTAATCCCTTTCTGCCCACATTTAATGCCCAAAACTGCGCCCTAATTAGCAGCTCATCAGCCATCCAATGTGTATAGTTTTAAAGGGACAGCATCATGTGCACCACCTTACAGATGGGCCCCAATGATAGCAGGTTTAGTACTGCTAAATAAGCACCAGGTACTGGAAGCTGCTGCTGTTCACATATGTCGACAGCTGCTGATAGCCAATGTCAGAATACAATAGCCAAGCATGGGGGCTAAGTTAATGCATAACATAACCCATGAGCACTAACACAGCCTCACTGTGTGAACAGGCCCTGGGGGGAATCTCAGAATGTCAGGTCCAAATAATATAATACATTTAGGCTACATCCAAACCTGTGTTTCTGCCCAACACCAGTTAAATGCAAGAAAATCAGCAGGGGGGGTCTCGGCAATTAGCTTCAGGAGGCAGCCCCATTGAAAGCAATTGGGGGCTGCCAGCACCCACAGATAATTGCAGCCACTTGCATGTAATCGCCAAGCAGTAATTACCTGTGAGTGATTGCCTATGGACACAGATTGTCTGCATCCAGGGCCGATCACTCACAGGTAATTGCCGCAAAAAGAGTACATGCAAATGGCTGCAATTAGCTGCGGGAACCTGCCATTTCTTCCAGGACCCCCACTGATTTTCTCACACATAATCGCTGTCAGGCAAAAACGCAGGTGTGAATGTGGCCTATAGTTTGCTTGGTAAAACAGCAGAACGCTTTTTGTGGCTCCTGGTCACTTCCTCAGACTGGGTGTAACATATCTTAATGTATCATATGTACGTTACATAAGACACGTTCTCATGTTTTATCAAGCAAAAGAGTAAATATATTTTATTACTTGGGCCTGAGATTCTGAAATTCTTTAAGCTTTTACAACCATTACGACACAGAGTGACTTGGCAAAAGAAGCCGATCGGGGGGGTTGTCTTTTGAGCTGTTGTATTAACCACTCCACATAACACCAAGATACAGAGGATGAAGGTCTGGCCCTCCCAGTGCATTAAGTACGACCACCATTCAAGACCTAAAGTCTGCCTGGAGACACATACACATATTCTCTGCAGGCTTCTACCCAACTTGTGAATAATTCACATGGTTACGGTACTTGCAATCTCTTTCTAAGTTTCTTGTTTAACCTATCCACAACCCATGAAGAGCTCCTACACCAGAAGACTACACCAGAAGAGCTCCTCCAGCTCCCCCTATTCTTTCTTGTGTTTTAAAGTCTCCCCTTTTTCTAGAGCAATCTAGGTGATCCCAAAATATTTTCTTACTTGAAAACATGCTACATTTTTTCTTCAATTGCTGTTGATAACAAGGATCCTAGGAGGGGATATGAATTTAAAAGCTGAAACTTATGTTATTGCTAAATGCAGATTTTTTGGTTTTCTCTAGTTTTGTAAATCAGCCCAAATGACTGCTTTTTCCCACAGTATATGCCTGTAGCTGATTTTCTATGTAGTACCCAAATTACTTAGACAGCTGAAAAGATCCCCCTGTATTGAGGCTGCATGCACGTTTTTTTTTTGCATTTTATATGCATTTTGGCATGCATCTGAGGCATTAGACTTTTTAAAAAATTATTTTTAGCTAATGCAAATATAGTTGCTAGGGGAAAAATGTACAATATGTTCACACATTTTTTTCAGGCACTCCCATTGAAGTCTATTGGGACCAAAAACACTTGAAGTTTGTAGCTTATGTACCTTTTTGAGCTGCATAGTTCGGGCGACACTTGAGTTACAATGTGCTCAGATGTGAATGGGGCCTGCTTGACACCAGGTAGATATCTGTTTAAAATAAAGTATTAAATGTACGTAAAAAAACAAAAAGTGCAAGTACATGAATTTGGCTTAGTAACAGACTCTTGGTACCCCCTGTACAGTAGACCAATGAAGGGAGCGACATCACTAGGGACCAGTCAGGTGTACTGCAATGCAGTTGTGCTGGCAGTAAACACGTAAACAGGAGAAGGCAGAATGAGTAGGAGGATGAGCCTATCAGTTTACTGCTTCTCCATTACTGTCCAATCACAAGTTGAGGGAAGGGAGGTGAGCTAGCTAAACCGTTTTAACTGTAGTAGAGAAATAGCAAGTGACCAATCTGGCTTTGCTTTCAAGTATAGCTAGATAAAGTTCCGGACTGAGTTTACCGATTTTTGTTAGCAGTTAAAACAGTTTCAATAAATGTATTTCTACTGTTTATTTAGCTGCTTGCTTTGAGTGCAGCCTTAACTTCATCAAGTGGCAAAAAATACATTTAGCATAAAGCATAAAGTCAATGATAAGATGGGGCATGCGGCAAAAATGAGCAGATTGAGCTCCCGCGACTTAAAAATAAGACAACCTAATAGGTTCTCTTGAGAGAATATTTTTTTAAGCCAAAATCCATTATCTGCTATTTAATCTTTGGGGTTATCATAAATTCCTCTTACTTTTGCAAGACCTTGAAATTATTCTGCAACGTCATTAGTAACAGAGAAGCTAAACATCTCTGAATGTGAGTGATAAGGGCTTACGTTAGTACTTGACTCATGCTTTCATCCACTGTGCACATTACTTTCTGAGAGAAATCCAGTCTCCGATAAATGACGTTAACAGGACTGTGGCTAGGAGCCAATGCACAGATTTCAATGTTACGAGAATGGGTGCACTAAGACAGTAAACTAAACAAAGCATATTTGCTATTGCAAAATATCACTTTCATAATTGATTTTTCACAAACAAAAGAAAGAAATCTGTTGCTGCTATGCCAGTTATTAGAATAAATTGCATTGCTCAGAGGCTGTTTAATATTGATATTATTATTCAGTATAGTATACTGTAGCTACAATAAAGTTCAATAGAGGAGGGTTCAGAGGGCCCTGCTTGTCAGAGCTTACAATCTATTTTTGTTTATGTAATGCCCACTCTTGTCTATTGTGGTGATGCATATACTGTATACATGCTATCATTTCTGCATATACTAATGTATAATATTTTAGGTACTATTGCTTCCAGGATGGCTGTAGACCAAGGATGTCAAACTCAATTTCATCACGGGCCTCATCAGCAGTATGGTTGCCCTCAACTGACAGCAGAGAATGAGAACCGGAGGTGGCAGATCGGGGTTCTGACATTTTCCGGCTGCAAAACTGGGTGTGAGTAACACATGTGCCTGATCATCAGTGCAGCCCCATCAGTGCCACCTATCAGCGCCGTATATTAATGCCTCCTCATCAGTGCCATCTATCAGTGCCCATAAGTGCCGCCTTATCAGTGCCCATCAGTGCCGCCTCATCAGCACACATCAGTGAAGAAGAAAAATTACTTATTTGCAAAATTTTATAACAGAAACGTTTTTTTTGTAATTTTTTTTGTTTGTTTAGCAAAAAATTAATAACTCAGTGGTGTCTAAATACCACCAAAAGAAAGATCGATCTATGCAAAAAAAGCTATGAGGAATGATTAGAGGAACTGAATTTATTCCCTCGTGAGAAGAGGAGATTAAGGGGGATATGATCAACATGTACACATACAAGTGGTCCATATAGTGAACTTGGTGTTGCATTATTCACTGTAAGGTCATCACAGAGGACAAGGGGGCACTCTTTACATCTGGAGGAAAAGAGATTTCATCTCCAAATACGAAAAGGCTTCTTCACAGTTTTAAAAATGTGGAATAGACTCCCTCAACAGCTAGTTCTGTCCAGGTCAGTAGATTGTTTTAAAAAAGGCCTGGATTCTTTCCTAAATGCACAAAATATAACTAGCTGCTAATATTTATAGGTAAAGTTGACCTGGGGAATATCTGATTGCCTTGGCATCAGAAAGGTTTTTTTTTTTCCCCACTGGGGCAAATTGGATCATGCTTTATTGTTTTTTTTTTTTTTGCCTTCCTCTGGATCAACTGTGTGTATAGAATTGTGTACATAGAGGTTTTCAATTTGTGTGTTTTTTCAGTTGAACTGGATGAACTTGTGTCTTTTTTCAAACAGATTAACTATGTAACTATATTTCTTTAAAGTTCTTTAGGGGACACATGATAAATTCTGAGATAAGAGGTTTTTACTGCTGCCTACCGCTACCGATACTAGCAAACAAATCTGTTAGTCAGCAAGATATATCCCATTGCATTCTCATCATGATTTAGTTTTATGCTAGTGTCTTAGGAAAATGAACATCCCCCTTCTTCTCAGAAAACCTTTTACACTGTTTTTTTTTTTCAAGATTCCTATTATCTTCAGTGAAGGTGCTTCGCTTATTGCAAAGCCAGAGGGCTAATTTCTTGCAATTTTCTGGATCAGCTGATTCTCAGCACAGCCATGTTGAAAATGTAGAGCCACCCTGTAATCTAACCCTAGGACACTGAGCATTGCTTAGGGTGCTCTCCATACACCAGGTGTCCTGTGTGAGTCTGACGCAGAGTGGCTAGTGGACCATGAAACTCCTTAGTTAGTGTGTATGCCAAATGGAGAAGGCATGTTCTGCGCTAATACTTTCCAGCTATGGATGACATAGAGCACCTTCCAGACCACCACAGCGGTTGGTCACAGGGCCTTGACTTTTTGGACCTTGTCCTTAATATACTTTTCTCTCCAGCTGTGCCACCATAAGGGTTATTGTCCAGAGCACAAGAGACATGTGTGGTTTGTTTCGTTCCGAATTGAAATTTGTACACATTTTTTGTTATTCGGAAATTCGAATGTATCTGAATTTCAATAGTAACAAATTTTAACAAATCCTAAAGGACAAAAAAAATTTCAGACGAAATTCAAATCAGATTCGAATTTCCAAATACAATAAAATAGAATCCAAAAATAAAGTAATAGAATAAAAAATAATATAATATAATAGAAAAGAATAGAATAGAATAAAAAGAAAATAGATAGAACAGAAAATAAAGGAATAGAATAGAAAATAAAGGAATAGAAACGAATAGAGTAAAACAGAACAAAATGGAATAGAAAATAAAAGAACAGAATAAAATAGAATAGAAAATAATTGAATTTGAATTTGAGAACCAAAATGAGTACCTCATACTCATGCACCTGCTGATGAAAATTTTTTGGTCATTCTTCTTTTCTAAAAATGTTGTCTCTAGGTCAGGTGTACCACTAGTGCCCCATCAACATTTGTCCCAGTGTACCTGTGCCCAAAAACATCTGTAGTAGTAGTAGTAGTAGTGTGTGTCCAATTGTGTCCAATTAACATCTGTCATAACTTACCAGTGCAACTAATCAGCTGTCACAGCAGGCATGTTCCAGTGAACAAAAACATCTGTACGAACAGTGTCCCATCCCATCAACACCTGTCTCAGTGTGTACACACCAAAACATCTGTCACACCAAGTGTACCATTGCACAAAACCTCTCTAATACAGGGGGTCCCCGAGTTACGAATTCGTTAGGGACTGTCCTCCTGTTCTTAAATCAGAAATGTTTGTAAGTCGGCCGCGCATGCGCAGACCGACAATTACGGACATTTCCGATGTTCCGTCGAATGCCGTTCTGCGCATGCGCGGCAAATTACAGACATTTCCGATGTTTGCTGTCATTTTCCGAGGCTCCGTCTGGCCGCGCATGCGCAGAATGGCAGAAGGTCCACGGAAAATGGCAGTAGGAGATGTTCGTAGGTCGGGCGTTCGTAAGTCGGGAACCCCCTGTACTAGTGTCCCAGCAACATCCGATGTGAAAGCTGAAAAATGGCCTGGACAGGAAAGAATTGTTGAGTATTCAAGTGCCTAAATTTAACATATATGCGCATTGTACAAAGGCTACCTGAGCTGAGCTGAGCTGAGCAATTCAATATTCGAAATCTTACTAATTCCAATCGATTTGAATTTGAAAACAAAATCATAATGAGCACATCATACTCCTGCTGATGAAAAAAACGATGGCCATTCTTCCTTTACAATGTACATGTGCCCAAAAACATCTGTAGTAGTAGTAGTGTGTGTCCATTCAACATCTGTCAGAGCTTACCAGTGCAACCAAGCAGCTGTCAAAGTAGGCATGTTCCAGTGTACAAAAACATCTGTACGACTAGTGTCCCATCAACATGTGTCTCAGTGTGTACCAGCGCACACCAAAACATCTGTCACACACAGATTCAGTTGAAATGTTTTTGAATGCGGTTGAAATGTCTTTGAATGTGGCTGGATTCAGAAATTCAAATTTGAATAAGAATAAACGAAACAAAACTAATTACAAGAATGAATTAAACAAATTTAACGAGATTAGTTAAATACTGATTCGAAACTAAACAAAATTAAACAATTAGTTTTGTTTTGCACATGTCTAGAGCACAACCAGGGAAGCCTCAAAAGCCCCCAGCCTACCCAGTTCTCTAGCAACTAAAACCTGTTTTTATGGTGACTAGGCAAATCCAGGTCAGTTATTCACTCTACCCAAGCGTTATGCCCAGCAATTCCCTCGTGAGGGTATACTGGAACCTAATCCAGATAAGTTACTCACTCCACCAAAGCATTATGCACAGAAATACCCTTGTGAGGGTATACTGGATTTCATTATCCATTTAGTGCTGGACCTCTCCATTGCCAGTTTATCCCACCTAGATTCAGTTGGACAGTGCCAAAGCAGTGGCATTTGTCACCCATATGGAAAGAACTAGAAGTTTCATAGCTCAAAGAGAGGCTAACCAAATTCTGCTTTGGGTGGAACTTGACATTGCAGCCCAGTACACACATTTCAGGTTTGGAAGATAGGTAGGTGGACTTTCATGGTCATCAACATCTGGACTCCAAAGAGTGGTGTCTTCACATGGAGGTGTTTGAAAACCCCTATTGCAAGCGGTGAACAAAAGATGTGGACATATTCAATAAAAATTGAGAAGGTTTGTCTCCAGGTGCAAAGACCTTCCAGCCATAGCAGTGGATTCCCTAATGACCAGTTCAACCTGGCCTAAACCTTCCACCATCTGAAACCCCTTCCTCTACTGCTTCACAGAATCAAAACTGAAATCATCCCAATAATATACCGTATATACTCGAGTATAGGCCGACCCGAATATAAGCCGAGGCACCTAATTTTACCACAAACAACTGAGAAAACTTATTGACTCGAGTATAAGCCTAGGGTGAGAAATGCGCAGCTACTGTAAGTGGAAAAGAGGGTCAACGATGCCCATTTGCAGCCTCACTGTGCCCATGCAGATGGACACAGTTGACCGATTTGGGGCCCTGTATCTCAGGGTCACTTAGTGCTAGGAACCCCATCTTTAGATATGTTGTAGTGCTAATTCCACTGGGTTGGAATACAACATTTGGGGTTCCTAGCACCAAGTGTCCCTGAGATATGGGGCCCCAAATTCGGGTCAGAAAATCTCAAGCACTTTTCTGCAGCAGAGAATGACATTTTCTGAACCGACTTTGGGGCCCTGTATCTCGGGGCCACTTAGGGCTAGGAACCCCATATTTGGATATGTTATAGTGTTAGGTCCACTGGGTTGGCACACCAAATTTGGGACTACCCAAGTGGCCCCGAGATACGGGGCCCCAAAGTCGGGTCGGAATTTTTTTTTTTTTTGCTGCAGAAAAGTGCTTGACTCGAGTATAAGCCGAGGGGGGCACTTTCAGCACAAAAAAATGTGCTGAAAAACTCGGCTTATACTCGAGTATATACGGTACTCACTGCACCTAAATAGACCAAGCAGATGTGGTAGTCCAACCACATCAGACTCTTGGCAGACTCACCATGTGCTCTCTCAGATCAGCCGGATCTTCTATCCCAAGGACCAGTTCATCACTTTATAACTTTTTATATCTGGCAGCCTTGTTTGCTAGTGTCAAATCTCCTGTAGTCAGCTGTAGCACTAGCAGGGTGACCCCGTGCTGCTCTGTAAAATGGTGGTTTACACCAGATTTTGGGAAAAGCAGGCAACTAATAGCTCAGGTGTGTGTTGGCTTCATATTTGAGCCAGAGATGGAGTTCAGGGCCCCACCCTCCTCAGGGAGGTCAATGTCTCTATTGGGAGCCGTGTGAGATGCCGCCAGGTATCTAGGTCCAGGAGGGACAAGAGAAAAAGTCATAGAGGGATAAGAGAGAGTCTACATGGGACAGAATCAGCAAGGGAGCCTGAAGGATAGTCCAGGAGGGACAAGCGCAGCTAGGGAGCTAAGGTACAGCATGTGCGCATAAACACTGGGATGTGTTTGATGGTCAGGAAGACAAAAGGGTGTTTGATGGTCAGGATGGCCATGCAAAGGTACTGCAGAGGTAAGAAAGCTGCCACAAGAGAGCCAGGAGGCTGAATGTTATGTCTTTGGAGTGATGGTGAAAACCCCCTGCGTGGGAAGAACTATCTGTATGAACTTTGACTTGCTTTTAAATGAAAGTGGGCTGCAAACCCCTAAAAATACAGTTTGGGACTCGTGCAACTCATTGTAAATGCACCTAAGAGATAAGTATAATCCTCTTATCTCAGCATGTGTCTCCAAATAAAAAAAACTAAAAAAAAAAAAAAAAAAAAGATTTTACGATACAAAATCCTGTTATTTTATGGATATAATTTTGAACTGACATCTGTTAGTCTTGTTTCTCTTAGGTTTTTGCAATTTTAATGTAGCTCAGATGGTTTGAAGCTTTCTAATATAATAATGCAGTTTGACCTAGTGTCCAGCTCTACCACCTCCCACCCACATACGAAAAATATGACATAGTCTTTATTTCTGGCTTGGAATAGCCTGGAATGTAATCAGTGCTCTTGCTGCAGGAAACAGGTCTTCCTCCAACAGGATACATGGGATGGACACTGGAGACAGCAGGTCGAGAACAGCCAATTTTCTAGCAAAGAAACAAATGACTGAACAAAAAAAAAGAAGTAATAAATCTGATGCCTAATTTAGGATGTCATTTGCTTCCTGGTAATAGATATTTGGATGCTTTTTCCACCTATATCAGCTTTATCATTATTGTGTCGAGAACACAGCTTGCAGGGCTATAGTCTAATTATGATGTAACTTTTGAAACTGTCTCTATTTTTACTCTTTTGTTTCGTATTAGGCTGCAGAAGAAAAATGCAGCCAATTTTTCAGGTGTAACTGATACATGAGGCTCGGTGCATAAACATTATAATAAATACCACACAAAATATGGCATGGCTTTCCATGGCAGCTTTTGCACAATTGTTTAATTGTCTTTTGTTTTTACATGTATTACATGTTGTAAGATATTTTGAAAGATCATTTTATCCCCTAAAATTACAATATGGGTTGTTTTAACCTTGACAGAACACAGCACACATAATGAGGTATAAGCACCTTGCGGTCCAAAAATACCCCAGGCCAGCAAGGCCAGTATGTAGGCTTTCCCAGGGAGACCTTCCATGCTGTCCAGATGGCAGTGCTGGAGAGAAAGTAAGTATTGCAGCAGCAGATTCCTTTTTTATTTTCACACATGCTACAAAATGTTTTTTTTAAGGTATATTTGTGTTTTAAAGTGACTCTCTCGCAAAAATGTAACTTTAAGGGATCATTCACACGTGTTGACTATGAAGAATTAAGCAATGCTCAGTAACGCAATTATAGCATTAGGGTGTGTAGTTGACATGTTTTTGCTGTGTTTTCGAAGCATTGAAAAATCTTCAAGTATGCTTGATAAATGCCAATAAAAGTGTTGCTTTTCTAGGGGGGAAAGCTTTAGGCCCCTTTCACACCTGCGGACCGTTCAGATCCGCCTGTCAATTTTTCAGGCGGATCTGAACGGACACTCCATGTACCTCTATGGAGCGTCGAATGTCAGCGGAGACATGTACGCTGACATCCGATCAGCCCCGATCCGATCCTCTCTGCTAAAACCAAATGGATCCAAACCCTATTTTTCATCCGTCTGGTGGATCGGATCGGATGAAAACGGACAGGGGAGGTGGACTTGTCATCCGCCGGCTCAGCGGGGATCAACGGAGCGATCCCCGCTGAGCTATTTACGGGCTCAATGCGGACAGCCCCTTGTGAAATATAATGCTCAATGCCTCTGCTCAACTCAGTATTGTTGACTGGCTTGCTGCTTTTGCCTACACATGGCTGCTCTGTGCAAACAGGAAGAGGCTGGAGCTGCTCTGTCCTAGTTCTCTATTATTTCCAAGTGTATTCTGGATTACAGGAGCCTCCACTGCCTTTCCCCCGGTGCCCAGTTAACACTTTATAAATGCTTCACAAACATGCCATAAATGCTGTAGGTGCTCATTTGTGATTACAAAAAATTACCAATGAAATCAAAGAAAGCAGGTGACAAGCATCGATGCCTCATGGAAACAACATGCTGGTTAACCACTAGCCGACCAGCCGCCGCAGGTATACCGCGGCAGGTTGGTTCGGCTGGGCAAATCGCTGTGGCTGTACGTCGCTGCTTTAAGACGTGACAGCAGGCACGTGTCCCCCGAGCTGATGCGCGTGCTCATTGGGCGCGATGAACGCCAGGCACCCGCAATCGCTCTATGTATGTAAACAGAAAATGCAGCGCTGGATAGTGGAAAAACTGTAAATTACCAGTTAACGTGACCCAAATTAATTGGTGAAAATAATAATAATTCAAACAAAATGCATAATCGGTTAATATGAATAACCCAAAATAATTAGTGAAATAAATGTTCAAACAAAGTTCATACTCAATCTATGAAAAAAACCCCAGATGGGGGAAGTGAATAAATGAATACTCAAATGAAGTTCATATGTGAATACAAAAAATTCCGAAAAATCCAAAGTGATTAAAAAATGAACAAATGAATTCATAAAAGTTCCTGTGAAATCAATCAAAAATGTAGGCGTTGATAGTAGTGCAGCCCATCACCACAGAGATAAAGTAGAAGGAGGGGAGGCTTACCAGAAAGCCAGCGACCGCCCTTATTCAGGGGGGTCAAACTGAGCTTAAGATGAACAGCCTTGGTGCTGTTGGGGATATCCCACGTCCGAATCGATATCCGACGGCAACGGGTCTCCTCCCGAATGGTGGCTGTTCACCGAAAATCCTCGTGCGTCACTGGCAGTGTAACGGCCGGATGGATCAAGTGGATGATATAGATGGAAAACAAAAGGGGACTCGAATAGTGTAGACGTTTCCAGTGGGTTTATTGAATTAGCCACAATAGCATAACAAAAAAATATCGAAAAAACCTTGCAAGGTAATGGCGGCTCCGTTCGGTCTATGGGACAATACTCGCGCATGCGCAGTACGATCGTACGTAACGAACCCTACGGCGTTTCGTCACAACTGACGTCATCAGGGGTACGTACGAACGCAAGCGCACGCGCCTTTTATAGCAGTCAGCGTTCGTCAAAACGCTGCGCTATTGGCGGTTGCCATAGACACAAGGGAGCAAACAATAACAGGAAGTACTCGCCGGCGGGGGCCTGACACTCCCCCAGCGGTAGAGATTGACACATGTGTAGACCACTAGACGGCCTCCAGATTTATCAGGTTAAATTAGAGCCATCTTGTGGTGGAACAATGACAGTACCTCAATGTTTACTAAAGGCTACTGAATATAACATGCATAGGCTAAACATATATATGTAAATAAATATAAAAATATAACAATTAAGAAGTTACATGCATTCCAATTGAAGCAATACTTTCATAAATGTTTTGTTTAAAAAAAGGAGAAAGTCCGGAGAATCAAGTTTGTAAACTTAAGTACAGTAAAATTGGAAATTAAAAGTTAAAAATTAAAAATTAAAAATACCCTTCAGAGATAAGCAGAAAAACATCTGCACATTACTGCTACCCATACGGCCTCTTGGGCATTTTAATAGCTCTAATATTAAGCAGTAGATGCTCAATCCCTTACAGTGTTCAAATCAGAAGATGAGAAGCTGTTAGGTAGATAGGGGGTGAGGTATTAGGAGTACATATCAACCCACTATCATCTCGTCACCCGTCCTTTTAAGAGAGGTGAACTGATGGGGTATTGGCATGTTTAAAATGAACAATATCTTATCACCGCGAATAAGAATTAAAACATATCCCCTGAGGTCCATGTGAAAAAGACAAAAACTCACAGTAGATATGGTAAGGGAGAAATGATGAGGGGGACATCAACCGTTATTGATAAAACAGTTGATGTCCCACTCAACATTGAGGCCATTCGGAATATGGCACCCCAACCTGTATATCCAATTGGTCTCGGAGCGGGAGATCACCCTCTTGCCATTGCTCCCTCGCCAATGGGGGATATACTTTTCCAAAGCAATGAAAGTTGTCCCTCTAGGGTCTCGGTTATGCACAAGGTCATAATGTTTAGAAACATTGTGTTTATCAAAACCCCTACATATATTGGCAATATGTTCCCCCAATCTGATGTGTAACTTTCGAGTCGTTCGGCCCACATATTCCAACCCACAAGGACACCTCAGAAGGTATATCACACATTTTGTGGTGCAAGTAATGAAGGACTTAATGGGGTATGTGACTCCAGTTCCTGTGGATGTGAATTCCGTGAGTCGCCTATCCCTTAAGGTATTGATCCCACATACCTTACATTTCCGACAAGGGAAAAAACCCCTGAGGTCCCCAAAAAATATGGGGCGGGTCGGGGGGTCAGGTACATTAGGGGCGATGGAGTGTCTAAGATTAGATGAACCTCTGAATAATACCCGTGGGTTCTCCGACAGTAGGGGCCCTAGAAGACGGTCATTTTTTAGCACCGGCCAATGCCTTTTTATAATTCGCTTGATGGCCCAGTGCTGGCTGGAATATGTCGTAAGGAAGGCTAAGCCAAAATCCTCACGATTTTCAACCTGTGGGGGTCTATCTTGCAAGAGATCTTGACGGTCTCTCAATCCCACCTCAGTAATCAAACAATCAATAACATCACCATTGTAGCCCTTATTTAAGAACCTGGATTTTAGAACCAAAGCTTCTTTATGAAACTCCTCAATGTTTGAACAATTCCGTCTCAAACGTAGGAATTGTCCCTTAGGGACCGCTGAGAGCCAGGACTTATGATGACATGAGTCTACAGGGATATACCCATTTCTGTCAGTAGATTTAAAGAAGGTAGAGGTGGTAATCCTTCCATCTACGATGTTAATATTTAGGTCCAAGAAGTGTATCTGAGTGGGACTGCTTTCGTGACTGAGTACAATACCCCTGTCATTGTTATTAAGAAAAGACAAGAAAGTGGTTACCGACTCAGCATCACCATCCCAGATGCACAAAATGTCGTCGATGAAACGCCTCCATAGAACTAAATGGGGGGACCTATCCTGCAAAACCACCTCCTCTTCCCATTTGGCCATGAAGAGATTGGCCATACTTGGGGCGAACTTCGCCCCCATGGCCACTCCCTTAATCTGCAGATAGTGCTTGCCACCATACCAGAAATGATTGTGCCCCATCGAGAAGTCGAGTAGCTCCATCACGAAGTTAGACTGCGTGATGGAGATACTCGAGTCCCGATAGAGGAAGTGTCTTACAGCTTCATGACCCAACTTATGGGATATAGCTGTATAGAGCGAAGCGACATCGGCAGTGATTAGCATATATGTCGGCTTCCACTCTATCCCATCCAACAAGTTAAGGACATGTTTGGTGTCCCTAAGGTATGACGGAGTACCCACCACCAGTGGTTGCAAATAGTGGTCTATGTACTTGCCAATACGCGAAGTAATAGAATCTATACCACTGATGATGGGTCTGCCAGGTGGGTTATCCAAAGTTTTGTGAATTTTGGGCAGAATATACATAACCGGCAGCCTGGGGGCAAGGGGAACTAGATGTTCTTTTTCTTTTTTGTTTAGAATACCTAGGTTATGGCCCTTTTCAACCAAGAGTTTTAGCTCTCGCTTGTATGGGACTGTGGGGTCACCAATTAAAGGGGAGTAGGTGTTGGCATCCGAAAGGATTCTCAACATCTCTCCCGAATAGGAGTCCTTGTCTTGAATAACAATGGCTCCCCCCTTGTCGGCCGGTCGTACCACTATATCCTTTCTTTGGCAAAGTGTTTCCATTCCCACCTTGATATCTAATTGCAATCGCTCGCGACAGAGCGAGAACTGGGATCTGTGTGTGTAAACACAAAAATCTCGGTTCTCTCAGGGAAGAGGAGAAAGATTGTGTGTTCATACTAAGTATGAACACCGATCTCTCTCCTCCCCTAGTCAGTCCCATCCCCCCTACAGTTAGAACACACCACAGTTAACCCCTTGATCGCCCCCTAGTGTTAACCCCTTCCCTGCCAATGTCATTTATACAGTAATCAATGGCTATTTTTAGCTCTGATCGCTGTATAAATAGTGTCAATCGTTTTCCGATCTGACCGCCGCAATATCGAAGTCCTGATAAAAATCGCAGATCGCTGCCATTATTACTAGTAAAAAAAATAAAAATAATAAAAATGACATAAATCTATCTACTATTTTCTAGACGCTATAACTTTTGCGCAAACCAATCAATATACTGTTATTGTGATTTTTTTTTTTACCAAAAATATGTAGAAGAATACATATCGACCTAAACTGAGGAAAAAATTAGTTTTTGTTTTTTAATTGGGATATTTATTATAGCAAAAACTACAAAATATTCGCTCCTGTGTGTACAGCATTGAGAGATAATGTGAAGAAGAGAATACTTAACTCTTCTGTTGTCTGTTGATGAAAAGGAATTGTCTTTTAAAGTTTCTTCAGTATGTGTCACTTCTGGGATTGTTGATTTCCTTTCTCCCACACTGCCCTCAGTGGATCCCCCCGCCATCCCCTAAGTCCCTACTTTGTCCTGTAGCAACATAGGAGAAGGAACTACTAAGCATTGCGGGGAAAAAACATATGGTCACTCCCAGAGGTGTCGGTTTCACAAGAAATGTAAGATGATGATTCCTCTTCATCAAAGAGGTGTTGGTAGGTGCAGTGGTAAGTATTTTTCTCCTCTCTTTTGAAAATTCAACTCTGGTCTAGAAGAAGAAAATTGCAATGGGGCACCTTAAAAGGGTAAAATGCTCGTCCCCTCCTCTCTCTGGCACTCCAGGCTGTGGGGGGTTCCTCAGCATCATCACTTACAATGCAGGGCTATTAACCCAGGGTTGTAAATGGAGGAGGCAAGAGTGCTACCCCAGCCTGGAGAACCTTACTGAGAAGGCTTTGGGGAACTGGTTTCACCTTTGGAGGGACCCTGATGGAGCAAGGAATAAGGTATTACACCTTATACCTCGAGCTCTGAGCAGGAATGAACATTTAACCCTTGCAGTGAGGGTGGGCACTGTAAGGGTAGCTCTTTCTTGTGCCTGGGCTTTAACAGATAAATCTCCTATTTGTTGCATTTTTGTGACCAAGTAATGTTGAATTACTAATTTTTATCAAATTCATTTCTGTATATTGTATATGATATCAGTTGATTGCCCCCTTTAAAGTATCGTGCATTTATGACCAAAGTGATTCTAGTCAGAAGAGGTAAATTTTCCCTCCACATGCCATGAGTGTATAGATACAGTGTAGCTTTTCATCTCTCTGTACCACTTGATATTAATTGGCAGAATTTTTTTTTTTCCTTTAACAAAGCAGTGTATGTGAAACACTGTTTTGTCAGGCTATGTTTGCACTTTTTGTTTTTTGCAAGTTGTAGGGTAACTGTGCCATACAGGTGCTTCTTTGAGGCAGGGTGGCACATTTTGTGCCCCCCTGATTTTTATTACGAGGGTGCTTGAAAATGAATTTACATGCATTTTTTAGGCACTCTCACTTGAAAGCTAAGGGGCCAAAACTGCCCAAATCTGCCTGAAAGGAAGCTCCTGTACTTTTTTTTAATAACAGGTGCCTGGGCACTCAAATTTGAACAGTTGCCATTTAAAACAATGGGATTTTTAAAGTTAAACATTTTGTAGCATTAAGCTTCGAAGTGCTCAGTTGTGAATAGGGCCTTAATAGAGAAGTATGGCAAAAGCTCTGTAGGCCATACTTCTCGTGTGGGTCACAGGAGTGCACTTATTTCTGCACTTCTGTGACCCATACCCCACTGGGCCCCTTCACACTACTACATTAGTGTGTTGCACAGCTATGCATTTTAAATGGAACCTATATCCTGTGGGTTTGGTCCTGAATGCAGGAGTTTTGGTGCACTTTCAGTGCACCACACCTGCAGGATATGATTGAAGTTTATGGCAAAGCACAGCTAACCTGCAGGAATATTGCAGGTGCACTAGGCTGCACTCGCTGTGCAGGTAAACCGAAGCACATCAGTGTGAAAGCAGCCTTATAGGGGGCTCAGGACAGCAAGGGATTGTTTACATTTGTGGTTAGGGAGTGGTAAAATGCCATAGTTGAGACGTGTTTTTGCTACAACCCCCTCCCCCCAAACTACTGGTGTAGCATCAGGGGTCACAATCACGACCTTGCCCCATGCTCCAGGAGGTCCATGCAGCCTCCTTGTCACATTCTCTATTACACTTAGACAGGAGGGCCAGCATATACAGGAACCGATCCTCTTCATTTTCTTCCTGCAACCGCTGAAAACTGGCTTCTCCACCTCTCCCTTCCACTGGCATTCAGCATCTGCAGGAGGAAAATGTTTAAATGTTCATTGTGGCCCTCGACCAGTTACCAAATCACTTAAGTGGCCCTCTCTCTTCAAAAGGTGGATAACCCGTGGCTTGGACTCTACTGTAAGTATCAGAGCAAACTTTATTTTCCTACATGTTTTGTGAGAACAGCCTTTACTGTTCTATGTTGCAATATAGATTTTTATTCAGTAATGAATATATTAACTGAACATAAAATTAGGGAAATGAATGGTTGTTATATTCTCTTCGTTTTTGAATACACATTCAGATTTCACCCTGTTAATGGGCCACACTTCATACAAAATCTCTATTCTAGAAAACACACAATTTTCTTAGAAATAATTATTTTACATAAAACGGTAGAATTGCTTTTCAGATTCTTAGAATCATGTCAAGAGCTTTTCACCTCATCTTGTTTTCTAAGGTTACCTTGACCTTAATGATGATTGGTTACAAATAAAACACGTACCGAATTTCACAAACTGTGACCAAGAAAAAGCCAATGATGCCTGCTGGATGTAGCATTTGGGCAAACTGAGCTAATTTTTTTATGGTGCACAAATGCATTCTTGGGTTTATTCTCATTAACATTTTAACTAATGAAAGGTACTTCACAAATGCAAAGCATAAAGGTTGTCAGGTAATTTCTTGTTTTCTGCAGTGCTAGCTTATGTCAAATGTACCTACAGGTTCACTTATGCTGCAGACAATAAGGAAACATTTACATGTAATTAGTTCTGAGTACCAATTGGTTACTGTAACCATAGAATGCTTTGTTTTCAAGAAACAGATAGGTCGTGAGTGCAAATATATCAATATCCTGTATGGGCTTAAAGATAATAAATGCAAATGATAACTGAGAAGGGCTCTATATATACATACCCTATGATCTGGTATCCTGAAAATTAGTGACAAGAGCAGAGTAACAAGCTCATGAGCTGTTCAAATTTATGCCTATTGAAACATTGGGGGTTATTTACAAAAGGCAAATCCACTTTGCACCACAAGTGCAAACTACAAGTGCAAAGTGTACTTGAAATTGCACTGAAAGTGCACTTGGAAGTGCAGTCGCTGTAAATCTGAGGGGTAGATCTGAAATGAGGGGAAGATCTGCTGATTTTACCATCCAATCATGTGCGATCTAAAATGCTGTTTTTTATTTTCCTTGCCCGTCCCCCTCGGATCTACAGTGACTGCACTTCCAAGTGCACTTTCAGTGCAATTTCAAGTGCACTTTGCACTTGTAGTTTGCACTTGCAGTGCAAAGTGTATTTGCCTTTCGTAAATAAACCACATTGTCTTTTTACTAATATGTTAGGGCAGCTTATCTTTTACGCCATTATTTTGCTTTTAATACATCTTCCTTTTATGTTCCATTCACCACAATCTTTTTATTATAATAACACATCATTATCTCATTGAGATACATTGGTCTCACAATATTTCTGCAGACTTTTATCTATTACCCACTCTAACCAATTCCAGTTTCAGACTGTAATAAGCAATGTGACCTTTACACCACAGCTTTGGTTACATTTATGACCTAAATGGTAAATAATGCAGCGCTAACACATAAACATAAATAAATGAATATGAAAAATTATGAATAATAGCGATAAAACAAATTGAACATACAAAGTGTCCAATGTATGTAAAAAAATGTATAGTCGAATAACCCAACACCAATGAGCACTGGAGGATATGTAAATCAAACCAGTGCAAAAAAGTGTATAGAGTATAGTCCAACACAAAATGATCTTCCAACATGGGGTAATGAGGAATCAAAGTGTAAAACACTGTCTGATATGGAGGACATCAAAGATATTGCATCATCAACAATGAAGAGAAGTGTGTGTGCCCTTACATGGAGTCATACAGGCATGGTGCCACAAAAGGCCAAAGTATGGAGCTCCACAGGATCCAGAACCTCGGGATGAAATCCAGGGAAGAGACAGGAAACCTCCAAATGGACCTCTGCTCCTGGGTGCGTCAAACTGGATCTGGATGGTAAGATCAACAGGACTCCAGAGCCCCTCTTAGCAACGTAGTATGTGGAGAAAGAAAATGCTTCCACATAGTGTAGATCAAAGAAATGGTATTTTATTTCTAAAAACCAGCATACAGGTATAAAAGTGATCACAAGGATCAATGTGAAGAGCAATAAGCCCAAAAAAAACCTACGCGTTTCGACCAATGGGTCTTCAACAGGGGCATAAAAATGGTGGGGCTTTACCGTCTACGCCCCCAACGCCTCAGTGTAAAAGCAGTAAGGTTGTATGTCCCAGACTAAGGTGTACCTTTTCTCTTATAATTATGTATGTGCATATTTATATATGTACATACATATTTTTATATATATGGATATTTTTTTATATATGATTATTTTTAAATTTGTGTATAATGTTTATAGTATAAAATATTATGCATTGTGATTTTACCGTTTGGTAGTTTCGATACACCATTGAGAGGGAAATGTAAAGGTTTGTTTATAAATTGTAGAACGTCCCACACTGAATGAGATATATATGCTGGGTAAAGCTTGACTGCAGATTGTCTGTTTGCTTCTGAGTAGTACATCAGTGGCCGCTTATGTGCACCATAAGAGATTAGAGCAGCTCAGCACTCAGATGGTTAATTTGTGCTGCAGTCAGTCAGTATAAATACCGGGATGCCGCACCGTAAAGGCCATGCCCAGAGGAATTCGTGAGGATGAAATGCGTCATTAACATATGAAAGCTAGTCATAAGTAATGATGACAGTAGTGCTGCTATGGTATTCAGGGGCACTTATTGAAGTACCTGTGGACATTTTACTAACAATTGAGTATATTTATTATTCAAAGGCTGGCCATCCTCTGTTTGTCATAGTTCCTGTCATAGTTGTACTTCCAAATATATAAATATAAATATAATGTATAAGAACAAGACAGTATTGTGTTGGTAGCGTGAGTAAAGTGCAGAAGTAATCTCATTGGTCAGAGCATATTACAGATGACTTAACAGTCAGAACTCATTGTAAGTCATAAAACAAACCAGACCTAGCACTGATCTTGACCACCACTTTTACCTCTCTATGGCGCTTTACACATCTGCTTGCCA
The DNA here is from genome assembly GCA_028564925.1 of Lithobates sylvaticus. Taxonomy (NCBI): domain Eukaryota; kingdom Metazoa; phylum Chordata; class Amphibia; order Anura; family Ranidae; genus Lithobates; species Lithobates sylvaticus. Next base: position 232,206,301 of record CM053028.1, on the reverse strand, counting down.
AGTCTCACACAGCGGGGAAAACATGAGCTTTAGATGAGAACAGAATTGCCATAGGGAGCCTTGGCTAACTGCCAAGTGTGCTCAAACCATCAATCCCAAATTATTGACTGGAAAAACTGAAAAGAAAAAAAATGTAATCTCGACTTATCATACAGCAGATGTTCTGCTAAAGGGAAGTGTACAGGATATTTAACCGTCAATCAATGTCACTTCAGTAACATGAAGAAGCTCTTCTAAAGACCGGCTCCTATATTTACGTCGGCAGAATGGCACGGCTGGGCAAAGAAACGTACCCGTAAGTTACTTTGAATTTCCCGCCGTGCGTGCGCGCGCCTGCCGAAAGCTCCGTGACCATGGACGCGGGTCTCGCGGACTCGATCGCCGTGGGAATATCCGCGATCGTGTCACGGAGCTCAAGAACGGGGAGATGCGGATGTAAACAGCATCTCCCCGTTTTGCCTAATGACAACACACTGATTGTCTGCTCTCTGTCATCAGGAACAGCGATCAGTGGGGTGTCACACACAGCCACGCCCACATACAGTTAGAAACACGCCCCTAGGAACACTTAACCCCTACACTGCCATCTAGTGGTTAACCCCTTCACTGCCAGTGACATTTTTACAGTAATCAATTTTATAGCATTGATCGCTGTATTAATGCCAATGGTCCCAAAAATGTGTCAAAATTGTCCGATGTGTCTGCCAAAATGATGTTGCAGTCACAATAAAAATCGCTGATCGCCGCCATTACTAGTAAAAAAAAATATTAATAAAAATGCCATAAAACTATCCCCTATTTTGTAGACGCTATAACTTTTGCGCAAACCAAACAATAAACGCTTATTGTGATTTTTTTTACCAAAAATATGTATAAGAATACGTATCAGCCTAAACTGAGGGAAAATTTATTTTTATTTTTTTTGGGGGATATTTATTAAAGCAAAAAGTAAAAAATAATGATTTTTTTTTCAAAATTGTCGCTCTTTTTTTGTTTATAGTGCAAAAAATAAAAACCGCAGAGGTGATAAAATACCACCAAAAGAAAGCTCTATTTGTGGGAAAAAAAGGACGGAAATTTTGTTTGGGAGCCACTCCGCACGACCGCGCAATTGTCAGTTAAAGCGACGCAGTGCCGAATCCCAAAAAACACTCTGGTCAGGAAAGGGGTAAATCCTTCCGGGGTTGAAGTGGTTAAACATTTCTTTTTTTTTGACTGGTGCACTAATCCTAGGTGCAAGTATGGATCACCAGTGCTCAGAGCTATTTGTTTTTGGCTACATACAACCAGTATTTAGAGAAAAGACGAAAGAAGATAATTAGATAATATAATTAGCTTCCCTAAACAGATAAATCCACAATCCATGGCACTTTAATGCAAATATGCAAATTATTGTTTATTTATCAGGTTTTCTGCTTCCTACTATCTTCCATAAATAAATACAAATTCATTGATTTTGTAATGTGTTAGTGTAATTTAAGACATTAAACTACTTTGCGTCATTGAGAATATTCCACCATTTAGTTTTTATTCATCTTCTGATTATTGATGTACAAGGCTGTCTTTCCTAGAAAAACCATTTGCTGTGAATAAAAAAGTACTGTAGTAAATATTACCTTCATTTACTCTGTGATAATGGATGCGCTAATGCAGGCTGAACATACAAGGGAAAATCCAATAAATCTTTCTGGTGTGATGTTAGCAACATCACCATTCTGCTGCATTGCATGATCAACAGCTTGGCAAATGCGTCACATATATTCCAGTGTTCAGAGGCTGGATCCATATTGCTACTAAGGAAGGGGAGCATTTAGATAGGGATTCAATGCTGGGTTAATCACCCATGAGGAACTGCACTTGGAGACAAATGTTTGTATATAAATGGGTATTGAATAAGAATTGTCATAAAGACGGAAGCAATTTTTTGTGCATACATTGATGTTAATTAAACACAATACTTTTTGATATCTTTAGAATGGATAGCGCTACAGTAGTTACATAGTTACATAGTGTGAAGAAAATCCAGCATGTTCAAGCAAAAGAGAAAATAAGGTAATTAAAAACCTTGCATCCTTAGAACCGTAGACCTGCAATTATTAAAAAAAAAGGCAAAAATCTCTAATACATCATGGTCTGATTTGTCCTAACTGAGAAAAGAATCCTACGTGTTTCCAAATCCCAAAGGCATCCAGATATTTGTATAACATTCTACGCCAGCTTTTACTAAACTTTTTAACATGGAAAAAATGTTTAATAACTTTCATTTTGCTGAGAACCCCTGCCAAAATTACTTACATCCACAGCTTATAGATTAATATTGTGGTGGTGACTAAATACATACCTCCAAACTTTGTAAGATGGCAGAGAGAGACACATTATTGCATAAAGGTCATAGGCAATAAACATGCCCCTGCCATAGCTCCAGTAATCTCTCTATATGGACGGCAAGGCTTGGATTTTAAGATATAGTGGACCTCTTATGTCTGTCCTCTTGATGTAAGCAGTTGATGTTTATGTGGGCATTATCCCTCCTGTGGCTTGCTGATACCCCTGTGGGCGATCCGATTGGTGTATTATCTTTCTTTGTTATTCATCTTATGAACCTGAGCACCCTGGTGGTGTTCTACGCAGCATCCAATGGTCTCCTAAGGAAGCCAGTGATTGGAGAAACATGTAGAGCTGAAGCCACTGCATATTTGTTCAAGCCGCATGAATATTCTATGATGGTTTTCTTAGAAACACTCTGAAAGTAATGTTTTTAACAATGTTTATACTTTATTTAATTTCATAGAAATTTTTGCCATGATTTTGCCACCTTAAAAATCCAGTTTTGGGGCACTATGCTCCATGTATGGTGGGAATGCCCGCGTGTTAGGACCTACTGGGGTGGGTTTTTTCCTATGATTCGCAAAATAGCTCAATGCGGTAGCTCAATGTCCTTCTATAGCTCTGCTGAATGATCTTCCAGAAGGCATACTGCGCCCTTTGAAAAGATTGATACACTTTATGTTGCTAGTGGCTAAGATCACTTTAACAGGCGTGTGGAAATCACCCACTGTCTCTATTCATTGCATGAAGCATGTACTGTCTTGGATGATGATACATTTTTTTTCTCTTCTGGTTAATCTCTTCCTGCAGCTCGTTTTCGAGCTAGGTTCTTTTTGAATTCTTTAAAGATTATTACAAAGAGTACGCCAATTCATTAGATATACCTGGGCTCATTTTGTATATTGATGGCTGAAGATTTTTTTCATTAGGATTTAAAGGCAATCAGAATCCTATGGCCATACTATTGTCTGATCCTATACAGTTAGGCCGCCTCTTTATGTACCTTGTACTAAATGTAGAACTAATGTTCTACAGTATATACAGTACTTTATTTCTGTGCCCTGTACAGTTCCTTCGAAGTGTGGCTGCTGTGGAATTAGTTTTTTGATCTCTGTAAACTTTTCTATTGAAAATTTATAATAAAATCTTTTGAACTAAAAATCTTTTTTTTTCACTCTTTTTTATTTGAATATATCTGGTGGGATGTGGTACCTTTGACCCCCAGGTTCCTGACTTCTTACATTGTATATCTCCAATAATGTTGACCAGAATTCGTTTTTTCAACACTATGTTTCCTTTATTTTTGGCTTTAAAAAATAACAAATTAGTTAAAAAAAGTTAAAGGTTTAGTGCAGTAAAACACTTCATAGTTAAAAAAAAATACATGTTTTATGAAGGTCTATATATCAAACCAAAAAGGGGGACAAAGAGGAACAGGAAGAAAGATGGACAGAAGGATTTGGTTCCAAGAAGAGGTCCTTCTAATGAGGGACAGTTTGGAGTTATGCTAAATATACAAATGAAATACACATATGTTCACTGCCTTCTCTGCAAAAGGATTTGCAGTTCTGCCTAGTTACTTTTGGAATTTGTGTGCCTCTGCCAGATTGAACAGCCAAGAGGTCCTACCATCTCAAGCACCTGGCCTCATTTATTGTCTCCCAGCTTCTGAACATGCTAAAAAATGTCAAGTAAGAGAGATTCATAGTTTACATGCTAATAAACCCAAAAACAAAAAAGTATTAAATTGCATCTCACCAATTCTTAGGTGGAGGAGGCATTAATTTTGTCTTTTTTGTTTTGTTTATCTTTTTCCTTTATTTTCACCTGTTGATCTGGCCAGTTAAAGGGGTTGTAAAGGTAAACATTTTTGCACCCTAATGCATTCTATGCATTAAGGTAAAAAAACATCTGACAATGCCGGCCCCCCCAACACCCCCATTTTACTTACCTGACCCCTCGAAAGTCCCGCGCTCGCCCCCGACGTCCTCTTCGCCGCTCACCCTGGCCGTTGATTGGCTAGAGTGGATGGATTGAAAGCAGCGCAGCCATTGGCTCGCGCTGCTGTCAATCACATCCAATGACGCTGCACGCCGGGGGGCGGGGCCGAGTGATACAGTGAGTGGCTATGGCCACCAGCTGTATCACTGGAGCGCGCCCGCAAGCACTCCACACCATGCGAGGGAGCTTGCATGAAGTTGTGGAGTCCTTGCGGGAGGGAGCCGAGATAGCCACCAAGGGACCCCAGAAGACCAGGTTCGGGGCCACTCTGTGCAAAACGAGCTGCACAGTGGAGGTAAGTATAGCACGTTTGTTATTTAAAAAAAAAAAAAATGTTCCTTTAGTGACCCTTTAATCTCTTATTTTTCTTTCTTAACAGACCAAGCTGTCCAGACAAACAAGCAGTTATGGGGTTAAGACAACCCATTTGCCACTGACATGGGTTGCTTACAATTATCAGCTTTTTATATATTTATGTAAATCCTTTATCTTAAAAGATCGCAAAATGTTACTGTAACTGTTTAAAGCTGGAGTTCAGCTTCAATTTTTTAGTCAAGTCCATCTAAAGCCTCATACACACGATCGGACCGTGGACCAACTTTCCCGTGGATTTTTGTCCAAAGGGCGTTGGCCCCAAGTTGGTATTGCATACACACGGCAGGACTTTTTCAGCCAACTTTCACCAAATCACTTGGTTTTTCTGCTCTTTACCGCCACCTTTGGTCAACTTCTGTATTGTTGTCTGATATTTTGCATTGGTTCTGCATTGGTTTGTACAAAAGTCCGTTGGTTTTGTGTACACACGGTCGGACTTTGGTCCATCGGACTTTTGTTGGCAGAAAGTTGGTCCGTTCGCACAGCCAACAAAAGTCAGATGAAACCTGGAAAAAGTTGGTCCGATGGAGCGTACACACCGTCGGATGTTGGTCCAAAACAGCTAATTTGCATGTTGGTTGTCAAAAAGTCCGCTCGTGTGTACGGGCCTTTACTCTGCTAATCTAACACTCCCCTTTCCCTATACTGACAATGCTGCTGTCCAAAGGTGTCTACTTCATCCAAAATGGAGACACTCTAAGACAGGAAGTGTGTTACTGGCAGGATCAAAAGGTGAAATAAGTTTAGTATCCCAAACTAGCAGCAGGTTAAATAAATGCATGCATGAAAACTTCATCATTGAAAGCATTTGTATGAGGTTAAATATGTGCCTGTAGAGCAGAGTTTGAAACATGTCAGCAATTGGAATTCTCATATTTTTATCATTTTCTTTTTATTTAACTTTTAAATGGGACAAAGTGCAGTACAAGTTAGCTTGTTTGCAAGATGCAGTACAGAATGTTATTTCAGAATTTCAATTCCTATAAAACAATGTATAACATTTTAAAGACACTATCACCATAAAGCTTCTGTGTGGCTGGAGCAGATCCAGTAATATTTTATTAGTTTTATTACATGTACTTATATAATAGAGTACAGAGAAAAAGGGATTTCCAATGGTAGTATAGTAAGCGTCCAAAGATTAGAGGAGAAAGAAAAGGTGGGCCGAGGAGATAGGAAAGACAGGGGAAATAGAGGTATCTATCTACACCCTCTCCTGCCTGACGCATTAGGCATCATGCTAGGTGGTGATAGAAAATAAGTGATAAGAAATAAGAGTCCTCAAGAAAAAGTCATGACGTTCTATGGAAACTTTGTTGACTGTATCTATGGAGTTATTGAATCTTGCTATGAGGTATTCATTGTTATTATCATCATGGATACGTTTATATGGATCCATTTTAGACGGTGCTTTTTATTGGTGCTATTTTAGTGCAATGAAGCAACCTTGCTGCAGTCATAAGGCGTTTTAATAGTTTAGTAGAATATTTAGCCATACTCGGTATAAGTAAGCCTAGGAGGAAATAAACAGGATCCAAAGGGTGCTGGCTGGTCAAGGAGTCTTCATACTTTGATCCTCAAAGGTCCCCTTTCATTTTTTATTAATGTGTAATGTGTCTGAACTCTCAGTGGCATACTCAGCAATATTTTGAATGAAATGAAACACAATGGGGGTTATTTACTAAAGGTAAATCCACTTTGCACTGAAAGTGCACTTGGAAGTGCAGTCGCTCTAAATCTAAGGGGTAGATCTGATGAGTGGAAGCTCTGCTGATTTTATCATCCAATCATGTGCAAGCTAAAATGCTGTTTTTTATTTTCCTTGCATGTCCCCCTCAGATCTACAGCGTCTTTACTTTCAAGTGCACTTGCAGTGCAAGGTGGATTTTCCTTTAGTAAAAAAACAAAACAACGTAATGGCTGCCCTTATGCATTAGTAATGGTTTTATGATGGGAAGGGGTGACTACATGTGTGTTATCCAACCCAGCTCTCCTAATGTGTCTTCAATATTCAATATGACCGACCCACCACCATCACAGTCGCCACCACCTATTTTTGGAGAAACCCCACTAGTTGGTATCTGAGGGAAACTTCCTTTCTTTTTATTTTATACTACACTCTCAAACTCTGTGCTTGGGGGTGGGGGGCAGCCATTAGATTATGCTTTATTTGGCACAAGTTTTGAGTATTCAATAATGCAATATAGGTATAAATACAAAGACAAACAATAATATGAATTACATTTTTGATAGATTCACATATTCATATATGTGTTTATAATTGTATTAAATATTCAGTATATATAGACTGAATTTTGGACCTCTGATTAGTTAAAACTCTGTAAACAGCTGTACCCTAGTCCAGTCCTAAAGAAGCAGATTTTGCCAGCGAAATATGTTGGCTGACTGAAAAATTGATTCTTATGCCCCGTGCACACGGTCGGATATTCTGATGGAAAAAGTCTGATCCGATTATGTTGACGGAAAATCCGATCATGTGTGGGCTCTAGCGGGCTTTTTCCGTCTGAATTTTCAATGGAAAATATTTGAGAGCAGGATCTAAAATTTTCCAACAACAAAATCTGATCTGACTTTTTCCGATCGTGTGTAGAGAATTCTGATGCACAAAGTGCCACGCATGCTCAGAAGAAATTTGGAGACAAAAGCTATTGGCTACTGGCCTCTACGTAGTCCCGTCGTACGTTTTGTATGTCACCTTGTTTGGAATGATCAGATTTTCCGACAACTTTGTCCGACCGCGTGTGTGCGCAACACAAGTTTCGGACAAAATCCGTCTGAAAATATCAGACGGATTTTGTGGTTGGAATGTCCAACCGTGTGTACGTGGCATAAGGCATTATTGCTATGCATGTGGTATACAGTATTTCATAAAATATGGTGGACATTAAACATATGCACAAACAAACTTTAATTTTTTTTTCAGTATGTATTGTATGTCCAGATATATTTTATTCAGTTTGTTAATAAAACTGTACTGAGAGACACATTTTTTAATGCCAAAATGACTGTTTTCAGTGCATATATCAATATTTAAGGTACAAACATGTAGCTAGTGCTATTAGCAATGTGTTTAAGGTATAAAAAAAGGCAAAAAACATATTTTTCCATTTACATGAAGGTCAGGTTAATATAACCCAGCACAGAGTTCCCCTTACATCAGAGTCTGCCGTGTTCCCCTTTTACAGTGCAAGGAGGAGTTTTGTGGACCCTGGTGTAAAAGGGAACACAGTGGACCCTGAGGTAAAGGAGAACTTTGATTCATCAGAGCCCCCCACCTACACAAGAGTCCAGTCCATAGAGCTCCCCTTTACATCACACTCTATAGAAGTCCCGCTTACAGCAGACTCCACAGAGTTCCCCTTTACATCAGAGTCCACAGGGTTCACCCCTTACAGTATAAGGGGGAACTCTGCAGACCCTGATGTAAAGGAAAACAATGTGGACCCTGATGTAAAGGGGAATGCTGCAGACCATGATGTAATGGGAAACCCATGTAAAGGGGAATGCTAAAGACCATGATGTAATGGGAAACTCTGATGTAAAGGAGAATGCTGCTGACCATGAGTCTACTCCAACAGAGTCCTCCAGGGACAGTTCTGACTCCCGGTGGGCGGCTCTGCCGCCTCCCTCACCTGACCTCTGTCCCCCCCGGTCCTGGCTGCTGGCTGTCAGGTGGCGCAATGATGTCACTGCATGCCTGCCCCTCCCCCTGCCATCCGTGCCCAGCTGGCTTTGGATCTGCACATGCAAAGTTCCAAAGTCGGACATATGCCTTTTTTTTTTACAGACGGCCACAGTCCGTAACAGACATTTACAGACAGCTTGTAAATCTGCTGATATTTACAAACTCAAAATAGTAAAGGTCTTGCGAGCTACCAAATCAAAGTTCCCTTATCTTAATATAGTATGATGACAGCTGCTAGCAGTAATCACGTCCCATACTAACGTGTAAGATTCAAAGATAAATAGATAAATCATGTGCTGCGCTATCCCCTTAATGATCTGCTGAACCTGCAGCAAAAATCGAAAAAACAAAATTAACAAAAGCGATGTGCCTCTAAAGTTAAATCCAAGGCTGAAATAATAATATATAAGTGACTAATGTCGTCATACAGCTTACAACATCATATCGTGCATATACACACATTTCATAAAATATAAATATCGATACAAAATTTATTCATAAAGTGTTCACATATAAATCCGTGATACTCTGACCACTCAGGATCAGTTTTCAGTGTCCTTAATACAGAGATAATAAACGTGCTTTGATATGTGACTGTGAATATAGTAATCTGCAGCAGTCATTACACTCAGGTGCTCCCCACCCCAAGGTAATGGCCGCTCACCTCAGAGCGTGTGACCTCGTAATTAAGTTTGGTCAATACACGCTTTTGAATCATCAAAACGGATTCCAGGTCAGGTTGCAAGGTCCAAACACTGCCCAAAGATGTAGCTTCCTCCTATATAGATATCAAAAAGAAACTTCCATAGTGTGATACCATTTTAAAAGATTTTATTTACTACAAACAAAGCCCTATTATAGGGTACTCACATGGGTCTGGTGCATTAGTGCACCACTCTATAGCATTCCTTAATAGCGCCAAGCCGTGGATGAGATCGTGTGCTCCTACTCCACAAGACAGACCAGCTGCCTCCTGCGCCGTTCAGTCTCCTCCCCTACGCGTGTCGATACAAGGGAAATATCGTATCTTCATCAGGGGGATGAATATTGTATATTGTATCAATATATTCTATGAATATTGTATCAATATTTATATTTTATGAAATGTGTGTATAATCCCGCTATAGGATGTTGTAAGCTGTATGACGACATTAGTCGCTTATATATTATTATTTCATCCTTGGATTTGATTTTATAGGCACATCACTTTTGTTAACTATTTGTTTTTTTAGATTTTTGCTGCAGGTTCAGCAGATCATTAATGGGATAGCGCAGCACATGATTTATCTATTTATCTTTGATATTTACAAACTGTCCGTGAATTTATGGACTGTTGACAGCCCTGGTAGTTTTGTAGGAACGAATCGTTCTAAGGTGCTCCACTCCACTCTATTCTTGTATGCTCATAAAAAATATTAACCTATACTTTTATTCTTTTTCGATATTTACTGTACATCTACAATTTATATTAAAATTATAACATACGACGTGTGTAAAACGAGGTAACAAAACTGAGCTAAATATAAAAAGAATTTGGTCTCGTCTTAATTTATTTAAATGCAGCTCTCTTCTCCCTCTGCTGGACAAATCTAATATTGCTAGTAGCTAATAGTGATAAGAGCCATTGATACAAAGCAGAGGGAGTTCTTACAAAAATGTTAAATATATACCATAAATGTATTCTTAATGACTGTCTAAATATGACTTTGAAATATAAAAAAACAACAGTTGAAAATTGTGCTTTTCTATTTTCACTAATGTATAACAAATTCTTACAGTGCTTCACAGTTCACGTGGCTCAAGCATAATTTATACCCTATCCCCTTTCTTACTAGCATGATACCTTTCTCCTTCTTATCTGATACTAATCTAATAATTTAGAAGTCTCTATAAGTATTATTATTAATATTAATAATATTATAATATAGGTAAGTGTAGCACTCCACTCCATGTGTATTTGCTAAGGCATGTTTCAATAGGCAGATATTTGTGGTTCCAGGGTTTAGTGAGCTAGTAAATTGGTCCTTTTGGACTTCTTGGTAGGTCATTCTGACCTAATAAGGAAGATTAGGACCCATTGTGAAATCCCACTACTGTTCTATTCAAGGCCCCTTCCAGAATCCCGAATAACCCTCATTAATCAATTAAAGTGGGTCTCATTTAAACTTTTATTGGCACAATTGGTTTCTTGTTCACAGAGCTATGGTTGGGCAAGATCACCTGCTCCCTGTATTTTCATTCCTCTAAGATGCCTTGCATATTATATTTAGGGATGCACCAATGCCACTTTTTTGACACCGAGTACGAGTACCGATACTTGACATCATGTACTCGCTGATACCAATTACCAATACCTATCGCCTATGAAGAGGGGTGGTTTGGGAGGTGGCAGGGGGTTGTTGTTTGGGAGCCGGGTGATGGCAGGGTGGGAGGGGAGGGGTAAGTGAGGACAAGGTAGTTGAGGGTGGGGTGAAATAGGGATTGTGGGGTGGGAGAGTTTAGATGGAAAAGGCTGTGATCGCTGGGGGGGGGGGGGGGGGATAGGAGGGTTATTGGGAGACATGGGTGCAGAGGTGACAGCTGGTAGAGGGAAGGAGAAGACAACAGGCAGAAGTGACTGCAGGCATGGTACAGGGGACAGTCAGAGACTGCAGGCATGGTACAGGAGACAGTCAGGGACTGCAGGCATGTTACAGGAGACAGTCAGAGACTGCAGGAATGGTACAGGAGACAGTCAGAGACTGCAGGCATGGTACAGGATACAGTCAGAGACTGCAGGCATGGTATAGGAGACAGTCAGAGACTGCAGGCATGGTACAGGACATATACAATTATTATTATTTTTTTTTAGGCGATAGATAAGCCAACCCATAGCACACAGTTATTTCTTATTATTTCATACAGTAACAGATGTAATGGGTCTACCTGCCCCATAAAGTGGCATTTCATTGGCTGGGACCAAATAACCCCACCTTGTGGACTGCCACAGTAAGACCACTGGTGGTGCTGAGGAGATTCACTCCTTCTGCTGCACATTCTGTAATAAAAAAATAAAAAAAATGTTTTTGTAAAAAATCCAACCGAAAGCCAATCCAGCGCTGGCAGCAGCTAGGCATAGAGATTAATGGAGGAAAGATCATCTCTAGGGCACCGGAGGGGAGGAAGAGGCATTCCACTCCCAAGCGACGTCACTTCCGGTATCGGTTTCCAGTATCGGAGCATTTTCACAAGTACTGATACTCGCGAAAATGGCTAGTATCGGCACCGATACCGGTATCGGTGCATCCCTAATTATATTATATATGTGTATTCATGTGTCAAATTCTGGCATCTTCCTGCAACCTGTTAAAGTCAATGGCAAGCTGATATACACTGTGGTGGAGGGGGTTGAAAGCTATATGAAGAAGTAAGTGCATTTAGCACCGCATGTGTTGCCGAGAATGCAGCTGCCTCAGAGCACATTGACCAAAGTGGGGTCACTCCACACTGTCATCATTTATGGTACACCTAGTGACTGAATACAAGGCATTCTCTGATTGGTTGAGGTAGAAGGGTTTGTATTAAAAGAAAAGTATGGGAATATAAAAAAAAAATCATACTTACCTAGATAGCTGCACACCAATCCAAGCTGCAGCTAACCCCCGCCGGCTCCACCCCGAGAACTGATCGATCAAACACTTTTGATTGCTTAGTTCTACCCTCCGCCATGAGCAGAGAGCGGTGACTGTCAGTCACCAGTTCTTTACTCTGCCCCTCATGAACACACAGGAGCGCTGAGCTATGGAGGGGACAGAAGGGGCTGGCTCAGGCTCTCAGGGGATCACTGAGAGGCTAAGCCAGGTGCCAGTCCAGGCATCTGGGTGGATCTTTTCAGAGCCTGGACTGACTGAGTGACATCAGCCAACAGCTTTAGCCCGCTGTCGCTGAAAGTGGGTCACAGGAGTGCAAAACAGACAGGCTAGCCTTCTCCTTTAATTGAAAAAATACAAGGTGTTCTATGTATGGTGGCAGTGTGACCCCCTGTAGTCAGTGTGCTGTGTGGCGCCTGATTGTAAAGACCCGGAGCAGGACCCAGAACATCAGGGCCATGACTGTAGTAGCACCAACTACTACAGTGATAGTCAGCTTCCCCAGTGGTCCATTAAGTATGAGACATGCATAATTACATTGTGCCAAGCTGGACCAATGTAAGTATGCAATAAAGATAATTTTTGGATTTCAGATTTAAATACCGTATTAGCAAAATGAAATAATTTGAAATATCAGAATATTACCATCTTTAAAAAATGCATTCACTATAGTTTCCTGATTCTGTAAAAACAAGTTTCCTAAAAATAGTGAACTGATCAAGTTACACAACCTAGAAGTCGCTAAAACCTGTTCTAAAAATAAGCTCCTGTTTAGGAACAGTTTACTCTCTCTGAGTATGTTTAGCAGTTTTTTGAGCAGAAATACAACATACCAAGTGACATCTTCTTCCTACTCAAATTGCTGGGCAAACAATCAAGACAATGTCGTAAGAACCAGATTATTCAGCATTTCACTGAATCTACATTAGTGTCTAGGCTTCATTTATTTGAGTGCTTTCTAGGCCCCCCATACTGTCTATCAGATCTTACATTAGTTATTAACTTATATGTTGCTTACCTTATGCTTTTTCCCTTATATTTAGAATTCTGCAATGATACAACATTATAGATGTTAAATAGGTTGTATATGTTAAGTAAAACACTGCTGCTTGGTTCAAATACACACCACATATTCACATTGAATATTTACGTCTTGACTTATTGGTATTTATTCACTAAAGGCCAATCGGCTGTTAGCTTTGCAAGGGAAGTTGCACTTCGCAAACATATTTTCCCAGAGCTTAGTGAATGAGGTCAAGCTTTGCTGACTTCCATCATCCAATAATGTGCAAGCAAAAACACAGTTTTTTTTTATATTCCTTGCATATAATGGGTATTCTTCGCAAATTGAAACGTCATCATATTCACTACGCTCTGGTGAAAATTTCAGAGGCATGGTCGAGCTGGGCATGTGAACACAAGGGCGTTCATATGCCCAGCTCGACCATGCCTCCGAAATTTTCGCCAGAGCTTAGTGAATATGATGAAGTTTCAATTTGCGAAGAATCCTGCTGTTTATACTGTAACCGGTGTCTACACCACTGATAAATACCATAATTCGGTTCCTCAGCACTTTGGGCTTTGTCCAGAATAGTTCTGCAACCTTTGGCTGGTATGATGACATGGCAAAACAGGGAGGAAGCCGCAGTCCTGGAGGATTAACATGGAGCTGCATCTGCTCTTCCATGGCCTCTGAGAGGTACAGAGAAACCCAAAAAGGCTGCAGTTAAACCCAATACTGTTTATGACATGCAGCAGGACATGGTATCTGCACCACACTTAGATCCTGATGACATACAGACCCAAGAAGCAAAACAATAGGATAGCTCTATTAGTAAGACTACAGAGACTGAGCAGCCTACTTTGGGAGACATATTATAATTAATGAACTGACTCAGTTAAAGTGGACCTACAGTAATTTGTTCAACTTTCCATATATTAAATCTTCTGCCCTTATTGTTTTAACTTTGGATAGTAAAACATTTTTTCTGCCAGTAAAAACCTTATACAGCCCACTTCCTGTTTCTTGTCTGGTAAAAGGCCTAGGCATATGACATCATGCACAGCTCTCTCTCTCACTCTTGTGAGAGATTGCCGAAAAGGGAGGGGGAATTCTTATTATTATTAGTATTAGTATTCATGGTTATCACTCTACTCATACATCCTATTCTGGGGGGGGGGGGGGGTGGGGGGGTTGTGTAAGCGTTTTGAAACATAGTTCTCTGAACTTCCAGGAAGTCTGCTATTGACGCAAAGGGCAGATATATTTTCCTGTACTGCAGATTGTACATGGTTACCTGTATAATGTGCGCCTTACTTTAAAAGCTAGTTATAAATTGGGAGGTTTGCCATTTGTGTTTAGTTTGCTGGCATTGGTATAGGGACACATTGGACACCTTCAGCTGCAAATTGTGCTTTGCTTAGCTTCTGGGATAAATAGGCTCTCTCCAGGCATACCTGCCCTTAACATATCCATTGCTATATATGCTCCAACATGGAATCTCTCAAAGACTAAGAGCACACTATACAGAGGACAGACATTGTCTTAACAATTTGGATTTAGTTTGTTTGACAATGTATTTATTTATGTTTGCTAGCTAGCTGGTAATTGGAAAATACATTGGAGTTGGTTTACTAAAACTGGAGTGTGCAAAAACCGGTGCAGCTGTGCATGGTAGCCAATTAGCTTCTAACTTCAGCTTGTTCAATTAAGCTTTGACAAAAAAAAACTGGAAGTGAATTGGTTTCAGGGCCGGACTGGCCTACCGGGATGCCGGGATATTTCCCGGTAGGCTGCCTGTCCTGGGGCCGCTTTGCGGCTGCTGTGCTCCTTGTCATATGCTCCTGTGAACACGGAGCTGGCCGGGTCTGTGTTCGGCGGCCGCTCCGTAACGCGGTCCCGCCCCCCTAGACCGGCTTGTGTGATAGTAGATAGAATCCACCTATCACACAGCCGGTCTAGGGGGGCGGGACCGCGTTACGGAGCGGCCGCCGAACACAGACCCGGCCAGCTCCGTGAAACACAGGAGAAGATTCCTGTGAGTAGCCTCCTGTGTGCCTGGATAGGGGGATCAGCAGGGGGGCCGCCTATAGAGGAAATGCGCTTTCTATATTCCTCCATGCAACCGCTGAATGCTTGGAGGAGGGAGAGGAGGAGAATCAAGCATTCAGCGGTTGCATGGAGGAATATAGAAAGCGCATTTCCTCTATAGGCCGCCCCCCTGCTTCTCCAATCCAACTTATTTTACTGCCCCCCCAGTTCTCTCCTCCCCCACCAGACTCTCCAGCCCCCCCCCCTTACACAGTTCTCTTAACCCCTGTTCTTTCTGCCCCCCCCTGCTCTCCCCATCTTTCTCTAGCCCCCCCCCACAGTGCTCTCCACCCCCCCGCAGTGCTCCCCACCCCCCACAGTACTCTCCAGCCCCAAGCAGTGCTCCCCACCCCCACAGTACTCTCCAGCCCCCCGTGCTCCCCCACACAGTGCTCCCCACCCCCCACATTACTCTCCAGCCCCCCCGTGCTCCCCCCACAGTTCTCTCCACCCCCGCAGTACTCCCCACCCCCCGCAGTGCTCCCAACCCCCCACAGTACTCTCCAGCCCCCCGTGCTCCCCCACACAGTGCTCTCCAGCCCCCCGCAGTGCTCCCCACCCCCCACATTACTCTCCAGCCCCCCGTGCTCCCCCCCACAGTTCTCTCCACCCCCGCAGTACTCCCCACCCCCCGCAGTGCTCCCAACCCCCCACAGTACTCTCCAGCCCCCCATGCTCCCCCACACAGTGCTCTCCAGCCCCCCACAGTGCTCCCAACCCCCCACATTACTCTCCAGCCCCCCGTGCTTCCCCCCCACAGTTCTCTCCACCCCCGCAGTACTCCCCACCCCCCGCAGTGCTCCCAACCCCCCACAGTACTCTCCAGCCCCCCGTGCTCCCCCCCACAGTGCTCCCCACCCCCCACAGTGCTCCCCACCATCCACATTACTCTTCAGCCCCCCCATGCTCCCCACCCCCACAGTGCTCTCCAGCCCCCACCATGCTCCCCACCCCCCACAGTGCTCTCCAGCCCCCACCCCAGTGCTCTCCACCCCCCACAGTGCTCTCCAGCCCCCACCGTGCTCCCCACCCCCCACAGCGCTCTCGAGCCCCCACCCCAGTGCTCTCTACCTCCCACAGTGCTCTCCAGCCCCCGTGCTCTCCACCCCTCGTGCTCTCCACCCCTGTTCTTTTTGTCTCCCCCACCAGTGCTCTCACAAGCTCCCCCCAGCACTCTCCACTCCCCCCTGCATTTTGCCCCACCCATGTGCTCTCCAACCCCACCAGTGCTCTCCAGTCCCTCGTGCTTTCCACCCCTGTACTTTCTGGCCCCCATGGGTGCTCTCAAGCTCCCCCCCCCATTGCTCTCCACTCCCCCCCCTGCTCTTTGTACCACCCAGTGCTCTCCAGCCCTGTTTTTCTGCCCCCCCCCAGTGCTCTCAAGCTCCCGTCTTGTGCTCTTCTCCACCCCACCCTTCCCCCCCCCCCAGTGCTCTCAGCCTCCCATGCTCTAAACCCCTGTTATTTTTGCCCCCCCCCCAGTGCTCTGCACTCCCCACCCCTGTGATCTCCACTCCCCCCTGCTCTTTGCCACCACCCATGTGCTCTCCAACCCCGCCAGTACTCTCTGCTGCCCCTTCTCTCGAGCTCCCACCCAGTGCTCTCCACTTCCCCAGGACCAGAGGACAGGCTGACTGGGGCCGGAAAGTGAGGACGGCTGAAGATGCAGGTGGCCCGGGACCACTCCATCTCACAGCATCTCTGGAAGGAGCACTGTCCCCATCCAAAACGAGAACAGCCCCTGCCTGCTGCTGGCCATCATGGATATCCTGCTGGCATGCAAGGTACTGTACCGAGCATCAACAACACACCTTCCCACAGACTGCAGACTAGGACATGGGGCACAGGAGGGGCTGCAATGATGGGCACAGTGAAACTGCATTCATGGGCACAGTAAGGCTGCATTCATGGGCACAGTGAGACTGCTTTCATGGCACAGTAAAGCTGTATTTGATGGGCACAGTGAGGCCGCATTGATGGGCACAGTGAGGCCGCAATGGTGGGCACTGTGAGGCTGCAATGGTGGGCACAGTGAGGCCGCATTCACGGGCAGAGTAAAGCTGCATTTGATGGGCACAGTGAGGCTTCATTTGATGGGCACAGTGAGGCTTCATTTGATGGGCACAGTGAGGCTGCATTTGATGGGCACTGGGGAGGCTGCATTGAGCTCTTGTATCATGTCTGCAGTCTCTGACCATCTCCTGTATCATGTCTGCAGTCTCTGAGGGAGTCTGAAGAGGAGTCAAGAGTGGGAGCGCCGCAAGGATGGGGGTCATGGGAGAAGTCAGACGTGTGTGGACTGTAGAGAGGAGACTATAGGATAAAACCAGAGCCACCAAGCTGGAGCCGACTGACTGAGCCCTGCTTGGTGCACCTGAGAGGAGGTCATTATATATAGCTTTATGTGATTTGTCTGTCTTTTCTATATATAATACACTCTTCAAATGTGCTTTAAAATGTATGGTTTTCCCTTTCTTGAACCAGAAAATAATGACGTTATGCTGTTGCGCTAGTATAAGCTGTGGGGCTGGTATGACATTTTTTCCAGGGCTGAATTTTATTCCCAGTCCGGCCCTGATTGGTTTCTATGCAGAGCTGCACCAGATTTTTCACTCAACTATAGTGCTATTTTACTGGAGACTAAAGCAGATGAATGCAACAAATCTTACCCAAGCTCTACTGCTGTGTTTGGAGTATGGAGTATGGAGGCAGGAGACCGGTGCTCTGGCTAAGGTGTTCATTTACCACAGTGTAAGTCCATAATGATAATAGCTGATAACTTAGAGTACTTCTTAATACCATGTATGCTATGAGGAAGGCTTTGCAAGCCTAAACACGCTAGCATTTTGTATTTTGTATTTTTGCTTATGTAGCCAATAAAGAATTCATATCAAGAAGCACTCCGAGTTTCCAGGCTACTATCATTATGGACTAAAGCAGATGAATGCATTGTCTGGAGAAGTGCTGCGATCTCTGTAAGAATTAATTAATAACTGAAATTGTTGCACTAACACATTATTTAGAATGCCACATGTGATATGAAAACATATATCTGGTGCTATGTCCACGTTTCTTAACCACTTCAATACAGGGCCCTTAAACACCTTCCTGCCCAGACCAATTTTGAGCTTTCAGCGCTGTCGCATTTTGAATGACAATTGTGCGGTCATGCTACACTGTACCCAAATGAAATTTTTATCATTTTTTTCCCACAAATAGAGCTTTCTTTTGGTGGTATTTGATCACCTCTACGCTTTTGATTTTTTGCTAAACAAATAAAAAAAGACCGAAAATTTTGAAAAAAAATATATGTTTTTTTTGTTTCAGTTTCAAAACTTTGTAAATAAGTAAGTTTTCTCCTTCACTGATGGGGCTGCACTGACTGACTGATGAGGTGGCACCATTGAAGTGGCACTGATCAGGTGGCATTGATGGGCACTGAAATGTGGCACTGATAGGCAGCACTGATAGGTGGCACTGATGGGCGACACGGATGGGCACTGATAGGTGGCAAAAATTGGCACTGATAGCTGGCACAGATTGGCATGGATGGGCATGGATAGGCGGCACAAATGGGCGTGGATAGGCGGCACGGATGAGCATGGATGGGCACTGATAGGCGGCATGGATGGGCACTGATAGGTGGCATGGATGGGCACTGATAGGTGGCATGGATAGGTACTGATAGGTGGCACGGATAGGCACTGATAGGCGGTATTGTATTTTTTTGTTTTGTACTGATGGATGCGAATCAGTGCCAAACAATAATGCATGCCAATCAGTGCAAACAATAATGCATGCCAATCAGTGATGCCATTGTGGGCACTGATTGGCATCCATTGTGGGCACTGTCTGTCATCCCTGGTGGTCTAGGGTGGCATACCTGGTGCTGGGCATCCCTGGTGGTCTGGTGGCATCCCTGGTGGTCCAGTTTGGGCATCCTCAAGGGGGCTGCACTGATAATCGATCAGCACAGACCCCCCTGTCAGAGGAGCAGCCGATCGGCTCTCCTCTACTCGCGTCTGACAGACGCGAGTGAGGAAAAGCCGATCACCGGCTCTTCCTATTTACACTGTGATCAGCCGTGATTGGACACAGCTGATCACATGGTAAAGAGTCTCCGTCGGAGACTCTTTACCCATATCGTAGTTGCGGGGTGTCAGACTGACACCCCGCAACAACGATCGCCGCGGCTCAAAATCCTGAGGACGTCATATGACGTCCGGTCAAGATTTTAAAACCATTTTGCGGACGTCTTTTGCTAATAGGGCGGGCGGCAAGTGGTTAAAATTTGTGTTAATCACTCTATGGTTGTCAACTTTATACAACAAACGATATTGTGCAATGGAAGCAAAATAGCCTACTACAACCTGAAAGGGTCCCCCCTTATGTCTCCTACAAGAGCTCCTTATGGATCATTTCATGTTTTAGGTTGCACATAGTTAATGAATCAGGATGTATGTCCTATGTAAATGCTCCTAGATTCTTAAATAGTAGGTAAAATATAGAAATAAGGAGAGGAATTCAGCTTATTCTGAAAAGAATGCAGTGTGAGCATACAGCTAGTTAATAAGGAGCATCATCATCATCACCGTAATCATCATTATCAACATCTACACGTAATTATACCATAGACAAAGTTCATACATATTTCTATCTTTCAAATGTTTTATTTTTTTCTCACACATAGGGACAACGCTGTTTAGTTGTACTAACAAATGATAATAGAGGACTTCCAAAAACATCACCAGAGCACTTGGTAACAATGTGGTGTGCCTATTTACTTAAGGTTTAACAAACCGGTTAAAGTTGGAGTTAAGCTACTCACTGACAAACCACTGTAAGGTGTTTGATTTGTTTTACTTCCATGTTTGTTGTATTAATAGACCTTTGTTCTTGAGTGTTTATCCAGAGCCCATTTGCTCTTTGATGTCCAAGTGAAATCCTTTATGTGGATGAAGTGTGGACAGATGTGAAAACCTAGCAATTGTGATAAAGAATAAGAAAAACATGACTTCTCTTGTTAGCTAACTGAAAAACTGGTCTAAACCAGCAGTATCTGCAAAATTCTGCAAAGTTGGTGTTGACATTCCACAAGCCAGCTTATCTGACAGCAAAATGATTTGTCTTATATTGCCACAGCTAAAAGCAGAGGAGACAATAACCTATCCCAACTGGTCAATCCTGGAAGGGTTCACAGGTCAGAAGGGAAGGGTTTAAAGGCCAAGTTTCTAGCAAGAATTCCATTCTGTTTATGCGGTCTTAGATATTTGTCATTTAAGCATCACACGTCAGAGACAGGAAATTGTTGGAGTCTAACCATCACAGCTCCTTCTTTTGACTACTGGCCGTGAATTGGTCTAATCCAGCTGTTAAAAGCTGACTAGGATATTGAGGAAACATAAAGGAAAACAAAATAGTACCATTTTAAGATAGAGGAATAAGGCCAGTCATAGATGGTTCAACAGAGAAAATTGAGATGTATACTGCAGAGCGTGGCACCACATCCAATAATATATGAGCAAAGAATAAATAAAAAATGTATTTTGCACCTCCATCTTAGACACCCTAAAGCCCCATACACACGGTCGGACTTTTTCATGGATTCTGTCCGATCGGACAATGTTGTTGAAAAATCAAACCGTGTGTATGCACCATCGGACAGTGTACGTCGGATTGTCCGACGGACAAAGTCTTATCTCCTGCTGGAAAGATTTGCCGACAACACGGTCCGATCACACCAAATCCGATCGTGTGTACGGTTGTCCGACCGGACAAAGTGCTACGCATGCTCAGATCACATTACAAGACCAAAGCTATTGGCTACTAGCCTCTACGTAGTCCCGTCATAGGCAACAAACGTCACCACGTTCAGAATGATCGGATTTTCCGACAACTTTGTCCGACCGTGAGTACGCAAAACCAACATCAGACAAAGTATGACGGACAGGATCCGACCGACCTGGTCCGCGGATTGTCCGACCATGTGTATGGGGCTTAAGTGTTACTCCTTGGATCACCAGATGAAAAGAAAAAGAAAAAAAGAAAAGAAATGCAATATATACATTTTTGGGGTTTATTCCAACTTAAGTTTTAGCTCTTTTAACCTTGTTTTTTAGGGTGGCAACCTAGTAGAATAGTTAGCTTCCTGCCTATACAAACATACTTAGACAACAAAGCTAAGTCATGTAACACATTTTTGTGTTTTTATGCTACCCAATTTATTTGTCAAATAAATCAAAACCTGTAAACATTAAGGCCCGGTTCACACTGCTGCGGTGCAGGAGATCGCATATGATTCGCACCGCACTGCAGTTCAAATCATATGCGATCTCTGTGCGATGAAAATTTAGCCATACAGATAGTATGGCTGAATTCGCATCGCATTCCGCCCAAAATCGGACAGGACCCTTTTTTTCGCTCCGCAGCAGAATCGGATCGCATGGTGTACTCACCATGCGATCCGATTCCTGTCCGAGTTTGCAGATCGCACAGCGATATGCGAGCTGCTATGGGGGTGTCATTAACATTTCATTGACACCCCCAGCAGCTCGCATAGGGCAGTGTGAACTGCCGGCAGGAGACATGCGGTGCGGGAACTCGCAGTGTATTCGCAGCGTTCCCGCACCGCAGCAGTGTGAACCCAGCCTAAGGGGTATATTTACTAAAACTGACGCACAAAGAATCTGGTGCAGTTGTGCATAGTGATAACCAATCAGCTTTTAACTTCAGCTTGTTCAATTAAGCTTTGACAATAAAACCGATAACTTGATTGGTTACTATGCACAGTTGCACCAGATTCTGTGTGCATCGGTTTTAGTAAATCCCCCACATGTCAAACTCTACTCTAAGTGCACAACAAATTGAAAAAAAATGTATTCAGAAATTAATCTCCAATCTACATTTCATCAAACACAGTTAATAAAACAATTTAATGAATCCTATGTTAAAATTTGTGTTGGGCGAACGGTTCCGCCCGAGCATGAGTTTGGGCTGAACATTTGCCTGTTCAACTGTTTGCCTAACACCTGAATCTGCAGGGTGTGCGCAGAGTGTTTGCCCCAACAAACACCCTACAATGCACTGCGTGCCACACAGTGCATTCTGCACCCTGATTAAGCAAGGCTTTGCCCAATTGGGGCGCAGTGTAAGCTGGATGTTAAGGAGCGGGGCCAGGAAATCGGCCGTGGCGTCCTTAACAACTGATGAGTCATCAGCTGTCAATGGGTTTCCCCGCTAAAGGCTGAATAAAAAAAGTGCCAGTTAAAAAAAAAACGATGTGGGGTCCACCCCAAAATCCATACCAGACACTTATCCGGGCATGCAGCCTGGCAGGTCAGGAAAAGGGGGGACGAGCGAGCACCCCCCGTGAACCATACCAGGACGCATTCCCTCAACATGAGGGGTGCTTTGGGGCAGGGCCCCCCCCAAAGCACCCTATCCCGATGTTGATGGGGACAAGGGTCTCTTTCCAACAACCCTGGGCTATGGTTGTCAGGGTCTACGGGCGGGGGAGCTTATCTTAATCTGGAACCCCCTTTTTAACAAGGGGACCTCCAGATCCCGGACCACTCTATGTGAATGGCTATGAGGTAATTACCCCCTTGCCCCAAAGCACTCCCCATGTTGAGGGCATGTGGCCTGGTATGGTTCAGGAGGGGGGTGCGCTCGTTTGTCTCCCCCCTTTCCTGACCTGCCAGGTTGCATGCCCAGATAAGGGTCTGGTATGGACTGGGAGACTGGGGGAAACCATTTTTTTCTTTATTTTTTAAATTTGTTTAATAGCCGTTGCCGGAAATTGCAACCGCGAGTCATTTTAAATGTGATTTGACTAACTTTTTTCTTATATACATTTTTTCTGTAGCATGTTATATACACTGTACAGATGCACCACTTTACAGGCAAACAATTTTGCTTTGAAACATGTCCCCCAGGGCAGTACCTGGACCCCCATACCCCTTTTATGGCCAATTGCTTGCATATAAGCCTTCAAAATGGGAACTTCCTGTTCGGCTCTCATAGACTACAAAAGGGTTTGCCGTTCGGGTTAGAATCTTTCCCCTGTTCTGGAGTCCTGTTGCGAACCAAACAGGGGGTCGTTTGGCCCATCCCTAGTTAAAATTAATTGTGATAATAAAGTGCTCAGCTGTCTGTAAATGTGCAATATTTCAATACAGTTCATTCATTAAAATCTAATTTTCATCCAAAAGTGCTCAGTGTGCCGTGTTTTCATTCCACACATCAAAAGCTGTGCTGAACCGTGCTCGGTGGCCCACTACCATAAGAGAGTAACTCACCAAAACAATTTGCCTTTCTGATATCAGATCGGCAAAAACAGCTTGTTCACGCCTCATGGTAGTGATGCTTCACTTTTCAAACAACTGTTAATCCCCTTCAGAATTCCTCGGTTTTGATCCAGATAATGTGCTTCACTCAAAAGAAAAGGAGAGCCCAATAGTGTAATTCCATATTAAAAATACATGTATTAAGCCAATAAAGCCTACAAACAGACACAGGGTACAAGAGATTATTTCAATGAGCCGCCGGGTCTCTGCATTTACACCGCAATCAGCTGCCACGCTGTGTAAACCTCAAACCAGAGTTCCTTGATCTCACTGACAGCTTGCACATGCCCACCAATTAGAGAACACCCCAATGTGTTTCGTCCGTTACGGACTTGATTTACTAAAGACAAATAGACTGTGCACTTTGCAAGTGCAATTGCACTCTGCAAAGGAATGTGCTTAGTACATACGGTGACGTTTCACTTTGCAAATAATACCCAATCACATGCAAGTAAAATAATAAAACAGTAGCAATTACTAAACTCTGGAGCAAATCCTCTTGCAGAGTGCTCCATTAATTCACGTATTTTCCTCTCTCATGCAGGTCAGCTGCATTCACCAAAAAAGAAACAATCCACTGCGCTAGGTGTAAACAATATAGACAAGTCTTAAACAGTCCCAATATGGTGATATAAAACTGCTCGTGCTCAATAGTAAATCTGTGTTCCGAGGTGCTCGAGCACGGATTTACCATTATTGAGCACGAGCACAAGCACTTTTATATCACCATATTGGGACTGTTTAAGATTTGTATATATTGTTTACACCTAGTGCAGTGGATTGTTTCTTTTTCACTTATTTGCTATTTAGCAAGTTTTTACTGCAGCTGGTGGAATTATGTTTGAATTTATTCGATCATTATTCATTGGCGCTCAGTATTTATTCCTTTGTCAGCTGCATTCACCATTGGGGCAATAATCTCTTCAGTGCATAGTCCAGGTGTCTAAAATCTGCCATCATTCTTCATTCAGTAATCAAGACCATATGTACAAAGCTGTGATGATATAATGGCCATTTTTTTAATTTTATTTTTGCAGTGGTAAATCAGGCACACATCTATTATTGTCATAGCAGTTTAAGGGTTAATGTGATGGAAATTAAGACAAAAGAACTTAAAAAAGACCTAAAGGCTGGGTTCACACTGAAGCACGGAGTGGCTCCCAGCAGGGGTCCGGTGTGTCCCCATTCACCATTTAGGGGCCGATTTCAGACCAGATTTTTGGCTGAATTTGGACCTGAAATGGAACAAAAGACGCACAGGGCTCCTGTGCAGTTTGCATTGGAGCCGCTCCGAAGAAGTGTAAACCATAGAGAGTCAGTCACAATTTCCTGACATGCGAATTGGATGCAGGTTTCTCCGCAGTGTAAACCCAGCCTAAAAGCTACTGGAGCTTATGTGTACTTCTTTGCGAACATAACCTATTTGCTCAGAAACGTGATGTTTGACAAATGAAAAAAAAAACACGTCAGAATTTCAACTGTTTTTAAAGTCAGATGAGTTGAATTCACTCATGCTATTTTTACTTCTAAATTGCATCCTTACCAAGCCTAGAATAGAGATGATTGTATTTTTTTGACGATGGCAGGAAAATGTGTGGTCAGTGACTGTACAGGGAAAAAACACCTCTTAGTCAATGCCACCTATTGGCATGAGTTTACTGTGCTTAATGTTAAATCCAGCCTTGATTTTTAAACCTGGCCGTACGCTACTGGAATTTCAGCTGTTTCCTGCTGAATCAGCCAAAATTTGAGCCATGGGTTACTCTGTTGGCACCAATTGTCAAACAAATAATGACTGCATCCGATCAGATGGTGTCAGTATTCTGGTATTCAGCTGCGGGTGTAGCGGCAGTGTTGGCAGTGGATAGTCCTACATTCATGCTGTTAGGAGTGGCTGAAAGAATCTATTAGACTTCTCTTGCTCAGCCTGCTGGCTAAACTAGAGAAATCTATGCCTGTGAGGCTATCCTTACATTCCCTTTTAATAATATAGTCGCCTTATGTTCAAATAGGGCTCTGCTTAAAATTATACAGGTGTCAGGGATGAGAAGTGTGACAGTTGCTGCCGACTAGTACTGTTCTTGATTACATGCCACTCACATTCAAGCTAAATCTAATAAGTGAAAGGTAGCAGAGTCTAATATGTAAATGTATTGCACACGTTGATTTTTTTATATATTTTGATAGGCCTTATATTTCAATTTAAAGTATATCATTTTTGAAATAAAGAGAATCTTATCTGTCAGTTACAAAAGAGCACATGGACAGGCAGTAATTCACACTGCTATATTAAACAGGTCTCTACTGTAACCAGGCATATTTAAAAGATCTGACGCTGTAGTGTAAAGCCGGGTACACACTACAGGTTTTTTTCATGCAATCCAGCACGAAAAAAAACTGACAGCTCTGGTCGGAGACACTTTACTAACCATGCAACGTTAGTTCAGCAATCTCCCCCGCTGATCTGTTGTGTCCTGACAGGGGTATGATGTCTCCCGACATTCGGCCCGTGTGTACGGGGCTTAGGTGCCAACCTGATTGGATATCACTTAATCAGGTAAACTCTCAAACTACAATGTCGATTGTAAATCTAAAGAAGGTTCTACATAACTTGTACAATCAGATTGTACATGTATTGCCAGCTTTAAAGGGGAACTTCACCTTTTAGCAATTCACTTTTTCCATATGGATCGTCACGGTGATCCTAGCGGGAATTCGCCCCCCTCCTTCCCCCGCAGCCTTCTGGGACACAACACAGGTCCCAGAAAGCTGCGGGGCCATTCACAAAGAGCAGCACAGCTTATTTATGTGCCGTAGGAAGTTGGGTGTTAAGGCGCAAGCAGTCACAGCTGGCTTCTCAAAGTGCCAACACCTGGACTTGAAGACAGCCAAAGAGCCAGCTCCGGTGAGGACCACGCTGGGTCCCTGGCCAGGTGAGCATCCTATTTTTTAAAGTCATTAGACAGTATTTGTAGTTGCTGACTTTAAATTTTTTGTTTTAGACTGATTCAAAAAACAAGGCCTGGATTCCTTCCTAAATGTACATAATTTTAATAAAGGATTTAAATAAAGGGAACAATACTTTTTCGACAGATCATTATTGTCAATGGTAGCATGGATGAAGCATAAAAGCTCTTTCAGAATCTACTCAGATTGCTCTACAACACTGTGATATTGCCTCTTGTAACAGATTAAATTGTAATGGATTTAAAAAACAGTTTTAATAGCCCTTTAAATATAAGGAAGGCACTGTAAATGTGTGAAGCGGGGTTGCACCACTGCATGCTCCCACTAGACAAAACCACTTAGGCCAGTCATTACCACACAAGGCACTGTTATTCTTTTAGTATACTTACTGCCTTGATTCATGTCCCATGAAAGTATTTTTCTTTTTAACCTAGAAAACTCATTTTTAGTTATCTGCTGCTTTATGCGCTTTAAAGGCTAAACCTGATGTCTGATGAACAGGTAGTACTAGGAATGAAAGCATAATATTTATTGAAAGGATTTCTTATATTTGCAGTGGTAATAGTCATCTGCATAGCTCCCAACTGTCCCTGATTTCGAGGGACTGTCCCTGATTTGGAGCAATGTCCCTCTGTCCCTCATTCCTTCTCATGTGTTCCTCATTTTGGTCTGATCTATATAGTTGTATATAAAATGCACTTTTTATCCTTCAAAATGTGTTTCCCAGTGCTAAACCTTTCATCCACTTTCTAAATTGCTGCATTTGTAAATTTCCAAACCCAGTATAAAGGAATATTCGTGGTAAAAAAAAACACTTGTGGGTTAAACTAATATTTTTTTCTGTATAATTCTCCTTTAACCCTTTCGCACTTACGTCATACGGAACTAACTGCGGGGGGTATCACACACAATCCGGTGGCTGCAAAAAAAAGTAAAACGTTTTTACACCCTCCCAAACGCAAAAACGGCTCTGGCAGTTAAGTTGAAAGGCGGCATGGCAGGGGGCGTGTCCTATGCCTACATCATTTTGGTAAGAGTTGTCCCTCACTGCTATCTCAAAAAGTTGGGAGGTATGCTTCTGAGATATGGGAACCAAGGAAGAATAAGCATTTCAAAAACGTCTGACACACATAGTACTTTACGATTATGTAGTACAGTCATATTCAGTTCTGAGTTTTGCAAATTTGTTTTGGGAAAAGGTTTTATTTATCACTCATGAACTCCCGGACGAGACATGTGTGTTTCAATTATCAGGCCTTCATACATGTCACTGTCCTCCAAAGGGGCTTTCACACTTCCTGTTAGACCCCTTTCACATGGTCGATTTGTTGCACTGTTGCATTGAATCAGCAGCGGCTGCTCAACCCATTTAAAACTAATAGCGGGGTGACATCGGCAGCTTCTGATCACATTTAGCTGTACACAGAGCGATTAGCTGTAGTTTGTAGTCTGGACAGCTGACTGCCTGCCATTAGTTTAAATGGAGAGCGATTAGCTGTAGTTTGTAGTCTGGACAGCTGACTGCCTGCCATTAGTTTAAATGGGCTGAACGGCCCCAGCTGATTGCATAACCTGATCATTTCAGCAGCAAGAATCCGCAGAACCGGCCATGTGAAAGGGGCCTTATCCTGTGCACACACGATCGGAAATGCCACCAGATAAACTCCGATGAGAGCTTTTTGATGGAAAATGCGACCGCATGTATGCCCTACCGGTCGCTTGCTGGCGGAATTCCAGCCAGCAAAAGATTGAGAGCAGGTTTTCTATTTTTCGGTCGGGAAAAGTTCCTATCCAAAAATGTGATCGTCTGTATGCAATTCAAACGTGCAAAAAATCACACATGCTCGGAAACAATTCAACACATGATCGTAAGCATTGAACTTAATTTTCTCGGCTCGTCGTAGTGTTTGTACGTCAGTGCGTTCTTGATGGTCGAAAGTTCAGAGAACTTTTGTGTGACCATGTGTATGCAAGACAAGCTTGAGCGGAAATCCAAGATTTTTCTGACGGAAATTCAGCTCTTGTGTACGCGGCATTAGAGTGTCCATTTTATATTATGGAGTAGGTAACAAGAAAGGGAAGAATACTTGAAGGCGAGGTAGACCCAAAGCTCCAAGATAGATATAAACAGAGCTAGGAAATATGGTAGCAAACTCTCACCAAAAGATACAATAAATGAGCAGATGACTTAGCTTACTAGACTATACCCATATTATCATATTATTATTATACAGGATTTATATAGCGCC
The DNA here is from genome assembly GCA_028564925.1 of Lithobates sylvaticus. Taxonomy (NCBI): domain Eukaryota; kingdom Metazoa; phylum Chordata; class Amphibia; order Anura; family Ranidae; genus Lithobates; species Lithobates sylvaticus. Next base: position 232,177,610 of record CM053028.1, on the reverse strand, counting down.
AACAGTTTGCACATTGCTTTACAACATGAGGGCAGACAGTAGAGTTACAATACAATTCAGTACAGGAGGAAGCAGATGCCCTGCTCATTAGAGCTTACAATCTACCCATAAGTGAAAAATCACTTTTAGTAGGTTAACTTAAAGTGGTTCTTAAAGCTACATATTTTCCCTTAATGCATTGCCTGCAAACTCTAGGCACTCAGAGGCCATGGTGCTGCTAGGTGGAAGTGCTAATCACTTAGCTACTGTGTTGTCCTTATTCAATTTATATTTAACAGCTTGTCGGCCATATAACTTACATATACGGTGGCATGGCGGCTTGGCGACACTCTTGGATAGGGGGGCGCGTAAGGGTGCTGACAATGGCCCAGCTGTGCTGTGATTAGACACAGCAGATGTAGATTACCAGGTGCTGGCTAATGGATTACCACCAGCACTCGGTAATCGTCAAGAATTTACATAGGACAGAGCCCTGCCTATGTAAACAAGTCAGAGTCCTGTTCTGTCAGCAGGGAAGTAATGGATTTTCTTTCCCTGCAAAGCAGGGAATAAAATATATTACTTCCCCTAGTAAAAGCACAACATAAAGTATACATAAACACTGGCTAGGCACATATTTAACCCTTCGATTGCCCTAGATGTTTAACCCTCCCTCCCTTCCAGGTTTTATTACCAAAGCTTAATTGAACAAGCCAAGGTTAGAAGCTCATTGGTTTCTATGCAGAAGTGAGCCTGATTTTGATCTTTCCAGCTTTAGTAAATAAACCCCATTGTGTACTTAAAAGTGGGGTATGCCTGTACAGTACACTGTAATCTTACAGATTACATTACTGTATCAAATCATTTCACATCCCTTTTGTCCCTAGTGCTTTGTCCAGTGCCCTGCATGCCCTTTTATATTATATATGCTGTTCTTTCTGCCTGGAAACCTGAGATTGTCCATGGCAACCAAAAAGTGTCCCTTTACGTCAAAGTGGTTTTAGACCAGCTAGAAAACAGGGATAGTAAATTAGAACACTTGCAGAATTGAGCGATAGGGATTTGTGGGGAAATTTATTTTATTATTATTATATTACTATTTTTTATAATTATTTACAGTTATTTATTATATTATAATTTATGATTTCGTGTTTCAAATTGTATCATACCCGGGGTGTCTACTAGACTCTTGTTTAGACAGATTTAAGTAAGTTATTCCTAAGAATTACAGGCCTAATTCTTAGGAATTCAAAAATCTGGCATAATCATACCACCAGGGAGGTTAATCCCCTTCCCAGCCAGTGTCATTAGTACAGTGACAGTGTATATTTTTAGCACTGATCCCTGTATTAGTGTCGCTAGTTCCCAAAAAGTGTCAAACGTGTCAGTTAGTGTTCAAATGTCCATCACAATATGGCTATAAGTCGCTGATCACCGCCATTACTCGTAAATAAATAAATAAAAATTCCAGTATATATCCCATAGTTTGTAGACGCTATAACTTTTGTGCAAACCAATCAACATATGCTTATTGTGATTTTTTTTACCAAAAATATGTATCAAAATACATATTTTCTTAAATTTATCATGAAATTTCATTTTTCTTTTACATTTTTTATTGGATAAAATATTTATCTGAATAAGGCATGTCTCACTTTATGTATAGTGGTCCTTCATGAACTTTCTTAGGTCACTTTGCATTTTTAAGGAGTATAGCTTGTGTTTCCACTTTGCACACATTTGTTTCTAAAAACCTGTCTGACAGACTAAAAAGCACCCTTCTGAATTTACAAGAAATAACCAGTTTGCTCTGGTTTCTTCCTAAAATTTAGTGCATCCCATATCTTAAATGGGATGTTAAGTGTCAATTAAAAAACCACAGTTAACTGAACCTGGTTTCCTAGAAATATATGTAGGTAAACAATACTGTTTGTATACATCAGAAATAGCTTAGTTCGGCGAAAAGGGAGGATTACTTCTCAATAATGACCTTATCGCACGGCAAAAAGTTACCAAACAAGTAAAACACTTGAAGGTGTATATCTATATATAGATACACAGTATCTCAGAAAAGTGAGTACAACCTCACATTTTTGTAAATATTTTATTACATCTCTTCATGTGACAACACGGAAGAAAAGACACTTTGCTATAATGTAAAGTAGTGAGTGTACATCTTGTATAATAGTGTAAATTTGCTGTCCCCTCAAAATAACTCAACACACAGCCATTAATGTCTAAACCGCTGGCAACAAAAGTGAGTACACCCCTAAGTGAAAATTTCCAAATTGGGCCCAAAGTGTCAATATTTTGTGTGGCGACCATTATTTTCCAGCACTGCCTTAACCCTCTTGGGCATGGAGTTCACCAGAGCTTCACTGGAGTCCTCTTCCACTCCTCCATGAAAACATCACAGAGCTGGTGGATGTTAGAGACCTTGTGCTCCTCCACCTTCCATTTGAGGATGCCCCACAGATGCTCAATAGGGTTTAGGTCTGGAGACATGCTTGGTCAGTCCATCACCTTTACCCTCAGCTTCTTTAGCAAGGCAGTGGTCATCTTGGAGGTGTGTTTGGGGTCGTTATCATGTTGGAATACTGCCCTGCAGTCCATTCTCCGAAAGGGAGGGGATCATGCTCTATATGTCACAGTACATGTTGGCATTCATGGTTCTCTCAATGAGCTGTAGCTCTCTAGTGTACTGGGGTGTACTGGCTTTTGTGAGATACTGTATATATATATATATATATATGTATATATATATATATATATATGTATATATGTATATATATATATATATATATATATATACAGGGGGTCCCCGGGTTACAACGATGATAGGGTCTGTAGGTTTGTTCTTAAGTTGAATCTGTTTGTAAGTCGGAACAGGTACATTTTTTTAAGTGTAGTTCCAGCCAGAAAAACTTTTAAGCTTTTTGGATAGCATAGGAAAGGGTTAACACCCCTGTAATGTTTGTTTTGCTGTCTGTGCCCCTGTTCAGAAGATTTCACCTCACTTCCTGTCCAAATTTTGGGTTGTTGTGGAACCAAGCCTTGATAAAAAAAGCATCAGTGGAGGTACCTTTTTCCCATAATAACTCTTAAAGAAGAGAATTTCCCTTCCTAGGGGTAGATTTCCTCTCACTTCCTGTTGTCTCCCTCTGTTTGTAAGTATGAGTCGTTTGTAAATCAGATGTTTGTAACTAGGGGACCTCCTGTATATATATATAAATATATATATATATATATATATATATATATATATATATATATACACACGCACATACATATGTATATATCAAAAGTATTGGTATGCCTGCCTTTACCCGCACATGAACGTTAATGGCATCCCAGTCTTCTCCATTGGGTTTGCAGCTATCACAGCTTCAACTCTTCTGGGAAGACTGTCCACAAGGTTTAGGAGTGTGTCTATGGGAATGTTTGACCATTCTTACAGAAGAGCATGGGAGGTCAGGCACTGATGTTGGACGAGAAGTCCTGGCTCACAGTCTCCACTCTAATTCATCCCAAAGGTGTTCTATCGGGTTAAGGCCAGGGCTCTGTGCTGGCCAGTCAAGTTCCTTCACCCCCAAACTCGCTCATCCATGTCTTTATGGACCCTGCTTTATGGTGTTGGGTTGTTTTTTAGGGGTTGGGCTTGGTCCCTTAGTTCCAGTGAAGGGAACTCTTAAAGGCGTCAGCATATCAAGACATTTTGGACTATTTCATGCTCCCAACTTTGTGGGAACAGTTTGGGGGTGGCCCCTTCCTGTTCCAACATGACTGCGCACCAGTGCATAAAGCAAGGTCCATAAAGACATGGATGAGCAAGTTTGGGATGGAGGAACTTGACTGGTGTGCACAGTCCTGGCTGGATGCCATTAAAGTTCATGTGCGTGCAAAGGCAGGTGTCCCAATACATTTGATAATATAGTGTATATGTACAGTATATACATACAAATAAAAATAAAAATAAATTGCACTTAGCACAACAATATGTGTACAGAGCTGCACTATGCATATATATATATATATATATATATATATATATATATATATATATATATATATATATATATATATAAATATATATATATATATATATATATGCACATATATGTATATATATGTATAGATTTTGCAAACATAGGCTGATGGCCAACTTTATGGTTAGCAACCCTGCCGCTGGCAATTTGTCAAAATCAGCAGCAGTAGGATGGCAAGGAGGCTACCTGTTTGTTCCTATGAAATCGCTACCTCTGTAGCTGAGGCCACAAGATTCAGCAACATTCAGGCCAGGGATAGAAAAAAACTCTAGCTGCATCTGGCTACAGAGGGAGGGATTCCATAGAGACAGATAGGAAGCCTCTTTAACAATCCTGCTACTGATTATTTAATTTTCTAAAATCGCCTGTCTGACATCAGCCTTACAGCTATAGGTTTTGATGAAAACAGAACACCTTAAGCTGGCTATACACTAGTAGTCTTCGTACCAACAATCATATGAAAATTCTTTGTACATTTGATAGCTGAATGAATGTTGTTCCAAAGTCTTTGACATTTTTGTTTTAACATTCGATTTTGGAAAGATTGTAATTTTCTGAATGAAAACCACATTCACTGATGGAAATTGGTCAATTCGAGAAAATTTTTCTACCTCCTGCTCCAAATTTCCTTGTCACCGTGGTCAAAAATGAACGTCAGTTTGACCCCACTAATGATTAGAAAATCTAAAAACAAAAGCTTTTGAATTAAATTCTACAAGTGTATAGCCAGCTTTAGTATTGAATTTGAGATAAGCAAAACCTGTGGAATAAATAGTAAATACACATAAATTATGAAATAGTAGGAAGTAACATTAAGTTTTCACAATTTGTGGTGGGATGGGTTTCAAAAAGTCAATGTTGTTTACAGTCTTTGTGTGAATTAATTGATCTCATTAACATAATCATTTTTTTTTATATATATATATATATATATATATATATATATATATATATATAAAATAAAATTATAAGAAAACAGATTTTTTTTACTGTTCTACTAGCAATTTAAGCGGGACTAAACTGTATCTGAGCAGCGCAAACTGAAAAGTTTTTTTAATATGCAACGCAAACTCATTTATCCATGTCTCCGTGCTTCATTTTGTTGAGAAATCACTTTGAAAACCACCTCCTAGCATACAGACATTCTAGCCACAGCCATCTTAAGTATAGGTGGATGACACATGTAGCATTTACTTCCTGCAAAGCCCCTTCCTTCAAATAAAAGCAAAACAAAACAAAAAAATTGCCTATGACGACCATTTGAATGCATGACATCATTTTGGCCTAGGCCAAAAACCAGGAAACAATTGAAAAAAAAAAAAAAAAATCAGTTTAAAACAAGTAAATATAATATTATACCTTCCTATCATCACTGATTACTCATTACTTTGTGACCACTGACAGGTTAAGTGAATAACATTGATTATCTCATTATAATGGCATCTAAAAGTTAGTGGGATATATTAGGCAGTAAGTAAACCTGTTGTCCCTGACATTGATGTGTTGAAAGCAGAAAAAATAGGCATCATAGTTTGTTGCATATGGGGCAGCGTAGCCGCAGACTGGTCAGGGTGCTCATGCTGACATGTGTCCACAGCCAGAAGTGCCTAAAATAGGCACATGAACATCATAACTGGACCACAAGGCAATGGAAGATGGTGGCCTGGTCTGTTGAATCACGTTTCCTTTTATATCATGTGGATGGTATTGCTTACTTGGGGAAGGCACCTGGATACAGTATGGGAAGAAGGTTAGCTGGTGGAGGCAGTGTGATGCTTTTGGCAATGTTCTGCTGGGAAAGCTTGGGTCTTGCCATTCTTGTGGATGTTACTTTGATTCGTACCATCTAGTTAAACATTGTTGGTGACCAAGTACACCCCTTCACGGTATGGCAGTGGCCTCTTTCAGCGGGATAATGCACCCTACCACACTGCAAAAAACGGTTAAAACATGGTTTGAGGAACACAACAAGTTTGAGGTGTTGACTTGGCCTCTAACAGGACTTAAAGAATCTACTAAAGACAGATTTTTGCCAGATACCACAGCATACCTTCAGAGGTCTAGTGGCTTCAACACCTCACCTGTCAGGGGTGTTTTGGCGGCAAAATGGAAACTACTCAGTATTAGGTGGGTGATCATAAAGTTATGACTGATTTATTTGATTAATTATAGCAACATAAGGATTAAAAATAGTTAATGTTGATTAAGAGAGTTTAGTTTTGTTGTTAAGGAATATATGTACAATTATTTCTGATGGCTTAATTTAAAGCCCAATTGAAAGTTTACTTTAAATTAGCTAAAGACCTTTCAGGTACAACAAAACAAGTGGTATGAAAGGTTGTACAAGTTGTTTCCTTTAGAAAACAACCACAGCCTGAACAGAAAAGCCTGTCCCTGGTCAGAATGTTATACAGAAGAACCCTTGCTCTCTGTGTAGAAGCAGTGTCTATCTGCTTGGCCTGCTGAGTCAGGCCTATAATCTGCAATGTGCACAATTCACCTTGTTGATTGGGAAGCTCTAGCTCTGAGTCAGCAGGGGGTATCAAATACATGTGTCACAGTAATTGCATCTACATGCGTGTACGATTGTTGTGGAACCAGTTTTGGTATTACCCACACAATCAGAAAGCCAACATATTCCTCAGCAGTATTTTACAGAAAACGCAAATTTATTCAAATGAATCCCTTCTCCTAGAGTAGCTCCACAATTCAAGGTCCTTATCTGAGTCCAATTTACATACATTCTAATTCAAAATTGTATGCAGGGCTGCATACCTCCTAACTTTCTAAGATGGGAAAGAGGGACACTCCCATGCCACACACCTCAATTATGAAGGTCTTAAAGAATGACTGCGCAAACCAACAAGTCCTTCATACTGGTTGTTCAAAACAGCTCCTCTATTTTCTTTGCAGAAGCACCCATAGGACTTCTAGTGTGAGTGGCATCACACAGAGCTCCCTCTATTTTCTTTGCAGAAGCACCCATAGGACTTCTAGTGTGTTAGTGGCATCACACAGAGCTCCTATATTTTCTTCTCAGCAGCACCCACAGGACTACCGACTACAATGGCTGGAAGACCGCCAAGGGGAGGCAGAGCGTGCAGAGCCAGAACACAGGGCAGGCAGGCTCTGTTTCTAGTGGACGTGGCCGTGGGCGTGGACGTGGTCGTGCATCGTCATCAGCACGTGGCCATGGGACACGGCAGCTGGACATGTGGAGCCGCATCATGCTGAAGGCTTGGTAGAATGGATGACCAAGCCCTCCTCATCCTCCTCATCCTCTCACCCAGGCTCAGGGTACTGACAGAGCATCATCAGCCACCCCTTCCCTAGACCCACCATGTCCTCCTGAGGAGTCCCCCGAACTCTTTGAGCACAGTGTTGGGTACATGCTCAGGAGGATGCCCAACGATTCGAAGGCTCGGATGACGATACCCAGCTTGAGGAATCTGGCAGTACAGTTCCACCAGCTGCAGCTTACTGCCAGGTTTGCTCTAGTGGTGAAGAGGGAGGGGATGATGAGGTCACTGACTCCACGTGGGTGCCTCAAGGGAGAGAGGATGAGGAGGAGGACGAGGAGGAGGAGGATGCGGCGTCACATGTCCAACGAGGCGGGATGCCCCCTGGAGGCCAGGTAGAGGCCAGCACAGCACTGTACAACACCGCAGAGCTCCGCCTGTGCAGGGCGCTGCCTCTGCACGTTATCAGAAAAGTTCTTTGGTGTGGGCCTTTTTTGAGACGAGGTGCAGCAGATCGCACCACTGCTATTTGCAATATTTGTCTCAAGCGTATCTCGCGTGGCCAAAACATCAGCCGCTTGGGCACGACAAGCATGACCAGACATTTATGGCGACCTGCCATGCAGCTCGTTGGCAGGCACACATAAAAGACCCACACCAAAGAACTAAGCGGACCTCTCCTTGCTCCTCCTCAGCTGGGATCTCCATCCCCACTACACCTTCAGTCCTCTCTGAAAGCTGCTCTGAGAGGACTGAAGGTGTAGAATTCGGGTGTGTCACAACAAAGTACTTGCAGTACACCAGATGGACTGAGCTGCAAAAGGAGCTGAACCTGCCCAAGAACCGCCTAATATCTGACATGCCCACCAGGTGGAACTCAACGTTGGCCATGCTGCAGCGACTGCACACGCAGCAGAGGGCCATCAATGAGTACCTTTGCGTACTACGGCACCAGGACAGGGTCAGGGGAGCTTGGTTTTTTTTCCCACGTCAGTGGAGCATGATCAGGGATGCATGCACTGTCCTCTCACCATTTGAGGAGGCCACGAGGATGGTGAGCAGTGACAGTGCATGCATCAGTGACACTGTCCCTCTTGTCCACCTGTTGGAGCATACGCTGCGTGGGATAATGGACAGGGCACTTGAGGCAGAACAGAGGCAGGAAGAGGAGGACTTCTTGCCTCTCAAGGCCCCCTTTATCCGGACAGTGTTCCTTCTGTCCCACCCATCACACAGGAAGAGGATGAGGAGGAGGAGGAGGAGGAGGAGGATTGTGTGAGCATGGAGGTGGAGCCTGGCACTCAGCATCAGCAGCAGCAGTCTTTTAGGGATGATGTACAGTCCCAACAAGCCAGTGGACTTGTACGTGGCTGGGGAGGAGGTGGCTGGCGATCATGTCATCCTCAGTGACCCAGAAGACTCCGGACCGAATGCCTCAGCTAACCTACGCTGCATGGCCTCCTGATCCTGCAAAAGCCTGCGGAAGGATCCTCGTGTTCTTCGGGATCAAGGAGAGGGACCATTATGGCTGGCCACTCTCCTTGATCCGCGGTACAAGGGTAAGGTTGCGGACCTTATCTTGCTGTCGCAGAGGGAGCAGAGGATGAGACATCTCAGGGAGGCCTTGCAGAAAGGTCTGTGCAACGCGTTCCCAGAAACTGGGAGGCTACAAACTCTGGTCCTGGGCGACGAGTTGCTGAGGCTTCGGTCAGTGGCAGAAGGAGCGGTGGGGAAGGTGGACGTCTGACCGATGCGTTCAGACAATTTTTTAGTCCGCAGCCCAAGGTATGATCGGTTCCAGCAGATGTAAGTATTAAGAGGATAGATGAAAGGTGTAGCATAGTGTAATATAAATATTATATTGTTTAATGAGGTCTGTACTTCTCGACCAAAGGGACAACTGAGAAAAGTAGGACAGGGGGATTTTGTTTGTAAAAGGGGCCAGTCCCTTGAAATAAGGGACACTATTTGTGGGTATATTCGAAAAGAAAAAAGCAGAGAGACCCACTATAGTTCAGAAACATTAAACCATCTTTCCCTTCTCTTGTTCCTTAATTTGTATGTTTGAAGGTAGTTTAGACTGTAAAGCAGATCCTATGGGGGGTATTTACTAAAACTGGAGCACTCAGAATCTAATCCAGCTGTGCATGGTAGCCAATCAGCTTCTAAATGCAGCTGATTGAACTAAGCTTTAAGGCACCTTTCACACTGGGTCGTTTTTCAGGTGCTATAGTGCTAAAAATAGCGCCCGTATAGCGCCTGAAAAAAAACGGCCCCATTCACTCCAGTGTGAAAGCTGGAGGGCTTTCACACTGGAGCGGTGCGCTAGCAGGACGGTAAAAAAAGTCCTGCTAGCAGCATCTTTGGAGCAGTGAAGGAGCGGTGTATTCACCGCTCCTATACCGCTCCTACCCATTGAAATCAATGGGGCAGCGCAGCTATACTGCTGGCGAAGTTCCACTGTAGCAGCACTTTGCGGGCGGCTTTAACCCTTTTTCGCCCGCTAGCGGGGGTGAAAACCGCACCGCTAGTGGCCGAAAACCGGTAAAACGACGGTAAAGCAGCGCTAAATATAGCGCTGCTTTACCGCCAATGCCACTCCCGCCCCAGTGGGAAAGGGGCCTTACAATAAAACCTGGAAGCTGACTGGTTTCTATCATAGGTGTGCGCAGCCTGTTGCATTGGGGTGTGCACCCCATAACTCAAACACACATGCGTATGTGTGTATCTGTATATATATGTCCCTGGCACATTGATCTCCCTGCTGGCACAGTGACAGAGAAGCATAAGCACTTATGGCAGAACCGGTAAGAGGGAGATCTTTTCCATCTCCCCACTGCTACACAAAGCGAAAATCCTAATGCGCACTAGGTGATTATGGTGTGCCCAGGCACATCCGAAAACCCTGTGCGCACGTCTATGGTTTTTATGCAGAGTTGCTCCAGATTTTGCACTCTCCAGTTTTAGTAAATCCCCCCATATGTCTCACTCAATAGCACATTTTCTTACTTGTTTTACTGTACTGTATTTATGGTGGACTGGCATTGTCCCCTTAGGCTGCTCTCCTGATTTGAACTATACACATCTCCTCATTGTCCTCATCTTCATTACATAGAGAAGAGGTGTTTTATAGTTCACAGAAGAATGCTGGAAAAACTGATGACCTTTGAGATATCCATTCAATGCAGGGGAAGTTACAAGGCTACTGGATTTCCATTAGGACTAATGGCGTGTAGACACGAGCGGATTTTCCGTCGGAAAAATCTTGGATGGTTTTTCCGACGGAATTCTGCTCAAGCTTGCCTTGCCACGGTCACACAAAAGTTCTCTGAACTTTTGACCGCCAAGAACACGGAGTTGTACAACACTACGACGAGCCGAGAAAATTAAGTTCAATGCTTCCGAGCATGCGTCAAATTGTTTCCGAGCATGCGTAGGAATTTTGAATGTCGGAATTGGTACAGACGATCGGAATTTCCGATCGGAACTTTTTCCAACCGAAAAATTGAGAACCTGCTCTCAATCTTTTGCTGGCTGGAATTCCGCCAGCAAAAGTCTGATGGAGCATACACACGGTCGCATTTCCGGACCAAAAGCTCTCATCAGACTTTTGCTGGCGGAATTTCCGCTTGTGTGTACGGGGCATTACAAGTATTTGCAGAAAATGAATATAGCCACTGAATCTAAGTACTGGTAAGCTGCAATATATTACATTTTTTTCTTGGTTTTATATATCCTTTAATATGGGCTGAAAAAAATAAATTATTTATAACTGTATTTAAATGTCTACAATTATAGTAGGTGGAATGAGGAAACCAGTGAAAAAGACAAGAAATGGGCAATACATCCTTTCTATATTGGATGAGGAATACAGGTCAGGTTAGGTGAGCAATAACTGGTCTTGTATTTAACTTTCTGCTCTGCCCACCCGTCTGTCTCTCTCTATTTCCCTCCCACATTCTTTCAGCTTTCTAGAAGCAGCTCAAACACAATCAGATAATGCAAACAGTGCTGATCAGCAGTCAGGTTTTCACCAGTTTTGGTTGGCTTTCCAGTCAAAATTGTTGACATTTTTTCAAGATAAGTGACACTAGCAGTATAATATGGGTCTGTCAAATGACGTCTTCCTCCAACTTTGTATAGCAACACTATAATGCACAGTTAAAACAATAATTACTTGCAAAGTAGCTGGATATTGCCTTTTTTTTATCACGCTATGCTAAAGGTCATTAGAGAATGTGTGTTATTAATATAGTTAACTTTATACTTTTAAACATTCATCACATTATTTTTATAATAAATTTGAATCTGGCCTCCTGCAAGTATGTCATTAGAAGAATTTAGCAATTGCCAACACACAAGGCACCATATTACCAGCTTTTAGTTATACTTTCATACAGGGGAGGTCATACATTGGTATGCAAACTGTGTTTCTGTACGAGGGCCCTCTAGGAATAAGGGTCCCATTTCTTTTAGACACTGGTGGACACTGGTGGACTACTGTCATAGCAGCCCCGGTCAGGACCAAAATGGGTGAACTATCTGCGTGTGGTCTTTACCTGCCCTGCTACTATGCTCCTCCACCTCGACTGCCCAGGATTCCTATACACTTGTGTACCAAACCTCTGTGTTCACAGGTACTCTCCTTTCAGTGGACGCCTAGAAGATCCGGCAGTGATTAAATTAGTCAGGGCCAGAAGGCGCTGCAAGAGAAGAAGATATCTATAGAATAGAATATCAACCTGTTTGGGGGATAATATCTTCACACAGACAACAAAGGTTCTTGCTGGGACACCAATAAAGCTGGCTTGGGAGTGGGGATTATTACACTGAAACTAATGAAGCTGGTTGGGGAAGAGGGGGGTTATTTTCACATGGACACTAATAAAGCTGGGGTTTGAGGGGGTGGGTATTATCACATTGACAGGGATAAAACTGGCTGCAGTTATATTATCACACTGAAATCAATAAAGCTGGCTGGTAAAGTTTTTTTTTATTATATTATGGCCTGTGAAGCTGGCTTGAAAGGGGTATCATCATAATGACACCAGTTAAGGTGTTGGGGAATGGCCGCTTACATATAGTTAAAAAGATCATTAGTAGCAGTGATTACTAGGCATGAGCCGAACACCCCCCAGTTCGGTTCGCACCAGAACCTGCGAACGGACCCAAAGTTTGCACGAACATTAGAACCCTATTAAATACAATGGACGCGAACTTTTGAAATCTAAAGTGCTAATTATAATGGCTAATATGCATGTTATTGTCCTAAAAAGGGTTTGGGGACCCGGGTCCTGCCCCAGGGGACATGTATCAATGCAAAAAAAAGTTTTAAAAACGGCCGTTTTTTCGGGAGCAGTCATTTTAATGATGCATAAAGTGAAAAAAAAAGTGAAATATTCCTGATGCCTGTGTTGCACAACTGAACTACACAACAACACCAGCAATGAGGGGGTAGCTTCAGGTGTATACTGTGCAGGAGGCACACTACACCCACTGAATATTATGCAGATGCCTGTGTTGCACAACTGAACTACTCAACAACACCAGCAATGAGGGGGTAGATTCAGGTGCATACTGTGCAGGAGGCACACTATACCCACTGTAACAGCGCTAGGTTAACCTCCCTGGCGGTATGATTCTGGCTGGAATTTTGTGCTGAAAGCGGTACAATTATTTTGCATGGAAATTTGGCGTTTTTATATTGTAGGCATGCAATTCTTATGAATAACTCACTTAAATCTGTCCAAACCAGAGTCTAGTAGACATCCCGGGTATGATAAAGTTTGAAACACAAAATCATAAATTATAATATAATAAAAATATATATAAAAATGATTCAATAATGTAATCAAATCAAAAACACTAAAATTTGCTCAGTTGCAGAATAGCCGCTGTCATTAAATTTATTGTTTGATGATAAATTGTGATTCTAATTTTTTATCTGTGTTTTCTAGCTGGTCTAAAACCACTTTTGACATAAAGGGACACTTTTTGGTTGCTATGGACAATCTCCAGTTTCCAGGCAGAAAAAAAATCTTTTTATTATATAAAATGACATGCAGGGCACTGGGCAGACCACTAGGGACAAAGGGGATGTGTATTTTTTGTATACAGTACTGTAATCTGTAAGATTACAGTACTGTATGCGTATTGTGTTTTTAAACTTTTTTGAATTTGGCGCCGATCTCCGCTCCCGTGCGTTGGAGCGTCGCAGGGAACGGAGATCAGCGGCACTCGGGCACTGTGTGAATCGAGCGAGCGGACGGCTCGCTCACACAGCGGGGAGACATCGCAGGATCCAGGGGAAAAGGTAAGTAACTTCCCCCCCCGAGTCTGGCTCGGGGTTACCGCTCCTAGCAGAAAAAACTGAACCCGAGCCAGACTCGGGATTACCGCCTAGGAGGTTAAGAAGCAAAGCAAAGCTGACACTGTCCCTGCCTATCCTGCTCTCTCCCTGCACGCCAACACACTACACAAGGCCGCTGCGCTGGCGGCCTTATATAGTGTGGGGCCTGTACTAAACCCCCCTGAGCTACAATTGGCCACAGGCATCCTGCCTTTGGCCAATTATGGCTCTCCTCGATGCCGGCGCTATGATTGGCCAAGCATGCGGGGTCACAGTGCATGCTTGGCCAATCATGAGCCAGCAATGCACTGCGATGGCGCAGTGCATCGTGGGGCCGTTCGTATCACACGAATTTGGTGTGAACGGCCCACAAAGTTCTGGCTTCGACGAACGAGCGAACAGCCGATGTTCGATTGGAACATGAGTTTGAATCGAACACCGAGCTCATCCCTAGTGATTACTCATCTAAGAGGCAGAAATTGCTTATTGCTCAAGGAACTCCAAGCAACCTATGAAGGGATGCTAGGGTTCCATGGAACCCTGGTTCAGAAACGCTGCTGAAAAATAGAGCCCTTTGCCATCTTAAAATAGATATACACCCAGTCACTAAACTCTTTTAAAAGTAATTTTTCAACAATTTTAAACTTTCAGTTTTCATTAAAACAGTCCCCGGTGATTGTGACTTGAAGGTTCTTCTTCAGGAACTTTCTGTTCTAGGATGACAACACTCTGTCTCTGTCCCCCAGTTGTGCTTCTGCGCTGTCACGTGGGTTTCCAATAAGGACTACAAGTGGCTTTTCCAATACACATTATGCAGGCATGGTCCACTATTGTTATATCAGGAAACCTGCCCCGACAAATGGCAAGTATCTATCAGTAAATATATGTGTGTGCACTGCCCTAATGAAAAATACCTGTTTGTGCTGCCACTTAATATTCAATAAACATGCAAATGAGGTGAAACAAATGTCAATGTAAAAAAGAGACAAATAATTCCACAGTACATAAAACACCCATACATAATGAAAAGTGTCCATATGGCATATCCAACCTGATGGAGCTTGAGAGGTCCTGCAAAAAAGAATGGGAGAAACATGCTCAAAAAGACTTATTTATTTATTTCAGGTACTTATATAGGGCCGTCAATTTACGCACTGCTTCACATATACATTGTACAATCACATCAGTCCCTGCCCTCAAGGAGCTTACAATCTAAGGTCCCAAACTCACATTCATACATACACATACTAGGGCCAATTTACACATACTTGAGTCTGTAATTGATGCCAAAGGTGCTTCAACAAGGTATTGAGCAAAGGCTGTGAATACTTATGTGCATGGGATTGTTTTTCCTTTTTTATTTTTAATAAATTTGCAAAGATTTCAAACAAACTTCTTTCACGTTCTCATTAGGAAGTATTGTTTGTAGAATTTGGAAGAAATTAATGAATTTAATCCATTTTGGAATAAGGCTATAACATAACACAATGTGGAAAAAGTGAAGCACTGTGAATACTTATAATATATATATATAATATATATATATATATATATATATAATATATATACTAATAATTGTATTTGTTGCTTCTTTCCCCCTTCTCTAGGTCAAGAACTACAAGCAAAAAGAAGGCAGACAACCAAATACTAGAGAGATCTACCAATGCTTTCCTCTTTCTCCAGACAGGTGCATAAAGTATGAAGCAAGTAAAATCAATGTAGCTAGCACTCCTGATCTGCATACATATATGAGTTCAGTCACTACTGAAGCCAGAGAATTCACACAACAGGCATCTAGCATTTCAAGGGGGAAAGTGATGACAGTCCTTAGCTTCCTGTCAGGACAAGTGACTTAAAAAAAACTCTGCCCCAGGTTATTCCACAATGATCTGGCTAGTTGCAAGAAATGCATATGGTAAATAGTACTTTAAGTTGTCTATCTAGTCATCAGTGACAGAGAACAATCAAAACAAAAGCAATCCCAATGACCTCTGGGGGATGTGTTACCTTTGCCTTTTATTACCTCTTCCTGAGCCAAACATATTTAGCTATACTTTCTCAAACCGCCTTAGGATACAAAATTCAAACAAGGAACATTCCTGTATAAAGATGCCTTAAATCTCTAACGAGAGAACATGCACAGTCTGTCTTCACCGTAACTTGAATAGTACGTTCTCTTACCCAAGACACTAATGCCGCGTACACACGTTCGGACTTTGTCCGCCGGACCTAGTCCAGCGGACAAACCGCCGGACTTTCCAGCGGAGCTTCGCCAGACTTTCCGAGCGTGTGACTTGCCCACACACGCCCGGACTTCTCCGGTGGACAATCCGCGGGAAAAAGTCTGCGGGACTTTTGAAAATGAACGGACTTGCCCACACACGGAGCAGTCCGTTCATTTAGAACGTAACTGCAGGTAGACGGGGCTAGCGAAGGCAATGAATGCCGCCGCGCTAGCCCCGTCACCTGGCATGGATTTAAAGGGAACCCCCACGCCGAAAAAAACGGCGTGGGGGTCCCCCCAAATCCATCTCAGATAAGGGTCTGAGATGGATTTGGGGGGGACCCCCACGCCGTTTTTTCGGCGTGGGGATTCCCTTTAAATCCATGCCAGGTGACGGGGCTAGCGCGGCGGCATTCACTGCCTTCGCTAGCTCCGTCTACCTGAAGTCACGTGCTAAATGAACGGACTTTCCGATGCGCGGCAAGTCCGTTCATTTCCAAAAGTCCGGCGGACTAGCATACTAATGGTGGGATTGTCCGCCGGACTGCCAAGTCCAGCAGATAATTTTAAAACAAAACTTAAAACCTAGTCCGCCTGACTTTTGGCGCCAAAAAGTCAGCCGGCGCCCACACACGGGGGGATTGTCCGGCGGACTCGAGTCCAGCGGACAATCCCGCGGGAAAGTCCCTTCGTGTGTACGAGGTTAGTTAGTTAGCTTTTCTGAGGAGAAGTAGATGAGATGAATATCTGTATTGTGAAAATTATAGATAATTGATTTGATTTATTCAGTGAAATATTCCACACAATAAAGAGCACATGGGCACACCGCAATTATCTAAGTTGACAAAGTAACGTTCTTTGCTGTCAGCATTCAGGTTAAAGAAGGCAAAACTTTTTTTTTCCTTTAGTTATTTTGCCATCTAAAGGGAAGATTTCCCTTCCTTTCCTGGCCCATAGCCAAAACAGGAAGTGAGAGGAAATCCCTTCAAAGTGAGGGAACCCCAGGGTGCCACCAGGTCATCAGAATGAATGTCCTGATTGGAAGATTTCCCCTCTATTAGGTCCCCTTCACATGAGGCAGACTCCGCTTGCACGGAGTCCGCCTCTGTCCGTCGGCTCATCGGGAGATCTCTCCGTTGATCTCCGCTGAGCCGGCGCATGACAGGTCCCTCTCTGCTCACTGAGCGGGGAGGGGCTTGTCCAGTGCTGCTGGTCTCTATGGAGAGATCGGATGAAAACAGACAGCGTGTCCCTTTTCATCAGATCTCACCCGATCCGATCCGCCAGCGATGGATCTGGACGTAGAGACATACGTCTGCTTTTGGTGGATCGGACCAGGTCAGATGTCAGCGGACATGTCTCTGCTGACATCCGACGCTCCATAGACTAACATAGAGCGCCCGTTCAGGTCCGCCGTCAAAACTGACAGGCGGATCTGAACAGTCCGATCGTGTGAAAGGGGCCTTACTGTTCTGGTGTCAACCCAAAATTTGGGATATTCTTTTTTTTTCACTTTCAATGATGATGGTAAACAGGAAGAGAGGGTTAATCTTCATAATGGGGGCACAGAGAGCGATAAAAACTGACAAGTGTTCTTCACGCCATTAAAAAGATAAAATATAATATAGGATCTGCTTGGAGAGAAACTATAGTGAATAACTGCACATGCAGATGACCATTAAGAGCAACTACATCCTTTTCAAATATGTCAGAAATTGAAGCATAGGTAATAAAGCCATGCCATTCAACACTACTATTTACTCAGCAATGGTAACATTAGTAAAGTAAAATCTTAGACATTTTGTGAAGTTCTGTCTGTATTCTGACCGGACACAGTACTGGCACTGTAATTAATTTGATCTTGTCTTGCAAAAACAGTTGAACTAGGAACCAATAGCAGCCAATCAAAATGTACTTTTCTGAAGTCAGACCAGTATAAGGCAGATTCTGATAAGTTGCTATGGGTGCTATGGGTACTAGGCCCTTGGCTTACTATCCTTGACCTGAGCTATGCAGTTTTGTTTTGTTTGTTTGTTTTTTTGTTGTTATTTATATAAAGCCCTTATTTTAGAAGTAAACGTGACATACCAGGTGGATTCATGAAATTTCTGTACTGCACTTTAAGCAGGGTTTTCTAAAAGCAAAGTGCTGCAGAAGCTGTTTTCCTGCAGACTCTCTCTGTCGCATTGATATTTCTGCATTTGTTCATTTAAGTCAAACTCAAAGCTTAGCTAAAACATATTGGTTGGAATGCTCATTTCCCAACATACATGGAATGGACAGTGTCATTTGTAGAGAAACCTGTGTACTGACAAATCACAGTACTGTTGTTAAGAGTGGTTGTATATTCTCAGGCCGAGCAACCATTATATTAAGGACAAATTTACAAATTACATAACTACCCCCTTTAACAGTCCTGTAGACTACATTATATGGAACCACCCCCCTCCACCAGAGCATACTTACCTCCGCTGATGTGATAGCCTCCCGTATTGTGTACGTCCGATAAAAATCTTGTGCCTGGAGTTCAGCTTTAAATAGCACACATAAATTGGCTATACCCTGATCAAAATTTGTCTGGGTCAGCAGGGAACAGCTGAATTTTGATCCGTGTGGACAACAGAAGTCGATCAAACGATGAACATATTGGAAAATGTTTCTCGGTTAAAGGTTGCAGCTATTGATTAACGTATTCTGACAGCTGCAAGTGCTGCTGTCAGAATACAATGTCCCAGCAGGAGGGATTCTTTCATCCACCCCATTTGTATTTTTTTTTCTTTAACTTGTGTGCGGCCTGTTTTACTCTCTGATTTCTGGGGTTGACCCTACGCTAGGTACAGTCTTCAAACCCTGCTGTCAGTTCACTTTATAGGAGAAACCAGTAAATCACTTGTTCTGGCAGTTCATGCAAAATTCACAAATATTTTCAAAACTGTCTGATCTGAATAGAGTATCTGTTGGGGTAATTTAATTGCTCACTACTTTCAGGTATAGTTAAATTAGAACGCCTCATTTTTAAGATTTGGGGTTTTGGGTTCTCCCTTCCTCCTGCAGTAAGGAAAAAATGTGCCTAATCTCTACTTAAGGCTGGTACATACGGGGCAGTTCAACAGAAACTGGTGGCCATTCAGCCAATGTGTATAGCAGCCTGTCCAACAGAAGCCAGTCCAATGACCAGCACTGGCAGCTCGTCTGCATGTTGTGGTGGGGGGGCAGTCCCTGTCAGAACACAATAGCACAGTGGGGAAATTGCCTCACTAACATTGCTTGGACACAGGGACCTCTCAGTTTTTTTTTCATTCAGACCACTGTGTTGAACAAAACAATGCTGCTTGTGTGCACCTAGCTTAACCCTCTCTACACTTCAGCACTGTCCCCAGCTCCCTCTTCTGTTCAGCTCTACTGATTTCCATTGGGTGAAACGACAGCCAGCACCATTCTACCCTTTTCCTGTGAGCCCAGCCTGGTATTGACATACCCCCTGGGGGTGTCTCATCATACAACTTGGGCTTACAGTACTCCTGAACTGAACTGCACTCACAGATCATTATGCAAGTGCTGCTTAGTCCAGGAGGAAGGGCTGCCTCATGTCCCAGATGACTGCGCGGCATATCATGGCGCGCAACGCCGCTCGCACATGCGCAGTGGGTGCCCGGCTGCGAAGCCACAGCCGGGAGCCCACAGTAAGAATGCCGGCGCCGCGAGCAGAGTGGGGAACAGGGGGGGTCTTCTTTCCCCCACATCGCTGGACCCTGGGACAGGTAAGTGTCCGATTATTAAAAGTCAGCAGCTGCAGTATTTGTAGCTGCTGACCTTTACAAATTTTTTTAGGGGGCACCACACTTTAAACACAGGTATATTTCTAAAACAAAATATTCTAGGAACAATTTTCCAAAATAATGGCTTTGGACCGGCATGCTATGTCACTTTCAGTAATTTCAATGCATGTATCCTTGTGTTATGAAATACTTTCACTGAGTTTGGATCCATGCCTCTCACTAGATTAGATGGCCAGGATGTATTATTTGGAAGATTAGACACGAAGGTTGATGACCTTCAGAGATGTCTCATGAGTGGTTTTGCTGAAGACAGACAGAAATATTTGGTCAGTAATAGATCTGGTAAGTGTAACATATTGGGTTGCCAAAGGCTTGCTAATATTATACACTGCTTTAGGGATGAGAGTAAAAGACCCAGCCAGACATATGACCTTTTCTCGCCCAGGTTTATTGCTTTAACTCCTACTGCTTGCTTTTATCTAGACTTTAACTAGATAGATCACTTACAGAATCGGTTTACAGAAGGAGCTTGTTTGTTAAACTATTTTCATGCTGCATAAATACTGTACAAATATATTTATCAATAGCACCAGCGCTACCAGAAAAAGGGAAAACCTGAAAAGGAAAGTGTGCTGCCGAGCAAAATTGGTGACTACTTTGCACTAAATACTGGCTGGAGCCAAAAGTGATAAGATTAAATATAGTCTGAACCTACTCACAGTACATACTGCACACATATTTCTCAGTCCTTGTACCTACATAGAGAGCTAACACTTTATGTTAGACTACCTTAGCCCCCCTGGCGGCATTCCCGAGTCTGGCTCGGGTTGAGATTTCTGTACCAAAAGCGGTAACCCCGAGCCAGACTCGGGCTTGCATTGCAGGATACAGGGGGAAGTTACTTACCTTATCCCCTGGATCCTGCGATGTCTCCCCGATGTGTGTGCGAGCTGTTTCCTTCGCTCGATTCACACAGTGCCCGAGTGCCGCTGATCTCCGTTCACTGCGATGTTACGACAAAACCCTTCCCCCAACCCTTCCTTTCCTCCCCCTCTCTCCCCCTCTCCGACCCTGACCATTTTATATATATATACCTCATATCTCCTTGTTTTGCTAATTCTGTCCAGGTTAATCCCAGCTTTCCTCTCCAATCTGTCTCTTACCCTCCTCTGTTTGCAAAAAGAGCTCCCATGGGGCCCATATTTGAGATATTTGTTCTTTTTTACTTATAGATGTAGGTATAACATTTTCCATTATCCCTATATTTCTCACTTTGTTGAGCCACATGGATATCTGGGGTGCGCCTGGATTCTTCCAGCATGCAGTTATACAACTTTTAGCGGCATTTACCATGTGGCTCAGAAGTGAGTTTTTGTATCTCTCCAATGGAATCTGTGAGGATTGTAAGAGATAGAATGCCGGGTCCCAGGGAATCCGATATTCCGTGAATCGTTGTATAATTCTCTGAACTTCCTGCCAAAAGATTTTAATTATTGGGCAAGTCCAAAAAATATGTACTATAGTACCTCTTTCTTGGCAGCCCCTCCAGCACCTGTCCGATGTCGTTTGGGAGAATTTATTCGTTAATGAGGGTGTGTAATACCATCGTGTTAAAATTTTGTAGCTCAATTCCTGAATCTTAGTACATCTGGAAGAGTTTAAGGTTAGATGTATTATCTTCTGTTGTTGATCTGTTGTGAAAATTTGTTCCAAGTCACTCTCCCACTTTCCCAAACTTGACATCTTAAAGTGCTCTGGAGGGGCAGTCAGCATTGCGTATATCTTAGAGATACCGTGGGAGAAAGGCCCTTTCTCCTCACAGTATCTCTCAAATTAGATATTTTTCTGCCTGGAAACTGGAGATTGTCCATAGCAACCAAAAAGTGTCCCTTTATGTCAAAAGTGATTTTACACCAGCTAGAAAACACCGATAAAAAATTTGAATCACAATTCATCATCAAACACTAATTCTAATGACAGCAACTATTCTGCAACTGAGCAAATTTTTGTGTTTTTGATTTGATTACATTATTGAATCATTTTTATATATATTTTTATAATTTATGATTTTGTGTTTCAAACTTTATCATACCCGGGATGTCTACTAGACTCTGGTTTGGACAGATTTAAGTGAGTTATTCATAAGAATTGCATGCCTACAATATTAAAACACCAAATTTCCATGCAAAATAATTGTACCGCTTTCAGCACAAAATTCCAGACATAATCATACCGCCAGACAGGTTAAAGAAGAACCTTATTAAAATAGTCAGAAATGATTTAGCAACCAGAAACTGTTGAGACAATAAACACTTTCAGTAGTATGTAACACAGCGGTAAGCACTTTGTTATGTACATGTTGTGTAGAGTGCAGTGGTCAGCAGTATGTGTCACGGTGCCACTTATATTGCTGGTCAGCAGGAAGAAAAAATGTCTGGTATCTGTGGCCAGCAGGAAATAATAATGTGTAGTATCTATTGCCAGCATTAGGGATGAGCCGAAGCCCCATCCCTGCCCCCCCCCCCCGGTTCGGTTCGCACCAGAACCTGCGAACGGACCGAAAGTTCGCACGTACGTTAGAACCCGATTAATTACAATGGGCGCGAACGTTCGAAATCTAAAGTGCTATTTATAACGGCCAATATGCATGTTATTGTCCTAAAAAGGGTTTGGGGACCCGGGTCCTGCCTCAGGGGACATATGTCAATGCAAAAAGAAGTTTTAAAAACGGATGTTTTTTCTGGAGCAGTCATTTTAATTAAACATTAAGTGAAAAAATTTAAGTGAAATATTACTTTAAATATCGTACCTGGGGGGTGTCTAAAGTATGCCTGTGAAGTGGCATGTGTTTCCCGTGTTTAGAACTGTCCCTGCACAAAATTACATTTGTAAAGGAAAAAAATCCATTTAAAACTGCATGCGGCTTTAATGTCATGTCTTGTCCTGGCAATATGGATGAAAATCTTTGAGAAAAGTGGCATGGCTACCCCATCACCCCCCCCCCCCCCCCCCCTACCCCAGCCCATTACCAGCCCCTTTGAGTCTTGTATGGATATTAAGGGGAACCCGGCACCCAAAATATGTTATGTTAATGTTAGGCAGATGCCTGTGTTGCACAAATCAACTACACAACACCAGCAATGAGGGGGTAGATTCAGGTGTATGCTGTGCAGTGTGCAGGAGGCACACTACATCCACTGTAACAGCGCTAGGTTAGGAAGCAAAGCAAAGCTGACACTGTCCCTGCCTATCCTGCTCTCTCCCTGAACACTACACTCACTGTAACAGCCCTATCTAAATAAGTATAAAGCACAGCTGACACTGTCCCTGCCTATCCTGCTCTCTATTAACGCCGCACAACACTACACAAGGCCACCTTATATAGTGTGGGGCCTGTACTAAACCCCCCTGAGCTATAATTGGCCACAGGCATCTAATTATGGCTCTCCTCGCTGCCGGCGCTGTGATTGGCCAAGCATGCGGGGTCACAGTGCATGCTTGGCCAATTATCAGCCAGCATTGTGGGCCGTTCGTATCACACGAATTTGATGCGAGCGGCCCACAAAGTTCTGGTTTCGACAAACGGACGAACGGCCGATGTTCGATTCGAAAAAAAATAGCTGTCATTGGTGACCAGTGGAGGAAATATTGCCAGTGTTGATGGTCAGTGGAAAGAAAGATGCTCCAAGGTGGAGGGGTCATTGGTGCTCGGTGGGGGTAGAGGGGGGATTTGATGCTTTGAGAGTAGTTGGGAGGGGGTTGGGGCGCTGTGGGGGGGAGGAACTGATGTTCGATGGAGGAATAGGATGATGTTTGGTGGAGGTAGAGGGGGGCAATGATGTTCACTGGGGTGGGTCACTGATACCTGGTTAGGTAAATGAGTCATTGGTGTCAGTGGGTTACTTACATGTCCTTATTCTTAAAGGCACGGGGGCACACTGAACACCCAGCCCATAGCACTATGGCAGCAAAGTTGCCAGTGCATTGCCTGGCCAATATCATATCCTTTAAGGAGGGGTGGGCTCCCTCCAGGTTTATCTGCCCTACACCTGTCCATCTAAATGCATGTGCTTCCATTGTTGGAGACTCACAGAAATTAGAGTTTAGGTCCACAGAAAATGGGATGCCTTGCTGGGGTTCTGTGGCTTGCATGTATTTGCAAATATGTGCAACGAAAACCCTGTTTTTAATGCATATTGTTGGACAGGTCAATTTGGTTGGTCACAGACTGGTCCGTAAGTTGAGCTTGGAAATGTCTTTGTTTTTTTAAATGTGTTGCCTTTCCAGTGCTCCTTGCTGCAGTGACCAGTTACAGGTGGGGGCAGTAACCACTTGTTTGTACTATTAAGTATATTTTCTGCAAGTACAGAAAAATACCTGGTGAATTGTCAGAATTCCAGTGTACTTGCACTACAAGTGCACTTGGAATTGCAGTCGCTGTAAATTTGAGGGGAAGATCTGAAATCAGGGGAAGCTCTACTGATTTTATGATTCAATCATGTACAAGCAAAAATGCTGTTTTGGATTTTCCTTGCATATCCCCCTCGGATCTACAGCAACTGCACTTCCAAGTGCACTTGTAGTGCAAAGTGTATTTGCCTTTAGTAAATAGACCCCATTGCTATCAGCTCTGCCAGCTATCTTCTGCTAACAACAAAACACCTCATCTCTATGTAGTGGCGATGAAGGGAATAGGATGTATTTGTGGTTCAAATCCAAAGAGCAGCCTACAGTGACACCGTTTAGGTTCTGCCACAACTGAAAGGTTTTAATTTTTTTTGGGCAGAAGAGAAATGTAAAGTCTCTTTTGCCAAAAAATAAATAAAAAGTTTCCCCCCACAGTGAAGTGCATCATACAGTCCTGACTTTTTCCCAGCATTTTTCAGCTGTAATACAGAGAATATATTTTGTGTGTGCACGGTAGCCCAATGGTACAAAAGAAGTGTTGTGTGACCCGGGAGCAGATGTTAGGGTTGGTGATGGAGTATGACTCGGGCCTGGACCTGATTTGGCTGGAGGAGGCCACTGAATAAGGTACAGGCATACCCCACTTTTAAGTACACAATGGGGTTTATTTACTAAAGCTAGAAAGTGCAAAATCAGGCTCACTTCTGCATAGGAACCAATGAGCTTCTAACCCCAGCTTGTTCAATTAAGCTTTGGTAATAAAACCTGGAAGCTCATTAGTTTATATGCAGAAGTGAGCCTGATTTTGCACTTCCCAGCTTTAGTAAATAAACCCCATTGTGTACTTAAGAGTGGGGTATGCCTGTAATTGTAAAACAGTGTGCAAATATGCTATGCATACATGAAAATTAACAAAAAAATTGAAAAAAGTAACTGTCCAACCCTCACGTAGCAGACCCTAGTTCCATTTTAAATGCCAATTCCTAAATGCAGTAACCAATAGCAACAATTATGCCTGTGAATGCTCTCATTTATCCAGGTCAAGTAGTAATTGGTAGCATTCAACTTAAGTTGTTCTGTAGAGTTTAGGACTTTTTGAAGCTTATTTTCTAGGCATTTCTTTAATTATAATGAGTGTCAGGAAGACACCCCAGCTTTTGTATCCACACAGCTAGCACTGACACCTTGATCAAATCCCCAGGGAGAGGTAGATGCTGTTGTCCAAGAACACAATGGGGAGTGTGAAAATAGTGAAACTACCCTATTCTAATAACATAATCCCATTTTTGGTGTCAGGACCTCTTCATAGGTGTTAATCCTTTGATTTACATGGCGGGAGGTGTAAAAATGGTGGGGTAGTGGATGTTAAAAGAGCATTATATGTGGAAAATGATGGCTAAAGCCTAGTTTTTTTTTTTTTGTTTAACCCAATGGGTTAGTACAGTGATCTCCCCCACTGAGCTGTTGTGTTTTGACAGGGGGACAGACCCCCTGCCAGAACACTCTAGTCGGTCGCTGGTTTTCCAGCATGGTTGTCCAACAGAAGCCAGCCGAACAGTCGGCCTCTGTTGGACTGGTTACCATACACAGAAGCCAAATGTTGGATGTTTTTTATTGATTCAATATTCAGCCTGTGTGTACTAGGCTCTAGAACAACCCAACCCCTGTTTGATGATGGTTATTCAAATTTGACATACATGGCCCCTCTCGTGTCACTTGCAAAGAAGTTGTCCTCACTTTCCAAAATGTGTAGCTTACATTTCTTAAAGGAATGTCCCTTTTCCTTAAGGTGTTGAAAAACAGCTGCATCTTGACCTGTACAATGTGCCCTCAAATGCTGGGCCATTCCTTTGTTAGGAGGTTGCTTCTTCTTCCCAATGTATAGGTCTGTGTATGAGTTGCTTCACTTGTGTTTGGGTGAGGCGTCTTTTGAATGTACAAGCTTCTGTCACAGTTTATTGCTGACCTTGAAAGACATGGGGATGTGATGTTTGCTTTTCCACGATGGTTGGATCATGGAGACAATGCTACCTGTGTGGATATAAGGGCTGTGGTATTTTCCTGACACTCATTAGAACTTAGAGGTAGAAGCAACAAAATCTCTTTAAAATGGAGTTCCACCCAAAAGTGGAACTTCCGCTTTAAGCACTCCTTGCATTTAGCATGTCATTTTTTGGGGGGGGGGGGGGGTGGGTACCTAGTTTTGACAGGTACTTTCTGTCCCACTTCCTGCTTCTCTCCCCTGGCCGCCTAGGCGACTCCTCCTTTCCCCCTCCTTCTCTGCAATCTTCTAGGACACGTCACAGGTCCCAGAAGATTGCCTGGCCACTAAGAGTGCGCAGCATGACTCACGCATGCGCAGTACGCACCGGGCTGTGAAGCAGCAAGCTGTCACAGCCGTGTGCCCACACTTGCAATGATGGCGACGCAGAGAGGAGGGGGAGAGGAGCAAGGTGAGTGTCTGTGTATTAAAAGTCAGCAGCTACACTTTTTGTAGCTGCTGACTTTTAATAAACTTAAAAACAAGTGGAACTCCGCTTTAACATTACAGGACAAATCCAGTTGAATGTGACTAACTACCAATTGATATGACAACTAGCTTGTACTGGTTGAATTTATCATAGTGGTTTAACTGGTTGAAATGGTTTACTACAATTAGGAGCTCTCTTTCGAATAAAGATACATTTAATCTATAATTCTGCGATAGAGTGCTCGCTTTTCAATTGCCCTTCCCAATTGCATTAATCTAATTCAAAATGTCTGTAGTAATATATTTGTTAAACCAGGAAAAAAATAACAGCTGCAATAAGATTGTTTGCCATGAGTAACATAGAAAATGTCCGTTAATATTAGAAATATTTTCCTGCAAATATTAAAATATAATATCATAGCCAAAAAGTAGAATACTGTACATGTATTTCATTAGATTGTCATTGTCACATCTTAGCTGTTCCAGAGAAAGCATTTCCTATGGAAAGTTTAGTAATCCACCATCTCTTGCTAGCTAATGATATAGCTCTGTTTATAGATCTGTAAAAGGCACGTGGATTACAACTTAAAAGTTCATGATCTGCTTTTAACATGAAGTGGATTTATACAGAGATAATTCCATTACTGTAAATCTGTCTGAGATGATATGTCATTATAGTAGATTTGTTTATAACTCCAGAGGTCACATCTAACATTGGCACAGACAGTTGTCATTTGATAGAGCAAAACAGTTGAGTGTAGCCACAATACCTTTCACTTGATAATGTGAAAAGTACAAGAAATATCAATTAGTTAAACTCTTATTCTTAAGTTTGGATATAATTTAGGATATGATTATCGTATCACAATAGCTCATCTTTCGGATATATTTATGGATGAGATCCGTTATATTTTGATACATTTTACGTAGTCCTTTTGTCTTACACTCTTGTTTCATATCATTAAACCATAATTTAAATAGAAATGTTTTGTTTGTTAGCCGCATGCTGTTTTTAATGGTAGGCCCTGTAATGGCTTCCCATGGTGGCCTTTGGAAGTCAGTTATGCACTTTGTGCAGGGAAAAGTTGTTTTTTGAAATGTGTAAGTGATGGGACTCCCATTGGGAATGGCCAATAAGCACAAGTTCTTTAACACCTAGAAACTGTTCAGCTATCTTTGGATTAGGTTTCACTTGGCTCTAGTGACAGAATTCCTAAAGGAAGATTTCAGCCCAAATCTTTTACTTGGAAAGGGTTAGTACCCATGTTGACTTTTTATTGCTCTGTTCCTAAGTTCATCTGGGATATTCATTCTTATGACCCGTACACACGTTCGGACTTTCCGACAACAAAACCGTGGATTTTTGTTCGAATGGATGTTGGCTCCAACTTGTCTTGCATACACATGGTCACACAAATGTTGGCCAACAATTACAAACGTAGTGACGTACAAGACATATGTGATATCTCCAGTACAAGCGCTAGTTTTACAAGACCGATCGCTTCCGGCTCGTACTTGATTCCGAGCATGCGTGAACTTTTGTGCGATTGGAAAGTCCGACAACAAAGTTTTGTTGGCTGAAAATTTGAGAATCCGCTAGCCAACATTTATTGGCGGAAAGTCCGCCAACAAATGTTCGATGTAGCATATACACGGTCGGACTTTCAGCGAACAAGCTCACATCCAACATTTGTTGTCGGAAAATCCAATTGTGTGTACGGGGCATTAGACCTCATTCACACAGCCGTACCTATCAATCAACCATAGGAAGGGGCATCTTTGCCCGCATTAGATGCCCAAAGGTTTCTACTCTGGGTACAGCCAGCTTGGAAGTGCTATGCAAGTGAGGCATAGCCAGGCAGTGCCACCAGCAGTGCCTTTTACATTGGCGGGGAGAATATGTAAGGTGATTATTTTCCTGTTGGCCACCAATGTAAAAGACATTTTCTCCCCTGACCCCCAATGTAAGTAACATTAATCCCTCTGACCATATGGCTCTACTCCCACCAATTGAGCTCAAGCTATTGTTACTGACATTACCCATGTATTTGTTGGCTGTTTATTTTCAAACCATCTTTAACCCATCTATTGTCAGGAATAATACATATTGTCAACCCATACCTAGAAAATCATAGACCTATGCATTTTTATTATACAGGCCTGCTATTATCTGCATGATTTGCCACAGAAAACTGGCATGATTATACTTTATATACACCAATTAGATAAAGAATATCTTCTAACATCTTCTAAAAGTTTTTTTTTATTACTAATATTGATAATCCTTTATATTCCTGACCAATACTGAAAAAAAAAACAGTTGATGCTTACAGGAGTAGGTCTTAAAAATAAAATCCAGCACAGGTGTCAAATATGTTAGGGGAAGCCACCAGGTACACATTCAGCTTCTCAACTTGCTTTGTGTTATCTTATTTATGTTTGCAGTTATTGAGGGATTGTTAGGGGGACCGTAGTTGGGCAGATCTCTTACCAAGAATGACAGGAGAGGATTCAACTGACTGTTTTAGCAAAGGAGTTTCTGTTTTTTTGCTTCAAAGCACTAATTTCCCCACCCTCAAACTACCTAACTGTAACAAGCCCTGCTAGAAGCTGTCACAACGCTAGCTCCAGTCAGTCCATGTAAGGCCACCCTTGTAAATGCTGACGCTAATGTATATTAAATAATAGTTACAGTATGTTTATTTTACACAGGGCCGTTCAGCTAAGGAAATGCTCTCTTATAGCAAATGAATAGCTGCAAAAATATAAACATATATAAACAATAATTAAATGTGATCTCTATGTCTCTCTACAATTATCTAACTAAAATACCTAAATTCTACAGTGTAACCCTAAATTATATGTTATTTATGGCTGTGATATTAAAGTGTGTTAATGCATGCAAGCGGTACAGCTAAAAGCAGTGTGTGTAAATGTAACTTTGTACTGCACAGTGCATGAAATCCCCTGTAATTACCATCTACTCAGAGAAGGTTTATGTGTGCTTAAATGTTCCTAGGCTGTGAAAACCCCCTTCCGATCTGACTATTCATTCCATTTGACAAACATGAAAATGTTTACATTTTTTTTACAGAGGTTAATAATGTAATATTTAGATTATGTATTCATACCACTAAAGAAATGTCCCTTCCCCATATTTTCCTGTACCTTTACCTTGAAAGACATTAAATCATTTCATGTGAACATCTCCCCCAGACTGATCGTACTGTACTGTACTTGACCTTGTTTCATTTGATCACTTTGTACATAGAACAGTAATCCCAAGCTATTGGGTATCTGCAACACTGTCAAATACAAGGAAATGGTAAATTGTGGTCTGTAAAACTTAAAAAACTTCAATATGCAGCCCTTAGCAGTAGACGGAGGGCACATGTAAGTTTACAAAACTGGTTGCCCACCACCTATGAGGAGCCATTCACTATGGGAGAACTGCACTTGGAAGCACATTATGAAGTGAACAGGCTGACCCCTATTAATGATGTGTCCTATAACATGTTAGCCTTCTATTTAAATGAAATCCTAAACAAAGACAGCTCATTCAAGGTAGAAGCCACAATGTTTAATTTTAGAGAAAAATTTGAGTCTAATAATCTAGCTTTAAATATATCTGAGGCCAAAACTATTTTTATTGGAGTTTTGGATTGCAATGGGAATGGTTAAACATCTCTTACAGGTTTATATTGCTGGTTTTGTCCCAACGGGGGAGATTCACACTCTCCACTTGTCTTAAGCTGACCATAGACGGATCAAAATTCAGGTGGTTCAACAGGAACCGGCCGAATTTCAATCCATCTATGAGCAGGCTGGTTGTACTGAAGGATTTCCACCCTTTGCCATTGTGTCTCCAGATCAGCAAGTGAAGAGAAATCTCCCTAAAGGGACAAGGACAGCAAAACATTGACACAGGCTTTAATCTGATAACAAAAAAGTTTGGCTATAAATACACTTTATATGTTTAATAAATGTTCTTCATCTGTTAAGGATATTATGCAATGATTTTTAACTTTGTGTAATGAATCCTCTGTGCGTCTGTGTGGAAGTTAAACTGGCTGCTACAGGCGCTACAGGAAATTGGAGTTCTCTGCGATAAACAGCAGTCATGTATCTAGTGGAGATAAGAAAAGGAAATTTAAAAGTCAGCAGATCTAAGTGCAGCAATGAGTTAACATATTTTAATAAGAAGTAATGCATTTACTACAAGTTAAAATATGTTAACTCATTGCTGCACTTAGATCTGGTGCTGCTTGTCCTTCTTATGTTTTTTGCCAGCGGTTCTTCTACCCTCCAGCACGCTGCCTTCTTAGTGCCAGCTACATATCCCCTGTGGTAAACCACCCAGGCTAAGGACCCTCAACAAACATATCCTTATCAGAAGTCCTCTTTTACCAGTTCTAATTTATTATAGACTCTCTTATTTTCCACCCCCTGGATTTTTGGACTACATGTTCAGACCCCAGACATTTTCTACCTTTTCCCTATCCTACGGATGACATAATCCTATATGGTCATAATACCTTAGTGCAACAATTTTGTGTGTTTCTAAAAGTCAGCAGATGTCCTGCATTTTGGGGACTAAAGCCTGTCAAAGATGGTTTGAATCTCGGCTGGTTTAGCAGGGATCGGCTGAGATTCTACAATCTATGGACTGGCTGATTGTACCCAAGTCAATACATTGACAGTACAACCAGCATGTCAGATTTCCATTGTGTTCTCTCAGGGACGGCTCTCTGCGCCCCCACCTCCCACCGGGAGAACACAATAGCTCCAGAGGAGGAATTCACAGTCAGTGTTGATTGGGGAATCAAGTGATTTTCTTTCCTGCAACCCATGGTTGCAGGAAAGAAAATCGCATCATCTATGGTCGGCTTAAGATTGAGTCCTCTTCAGCATGACTGGGTTGGTAGATGATACTTTAGGCTATGTAGTTGAATGAACTACCTTTGGGAGTTTGGATGTTAACACTAAAAGTTTTCTATATAATTCTGTTATATGTTTACTATAGAACAACCTCAATTATGCTTCTGATGAACTGGAATCCCATGTGAATTTCTTAATTAAAACCTATGTGCTATAAGTACATTTAATATGATTGTATATGGTATTAATAAGCCGACTTTTTAAATAACAATCATGTCTAGTTTGGTTACCTAGGAAAGCCACATACTTTGTCAAAATACATTTTTTTACAGTAATGTCAGAAAATAAAAATGAAAGACGTATTAAAGTATTTAAAAAGGATAAATTAGATCATGGGAAAAAAAAAAACAACAAACTATTTATTTCCCAAAGTACTGCCTTCTATTAGTGGTCAATGGCAGGAAGCTGGAATCATTGGGCTAGATGGTTACTTACATGACTGCAAGCTCTGGCAGTGATTGTCTAAGCACTGTGCACGCACTTCAAGCAGCACATTGATTTGCTAAACCATAGAGAGTTACTAGTGCCAGCTTGGATAAGTGCAGTTGACTGTTTTCTATCAAAATCTCTGCCCACCACCATGTTGTTGAAGACGGCATTTTATTCTCAGCACCATGACAGTAGACAGCACATTTAACAGACAACGGTCAATTGCATATGTCCACACTATTGTACATAGATCTGTGGTTCTTGGCTGCTGCACGCCAAAAAAAAAAAAAATCCCACTGCTACTCTTCAGAAAAATAGAAAGTGATAGAAGCAACTGTAATGTCTGCAGTACCTTCAAAAGGGCACAAACCCTCCTAGTTCATTCTGGAATCCCTGGGAAATTGTGGGGAAGTAGGCTGATGTCTATGTAAAACAAAGTTTTGGGTTCACATGACTTAACCCTAATATTTTTGAACATGTGCTTAAAACAACAGAACAGTTCAAGAGAAATTTCCTATGATGATACATGTAAAGTATGTATTTTGTGCTGCAAAGGTCTTAAAATAAAGAAAAATTTCCATTTTAGAATGGGGCACCTTGGGAACCCAAATTCTTGGCAGATACAAAGCGACAGACTTTCTTGTCTCGCTGCCTGTGAATTAATAATATCTGCAGTTGTGGAACATGACTTTGGGCAAGGTTATGACACAGTTTCTGAATCCATGTATTTATTAAACAACAGAGTGGCTGCGTCTGTATTTTCCATGTGTGACTTTTCAACTCTTTTCATTTATTTCTAGTAATTATATTTGCCTAATGTTGGCTGTACATGCTATGTCATCAGTAATAACAAACCTTTGGATGGAAAATTTTAGGAACCAACTGCAGTGCATGAAAAGAAATATCAGTAATAATATTTAATATTATGCTAGTACTCCAAGCTATGAGCTAAAAGTCCCACTGTAATATTTCAAATACACAGTGATAGACCTAAAGGTTTGGTAAATCTACTGGCTTGTGTACACCTGATCACTACTTGTTACAGAGCATCTGACACCATATTTAATATTTACCCAGGCTTTGATATTCTGCCAATTCGAATAGCTATTAGGGGGAAGAATACGGGCTGCATTTTCACCACAACATATGCTGCAAACTGCATTTTATTTCAGCCCAATAGGGTACAAAAGTAGTGGACTTGGGGTTAATTTACTAAAGGCAAATCCACTTTGCACTACAAGTGCACTTGGAAATGCACTTTGAAGTGCAGTCACTTTAGATCTGAGGGGAAGCTCTGAAGTGTGGGGAAGCTCTGCTGATTTTATCATCCAATCATGTACAAGCAAAAATGCTGCTTTTTTATTTTCTTTGCATGACCCCCCTCAGATCTACAGCGACTGCACTTCCAAGTGCACTCGTAGTGCAAAGTAGATTTGCCTTTAGTAAATAACCCCCTTGGTCACCAAAAGGCCCCAGTGCAAGAACACTTTTTGAGCCCCCTATTTAACCTCTGCCCAAGAACAAAATCTTATTCATAATAGATGGATGGTCCTTTTCAATGGACTGAAATTTTCCCAACACTACTTAGATGTTTCAAAGAGAAAAAAAATGTGGGCATCATGGAGAATGCCTCCTGCTTCTTATTTGTCCTAGACGTGATCAGTGTCATAGTCTACAAGTCTAAGGCCTGGTACACACGATGAGATAATCATTTTTTTGCATGCTAATCTCATATCGAAAATGAAAGGTTACTAAAAGTTATGAAAATTTTCGTACGACAGAATAAAAATTCAGAAGTGATGTAATGTATTGCATTGTATTTGTACTGTATTTTCGGGCAACTGTGCTGATTGAATGAAAATCGTTCAAGAAATTATTTTGTGTTATCCCTTCGGATAATATCAGATGAACTGTGATAAGGTCTCGAAAGCTGTGTACTAATGATTCAGATTATCGTACAATTGCTTTGAAAGCAGTATTTTCTGGTGACCTTGATGACAGGGATTTCTTCACTTCGGAGGGATTTCCTGTCACTTCCTACTACTGTTTTGACTATGCAACAGGAAGTGAAGAGAAAGCTCCCAAATGGGACAGAGATGGAGAAAAAAACCTGACAAGTTGAGGCGTAACTAGAACCTTTAGGGCCATGGTGCAAGAAATCATGAAGGACCCCCCTACCCCCACCTTTCCATCTGAGCCCCGGGCTTCCAGTTCTGGGAGGGCATCCATGGACATCCTCCCAGAGCCCTGCCTCGCGCATTCACAGTTTGCGGTAAAGCACCAATTACATCTGCCCTCTACTATGTGATCAGCTGATCACATGTAAACAGACATGCTTGTCTTCACACTTCCCGCAGTGCACACAGGAGGAGAGGGGCAGGAGGAGAGGGATCAGATCGGCTCTCTCTTCTCCCAGGGAGAGGGAACTGTGAGTGCAGGCTCTAGGCTGCACGAGAGAGATGCTCTCAGCTCACAGCCCTGCAACTAGCAACCCTGCTGGGGCCCCATGACAGTGGCGGAAGCATAAGTGTGCACAGCCTATTTTATTAGGGTGTGCACCCCAAAGCTCAAACACATGTGTGTGTGTGCGCATCTGTATATATATACTGACAGTGTCAGTAGGGCAGAGATTGGTGTCAGTAGGGCAGTGGATGGTGTCAGTAGTTTTTATTATTATTTTTATCTTTCTTTCTTTTATGAAATATCAGGAGTTTTAACAGGGGGGATCTGCACCACACAGGGTGCCCTTCCATTCCACCCCCTTTGTATTGATACAGTGCTGTGCCCGTCTGCCGATCTTCTCTCCACTCTTTCACTAGCTTGGCTGAGAGCAGCGCGAGCCAAGCTATGGAGGCAGACACAGAAGAGGTCATCAGCGGGGACTCCAGAAGAGAAGGTTTGGGGCTGCTCCGTGCATTACTATTGCACAGAGCAGATGATGAGTAAAACATGTTTATTATTTTAATTTAACTTTAAAACCTCTTTAAACAATGATTATATATTAGTATAGTAGGTATGATACATTGAACAATTTGTAAATCATTCATTACCGTGTTAAGCAGAATGTTTTTTTTTTCAATGCAGTAGTTACAAAGTTATTTAGGTTGGAAAAGAAAACAATGTTCCAAACACCAGAGATTTCTGGCAAGAGAAAGGCAAAGACAAGCACAAGTTTTTTTTGTCTCTCATGGAAAGAAATATTCCTTTCTAATCCTACAAGTCAGTAAAATGAGTTTCATTGATAAAAATGACTATCCCTAGTATATGTAGCTTTGGATGCTGTTAACTTTAGGAAAATCATTTAAAACCTTTTGTTTTTAATTCTGTTATCGATATTGCCATTACTATTGTCTGTGGTAGTCCATTTGACAGCTTACAACCTTTACATAAAGTATACTGATGGTTAAAATGCCTTTCTATCCTACCCAATTGATATTGCCTTGTTCAATGTATAGGCCTTGGAATAAAAATGTAATTTGACAAAAATGTATACATTATGTACTGTAGGTTTAATCATGTTATCACTCTTAACTTTTAATACAAAATTATGATTTGCTCTACACATGGATACTTTATGGGGTCATTAATCCTAGTGGTTGAAGGATTCTCTGTAACATAGAAGATATAACTCAATAACTGGGAAGTCCAATTGAGAGACAGAAACACCTTTATAATGGCCTTTATAATGGAAAGGGAAGGACGGTCAACTCCAGGGAAAAAAAAACACATGTTGAAAACACCCAAACTGGTACCTATCTCCTATAGGACAGCAGCAAATGTAATAAAATCAGCCCAGATGACTCTTGTGCTGGTCTTGACTTTTGTCAAAAAATAAAAAACAGAAAAGGCCTTATTCATAGTTAGATTATGAGTAAAATTAAAAATCACATATTTTTTCTTAATGTGTTTATTAAATCCAGCATTCATTTATTGCAAAATGATTGATGAGTATATCTTGTTTTTTTATTCATTTTGTTTTTTGTTGCTTGTTTCTAGGAAAATGATTGTAATGTTCTTTGTCAACAAACACTCTTGCGAAAATCTGAATATGTCTGTAAGAGCTGTTTTTGTCCCCGAGGTATATGGGACAATGGGCCAAATTGTCCTATCCCTTACAGCGTCATAAATGTCTCCCTGTATTTCATCTAACTACAAGCTATTTATTAAGGTGTGTTGCAGTGAATACACAGCTCACCCAATCAGAATTAGCCAGACAGAACAGGCCTTCATTGGCAAAAGATTTATAAAATGTTGATACAGCAATGCATGATGACATGTTTTATTGAGCAAGTCCGCTTAGTATAATCAAGCAACCTCTCTCTTGCAACACAGAGATCAGGCCAAAGTGACCTCAAAGTAAGATACAGTGTGCAATATGCAGTCGCATGACTTGTTTTTTTCCAGAACTATAGTTATTTGACTTATAAAAATAATGTTATATTACTTAGTGGGCATACCAGCTGTATACATGACACACATGCCACAGTCCTTATACCCCCAAAATGTGCTTTTTGGCACATGTCTCACAGACACAAAGGAACCTCAGCACAATACTTTTTATTTATTTAATATAACTGTTCCTTTATATAGAGCTCACACATTTTTTCACTAATATAGTCTGGGACAGATCGATAGATATAAGGTGGAAATGTTAAACCCAGCCACTATATACAGAGGTAAAGATACGGCTTCAGCCTGAACTCCTCCTAGGTTTGCTCCTCTGACATGCTTCGCCCTGCGTGCAGTACTTAATCTCTATCTCTATCTCTAGATCTCTATCTCTTAATCATAGCCTTCTCATCTTTATGATTAAATCACTGTAGGCGGGTGAAACATGTCTCTCTATATAGAGCATGGATTCTGGGGGGGGGGGGGGGGTGGCATTTCCACCTTTTGCCTTCTGATTTGTTTTAGCTAGCCTAAATGACTTTGTTTGAATGTGGCACCAGATCTGTGCTTTGGACTGCGGGGGGGAAGTTTTGCAATGCTTTAAGTGGTGCTCTGAGTTTTTGTATATGGGTCATAATATAGTCTGGGACTACTGATCCACCAGTAACCATTGAGCTAATTAACATTTGGTCAGGAGTATGTAATGTACAATATAGTACTGGGATAATGAGTATTTAAAGCACAGAGTGCAAGAGTCAGGAGTATGTAACAAAGTCCAGCATGCAGGGGGCTGACGTATATACATCCCCGTGTATAATTATCAGGAAAACATGTGCTGGTATCCTGCAGTTATAGCATGACTAGATATATGGAGCTACACAAAGGAAACCAGACTCAAACCCAAAGTGAGGAAATATGATTTCTTAAAGTGGAGGGCCACCCTAAAAAAAAAAAAAAAAAGAGCATTAATATTCTTTAAAAAATAAAAAAAGAAACATTTGAAAAAAAAAATTTTTTTTACCTGATCCAAAATCCCTGTTGCTAGGCAGTCTTCCTAATCTGCCTCCTTCCTACTCCGCAGTGATATTCGTTGATCTTCGGTTTCCTGTCCTCCGTGTTGTCTTCTGGGTAAAGGGTCGCTCTGTGTTCTGGGAACTGTGTGTTCCCTAACACAGCGCGTCCTATTCTCATAGCGCCGCGTGACTCGCGCATGGGCAGTAAAAAAAAGGGGAATGAAGCCGTAAGGCTCCACTGCCTCTTTCCCTTAGTGCGGATGGCGGCGCTGGGACCGGAGCGCCGAGGGACATGTCGGCCTCGGCGGCCGACATCGCGGGCGTCCTGGGAGGGTAAGTGTACTTATTAAAAGCTGTTTACTTTAAAAAAAATTATTTTCAGCTGAAACACCCTTTTAAGAACATAAACATAAATACAGCAGGCTATACAGCAGGCTATACAACACCCTGTAAATATACATGGCAAGTGAAAATTAAAAGGATAACAGAGAGGAGAGGGGGGGGTCAGGTAAGCAGGGTCAAGGGGGGGGGTGCAAGGATCAGAGATCAAGACAGGTCAGAAACAGAGTTTCTGGTGTAGCAGGTTCATGGCAACAGGTACAGGTAACAGTTTTAGGGGAAGCAAGTTCAAGCTGCACGGATCAGAGTATACCAATACACAGACAAAATGCTGAGGCCCTGTGAGATTCCTAAGGAGATGCTAAATACCCTCCCAGCATCCAGTATCAGGTAGAAACTAATTTCTGGGATCTGATGCTAGCTCTGACATACCAACTGGTGGACACTGGAACTGCACCATTCAGGACCGGGAGTGCCACCAGCGGGTTTTCCAATTCCCAATAGTAATGTACAGAGCCATTTACAAATATGTAGCATACAGAGTGCAGGTGCCAAGAGTATGTAATGTAAAGAGTGGCATGGCCTGGAGAATGTAATGTACAGAGTACAGGGCACAGGAGTCTGTAATGTACAGCTTAGACTACTAAGTGCAGGCGCCAGGATTATGTAAAGTTAAAAAGTACATGGCCCAGAATAATGTAATGTACACAGTGCAGGGGCTAGGAGTCTGTATTGTACAGCTTAGTGTACTAAGCGCAGGAGTCAGGAGTATAGAACATACTGCCCAACCTACAGAGTGCAGCAGGCATAGGTATTTAACCTACATAATAATTTAGTGGTATGTATTATACAGAACAACATACAAAGTATGTTGTTCAGAAGTATGCAACATATAAAGTACATTACATATGCCTGACTGCTGTACTCTGCATGTTGCATACTCCTAGACTCTGTTCTGCCAGCATACAGGGCGCAGAGGTCAGGAATACACACAGTACAGATTGCAGTGTTTAGGTGTATGCAATGTATAACAGAGTGCATGTTTCAGCAACCCCACAAGCAAAAATTTATTCCAGAGCAATATATTTCCAAATAAAAGTCCCATATTTCCAAGCAAAAAAATTCACAAAGCAACGATATTCTGGATCTCTCTCCAAGCAAAATGCCCCGCCCCCACAAGTAAAAATGATCTTTCTAGAAACTCTCCCAGAAGTAAAAATCCCTTCTCCAAGCAACCCCCTCCCAATTCCCCTCAAAATAAACATCTCCACTCCTCACAATAAACATCCACCCCTTCAATATTCTACCTCCAGCAATATCA
Source organism: Lithobates sylvaticus (assembly GCA_028564925.1). Lineage (NCBI taxonomy): Eukaryota > Metazoa > Chordata > Amphibia > Anura > Ranidae > Lithobates > Lithobates sylvaticus. Next base: position 232,138,688 of record CM053028.1, on the reverse strand, counting down.
CATTCCCCCACCAATAACATCCCCACCAGTAGCAATTATACCTCCTCCAATCACCTTCTCACCTCCAGACCTCCGATGCAAAGAGGGCCGCCTACATAGAGGGAGTGAAAATCCTTCCAGGCATCCCCTCAGGCTTTGTTACATGACCCACCATAGCTGAGGAGGAGCCTAGGAGAGTTTCTCTCAACCCTAAGAGAAGGCTGTATTCCCTTAAGCCCCGTACACATGGGCCTAATGTCAGACATTTTTTATTGAACCACCTGATGTCTCCCGACATTTGGCCCATGTGTATGGGGTTTAAAGGGTAACTTCACTTTCATGGGGAAGAAAAATAATATAGTGTATACAATTGCGACACAAGTCTTATTGTTATTGAATGTTATTAAAAATGACCTTTGCTTTTCAATCGGCAGGCGCTGTAATTCTCTGTCAATGCAGTGCAATATGGCTACCTGGAGTTGTTCTGTACACAGAGTGTGTACTGACCACTCCCCAGAAACATCATTTCCTGCTTGTGTGATTGACTCACCAATTTTCCCAGAAGTCTGCCTAAGATACAAGTCAGATTTCAGGCATCCCCTGCAACAAAAATTTCATTTTTGGTGAGATACTCCCTGTAGGAACACGTCTAAAGGGATGCAGGCCCAGCAGATTTCCTCATTAGTGCTCTGCAGCTGCACAGCTGATTGATACTTATGAAACCAATCCCATTAGACCCACTCATCACAGAGGAACATACAGGGATTTATTCAGAATAACAAAAGGAAGGAATCTGCAACAAAGGTTGTTATAATCCTTGCAATGTAAATAGGTCACCCAGAGGGGAATGCTTTTTTCTCAACAAAAGTGGAGTTACGTTTTAAGGGATTACAGCCTCTAGATACATGATTCTGTACTTTTTGACCTTCAACGTATTCCTCAATGAGCAAATAAAAAGCTACAATGGCCTAAGAAAGAGGACGGTGCTTCAAAAATAAAGCGTGTATGCATGCAACATACAATAATAAATTTTAACAGTTTCATATTCTGGACAATTCAGTAAATAATTGGACAGCAGTAGAACAGTTAGAACATTCAGTAGGTATAATGTGCTCTCTCGATGCAAAATATCTATGTTTGGCTATATGTGTACCTCTAACATGCTTATATTTTTTTCTTTATGCACACCACTGTATATTTTTTTTTCTTTTACATTTTCTCTCACCTGACTAATGTTTATAGGAAAATGCTTATGCACTGATGCTGCCTATTACCTAAACTAACTGATGTTGGGGTTGATAAGTAAGCCTAAGCTGTGTTGCCAGGAGCTTTCTCATGTTTTCCCCTCCAATCTCCTAAATAAGATAAGATGAATAGTTTCAGCACGTGTTACAAAGCAGTTTGTCTCTTCCTATTAAGCTGCCTTAATTGAGCATAGGCTTTAAAAAGGATTACACCTTACCTGTCACATAACAGAGAAGTAAGCCACTTCCAAGAATATTACAATTATGTCAGAGAGAAGCATTTTCCTATGGTACCATCATATAACATACCATTTTACACATGCAGCCCAGAAATCCCAGAGCATATACAGTATCTGTGCAGCTTAGCCACAGAACTGCATACCAGTACATAGCTGTAGGATCAAACAAATTTGCCTGGGTTGAATTAGCAAAGGGGTCGATGAACTTGAACTTAGTGGTGAATCACAATGAAGTCTAGTAGGGTGAATCTGAATCTGGTAATTTTTTTAGGCTAACTACTATCAAAAGAGGCACAGGGCAGCTGGTCACTGCTACGGGGGACATGTATTAATGCACAAGTTAAAAAACAAGTACAGCAGGGAGCGGGTCTCTTCATGTGGCTTTGAGGTCCGGACCAGCTCCTCCGCCGCGGAAGTACCTTTAGGGGGGTCCCACAAAGCCCCAGGCCACTCCTCAAGCTCCTCACAAGGAGCTGAAAGCCACACAACACTACTCGACGGATAGGGCAGACGACGTGCAGTGCCTCCGATGGTCTTAGAGAACACCTTCCCTCTGCTTGGTGTGCTTCTGTAGGTGGCAGTGCCTCAATCGCCTCCATGGATGGCACCTCCGATGCAGGCTCTCGACAGAGCTCGACCCTGCTGGCACTGGGGGAGCGCTAAACCCTGTGGGCCATGGGGGAGCCCTGGTGGGTGCTATCCTCCTCCTCTTCCACCAGGTCTGGAGAGCCTGGGTGTTGCTCTGCAGATGACATGGCCACAGTGGTGACCTTGGTGGCAATGGTCCATAGTGCATTGTGTCTTGGCAGGGTACCAAGTAGTCCCACAGAGCCTCCCCGACTGGGAGGAAGGGGAAGGCCTGGTACTCCCCACAACAGACCCGGATGTTAGAGCCAATGTCAGGATTCCACACTCAGGGCTTAGAGGCCAAGGTTTCTGTGATCCCAGCAGGGCACACTGCCAGAGCTCTTCTAGACATGACACAAAGTCAAGTGTACAGAGAAACATCACGGATATCAGGTGATATAAAGCAGGGGACCGTGTCACCCGAGCTACAGGCTGTTTCAATATTTTCTACTGTTTTTAAAAAATGTTACTTTTTTTTTTTTTTTTGGGAGGGGTGCAAGTAGCTGGTCTTGCCTAGGGTGCAAAATAGTTTAGCACTGGCCCTGCTTACAGTAGCACTCAAAACTGAAAAAAACTATTTTTCAGGAGGATTTAGCAACCCCACTTGCTTTTTCATCAAATGATACTAGACCTGCTTTGCCAGATAAAAAATGATCAGTAGTTTATTTTTCTTGCTCATGGCCTGCTGGCTAATTTCTGTCAAACTGTTATTAAAAAATAAGAGACCACAGATGATACAGCAGCATACGATTAGCAAGCAGCAGAACATTTTTAAACGAGAAAGAGTTGTCCAAAATGTGCTAGAGAAAAAGAGCACATACAAGTGTTACTACAAGAATTAGGAGACCACAGATGATGCAGAAGCGTAAAGTTGGCCAACAGTGGGAACATTTTAAAACGAGGGTATGCCCCCTGGGTCATTGCTACAAATTAGGATACTGCAGAGGATACAGCAAATCTGCATCAATGGCGAAAAGGTAAGGGGTCTAAAGGGACCATTTGGGTTGCATATAATCCCTAGCTTAATGCCAACACAGACAGCTTTCCAAGGCAATGGACATTACATATGCATATCAGTTTGAAACCTAAGCCTGTCTACATTAGGCACCAGTGCTTTAAGTATTATTCTCTTTCTTTGAGTGCCATTCTAAATGCATTGTCCAAGTATGTTGGATGTGTATATACAGTATATTTATATATACACTGATCAACCATAACATTATGACCACCCACCTAATACTCATATTGATTAGGCCCCACTTTTGCCACCAAAGTGCCCTGACCCATCGAGGCATGGACTCCACTAGACAAAGCATCACACTGCCTTCATCAGTTTGCCTTCTTCCCATAGTGTATCCTGGTGCCATCTATTCCCCAGGTAAGCAAGGCACATACACCCAGCCATCCACATGATGTAAAAGAAAATGATTTGATCGATGATGTGATTCATCAAACCAGGCCTCCTTCTTCCACTGCTCCGGGGTCTAGTTCCTATGCTCACATGCCCATTGTCATAAACAAAAAAAGACCAACGATTTTGAAAAAATAAAACATTTTTACTTTCTGCTATAATACATATCCAAAAAAAATATAAAAAAAATAATTTATTTATCAGTTTAGGCCAATATATATTCTTCTACATATTTTTGATAAAAAAATAAAAAATAAAAAAACCCAATAGGCGTATATTGATTGGTTTGCACAAAAGTTATTGTGTCTACAAACTACGGGATAGATTTAGGGACTTTTATTTCTGTTTTACAGTTTTTACAGGTAATGGCGGCGATTTGCAATTTTTAGCGGGACTGCGACATTGCAGCAACCCCAAATTACACTTTTGGGGACCAGTGACATTATTACATTAATCAGTGCTATAAAAATGCACCGATCATTATAAAAATGACACTGGCAGGGAAGGGGTTTACACTAGGGGGTGATCAAGGGGTTAAGTGTGTTCCCTTGGTGTTTTCTAACTGTAGGGGGATGGGCTCACTGGGACATGACAGAGATCACTGTTCCCGATCACCAGGAACAAAAGATCTGACATGTCATTAGGCAGAACGGGGAATCACCTTGTTTACATAGGCAGTTCCCCGTTCTGCCTTTGTACACAGCGATCGCGGGTCACTGGCGGACATCGAGTCCACAGGACCCATGGACACACTCTCGCGGCACGCGGCAGGTGTGCGCACACCCGATATCCTCCTTGCACAGACCAACGTACAGGTACATTGGTCCGCGCAGGAGAGCCAACCTGCCGCAGTAAATGTATGTGAGCAGGTCGGCAAGTGGTTAAGAAATAATTACATGGCAAGATTTTTTGTTTTTGCACCGCACCAGGCCAGTACAGCAGCAGAGATTCCAAAAATCCCACCCTGGGAAATGCACTTTGGCACTGCATTTGCCGCTGGAAAAAGAAATTGCTGCACACCACAGCTGTTCCCGAGTCCTTTTATTGAAATATCCCAACGTGACACACACAGGACAATATCAGGCTGTTTGACAAGTTTCATATGATTAAGCACAGTTTTTTGTGTGTGAAACGCATCAACAATCTATAGCCTGTTAGTGTCCTGTGTGTGTCACATTGGAATATTTCAATAAAAGGACTCAGGAAGGATGAGCCATGGTGTGCAACCATTTCTTTTTCCAGTATACACTTCATGGAGACAAGCCGGGGCAGGCACCCACGTGTAGAGTCTAATTACCTCACCTGGAGTGGTGCGTCTCTTGCTCTCCATGGCACTGCATTTGACTTTAAATGAATGATAAAGACACCACTAGCCACTCCAACAGGCCATAGTAAAGCCAGACTCAGGGAGGAATTTGTGTGTGGCAAGCCACCTCATGCACCATTCTTTTTTCCAGTTCTAAACCACCCACCCACAGTCGGCCTCCTAACAAAATGGTCTCTGGCTCCTCCCCCTCTATCCCTCCTCATCTCTCTGCAAGGCATAGCTGCCACATAGCACCACTTACATCTCTGCATGCATTAATCAGCCATTCTGATAATGAACCAGCAGCCACTTCTGAACTCTGGCATTGCCTGGGTCTTTTATGGCAAGTCTCCACTTATGACCACAACTGTGCATTTAGGTAACCCAAGCTGGTACGATAGTAGCAAGTAATTGCTGATTCATTGCTGCTCAGAAATTGTGAGTGTCAAGGTGCATAAATGTGTGTAAAGCTAGAAAATTTTGTGAACATTTCCCGGTGCATAAAGGTGTGTGAGAGTCTCTAAAACTAGAAAAGTTAGAGTTTGTAAACATTTAGCCAACAAAAGATTGACAGCACAGTAGAATCTCTATCTTAAAGGCATATCATCAGCCTTTTACCAGATTTCTCTGGGTAAAGGTTTTTTAAGTTTTCTGAGGTGAACAGGAATTTTTGCAGATACACAAATTGAAAACACATTCTAAAGCCTCGTACACACGGTACGATTGTTGGCAGGGGATTGTCCGTTGACAGACTGTTGTCCTAAAATCTTACCAGTAGTACGCTCCTTTTGACAATTTTTGTCCAATTTTTGTCCAACAAATGTTGGATGACAGGCTAGTAAATTTTCGGCGGACAATGGCTTGACATCTAATTTTCGTATGGTTAGTACACAAATCCGTCACACAAAAGTCGAAAGTACAAACACGCATGCTCGGAATCAATGCTCACCAAACACAAAATTAGCAGAAGGGGCCCAAAGGATGGGGCTCAAGAGCTGAAATTCCTCATAGTACATCACTACGTTCATGTTTGTGGCACGATAATTGTGTAACGTTAGTATGCAAAACAAGATCCTGGCACATGCCTTTTTGACAAAAAATCAGACGCTCGGTTGGCCAACAATCGTACCGTGTGTACGAGGCTTTAACACCAAGGGCATATATTCAGTTGCAGCTAGGGAGTAAAGGTTGCAAGGCTGTAGAGATATGCAGCTTTTGATGATGTGGGTCAATCCTTGCATCCCATCATTTTCATGCATACAAGGCCAACTACTGGGAAATGCAGGTTTGTTCACCTTCTTGGGATATTCAGACGTAATAAGCCCTAATGACGTAAAGTGACTCTATCACCACATGGCCATTTGTAAGACTCAACTTTCTGGAGGCCAGTGTGTTGAAACGCAGCTTTGCTGCTCCTTGGCCACTCCAGGTATTCTACACACCAAGGCATTTTGTGGTGAAGTATGAGGCGGTGATAGGTAGTAGAGTGTGCAATGGTAGGAGCAGGTCTTCACTCACCTGTGTCAGTGACGATATTTCAAATAACAAGCTGACAGAAAGGGGAGAATTTAACCTCTTATAGCATGGGCCTTATTTCTAAGTGCCTAGTAGTAAACCCCTTTACTGCCAGAGCACTTTTTTTTGCCCACGTGCTAAAATGCACATATTCTGCCTCAAAAGAGAACCCCAAGACCATATATTTTTTCTGAAGTAAGAGACACTATAGAACAAAATAGTTAGCAGTTGCAATTGTTTTCAATAACACCATATATGCACTTTTTTTTTTTTATCAAAACAAATTGTTCTTTAAAAAATGCTCAAATTCATTTTAGTGAACACAAACATTGTAGTTTTTTTAGTGCATTTTGTTTTCTTTGTAAAATATAAAAGATGAGGTTGCTTTGCGTAAATAGATACTAAATATGTCAAACCCCAAATTTGCATGTGCCATTGAAATGACCAAATTCAATCATACCCAAAATTGTTTATAGGTAATGCTTTAAAAACCTTTACAGCTCATCAATTTAGTGTTGACAATGAATGATGGCCCTGCAATTATCGCTATCGCTCTGGTGTGTACAGTAATACCTAATATGAGTGGCACAAACTTTTTAATTTAATTTTTGTATGCATGCTTTTAAACATTTTTGGGGGGGTGTTTTTCTTATTTATTTTATTGAATTTTTTTTTGGTTTCTTTGCTTTCAGTTTAAACAGAATAGGAGAGAAGAGGGTGTGAACTGTGTGTAGTATAAATATGTTTATTGAGGTGAAAGACAATTGCCAAATCATATTATACAGCTAAAAGCACTGGCTCCTCAATAAATTGGGGCCTCTGGTGAAGATCTTCAGCACAGTAGGACCCCTGGGTCCAGGCAAAGACACTGGGTGGGCTGGTGGAAAAACCTTTAGGGCCAAGGCGGTACCAAACTAAGTCCAGTATATAACAGGCAATTGTAGGTGCATATAAGTTAGAAACTCACATGGTGGAAAAGAAATGACGCATTTTGTAGCACCACGGCCGTCGGCTGGCTAATGCATGTAGAGCATTGAGTATCATCTGTAAAAATTGCAACCTTGTCCAGAGGTTGGGCCAGGAACCAGCTGTGTAGGAGGAAGCAAGATAATGGTGGCAGACTCCGCAGAGCAGACCTATTGTGACATCAGGTGGGCAGGGTTATGCGTTTTGAAGCTGCGCCAACCTTTTGGCTCAATATTTAGACAATATTTAAGTCTCCTTTCACACAGGCAGCCAGAGGGCGGTAAAAATAGATGGTTGATTGGTGTTTAACCGCCTCTAACCTCTTTTCACCGTCCTTTGAAAAGTGATCCACCGCTGTAAAGACTGCCACTAGTGTGAAAGGAACCTCAAGGAAACTAAAGTTTTCTGGCTCACATTAACATGCAGTATTTCATGTGCTGTCTGGAGGTAGTCTAATAGTTTAGCAGAACATGCTGTGTATTAATTATTGCAGGTATTTATTTAGCACTTTACATACTGTATATTCACATCAATTCCTGCCCTGAAGGAGCTTACAATCGAAGGTAACTATCTCACATGCTTACATATACATACTAAAGCCAATTTTTGGATTACCTGCACTTGCGGAAAGTGAAAATCCTTTTTCTCCTTATAAATTCTTACGCCATATAAACCATTACTATGTTTTGCAGAATGCTAAAAGTACACACTTACTGCACGTAGATACACTACAATTCTGTCTGTTCATGTTTTATAACTGTTCCTGATAATATGCATAAGTGTTCAGCTTCTTTTTTAATGCCCCTCCTCCACTTCTCTCAACTCAGCTGCCCCAACTAGTTTTTATTGTGGCAGATACCAAATTGTATGTATTATAATTAAAATGATTTGCATTTCCATTAGTCACACTACTTGTCAGATCTGGTTGGATCACAAAGTAAATGATAACAGCTAATGTTTTGTGATCTAATTAACTAAGTTAATTTTGCCACTTCAGTAAGTTCACTTCAAAAAAATAACAAATTATGCTTGGCTACTGGAAGCACAACAAATAAATATTAGCTCTAGGGTGCATATGCACATTTAATATACATTTTGGCAGCACAGCAAGTGAGCTGGTGCCAAAAAATATATTAGTCTAGTTGGTACAATATAACCAGGTTTATACTAAAACACAAGGGGGTGGATTTAATTCTATTAGCCCTGGTTCACATCGATGCGATTTGGCATGCTGCTGAGAAAAGGTATTTAGCAGTTTATATTTACTGATGTAGCAATATGGACTACAACCGTACAGTGATCCGCTGATATTTCCATGCATCGCATGTCCCTCTAGTGATCAGTGTTATCAGGTAACATCATATTTGTGAGCCAAACAAAAGGGACTGTGGGATGAGTAGTTCCTCAGATTGATAATTGCTTGACATGATTATGCGCCTCGACTACATATCCCAAGGATCTTTGCTACCATCAGGAAGATTGCTGGGAGTAGCTATAACAGAAGCAAAAGCCCACGCAGAGCTTTCTTCCTCCTGGGCCTGACGTGAGACGGACCTCTCCCTGCACGGAGAGAGGGGTCGTGGCCTACCACGCGGTATAACACACTTCAACCCGTACCGGAGGGCCTAGCTCTGCTGCTTGTCATCAGGTGCCCATCCAGCACAACTCCAGTCGCCTGCCAGTCAGTGTACCAAGCTTCACATCAGGAGATCGAGACGGTGGATCCACTGCACAAGTGTCGCTACAAGAGATACTGTCCGGAAGACATCATATCGGCCTGGTCGTTGGTGAGAGGGAAATCGCCCAAACTTTACCCATCCTTTGTCACGGTTTCACTGGAACACTTCGCACAGACATCTTTACCTTAGGAATACTTTACTGAACCTATTTTGAACACTGTGCTTAGACATATTCAGCCTGCTTCACTTCAAGAAACCTATTGCTTCCCACTACACCTTTTTGGATTACAGTTAATGAGCACCTACGTACCGGTGAAGACCATCAGATCTTCAGTGGGGACATTACCCCTATTACTGATACAAGGGCCATTACACTATTACTTCTAAGCCTGATTTCTCATTAGGGTAACAGTTATAGGCCGGCCAGGTTCCATCTTCTGCAGTGTGTAAGTATAATCTGTTAGCGCTGTTGCCTAAAACTCAGCAGATCTATTACCTCCTCTTTGTGACAACATCCCTTTAATTGGTTCAAGTAAATATTATCAGAACATAAATACACAGGGTTGTCTGATTTATACTTTACAGTGGTACAAGGATGTCGAAACCCAAAGTGTCAGGTGGATTGGAATGTTCACCAGGTCATGGCAGTGCAGATGAGCAGGTAATTCCAAGCAGTCCCTTAGGGCAGGGGTCTTCAAACTATGGCCCTCCAGTTGTTCCGGAACTAAAATTCCCATCATGCCTAGTTATGTCTGTGAATGTTAGAGTTTTACAATGCCTCATGGGATGTGTAGTTCCGCAACAGCTGGAGGGCCATAGTTTGAGGGTCCCTACCTTAGGGGGTCGTGCTACACTAAAATAATCGCGTTTCCATGTTCTGTGTACTGTGGGAGACAGATATAATGAATGCAGGGTCCTGGGTTTAGTAACACTTTAATAACAGTAACACTTTAATAAAGCCCAACTGAAGTCACAGAAATAAGCGTGCAGTCATATAAACATTATCATCTGCTTTCCTGTAATAGCAGTTGTGCGAGGTGTCTAGAAATAACTGCACTGTCCAATTGGCACCAGAGTTTGCCCACACACCCCGGTGCTATCTGTAATCTCACTGACTTGGTCAGGATCGCCCTTTCTCTAACCCAGAACTACAAGTCTGTGTGAGGAGGCTTGTGGTGAGAGGTGTGGTCGTTGGTCCTTCATGTCAGCATAGAGCACTGGAGTGGGAGATCCAGAGAATGCAAATGATTCAGGATGTCATTAAAGGAGAAGTGCAGTCAGAGCTTTTTAGGCTGGGCTTCTCCTCTGGGTCACAGGAGTGCAATCCGTTTTGCACTCCTGTGACCCGTTTTCAGCGTGGCTCGGTTATCAGTGCAGAGACGGCTGGGGACAGCTGCAGCATCGGTCTGATACTGCATCCACCAAATATGATTATGCAAAACAAAAAAAGAAAACCATACATTTTAAATAATATTAGAGGTAAATAAATAATCAGTGTTGATTACTATTAAATATCATTTAATAAATTAATTCACTAACTCTATTTTAAAATGTTGTAAATACTTTGTTATTTTTTTTTGTTTGGGGCCATGGAGACTAAAGTAGATCTTAGGTTAATCTTAGCGGTCTATTTATAAAAATAAAAAAAATGCATAGCCATTTATCCAGTGCATCCACATTCATTTTGTGCAGATTCTACATAAACAAATGTTGTATAGGCTATTTTCTCTTCTTAACTAAAGGTCTTTTATTATGGGCAATTGTAACATACTGAAATTGGAGAGTGCAAAATCTGGTGCAGTTTTTTTTCGTAAAAAAAGCTTAATTGAACAAGCTGAAGTTAGAAGCTGATAGGCTACCATGAACAGCTGCACCAGATTTTGCACTCTCCAGTTTTAGTAAATCAGTCCCACTGTATTATGGCCATTAGATAGAGCTGAGGAGAATAGGAAATACATACACTTTGTAACAAGAGATACAATGTAACAATTCTAGAGAATGCTAGAGGGAATAGCAAATAAATGCAACCATTTGTAAAATTATCACTCCATGTCAAACTATAAACCTGTACAGGGCTGGTTTATAATTCAACAGTGTATTGGCACACAGCACCAAGCATGCAGCCCCCACCTTACTATACCAGGCCACATGTCCTTCAACATTGAGGATACATTACATGGAAGGGGGATAAGGGGTGACCAGATATCTACCAAATCCCAGGGGAATGAGTACCGAAAACCCTTACCCACTCCCACAAAGAGTTTAAAAAAAAATCCTTTGATTAAATAAAAACACAAACACATATTTAAAATAAAGTTTGTCCCAGAAGCAAATCTACCTCTAATTGTCCGGCAAGGTAATTTTCCAAAAGTTCAGAGAGTTCCACATCAATCACGGTGACCCGTCACTGATGTGTACATGCTGCACTCCTGCCTCTAAATGACAAATTCCCATATGTGGTAGGTTAAATTTATTGCTGGGAATCCCAGGTAACCCCATTGACCAAATCAATGACATCAACTGGCAGGAAATTTAAACTTCCCCATCTGGGATTTAGTGTTGCGTGTACAGCCCTGACTTTAATGGTGTTCGAATTTGGGTTAAGTGTTTTTGCCCTGTTTGGCCAAACTGTACAGGAATTAAGCACAGACATTTTAGCAACACCAGGTAATATTGCATCCACTGACATCAAAGTTGGGGGTTATTATTGCATCCACTGACAATGATTGGGCTTAATTTACTCCCACTTTCTCTTGTGTACCCACAGGCCTTATTACATCTAAAGCATAGAAAAGCAATGGGGCATAGGTGCTGCACTTTAAGTGATATTCACTTGACCATGCCAACTTATGATCAACATGTATAAATATATAAGGGGTCCATATAGTGAACTTGGTGTTGAGTTATTCACTTTACGGTCAACAAAGAGGACAAGGGGGCACTCTTTATGTCTAGAGGAGAAGAGATTTCATCTCCAAATAAGGAAAGGTTTCTTCACAGTAAGAGCTGTGAAAATGTGGAATAGACTCCCTGCAGAGGTGGTTCTGGCCAGCTCAGTAGATTGCTTTAAGAAAGGCCTGGATACTTTCCTAAATGTACATAATATAACTGGGTACTGACATTTATAGGTAAAGTTCATCCAGGGAAAATCCGATTGCCTCTCGGGGGATCAGGAAGGAATTTTTTTCCCCTGCTTTAGCAAATTGGAGAATGCTCTGCTGTGGTTTTTTTTGCCTTCCTCTGGATCAACTGTGGGTATAGAATGGGGTATATGGGATTGTATGATATATATATATTTTTTTTTTATTTGTGGTTGAACTGGATGGACTTGTGTATTTTTTCAACCTAACTAACTATGTAACTATGTAACTATGTAACTTTTTGGCCACATCCTCAGCGTCGCATTTGTCTTCCCGAACCCTTGAAGATATTCCTCCTAATCATTTTCAAATGTTGACAACTATGTTTTTTTTAATCCAATAACAGGGTTTATTTTTACACCACTGACACCATCGGTAGAACCATTGCATTTACTGACCAGCAGTGTAGGGGACGTAGTTACATACTTCTGACCTCTTTACACTATATTGTATTTTACATAGTTCTGACCAGAGTGTTTGCTGGCTGCTAAGTATTCCCCGACAGTTAAAAAAGTTCTTCCTATAGGTAGGCTTGGAAATAGTGTTAGCCCTCTGTCTATATTCAGTGTACAGAAAAGTATATGGAATAAAAATGTTTCATTTTCTTTTATTATATATGAACAGTCTGTAACAGTCTTTAGTACATGCCAGCAGTCAATAAAGCATTTTGTAACATGTATTGTAACTGTACTCTCTGCCCTCATGTTGTAAAGTACTGTGCAAACTGTTGGTGCCATATAAGGCCTGGTTCATACCTATGCATTTTTTTGTGCGTTTTCTACAGTCCATTTAAAGCGAAGGTCCGCCCACCACTGCAAAAATTAAAAGCCAGCAGCTATACATACTGCAGCTGCTGGCTTTTAATAATCGGACACTTACCTGTCCTGGAGTCCAGTGATGTTTCCATCAGCACTGCAGCCCAAATGAATTGGAAGATTCTGTTTTGGAGCAACCGGAGCAAATGCGACGGAACTCGCACTGGTAGAGTGCGAAAGTTATATAAAAGTTTGGGCACGATTAGTAATTTTCACGTAATTAATACGACCTATCCATGTTAAGTACTGGAATTGCCAAGACTGCATAAGGGAAGATATAGAGCGTAGCAATGGGTAATAATTAGAGGCAAATAAGGAGCAGTATGAGGGGGTCAGCCGGATCCTGAGGTAGTCAATGTGGGAGGACGTCCATTGGAAAGGGAAGTGGTGACACATAAGCCCGAGATTGATGAGAATCAGGAAAGACCCAGGGGGAACAGGGAGGGGGAAGGAGAAGAGGGGAAAGAGAAAGAAAGAGAAGAGAAAGAAATAAGAGTCAAGAACAAATAACAAGGCACCATCAGTGAAACACATCACAGTAATGTAGGATACTAGGTAGGGGTGGTACTACCATGGGACACATAGCTACCATGGACGTCCGCAGAACTTTTTTCAGGGGGGAGCATAATTTTAAGGTCGCCCATGCTCTGACCCTTTTCGACAATGTCATTATCACGGTCAGAGACTGCAGATGTAGTACAGGAGATGGTCAGAGACTGCAGACATGGCACAAGAGACTGTCAGAGACTGCATACATGGCCCAAGAGACTGTCAGTGACTGCATACATTGCTCAAGAGACTGTAAGAGACTGCGGACATGGCACAAGAGATGACCAGAGACTGTATACATGGCACAAGAGACTGTCAGTGACTGCATACATGGCTCAAGAGACTATAAGAGACTGCGGACATGGCACAAGAGACTCTAAGAGACTGCATACATGTGGGGGGGGGGGGTGACAGAGAGAGACAGGGGGGTGACAGAGAGAGGCATAGCGGGTGACAGAAAGAGACAGTGGGGATTACAGAGAGAGACAGAGGGGGGTTACAGATAGAAAGGGGTTGACAGAGAGAGGGGTGACAGAAAGAGACAGAGGGGGTGACAGAGAGAGAGACATAGGGGGGTGACAGAGAGAGAGAGGAGTGTGACAGAGAGAGACAGAGGGGTGGGGTGACAGAGAGAGGGGGTGGAAAAGACAGAAGGGTGACAGAGAGAGAGAGGGGGTGACAGAGAGGGGTGATGGGGGGTCAGAGAGACCCCCTAGCCCTGTCTGCAGTCCCTCAAGTGCCCCTATGTCCCAGTGGTGTGTGTAATGCTCAGTACGGTACCTTGCATGCCAGTAGGATGTCCATTATGGCCAGCAGCTGGGAAGACCCGTTTTCATTCTGGGTGAGGACAGGGCAGGCCACCAGCGCTAGGATAAAGACCGAGTGGGGAACAAACTCCTGATCCAATCCCTGGTTCCGGGGGGGGGGGGCACTTGCCCCCCTTTGCCCCTACCTGCGGACGCCCATGATAGCTACTATAGTAAAATTCAACAGAAGCTTCCAGGGCAGCTGGGGGAGAGAAAACCAGTAGACTGCTGGTGTCTGGGTCGGAACCTGGACCACTGTACCGCAGAAGCTAACACTTGTAAGAAGGAGGGGGGGTGGGAAGGTGAGGGAGAAGAGGAGGGGGTTAAGGGGTTCAGGGCTAGAGGATTGAGCCCAAAGTAGGAGAATAAAAAAAAAAAAAAAAGAAATGGTGGGACAAATCTCAATCCAAGGTCCCCCTGTGCGTCTAGCAGAAAGGGAGCCCAAGCAGCCTCACCAGTGATGGCGAGATAATCCCTGCTCAGGGGCAGGGGAAACAGCTAGACGGATGTCCACTCCATGGACGCTGTTGCGTTAGATCTGAGGTCCATGATGGCTTCCGGAAATGCCTCTCAGGCGCAAGTTGCCCCGGCGACATCGGTTTTCAAAGTACTCGAGCCGGAGTAGTGCTGCAGCCAGTTCTTTTTTGATATCAGTAAGGTCTTGTTCGTGATTTTCAATCACAGTGACCGCAGCGTCCATTTTGTCCTCCAGGTCATTAGTGCGGCTCCCCTGCTCCCTGATCTCCTTAGTGAGGTGGTCTGCCAGCTTGGAAGTGGCTGCAGACAATTCGCTCGGCAGCATTGTTTTAAATCGGCTCAGGAGCTCTATGTCCCTTAGGGCAGGGGGAGGTGGTGCTGGTGTGTCCCATGCAGTGCTTGCTGCATCAGAGGGCAGCTCTGTGTCACCGATAAACAGAGGTGGCAGGAGCTCCAACTTGAGGCCGGGGCTTCACGAGAGTCCGCCGGCAGGGAGGCCATGGTCTCCGGGCTGGTCTGCTTGGCGCCAGTGGTACAGGTGGAGCCTGTTCTTCTCCCCGTCTGTCCAGCAAAGGTGAGGGAGGCAGGGGGTCAGTACAGGAATGAAAGAGAGCCCCACTGGAAGCAGTAGAGAGCACCGATGTGTCTGGTGGGCGAGGATCGTGGTCATAGAGCGGCCCTCTAGGATCGCTGCTCACGAGTGCCCGGACTAGCTTAATTTCAATCAGTGTATGGTCTGCTTTCAAATGCCTTATTAACTATGCCTATTTAAACATATTCCTCATAATAAGCTTATATTTTCAGATTCACTTAATACTTAATGGTAGGCCCTCCTTCACACTTCCTCTTTTGGCCTCCAGGTTCCCGTCTGACCCTACACGTGATGTTTATTTTTGCCCAATGTACATTTATATAAGCTCTTTCATAAGCATATCCAAATCGATTTATCCAATCCCAGCTATTAGGAATTATGCAGACTAAACAAAGAGGGAAGTTAACTAGTTTGATATGTAGTGCTTCACCCCCGGAGGAGCCACTGAATTGTTTTGTAATTTCTCTGCACACTTGAAGATGATACACCTCACTCACCCAGCACTTACGACACACCTTGAGGCATTTCAAAAAATTATTAGGCCAAGAAATTTTAAAAGAAGAGAGATCTAGCAAGTGTACAAATAATCAATAAGACAATAATGTTATTCGGGGAGATATGGTTAAACACCTGCAGTATTATGACTAACAGTAATTAACAGAACTGAATTGCATTTACCTAGCAACAGTATATAAAGACAGTTGTAACTTGCTATAACAATGCCAGTTGTATCCCGCTGGCCAGCAATTGATAAAAAAAAAAAGTTGGCTGGCAAAGTTGGGGTCCTTAAAAAAGCACAGCATTTCCAAGCAGACAGCAGATGAACTTGTACAATATAATGCCGCGTACACACGGTCGGATTTCCCAACAGAAAATGTTCGATGGGAGCTTGTTGTCAGAAATTCCGACCGTGTGTAGGCTCCATCGGACATTTTCCATCGGAATTTCCGACACACAAAATTTGAGCTCTGGATCTCAAATTTTCTGACAACAAAGGTGTTCGTTTAATATAGTGAGATATTTCAGATCTCAGGAGCTCTCAGCTCTTCTCTGAGATATCTGTTCTCCCCCTTGTGGCAGTTTAATATACATTGTAGATCGCTTCTCTCACTGAGAATAGAAGTGATCTACAAATGCTTTGAGAATCCCTAAACGGCTTCTGTTTCTGTAATCTCGCGATAGCTCGGGAGATTTCAGTATCAGAACCCCAAAGTGAAACACGAAGCACTCCACATACACTGCACATATTAACTTAATAATAAAGATATATTCCCCTACCCAATAAACAGACACCCCATAACAGTAAAACATTATAATGATTAATACATAAGCATAATACATGTGCATATTTATCTGTAGCCACAACACTGCCTTTGCATTGGTGTACACTGTAATACACAAATGTGAAGGACTCAGATGATATATATATATATATATATATATATATATATAGATATATATATATATATATATATATATATATATATATATATATATATATATATAATATATATATATATACACAACACACACACATATATATACACACACATATATATATATATTTTTTATTTTTTATTTTTTTTTATATCTGTGTGTGTATATATTTTCATCTGTGTATATATATATATATATATATATATATACACAGATGAAAATATATACACACACAGATATTAAAAATATATATATATATATGTATGTATGTGTGTGTGTGTATATGTATATATATATATATTATATATATATATATATATATATATATATATATATATGTAGCGGGGTCGTACCCCTTTTAGGGGGAAAGACTACATTCCCCATAATTCCCCAGGCTCCCGGGCTTGTTTCCGCCCGAGAGGCTGCTGGGGGAGGTGATAAAAAGGAGGAGGAGAGACCGCCTCTTCCTCTTCTGATGCCGCTTCTGACTGGGCTGCCTCTTGTGACTGGTCTCCCACTTCTGACTGAGCTGGTGACGCGGAGACTTGTTCCTGAGGAGACACCTGTGCGGACCGGGACTGCTGAAGGCCTGAAGCCTGGGCCTTGCAGCAGGTGGAGATAGACTTCTCATATTGCTAGGGATCAGGCCTGGGCCGTTAGGTAGGCGCAGATAGATTTATTGCACCTCAGGGGTGCATAGCAGACGGTCGCCACACTTGGCGCTCCGTTCCCCATTGCTAGTTTGTTACATACATGTGTACATGTTAAAGTGCATATTGCAGGGACCTGCTAAAGTATTGTAAGTCATATGTTTAAATGCATGTTACTATTTCTTTTCCTTACTGCCAAAGTAAAACCAGTTATTCTTATCTCAGCAGTCTGCTTGTGAGTTCATACCCATTACACTTAGAGTATAAGTGATATTTATATGTGCATAGATACATACCCCTTTACTAACTGTGCCAGAGCGGGTAGAGCAAATTGCCGGGGGTTGGTGGAGCTGTACTCAGGGACCCAAAACAAACCAGCGCCCTCTTAACTGGGGGTATCCGCTACACGTGGGGGCTCGTAATCCGGGATCCTGAGTCAGCGGGAAAAGCGCCAGAAGGTACCGGCATGGACCCGATAGAAGTGGGACGGTGGTCCCGCAACATGGGCCACTGATCCAGCCGCAGCAGCAGTCATTGAACTGCCAGGGATATGGCAGAGAGAGGCAGTCAAGCAGCTCATAATGTCCCTATCCCCATGCCACAAGTCATGGATAATGGACATGAGAAATGATGCTGGGTATACATATGCCTTAATAGAATGGCAGGAAGAGACTCCAGAGCAGTTCAGGAGCCAAAGCATACAAGCACCGAATGGTCAGGCCTATTCAGGGAGCAGCTTGCGGAACTGAAGAAGACGGGAGTGATTAGGGAGTCCAGAAGCCCCTATGCCTCCCCCATAGTGGTGGTCAGGAAGAAGAATGGGTCATTGAGGCTCTGCATTGACTACAGAACTCTCAACAGGAGGACCATCCCTGACCAGTACACCACGCCAAGGATAGAGGATGCCTTACAGAGTTTATCTGGAGCTAAGTGGTTCAGTGTGATGGACCTCAAGAGTGGGTATTACCAAATCCCCATGCATCCAGAAGACAGAGAAAAGACTGCCTTCATAACCCCAGTAGGATTCTTTGAGTTCAACAGGATGCCTCAGGGCCTATCTGGAGCTCCTGCTACATTTCAACGCCTAATGAAAAGGACAGTTGGAGACATGAACCTCATAGAAGTCCTTGTGTACCTGGACGATGTCATTGTCTTTGGAAAGACTTTGGAAGAACATGAAGCCAGATTGGAGAAAGTACTGAAGAGGCTCAGTGAAGAGGGACTCAAACTTTCTCCCGAGAAGTGCCGGTTCTATCAGTCTTCTGTGAACTATCTGGGACACATAGTGTCTGAAAAGGAGTGGCTACAGACCCTGAGAAGTTGGAGGCAGTTACTTCGTGGCCAGACCCACAACAGTTACAGAACTTCGGTCTTTCTTGGGGTTCTGCTCCTACTACCGCAGGTTTGTGGATGGGTTTGCCCGCATTGCCAAACCCCTAAACGAACTGCTCAAGACAGAAGGAGAGGAAGATGGATTGGGGCCTAGGAGGTCCAGTGAGTCGGTCCAAGACCAATGGAACTCAAGGTGTGAAGAGGCTTTCAGAACCTTGAAGAGAAGTCTCACCACAGCCCCAGTTTTGGCCTACGCTGATCCCACTAGACATATGAGCTACATGTTGATGCCAGCCATGAGGGCCTAGGTGGAGTACTCTACCAGGAGTATGAAGACCAGCTACGACCAGTGGCCTATGTGAGCCGGAGCCTGACCCCCTCCGAGAAGAACTATCCCACCCACAAGTTGGAGTTCTTAGCCCTCAAATGGGCAGTTGTTGACAAACTGAGAGACTATCTGTATGGGGCCGAGTTTACTGTAAAGACAGATAACAACCCCTTGACCTATCTATTCACCACCGCCAAGCTGGATGCAACTGGACACAGATGGTTGGCGGCGTTGTCTGGATTCAATTTCAGCCTCAAGTACAGACCAGGGGCTGGAAATAGGGATGCAGATGCCCTGTCCCGAAGATCCCATGTCATGGTCGATGACTGGGAAGACTGGACCCAAGTGGCACCAGAAGGAGTGCGAGCCCTTTGTCAGGGGGCTGAACTCCAAGCCAGAGGAGGATCCAGAGCGGAAGAGATAGGAGTTACCACAGTGGGAGTCCCAAGGTGTTACTGTGGGGTAACTCAATTAGAAGAAGAGTGTCTACCGAAGCTGTCCAAGAAGGAGTTAAGGTGTGACCAATTGGAAGATCCCATGGGGAGATTGGTCCTGGAAGCCCTGGAAGACAAGAGTCCAGAGGGACTTCGCCTTCACCCTTCCAAAGAAGCTCGCCTACTGAGGAGGAGAGAATTGGACAAATTACAGGTGCATCAGGGGGTAGTCTACCGAAGGGGCCCCTCTGATGGCCCAGAAGATAAGTGGCAGTTGTTTCTCCCAGAAAAGCATCGAGAGACTGTGCTGATTGCCCTACATGACCAGCATGGTCACTTGGGAGCAGAGAGAACCTTCCAGTTTATCAGAGACCGGTTTTATTGGCCCTGCATGAGGGCCGAAGTGGAGGAGTATTGCCATTCCTGTGCAAGATGCATTCAGAGAAAGACTTTACCCATCAAGCTGCCCCAATGGGCCATCTACAGAGTCAAGGCCCAATGGATCTGGTATGCATTGATTTTCTCTGCCTCGAACCCGATTTGAGTGTATTGGGAAATGTTCTGGTGGTAACCGACCATTTCACCCGTTATGCTCAGGCTTTCCCAACCAAGGACCAGAAGGCCTCTACAGTAGCCAAGGTACTTCTGGAGAAGTACTTTGTTCACTATGGACTGCCACAGAGAATCCATTCAGACCAAGGAAGGGACTTTGAGAGTCGCCTGATCAGGAAGCTACTAGATTCTCTGGGAGTAGAGAAGACTAGAACCACACCATATCACCCTCAAGGTGATGCCCAGCCTGAAAGGTTCAACAGGACCCTATTGAACATGTTGGGAACTTTGGAAACAGAGAAGAAGCAACATTGGAGTCAACACATTTCGGCTCTGGTGCATGCCTACAACTGCACCACAAGTGATGTGACAGGTTTCTCCCCTTACCGGCTTATGTTTGGGAGAGAAGCAAGATTGCCAGTGGATCTGGCCTTTGGCATTTCCTTAGACCATGCCTCTGCTGCCTCCCACAAAGGATATGTGGACAGACTGAGGCACAGTTTGAAGATAGCTTATGAGAAAGCTCAGGCGGAACCTGGTAGTGTAGCCTTATGGCTTCACGTCGGGAACCCTATTGCGCATGCGCGAGGCTCCTCTCCTCTCTCCTACTAGCCCGGCGGCTGGGAAAAAAAGGAAGGGGGGAGCCTATGCTGTGACGAAAATATCCGCGGCTGTGAAAGACAGGTATCCTGCCCCCCCACCACACTGCAGAAGGATTATAAAACAGCAACAAAGGAAGAATTTCTGCAGCAGGTATCAGCTACAGTCCAGGCTATATACATCACACAGGGCATCTTTCTTTCTCTGTTTCTTGTAAATTAGCCAGGTACCTCATCTTTGTAGCATGTGCATCAGATTGTTTCATTATTGGACTGCTCATCATCTCTAAAATGAAGTGATATCTGGAAATGTTTTTTTCTATTGTTATGTTTTTATTATACAGGATTAATATATAATCAACAGTTTGCACAGTGCTTTACAAAGCCACGGAGACAGTACAGTTATGATACAATGCAAAACAAAATGGTTTATGTAACTTTTTTATAAAGAATGTTCATGCAATAAATATGTTAAGATCAGCCAGCACAGCATATCAGTAACTGTTTTACTAATCCTTCAGTTACCTATGGAATGTGTATATAAATGTTCCTAACTATGTTTCTATGTGTACACTGTGCTTTTTACTTTGTTGTCTGACTACTTACAGACACTTTTTCACCTTTTTCACTTTCACCGCTCATCTATTGTATATACATTTTACAATGTAGTTATATTTATACTCTTTATAACTCAACCACTCATAATAAAGGCTGTTACAACTGTGTGTAAAATCTTTATATGTGTTCATTCTACAGGCCCGGGTTAAAGTGGGGCAACAATATTGCTGAGAAAATATCCACTAAATGTGAACAAAATGGAAAAGTGCTTGCACCAACTCCATTCAGTCTGCTCCTAGGTAATAAATAGGATCAAAAAGAGAGGAATCTGGATGGCAGTGCCGTGGGTACTCTCGAGAAGGAATCAGAAAGGGGCACAAAGATGGTTTATAGAGATCATAGTTTAGTGTTTGGAAAAAAAATAGAGATCAACGTAGTAAAGTACCAGAATATAAATGTGGTTGCCAATCTGCTGCCCTGATTTTAAGAATATTCTGAATGCCAACTGCCCCCTCCTGTTAAACCATTGCAGGTGAATATGCTAACAAAGCATAGTGCCTACATTTGACCACTCAGAGATGCTGGACCATTTTAACACAGCACACCACTATTCTCAGAGAACCATTGAAGGCTGGCCATACACACTTAGATTTCTCTCGTTATGCCCTGCGTAACCTGTAGCAACCAATTTAAATGAATCTCTTAACGTGAATGCCAACCAATTACATCTGGCAATTTAAACTTATGATCCACTGTTCCTTAAATCTATGACCTTGCAGTACGTATTTTGCCATGGGTTAATTAAAATTATTTTTGAACATCTTGGGACATAAATACAAGAATGTTTCCTCGGCCAAGGGGTACATTTACAATCTGATTATATATGGTCAAGGACACAATCTATTTCAGGTAAGTAGTGTGCGAAGAAACAAATGTATATATGCAGCCTAAACCAGTCTGAAATGAGTAGGAGGAATTCAAACAGTACAAATCCAACCAAAGCAAGCTAAAACTAGTCATCATGATGTGAAAATGGAGCAATATGTTGAAGAACAGCTTTTGCTTGCCACTTCCTTCTCAGAAGGTTACTGAAGACACTTTTGATGGATGACTTTATTTCCAACAGCATAGCAGACACATTTTAGAAACCTAGCAGAAACAATGTAGACTGCTAAATTCCATATTTACAGCTATATATAAAAAATACAGTAAATAAAAGAATTTGTCTAACTAAAACTGTCATAAGCTGTAGTATTTGCTCTTAGTAGTAGTTACCGCTGGATATCTGCATAGCCAACAAAGGCCATGGCCTAGGGCAGCAGAGCTGCCAGGTATGGAACTCAGCCACCCACAGGTCATGTTACTGACTGTCATTAACACATTTTTATGTCTAATAATAGGATCAGGCTGCCACCCTGACCTCTTTGGGGCTGCCCCTGCACAGTCTGTGCACTTATAATGGTGGGACTGTGAACTGCTTACTAACAGTTCACCCTCTCTGTCCCTGTACACCTGAAAATGAATTTCTAGCAGAGTAAAAAAGACAGTTTGTTCTGCTCTTCCAACCTTTGGTTCTAGATGTCCTAACACAAAGTGGGAAAACTGTTTCTTCACATTCCAGCCTTGTTGTGCCTTTTGTGGCTTTAGTGGCTTTTGTTAGTGTAATACTAAGGTAATCTCTTCACTGGTGTAAGATGGACATTGCAGAAAACAGTTGTAGTAGGGGACTTAAAGTATAAATCGTTCCCTGGTAGTAGTCTGGAGTCAATACCTCACTGAATTAATGTACAGAATATTGCTTGTTAATGGTGTTTTCATTTACAAATGTTGCCATACATTATCCCTGTTGGCTTTAAAAACACAGTGAGCTGCCATTTACACTAGGTTGTCTAATTATGTATAGAGCATCCCAGGACCCCTTGAAACGCAGGGAAATTTGATGTGCCAATAGAAATTACATACTATGTTCACCATCTCTGTTCTTTCAAATCGCTTCTAGGATCACCTGTAGAGGAACCCAGGTCCCCCCAAACTGAGTTGCCCTACAAGTGACCAGAGGTCATTGGTCACTTTCTCTAGACTACCCCCTCTTGTTTCCTTTTAAGTACTACTAGATCATCACATGGGTGGCCTCACTAACCAGTAGAAAGATATGAGAGCCAGGAGGTGGCAGATCAGAGCCAGCAACCAAAGTTGGTGGTTGCTTTCGGCACAGCAGAACATCCCAAGATGTGAGATTTCATCTCAGCAAGGTGATGATTATTCAGAGGCTCAGCTTATAAATAGGAAGGGCCAAAATCCAAATCGAAGTTACAAATCGATTAGTTACAAGCCAAATCCACACTCAGAACACAGCTGAGGAGCACTCATTATGCCAGCAATGTATTCAAGTTCTTAAATCGGCAGTGGTTGGTATGATTGTGTCTTGCAAGGGAATTTGGTGAATGTTAGCAAACTTAAAATAGAGGACTCTGATTTATGAGTAATGAGATTCAGTAATAAATCTGCCTTAAGGAATACCGAAAAGGTAAAACTTTTTTCGTTTTAGATAAACTGGACAGAGATTAGCAACCCTGTCAGTTGTTCGAAATTGTCAGGGAAATCTTCAAATGAGGATACTAGTTCTGGTGACCCGGTGACAACATGGGATTCCCACGCTTTGGAGGGATTTCGCTCACTTCTTGTTTTGGCTATGGGACAGGGAGTGAAGGGATTCTCCTCATCGGAACACAGATGGCAGAAAAAAAAATTAGATGGGTTATAATAAGGCATTACTCCTTTTAAATGCCTTTAATTCTACTTTAACACACACAGTTCTTGTGAGGAGTTATGTTCACTAAGCACTAATCGACAGCTTATATTGTATGTAAACAAAATACTTTTTTTAGTCTTGGATAGAGTGGGGAAGGGTTTGACCCTCTGCCAGTTTTATTGTTGTCTGTGTTCTTGCTGCGGACATTTACTCTGTTTGTCCTGGTGACCACTGTCACCAAGATGGAAAGTAAGTAAAAATCCTAAATAAAGAATTGTCACTAGAACAAGATGTAAGGGGTAATCTTCCAATGAAGACAAATGTTCTGGTGACAACTGGGAACTCCCTTCACTTTGGGAAGATTTCCTCTCACGCCCTGTTTGTTTTAAGATGGTAAATGAAGGGAAATCTCTTCAGCGGGAAAAAATCTGATAGGAGTTTTCCAAAACCAAAAACATAAATAAATAAAACATTCTGGCCACAAATACACTTTAAGCTACTGCAGTTTGGCTGCTGAGCAGTGAGAACTGCTAGCCACTGTGGGGTGCAGGCACCTACAGTGAAGATGCCCATACTACACCTGCATACCAGCAGTTGGCAAAGTGTTACAATCTATTCAGATGGATTTAACATATAGCTGTCATGAAAGAAATAAAGGGGCTGCCATTGCTGACCTTCATCTAAAAATGTTAGTCACCCGACTGTGATGCTACAAGTTTGAAACATGTACATCAAGAAAGTCAGAAATATCATCAGTCAGTGACTCAAAGTATCCAAGACAAACGGTCAGCCTGGCAGCAAAGAAAATGGCATTTACAGAGGTAGAGATCAGCATAGACAGCATTATTGTTATGACACATTTACTTTAACAAATAGCAATTTGATATTAAATACAGCTGGCTTCACTGTCTATCTATGCCAACACAGTTCGGAATATGCATCACTATTCTCTGGTCTATAAACATGAGAGTAATGACCTTTAAAAATGAAAAGCAGTGCTTTGAAAGGTAATTTTCCTATAATAAAGGGCTAGAAGTAATGCAATTCCTGTTCAGGCCAATGCTATATATTTTCAGCTCAGCAGGAGGCAGGCGAATGTTCATTATGTATTATATGTGACAAGAAAAGGCTACGGTTTACCTGCTTTGTCTGGAGTTTAAAGACACCTCAATATGACATATTGCATCCAAAGAAGCAGAGCAACACAACGCACATCAAACCCTGCACTGCCATGTGTACCACTCAATCACAGTCAATGGCACTTTCCAAATGCACGCCTAACACAGGAAAACAACAACTATCGACATGAACCCTAAAGCCTCGTACACATGATTGGACTTTCCGATGGGAAATGTTCGATCACAGACTGTTGGCGGTAAATCCGACCATGTGTATGCTGCATCAGACAATTGTTGTCTAGCAGGTTTTAAAATTTTCCACGGACAAATGTGTGTTGTCGGATTTTCCAAACGTGTGTACACAAGTCCGTCAGACAAAAGTTCAAAGTACAAACACGCATGCTCGGAATCAAGGACGAGCCGGAAGCGGTCGGTCTTGAAAACTAGCGTTTGTAATGGAGAATCAACATTTGTGACGTGGCAAATTATGAAATCTCGAAATGCTGCGCACATTCTCTTCTTCTTTAATGGGATAATAATGAAGCTGCTTTGCTGGTGATACTGATGGAGTTACTGCAAACTAATTTTCAAAGGCTTTTCTTTTCTAGTGATATCAAGAATAATATTATTATGTTTTTTTATTTTTTTTATTTGGGCAAGTTACCACAACACCATTATCCTGTAGTTTTTAAGATCGAAGATACCCTTGTCAATTTTACATTGTATTTTTTAAATTGTAACTGCCTACTCACAAAATGTAATTTGAAGTAAAACACATAGCCAAGTATTATTCGTCAAATTTTTTTTATTGTGCATTAAAAAAAGAAAACAAATAAAATTAGACATGCTATCTGCCAATAGAACTTAACCAAAAAGTGCAGTCTATGCATCCAAAAATATAGAAAATATACCAAATCAAATCATTATTCAACCAAAAAAATAATGTCAAAGCAATAACTCCAAGGCCAATGATAAATAACACGTTATCTCCTCCGATTCCGCAACATGTCTGGTTGACGAATGGCCAATCAGAAACAAACTGAAAAGCATGAACTGAATAGCGCGAAATCAAAAGCGCAAAATGAAAAGTGCGAATCAACACTCACCAAACTTCTACTAACTCGAAATTAGGAGAAGGAGCCCAAAGGATGGTGCTAAAGAGCTTAAAAACCATGTAGTATGTCTAGTACGTCACTAAGTTTGTAATTGTTGGCCAACAATTGTGTGGCCGTGTGTATGCAAGATAAGTTTGGGCCAATCCGATCGTGTGTACGAGGCTTTAGTCTTAAAGCAGTGGAGAGAGATCTACTATTGCATGGAGAACTATTGTGTATTGTGCCTGTTACCAGCATTAAAGATACCCTGTCACCAATTTTAAAAATTGCACAGAAAAATTAAATCTTAAATGTTTCCTTGGTGCATTTTTCCATTCCATAAACAATGTTTTTTATCATTTGCAATGCCCCTCTAAACTTACTAGGGAATTAGCACTCTACAAAGAATCCAAATGTATTTATTAGTCTACACTAAAAAACAGCCAATGCATTTCAGGGGTCAGAAAAAAACTCTCCTTTGTCAAGGCTTCAGCTAAGATAAGAACCTTGAATGGACTCAAAATAGAACTTTCCTGTGTGAATCTGTGCAGGAACCTAACTGCTGGATCAGAAGAGTTACTGGCCAGCAGTATCTGCGTGAGCAATCAAAATCTTGATTGCTCGTGCAGATACTGCTGGCCAGTAATTCTCCTGATTCAGCCATTAGCTTCAATGTTCTTATTTTAACTGAAACCCTGATGAAGGGGAGTTTTTTATCTGACCCCTGAAACCTGTTTGCCATTTCTTAGTGTAGACTAATAAATACTTTTTTTATTTATTACACGTATATAGCGCCGTCAATTTATACAGTGCTTTACATATACGAGCTGTGTCTAAAAATGTTGGTTAATGGTATCAGAAAACAAACAAAACAGAAGATACAAACAAATTATCTTTATTGGCCTTCAAAATAATCACCATCCTTCACAATACACATTTTTGGCAACGATCATAAAGCTTCTGAAAACTGTTAGCAAAGGCCTCTTAAGGAATTGATCGCAAAACTGCTGTCACACATTCTTGGATTGCCACCACATCCACAAAACATGCGTCTTTCATGACGCTCTATGTAGGATCAACATTGTCTTGACCTTAGACTATTTGGGTTGTGGGCAAGATGGGAGTGCCAGATCACACATGGTAATGAAATCTCCAGAGATTTCCATCCATTTTTCTTTCTGTTCATCTGTCAGCCTGTGTGGCACAAACCGGGAACAGATCTTTCGCTTATCCAAATCTTCGTGGCCGATGATGCACACTGTGTCCTTGTTAATGCCCAATTCCTCCGTCTTCAATCGTAGTCAGTCACCAATCTCATGCCAGCATTTGTCACACTCGCTCGATCATGTCTGGCGTTCTGCTGGTCGATGGCCGACCCGAACATGGCTCATCCTTAGTAATTTCCTTCCCTTCGCAAAAGCGTTTGAGCGCAAACACATTTTCTGCTCACGGCTTCTGTCATGTACACTTGCACCAACATTTCATGCATAATAGATTGATGTTGAAAAGTTCAAATCTGGGTCTTTTAACCACTTTAGCCCCGGACCAATTGTCAGCTTAAGGACCAGAGGTCTTTTTTCAATTTCGCACTGCACTACTTTAACTGGTAATTGCGCGGTCATGCAATTTTGTAACCAAACTAAATTTGCGTCCTTTTCTTCCCACAAATAGAGCTTTCTTTTGATGGTATTTGATTGCCTCTGTGATTTTTATTTTTTGCGATATAAACGGAAAAGGAGCGAAAATTTTGAAAAAAAAAGAGATTTTCTACTTTTTGTTATAAAAAAAATCTAATAAACTCAATTTTAGTCAAACATTTGGGCCAAAATGTATTCAGCCACATGTCTTTAGTAAAAAAAATGCCAATAAGCGTATATTTATTGGTTTGCGCAAAAGTTATAGCGTCTACAAACTAGAGTACATTTTCTGGAATTTACACGGCTTTTAATTTATGACTACCTATCTCATTTCTTGAGGTGCTAAAATGGCAGGGAAGTACAAAACCCCCCCAAATGACCCCATTTTACAAAGTAGACACCCCAAGCTATTTGCTGAGAGGCATGTTGAGCCCATTGAATATTTTTTTTTTTAGTCCCAAGGGATTGAATAAAGACAAAAAAAAAAAAAAAAAAATTTTTTTTTCATAAAGTTGTCACTAAATGATATATTGCTCACACATGCCATGGTTATATGTGGAGATGCACCCCAAAATACATTTTGCTGCTTCTCCCGAGTATGGGGATACCACATGTGTGGGACTTTTTGGGAGCCTAGCCGCGCACGGGGCCCCGAAACCCAATCAACGCCTTCAGGGTTTCTAAGGGTGCAAATTTTTGATTTCACTCCTCACTACCTATCACAGTTTTGAAGGCCATAAAATGCCAAAATAGCACAAAACCCCCCCAAATGACCCCATTTTGGAAAGTAGACACCCCAAGCTATTTGCTGAGAGGCATGTTGAGTACATGGAATATTTTATATTTTGCCACAAGTTGAGGGAATATTACAAACTTTTTTTTTTTTGCCCAAAGTTGTCACTAAATGATATATTGCCCACACATGCCATGGGCATATGTGGAATTACACCCCAAAATACATTCTGCTGCTTCTCCTGAGTACGGGGATACCACATGTGTGGGACTTTTTGGGAGCCTATCCGCATACGGGACCCCGAAAACCAAGCACCGCCTTCAGGATTTCTAAGGGCATAAATTTTTGATTTCACTCCTCACTACCTATCACTACCTATCACAGTTTTGAAGGCCATAAAATGCCAAGATGGCACAAAACCCCCCCAAATGACCCCATTTTGGAAAGTAGACACCCCAAGCTATTTGCTGAGAGGCATGTTGAGCCCATTGAATATTTTTTTTTTTAGTCCCAAGTGATTGAATAAAGACAAAAAAAAAAAAAAAAAAAAAAATGTATTCAAAAAGTTGTCACTAAATGATATATTGCTCACACATGCCATGGTTATATGTGGAATTGCACCCCAAAATACATTTTGCCACTTCTCCTGAGTACGGGGATACCACATGTGTGGGACTTTTTGGGAGCCTAGCCGCGTACGGGGCCCCGAAACCCAAGCACCACCTTCAGCATTTCTAAGGGTGTAAATTTTTGATTTCACTCCTCACTACCTATCACAGTTTCGAAGGCCCTAAAATGCCAAAATTGCACAAAACCCCCCCAAATGACCCCATTTTGGAAAGTAGACACCCCAAGCTATTTGCTGAGAGGCATGTTGAGTACATGGAATATTTTATATTTTGCCACAAGTTGCGGGAATATTACAAACTTTTTTTTTTTTTGCCCAAAGTTGTCACTAAATGATATATTGCCCACACATGCCATGGGCATATGTGGAATTACACCCCAAAATACATTCTGCTGCTTCTCCTGAGTACGGGGATACCACATGTGTGGGACTTTTTGGGAGCCTATCCGCATACGGGACCCCGAAAACCAAGCACCGCTTTCAGGATTTCTAAGGGCATAAATTTTTGATTTCACTCCTCACTACCTATCACTACCTATCACAGTTTTGAAGACCATAAAATGCCAAGATGGCACAAAACCCCCCCAAATGACCCCATTTTGGAAAGTAGACACCCCAAGCTATTTGCTGAGAGGCATGTTAAGCCCGTTGAATATTTTTTTTTTTAGTCCCAAGTGATTGAATAAAGACAAAAAAAATAAATAAAAAAAATTTATTCAAAAAGTTGTCACTAAATGATATATTGCTCACACATGCCATGGTTATATGTGGAATTGCACCCCAAAATACATTTTGCTGCTTCTCCTGAGTATGGGGATACCACATGTGTGGGACTTTTTGGGAGCCTAGCCGCGTACGGGGCCCCGAAACCCAAGCACCGCCTTCAGGATTTCTAAGGGTGCAAATTTTTGATTTCACTCCTCACTACCTATCACAGTTTCGAAGGCCATAAAATGCCAAAATAGCACAAAACCCCCCCAAATGACCCCATTTTGGAAAGTAGACACCCCAAGCTATTTGTTGAGAGGCATGGTGAGTATTTTACAGCTCTCATGTGTTTTTGAAAATGAAGAAAGTAAAGAAAAAAAAATTTTTTTTTTCTTTTTTCAATTTTCAAAACATTGTGACAAAAAGCGAGATCTGCAAAATACTCACCATACCTCTCAGCAAATAGCTTGGGGTGTCTACTTTCCAAAATGGGGTCATTTGGGGGTGGTTTGTGCCATCTGGGCATTCCATGGCCTCCGAAACTGTGATTGGCAGTGAGGAGTGAAATAAAAAAATTACACCCTTAGAAAGCCTGAAAGCGGTGCTTGGATTTTGGGGTCCCGTACGCGGCTAGGCTCCCAAAAAGTCCCACACATGTGGTATCCCCGTACTCAGGAGAAGCAACAGAATGTATTTTGGGGTGTATCTCCACATATGCCCATGGCATGTTTGAGCAATATATCATTTAGTGACAAGTTTTTGTAAAAAAAAATATTATTTTTTTTTTTTGTCATTATTCAATCTCTTGGGACCAAAAAAAAAAATATTTAATGGGCTCAACATTGCTCTCAGCAAATAGCTTGGGGTGTCTACTTTCCAAAATGGGGTCATTTGGGGGGGGTTTGAACTGTCCTGGCATTTTATGCACAACATTTAGAAGCCTATGTCACACGTCACCCACTCTTCTAACCACTTGAAGATAAAGCCCTTTCTGACACTTTTTGTTTACATGAAAACATATTTTTTTTTTTGCAAGAAAATTACGTTGAACCCCCAAACACTATATATATTGTTAAAGCAAAGGCCCTACAGATTAAAATGGTGGGTGTTGCATTTTTTTTTTCCACACAGTATTTGCGCAGCTATTTTTCAAACGCATTTTTTGTGGAAAAAATACACTTTTTTTTATTTTAATGCACTTAAACACACTATATTGCTCAAATTTTTGATGAAATAAAAAATATGATCTTAGGCCGAGTACATGGATACCAAACACGACATGCTTTAAAATTGCGCACAAACACGCAGTGGCGACAAACTACATACATTTTTAAAAGCCTTTAAAAGCCTTTACAGGTTACCACATTAGATTCACGGAGGAGGTCTACTGCTAAAATTACTGCCCTCGATCTGACCTTCGCGGTGATACCTCACATGCATGGTGCAATTGCTGTTTACATATGACGCCAGACCAACGCTTGTGTTCGCCTTTGCGCAAAAGAAGGGGGGGCAGGGGTGCTTTTTTTTTTTTTTTTTTTTTAGTTTTTCTTTTTATTTAGCTTTTTTATTTTATTTTTAAACTGTTCCTTCCATTTTTTTTTCTTAGTTGTCATTTTTATTGTTATCGCAGGGAATGTAAATATCCCCTATGATAGCAATAGGCAGTGACAGGTACTCTTTTTTTAGAAAAAATTGGGGTCTATTAGACCCTAGATCTTTCCTCTGCCCTCAAAGCATCTGACCACACCAAGATCGGTGTGATAAAATGCTTTCCCAATTTCCCAATGGCGCGGTGGGTATGCCCACCATTAGAATACCTCCCTTCATCCACCCACTTCTAATGATGGGCATACATGCACCATTTATATATGCCGAAGCATGGGGGCATCCTCCCGCAAAAAAAGTTATGCCACGTACACATGGTCGGACTTTTTTCGACCGTATGTACGTGCATTAGGAGCAAAATCGCTCCTCCGCCCTCTGCTGCCCCCATGCTTCGGCATATATGCTCTTTTTTTTAACTGTGGTGGTGAAATCACCTCCTACAGCGTTGGAGTCGCGGCTTTATGTATCGTGGGAGCAAACGCTGTTGCTGTCAAGATAAATAAATCCACGCTGCAACTGAATGGCGTACCTGCTAAGCAAATAATGGTTAACATTAAAACAAAGTAACATTAGAGTATAACAGTAAGACCTTACCATACCATACCTGCAAAGCAAATACCAAAAAAAAAACATAGTAAAAAATAAAACATTTTGTTAACGCAACCGGTGCCTAAAATATATATATGCCGAAGCATGGGGGCATCCTCCCGCAAAAAAGTTATGCCACGTACACATGGTCGGACTTTTTTCGACCGTATGTACGTGGCATTAGGAGCAAAATCGCTCCTCCGCCCTCTGCTGCCCCCATGCTTCGGCATATATGCTCTTTTTTTTAACTGTGGTGGTGAAATCACCTCCTACAGCGTTGGAGTCGCGGCTTTATGTATCGTGGGAGCAAACGCTGTTGCTGTCAAGATAAATAAATCCACGCTGCAACTGAATGGCGTACCTGCTAAGCAAATAATGGTTAACATTAAAACAAAGTAACATTAGAGTATAACAGTAAGACCTTACCATACCATACCTGCAAAGCAAATACCAAAAAAAAAACATAGTAAAAAATAAAACATTTTGTTAACGCAACCGGTGCCTAAAATATATATATGCCGAAGCATGGGGGCATCCTCCCGCAAAAAAGTTATGCCACGTACACATGGTCGGACTTTTTTCGACCGTATGTACGTGGCATTAGGAGCAAAATCGCTCCTCCGCCCTCTGCTGCCCCCATGCTTCGGCATATATGCTCTTTTTTTTAACTGTGGTGGTGAAATCACCTCCTACAGTGTTGGAGTCGCGGCTTTATGTATCGTGGGAGCAAACGCTGTTGCTGTCAAGATAAATAAATCCGCGCTGCAACTGAATGGCGCACCTGAAAACAAAAAAATGGTTAACAATAAAACATACCTGAAAAGCAAGCATGATAAAACATAATAAAACATTGCAGAATAGAATAGAGTAAAAAAGAGCAACAATAGAGAGAGAACAATAAAACGACAACTATTTTTGGTTTTTTATTTTATATTTTTTTTGGGGTTTTTTTTTTTTGTACTTTTTTTTTTATTTTTATTTTTTACACTTTTTTTTTTAAACTATAACTATAATTTTAACTGTAACGGTCGGGTCTCAAAATGCGATGGCATTCTTGAGACCCTGTAACTATAATTTTAACTGCAACGGTCGGGTCTCAAAATGCGATGGCATTCTTGAGACCCTGTGAAAGTGTATCCTAGCCTGTGAAATGCTGTACCCTACGCTAAAACCTCACTAGTTCGTGGTAGCGTTCAAAGCAGTCACCAACGCAGAGACCAGGATTGTCAGGACAGCGTGGACAATAATAACGGGTGTCACGCCTAAATCCGCGCTTGGTACAGACACGACATCTTCTTTGGGGGGCTCGTTGGGTAGGGGTACTCTGGAGGACATGAGGATAATGCCTCTCATGCAGCCGGCTTACTGCATTTGGTAGGGGATGGTGAGGTGTGGAATCGCCTGGATACAGGAGTTCCATGACAACCGCTCCCTGGAATTCAAGGAAGGGTAACGTCCCGCCTGAAGCTCTGTATAGCACATGAGCATTCAGCAAAGCCAATTGGAATAAATAAATAGACACTTTTTTGTACCAGCGTCTAGCCTTACGGACAACTAGGTACGGCGCCAACAACTGGTCGTTGAGGTCCACCCCCCCCATATTAAGGTTGTATTCGTGGATACAGAGGGGTTTCGTCACAACACCAGCCGCCGTACGAATTTGGACTGTCGTGTCTGCATGAAGGGAGGTAAGAACGAAAACATTCCTATTATCCCTCCACTTCACAGCGAGCAAGTTATTACACTTCAAGCAGGCTCTCTCCCCCAGCCTAAGACGGGAATCTACAAGCCGCTGGGGAAAGCCCCGGCGATTAGGTCGCACGGTGCCACATGCTCCAATCTGATGATCAAACAAGTGACTAAACAGTGGCACGCTCGTGTAATAATTGTCCACGTACAAGTGGTACCCCTTTCCGAATAAGGGTGACACCAAGTTCCACACTATCTTGCCAGCGCTCCCTATGTAATCTGGACAGTTCTCCGGCTCTACGTGACTATCTTTTCCCTCATAAACCGAAAAGCTCCACGTATAGCCTGTTGCCCTGTCACAGAGCTTGTAGAGCTTGACCCCGTATCTGGCACGCTTGCTGGGAAGGAACTGTTTGAAAGACAAGCGGCCAGAAAACTTAATCAGGGACTCGTCAACGCAGACAACTTGATTGGGCGTAAACAAGGCTGCAAAACATTGGTTGAAGTGGTTTATGAGGGGCCGAATTTTGTAGAGCCGATCAAATTCAGGGTCTCCACGAGGACGACAAAGTTCATTGTCACTGAAGTGCATGAAGCGCAAAATCATCTCGTATCGTGCCCTGGACATGGAGGCAGAGAACACGGGCATATGGTGGTGCGGTGAGGTGGACCAATAAGACCTCAGCGTCGGGAATTTGTGTATGCCCATGTTGAGGGAAAGGCCCAGAAAGGTCTTAAATTCGGAAACCGTAATTGGTTTCCAATCTCTGGCAAGGGAAGGCACTTGGGGATTAGCGGCGATGTGTTGACCAGCGTATATATTACTTTGGTCCACAATAGATCTATAGAGATCTTCCGTGAAAAACAGCGAATAAAAATCGGATGGCTTAAAATCAGCTGTTTCCACCTGAATACCGGGTTGGCCAGTGAATGGGGGAAGTACGGGTTCTGCAGAAGTGGTGGGCACCCAATCAGGATTGGCGAATTCTGCAGGAAGGACACTATGTGATCGACGGACCTGCCTTTGTCTTCTTCTTGGTGGCAGCGGGACACTACTTGTGCTTGCCACCTCGCCAGCTTGAACTGCACTTATGGGACTCGCCACGTCACCAAGTGTTACTGCAGTGCTGGTTTGACTACGTCCAGGGTGTACTAGGCCGCTGGTGCTTGCCAGTTCACCAGAAGGAATAGCGGCGCTAGTACTTCTCTGCTCCATACGAGAGACCTGCGGTTCCTGCACCTCAACAACATCAGAAGATCGGGATCGGGTACGCCTGACCTTAGCAGGGACCACACCTTCGTCGTCAGAGCTATCTGTCATGGAGCCGCTGTCGTCTACTGGATCGTATTCTGAGCCTGATTCTGACAGATGAGTGACCTCCTCTTCACTATCTGACATACTCAGAAACAAGTAGGCCTGTTCACTAGTGTACTTGCGATTTGCCATTTTGGGCTCTAAATTTAGTAGTACACTAGTGAGATTCACAGGAAAAAAAGCTCCTAGGCTGCTGGCGAATGAATCAAAACGCTACCAAAAAAACTGTTAGCGATCGCAGGGATCAGGCCTGACTCTGCGAACGCTGCAGTTATGTGTGCTTAGTGTTTTGGAAGTGACAGTGATCGATCGATACTGCACTTGGGTGGGCTGGGCTGGGCTGGGCTGGGCTGGGCGGAGGGGGAAAACGCAGGTGCTAGCAGGTATCTGGGCTGATCCCGCTAACAATGCGTTTTTTGGAACCCTAAACTGCTGGGACGCTAGTATAGATCTGATCAGATCAGATATTGATCTGTTCAGATACTATACCACTAAGGGAGGTGTATGCTTTGCGCGTGGGTGTTTGCGGTACTGGCACTAACCTGGGGCGACGCAGACCTTATTTGACCCTAAAACCTAATTGATATCACCCGCCGGGCGATCAGGGGGTTAAACCGATAGTTGGGTAATAAATGGCGGGTGCCCTGACAGTATAAAAAAACAAGCTAACTAACCAGCGTCACCCGTAACAGTTATACGGTGATCACTGGTGAAAGGGTTAACTAGGGGCAATCAGGGGGTTAAAACCTTTATTAGGTAATATATGGGGGTACCTGACACTATATAAAAACCTGACGGGGAACCTAAATAACTAAATAACTAACTGGCTAACCAGCGTCACCAGTGACACTTATACTGTGATCACTGGTGAAAGAGTTAACTCTAGGGGCAATCAAGGGGTTAAAACCTTTATTTAGGTTGTAATATGGGGGTACCTGACCTATAAACCTATTTATAATCCTATATAAACCTGGCGGTTACCTAAAAAAAAAACTGGCTACCTAGCGGCACCAGTGACACTAATAGAGCGATCAAAAAAACGATCGCTTAGTGACACTGGCAAAAGGGGGTGAAAGGGTTACCTAGGGGGCAATCAAGGGGTTAAACCTTTATTGGGGGGGGGTAGGGGGCTACCTTGGACCTAAAGGGGCCTAAAACTAACTGCCCTGACAGTTATTGCAGTCACACTGACACTAAATGCAGTGATCAGTAAATAAATGATCACTGCAATCAGTGACACTGTGACGGGGGGGCAGGGGGTGATCTGGGGGGTGATCAGGGGGTGACAGGGGGGTGAAATATGTGCCTATGTGTGCCTGGTGTCAGTGTAGTGTTGGTGCACTAACCTGATGTCTTCACAGCTCCGCGTCCCGGTCAGAAAGACCGACACGAGGAGCGTGACATCACTTCCCCTTGCCTGTGTTTACAATTACACAGGAAGGGGAAGGAAGCGGACGAATCCCATTGGCCAGAGCGATCGGGAGGGGGTGGCCAGAAACGACTGGCCGTTACCTCGTCCCGCATCGCTTCTGAAGCGATCCCGACCGTCCCCGCCGGCGGAGGGGGGTCCGATCGGACCCCCCAACCGCCTGAAGAATGGCACGTACAGGTACGTGCTTCTGCCTGTACGTGCCATTCTGCCGACGTATATATACAGGGGGCGGTCGGGAAGTGGTTAATAGTGGGTTACATCCAACTTTTGACAGTCACAAAAAAAGGTGACACAAAATTTTGGATTTTCAGAGGACAAAATACTTACACATTATTTTACTTAGCCATACTCTATGGGGGTTATTTACGAAAGGAAAATTCACTTTGCACTGCTAGTGCACTTGGAAGTGCAGTCGCTGTAGATCCGAGGGGGACATGCAAGGAGAATAAAAAACAGCATTTTAGCTTGCACATGATTGGATGATAAAATCAGCAAAGCTTCCACTCATTTCAGATCTACTCCTTAGATTTAGAGCGACTGCACTTTCAAGTGCACTTGCAGTGCAAATTGGATTTTCCTTTAGTAAATAACCCCCTATGTGTTACTAATAATAAAGAACATTTTTAAATCAAATCTACATATAAAAAAATAAGAACCACACTATGTTGGTAGTGATGAGATTAAATTCCACCCATAATGTAAATATATATCTTCCCCAATTTAAAAAAAGAAACATATCTAGTTTCTAATATTCTAATGCTTATTCCCAGGTATGAGTTTCCAAAAACATGACATACCTATGCACTAGTCTAAAATGATGGACAGACACACTAAATATGCTTAGTATCACTCATTTTTTATTTGCATTGCATGATGCAACATATACCCAGAACATTGTACTATGGAATTGTAAGGCTTTATCATCTTCTAAATCAATATTTTTGCATGTTCATTAAAAAGGATTTATGTGGCTATTGAGTAATACATTGGAGGAAGTATTATCATGATGACTAAAAGTTTGGAATTTCCAATAAGCCTCTGTCTGTGTCAACAACACATTTCTGTTTGTTAATATTGCAAGAAAGAGCAGTAGAGGTAGACATATTGCTGAAGAATATACATGTATAAATATGAACTATTATCTTTAAAAAGAAATAAGTGAATGTCTTGAAATCTGAACGGTTCTTAACCTGCTAACCTATAAAAAGATTTCCAGGCTGATGGGATGTGTGCTATTTCCGACTATGAGCTTTAACAGTTTATTTTTTGTGGAAAAAATATATACTGCATATCCCTGCTAGGTTCCTACATGTATTTTGACTTGTACATGCAGAGCTTTAAAAAAAGTATTCACACCCCTTGAATTTTTTTAAATTTTGTCACGTACAACCAAAAACGTAAATGTATTTTATTGGGATTTTATGTAATAGACCAACACAAAGTGGCACATAATTGTGAAGACTTAAGACTTAAGCCAGAGCTACAATAAAATGGTTTAGATCAGGGGTGCCCAACCTGTGGCCCACGGAGCCCTCTGATGTGGCCCGCGACCTCCTGCTCTAGGATGGCGGGTTGGCAAGCCCAGATTGCAGGTTGTCTACCGCCATGCCAGAGCATCAGTGTTGTGAATGACGCCAGCGGTAGAGGAAGCAAGCAACTGCGGAGCAGAGCCACATAAGCCAATGCTTACTGCATAGCACCGGATTCTGTCATAGGTGGAGTGATACCAAATGGACTCTGCCTGGGACAGCAAGTTTATTACTAAAAATCACAGTGTATTTATGGACATATCTGTTCTTCAGTGGTTACTGGGCTGCTTTTAAACTGATCCGCAGGTGTAGCGCAGTGTACCTGCGGCTTACCTGTACTGAGTCATAGACTTTTTTGGTTTTACCTGTGGGTTTGGTGCACTTTCAGAAAGTGTACCACACCTGCAGGATATGACAGAATTCTATGGCAAAGTACAGCTAACCTGCAGGAAAGCCACAGGTGCGGGTAGACCACAGACCATCAGTGTAAAAGTAGCCTTAGGCCCCTTTAACTTGATCTGTCGGACCCAATCGGACCCTCCATTCACCTCTATGGATCCGTCCCCTTTCATTTGATCAGATGAGAGGGCCCATAGAGTAGAGTGGGCTGTGTACGTGTCCGCTTTGCATACGCAGAGTGGACGCAGAACTATCATCTGCTCATTGTGGCCCGTGACTGGTTGCTAAGTCGCTTAAGTGGCCCTTGCTCTTCAAAAGGTTGGGCTCCCCTGGTTTAGATCAAAGCATATATATGTGTTAGAATGGCCAAGTCAAAGTCCAGACCTAAATCCAATTGAGAATCTGTGGCAAGACTTGAAAATTGCTGTTCACAGATGTTCTCCATCCAATCTGACAGATTGAGCTATTTTCCTAAGAAGAATGGGCAAAAATGTCAAACTCTAGATGTGCAAAGCTGATAGAGACATCCCCAAAAAGACCTGCAGCTGTATTTGCAGCCAAAGGTGGTTCTACAAAGTATTAACTAACAGGGGCTGAATACCAATGCACACCACACTTTTTCCATATTTATTTGTAAAAAAAAATTGAAAACCATTTATCACCTTTCTTCCACTTCACAATTATGTGCCACTTTGTGTTGGTCTATCACATAAAATCCCAATAAAATACATTTACTTTTTTTGGTTGTAACATGACAAAATGTGGAAAATTTCAAGGGGTGTGAATACTTTTTCAAGGCACTGTATATCCAAAAAATAAATGATTTAGATGAAGAGTGTTTTACTAAGGGCATTTGAGCATATCATCCTGTTACATTCCAGAAATGGAAGTTGGACTTTCTTAAAACATAGAGTCAACGAACGTTAAAGAGACCCAGTCAGCAGAAAAAAAACAGGATATTTAAAAGCTTACTTTTTCCTTTCCTTATTTTTATTTTTTTTACTTGCAATGTACCTTTGAACTTGTAGAAAATGTAACTACTTCAGGAAAATAAAATTCTTTAGCGCAGCCCCTACCCTCTTTCTTTCCATAGCCCTCTACTATTATGGGATGTCTAAATGCTCTCTATGCTGGCCCAGCTTCTACACCCCTCCCTTCACATCCCTACATGATCTTCTATGTAGCTGCTGGGGAGAAGCGAAGGGCAATACTATAACGTGTCACTTGAGTGCCATCTCTGAGTCTGCTGGAGCTGCTGACATCACCTCCAAGATGGTGGCACCCAACGGTAGTCCCAGGGCTATTAGATGTCTACAAAAGGTTTTATAGGTTGTTGTAGGTAAATAACATGCATAAAATACATTAATTACACATCTTATCCTATCAGTATCTTATGGGAAGATTTTTGTTGAACCGAGTAGTCTGCCAATTGGGTCTCTTTAAATGATTGAAGCCCAACCCTGGGAAAGTCTAGGGAACAGGAAAAGCACTTTTAATATTCTGCTCCCCCAGCACATGGAAATCTGCTGAGCTGAGGACCTTAGACCACAAGATTGTAGGGGGGAAGCCTGATGGGGCAGAGGATCAGGTAAGAAAAACTGCTAGACCTGATCTCCCTGGACATAAACGTGCAGCTAAACCTTGCAGTGCCCCCATTGCAGGGGAGGACTTTTAGTTTTCCCAGAGTTCAGCTTTAAACACAAAGGGGAGGATTTACTAAAACTGGTGAGTGCAAAATCTGGTGCCGTTGTGCATAGTGTCCAATTAGCTTCCAGGTTTTATTGTCAAAGCTTATTTGAACAAACTGATTCTGAGTACTCCAGTTTCAGTAGATCTACCCCCAAAGGGCCTGTACATGACTAAACATTTTCAAATGCAACAAAAGATAAGAACAAGAGGAAACATACTGTTCTCAATAGCATAGAATTATGCTAATGTATTGTCTTGCCAAATATTGCGAAAAAAGTTTTGCGTGATTCATTTTGTGTGCTTTGACCTATATTTCATCATTCAGGTCAGTTAGATGAAGTCCTGAAAGTGGAACTGCAGCCAAAACTTTTTTTTTGTTGATAAGGAGAGGGATTAGAACAGCAGTCAGCTTTTTTATTGCTGTCTGGCAAAAGGGAGGAGGTTCACCCTCTTTATTTGTCGTGATAGCCGTCAATAAGTGATGAGCAATCTAAAAATTTTAAACATGAATTCCAGGTAAGGATATTGTATAGTTACATTTGCCCAGCTTGGACCAATGTAACTATAAATACACCATACCTGACAATGCCCCTGGAAGCTGGAAATCACTGAAGTAGACTGCTACTTCAGCGATCCTCCACAAGCCTTTGGATCCCATGCTGAGCGGCCAGCCTGATGCATTGTGAATACAGGGGTTCGGCCATTGAGCATGGGCGCCATTCAGAGAATGTTTTGCATTCCCTGAATGAAAGCAAAGAGCTCTATGATTGGACAAGGTAAAGAGCATGATGTCACTTTCCTGTCTCTCTGATATGTGAATTGGGGATAAACACCTAATTCTCACATATGCCAGCACTTGGGGTAGGAAATATTCACAGTACTAAAACCTGGGAATGGACAGTAAAAATATAACTTTACTTTCAGATAGCCCCTAT
The DNA here is from genome assembly GCA_028564925.1 of Lithobates sylvaticus. Taxonomy (NCBI): domain Eukaryota; kingdom Metazoa; phylum Chordata; class Amphibia; order Anura; family Ranidae; genus Lithobates; species Lithobates sylvaticus. The sequence goes on along the minus strand of CM053028.1, from coordinate 232,097,602 downwards.
CACACTACCTGGGTCATTTTGTGTAAATTGGAAGGAAGTATGTATCTATTAGCTCTCTGTGTTCTTGAATTGACTAAATATAACTTTAATACAAATGGCTCTGCTCCTAAACTTAACCTAAAGCCTCGTACACACGATCAGATTGTTGGCCAACAGAGCATCAGACTTTTGTCAAAAGGGCGTGTGCCTGGATCTTGTCTTGCATACTAACAGCACACAATTGTTGGCCAACAAACACAAACGTAGTGACATACTACGTGGAATTTCAGCTCTTGAGCGACATCCTTTGGGCACCTTCTGCTAATGTCGTGTTTGGTGAGCATTGATTCCAAGCATGCGTGTTTGTACTTTGGACTTTTGTGTGACGGACTTGTGCACAGACGATACAAAAATCTGACAACAGACCGTTGTCCGCTGAAAATTTACTAGCCTGCCATCCAACATTTGTTGGCCGAATGTTGGACAACAATTGTCTGAAGGAGTGTACTAAGGCCCCTTTCACACTGGGGCGTTTTTCAGGCGGTACAGCGCTAAAAATAGCGCCTGTTCACCGCCTGAAAAAATCCGGCCCCTTTAACTCCAGTGTGAAAGCCGGCGGGCTTTCACACTGGAGCGGTGCGCTAGCAGGACGGCAAAAAAAGTCCTGCTAGCAGCATCTTTGGAGCGGTATAGGAGCGGTGTGTTCACCGCTCCTATACCACTCCTTCCCATTTATTTGAATGGGAAGCCGCGGTAAAACCGAGGCAATATCGCCGCAAAGCCCCGCTACGGCGGCGCTCTGCGGGGGTGTTTAACCCTTTTTCGGCAGCTCGCGGGGGGTAAAACCGCACCGCGAGCGGCCGAATACCGCGGTTAAAACGACGGTAAAGCAGCGCTAAATATAGCGCTGCTTTACCGTCACCGCGGCTCCCCGCCCCAGTGTGAAAGGGGCCTAACGGTCGGATTTTTTGCCAACAGTCTATCATCACAAAATCCCCTGCCAACAATCTGATCGTGTGCACGAGGCTTAAGTCTTGCTATTCAGATAGATGACTCATAGAAAGTGATATTTGGTGAGATATCTGCCAATACTCTTGACAATTTAGCCATTAGATTGGATGCATTCTTCTCCCTGACCCTAGAAATGTGTACAACAGGTGCAGACACAGTGAGAGGATCTGAAAAAGGGAATGCTTGCTATCTGGTCACAGAGATCACTAAACATTTTGCAGATTTTCAGTTTTTGTCAGAGGTACTAATCAGTGATACATTCAATTTCAGTCCTAGAAGTAATACCCCATTCTAAAGCCAGCCTCCTTTGCCATACTAATCTTCTCCATGACCCCAACCCAAACACTATCCCTCTCAAATGGTAACTTAACCACTTGTTTGCATGATCATTTTCTCTGATCTGGGATCCTCTGCAATGAAGATGGACCCTTCCTGTGCTGGAAGAAGCTGGAACCAAGGTCCTTGCAACTAAATCTCCTTTTTTACTATTATCTGTTAACTGTATGTGGCTCCATGATTACCAACTATTGTGCTTTAATCTGCTGTGCTGACCTTACAGAGTGGTTTTATCCATTAATGGCAAAGCCCAGCACAGTTTTTAGTATTAGCATCTGGGCTGGTCAAAGATGGCCATATCTCTTACTAGTAGTAGGATATCTGTGTATTTTCTGCACTGAACAGCTACAGCTCACTGTAATATGCCTTTAACCTTATATTGTATTGTATTTACCATAATGTCTCTTGTGAGCTTAGGCCTAGGGTAGCAGAACTCAATATGGCAGCACCAGGCCTCAGAATGTCCAAATTGTGATTCATTTTCCCTTATTATGTATACGTCTTCTGTGCACTTCTGGACATTTATGGCTAAATTCAGTAAGAGACCATTTATATATTTGCAATATGTTAGTGCACACTAACGTGCATTGCTTTACGGAAGCTCATTGAAAATAAAGGCCTGCCAATGCACCCAAAATGCCCTACCTACCATGCGTTGCGGAATGCTGTAAGGCAGGTGCATTACCTTTAGTGTGTTGGCATGCCATTCAAAATGGATATCGCCAACCTGCAAAAAGCACCCCCTTACCCCGGAGCAGTGTAGGAGGTCCCCAGTTGGCTCAGTGGACTAACATTTCAACTCTCATGGCAGAAAAAAGCACCAGTCACTTTAGAATGTTTAAAGAGTTTAGTTAGCACAATAAACTCAGGAGAGAGGGTTTAGGCACAGCATACCCATAAACAGACAGAAATAGCTCTACAACACTGCTATTGACCAAGATGGCAATCTGTTTTGTAGAATGTTAAACAACCAGGTAACACAAGTACCTTCTGGTATGACCAACTAGAATTTTCTGCAATGTCCATCAGCAGGAACTTGTAGCAGGGGGTTACAGTCCTGTTAGAGTGAACCATCTTTCTGGATATTTTAGAATTGATTTATGTTACCGGTAGTGTTTACCGCCCCTGTGAAAACTGATCCGGTAGAACCCTTTTTAGAAGGCGGTAAAAGGAGGTTTTGCAAATGTTTAGGAGGCAATACTGTGACCCCTTAATATCTGTTTTTTTTTTTTACTTATTTTCCTGGAACACACCAGAACTGCAAGTCAAGCATTTGGCTCATGTTTGCGGCGCAACCCAATTCACTTACATTGGAGGGTTTGACAAGTCATTGTCACCTGTTAACATCTGCATGCAGTGTCAAAGTTGCCACATCATGGCCTTGGCAATGTTTACGCACCTGAGTAGCACCATGTCCACTTGTAAGTGGGCAGTTGGGGGACAGTAAAAACAAAGATCAACCCCTGTCTTTCTGGGGAGGGCTCTGCCCACTTTCTATTTAGGGGAAGAAGAAGCATGGTTAGGAGTCGTCCCTGAGAAAATAGAGAGAAAGTATTTGCAGTAAGCCATGTGCATGCAATCCCCATGGCAAACAAATGGGTAGGCCCTGGGGTAGGAGTCTGAGAAAGGAGTCATATATAGAAAATTATCTGGGAACATCAGAATACAAATGACATCCCTACCCTCCCCCTACATATGATGGGACCACACAGGACCTCCCCCTGGAAGCTGAAACCAGGAGACTTTCCACCTGTTGCAGCGGTCATCCTCACAGGTTCATCAGGACTTCCATTATACAGCAGAGACTAACCTCCATTTGATTAGGGATGGGCCCGGTGTTCAATTCGAACCCATGTTCGAATCGAACATCGGGCATTCGCCCGTTCGGCGAGCCCAGAACTATTTGGGCCGCTCGCATCAAATTCGTGTGATGCGAGCGGCCCGCAATGCATTGCGCCAGTCGCAGTGCAATGCTGGCTGATGATTGGCCAAGCATGCACTGTGACCCCGCATGCTTGGCCAATCACAGCGCAGGCAGCGAGGAGAGCCATAATTGGCTACAGGCAGGATGCCTGTAGCCAATTATAGCTCAGGGGCTTTAGTACACGCCCCACGGTATAAGAGGCCGCCGCGGCGGCGGCCTCGCATATTATGTTTCAGTGTAAGCATGTCAGTGTGTTGCTGACTGCTGAGAAAGTGAGAATATGTGCTCTATTTCTGGGGATTTGTGTGTGCGTGCTGTTAGTACAGCATTGCAGTATCACATCTGGGGGGTGTCTATAGGTGGCCTGTGAAGGGGGGCAGGTTTCCTGTGCTTAGAACTGTCCCTGCAAAAAGTGTAATTTTTGCAGGAAAAAAGCTATTTAAAAGCACTCGCGGCTAATGAATTGATGGCTCCTGTAATGTGGGGGTCCGCCCAAATTCAATAACCAGGCCCTTCAGGTCTGGGATGGATATTAAGGGGAACCCCAGCCAAAAAAAAATGGAGTAGGGTCCCCCTCAAAATCCATACCAGACCCTTGAGGTCTGGGATGGATTTTAAGGGGAACCCTAGCCAAAAAAAATGGCGTGGGGTCCCCCTCAAAATCCATACCAGACCCTTATCCGAGCACGCAACCTGGCAGGCCGCAGGAAAAGAGGGGGGGACGAGAGCGCCCCCCCCCCTCCCGCCTGAACCGTACCAGGCCACATGCCCTCAACATTGGGAGGATGCTTTGGGGGTCTGAGACCCCCAAAGCACCTTGCCCCATGTTGATGAGGACAAGGGCCTCGTCCCCACAACGTCCCCGTGCCCGGTGGTTGTGGGGGTCTGTGGGCGGGGGGCTTATCGGAATTTGGAAGCCCCCTTTAACAAGGGGACCCCCAGATCCCGGCCCCCCCTGTGTGAAATGGTAAGGGGGTTCAAAAGTACCCCTACCATTTCACCAAAAAAGTGTCAAAAATTTTAATAATGACAGGAGATGATCTTTGACAATTCCTTTATTAAAATCTTCTTTCTTCATCCTTCGGTTTCTTCATCTTCTCCTTCCGTCATCTTCTTCCATCTTCTTCTTCCATTTTCTTCTTCCTCCGATTCACTTCTTCTTGCGCTGGTCTTCTCGTCCTTCTCGTCCGGCATCTTCTTCCATGGCGTCGGCGTCGGTGTCTCTTCTTGGGCCACTCCTCGCAATGGGAGGCTCCCGCTGTGTGAGGCTACGCTGCGTCTGACAGGTCTTTTATAATGGAGGGCACCTGGTGACCCCGCCCCCTCTGACGCACGGGGACGTCATGGGGAATTCCCTATGGCTTTCCCCATGACGTCAGAGGGGGGCGGGGTCACCAGGTACCCTCCGTTATAAAAGACCTGTCAGACGGGGCGAAGCCTCACACAGCGGGAGTCTCCCATTGCGAGGAGCGGCCCGACAGAAGAACAGATGCCAACGCCATGGAAGAAGATGCCGGACGAGAAGGACGAGAAGACCAGCGCAAGAAGAAGCGGATCGGAGGAAGAAGAAAATGGAAGAAGAAGATGGAAGAAGATGACGGAAGGAGAAGATGAAGAAACCGAAGGATGAAGAAAGAAGAAAGAAGATTTTAATAAAGGAATTGTCAAAGACCGTCTCCTGTCATTTTTAAAATTTTTGACACTTTTTTGGTGAAATGGTAGGGGTACTTTTGTACCCCCTTACCATTTCACACAGGGGGGGGGCGGGATCTGGGTGTCCCCTTGTTAAAGGGGGCTTCCAGATTCCGATAAGCCCCCCGCCCGCAGACCCGCACAACCACCGGGCACGGTTGTGGGGACGAGGCCCTTGTCCTCATCAACATGGGGACAAGGTGCTTTGGGGGTCTTAGACCCCCAAAGCATCCTCCCAATGTTGAGGGCATGTGGCCTGGTACGGTTCAGGCGGGAGGGGGGCCGCTCTAGCCCCCCCCTCTTTTCCTGCGGCCTGCCAGGTTGCGTGCTCGGATAAGGGTCTGGTATGGATTTTGAGGGGGACCCCACGCCATTTTTTTTGGCTAGGGTTCCCCTTAAAATCCATCCTAGACCTCAAGGGTCTGGTATGGATTTTGAGGAGGACCCTACGCCATTTTTTTTTTTGGCTGGGGTTCCCCTTAATATCCATCCCAGACCTGAAGGGCCTGGTTATTGAATTTGGGGGGACCCCCACGCTTTTTTTTTTTTTTCATTTTTTTTATTTTTTATCAATGACTTTTTTTTTATGAATGACTTTCAATGAATGACTGTTCTCTGTATTACGGGAGCCGTCAATTCACATTAGCCGCGAGTGATTTTAAATAGCTTTCTTTCCTGCAAAAATGACACTTTTTGCAGAGACAGTTCTAAGCACAGCAAAAATGCGCCCCTTTACATGCATACTATAGACACCCCCCAGGTACGAAATTTAAAGGAATATTACACTTTTATTGTTTCAATTTAAGCATTATTAAAATCACTGCTCCTGAAAAAACGGCCGTTTAAAAAAAAAAAAAATTTGCATTGATACATGTCCCCTGGGGCAGGACCCAGGTCCCCAAACACTTTTTATGACATTAACATGCATATTAGCCTTTAAAACTTTTGATTTAGAACGTTCGCATCCATTATAACTAATAGGGTTCTAAAGCTCGCACGGACTTTAGGTCCGTTCGCGGGTTCTGGTGCGAGCCGAACGGGGGGGGGGTGTTCGGCTCATCCCTACATTTGATATATAGGAAGTACCTTTTCGAAGTGGTCACCCTCTAGTGATTTGTCTCCCAGAAATAGTTATTACGGATCAGGCTACTGCATTTGCCCATTGTGGCTATAAGGTGCAGAGCTTTCCATTTAGACTCCTGAGAGCATTTCACACTGAGCATACCTTGGTTACGAACAGGCTGCAGGTGGTATCATTCAGGGGTACCATCATTCTTTTGTTTCAGCTCCCAGGGGGAGGTCCCGTGTGGTCCCATCATGTGTAAGGGGAGGGTAGGGATGTCATTGGTATCCTGATTTTGCAGTTTATTTTTGTCTTGTGGGGTGGGGAGGAACTATGGGGGGGGGGTGGTGGTTGTGTGGTGGGGGGAACATAGCTTTCCTAGATAGGAGTTTTCAGTGATGCTGTTTATCTTTTTATCTCAATAAATCAGACATGAATAGTAAACCCTTGGGTGTCTGGGAAAGGAGAACAGATATATTCAGGACAATCACAGCACAGCAGCACCCGTCCGTTGCCATCCAACACATGGGAATAGTTATGTAATATTATAACCATATTTTTGGTGAATTCTCCCATACGTTTTGGACATGTTTTTGGTTTGTAATTTGTAAAGCCTAAGTTACTGTTAAACTGTTGACTAATGTCAATCAGCGTAAGAAGTTAAGCTTAGCTGGGTAACAATCTTTCAGCAGCCAGGTCTGGTACATTATGCAGTTGTTAAATATGCTAAACTGGTAGTATAGTCTTTTTGAGACAGCAAGACACATCCAATATCTCGGGAGAGTGACATTTTACACCCGGTTATGGTCTGGAGTGAGCGGTGGTTTAGCGGTGAAGGGTCCGTCAGTGGTGGTGGCCAGGAGGATTTCCCTGGATGCACAAGCACGCCACCTGGGCCCCCATTCCCATGGGCTTCAGATGGGACCCCCTAGAACTAAACCTGATGCCACTGATAAATCAAGGCCTCATGAGCGAAGTGTAAGTTGGGACTTTTTACCAGGCCAAGTGCCAATGTAACATGGAACCTGAGTGTGTATGGAGCTGGTGTGTGGAGTTGAAGCCTTGACTTGCCACTCCTGAAAAAGTGAATCAAGGGCCCCTGTCTGACAGCTGGCTTAGCAACCCAGGTGCTAGGGGGCCCACTTACTATCTCATTCTGAGCTCTCCAGGACACTATTGAGCAGCGCAGCCTTTTCTCAAGATACTCCACAATCATCTTCCTACTCCCCTCTTTCTGGGTGTACCCTCCAGCAAGGCAGCAGAAATTCCTTAGTCCCCTCTTTCAGCACAAATCCTTCCCAGGCAACTGGCCTGGAAGACAAAAGACCCCCAACACTTCCTCCTCCAAAGACAAGGCCTGGAAGGTCACCTCAAATATTACATTCCTCCCCAGCATGCAGAGAGGAATATGTATTCATAACTCTGTGATATTGTTTTTTTCTTGCTTTATCAGCTAGGTACGCAGTCTAACAAAAGGCAGTAGAAACAATAGTCTGAACTTAGCCAAATTCATGCTTGAGCATAGAGTATTCCAAGTGATTGAAAGGTGATTACTTTGTTTTGCACATTTTAGATGCTTTAGTAGCAATTTGCAGTTAAATTAGCTTTTTTTGGAGCAGGGTCACATTTTTTGTCCCAAAGACTTACTGTATAGTATGGGAGTACCTGATATAGCCCATGTTTTCTCATGTACTTCCATTGAAGTCTGCAGAGCCAAAAACACCCAAGACAGCCCAAAAAAATGCCTGTACTTTTTTCAAGCAACAGGCATCTACAGTAGCAACAGGCACCTGAATGATTCAAGCTACAAAATGCTCAGATGTTCATGGGGTCTAAGTAGAAACCAAACAAACACAGAAACAGAAATAACTAGAGCTCATGCTGCCTTTAGCCAAGCTTCCCAATAAATTTGGACTAGGAACATTCTCGCTTAGCGCAAAGTCCCTACACATCATGACATGTAATGTACGTTGCCATGTGTTACAACTTACCACAATGCAATACTGTAAATGGGGCTCAAGAAAACAACAGATTTAAAGAGAAAAGGGGATCCTTGAAAGGAGTCAGAAAGCTCATTATATTTCAGAAAACATAAAAGCAGTTCTCCTTTCGCTTGTGTTGTGGTCTGTTACATATAGTTACATACCATAGTTACATAGTAGGTGAGGTTGAAAAAAGACACAAGTCCATCAAGTCCAACTTATGTGTGTGATTATGTCAGTATTACATTGTATATCCTGTATGTTGTGGTCATTCAGGTGCTTATCTAATAATTTTTTGAAACTATTGATGCTCCCCGCTGATACCACCGCCTGTGGAAGAGAATTCCACATCCTTCCCGCTCTTGCAGTAAAGAACCCTCTACGTAGTTTAAGTTTAAACATCTTTTCCTCTAATTTTAATAAGTGGCCATGTGTCTTGTTAAACTCCCTTCTGCAAAAAAGTTTTATCTCTATTGTGGGGTCACCAGCACGGTATTTGTAATTTGAAATCATATCCCCTCTCAAATGTCTCTTCTCCAGACAGAATAAGTTCAGTGCTTGCAACCTTTCCTCATAACTCATATCCTCCAGACCCTTTATTAGTTGCCCTTCTTTGTACTCGCTCCATTTCCAGTACATCCTTCCTGAGGACTGGTGCCCAGAACTGGACAGCATACTCTAGGTGCGGCCGGACCAAAATCACGTAGAGCGGGAGAATTATAATTTTATCTCTGAAGTTGGTCCCTTTTTGAATGCATGCCAATATTCTGTTTGCTTTGTTAGCAGCAGCTTGGCATTGCATGCCATTGCTGAGCCTATCATGTACTAGAACCTGCAGGTCCTTTTCCATCCTAGATTCCCCCAGAGGTTCTCCCTCTAGTGTATAGATTGCATTCATATTTTTGCCACCCAAATGCATTATTTTACATTTTTCTACATTAAACTTCTTTGCCATGTAGTTGCCCACCCCATTATTTTGTTCAGATCTATTTGCAAGGTTTCCACATCCTGCAGATAAGTTATCGCCCTGCATAGCATCATCTGCAAATACAGAGATTGAACTGTTTACCCCATCCTCCAGGTTGTTTATGAAAAAATTAAATAGGATTGGTCCCAGCACAGAACCCTGGGGGACCCCACTACCCACCCCTGACCATTCCGAGTACTCCCCATTTATCACCACCCTCTAACCTCGCCCTTGTAGCCAGTTTTCAGTCCATGTACTCACCCTACGGCCCATGCCAACGGACCTTATTTTGTACAGTAAACATTTATGGGGAACTGTTTCAAATACTTAGATGGTTTGGCAAGAATGAATTTTCATGAATTCATGCTGATTACTGCTAATGATACCATTCTCATTACTAAAATCTTGTATATAGTCCTTTATCATCCCCTCCAAGAACTTGCATACTATTGATGTTAGGCTAACTGGTCTGTAATTCCCAGGGATGTATTTTGGGCCCTGTTTAAATATTGGTGCTACATTGGCTTTTCTCCAATCAGCTGGTACATATTCAGTCAGTAGACTGTCAGTAAAAATTAGGAGCAATGGTCTGGCAATTACCTGGCTGAGTTCCCTAAGTACCCTTGGGTGCAAGCCATCTGGTCCCGGTGATTTATTAATGTTAAGTTTCCCAAGTCTAATTTTAATTCTGTCAACTGTTAACCATGGAGGTGCTTCCTTTGATGTGTCATGAGGATAAATGAGTCTTTCATATAAAGCAGACCCCAAGCAGCTTCCAATGTTACATTTTTACTTAAAGAATGGCACAAGGATTGGAGAACTATCATTCAGCTGTTGCCTAGGGTAGCATGATGTTTAGGTGTAGCCCTTCCCTAATGCACACCCTAAACCAAATACTGACTTACTTTGATATGGAGTGTTTGGACACATTCGTTTATAAGTAATAATTGCCTGAAAATTTGCATATAATTGGTTTGAACAACATCTCACTATCCTAGATTTGCAAACAGAACTTGCTTGACAGTAGTTAATTGAGGAAGTGCTAAGTAAACATTGCCACACTAAGACAGCTTTAATTACTATGCAAATCACAGGTGATTATTTCCACTAAGAAAACTTTAATGACAATGCAAATCACAGGCGATTATTTCATGAATCATCTATTTAAATATATTGGTTACACCCATGTGGGATACATATACTTTTGTCTGATACATGTTTGAAAATTGATTTCAAGGGCAGCGCGGACGCTAAGGAGTTAACACTTCCACCAACAGCACTAGGTTGTCAGTTTGAATCCTACCCCAGCAATACCTGCCTGGAGTTTGCCTGTGTGGTTCTCTCCCACACACCAAAGACATGCGTGTTGGCTGATTGGCTCCTGACTGCATTGACCCTAGTACATGTACATCTAAAACTGTAAGCTCCTTGAGGGCAGGGACTGATGTGAATGTACAATATACTGTATATGGAAAGTGCCATGTAAATTGATTGCGCTATATAAGTATCTGTAATAAATAAGATGACAATAAAGAAGGTCTACAATGTGGTGAATAGTTTGGCTGACTATGACTCAATATTTATATGCAGTGTATTTCTTTCTATAATCAGGACTGTGGATAAGCTTGAATTCAGTCTGAACCAGGTTTGGACCAAATCCAGAAGTGAGCTGTCATTACTGGGCCAATGAGCTGCAGACAGGAGATTTTGCCACCCTGCAGCTCCATTGATGTCACGGGGATACTAAGTGTGAATCATAGCTCATCACTAACTGGGAAATATCTTACCTTCCTGCAGGCAATAATAAGCACATCCAGTGGGCAAAAATGCACATTGTTGCATGGGGAGATTTTCTAGCCTGTTATTATTCTGTCCTTGCATGAGCCACATCATAATTTGTACTGTGCGCGCACTGTTGTCACTCATCAGTAGGTTTCACTGCAAGTCTTGGTTCTGAAACATTTTTCTTTCTTGTTCTCAGGAAGGCATCTTCACCTCTGGGGCCACCCTAACTTATGAAACAGTTCTTAGAAAATATCTGAACTAAAAAAAAAAAAATTAATATATTGCATTTAACCGGACCTTAGATGCAGTGGCTACTTTTTTTTTTTAGATGAAAATTTTAAGTTTTTACCTGAAGACATGTACAGTACGTAGCTGCAGTGAAATGTAAGCGTAGTGCAGACATGACAGGGTGCAAGTCTTACTTGGAGGGGTAGGTAAATAGGTGTGGTATATTGTTAAGGGGGGCTTACCTGATTGGAGTATTGATTGGAGGGGGTGAAGTATGTAAGATAGTGTTGGTAGGGGATTGCAGGAAGGTCAGCAGTCCGGTGTCAGCAGGATAGGATAAACGTTCCTGCCCACCCGCCCTAATATAGGGAGGGTTGGGGTGTTTTAGTATGGATGGACGTGTTGCGGTTGGGTCCTTGACAGCAGATAAAAAGTTACACAGTTAAGATGAGGTATTGATAAACTTAGGACCCATCACAGGTATGGAGTCCTCCCGGGTGGTCTGGCGGTTGGCCAGACTGACGGGGGTAATAATTTGGGGGTCTGTGGTCAGTTGGCAAGTCCCAGAGGCGAGTTAGTGGCTGGGGACGAATTCCAGCAAAAAAGGGATTACAGGCTCAAAAAGAAAGTGGGTCGTCAGGGATCACCAACAAAAAAATATTTTGATGAGCTGGAATAGATAGATTTCAAAATAGATGGTTAAAGTATAAAGATGGTTTCTGAAGTTGGAATAAAGTTGATTGTTTTGGTTTGTTATTAATAAAGGCCGGACAGGCCATTTACATCCAGCAAGTGTTAGTGTCTTTATTAAAGTAAGCTAGGTAATTTAAGTTTTTTTCATGTATGGTTTGGGTAGTAAGGTATCTGGCTACCCTAGTCATGATCCTTCCAATAACACAGTTTCAGTCTTATGGTGGCAATGCTGTATTATATCAGGGGAGAAGCAGTGTTGTCACTCTAGGACAGAACTGCAAACAGTTCTCGCCTCTTTTCTATAATATAGAGAGGAGGGCTTGTGTAGTCCCTTTGAGGTAGCTGGCAGTAATGTAACAAATAAGGGTACAGCGCAGTCAGAGGGCATAGGAAGTTATCAGCTAATTACATTTCTGGAAGGATCAACAGGTATCTTTTGCACTTATCACAAAACATTTTGAATTTTATTTTTAACAGACCAAAAGGGACCAAATAAGAGATGGTTATTGTTAGAATTTACATACTCTTAAAAAAAAAAAAAAAAAAGTGATTTAGGTTTGTTTATGAGTGGGTCAGCAGCATTGCATCCCAGGCTGTTCTCCTGATTGAACTAAAACACACCCTCCTTTTCTCATTTCCATTACATAGGATGGGTTGTCTTGCACAGCATTTGAGACAGCTGGAAAAGATGATAAAATTTTTGGGGATTTTAGTTAAATGAACAGAATGTAAAAAAAAGACCCAAGATATCTATCAGGATTAACAGCCATCACATCTAAGCCTAGCAGTTGCATCTCTGCAAGTGAGCAACTCACTTCTATTTAGCAGATGCGCTGAGGTGCAATTCTTAATGGCATCCCCACGCATTGTAAACCACAGCACATTTTCCTGTTTGTAGAAATGTACCATGTGGTTTCCGTGCGGCTACGATTTCAGAAAAGGTTCAAGGAACTTTTCCCTATCATTTCCTGAAAATATAGCATCCCATTCAAATGAATGTTCTGCCATGCCTGTGCAAACACAGCTGCAGAGAAACTGCATAGATGTGAACCAAGCCTAAGTGCTAACAATATTACATATCGGTCTTGGATTTACTATCAGAGACACAGGCTGCATACTATTGCTTTTGAATGTTTTCATGTGGGCTTCTGATTATCATTGATGCTTTCAAAACAGTGTGGTCCATAACAAAATGGGCAAAACAGTGGCTAGGTGGTTATCACTTCTACCTAGCAGCACTAGGGTTGTCAGTTCAAATCCCAACCATGACACTACCTACCTGGAGTTTGCATGTTCTCCCTGTACCTGCGTGGGTTTCATCCAAAGACATGCTGGTAGGTTACTTGGATCCTGTCTAAATTGGCCCTAGCATGTGTATGTATGAATGTGAGTTAGGGACCTTAGATTGTACGTTCCTTGAGGGCAGGGAACTGATGTGAATGTACAATATATATGTACATTTCCCATAGGTGACTTTTCAGGCAGACTGCTTTGAAGTCAATAAGAGAAGAATTTTAATAGGCCATTGTGGCTCCTTGGGGGCTTCTGAGCAGACTACTGAAAAATAAATAGCAAGGAAAGTGGGTAAAAGCTGTGGGAGAACTTTTGCAAAGCAATGTAGCACCCTGATAGTAGTCATGGTTGCTAACAAATTTAGCTTGCTAGGTGGTAACTAGCCTGGCCGATTGATAGGGGATTCACTGGCTTTTTCCCTAACACTGGATTTGATGCACCTCTCTCTTCTGCTAGGTGGCATTGTTGCCTGTGGCAGTAGAATGATAAGGGCATAGGGAATCCAGACTAGGAGTGAATAGGGTGACTCAGCCAATCGGCAGGGGTCTCTTTGGTCCCTTGGCCTGCTGGGAGCTCCTATTTATTTAGGAAGAGTCAGGTGATCAGAGTTCTGTGCCACCTGGACAGCTGTCTGGGTGGATGTGTGTCACAAGGCTCCGGGCTACTAGGCCCGGGAGCACCTGGCTACTAGGCTGTCTGAAGCCTATCCAGGTTTGAGAGGCAGCACAGGGTTGGGGCTTCAGGCTGGAAGCCCAACCAAGTTACAGAGGTTCTGCCAGATGGGGGAACTGGATCGTTGCCAGCGTTGAGGGAGAAGCAGTTGCCACAAGAGACAACCACTCCTGTCGCCAGGGGCAAGTGATGATCAAGGCCAGCGTTAAAGGGACGAATAATCGCCAGCAAGGGACAATCATTCCTGTTATCAGATGCCAGTGTATGGAAGTCTGAAAGAGTACCAGAGCAGCCTTTTCACCAGCCAGGAATGGTGAAGAAGTGGGAAAGTTTCAGCGGCGTGCCAAGCCAGGGACCCAGCGGGTTAGCAGGGGTGAAGCTTGAGGACTTTACATCGGGTTAGCTGTGGAAGAGCTCAGGGGATCCAATGATGTCTGGGATCTTAAAGTCTAGTGAAAGACCAGGAGTTCAGTGAGTGAAGATCTACAGTAGGGTAGTGTGAGATATGAGAAAAGATCTATAAAGGGTGACTGTGAGTTACATGTATAGATCTCCATTGACTGTTCAAAGTTCAGTTGCCATAGGAGACAGCAGTTTTTCAAATACAGTTGCTGCATCCAGCTTAAAGGCCCTCTACCTGTATAGCTGTCTGCCTATTATTCTGTCTCGGAGTCTGCCAATTACTATTGCATCTGCCTAAGGGTGTCCTGGCCCTAACCAGGGCTGGATTAACATATGGGCTATTGGAGCTGCAGCTCCAGGCCCCTTACCTTAACATAGGCCCATTCACCAAAAAAAAAAAATTGAGTTTCGAGGGTCGTCGAGACCACAAATTTGGGGGAGGGGGGGGGGGTAGGTATCCAAAGACATACCCAGCCACTTGTCAAAATTTGTGCTCCTAGGATCTATGGTTCCGGAAATACGGGGCTCCTTGTGCAGTCTGTCAGAAGCTACATACAGAGCAACCAGTTTAAATACAAGGTGTCTCATTATCAAGGTGTCACACAAGAAACCTCTCATGATGGGTAAAGCAAAGAGATCTCTCAAGACCTTCACAACCTTATTATTGCAAAACATACTGATGGCATTGGTTACAGAAGGATTTCTAAACTTCTGAATGTTCCAGTGAGCATGGTTGTGTCATAATCCAGAATTGGCAAGAACACAATTTCACAATAAACTGGCCACAACCAGGTGCTCTTTGCAAGGTTTCTGACAGAGGAGTGAAGAGATTTATCCGTACAGCTGTCCAAGAGCCAAGGACCATTTATAGAGAGCTTCAGAAAGACCTGAAATTAGCAGGTAGAATTGTTTCAAATAAAACAATAAGTAATGCACTCAACTGCCATGGCCTGTATGCACGCTCACCACCCAAGACTCTATTGCTGAAAAAGTGTCTAAAGGTGTTCTGCCGGGTTGAGTTCAGAACTCTGTGCAGGCCAGTCATGTTCCTCCACCTCAAACACGCTTATCCATGTCTTTATGGACCTTACTTTGTGCACTGCTCCAAATCATTTGGTTGAGGGGAGATTATGGTGTGGGGTTGTTTTTCAGGGGTTGGGCTTGGCCCCTTAGTTCCAGGTAATAGAACTCCTAAGGTGTCAACATACCAAGACATTTTGAACAATTTCATGCTCCCAACTTTGTGGGTATAGTTTGGGGATGGCCCCTTCCTGTTCCAATATAAAGACAGGGATGAGCAAGTTTGGGGTGGAGGAACTTGACTGGCCTGCACAGAGTCCTGACCTCAACATGCTAGAACACCTTTGGGATAAATTAGAGTGGAGACTGCAAGCCAGGCCTTCTCGACCACATAAGTGCCTAACCTCACAAATGCGCTTTTGGAAGAATGGTCAAACATTCCAAAAGACACACTCCAAAACCTTGTGGACAGCCTTCCAAGGAGAGTTGAACCTGGTATAGCTGCAAAGGGTGGGCCAACTCAATATTGAACCCTAAGGAAGAAGACTGGGATGCCATTAAAGTTCATGTGCGTGTAAAGGCAAGTGTCCCAATACTTTTGGTTAATATAGTGTATATTTAAATGCAATCACTAAACTCTCCTATAACATGTAATTTCAAAAGTTGTTTTCAATATATTAGAATCTGAGCTTTCATTAACATAATACCTGTGATCCTGCCATAAAGGTCCTTATTTAGATGCTTCCTGGTATAGGGTGACAATGCACTGCTCTGTCTCTCAGTTGTGTTTCATTGTTGTCACAGTAAGTGCATGCAGACAGGAAGTGGCTGTAAAGAGGCTACAGGAGGTAAACACCCCTAAGATGCAACAAAGAATAAAAATGGAAGAAAAGAAGGTATTTAATTTAAAGTATGGTCTCTTCTTAATGGTACACACAGTGCTTTAGCAAACTAAATGTTACTTAGTTAGGATTCACATCTACTTTAAACACAGGTTCTCCTGGAATACACAGTATACAAATATCAGTCATAGAATAGTAAAAGACAGATGCTCATCAAACTGTCACATATGTGACTGTTGTTGAATAATGACAGAAAAATGTTTTTGCAGACTGTATTACTGTTTCGGTAGTATTTACCAAAGAAATACATTTAGCAGATCTCAGATACAGTACATTAAAGCTGAACTCCGCGCAATTTTTATTCCCATACAGTTGGGCTGTGCCCGCACTGTATGGGTTAACTGTTTGTTTTTGTCTTGGGGATTGCAGAGCGGAGATATACTCGCATAATCCTCTGATGATTCCAGCGCAAGATCGGTCCCTGCCTCTCCCCCGTGGTCCAGCGATCTTGGATGGGGGAATCTTCCTGACATCATTATGCCTATAAACTGACTATAAACGTCAGGAACAGTCCACAGCTGGACGTGGGGGAGTGCTGTTTTCCAGAGGATCGAAGGTTTAGGTGAGTATAGGCTCTGTGTTCAGCCCCCAGACAGAACTTGCAGTTAACCCATGCAGTATTGGCTAATGATGTAAAATTTCCAGAAATATTGAAGGCATGAAAAAAAAAAAAGTTTATTCCTTGTTTTGTTTTTTTTTCCAGAAAAATTGATTAAAAAAATCAGCGTGGTGTAGTTTTACAAATTTAAATCATTTTAATTTTCAAGCATCTATTTTATCTATAAATTAAGGTATTGTGTATTTTTGTGAGGCCGTGGTTTGCAACACTTCCTTATTTGAAGATGCTGCCGGTGAAGAAACACTTTGTGATGATCCAGAAGCAGCAGAAAGATTGGTTCTGGAATGAGAACACTAGAGGGAAAAGATACTTGCACTTTCATTATTGGCATGTCATGTACCTGGGTATCATTGAACCAGGATGTTCCTGGTTGCACAGCTGCAGTCTTACCTGCTGTGCCACAATGGAGCTCTGGAGTTGGCGCAATGTTCTCCCAGCCTGATGCATTGCCTTGAACTCACTGGCCCCACCTGCTGCCGGCTGCGGATAATGTACAATCAAGCAACCCATAAATAGCAGCACTTCCTGTTACTCAGTGTCTGTTTGTGTGGACTAGCTCCCTGGGTGTATTGATAGCGCTGTGACTCTGATTACCGTGTATGAACGTCTGCCTGAATTCTTGACAGCTCCTGTTTGACCCCAGCCTGCCTGACCACTCTCTGGATTTCGATTGTGTACCGCTTTGCCTGATCCGTTGCCAACCTGACCTGCCTGAATCTTTGGCACACAAGCTCCACTTTGGATACTACCTACCACAGGTACCTTACTGGTCCTGATTATTTAATTCCATAAAGTATTTTTTATGTATTTAGGGCACCTCTGGCATGCTAGGATGTAAACAAACAAGTCAGTGCTACTACCCATACATCACATAGAATCCACAGTCGTTGGCTGAGTAGGGAAATGAGGAAAAGATGATCCGCACTCCGATGATTGCTCTTAAAAAAAATTTGTATTTATTAACAAGCCACAGTGACCAAACACAAATAAGAACAGTTGATGCGTTTCAGCCTATAAGGCCTTAGTCATAACCACCAGTCATGGTGGTTATGACTAAGGCCTTATAGGCTGAAACACGTCAATTGTTCTTATTTGCATTTGGTCACTGTGGCTTGTTAATAAATACATTTTTTAAGAGCAATCACCGGAGTGCGGATCATCTTTTGCTCATGCTAGGATGTGTTTGGCCATCCTTGTAGCATCTGGAAATGAATATTTCTTCTCACAATATTTGCAAATTGCAGCTTTGCTCTCAGAAATTGCACTGGGAAAATGTATTCAGACTCTAAATATAGGATTGAGAAAATGAAAAATCTATTTACTGACCAGACAGTAGGTAAACATAATGCTTTCGGGGGGGGGGGGGGGGGGGGGAATTAATAGGAATTATTTAAAGGTTAAAAAAAATACACTAATCTGTCAGACAAGTTTAGCCTTTTACCTGTCAAGGCCTGTGAGGACAGAAACTATCATCTACTTTATCTCAACAATCACCCAGCTGTGGGACGTAAAGATGGAGCCCGCAAGCAAACTAAACTGGAGCCTTTCCCCTGCAGTGCCCCCTAGTGGCAAAAATGCATATTTCTCTTGTTTGAGAACTACATTGAGAAATAAAGTGTTACTTGAATTGTATTGCAGGATTTGCTTGTCTTCAGCTGAGCATAAGAGAACTTGCAATAATTTAAAACTTTACATAAAATGTCTCAGATATTTCATTAATGTTTTCATGTTAAAAAGTTTAAATACCACATCATAGATATAATAATTATCATTGTAAAAGAATATACTCCACACTCCTTATTCAATTTTTTCATAAAAAAACAAAAAAAAATGCTTAGGGAAAAAAACAACAGTTTTTCCCAATTTTTCATTTTTTTTTTTTTTTTCTGTTTTTTTTTTTCAGGCCTTCCTATCTCTAGTGAGGGCACACACCACTGCATGTGAAAAAAATTGGACTAGAATTGGCCTTTAAATATAAAGAAATTAACAAAAATAAAGAGACACTGACAGCTTGCCCATGCTGCACATACTGTAGCTGCTATACAAGTCATGCATAATAGTAATAACAATAATAATAATAACTGTAGGTGAAAACAGCTGGGTGATTTTTTCTGTGGATATGACATGTTTACTGAGACACAATAGTAACAAAGTATAGAATGACATTTCTAAATCAGGATATAGATTCCCATAGCTGTGCATATATATTTAAGGTGCATGTTATGTAACAATACATGACCTCCAGGGATTTGGCCTACAGCTAAGGAGGATGCAATTAAAATAGATCTTCAGCCTCAATTTTCCATTTCATTTTTAGTTCACACAGCATTTCCTCCGATAGACTAACATGCATTTCTAGTTCTAGAAATAGACCTAACTGCATTAACTAATCCTAACAGATGTTAACCAGCCTAATAACATTATCTGAGTCTATCCAGGATGCCTGACCTAGACCATGGTGACTTACACCATCTGTTGTTAAGATCACATAACTGAGTCAGAAGTCAAGGCTCTTTGGCCATGTTATATAAAGCATGCAGTATGAGCATTCATTGATTATTTGTTTTGACAAAATTATCAAACTTCAGCAAAACTTCAGAACTGACATTTATATTTAGTAGAATGGCTTTTAATACAGCGCATGATATATTAAAGAGGAACTTCATTTGGGTTTTAAAATTAAAAGTATTTAAAGTACGGTATGTAATTAAATAATTCAAATTAAAAGGTATTTGTAGCTGCTGACTTTTAAGAAACAGATACCTAGCAGTCCAGCTCTGTCTTCCATGCAGTCGATTCATTGCTCCGCTTCGCCACTCCTGTGCCACCATCTTTGATTCGGGAACTGGCTGTGATTTGCTGATGTCTCACAGCCGGCTCCCAAAAGTGTATGTGCAAGACACGGCAGGGCAGTAGACATGTCCCAGGAGACTACAGGTGACGATAGGAGGGCAAGCACATGCCATTCTTACGTAGGCGAGCATTGAGAAAGGAGGAACAATTACCTGTCAAAAAAGGTACCTGCTTCGCGCAAAAAAAATCTGCAAATCTGATAGAGACAGGTAGGAAGAGGGTGAGCTGCACTTTCCTTTTTGGACGAAGGTCAACCACTTTGACAATGATGACGCATATACGTTGGATATGCTTGCAGTAGGCTTAGAGTAAACACTTTATAAACCTGGGTAAGTCAAACAGAGGATGCGGTAATCATAAATGTATATTAGTTTCAGTGCAAACTACATTAAAATAATAATTTCTAAATCCAGAGATGAAGCCAGCTAAATTATATGCAAATGTCAACCCCTTCTTGTGTTCTATGAAACCTCCAATCACATTTACAGGCCAGTAAAGAGGCTTATCAAAAGGGGAATAGGGCACTACATTAAAATTAACAATTTTATTTTACATTCGGCTACACTTGCTAATCATTTTGACACACATTTGTCACTAAAGGTAACATCTAGTTGGCAACATTTAGCCAGTATGAATTGCCCAGATTTGCAACAGGTTTGCTTTAAGAGTTGCCAGTGTCTGCTAAGTTAAATTCATAATGGAACAATTTAAAAAGTCTTAGCTCATAATAAATCAAAACTTTGTAATATACACATGGCTTCTTTCTAATAATTTGCAAGGTACTTCTGGCTTACTGCGAAGATCAGTGCTACAGCCCCATTAGACATCACGCTGGTGTTGTCTCTCCACCATTAAGCCATGATCTATTCTAAACCCTGCCTGTGCCAATACCTTTTCTGAATGGGAGACAATAGAGTAAAGCCCTTAGTAACAAAGTAAAATAAATTTCACAAGGCATCCAGGAGTGTCTTTTGTTAATTAAGGTAACATCATAAGACCGTTGGCAACAGATGTAACGCAGCTGGTGACATTGAAATTGCATGGGCGATATACATAGGAGGGAGACTTTTAGTACCAGTACCAGTTATATCTTAGATGGATACTTTTAGTACAAGTGCCAGGCCAATACAATGTATCCTAGCACCCAAGGTGTAGATGCCAAAGTGCTAACTAAAATTTTAACAATTTTTATTCTAAAAGACTTAAAACACCTGTACAAAGCTAAAAATAAAACGCCTGAAAAATTGCCAAAAGTGTCAATGGGCCTTAGATGGTAAAAAAAAATTAAATAATGACTCCCACACTTTGAACTCTATAATTCCTTGTCATGTATCATTAAATAGAATAGTTGCATAATATATCCAGTTTAATGAGCTTACAGAAACAAAGGTCAATGCCTTTATTAGGCTACCTCAAGAAATCGTTGGATCAAGCTATTACTACACTGTTCTAAATGTTCTATTTGTATGCATAGTGTTACAGCATAGTGGAATCTTACAGAATGACCTGTATGCTTTTTCTATATTCAGTAATATTGAGAATCTTTGCACAATGGACCACCTAGGAAAAGTGTGAAAAATAAAACGATCAGTCATAGCATTATGACCACTGACAGGTAAAGTGAATAACATTAATTGTCTTGTTATAGTGGCATCAGAAAGTGGATGTAATATATTAGGAAGCATGTGAACATGTTGGTTCTGAGGTTGATGTGTTGAAAGCAGAAAAAAAATGCACAAGCGTAATGATTTGCTCAACTTTGAGGCCAAATTGTAATGGATAGGCAACTGGGCCAGAACAACTCCAAAACTGCAGCTCTGGTGAGATGAGTCCAGTCTGCAGTGGTCAAGACCTACTAAAAGTGGTCCAAGGAAAGAAAACCAGCAAACCAGTGGCAGAGTCATGGACAGCCAAGGATCATTGATTCATGTGAGGAGCGAAGGCTGAACTATGTAGTCTGTTTCAATCGAAGAGGCACTATGTACACATACAGCGCTCTGTAAAGTTTCCTCTAGTGCAGGGGTAGGCAACCTAAAGCTCCATGCACACTAGCATAAAAAACGTTGCTTCTACAGGAGTTTTGTGTTCTGCCTGTAAAAGCAGCTCAATGTTATCCTATGTGTCCATGCACATTAGGACGATTAGAGGCATATTTTAAGCTCAACGTTTAGAGGCAGTCAAAAATCCCTTCTAGTTCGCGTTTTTGATTGGAGCTCATTGGCAGAAAAAACGTAAAACTCTCTGAAACTCATCTAGACTTTGTAAAAAAAAAAATCTCTATATGAGCGTTTTTTAATCCCAAGAGAATAGACGTTGGGAGAAGTCAAAGATTACCGGGCACAGTGTCGACCAGTGTTGCCTTTTCACACCTGATTTAAACCTCTAATTGCCATACTACTCTGTTGCAATTGCGTGCATTGCACTGTAATCATGGGTTTGAATCAGATGGTGAGGAGGCAACATATCGCCTCCTCACCACCTGTCAATTGCACTCGGATCGCTTTTCAGTGGAGCAGCAGTGCCTGTTTCACTTGTGAATGAGCCCTTAGTTGCAATCGGCAGCAGCACCCTTAGGGCTCGTTCACACGTAATGTTGGGGGGGTGGTAAAACCCTGCAGTTGAGTCGCGGTTTTGGTCCGCTTTCAGAAAGTACACCAAAGGGCACCAAATCTGCCAAATAAAATAGAAGCCTATGGCTAAGCACAGCAAACATACAGGAAAACTGAAGGTATACTTCACTGCACCCACGGTGTGGGTAAATCGCAGCACATCAGTGTGAAATCAGCCTTATACTATTATGCCCAGTCTATTGCTTCACATTGACTTGAAGATCTCTTCTTTTTTGCTGCTGTTTCTTCCAAGCCACTATTCAATTAATCTCACATTTCAGTCAAGAGAGGCTACTGTTAACTTTCGTGCTCAACACCCTGCTGTGATCAGCGTGATTCTCCACACCAGATCTCTATGACCCCAACCATCCAGAGCCTCCTCCACTCCCATACTACTGTCTCATCCCACAACTATAAAACGATGTGTTGTAGTTCTCCTCCTCCAACACTGCCTCCTCCTCACATGTTTTCTGCCCTCAGGTCAGGATTTCATTCCACCCTCAGTCTGAAGCCATTGCACAGCCCTTCCACCCTCAGGCTGGGGTTCCCACCATCCCCTCTTGAATTGTGTTATCAAGACATGCAGCCACAGCTATTTCGCAATCAGTTTGTCTCCATGGGTGTATTTTGGTTTTATGCTGCCCTAGACAAGACTAAAATCAAGCATTCCCCCATCAAAATTTGCCACACCCCTTTCTGTCTAAGATCCACCCTTCATCTGTAAACTTCCTCTTTCCTGTTGGAACATAATAGTTCAGTGGGGGAGATCCCTGATTGTTAGTACAGCGGCTCCTCCTGAACTCTTCCGTTTCTTTCCGTTCAGCCCACTGGGTTAAACAAAAAGAAAATAAATAGCTTGTACTAGGCTTAACCTGTGGACTTTTAGCACTCCATGAGTTCCTTCCACTAGGGTCATGGTTTGGGGGAGGGGGTCACTGCCTAGGCTGCTTACCTTCCAGGGTCACTGCCTTCTTACACGCCTGCACTGCCTGGTCATGGGTGGCTGATGGGAGGGGCTGGAGAGGTAGAGGGAGGTAGGTGGTGTAGGTAGCTAGGTTGGAGGGGTAGCGGAAGGTGGGTAGGTGGGGGGTGTATTGGTAGGCTCCTCACCTTCTAGGGTCTTCCCTGCCTTCTTCAGAACCTGCACCGCCTGGTCATGGGAGGTTGCGCCTCAGGTCAGTCCCATTTGATGCACAGGATGGTGCCTCCTACTCGCAGAGCCTGGCTGTGGTTGGCTGCCACCAGTCCAGGAAACATCTTGCAGGTGAGGACCAGCAACCTGTCCTCCTGGTCGCCTTTTATACTGATCCCCAACCCGCCATTGCTGAAGTGGGAGCTTTGGTTTTAGGAACCCATCTAGGTTGCATGGCAACCCTGCCAGTTACTTGTGGGACAGTGCCATCTTGTCCTTCAGGCTGGTGTATGAGGGAGACCTATTAGTCTGAAGGCAGCAGCAGTGAGCTTCCCCACACCCAGTGATCCTGCAGGAGGAGCTCCAAGAACCTGGACCACGAGGCTCGAGTCCACACTGTCATGGTGTCACTAAGACCTGCACAGGGAACACTTCCTACCAGAGGGCTCCGCTCCACCCCTGTCATATTTGCTCCTCCTTTGACTAGCCCCTCCAACTTCCCCACAGCCCCACATCTCCCGTAACCCGCCAATCACAGGTCCGCCGCTCCCCTCCTTTAACCCACCATCCCAGGTCCGCCGCTCAACCGCGGGCCTCATACACACCTGCCGCCCACCTGGTGATAACAGGACTGGCATCTGCTCTGTGAAACCTGGAGCTGCACGCCTCCCCCTTGAAAAATTCCGCCCAAGGCAAACACCTTATTTGCCTCAGGGTAGATACACCCCTGTGTGTTTCTGTCCCTCCTGTCAGATTCTTATTGTGTTGCAGATATATTCCTCCAGCACTGCCTCCTCCTCAAACCACATAGCTACTGTAGATCAAATTGCTGTAAAATGTAATACTGGTTCTGATAGAAAGGTCGTATAGCAGACTGGTCAGAGTGCCCATGCTGACCCGTGTTCACAGCCAAAAGTGCTTACAATGGGCACCAGAGCATCAAAATTGGACCATGGAGCAATGGAAGTAGGTGGCCCAAAATGGTCTAAAATGGTCTAAAATTCAAGAATGGTTTGAGGAAAACAACAACAAGCTTGAGGTGTAAACTTGGCCTCCAAATTCTCCAGATCTCAATGGGTGACATCACTGCCCTTGTATTGCAGCGATTGTCGCTGCTGTCTCCCCTGAAATCAATACTGGGAGCTGATCAAGTGACCGGACAGGAGCGTGCCCTTAGAATAGGAAGGTATAGACATCTTTCCTTTACAGGCTAGTTAGTATAGGATTTCAAATGGGAGTGAGAGAAGGTTTAGCATTAGATTTAGGTTTAGCCTAGACTTACTAGGTTTATAGGTTTAGCCTGGACTTCTACTTTAAAGGATCTACTACTGACGGATTGTTGCCAGACATCACAGCATACTTTCAGAGGTCTAGCGGAGTCTATGCCTCAAAGGGTTTTGGTAGGTGGTCACAATGTTATGTCTGATTGGTGTCTCTCACTGCTGGTGTCCTATCATTTCTTAGAGACCAAACATTCAATATTCAAGTTGAGCATCCAAGTGCTAAAAACAGGTTTCCGAATAAAGTGGATCTAAACCCAATCACTAAACTAACATGTTGCCTGGGACTCACATCACCTGTTCTAGATTAACCTATTATCTCAGATCCACTTAAAGCGGAGTTCCACCCAAAAGTGGAACATCCTCTTATCTGCTTCCTCCCCCCTGCGGTGCACATTTGGCACCTTTCAGGGAGGAGGGAGGAACGGGTACCTGTATTGACAGGTACCCTTTCCCATTTTGAGGAGACTCTGCCGTGGCGCCGTTCCTTGGAAGTTCGGCCCCTCCTTCTTCCTTTGCAGCCAGGCCAGTTTGCGCATTGCAGTAGGGGCCGGCTGTGAAGCCTCATAGCTTCACTGCTGGGTTCCTTTACTACGAATGGCGGCAGCAGCAGCACCCGAGAGCAGATCCAAAAATAGGTTGGGGTGCTGACATCGCGGGAACCATGGACAGAAAAATGTCCTAATATTAAAAATCAGTAGCTACAGTATTTGTAGCTGCTGACTTTTAATTTTTTCATGGGGGGCGGAACTCCTCTTTAACTCCTGCGTTCACCTGTTGCTTGCCCATTTCATTACTGTTGGGCCTTGTTCAAGTTATTCCTGCCAGAGCTCTTCCTCAAGTCCTCACCTTCTTGAACTGGGAGTATTTGGAAGCCACTCAACATCACCATTAGTACACCACCAAAAGGGCCCCAAACTTACCAGCAGAAATAAAAAAATGTTTCCCCCTGTTATTCCTCCCGGCTTCATAGTATTTACATAGACTTTAGCAATTTCCGGAACACTGAAGTCCTGCAGACACTTATATCTAGCAAAATCATTGCAGGGCCTAAGGCAGTGTAGCCTACAGGGGTTTATACTGTTTGTTTCTGGCTGTCCTTATGACACTCTAGGTGACTCTGTTATAGTTTTAAGCTGATTGGTAAAACCTGGACCCTGTTACTCATAATTGTCCTGTATTTTAGGTGTATTAATACCATTATTGTTAATTTTCACCCCTTACCTCCGTCTGCCTGTAACCATTTTTTCACAATACATTTATTTTGTTTTACTAAATGGTCTGGTATTTGTGTCAGTGATTTCTCTGTGAAACTGTGTATTTGTGTACTCAGCCTGTTGTGTCAGAGGGACTGAGGTCTTTAGGAAGGTCGAAGCCACCAACAAATAACCCATCTTAACTAGAGGCTCCTTCAGGGGTAGCGCTACAAACACGGTAATGTAATTTCAGAAGTTGTTTTTAAATATGCGACTAAAGAAAAACCTGGTGATAATGCAATGACAGTCCTTGTGCAGGCGAATTTTGTTATAGGGTGATGACTGTCTACCAGCTGTGCTCCTGTGTTGACAGGCGAGCAGCCATGACTACATATTGTTCAAGCATGGTCCACCATTATCACTAACTAGAAGTCGATCCAGAGCAATCATGTTCAGTCACTGGAGTGCATGCCAAGAGGCAGCCTGATATTAGAACTAGAACTAGAAGTCGATCCAGAGCAATCATGTTCAGTCACTGGAGTGCATGCCAAGAGGCAGCCTGATATTAGCAGCACTGGGATGCAAAAGATGAAGAAAAGTGTTAAAAGTGTTGAAGCTAAACATCATTCAGCTATGGTTTAGATTTACCTAAACTTCCTAGAAACCAAGCCAGCCTTTGGTCAGTACACTACCGCAGGGGTTTCTAAATTACAGTCCACGGGCCACATCTAGTACGTTACAAAATTTTATCTGGCCCACAGCAAGGTTCAGTGGCATGTCCTCAATGTTCAATAAATGAGGATTAAAGGCTAACTTCCAACTTTACCACCCTGTGACAAGTTACACCCATATTTAGGGTGGAACATGGTACCAAGCAGACCTCCCCACACCCCCAAAAAGGACCCCCCCTTTGAATATGTGTGGGGGTTCTTCTCCCTCCACATCACCTGTCAGATTTGAAATCTGCCCACACAGTTGCATCATTCAATCACAGAGATCTGTGAATGAATAAACTACAAGTCCCCTCTATCACCCCGGCAGATAGACTTGTAGTCTTCAGTGGAACACAAGTGCAGTGATAGTCCAATGACACTTCCTTCAGATCAGTAAGTAAAAGTCCGTACCTGCAGGAAGAGTCTGTAGGAGCATGTGTGTTGCATCCACAATCCATTGATCGCAATTGCGGTGCTTTTCAGCCTGACTTGCAAAAAAACTAAACAAAAAAAAAACAATAAATGCATATGTAACATTTATGTATATACATTTATCTACTTTTTTTTTGCAAAAGGTGGACTTATTCTTTAACCAGTTGCTGACTGCAATATAGCTGAATGGCGGCTACTGAGCAGCCCGCTACTTCTGGGAGGGCGTCATATGACGCGCTCTGTGATCGCAGTGTCTTCTGGACATTGCTGAGCACAGATTAAGGTAAAAAGCCAATCAGCAGCTCCTTACCACTGGTTCAGCTGTGTCCATCCAATCACAGCTGATCACAATATAAACAGAAAACTTTATTGGCATTCCTTTCCTCATGCTAATGGCTTCTGTAAAAGGGACATGTACACTGATAATCGGAGCATTGATTATCAGCGTTCCTGATTATCAGTGCAGTCCCAACAGTGCCCACCAGTGCTGCCAATCTGTGCCCACCAGTGCTGCCAATCTGTGCCCACCAGTGCTGCTAATCAGAGCCTCCTCACCAGTGCCACCTCATCAGTGCTGCCTCATCAGTGCCCATCAGTGTTGCTTCAAAAGCAGCCTCAACAGTGCACATCAGTGAAGGAGAAAAATTACCTTTTTATAACAAACTATGAATAAGTTTTGGGTTTTTATTAAAAAAAATGGTCTTTTTTGATTTATTTAGAAAAATATAAAACACCCTGCAGTGATTAAATACCACCAAAAGAAAGCTCTATTTGTGTAAAAATATATATTTTGTTTGGGTACAGTGTTGCATGACAGCACAATTGTCATTCAAAGTGCGACAGCACTGATAGCTAAACAATTGGCCTTGGCAGGAAGGGGGTAAAAGTGCCCAGTAGGCAAGTGGTAAAATCAGAAGAGACTGCCCCCTCTTCTGATGTAAGGGGGAACTCTAATGGGCACCCTGATGTAAGAGGGGATTCTGATGGGGACCCTTATGTAAAGAGGGACTGCAATGGGTACTCTGATGGGGAACAGGATGTTTGGGGGGACTCTGATGGAGATCCTTATGTAAGGAGGGACTCTAATGGGGACCCTGATGTGAGGTGGACTCTGCTTGGGTTTGTTTAGGTCCATGAACATTTGTAAAATATACAATGTGGCTGTCGTACTGAAAAGTTTGGAGACCCCAGAACTAGAGGTTCTTCATTCTGTTTTTCAAGAAGCTTTCTATCCAAAATTGTTTAGTTATGGGTAAAGTCTTGTAACATATTTATTTATCCTACTACATCAAACATTTAGCAAAATAAAAAAAAAAACACAAGGACATTAAGACTCTCTATTATTGAAAGAGCGAATGGCAGGGATAGAGGGGCTAGTTTTTCAAACAACTAAACACAACAGTGATGATAAAACTGGTACAACAAAACTAATCATAAGATGTTCTAGGCAACAATATCAGATTAAACACATTATTGAAAAATACTGGTACCTATTGAAAGCTGACCCCCAGGTTGCAAACTGTATCAAGGATAAAGCTGAGATTGTCTACCGTAGGAACAACTCGATACGGGACCAATTGGTACAGAGTCCCTTTAATAGGGAAGATAGACAGTGCAAATGTAAATATTCGGGGACACACAAATGTGGCGGCTGTTCATGCTGCCAATTTTTGTGGCCCGGTAAGACACACACCCTACTAAACGGTGGAGTCCATCAAGCTAAGCACTTTACAAACTGCCAGACAATGGTATGCGGCTGCTACTATGTCGGTAAGACTAAACGTCACTTCTGGCAACGGATCTATGACCATGTATCCGCCATCAAGGGGGGTGATATCATGTCTCCTATTGGAATAAAAGTGTTTTAGGGGGCGCTATTGATTGCAATATCAATTTAAATACACGTGATTTATACAACAAAATATATACGTAAATAAATTATATGCAAAAAATCATATACAAATGTAACTAAAGTATTAAATAATCAACATCCAAAATGTGATTATCCAAACATGATTATTCCTTGTGGAACACCCTTGTGACAACAATATAAAAAAAATGAGAAAAGTCCCAAAAATGTGTATGTGTCCCAATGTATATATTCTTCAAGCATTCATGTGATTCCAACACAAATGAAAACAATATCTCTTTCAACATAAAAGTGATTCCGGCAAATTCCTATTTGATCCTTCACCACAGCCTAGGCAATCGACACCCAAAGTGACAGGATATAGGTTCTGCTTACCAGAATTTATTGACTACTTTATTGAAAAAGATAGTCAATTATCGCCTGTGCAGGATTGTGCCTGCTCACATTAAATAACCTGGAGATGAATATGAACCTTCCTCCTCATTGATGTAAGCGGGATATGAAAAATAGATAGAGAGCCTCCATAGCGTAACAGTTTATTAAATTATAAAAATACTAGCCAAATGGCTCCTTACTTCTAAAAGTATATAGCGCACGATTCTCTCACGATTGTCCTATGAGAATGCCGGACCCTCTGTCTGGACAGTGCTGATTGACCCTGTGCTGATTTTAACCTCACAAGATTGTAGAGATTACAGCGCATGTAAAATGGTATAGGAAGCTCAGAGCCGAATCTGAGAACCAGGAAGCATTGGGAGCCACCAGTGCAGCCGGGAACATCAGCTGCCTCTCCACCTGCGAGTCGACCGCCTTCCCCCAGGAGTGGATAAACTTGATAAACCATTTCACATGCGCTGTAAGCTCTACAATCTTGTGAGTTTAAAATCGTCTGTCCTATATTAAAGTGTTTTTATCACGCTGCACTTAGATGGCGCTGCTCACTTCTTTGTTTTTTACTGTCTACAGAGCCCCTTCTAGCTTGTTATGAGTCGGCAGCCATCCAGAGTCAGCCCATCTGTGACCATCTACACACCTCTTGCCGCATTTGAACTCTCATGCATGGACTCCACACTATAGAGAGCAGATTAATCGCCCATTTCTCTCTATTTGATCTGACAGAGCGCCCATGAACATATGTATACGATATTTCTGAGAAGATATGATCGAACACCTTTTTTTACACAATGCAGAGGATTAACCCCTTAGATTCCACAGTGCAGTAGCAGCATTTGATGGGCACAGTGGTAGCATTTTATGGGGCACAGTGGCAGCATTTGATGGGCACAGTGGCTGTGTTTGATGGACTCAGTGGCTGTGTTTGATGGACACAGTGGCTGCGTTTGATGGCACAGTGGCTGCGTTTGATGGCACAGTGGCAGCATTTTATGGGGCACAGTGGCTGCGTTTGATGGGCACAGTGGCTGCGTTTGATGGGCACAGTGGCTGCGTTTTATGGGCACAGTGGCTGCGTTTGATGGCACAGTGGCTGCGTTTCATGGGGCACAGTGGCTACATTTGATTGGCACAGTGGCAGCATTTGATAGGCACAGTGGCTGCGTTTGATGGGCACAGTGGCAGCGTTTGATGGGCACAGTGGCAGCGTTTGATGGGCACAGTGGCAGCGTTTGATGGGCACAGTGGCTGCGTTTGATGGGCACAGTGGCTGCGTTTGATGGGCATAGTGGCTGCGTTTGATGGGCACAATGGCAGCATTTGATGGAGCACAGTGGCAGCCCACAAGGGATATGAACATTTGGTGCCTACCTAGGTCCATACAGTAACCAAGGACTCTATATGTTAGAGAATAGGGATAAGAACTCTAGTGTATTTGTTTATTGTGAATTTAGAGTTTACACATTACTGGGACTGTGGTGTCAGGGGATTAAAGGGAGAGGTTTGATGGAAGCCTAGAACCCTTAGTGGCCTGTAGCCATAGACTCGTTTCAGAGTTATATTCTGCTGTTGATATGTTTTGAAGTGCTCTAATTGCCTATTTCCTAGTAGGTTTTGCCACCAAGCTTATTGACTGTGTCTTATCTATTGTAAGTTACAAACTCTTTGTTACTGAATTTGCTGCCATTAATCTGCCAGTTTCACCTGGTTTACATTGCATGTGAGTGGACCTTTAAATTCTTTATTTATAACAGAAATGTCATAACCCAGAGTGGAGTGTTAGAGGTGTTGGAGGACTTGCAAGGTCAAGGCAACCAGTGGGGTAAAGAATCTATGAGCGGCCCTCACGGGGGTAGCGCTGCTCATATTTTCTGACTTACCCACTTCAACAACTACAATTTGTGTCTATAACTCAATGGCAAAGAGTGGCTGTACTGTTCCTGCAGGTTTCATTAGTCACTTGGACTGCAGATCCACTATGAACAATGTTTACTTATACAACGCTTTGTGTCCTTACTGCCAGTGGCTTATGACTATGGGTCTTGTTCTTCGTACTTCTACAATCTTATCATGTCCAAAAGTAACACAAATTAACTTGTCTTCATTTTCATGCCCCCTAAGCCATATATGGAACATCAGAGAGAAAGGGAGTACAAAGGTTAATTGTTTAGAAACAGGCGATATACACAAACATGTGAATAGCTCAAATAGCCTGCCCACATGCAAGACTGCGAATAAAAACGCACAATTCTTTCCTTCAGTGTAAACTGGACAAAAGACGAGATTGTACATACTTTGATAATATATTCCTGAGTAATTTTCCCACAGGTACTATATCAGTGCACAAAGTGACATATCAAATTGTGTCCAGGACCATGTCAGAATCCTACATTTATTGAGGGCCTTCACATTACTTAGTAGGGAAAGGCTTCTAACAAATCCTACAGGGAATGTATGTAACCAGAATCCTTAGGCCTTGGTTCTTTGCTGATGGTGTAAAGGCTGTTTGCTACAGAAACATTCATCACCATAGACTACATAAAGGCTATATTACATACATCCATGGCAGTTTTATAATAGCATATCTGAATATCACATGGTACATTTACACATAGTATTTATAATCAGAAATAACTTGTAGCATATTTGTCTATTGGTTACCTGTATCAGGGTTGCTTTTGATGGGAGTGTGTAAAGAGGGTACCAAACATAGAGGTATATAGTAATACTACATTTTTTTGTGGAACTCTCTTTTATTAACAAAACAAAGAAAATAGTAACAAAAATATATGGTTTTATTATATATTATTAGTTTTTATTATAGGTTTAGACAGGGCCACTGATAGGGGGTACAGGCAGTCCTCCTGTACAAGAGAAAAGGGGGTAACTGGCACCAAATATAGAATATCATGAATACTGACAGCCCTATGATTAATAACATGTAATCATGGGCAACATAAATAAATTAATTAAATCAGATGATATACCTGAGAATTTAACATTGAATCTTAAGTCTCAAAGTCCAATAAATGGCTAATGGTGGCAGCCGTCCTCAGAGATAAGCCAACTCTGTGAATACAAGCAAAAACGGACAAACAATGGAAGCGCCACCTGAGGGTAGTAATAAAATGCACAATTTTACTCATAGGATTAAAAAACTTTTTTAACAGTTTTTTAATTCCATGAGTTCCACTATTGGGTCAGCAGGGAGACCTGGCAGGGGCTGCTTGGGGCCCTCCACTCTCCTTGAAGTTCAGGTTGTCCTCTGGGGCTCTTGAATATCTCCTCCCCAGTACCCCATGTAGAGTACCCTGGGGCCAGGGGCCAGTGGGCGCTAAGCAGCTTCTTCCCAGGCAGCCAGAGTTGGTAGGTGGAGCCAGGGTTGTGGCTGCCTCCTCCCCTTCCTGCCCAAGTTGCCGCTTCAGTCTGGCTGGCCCAGAAGCTGAAAATGGGGCAGGAAGTGGAGCAGAAATAGCAGCCTTGCAAGTCTTCCATCTTCAGCTGTGTGGTAACTGATTGCCCTGCCACTTCAAACTGTTCACTGATTGCCCTGTCACCACATATAACTCACTGACCACCCTACCACTACATACTTCTCACTGCCACTACATACTGCTCACTGACTGTCCTGCCACTACAAATTGCTCACTTACTGCTCTACCACTACATACTTCTCACTGACCCACTTGGCACTACATACTGCTCACTGACCACCCTGCCACTACATACTGCTCACTCACTAGCCTACCACTACATACAGCTCACTGACCACCCTGCAACTACATACTGTTCCCTCACTACCTACCACAACATACTGCTCACCGACCATCCTGCAACTACATACTGCTTACTCACTACCCTACCACAACATACTGCTCACTGACCACCCTGCAACTACATACTGCTTACTCACTACCCTACCACAACATACTGCTCACTGACTACCCTGCAACTACATACTGCTCATTTACTGCCCTACCGCTACATACTGCTCACCGAGAACAATGCCACAACAAACTTCTCACTGACTGCCCTATCACTACTTCCCTACCCTGCCACTACATACTGCTTGCTGATCTCCCAACCACTGCTTACTGTTATATACCATACACTCCACAGCTCTGCACTGCCATTTGCTACTGCCCTGCACTGCATGTATTGTATTGCGCTGCACTAACACTACAGTAACACCAAGTGGGGGAAGGGAGGAGGGACCTGTCAAGTAAGATCTATCGCACCCCATGATTTCTAAAGGTGTCTCTGGGTTTATAATATATTTTTATTACGCTATTATCATATATTGTATTATCTATTGGATTTGTTATTAATACATAAAGTGCATATTAATGAGAATTATATTTAAAACGCAAGATTTCAATTGTCAATTTATAGAGCACAGATATTTAAATATCGGTTGAATCACTTGCTATTATTTGAGCACATTGGTAGCAACATCTCAACATTTGGTTCTGGTCCACTTATTATCCTTGTCCGTAGCAAAGGCATCACAATCTTTTTCATTAGAGCGAGACTGCTTGTCAGAAAGGGGCAGAGCTGGAGACATCAGACGTAAGAAAGCGCTATTGGGTGGAATTGCTGCAGTAGATCAAACCACAGTGCCCGCCCCTCACTGAAATGTCAGTTTTAGATAGACTGACGCATTATATAATTATATATTACCTTGGTAATCATTGGTAGGAATATTGTTTTTGGAATGTAATTCACGTTTGCCTTTGTATAAAATGCCAAGATAGCACATGAAAATGTACTTTTGAAAAAACATAGTTTTTTTTTTTTTAGCATTAACAGAAGTGACAAAGAGCAAAGCAGAGAAATATGTGTTGTTTCAAAAATACAATCATCTGTTTACTTTCAGAGTTTCTGACTGGCATATTATCATTGTTATCCATAATAATGTACAGTATATCAGATGAATTTGCAGTGAACAGGAAAGCCAACATCTAAATAATGCATCTGAAAGGTAAAATAATGTGATCTATTGTGACAATTTGTCTCAGTGGTGCTGTTATAGGGAAGAGAAGTTTCTAGCTTTGCTTAAGGCATGCATACACAATTATGTAGAATTTTCTGCAAACATGTAGCTATTATGCTAAATACAGCCCACTCTGGTAATGGTAGCGAGAGGAATTCCTAACTCACCCCTACAACAGTCAGAACTCTTCCAGAAAGCTTAAAGCTGAACTCTAGACAAACAGCTTAATGCAAAGTTCCACTTACAGCACACTTACCAGCTAACCTGCAAAAAAAACCCTCTCTAACAATTTACGATAAATACAGAGGTTTTAATTGCACACAATTGCAAATATATGTGGAAGCCACAGTGCCTTTGTCAAGGCTCCTCTGTATAATGCAATCCTAACATTTTATTTTTGAGAGTCTCTAAGTTGGAGCATACTGTCAATAGCAGTGGATAAATTAAGGGCAGGTTTGTCTGGAGGGAGCCCACACATTTCTTTAAGGCACAGGGATATATTGGATGCCCAGCAAGGGTACAATAGCAGCTGAAGGCATCCAATGTCTCCTCATGCCAAATCCAGTAACCAAGCTATAAAAAGAGATGCCAACCACCCCAATTTAAAACCTTACCTTTGCAGGAAGGTGCACATGGACGGGCAACACACATCACAAACAGACAAAAATTTCCCAGCACACTTACTGGCTAGCCTGCAAAACAACAAAATGACCCTGCTTAAAAATTCACGTTAACAACAGAGGGTTTAGCCGCCCTTAATTTAGTCACTGCTGTATATGCTCCAACTTGGAGATGCTAAAAAATTCAAAAAACGTTTTTTTTATTGTTAGACATGGTCGATTTGTTTTGTTTTTTATTTGGGGGCGGGTGTTTTTTGCAGGCTAGCTGGTAAGTCTGCTGGGAAACTTACATAGTTACATAGTTAGTAAGGTTGAATAAAGACACCAGTCCATCCAGTTCAACTTGTATGTTTATGATGTGCGTTGCCTTTTCCATGTGCACCTTACTGCAAAGGCTAGTTATAAATTAGGGTGGTTGCCATCTTTTTGCTTAAGGTGTACACAACCCTATCAGACAGACGAGCCAGATTTGCGAATGGCCTTTTCTCTATTGAAGTTAAGCAATAATGCCTAGTTGCTTCTCTATCTGCTAAGTGGCCAATGAAGAAGCAGAGTGATGAGGTCATCCCACTCTGCCTGTCAGTAGGTTCCTTCTGAGCACTGTAGCACACTTGATTGGCTCTAGTTTGGACCCCCCCTCTAGCTGTAAAAGTGAGCATTAGTACAGGTAAGTAGTAGAGGCTGATTCCAAGTCAAAGTCACATCACAAAGTGCGCAGATGACAAATATTCAGATTACAGT
Source organism: Lithobates sylvaticus (assembly GCA_028564925.1). Taxonomy (NCBI): domain Eukaryota; kingdom Metazoa; phylum Chordata; class Amphibia; order Anura; family Ranidae; genus Lithobates; species Lithobates sylvaticus. Next base: position 232,062,202 of record CM053028.1, on the reverse strand, counting down.
GGGTTTTGATAGTGACAGGCCTGCAGGGTGTTCAATGATAGGACTATGGTCCTCCAAACAATAGCTCTAGCATAGACACGACAAAAATATCAATCCTGACATGGGCAACAAATATACAATCGTTAAAATATGCGGGCTAAAAATGGGCAATATATTTTAGGGATAGATATATTGTACATTGCATGTCATGTTTAAATTTATGGTTATTGTATTTTGCCACATGCTTTTGTACTTGGGCTGACTCTTTTTAAAAATAGACTTGAACTTAAAAATGAAGATTTGCTATGTTATTTGGGGACAACAAGAAATGTTAATTGTGCCTAAGCAGTACCCTGAAAAATCTACCTTTTGTCCTGTATTCCTCCTGAGAAATGTTTCTATGTGCACTTCTGTGTCTACAGCCTCATTGCTTTTTAACTGTAGTATGAATCTCAGGAATTGTGCCTCTGGTTGCTAGGCTTACCAGATTTGGAGAAAGATTTGGTGATGGCAAGAACAAGGCATGGCAAGTCATGGCAAAAGATCAGACCCAAGGACATCGACGATCATCGACAAGTATGAGTGTACAGCCATTAATGTCTAAACCACTGGCAACAAAATTAAGTACACCCCATACGTAAAAATGTCCAAATTGGGCCCAAAGTGTCAATATTTTTTTGTGGCCCCCATCATTTTCCAGCACTGCCCTAACCCTCTTGGGCATGGAGTTCACCAGAGCTTCACAGGTTGCCACTGGAGTCCTCTTGCACTCCTCCATGACAACATCACCAAGCTGGTGGATGTTAGAGACCTCGCGCTCCTCCACCTTCCATTTGAGGATGCCCCACAGATGCTCAAAAGGGTTCAGGTCTGGAGACGTGCTTGGCCAGTCCATCACCTTTACCCTCAGCTTCTTTAGCAAGGCAGAGGTCTTCTTGGAGGTGTGTTTGGGGTCGTTATGTTGGAATACTGCCCTGTGGCCCAGTCTCTGAAGGGGGGGGATTATGCTATGCTTCAGTATGTCACAGTACATGTTGGCATTCATGGTTCCCTCAATGAACTGTAGCTCCCCAGTGCCGGCAGCACTCATGCAGACCATGACACTCCCACCACCATGCTTGACTGTACGCAAGACACACTTGTCTTTGTACTATTCACCTGGTTGCCGGCACACACGCTTGACACCATTTGAACCAAATACGTTTATCTTGGTCTCCTCAGACCACAGAACATGGTTCCAGTAACCCATGTCCTTAGTCTGCTTGTCTTCAGCAAACTGTTTGTGGGCTTTCTTGTGCATCATCTTTAGAAGAGGCTTCCTTCTGGGATGACAGCCATGCAGACCAATTTGATGCAGTGTGTGGCATATGGTCTTAACTCTGACAGGCTGACCCCCCCACCCTTTCAACCTCTGCAGCAATGCTGGCAGCACTCATACATCTATTTCCCAAAGAAAACCTCTGTATATGACGCTGAGCACGTACACTCAACTTCTATGATCGACCATGGCGAGGCCTATTCTGAGTGGAACCTGTCCTGTTAAACTGCTGTATGGTCTTGACCACCGTGCTGCAGCTCAGTCTCAGGGTCTTGGCAATCTTCTTATAGCCTAGGTCATCTTTATGTAAAGCAACAATTCTTTTTTTTCAGATCCTCAAAGAGTTCCTTGCCACGAGGTGCCATGTTGAACTTCTAGTGACCAGTATGAGAGAGTGAGAGCGATAACACCAAATTTAGCACGTTCGCACCTGAGACCTTGTAACACTAACGAGTCACATGACAAAAAAATGGGCCCAATTTGGACATTTTCACTTAGGGGTGTACCCACTTTTGTTGTCAGCATTTTAGACATTAAATGGCTGTGTGTTGGGTGAGGGGTGTACTCACTTTTGTGAGATACTGTATATATAATATTCATATATTACCAATATAAGCTCTACCTAAAATGTTGTTTTAGTCTGCATCATGTTACTGCCATACCATGCTGCTGTCACAACACTATATATTGCTGATTTACCCAAATCAGACTTTGAATACAGGAATCCAAATTATATAATGATAATAGCATATCTGTTTATTCACCCTTTCTTGAGGGTGGAAAAACACAATGCAGATATTCATTTGTCGTGATGTACTTATCAGCAGAATTTCATGGATACTAATGTTTGCTTTCTTTGGTCTTCGGTCATCACTAATAGTTCATGTTTTCCAGACCTCTAGGCAGAAGTACAATTTTTAAAGTTGTAAATAATGAAATAAATCACACTAATTATTTTTCATTAAAAAAAAAAGGTTTGAAAGAGAGGTGGAAAATAAGTTATGCTAGCTGCTACCGAGGACCGAGGCTGACAACAGTGGACCAGATACCCTACTGTACTTCATATGGGAACATGACCAGTCAAATGATGGACAATTAAACAGTGGAATCATAGATAACGGAACCAGTTATTTCCAGATTTTTCTGGCTAGCTTTATTCTGCTTTTTTTTCCAAGATAGTTGGCTTCCTAAGTGTTATTACTGCAAAGCAACACATCTCATTGCACTTCAATGGCATAAATTTGTTTTGCTCCACTGAATATGGATTTGTGTACACTGCACTATGGAATGGTAGCTTTGTAAATCAGCAGACCAGTGGTGAAAATATCTGAATGTTATTGTGGATTGAGTTTTGCAGGAGGAAAAATAATATTAAAAGAAACCCAAAAGGTTAAAGACATGTATTTTGGGAAACATTCAGACAGCCGGAATGTGGTGAGTTGGAAAAACATTTGCCCAGAAAATGTTTGCTTAGTCTAAGTAGATTTTTAGGCAAGTGTTCAGTTTGTACTAGTTTGACAGATTAATAACAAAACAGAAATATGAAGGAATTGCACGGTGAGTGGATGACAGCAGCATTTAACTATAGACTCTTTTTCATTCAGACAACCAGACAACATAAAAGTAAATGATATACAGTTCTTTACTTAGGGATGAAATGTGCCATGGTTCCTTTTACTAGCGTGGTAACCATTTGCTGCAGTATATTCTATTGGCTTTGAATCTCCATTAACACATGCGCACTAAAAACATCGTTAACAAACACGCACTGTTTTTTTTTTTGATTATTTGACGGATAAACATCAAGCAGGACAATTTGGTACCACACAAGCCAAAATAATGTTTGTATTTGAGTGCACAACAAGATCCAATAATTAATGCATGTGTCATTGCTATGTCTTCTATATACTGTATGTGTAGCCAAGTGCCACCGATCTGTCAACCCCCCCCTCCCCCCGGTGCAAGGAGCTGTATACATCTGTGTGTGTTTTCAGACTCCACCCCCTGGCTTACATTTCCCCACTGGAAGCCATGTGCGTGGGCCAAAGTTGAACCCATGTTGATGAGGACAAGGGCCTCTTCCCGACATCCCTGCCCCTTATGACCATGCCCCTTCTGATGTCACAGTCCCAGCACCCCCTGGGACTGTAACATCATAAGGGGCGGGGTCACCATGTGACATCAGCTGGTGACCCTGCCCCTTGTCCCTATATAAGTCACTGCGCAACACGTCCGGGCCATTACAGCGGGAGAGAGCGTCGTGGCAACATCGGGAGAAGAAGGAAGAGGGAGAAGAAGGCAGGGTCGACAACATCGACAAACCAGAAGACCGGGCCAACGCTAGTAAAAGAGCTGCAAGAAGATAGCGGAGGCCTGGCAGAAGAAACGAAGAGCGGGACAAGACCCCCGAAGTTGTCTAATAAAGTACTTTAAAAACCTGTGTTGTGTGTTTTTTTTAACACTTTTTCCCTTAGGTGAATGGGTAGGGGTACCATATACCCCATACTCATTCACATAGGGTGGAGGGCCAGGATTAAGGGGGCTCCCGGATTCCGATAAGCCCCCCGCCCGCAGACCCCGACAACCAACGGCCAGGGTTGTCGGGAAGAGGCCTTTGTCCTCATCAACATGGGGTCAAGGTACTTTGGGGTGGGGGGCGCAGGGCCCCCCTTCCCAAAAGCACCCCCCGTGTTGAGGGCACGCGGCCTGGTATGGCTCAGGAGGGGGGGCGCTCGCTCGTCCCCACCCCCTTTTCTGACCGGCCGGGCTGTGTGCTCGGATAAGGGTCTTATATGGATTTTGGGGGGACCCCCATGCTGTTTTTTCGGCGTAGGGATTCCCCTTTAAATCCATACCAGGTGATGGGGCTAGCAAGGTGTCAATCTCGCCCATGGAGGCGGCGACATTGACTTCCTTCGCTAGTCCCGTCTATCTGGAGTCACGTTCAAAATGAACGGACTTTACTCCGTGTGTGGGCAAGTCCATTCATTTCAAGTCCGGCGGAAAAATTTTGAGTCAAGACTTCTTTCTAAGTCCGCCGGACTTTTGGGAAGAAAAAGTCCGCTGGAGTCCACACACGGTCGGATTGTCACCTTCCCACCTGATAAATGCGGTTCTGCCAGAAACGGAAGGGATGATAGGTCACTTCCTGTAGGAAGGTCTCAAACTAAGGAAATAGGTGAACCCCTTTCTATAAGTATCTCAATGCAGTAGACCAAGCTGCAATTGCTAACCACAGCTTCAGCTAAAGTTATAAAATAATCAGGCTACTGAATCAGTCAAAATTCTAACAGTGTTTGTAAAGACTGAAGGTTTTTTACCTTCATGCATTCTATGCATGAAGGTAAAAAAACCTTCCTTGTGCATTTCACTCCATAGCTCTCCTAATACTTACCTAAGCCCGATCTGATCCAGTGATGTGCATGAGACCCGAGGTTCTCCTGGGGTCTCTCCCTCCTGATTGGCTAAGATGTAGCAGCAGGAGAAATTTGCTCCCGCTGCTGTCAATCACAGCCAGTGAGGCGGGAGCAGGGGGGTGGGGTTGAGCCATCCTCTCTGTGTCTTATGGATGCAGAGAGCCTGCTCGGGAGCGAGCATGCACGAGTGCCTCCTCAGCAAGGGGGAGGGGCCCAGAGCGCCGGCAGGGGACCAGAGAAGAGGAGGATCAGGGCTGCTCTGTGCAAACCCACTGCACAAAGCAGGTAAGTATGACATGTTTGTTATTTTTTTTTAATAAAAATGTTTTCTTTACAATCGCTTTAAAAAGTGCTTTAACATCTGTACTGCTGATTTTGTAAAATTATGGTCATTTATGACATCTTATCTTTCACCTGCACCATTTTGCATGTAATTTATAACTGCATGTGAATTAGAATCGCATCTTACAAGGTGTTTTAAGACAATATGCCCAATTTTACCAAAAATAAATGTTAGGTTTCTGTAGCTGTGTGCCTGCGTAAATTTGACCGAAAAAAAGATTCCCTGTCTTTTCAATTACAGAATTTGTTAAAGCAATAGTTAAAGGCCTTTCCTATCACCAATAATATTTCAAACTAGCCTGACACAATGGAAAATTGCCATGGTCTAATCCTATAAAACTTACAGTTAGGGAAAATAGTTAAACATTACATAACAAACAGACCTTCCTAGACACATTGTTAAAATGAGATGACTGAAAAGCTCTAACAGCATTCTAAGAAAACTAATCATGTGATTACCAAGACATGTGCCTTTATAAAGGGTAACCAGACAGATGACCTTGTTTTCTCTAGCAATGCCTGCACTGAAGGACAAATGAAACACCTAATCTGCATATTTGAAGGAGTTGGTATTATAGGTATACTTGCCATATACCTGAAAATTGACACCCATGGGACTTTATCTTCAAAACAACAAAACCTTACTTTTTTTTATTCAATATCCAACAAGTTTAGTAACTTTTCTCATTATACATACAGACAGATAAAAAAAAACAATTGGTTTACTTCTGTCAAACAATTTAGCAAAAATAGTAGCTGTGTAAGTTACAATTTCCAAAGGCAGTATTTCAGGAAACTAATGAATGGATGGATTATATCATGAATCTCAACATGTTTCTTGAATATTAATTCACTTCGTCAGGAGCAGATGTGACTGACAGGGTGTCTATAAAAAAAAAGAATTAACAAGTTACAGTATAGAACAACATATACAAGTCCAAATATAATGGAAATATCAATTTTAATAACCACTTGCAAAAAAACACTTACAAACCAGATTTGAAAAAGGAAGGGGGAAATAAAACCAGAAGGCTTTGTAAATGACAACCATCCACTGGTGTCAGTCCCCGGGCTTACAAACAGGATTTAGTCTCTATGGCCCAACTGATGTCACTAAAGTCACTATAGTGACATCATTTGGGCTATAGAGAACCACTCCTGCGTTTGTGTTATAATGTAATTTCCATAGGAAGCCATTGTAATAGGGTGACTACAGGGAAGCACAAATGAGAGACATTGTCACTATATAACAGGAAGTGCCTGAACCTGGACCTTCATCAGGTTTCATTTAAGTGAATGCTGCAGATTTATATGAAATGTAAAGACTGTGTTTATACTTGAAATAGAAGGTAATTTCTTTATATATACCTTAGCCATCTCTTTTTTTTATTAAAATGTATAATTAATCTGTATTAGCTAATTACATGCTATAGTATCATTTATGTTACTGTCGCTTTTAATTTATAAACATCTTAACAGAGCTTTTCCAGGTTGCAAAAAAAAAGATATGCTGAATATCTCATAAAATATATATATATATTATATTATATACTCCGCCTTTCTTTACAGGCTGATCAAGACTTCAAAGCAATTTTATACTGCATTTGTTTTTTTATTATAATCTTCCTTCTACTTTAGATTCTATGCCTGTCTATGCCTTTATATTTCTCGCGTGTGTCATAATGTGCTTTTAAATTGCTCAAAACTATTATAGTCCATGTGAATGCAAACGTTAGTAATGTTTCATAGCAGCTAGCCTCTGTAGGATGACATTTATTGGAGCATACAAAGTGCCTGGATCAGGTCTTAGCCAGCAGCACCTTTCCAGTGCTCAGTGCCAGGCCCAGCAAAGTTACATCATATGCAATGCATCATATTAAATTCTAGCTTCCTATAGGAAATATGTTATTTCTCCTACGATTTCAACGTTTTTCAGTGAAAGGGAGCCAAGCGGTAAATGTATCCCTTTAGATTAGTGCATATCCAGTGTATATGAAATATCCAAGCATGTTTAAAAAATGCCGTTTTACTGTAACGCACTTGAACGTGATATATACAGTAGTTCACAAAAGTGAGTACACACCTCATATTTTTGTAAATATTTTATATCTTTTCATGTGACAACACTGAAGAAATTACACTTTGTTACAATGTGAAATAGTGAGTGTACAGCTTGTATAACAGTGTAAATGTTCTCAAAATAAACTGGTATGAAAATCGCTCGCCCTCCTACTATTCCACACCACCACTGCGCACAAAGAAAAATTAGTTAAACACCTATGTGTATAAAAATAAACTAAGCAGCTACTTAAATAGATAAATAATGTAAAGTGATTTTAAATGAATAGTGTCTGTGAATAAACTAAATATTTAACCTGTGTAAACAATACTGAAAAATAATCACCCTGTATAAACAGTGCTAAAAAAACAACACCACAATTAATCACCTATATACATAAAGTGAAAAATTAAAGTGAAGTGTGATTATATATTTTTTGCAGGTGTCCAAAAAAGGAAAACAAATCAAAACAAAGGTCCATAAACTGTTACTTATAGTGATAATGTTTCAAAAAGTGACAGAAAAGTGAATGAAAAATCCTGAAGCAAATAAAGTTTTGAAGTGTCTTTAAACAAAGTTCTTGAAGTGACTTGAAAAAATATATCTTCCACCACACCACCTGTGTTCAGTGCTACCGCACCCTAAGGAAACGCACTCACCAGCAGTATATGCCTTGCACTCTCATGCTCGGCCAACTCGCTTAATAGCTCCACATGGGTCACAGATGGATCCAGACAGAATGTTAGATAATTGCACTCCAACTCGGTTCCCCATTGAAGACGGCAATTGTGCCGAAACTAGTCTGGGAAGGCGCGCAGTGACGTCACCACGCTCAGGAGGACGGGCTACAGGATCCGACCGGCCGGCGGACTTGTTGTTTGTTACGATTTTAAATGTGAGTTTTTTGTGAGTTTTTAATAAAATAATTCGATACCGATTTACACTATGGGTACCCCCTCTCTTCTTTCATCAATGTCATACTGCTGAACCTATTATCTGAGGATCTGGAGGAGCTTGGGACGGGTGATCCATATTAACATTCCGATGATCGTGGGATTTACTGCCTGGACATCTAACACTATTACTGCAGAGCCTTGTTTGCTCTGCCTTCCGGTAAGGGCATATTAATAGCGGTGGAGGGATCTCTTATCACCTATTGCATTACTTCACTGGGGTGCTGGCTAGTGTATGACCTGGATGTGGACATTTGTTTGAAGCCTGTGTTTCATCTACCCCAGCTACAGCTAACTATATATTTAAGATTATACAGCTAGGCTTGGACTTTTCAATACAGACTTTTTAATTATAGACTGTTTACAGGGATTTTGTTGTTTTTTGGCGCTGCTTCCTTTTTCCTTATTGACGTTTTGGTGTGTGTATCCCACTTTGAGTGGCTGCCTGTTGCTTTTTTGTTTTTATTATTTTATATTTCTTGTGCACTTTTTAGCGCGGTTTTAACCTTTTTTCCAAATTGCACTCCACATATAAGGAAAAAAGAGATGCTTCCAATAGTGAAGTAGAGTAAACCATTTATTTCAACAACATACAAAATTCCTCAACCATTGTACTCACATCCTTCATATAAGAATAAGGCACTTCAGCATAATCTTTTCAACAGGAAACAAGGACCCAGCAGTGGTGACCCGATATATTATGGTCTCGGCGGACCCGGCGTTAATACCAATATGTCTCACCCTCCACGCTGTCTCCTTTCTCTTTCACTTCACACGGCACAGCACACCCAGTAACTGGAACGTTGAATGTTAAATGCTCCTCACAGTTGCCATGTAACTATACCCAGACATGTTTCACCGAAGTGGCTTAATCATTGGGCTTAACCAATGATTAAGCCACTTCGGTGAAACATGTCTGGGTAAAGTTATCAGAGATGGAAGAATTGGTTATGTCTTTAGAAAGGAAAGTAGCAAACGCACACTCCCAACTTCTTATTAAAGAACAGTGTATAATATCGCTCAATGAGCACAAAGCAACATGCCAATTGGCCGATATCTGCATAGTCAGTGAGGAAAAGAGCCGTGAGGAAACACAGTCTACTATTGCGCCTATAGCGTCGAAGCAGAATAACAGTTTGATTACAATCCAAGAAAGACTCACAAATTTAATGCCCTGGAGTCGCCAGTGACTCTGTCCAATAAGTTTAAAGCTCTAATCCTTAAATTCCATTTGAGTAATGACGATGCATGCTCTCTTCTAAAAGCATGGCTACCAGGACCTTTGATAGGCCAGTTATCGGCACAGGTTAAGGATAATTTAGCAGATGCAGAGGGGCGGAGGAAAGAATTGCAGCGTCTTGTGGACAGTCGTGATAATGGTATGAGTGATTTGCAACGAATGAAATTTAGGAGAGGAGATGACCCAATATTGTTCTGCAGTGAGTATCTTGCATTGTATACGAGAGTCTTCAACTGTCCTGACTTATTGGAGGATGATGCAAGTTTCATATACTCGATGGCCAATAAGTGTTATGTAAGCTATCCCACTAGAATGGCTCTGAGGAATGCTAGGTCCTACCAAAATTTTGTCAATATCCTGCGAGATTTTTGTCAAGAGTCCAGTGATAGCGAATATGGGTCAAGGGCAGGTGTATCCGTAATAAGCAGAAATACAGGAAGGCGGATGATGGGAATCGATGTTGGAGACGTAAATACAAGCGTGATAACTGCGCTTGAAATTGATTCAGGAATTGAAATAGAAACTTCTGATGACTCCTCAGACGATGAAAGTGTAAAGTCTGTTAATTCCAATCACAGTAATATTATCCAGCAATGTGAATTTCCAGCACAAGATGTTAAAAAAAGGGCCTATGCAGGGTAACCAGAGCTAAAATGTTGTTTGTGTAAAAGGGGAGGTCACATCGCAAAGTATTGTTGGGCGAATAACGATATCAAAAAAAGATCATACCTGAAAACGACCCCAAGGCAGTATGAATGTTATTCGGCCAGGTGGGGTAGCAATCCAAAGCATGGAGCCCATAGTAAGCAGACCCAATTCCCCGTTAAGACCCAATTACGGAGTCTACAAACTGAAAAGCAATATGTAGGACAGTTGCATAAAATCAAAATGGAAGTAGCCGCATGGTTATTCAAACATAGCACTGGGGGAAGCAATGCTAGCAGCACTTAGTCAGCTGCAAGTATGTTAAAAATACTCTGATCAAAGTTTCCTTCCTATGAATAAGGTTTTAAGTATTTTTGTAATTTTTTTTTTATAAGGTTTAATGTTTTATTAATTTTTATGAATTTTTTATTATTTTTTTTTAATTTTCTTTATTATTAATTTTTATTTTATTTTCATAAATTTTTTTTTAATTTTTCATTTTTAATGTTTTTTTTTTTTTTATTATGAATTATTTTTTTCATATTTTGTTTTTTTTTATTATAAATTTTTTTTCAATTTTTCACTTTTCAATTTTTTTTTTATTTTATTAATTTTTGTTTTAGTTTTAATGTTTGTAATTTTTATTTTTTTAGTTTAGTTGTTTATACAGAGGCTTGGGGCACTTAAAGTCAATTGTCATGATAATCGTGTTTAATCATTGTCTTTGTGTTCCTTTTCCAGGAAACAGGGAAGAGAACAGGTTTGGATACTAAACATTTGTGTTTTGTTTGCAGGTCTGTCAAAGTGAGACCAACACGGGGGTTAGGTTATTGTAAATGCATAATCGATTATCACATGGTACCATGAGCTCATTAATTAGTAATTGTTTGCAAACAATGAAAACATTTAAACAATAATCTGACATTAATGGACTAAAGAGTTACAGTTGAGGTAGCAAATGTTGTGATGAAGTTACAAATGTTTTGTTTGTGTTGTTTTTCCCATTAACTTATTGTCTTTCAGATAAAAAAAAGAAACATGTACTCTTCTCAGGAGAAAATCCATGAATGTCTTTAATTAAAAGTTGAGTGTTTGTCATTGTTGTATGGTGGTTGTCTTGTCATGTTGTTCTTGGGTGATAATGGCCAGACTTTTAATTATTTTTTTTTTTTTTTTAATTTTATTTTTTTTTTGAAAAAAAAAAAAAAACATATTTTTTTTTGTTTTTGGGTATTGGCTTAGTCAGCTATTTTATTGTTGTTTTGTTCAGGTGTAAAAAGCTCCAAAAGGTTTAGGCTTTGTCCACCTGAAAGGGGATTAGTGCGTACATCTTAAAGATAAAGATAAATGCATTGTTTTTTTTTTAGTGTTTTAATTTTAGAATTTTTGAGAAACAACATTGACGTCTGTTTTGAATGTTTTGACCATACCATGGGGATCCATTTTAGAGTGGGTTCTGCCTAAAGAGGTCATGGTTGTTTTGATAGTTTGGTCAAGTTGCAGAAGCCAGGAATGCTAAGTTCCTGGGTTCCAAGGAGGGAAATAGGAATAAATATAGTAAGCGAGCAGATATTATGGATAAGAATTTGATTCTGCTCTTGTTTTTCAATTCCAGAATCCTGGTGGAGCGAGATTGGAAAGGTTCTGGAAAAATGGATGACAGATGATCATCTGGTTGGCAGTTTGTCTGTGCCATACCACGCCCCAAATTTATTCCACTAAATATCAGGAGAGACGGGACAAACAAAAAGATTCACTTTAACACTTTTTCTTTTCCTATGGACGATCTGGTGCTATATCTGAAAGACTGTGCCTATCAATAAGACTTGAAACATTTTTTTTGCTGGAATCTCTCTCAATGGTTTGGAGGTTGGGGGAAGGAATATAACACATCCAATCCATCAGAACATGGAAATGTAAAATATATGTTTTTTTGTTGGAGGGAGGAGTTGAAAGAAGGAAAGTTGTGTAATGTATGACATGTATTGACGTAACGGAATTTATATGGTGCAGGTACCCAGGAGGCGGGCACTTAGGCATAATAAGGTGTCTGTTGGCCAGACTAGAGGGTGCCAGGTGACACATCAATGGGGTGAACATTTCCTTATATGGGGGAGATACGCCTGGTTGAGGTCTCACCTGAGAAGTTGAAACCCTGCACAGGGAATGCCAGTGTATACACACAGGAGCATGCTCCGATAGATAAAGGGAACAAACGCTGACTACCAGGGTACAGTATGCCTTCACCATATGGAACTGCAACATCTCACAGTGGTTGATAAAACCTATTACCCTATATGTGCTGAGTATACGCTGAATCAAGTGCTGTCATCGTACCAGTGACTTACTCCCAGAGATGTGCGGACACAGAATAAGGTGCATGCCTTGAGGCGATTCAGTTCGCAGTTGTAGCGTTATACAAATCATTCATTTATTCAGGATGCTTATCTCTGAGGAGTAACCACAAGAGGAGGCATGTATTCAGCACTATATTGGGGGAATAGGAGCTGGGATGGGTGTTGGTAATGGAGTAGACATCGGTATCCTAAGGAACAAACTCTCAGCAATAGCTTGAGCGGGACTTTGTTACTCAGAGAGATTGGTGGCATCCTTAATAACATTCACAAATACAGATTTGGTGAACCATGTTGAGAGGTTGGTGGAGGGTGTGAGGGTACAGGATAGAAATTGGTCATGGGCTCTGGCGTACACGCAGTGGCGGGCTGAAGTGTCAACCAGCATCAAGCTGATTGTGCAATCTCTGTAAAAAGGGCAGTGGCCTGATGAGTTAGCATCACCGCTCAGTAAGACTCTGCCACAACACGTCGCTTACACTAATCCAAAATGGTGGTTGAATGCCTGGATGGGCTGTACCAGTTTGGATGGTGAAAGGTGTTAGGCTGTATGATCCCATATACAGAAGTGCGGACTTGGTCTGTATATTTGGTGGCATCAATGGGCTTACTGATTGGGGATTCTATCTTGTCGCATTTGAGGCTAAATCACCCACATGTGATCAGAGGAGATGGAAGCAGGTTGATACTTCCTTCGGTCGGAAGCCTGACCATGATGTCCTTTGTATGCCAGGTCAATACATCATGGGGGTGAACGTAAAAATGTTGGGAAGTTATTTCAGGGATCATTGCTGGGGAGGAAGCACCTGGGTGTCATTTGGGACATAGACGAGTTTATTTCTTTGTCCTAAAGAATACAGATGTAACGCTAGTCATAAAACTGGAAGGTTCCTTGAACCTAACCATAGGTAGAGGTGCATGGTATACCCTGGGCATGGTCTCTGAAATCCAGGCACAGGGATGGAATTGTGTGGTTTTGTAATTTTTGAAAATTTATATGTGTGATTAGACTCAATATTTATATAGAAGGGTCTCCCATTTGGCTATGCAAGTTGAGGGACGAATTGACAGTAGAGTCTCTGTGTACAAATTAGAGACCTTGCTGCCAAGTCAGAGCCCTGCAATACCGTTGTGAGCAAGCCTGCCTAATCCCGACCCATATGTACAGTAAAGGGTTATAGGGTTGGGAGCGGGGTGCGTAAATGAACGGGGCACATATATATGTATATAGTATGGTAATAAGTTGATTTATATTATGGTATAGTGTGACCTATGCGTATTGTAGGTTAATAATATGGGTAGATAAGGTCCTCCTCGAAACTTATCTAAATAATAGATCAGCATTTGAGAGCTGCTTGATATGTTGCTCTGAATGTGTACTGGTGAATGGTGAGTGAATGAATACCCCTTGCCTGTACTGCATCCGTCCTGAAGATACCGGAAAGGAGAAGATACCAAAGATACATAATGGTGACATGGAAGCTGTCGCTGAAGAAGGATGTGTCACTCAGTGGCATAGCGGCACGTGTTGGGAAGCATAACACGGTAAGACCATTGTGGACTGTTCCAAAGTGTCATGAAGATCCTGCCAGAAATCTAAACCCGGGCCGTCCCGGCCCTCAGATTCCATTGCGCATGCGCATGCGCGCCCGGGCGCGGGCACGTGCACAACCGCGCACAGGGAGACGGGCGCGCGCCCTAGTTAGCACCAGCCGGCCTATTTAAGCCTGACCTGTGCAGACGGTCTTTGCTGTCTGCTCTACAGCGTTGTGGTGTAGTTAAAGCAACCTGATCCTGTTATACCTGTTCCTTTGACCCGGCTTGCCATAGACTATCCAGATTTCTGCCTGTACCCGACCCCGGCTTCCTGTGACCATCCTCCTGCCTGATCCATTGTACCTTGCTCCTAGTTCAGATCCATTACCTGGCTTCTTTGATGAACTCTGGTTCCTTGCTAAGTCTCTATCCAGTCTGCAGTCTGACCCCTGTACGAGCCTGATCACCTGTTGGCTTCCAGTCCATTCAGTGGTTCCGTTTCCTGTGTCCAGTTCCTGTCAGCTCTGCTATCCAAGCTTACCTGTGAACCTGTCTGCCAAGCCGCTGTCCAGTTCCTGTCAGCTCTGCTATCCAAGCTTACCTGTGAACCTGTCTGCCAAGCCGTTGTCCAGTTCCTGTCAGCTCTGCCATCCAAGCTTACCTGTGAACCTGTCTGCCAAGCCGTTGTCCAGTTCCTGTCAGCTCTGCTATCCAAGCTTACCTGTGAACCTGCTTGCCAAGCCGTTGTCCAGTTCCTGTCAGCTCTGCTATCCAGTTTACCTGTGAGCCTGCTTTCCAGAGATCCCGCCAGCTCTGCTATCCAGTTTACCTGTGAGCCGGCTTTCCAGAGATCCTGCCAGCTCTGCTATCCAGTTTACCTGTGAGCCTGCTTTCCAGAGATCCTGCCAGCTCTGCTATCCAGTTTACCTGTGAGCCTGCTTTCCAGAGATCCCGCCAGCTCTGCTATCCAGTTTACCTGTGAGCCTGCTTTCCAGAGATCCTGCCAGCTCTGCTATCCAGTTTACCTGTGAGCCTGCTTTCCAGAGATCCTGCCAGCTCTGCTATCCAGTTTACCTGTGAGCCTGCTTTCCAGAGATCCTGCCAGCTCTGCTATCCAGTTTACCTGTGAGCCTGCTTTCCAGAGATCCTGCCAGCTCTGCTATCCAGTTTACCTGTGAGCCTGCTTTCCAGAGATCCTGCCAGCTCTGCTATCCAGTTTACCTGTGAGCCTGCTTTCCAGAGATCCTGCCAGCTCTGCTATCCAGTTTACCTGTGAGCCTGCTTTCCAGAGATCCAGCCAGCTCTGCTATCCAGTTTACCTGTGAGCCTGCTTTCCAGAGATCCTGCCAGCTCTGCTATCCAGTTTACCTGTGAGCCTGCTTTCCAGAGATCCAGCCAGCTCTGCTATCCAGTTTACCTGTGAGCCTGCTTGCCAAGATCCTGCCAGCTCAGCTAACCTGCTTCCTTCCCACCGGTCTGTTGATCCTGCCAGGCACCCGTGCTCCTCCTCACTCCTGGCTCTCCTGTTCCCACACCAGGGGACCAGGAGTGGGAGACGCAAGGGAGGCATCTCCCTGCAATCTCGGGCTCGCACCACCAGGTACGTGACACAAAGGAGCTGTTTGAAAAAGGTTGAAAATCACAACGCGTTAAGAAAGTCAAGGTCTGTTCTATGGATACTGGTTTGGAAACGCCTGTCAGGGACAAAACAGTTATGGACTGTTCAATAGGAGCCGTGTCTGAAGAAGGGTTTTTTTTATGCGACTTTCAGTCGCAAAGCGGCATATGTTGGATTTAATATTAACTCATGTCATGCTTCTGCGATTCACTTCCTGGCTGCTGTAGGCCAGGTTGCCTAAGTCAAAGGAACAATAGCTTGGCTCAGGCCCACCTGCTGTGAAGACGGCTCAAGGACTAATAGATATGCTGCCTGTTAGTGGACAATACAGCATTCTTCCTATGTTATCTCTCGGCGATGCCTATTGGATGGAGGGCAAAATGGGGTTGGCTATGAGTAGGCGGGTATGTTTGGATTAAAAAGAGCACACACACACACTCAGGTAGCTCTCTCTCTGCCTTTTTTCTCCTATGAACACAGCTGATGGTGATTCTATTCAAGCCTCATGGCTTGGCAGCCATTTTGAGGTTTTCATGGAGGGCCTGGTGATAAGTATCTTTGATATTCTTGTAATATGTGATTTGATTGTAAGCTTTGTGATATTGTAATATCTTGTAATACTTTATGTTAGCGTTCCTGATTCTTGGGAAATAAATAAGATAGTGTTTTACTAGCAGCAGTGTGTATACTTTCATAACTAACTTTATATCAGTGTGCCTAGCAGGGTTTAATAGACCTGCTAACTAGTTGTATACTGCAGCGAGTTCTACAACCCCTAAGTGAAAATGTCCAAATTGGGCCCAATTAGCCATTTTTCCTCCCCAGTCTCATGTGACTCGTTCGTGTTAGAAGGTGTGAATGGGGCGCAGGTGTGTTAAATTTGGTGTTTTCGCTCTCATTCTCTCATATTAGTCACTGGAAGTTCAACATGGCACCACATGGTAGTAAAGAACTCTTTGAGGAACTGAAAAAAATAGTTGCTCTACATAAAGATGGCCTAGGCTATAAGAAGACCCTGAAACTGAGTTGCAGCACAGTGGCAAAGACCATACAGCAGTTTAACAGGACAGGTTCCACTCAGAACAGGCCTCGTCATGGTCAACCAAAGAAGTTGAGTGCATGTGCTCAGCATCATATCCAGAGGTTGTATTTGAGAAATAGACCTATGAGTGCTGCCAGCATTGCTGCAGAGGTTGAAGGGGTGGGGGGTCAGCCTGTTAGTGCTCAGACCATATGCCGCACACTTCATCAAATTGGTCTGCATGACTGTCATCCCAGAAGGAAGCCTCTTGTAAAGATGATGCACAAGAAATCATAAACATATATAAACATATTTGGTTCAGATGGTGTCAAGTGTGTGGCAGCAACCGGGTGAGGAGTACAAAGACAAATGTGTTTTGCCTACAGTCAAGCATGGTGGTGGGAGTGTCATGGTCTGGGGCTGCATGAGTGCTGCCGGCACTGGGGAGCTACAGTTCATTGAGGAAACCATAAATGCTGACATGTACTGTGACACACTGAAGCAGAGCATGATCCCCTCCCTTCAGAGACTGGGCTGCAGGGCAGTATTCCAACATGATAACGACCCCAAACACACCTCCAAAACAACTACTGCCTTGCTAAAGAAGCTGAGGGTAAAGGTGATGGACTGGCTTTAGGGACTGTACGTTTGTTCTTAAGTTGAATCTGTTTGTAAGTCGGAACAGGTAAATTTTTTAAGTGTAGCTCCAGCCTAAAAATCGATTTTTAAGTTTTTTAGATAACATAGAGAAGGGTTATCACCCCTGTAACATTTGTTTTGCTGTCTGTGCCCCTGTTCAGAAGATTTCACCTCACGTTCTGTCCCAATAACAATTGGATTTTGAAAATTTTGGGTTGTTAGGGAAACATGGACTGGTGATAAAGCATCAGTGGAGACACCTTTTTCCCATATTAACCCTTATAGGAATGAATTTCACTTCCATGGGGTGGTGGATTTCCTCTCACTTCCTGTTGTCTCCCTCCGTTTGTAAGTAGGAGTCATTTGTAAGTCGGATGTTTGTAAGTAGGGGACCCCCTGTACCGGGTTGGACCCCCTTTTGCCTTCAGAACTGCCAGATTTCTTTGTGGCACAGATTCAACAAGGTGTTAGAAACATTCCTCAGAGATTTTGGTCCATATTGACAGGATAGCATCACGCAGTTGCTGTAGATTTGTTGGCTGCACATACATGATGCAAATCTCCCATTCCACCACATCCTAAATGTGCTCTATTGGATTGAGATCTGGTGACTGTGGAGGCCATTGAAGTACAATGAATTCATTGTCATGTTCAAGAAACCAGTGATGAGATGATTTGAGCTTTGTGACATTGTGCATTTCCCTGCTGGAAGTAGCCATCAGAAGATGGGTACACTGTAGTCATAAAGGGATGGACATAGTCAGCAACAATACTCGGGTAGGCCGTGGCATTTAAACGATACTCAATTGGTACTAAGGGGCCCAAAGTGTGCCAAGAAAATATCCCCTGCACCATTATACCACCACCACCAGCCTGAACCTTTGATACAAGGCAGGATGGATCCATGCTTTCATGTTGTTTACACCAAATTCCAACCCTACCATCTGAATGTCGCAGCTGAAACTGAGACTCATCATACCAGTCAACGTTTTTCCAATCTTCTATTTTACGATTTTGGTGAGCCTGTGCGAATTGTAGCCTCACTTTCCTGTTCTTAGCTGACAGGAGTAGAACCCAGTGTGGTCTTCTGCTGCTGTAGCCTATTTGCTTCAAGGTTCGATGTGTTGTGCGTTCAGAGATGGTATTCTGCATACCTTGGTGTAACGAGTGGTTATTTGAATTACTGTTGACTTTCTATCATCTCAAACCAGTCCGCTCATTCTCCTCTGACATCAACAAGGCATTTTCATACACTGCAGCTCACTGGATATTTTCTGTTTTTCAGGCCATTCTCTGTAAACTTTAGAGATGGTTGTGTGTGAAAATCCAAGTAGAGCAGCAGTTTTTTAAATGCTCAGATCAACCCGTCTGGCACCAACAACCATGCCATGTTCAAAGTCACTTAAATCCCCTTTCTTCCCCATTCTAATTCTTGATTTGAACTTCAGCAAGTTATGTTCACCACATCTAGATATCTAAATGCATTGAGTTGCCACCATGTGATTGGCTGATTAGCAATTTGTGTTACAAAGTAATTGAACAGGTGTACCTGATAAAGTGGCTGGTGAGCGTATATTGATATGAGGTGATTAGACTCCAATGTCGTGAGAATTTTTAAGTGAGTCCACGTAAGATAGGAACCATACTGAAGGGCTCAGCGGGCCGCTTTTATTGAAACACAAAGTCCAACACAAAGTTCAGTTCAGACTGGTTTCCCACACAGGTGTTCAGCAACCATACATAATGAAAAAATGCTATCCCACTGCTGATATTAACACTGGTCTCCCAGATCACGAGTTCTTCAGGCTCACTTAGCCTCTTTGTCACAGCACCTCACTATACAGGCTCACTCCTGGCCTCCAGATAGGGTTCCTCCAGCACCTCAGGTTCTCACAAACTTCTCGGGAACTAAGACTCCTTTCAGGCCCCTTGGATTCGCAAGTCACCTCAGTTTTCCCAGTCTCTCCAGACCTGCATACTGTTCTGTCTTTCCCAGTCATGTGGGCAAATATGGGTTAGTGTAGTTTTCTGATACAGAGAAACATTAACATTTTCAAAAGACACCAGGGTTCCCCCTGTTTGGTGATTTTAGTGACTGGAGCTTTCTGAATTCAACAATGGAGTCAGGCAATTTGGCAGTTAATAGACAGCAGGAAGCAGGGATAGCGTGCTGTAGCCTGTGAGACCTGCTTGAGATTAACTATATAGTAGACCATGATCAGAAGGCTGGCCCCGAGGGAAGTGACTGAATGGAAATTGGCAAGATCGGGAAGAATGAAAGCTAACTCCATGGCTCGCATGTGAGAGAGGCCAGTTCTTTTTCATTAAACTCATATACCAGTGAAGTAGAGTATAATGCATCTCCTTGTTGCTTGGCCTACATTCCTCATCCCATTATGAAGAGAACACAGGGCTCTGAAGAGGCCACTGATTGCCTAAGGATACCTTTCTAGGAGAATGGGGGTAAGGTTCGGCTGCTGCCAATAAAATAAGCATGGCCTGATGGCTGTGTCATGTCTCCAGAGGACCAGATACTTTATAACTGGTCCCCCTTAAGAGGGATGAGGGTCAAAAAGATCAACTAAGGGGCTGATACCTGAGAGGATTAACCTAAATGCTGTAGGGAGAGACTGGGAAAAAAGGGGAACAGCCAGGTAGCCATTAAAGATTTTGCCCTTAGACTGTAAGCTGCTCTCTGGATGCAGGTTACACATTCCCTCTCTAGTCACCCTGAGTGAAGAATGGAATCAGAGTGCATGTAGAAGGCTGATCCCTGAGATGACCTGTAGGTTTTCTGCTGTATCCTTGTTTGATCCCTGTGACATAGTTATTACTAGATGCTCACTACTAAAGGCTAATTACAATGTCAGTGCATGCCAGGGTCACCTCCAACAGACCAATGTCAACTTGCATGATAGTTAGTGCATTGCATGTGCTCACTGCTTTTTACAGTATGACGTAGAGGAGGGGTAGACAAACTTTTGCCCTCCAGTTTTTGTGGAACTACAAGTCCATGAGCACTGCAAGATTCTGACAGCCAAAAGCCTGACTCCCAAAGGAAGAGGTATGATGGGACTAGTGCAGGGATATGCAATTAGTGAACCTCTACCTGTTGCAGAACTACAAGTCCCATGAGGCATTGCAAGACTCTGACAGCCACAAGCATGACACCCAGAGGCAGAGGCATGATGGGACTTGTAGTTTTGCAACAGCTGGAGGTTTGCTAATTGCATATCCCTGGACTAGTGGTTCCTCAACAGCTGGAGGCCAGAGTTTGCCTACCCCTGGTATAGGGTCTTAAAGAACTTACGGAAAGGTCTATTCATTAAGTAACCTATTGAAAAGGTACCTCACTGTTGAGGGGCATGCCCTAATTTCTGGGCAATTTGAAGACACATTTTAACAAGCAAGTTGTGCTGATGGGCACCTTATAGTGTCTATATTGTCCTTATCGAAGATGCAAGTATAGGTTTTGTCTAAATTATCCAGAGATTGTAAGATGATTATTGCCAAGGAAGGTCATTTTAGGTCTCCTCTGCCAAAAATGTTCCTATGTATGGCCATCCAAAGACATAAGTGACTTCATTTAGCCATACCCAGGCAGACCCCTCAGCAACACACAAACAGAATGTACCTCTTTATATATCCCAAGTTCAACCAATATTTTGAAATGGAGCTCATGCAGTCAGTGCATTTTATAAGTAAAAATAGGGAGTGATTGCTAATCGTTCACAACATGAAAATGTAGTGTTACATTGTAGCGTTTACTGGTTGTAAAATAAAACCATGAATTAATGGGACAGATATAGGTTAGAGAAGTGGCCCTTTACAAAGCAGTCTGGAGGATGAACCTCAGAAAATGTGGCAATCAAAACTTCACTTCTGGTGTTACCCATGCACCACGTTCAGTTACATGGTCAGCAGCATCATGTCTTACCTACAAACAAGATAAAACCAAGTCAGGGTAGGTGCAGCATTACCGCCATTCTCTGCTTAGCATGCTGCCTGTAGTTGAGTGGCTATAAGTATTGTTGTGGTTTATGCAGTACTTATACCACCAATTCATAATGCATTTACACTGGCCAGCTCTATTGCAGGACTGTGCCTCTAATTGCAGTGAGCCTAGAGTTCCACTTAAACAAATAGTTTGATCTAATAATTATAAGTTTGTGAACACAAAATGTTAAAGGCTTCTTGAGTTGAAGTCTAGCATTCATTCACAGTTTACATGGGGTAACAAAATGCTTTTAGCAAACCAACGAATGGCCTGTGTTCTTAAACAATTTATTTATAACCTCTCTGATTTGTCTTCCCTGTTAAGTTTCAAAAGCACAGTAGTACACAGCCACCTAGTGGCAGCTTGTCATACTGCAGAAGACAAACATCAATACTTTTTTCTTTTCTTTTTTTTTAATCAGAATGGGTGATATTAATATTACATCACCCCTGTCACAAATCCAGGGCTTTACTGATCAATTAAAGTGACCCTGTGATCATTTTAAAAGGGTTAAGCAGGTAGGATAAGAACCCTGTTAGCTCTGCAATCTATGGCGCTCTTTCAAATCTCAAGCAACTACTATGGTCAAGATTTCAGGTACTTCCTCCTGCACCTTAATATGGGTCTTTAACTATGATTTGTGCCCTTCCAAGCAAATTGAGAGATAGAGGTAGAGGAGGAGGAGGAGGAAAGTGTTGGGTCTGAGTGTTTGACTACAGGAGCTGCTTTAAATCAGCATAGATTTCAGGTTTCAGGGCTCTTGGAGGTGCTAGCGTTTATCTGAGAATGTATGGTGTTATCTCTAATTGCCTGCTTTCAATATCCCCTATTTAGTATGTGTAAGTAATTCAGGATATTGAGTTGTTCATGCTTTTTCTATAACGTAAGCTTTACTCTGAATAAGGTTTTATGTGATCTGTACCCCCTTAATGTACAGAACCATGTTATATTTTTCAAATATTATTAACAGTACATGCAGAACCATTGGCTTACAGGACTCATTAAATCCAAAAAGTTACAGCCATTTAGGTCAATTGGCATATAACTGTTTTAGTCCTTATCAGATTTTGAAACTGGGTACTTAGAATCACACATAAAGCAGAACTAAAGGCAAACTTTTTTTTATTCTGGATAGAGTAAAGAAGGGTTTAGTTTTTTTGCCATCTGTGTTCTATTGGGGAAATTTCAAAGACTAATAGAAGGTACAAACTTGATAAACAAACAAAGGGGTTATACGTTTTATAAATCCCAAGCATAGTAATTTGAAAACTGCACAGAAATCAGTTTGGAAAAAAAAACTCAATTATTTATTGATTTTTTGCATACTAAACAAGAAAGAAAAACTTTTAAAATTACAATTATTATAGTAGCATACAATATATGTTGAAAATATAGACTGTAACCTGTTCAAAAAAATGCAAACGGTAATACTGCCCTCTTGTGTCTGTCTACGGAACTTCAATCAATCAATCACCCTATCCTATACATGGTAACATTTTACAAAAAAATATAATTTGAACATTTAAAGAAAAATTATGCTAAGTATTGTCTTGCAAGCTTTAAGAGGCTTGGCAATTGTGTAAAGAAGAAGAAAATGAGAATTGATTTGAACAATTTAGGCAATATTGGAAACATGGACATATTTACGCTTGGCTTACTCTCTAACAAAGTAGATATGGCATTTAAGATGTGTGGAGGGAATTAACAATCAGAATGCCATTTATTGAGTCAGATCAGTGGAAGATAGACTTTCTTTGGATACCACGGGTTGCTCTACATATCATCCTTGCCATTTGTACTAAGTTACAGTATAAAGAATGTATAATTAAGGTGAGTATAGTTGTGGAAAATAGTAATCTGGACTTTGTGTATTTGTGTATTTGAATATTGAAAGTCCCTAGTGTCTCCACTTGACATTCTCTAACAAGGGCCTGGCTGAGACAGAAAGGCACCTGTCTTGGGCACTGTGCTGCAGAGGGAGCTTCTCTTGGCTCTGCATTGCTTGGCTGCCTCCTGCACTAAAACTGGGCTATTAAACTCATAGTTTAGTCTTGCAGATTACACAGATCCTGCAGACCTCCCAGTTTAGTTAACCCCTTTTAACCCCTTTTAGTTTTATTAATAACTTTTTAATTTCCTTCCATTTTTATATTGTTTGCATATGTACAGTATGTTTATAATTCGTGGTCCTTTTTGTAGTGCTGAATTAACAAAGGCGTTATACTGGCACTGTCCCTAACTACTGCATTGATGCATGTGTAGTGGTGTAGTTGCCACTAGTGACAGACAATCCACCAATTCACCCTGCTGCCAGACTTCATACATTACTTGCAGAGACAATGAACAGTCTTTTGCTTGTTTTGTTGTTTTTTTATTGGGGGGGGGGTACAACTTGGTTGGGTTAAAGGGTATATGGGATGCCCATAGGATCGATTAATTGCCATCATATTTTTCTCACACTAGCACGTAGTTAGAGCCAGAAGATTTGATATGCATTTTTACTAAGTATGAATTTCCTCCTGCATCTCCATGCAGAATGTTGCTCCTCCTTTGCTTAACTCCAGCAGACTATTCCTTCCAAGAGCTCCCCATCCCTCACTGTGTAAAGGATGGAGACATCACTTTTGACCATGTAAAAGTGATATTCCCAGAACTTCTCCTCCTCCTGCAAAACTTCTTTCCTCCTGCATAAACTTCTTAGTTATGAGGTAAAATAATGTCACATCTTCTTCTAAGGGCAAGAAGGACCCACTCTGAATGAGTCCTTCAGCAGGCTCTGGTTGCTCGCTGCTACTGGGCCTGAGGCCTGCAGTACCTCTCCCCGAAGGCCTAGTAGTTTAACCACCTGATTACTTTGCACTTAAACCCCCCTCGTGACCAGACCAATTTTCAGCTTTTGGCGCTGACGCACTTGGAATGACAATTGCGCGGTCATACGACACTGTACCCAAATGAAATTGTTATCATTTTTTTCCCCACAAATAGAGCTTTCTTTTGGTGGTATTTGATCACCTCTGCGTTTTTTATTTTTTGCGCAATAAACAAAAGAAGAGCGACAAATTTAAAAAAAAAAAAACAATATTTTTTACTTTTTGCTATAATAAATATCCCCAAAAAATATATAAAAAAACTTTTTTTTCCTCAGTTTAGGCCGAAACGTATTCTACATATTTTTAGCGATTATTGATTAGTTTGCGCAAAGTTATAGCATTTACAAAATAGGGGATAGTTTTATAGCATTTTTATTAATATATTTTTTTTTTTACTAGTAATGGCGGCGATCAGCGATTTTTTATTGTGACTGCGACATTATGGCGGACATGGCGGACACATCGGACATTTTTGACAAATTTTTGGCACCGTTGTCATTTATACAGCAATCAATGCTATTTAAATGCATTGATTGCTGTATAAATGACACTGGCAGTGAAGGGGTTAACCTCTAGGGGGCGGGGAGGGGTTAATTATGTTCCCTGTTAGTGTTTCTTACTGTGGGGGGAGGGGACTCACAAGGGGAGGAGACCGATCGGTGTGTCTCTGTACAGAGAACACACCATCGGCTCCTCTCCTCTGACAGGACCGTTGATCTGTGTGTTTACACACACAGATCCACGGTCCCGCTGTGTTACCGGGCAATCGCGGGTGCCCAGCGGACATCGCGGCCGCTGGGCACGCGCATCGGGTGCCCAGTGACACGGCGAGAGCGCGCGCGCGCCCCCAGCGGCGCGCGCGCGCTCCCTGGAGTGCACAGAAGGGGAGGACGTCATATGACGTGCTCCCGGCACAACAGATCCGCGCTGTAGCCGTCATTTGGCTATAGCGCGGATCTCAGCTAGTTAAAAGCATTCTTATGGATGGTGGACTACTGCTCCCAGCCAGCCCAACTTACAAATCCTGTGCCCTCAAGCCACATCGATTTGACACGGATCCCCACAGTCTCTCCTCTGGTAACACTCATCGACCTTTCACTGCCCTGAGTCCTTGATGGAGAACTTGACCGGACCATACGTTCCGACAGCTTCACCTGCCCTTCTGCTCCAGGAGTTCTTTATCAATCACCGTTTGATGAAAAAGACATTGACAATGACTGTGTAGAGGCAAAGTTCCCTCACAGCTCTCTCCGGGCCTCCTCCTGCGATCGGTGCACCCCCCCCCCCCAGATGGGGGTGCCCTTCTGCTGCTGCCTAGTATTCCATTCTCCACTTCACTCAGTCGACATCTCCCCCCAGTGGCATGTTACCTCAGCTTATATAGGAGGCCCACCCCCTGTCAATACCAGATGGGGATTGGTCAGGGCTCCTACATAAGCTGCCTGCCACTCCAGTTCTAGGTCCAGCCCCTCCTCCAGAATATTCTCCCTGGAAGCAGGGGAGGTGCCTCAGAACTGAAGCACAGGTGGTCACACCCACTGCTACTCTGACCACTCCCAGCCCCTAGATCAAAACAGACAGGCCTAGCTTGCAGCATAGGCCTGCCTAAATTTGCCTGTGCTCACAGTTCCTAGTAAAAAAAACATTACTAGCACTTACCTATTGGTAGAGGTGCTACACATGTGTAGGCCAGGACAATTAGATGTAAAAAAAAAAAAAAAAAAAAATAGAAGCACATGCTGGACAGCCATCCCAGTTTCTAGATGTATCAGAAAGGTTTTAGCGTCACCTCCTCCCAAGCCACGGCCCTCAAAGGCATATCACCCGCTCATGTAGGGTTGCCACCTGATCCCTTAAGGCTTGGTTCACATATGAGCCGCATCTGTCTCACAGCAAGCGTCTGGTGCATGCTGGTTCACTGTTTCAGGTCCGATTTCAGCCCGAATTTTAGGCTGAATTCAGACCTAAAAGGCACACGATTTTCCTGCAAAACGCACTGGACCTGCTGCAGAGATATGTAAACCGGCTCCATAGAGAGCCAGTCACATTCTCCTGCTATGCGAATTGAATGCAGAGAAACCCGCATCCAATTCGCATAGGTGTGAACCCAGTCTAAAACCCGAACACATGATTTACACAGGTTCTGAGGCTAATTTAATGCATACTTTGACCATATATATTTATAAAACAGAATAGGAGACTTTTAAACCATAAAAATAGAACAATACACTTTTAAACTCAGTAATACACTTATTTATGTTAAATCAAACACAATAAAACCTGCAGACGTCCATGTAAATGAGCAGTCTGACCTATTTGTCCATAATTATTTTACTGTTAGACTAATTGTACAGACAGACCAGTAGGGTTGCAAAGCTGATTATTTCAAGCCAAAAGGCAAAAAAAATTCTTTCTCCCAGCATCACATATAGAATTTAAT
This sequence comes from Lithobates sylvaticus, assembly GCA_028564925.1. Classification (NCBI taxonomy): domain Eukaryota; kingdom Metazoa; phylum Chordata; class Amphibia; order Anura; family Ranidae; genus Lithobates; species Lithobates sylvaticus. The sequence goes on along the minus strand of CM053028.1, from coordinate 232,035,775 downwards.
GATCCCCTTACCTTAAAGGGCTATAAGCATAGGTGGGGACTAAACTGCATAACTTAAGTTGGGAGTAAGCAGCCACATATTTTACATAAGCCCAGTTCCTTTACAGTACATTGTACAGCATGAACAAGTATACAGTCTTTGGCACAGATTATGGATATATTCAATATTTACAGAGTGGAGCTGAATTGTACAGTATAGAATTTACCAATGATGTTATCAGAGAATAGCTTCAGCTAGCATACTATCTAGGCCACTTACAAGCTGGCCAAAGTAGGGTTTCGACTTGTCCGGGATTCACCCGGACAGTTCAGGTTTTAAATCATGTTTCTGCGTTTCAGCCCGCCTGAAACCCAGACACAATATTCATTCACAATGTTCACAATATTCACAATATACAGGAATGTGGCTCAGAACAGGGCCTGATAGGAGGGTGAGGGGGCAATATGCATGACACATTATCATTCTCTTTGGAGCACCCAAAGGTGTCCCAGGTCTGCTGCAATCCTATAGTGTAGGGATATGCAATTAGCGGACCTACAGCTGTTGCAAAACTACAAGCCCCATCATGCCTCTGCCTCTGGGTGTCATGCTTATGGCTGTCAGAGTCTTGCTATGCCTCAAGGGAATTGTAGTTCTGCAACAGCTGGAGGTCCGCTAATTGCATATCCCTGCTATAGTGTATGTTTAAAAAAAAAAAAAACATTTTGCTGTGCACCGCTAAAGTGTTCGGGTTTGGCTTGAAGAAAAAGTGGCAACCCTAGCCAAAGTAACATGGGCCCCATATGAGATTTCCCCTGTATTAATGGTACAGAGCCACCTACAGGCAGGAATGTTAATTGCACCTGCCTGCAAGCTCTTCTACCTTCTACAGCCTTTGGTGATTGCTAAAGATGGGTACACACTGATAGTTTGTTTTTAAAAACCGACAGATCACCATACCAACCCAAGTGTTGTTGGTTTTGCAATCTCCCCTACTGTTCTAATGAATTCTAACACTGGAGAGGCCCTCCCGCCCGGCCCTGCCAGAATTCACAGATCAGCGCTTACAATCATTGGCTGATTTTCCCGTCCCCATGTCAGAACACAACAGCTCAAGGGGGGAGATCGCTGGAGCTGACAATTTTTTTTTTCTCGAAATGAACTAATAGTGTGTACCAGGCTTAACTCTTCTGAGATACAAACTCAGCTGCCTCCCCACCCCCTAACTTTTAACTACTCATAAGAGGCTCCATTCTATCAAAAATATCTTTGGGCCTAAAATTTTATCAGGACCAATGGTTAATACATATTTCTGTCAAGTAACGTATGATAAAAATCTGTTTAACTGTACGCTTATAATAGTTTTATAGCACTGACAGATATGTCAAAGGTCTCGGCGCTATATAATTCTATTACAAGCCCAAAGTCACAAACATTTTAACATGCCCTGTGGAAGATATCAGGATACGTTACCAAAAACTGTAGCAGCCAAGAATTGTTTGGCACAACATACATCATTAGGGTTCTTTGGCACTGTACACTGAATTTTCAGTTCTAATTGCCATACCAACTCAAATCAGTCTGATAGAGCTGCTTATCTGCTCCACTGCCTCTGATCTTCCTGCGGGCAGTGATGTGGCTGGTGCATTTGCAAAATGGGGGGGTTAAGTATATTAATCTTGCAAACCATACTGGAATCGATCCTATGATGAGCATGGCACTGTAACAACAAACTGATCATAGTGTGTATAACATGGATACGATTTGTCATCAGCACACTCACAAACTTGTCGTCTTCATTTGCTTTTATTTTATGATCACAAAGCAACATTTTGGGACCATGCAGGGACCCTACATCAGGCATGTGGGGGTGACTGGCAGGTAGAGTTGCAACCTCATCCCTTTGAACCCGAACACCTTTGAATTACACAGGTTCTGAGGCTAATTAAATGCAGATAAGGCACCAAGTGAGTTTAAATACCACCTTAATCAGCCACAGAACCTGTGTAATTAATATGTGTTCGGGTTTAAAGGGATGAGGTGGCAACCATACTGGCAGGGTTAGGCCCTCGGAAGAACCTGTACAGCTGGTATGATATTAATACACACCAGTGCTGCAACATCACGCTAGATGCTTTACGGAAACTGCGTGGTACAAAAGCACACAGGCTTGGGTCTATTTACATCCTGTTGTCTCTTGTCAACAGACACTGTGGGCACGACAGTCCATAAAAATCGAATAGTTGGCAGCACTGTAGGCCAGTAAAGCAGGAACTCTTATCTTACAGTCACCTTTATACAAATTCTAAAATAAGAGAGTCAGACATTTTATATGTGTTTTGTCTTCTGGTTGGCCAGCCATTTAAAAGATAATCACATTGTTTCCTCGTATAAAATGTGTTTAAAATACAAATAAAACATAAGGGCCATTTTATTGGTAAGAAAGTACAAATTTATAGCAGCGCAGAGTACAGTACAACATGTCTCCAAAGGTTTCTGTACTAATCATGGTCATAAGAATGCTACATGCATGCGTCCAGTGGTTTTAGGTCAAATCACTGACTTCCGGAAAACTGTTCTAGTTCTTATACGCTGAATTTATGTGGGTTAAATAGGAACATGCTCATGACATAGTACAAATGCTACATATGCAATGCAAACATAATACAAACAATGTATAACATTTTATATTTCATAAATAGGAATCAACTGAAGACAATCAAAAATCCTGGTAGCAGTCAGATGTGTGTGTGAGACATTACAGCCTAATGCCCCGTACACACGATCCGAATATCGTGCGACCAATTTCGCTTAATAGTTGCAAGTAGAGATCGAAAAGCTAAATAAAGTCACGAAAATTCTCGTACGACAGAAATAAAAATCAGAAGTGATGTCATGTGTTGTAATGTATTTGTATTGAATTTTCGGACGACAACTATACTGACTAACCGAAATATCGTACGATCGGGAATCGTACGAGGAAAATTATCCTGCATGCCTGATCGAATAAGATCTGATGAACGGTCGTGATCGGCTGTCGAAAGTAGTGTACACACGATCCGAAAATCGTACGATCCTTCCTGTGCCACACAGAGAAAAACTTTTTTGAAATGTTGGCATCGATGCAAAAATCAGATTGGAGTAGGTATGGTCAACAATTCCTGCAAATCAAACTGTATTGCTTTGCACTATATTGTCAACAAAACCTTGAAACATGCCAACAGAAGGGCATAATAGAGGAAGATATAGGATGCCATGATCACAGGGCTAAGCAAAATTATAAATATTTTGGCAGGTAAATAGTTTTTTTTAAAATGCATTTCAGATGTCTCCCTGGAGTTCAGCTTTAACATATTTGTTATCAATAGACATATGAAAGCTGATATGTAATATGTTATGTAATATGTTACCATGACTTTCTTATGGACTCTTTTGGTAAAAACTAGCTGTTACAATTACCGAGTCTGTTTATTCCTACATTGGTGTCTGACTCCCATTGTTAAAACAGCAATATTTCAACAATGGCATTTTTTCCGATAATATGAAAAAAAAATTCTAATGCCCCGTACACACGATCGGAAATTCCGCCAGCAAAAGTCTGATGTGAGCTTTTGGTCGGAATTTCCGACCGTGTGTATGCTCCATCAGACTTTTGCTGGCTGAACTCGCGCCAGCAAAAGATCAAGAGCATATGTGAGCTTTCGGTCAGAAAAAGTTCAGTTTGGAAATTCCGATCGTCTGTACCAATGCCGACGCGCAAAATTCCTACGCATGCTTGGAAACAATTTGACGCATGCTCTGAATCATTGAACTTCATTTTCTTGGCTCGTCGTAGTGTTGTACGTCACCGCGTTCTTGACGGTCGAAAGTTCAGAGAACTTTTGTGTGACCGTGTGTACGCAAGCCAAGCTTGAGCAGAATTCTGTTGGAAAAAACATCCAAGTTTTTTCCAACGGAAAATCCGCTCGTGTGTACAGGGCAATAGAGAGTGGAATCCCCTTTTCAATTGCGTTTAGGGGTATAGGGATTTATGGGCTGGGGATAATTCCAAGTAATTGGTGACCCTACTTTATAATATGTGGGCACCAGTGGCGGCCCGTCCATAGGGGGCGCTCGGGCACCGCCCCCCCCCCCCCCCCCTCCTGTACTCACAAAAAAAAATTTTTAACAGCCCATTTAAGACATTTAAAAAAAAAAAGTAATTTAACAGACACAGTGCACTATGGGAAGCGCCACGTCTATGCAATCACAAGATTGCAGACATGTCGCTTCATTTGCAGGCTTTTAACCCGCCTTGTGGCGCAATACAGAATGCCGAGTAGCTTCCGCCTGTAAAATCACTGTGATTCTACAGGTGGGAGCATTGTTGTTCAAATCCCGAGGTCACTTCCGGGTTTCATGAAGCAGACGAAAGCCGGAAGTGACGTCGGCAGCTCCGTTCTTCAGCCCGAGCGGGGGTGCAGGAGAAAGGTAAGACTCGAGCGCGCCGCTACACAGCATGAGGAGAAGGGGAGATAATTCATAATGTCATAAAAAATAAAAACTGGAGAATCAAGCTACTGCACTGGATTATCTGATCAGTAACTGGAACAAATGGGGCAAAAATGTATTACAGGCATACATCTGCAGGGCAGGTAAAATCATGTGAGTGAAAACACACACTGATGGCCTGATGCACTTTTTATTATTCTCCTGCGCCATGGACGGAAATAAACCCAGAGCTAAGGGTATGTGGTCAGAGAACCCTCCCTACCAGTTACTGATAACCACTTACCTGGAGCTCTATTACTAGAGGGTACAGATTTTTTTTTATTTACTATAATTTTGCTGAACCATGTGACATGTATGGAATTTATTCTTAATTTTTTTTGACAAAAATGCTTTTAAGGGCCGGTTCACACAGCTGTGTGGTGCAAAATCGCATGTGATGTCCATGCGATGCGATTTCAGCCATACAGATAGTATGGCTGAAATCGCATCGCATTCGCACTAAACTCGCACAGGACCCTTTTTTTTGGTCCGCACCAGAATCGGATCACGTGGGTGTTCACACCCATGCAATCCGATTCATGTCCAAACTGACAGTTTGCAGTGCAATATGCAAGCTGAAATGGGGGTGTCATTAACAATGTATTGACACTCCCCAGCAGTTTGCATATGGCAGTGTAAACTGCCGTGTGAGTCAGGTGCGATGCGTTTATAGTTTATGAGAAGTGGGAGGGGTGAAAAATGATGGGCAGGTCTAGCCCCCCCCATCCAAAAACGTCACCAGCCGCCACTGGTGGGCACTGCAGTAGTGATTTTAATTATTTTTGATTTACTGTAACCCTTTTAATTCTGGTCTGCTGACCTCGGAACTTGTGCAACTTTAAAGATTATTCATGCAAAGTGCAGTAAATTACTGGGACATGAGAACAGACCATTCTACACAGAACACTGAATGTTTATGAACAGAATAGGATAGTCAATGAAAATGTATATCATACAGGAAAAAGTCAATTCAGCAGCCATTCTAATCTTGGTGTCTTTTTCCATGTTTCCTTCACATAAACCACATGCACGCTTCTTCTATTATTAACCCTTAACTAATACATGGAGTAAATCAGCAATGTATACTGGCATTCCTGCTTTACCCACTAAATGGGCAGTTATAACTTTAAATAACATCTTTTATTTCTTGCGGAAGTGCTGTGCTTTTTGTTAGTTAGAGCACTGGAGCTCTTTTTAACGTCTTAATTTATATGCTATTTTTATTAAATAAAAACTTTGTTTCTATGGATTCGCACTATGAGGCTCATCCTTTCCATACACATGTGGATGCCCGTTGCTGAGGTTTTTTAAAACCCTTACTTGAGAGGAGGATATTGTTTAAAGATTACACCTGCCTACACCAGAGGGATATCCTGGCAAGGGGGACATCACCGTTGGGATACAGCTATTTACGCCTGTTACCCCTGCAGGGGTGAGGCGCTCTGGTGAGTGCAGCCATAAGAGGGGGAAGTGCATGAAGGAGGGGAGCACTGAAGAGTCACCTTGATTATTATTTATTAATTTCATCTTTTGCACGGATCACCGTTTACAGACTGTTTTTTCATTTTTACAGACTGTTTTTTCATTTTTTGATGATTGTTTTTTTTGGACACTTATTCATATATATATTCCTTGGGAGTGATATATACATTATTATATATATTTTCCTGAGACCGATTCTAGTAGGAATTAGCACTTGTCACTTTATATTTGTGGTAGTACACGATTTAATGCCAAATATTTTTCACATTATTGCTCATTTTCTTCTTTGGTATTTTTTCACTTATACCTTTATTTTATTATTCCAACAGAATTGTTTATTTAACACATATGCACATTTCACTTTACTGCTGATTTCACCTTATTAGTATATGCACTTTTCACTTTGTAGCAAGCGTTGTCATTACTTGCAATAGTAGATCATATTTCCCCCTATATGCAATTTACATATAGGATTTATTTCCAATAGAACAGCGCCATTTTCCCTTTCTAGAGTTCACATCCACAGGGATAGAACGTGAGGAAAAATCTCCTCAATAGGGTCAGCGACAGAAATAAAAATGGACAGAGATGTTAACTCCCCCCTATTGTTTGCAAAAAAAAAGTTTGGCTGGACTGATTTATAAAAGAAGCAGAACAAACATGGGCCACCATAGACATCTACCTTTACTGTAAATCACACCTAAAGTTCGTTATAGTCTGGTAAATCCACCATAGCAGAGGATCACCGTAAAATACAGTATAAGAACTGTTTTGTAGCTCCACCCCCCGACTTCCGTCAGTGTTCAAAACGGCAGGTTGCAGTCTGAGCTTCATTCAGCTTTTTGCTTTAGTATCAGTGTACTGTACCCCATGCGACTCCTACAGTTCTGACATTCGTCAGCGCACCACAATTCACAGTAGTGCATTATTGTGCCTTGTGATTTGCTGCAACATGTGTGTTGTGGAGTTGCATTGGGGTGCCATTCCAAGTGATGGTATATAATCAGTGATGTAAGTAACTGAGTTAAAATAAACTGAGTTACCTAACGCAGTTACTTTAGAGGGTAACGAGTAATCTAACTGATTACTTTTCCCCTCATGGTAACTCAGTTCCCATTACTTTGGCTTAGTTACCCCAATTACATCTACCGTCACTAGATGGCAGTAGTGTAATTCCGGTGTCCAGCCGAAAAAGTTCCCCCGCCGGATAAGGACCCCCTGTACTGCGCAGGCGCAAGGCTTGCGCAGTACGAAGGACTACGGAGCTTCCGAAAATTGCTGAACCTAAACAGCTCTGAGTGAACTCTACACCGCGCAGGTGCAGTTAACATGTAATTGTACGAGGCGATGCCGCACGCTCCTGATGCTCGTGCTACTCTGCAAGGGGCGTCTATCGTGTAACTAAGGGGCGGGTCTAGTATTACTGTAACCAAGGGGCGCATTTATTATTATTGTTATATATCGAGCTCTGCCCATTAATCTAACATCCGCCCTCTTCTGTAGCCATCTGCCCCTTACACGATATAATAATAGACCCGCCCCATACACGATATAATAATAGACCCGCCCCTTGCTTACACACTATAACAGATCTGCCCCTTGGTTAGAGTAATAATAGAGCAGCCCCTTGGTTACACGATATATAACAATAATAATAAATGTGCCCCTTGGTTACAGTAATACTAGACCCGCCCCTTAGTTACACGTATAGAATATTTTAAAAAAAAGTCAGTTACTTTGCTGCGTAACTAATTACTTTTCCAATGTAGTAACTGAGTTACTAACGCAATTACTTTTTGGGAGAAGTAATTTGTAACTTAACTAATTACCTTTTTAAAGTAAGATGACCAACACTGCATATAATGCAGCACAATGGCATGGATAGGCTCTAAGGCAGGGGTGCCCAACCCGTGGCCCGCGGCGCCATCCGAGGTGGCCCGCCACGTCTTGCTCTGAGATGACGGGTCGGGAAGCCCTGATTGCGGGTTCCCGACCCGCCATCTCCGAGCATCAGCGAGAACGGAGCCGCCGCTAAAGGAAGCAGAGCCGATGCTTCCTGTATACCCACCAGCAGTACCAGCCAGCAGTACCCGCCAGCAGTACCAGTACCCGCCAGCAGTACCAGTACCTGCCAGCAATACCAGTACCCACCAGCAGTACCCACCACCAGTACCAGCCAGCAGTACCAGTGCCCACCACCAGTACTAGCCACCAGTACCCGCCAGCAGTACCAGTACCCGCCAGCAGTATCAGTACCCGCCAGCAGTACCAGCCAGCAGTACCGGTACCCACCAGCAGTACTAGCCACCAGTACCAGTCACCAGTACCATTACCCACCAGCAGTACCAGTACCAGCCAGCAGTAATAGCCAGCAGTACCAGTACCAGCCAGCAGTACCAGTACCCACCAGCAGTACCAGTCACCAGTACCCGCCAGCAGTATCAGTACCCGCCACCAGTACCAGCCAGCAGTACCAGTACCCATCAGCAGTACTAGCCACCAGTACCAGTACCCATCAGCAGTACTAGCCACCAGTACCAGTCACCAGTATCAGTACCCGCCAGCAGTATCAGTACCAGTACCAGCCAGCAGTACCCACCACCAGTACCAGTACCCACCAGCAGTACCAGCCACCAGTACTAGCCACCAGTACCCGCCAGCAGTACCAGTACCCACCAGCAGTACCAGTACCAGCCAGCAGTACCCACCAGCAATACCAGTACCAGCCAGCAGTATCAGTACCCACCAACAGTACCAGTACCAGCCAGCAGTACCAGTACCCACCAGCAGTACCAACCACCAGTACTAGCCACCAGTTCCAGTCACCAGTACCAGCACCAGCCAGCAGTACCAGTACCAGCCACCAGTACCAGTCAGCAGTACAAGCCCCCACCAGCAGCACCAGTACCCACCAGCACCCGCCAGCAGTAGCAGCAAGCAGTTTCATCCAGCAGTACCAGTACCAGCCAGCAGTACCAGTACCCACGAGCAGTACCAACCACCAGTACTAGCCACCAGTTCCAGTCACCAGTACCAGCACCAGCCAGCAGTACCAGTACCAGTCAGCAGTACCAGCCAGCAGTATCAGTACCAGCCAGCAGTACCAGTACCCACGAGCAGTACCAACCACCAGTACTAGCCACCAGTACCAGTCACCAGTACCATTACCCACCAGCAGTACCAGTACCAGCCAGCAGTAATAGCCAGCAGTACCAGTACCAGCCAGCAGTACCAGTACCCACCAGCAGTACCAGTCACCAGTACCCGCCAGCAGTATCAGTACCCGCCACCAGTACCAGCCAGCAGTACCAGTACCCATCAGCAGTACTAGCCACCAGTACCAGTACCCATCAGCAGTACTAGCCACCAGTACCAGTCACCAGTATCAGTACCCGCCAGCAGTATCAGTACCAGCCAGCAGTACCCACCACCAGTACCAGTACCCACCAGCAGTACCAGCCACCAGTACTAGCCACCAGTACCCGCCAGCAGTACCAGTACCCACCAGCAGTACCAGTACCAGCCAGCAGTACCCACCAGCAATACCAGTACCAGCCAGCAGTATCAGTACCCACCAACAGTACCAGTACCAGCCAGCAGTACCAGTACCCACCAGCAGTATCAACCACCAGTACTAGCCACCAGTTCCAGTCACCAGTACCAGCACCAGCCAGCAGTACCAGTACCAGCCACCAGTACCAGTCAGCAGTACAAGCCCCCACCAGCAGCACCAGTACCCACCAGCACCCGCCAGCAGTAGCAGCAAGCAGTTTCATCCAGCAGTACCAGTACCAGCCAGCAGTACCAGTACCCACGAGCAGTACCAACCACCAGTACTAGCCACCAGTTCCAGTCACCAGTACCAGCACCAGCCAGCAGTACCAGTACCAGTCAGCAGTACCAGCCAGCAGTATCAGTACCAGCCAGCAGTACCAGTACCCACGAGCAGTACCAACCACCAGTACTAGCCACCAGTTCCAGTCACCAGTACCAGCACCAGCCAGCAGTACCAGTCAGCAGTACCAGCCAGCAGTACCAGCCAGCAGTACCCGCCAGCAGTACCAGTACCCACGAGCAGCACCAGTACCCACCAGCAGCACCAGTACCCACCAGCACCCGCCAGCAGTACCAGTAGCTGCAAGCAGTTTCAGCCAGCAGTACCAGTACCAGCCAGCAGTACCAGTACCAGCCAGCAGTACCAGTACCAGCCAGCAGTACCAGTACCCGCCAGCAGTACCAGTACCTGCCAGCAGTACCAGTACCAGCCAGCAGTACCAGCCAGCAGTACCAGCAGGCAGTACCCAACAGCAGTACCAGCCAGCAGTACCAGCCCTGGAGGACAGCCAGCAGCAGCCACCAGTTATAACCACCTGGGGAACAGCAGCAACCAGCTGCAGGAATCCTGAGGAAGAGGTGAAGATGAGGTCAGTTGAGGTGCAGGTAAACCGCTGTGTATCAGTGTTAAAGCAGCCTTAGTCCCCTTTCACGCGATCGGTCCGATCGGTTCTGCCTGTCTGTTTTTCAGGCGGACCCAATCAGACCCTCCATTCACCTCTATAGAGCGGCAGATGTAAACAGACTCATGTCTGCTTACACCCGCCTATCTGCAATCCGATCTGCTTAAAAAACAGAAGGGGATCTGTCCCCTTCTGTCTGGGCAGATCGGAGGGCCCTTAGGGTAGAGCGGGCTGCATCTGTGTCTGCTCTACATATGCAGAATGGACACAGACCTGCCATCCGCCCGCTATGCTCATTGTGGCCCGCGACCGGTTACCAAGTCGCTAAAGTGGCCCTCACTCCTCAAAAGGTTGGGCTCCCCTGCTCTAAGGTCTAAGGCAGGGGTGGTCAAACTCGCAGGATATAATAGAAGTCTATGGCTCAGTGCGGCTAACCCACAGGAAAAAGGGAGGTGACTTGTACTGCACCTGCGAATTAGTCTGAAAGAAGCATAATAACCCTTTTTATAAGTGCTAATATGGCCATTGCAAAACTGTAGTGGTGATGTTTAATACACTGACCTTTTCCTCTTCCAGCTTCTGCTGGCATTACTCTTCAGGCTGCTAGAAAGGTCTACATTCACTTGGTGTCACTCCACCTGGGACAGGAGCCAGTGCCACAGAGGAAGCTTCGGCTTATGCAGCTCCTGCTCCCTCTGCTGCCGGTGCCGGTTTCATCCACTCTGATGCTCTGGGGTGGCGGGTCAGCAACACGTTGATCGCGATCTGGGCTTGCTGAACCACCATTTTCCAGAGGATGGGCATGCGATTCACTTTATGGACCTTGCTTTGTGCACTGGTCCAAATCATTTGGTGGAGGGGGGATTAAGGTGTGGGGTTGTTTTTCAGAGGTTGGGCTTTGTCCCTTAGTTCCAGTAAGGGGAAACGTTTAAAGAGTCAGCATACCTACACATTTTGGACAATTTTGTGGGAACAGAGTGGGGATGGCCCCTTCTTGTTCCAACATGACTGCCCACCAGTGCATAAAGCAAGGTCCATAAAGACATGGATGAGCGAGTTTGGGGTGGAGGAACTTGTCTGGCCTGCACAGAGTCCTTATCTAAACCTGATAGAACACCTTTGGGATGAATTAGAGCAGGAAGTCTGCAAGCCAAGCCTTCTCGTCCAACATCAGTGCCTGACCTCACAAATGCATTTCTGGAAGAATGGTCAAATATTCTCATAGACACACTCATAAAACTTGTGTACAGCATTCCCAGAGGAGTTGAAGCTGTTATAGCTGCAAAGGGTGGGCCAACTCAATATTTAACCCTACGGACTAAGACTGGGATGCCATTAAAGTTCATGTGTGTGTAAAGGCAGGCGTCCCAATACTTTTGTTAATATAGTGTATATATGCATGTGTTGATGCAAGTGTTAACATACATTGTAATGCCCATAAACTTGGGAATACCAGAATGTACACATACACTATGCAAACAAATGAACCTGCCCCTCAGTGCAATGCAACACAATTTTTATTTTATTTTTCTGTGGATACGCAGAGTGCACTGCAAATCAAATAATGCTTGACTAACACCTACATAGATGTGAGGGGGCACTTAGGGGTCCAGTTTTAACACATATGTTGGACGGATGTCAAAATAATTCACCCAGCCTGCAGAATTTCTCTCTGTATTTTCTCTTGTACAATTATTTTCAGCTCCATCTAGTGGCCAAAATAAATTTTTCCTGGCAGACTCCATGGCAGCATACATGTGGGTTAACCCTGCTTCCACTCCTCCCCTATAGGACCCCTCTCCCATAAATCTTTGCTCCAGGCCAGCAGCCATGCTCCTTTTTGTCCTCCTAAGGACTGATTTGGTTATTCGTCTACCTGAAGTTTTTTCTCTCTGCAATCATCACCGGCCAGCGGCGAGCATTGGGAAGAGAGGTCGTGATACTCTGATAAGCCCTGACTATTAGCAGGGTATGGAGTGAGCTAAAGGGAAGATACTCCGATAAGCCTTGGCTGTTGGCAGGGTATGGAGTGGGCAAGCGAACGATGCGCTGGAAGAGCTAAAGCCTGGCCATTGGCAGGCAAGCGGCACAATGGCCAGTTAGCCCAGCTGTTAGCGGTTGGCACTATCTGCCCCAAGCCCGGTGTGATCAATCTACCTGGCCCGGTCTGATCGTTTAAGCAGGATTGAAGTTGCCGTGTACAGTGATGTATACTTTTATATTACATATTCCGTGGCAGCAGTTTGTGTGTTTCTGTTTGTCTGTTTCTTCTCTAGCTCTAATGTCTTTCAGTCTATGGCAGCTGGAGCGCATTTGCGTTCCAAGTCGCTGCTTTCTCTTTTGGCCGGCGTCCCTGGGTTGCTCCTGCCCAGGGGCCCAGCGCATGGGCAGTGGTGGCGTCATTTCAGGGGAGAAATTCAATCGGCGGTCAGTAGTGTTGATGTAGGGATTTCTCTGTAGGCAGCTTGCAGCAGTTTCCCTAAGTGCTGTGTGCAATCATCACTGTGTATGGTCTGCATTAACAGCCTTGTATGCTGCCTCTGTGTGATTCTGCTATGATTTGATCACCTGTGCAGTTTCACACTGTGGATGTATCACTGACCCCCGTGTGGCCAGCCCTGGGGTAGCAGGTATGAGAGGGTGGGTTTAACCCTTCCCTTTCCTTGTTGACCTGGATACTCTTTTTGAGTTCTTTAACTATTTCCTTTCTATCCTATTTTGCTTTTGTTAGTCTTTCTAGGTCAGGTTGACAATACACGGCACGAGATGATAAAGACATCATTAGGTCACAACATTTTTCTTCAGATGTATTTGTCATAGGTCACCATCAAGGTCCAGCATTCATAGCAGAAGCTATGAATCCTCCTCCTCCGCACCCACCTCTATGTCAACTGCTCCAAAGAGGGAGCCTGTTGGGGATGCGGGACTCCAGTCCCTGAGGGCAAGCTCTGGGTGAGCCATAAGCCCAGGCAGTGATGTTTTCCAACAAATGGAATCCCTAGTGAGGCACGTGGTGCAAGAATCTCTTAAAGAGTGGGATACAAGCCACACACGAAGTGAAACAGCCATTATGGTGTGTTCTCCCACTAGGATGACCAGGAAGAACTGGCACTGTTCCAACCAAGGTAGATTTGCCTGCAAAGCAAGGGGAAGTTCTGTAAGCAACTCCATGCTCCGTTTCCACTAGTGTGACTTGTCATGTGACTTTGGACACATGGGGTCGCATGGCGGGTCACAAACCATTGAGTTCAATAGCACCCAATCTATGCAACTTAGAGTTTCAGAGACTTGAGGGGTGCCTGCGTTACTTTGATGCGATTTTTGATGCAACTTTGATCCAGAGACTGTAAAGTTGGATTGGGGCTGCACTCTGAATCGCACGCAGACATAGCCATTAGAGCACAGGTGTCAAACACAAGGCCTGCGGGCTGAATACGGCCCTCCAGGCCATTTCATGTGGCCCTCGCACTTTTCCTGCAGCTGCAGGAGAGCTCCAGCCCTCCTCTCGTTCTCCTCCAGACCCCTACTTTCTGCTTTCAAGCAATGCATCCAGCTTCTTCCCAGCAGCAGCATAAAGAAAGGGGTGCACTGTGATGTAAGGGAGAGTGATGGACTCAACTTCTGATGGTGGGGTGGCTCTTGACATCTAATGTAAGGGGAGGGGATGCGCTGGACATCTAATCTTACAGATACAACCGGCCCTTTTGAGGGCAATCATAATGCTTATGTGGCCCACAATGAAATTGAGTTTGACACCCCTGTGTTGGAGTGTTCTAAATTCTCATTCTTAACAGAACTAGGTGACATTATTTTGGATAAGTGGAGCAAGGTCGCGAGACATCCTTCCCTTCTGAGTAAGATGGCCAAGCTCTATCCATTCAGAGATAAGGATGTGAAGCATCTAAAGGCTGCCTCTCTAAATGGCTGAGGCCTTGATGAGGCAAGCAAGCATGTCGCTCTTCCTTGGAAGATGCAGTGAATAGCCCGAAAGTCGGCCTGGGCTCTTCTGGCCATATGGAAAAGGATGGAAATGTAGATGGAGAATGTGGACGAAGTATACAGGAGCGTTTTCAGAAACTCTATAATTCAGTTTTGGAGCTGGTGTCAGTTTCCATGATAAGGCTCCAAATGACATCAGCCACATAGTGGCGCTGGTTATGCTCTCGTCAGTTACGGCAATGTGAGTGCTATGACTGGGGCCTGGGCTTGCTATTCCTGCAAGTTGAGGTTCTACCTCAGGACCAGCACTGGCTAGGCCAGAAGAGGACAGTCTAGAGAAAAAAGTTTGAAGCATGTGAGGGTCACACATTTTTACAGACCAGGGCATGATTTTAGGAAGAGCTGGTGAGGGAACCTAATATCCCCTTAGAAGTATGCTAAAGCTTGAACTTGGAATCCAAGAAGCTACTGAGTTGGGCTTCAGACAATTGGGACGTCAAAGTGGTCCTTTCGGCACATGCATGGTCCATCAGAGGTCCTCCCATCTTCTCTGATTAATTTCCATGGATTTTGCCTCACGCTGAGGTAAAGAAAGCATATACTCATGCTTTACGTAAGTCACTGGTGTCGCAAAGTGCTGCTGTGCCAGTCTCTGAATGCAAAAGATTTCAGGGCAGGTGCTGGCCCCCCTCTTAAGGTCATGAAGAGGAACAGCTTGCAGAGGCCGGTATTAGACCTTGCACACCTGAGATAATTTTCAACAAAGGAGAAGTCCAAGGTGGAAACATCGTCCCTGTTTCATAGGGGGTTCAGCCAGGTGACTGGCTTGTTTCCAATAGAATTAAGATGCTTACCTTCATGTGCCCATTGTAGAAGACTTCCGCAAGTTCCTTCGGTTCACTGTAGGTCAAGACCAGCTCCAGTTCCAGCATTACAGCTTTTAACATCACCCTGTGTGTTTTCAGGGTCTTATTGGTTGTTAGTGTTTATCAAAACAAGGAGCATACGCCTTCCTAGTTACGTGAATGTCCTGTTCCTACTCTCCCAAGACAGAGGGCAGCTGCTGAAACCCAGGTCTTTTCTATGCTCCTCAAATTTGGCTGGCTGCTGAATCTGGCAAGGACACACCTGGAGCCCACGCAGTCTTTTGTGGGCCTCGGGGCACCGTTTTAATATAATTTTGGATCATTGCCTTGGCTCTGGATTTTAATGGTTTGGATCTGAATTCTCCTGGCCCGGTCTTCTTCCCACCTGCGCGCCTTTCAGTGTCTAAAATGATTGGCACTATGGTGTCTACGGATCCGAGGACCAAGTGGAAGCTGGAGAAAGCGGCCTTTCTAGAAAGGGTTTTTTCCAGCAGTGGGAGCCAGGAAGCAGATTTCAGGCCTTTCACCATATAACAAGGGAGCGTCAGTGCTCTTAGGTTAGTCAACACTTTGGCGGTCTCCTACGTTGAAAGACAGCCTGGGGACTCAGAGCCTGTTCTCTATTACAGGAAGCAGAGCCAATTATGTCTTGGGCTCAGAAGAATCGAGACTACAGCTCAGCGGCTTATGTTCCCAGAGTCCAAAATGTTCTAACGGATTTTCTTTCCAGAGTCCACAACAAATGGTCTCTACATGTGGAGGTTTTTAGGGGCAGATGCCCTGATGAATCATTGGAAATGCGGTAGGACTATAGGGTAGGCTATGCATTTCTTCCAGTCCTGGTCAACCTCCTGTTTTTTTTTACGAAGGCTCCGAATGGAGGTTGTGGTGTTAGTGGCAGTGATGCCTCATTGGCCAATTAGGTCACGGTTCCCCTTGCTAGCACAGTTCAGCTTCTGGAACCCAGTTCACCTTCTTCTCAGGCCGGGCCTTCTGTCAAGTACAATTCTACATCCATGTCTAGCACAGTTGCATCTGACGGTCTGGTTCTCAAGATTGGAGGTCCTTGGTTGCTCTTCCAGAGTCATCTCTGCTCTCTTGAATACTAGAAGAAATGAATGCAGACAAAGTTGACGGGAGTATCTGTTCAAAGTTGTTCAATACATATCTGCTACTGACAGATTATGTGGTGATCTAGAAGCTTTAGATATTCTAGGCTTCCTCCAGTCGGATTTAGTTCTGGCTCTATCGCTCAGCTCCCTCGAAGTTCAAGTGTCAGCTTTATCGGCCTTCACAGGTGTTTTCCAGTCTAGGCATCTTTCCTGTCCAACAATTCTTCAAGGAAGCAGCTAGGCTCAGAACTTGGAGTAAGCAAAGGTTTTCCAATGGAGTCTCCCTCTTGTTCTCAACTCCCCCTCGGGAATTGGAGCAGAGTGTTCTAGGGCTGTCTCCGTTGTAAATAAATTGAACTCAAATCACATGACATACCCAGTTGCCATCATCCCTAAACATTCCTAAACTATTATTAAGGCAACGAATAATAGAAAAAATGGAAGTAATATAACATTTATAGATTTAGTTGTACAAAAGACATATTATTTCTGTCTTTTGTACAAATAAATCTATAAATTTTATATTACTTCCATTTTTTCTATTATTCGTTGCCTTAAAAATCCCGCTTTGAGAGGTTGGTCATTTACTAGGGCTGTCTCCGTTAGAGGCCTCCCTATCAAGTTTGCCTTTTCCCAGGTATCACGTTGGCATAAAAAGCCTTAGAGATTGGTTCACTGGTCATGGAGAACATTCTTAAGTTCTTTACAGTTGACCAATGCTGTTACCTATGCTTAACTTAATTCCCAAGGGTGCATCAGTCTTTGTGGGAGCCAAGAAATTGTTCTGCCAACCTTTTAGAGTTCTAACTTGCATGGGAGAAAGTTGGTTAAAGCGCATTTCTAGTAAACAGGAAATCCTGATTTGACTTTCAGCAGTGCCTTCCTTCAATTTTAGGAATCCCTCAGATATTTTAAAGTCATATCTACAAGCTACAGCTTCCTTCAGGCTTCAGAATACCTGTTCATTCTTTTGCCAGAAAGGACAGAGAAACCTGCCTCATCTAGGGCGATTGTGACACGGATTGTCATGGATGTTGTGTTTCTTTAAATGATACTCTATGGTGCATCTCTGTACTCACTTCCTGTGTGGTGTTTCAATGAACATGGCTTCTGTACAGTAATGGCTTGTGCTGAACATGGCCTCTGTGCAGTAATGGCTTGTATTGTCTTTACTTGCATCACATCAAACATGGATTGCCTAGGTCATCCAACAGGCTCACAGAGCCAAGGGCTTGGCTCCTTTTGGAGGTAGTGTCTGCTCACTCGACCAGGAGTGGGACTACATCTTGGGCAGCTTTGTGTCATGTAGTTCCCAAAGTAATTTGCAAGGTGGGTTTCTGGTCTTCTATGAACATGTTTATGTCCCATTACTGTGTTGAATCAGCTGCCCTATCTGTCGGTTGATGGTGTTAAACTTTCTTTGCTCAACATTTTGCACACCCGGGTGTGCATGGCGAGTTATTTCCCACACGTATGCTGCCATGGAGTCTGTCAGGAAAACTGAAAATTCTCCATGGCAGCAGGAGTTCCCTCCCAAATGTCTGGAGTAGGCTAGTTACGGAACATGACCGCTGGCCTGGAGCAAAGGTTTATGGGAGAGGGGTCCTATAGGGGAGGAGTGGAAGCGGGGTTAACCCACATGTATGCTGCCATGGGGTCTATCAGGAAAGGAAAATTATGGTAAGTATTTGATAGGAAATTTTCAGTTATTTTTCTGATACAGTATAACCTTGGATTGCGAGCATAATTTGTAATCCTAAACACTTGTATATGAAAGCAAATTTCCCCATAAGAAATAATGGCAACTCAAATGATTTGTTCCACAACTATTTATTCATAGGTCCTTCAGTTTGTAGTCCATATAAAAAGATTATAGCAATGTGACCAGGTTGTTTAACTATAAAATGTCCATCCAAATGGAAGCCTCCACAAGGGGATTAGAAGCAAAATCCAGCAGGAGCTACAGAGAATGAAGGAGAAGAGAGGCGCCTCTAAGTGTAGCAATATGTTGCTAAATGTTGTACCTTCATTAAATGTAACCATATTGCTACATTAGAGGCGCCTCTCTTCTCCTTACAGTATACTCAGTTGTGACATGACACTTCTTGTATATCAAGACATCGCTTGTATATCAAGTCAAAATTTATTTTAAAAATCTGCTTGTCTTGCAAAACGCTCTCAAACCAAGGTTTTACTGTACTTTGATCAGAAAAAAATACTGCATTTGTGGAACTGGGCATTATAAGAAATAATAGTTTTAGAGAAAATACTGAAAAAAATCATGCAGGCTTGGCGAATGTGTGTGACATTTGTCCAGCGATTGTTTTATACATAGACCCCCAGTGTGGATATGTTTCAGAAATCCTTATAAAGTTGTTAGTATTCTCTTCAGCAGTCTTTTAGGGCCCTTTCACATGGACGTGTCCGTGTACGGGCTCTGCTTTGCTCAGCGGGGGATTGCTCCGTCGATCCCCCACTGAGCAGGCAGATGACAGGTCTGTCTCTGCACTCTGTGCAGGGACAGACCTGTCAGAGCGCCGCTCTCCTTTATGGGGGATCGGATGAAGATGGACCATAGAGTCCGTTTATATCCGACCTGCAGATGGATGAAAAAATAGGGTTTTCCTCCATCACACTTTTTCGGATCGGAGCGGGTCGGATGTCAGCGGACATCCGTCGCTCCATAGAGGTCTATGGAGCGTCCGTTCAGGTCCACCTAAAAAACTGACAGGTGGACCTGAACGGTCCGTCCATGTGAAAGAGGCCTACCTTGCTGAGCAGTTTCCATATTTTATTACAGTTTTATTGACACCCACCTATATCCTCTATAAAATAGGAAAATATTCTTCTGGATTTTTTACAAACACAGCAGGGCAAGAGCGGATGGCTCATTTACCTCTAGGTCAGTACTCTTCAGGACATTAACCTGGTGATATTCAGTTAGTTATGACATCAATCCTATGGTTACAAAGTGTACAGGTGACAAACACATCTCATGCCATACCAGTCATTTTTTGTTACTGCATATCAGAGGCTGACTGCCAAAGGTTTATTATGTACCCAATCTATCATGATCTTTTCTGGTAAATCTATTCCAGCCGATTCCGGCCCTGCAATTATGTACAAACAGGTGCAAATAATCTTTTGGCAACCAGTTAGGACTAAACAACGCTGCAATATTAAAATGGCTTTTAAACCACATTTATTTATACTTCCTTGAAATAATTTTCCATCTATCAAGAAAAAAAAAAAAAGACCAAATTAGTAGACAAAAACATTAATTTTCTAGTATGTGATGTTTTTACAAAATGTTTACTTTTTCTTTTTTTTTTCCTATGGCTACAGAAAAGTATGGCATATGTACTGTAGGATGTGATTAGTGGAAAGACCGCATAGCCTCATTCCTGGTGTGGTAAAATTTCATTATGATGCATGAAACCTTGGTTGTATGAATAGAAATGTAAAAGGGGCAATGGAGTGAGGGATGTGTCCGCTCTAGTGATCCTCATGCTGTCGAATTATGGCTGGTGACAGATCGCTAGCGTGACAGCTGATCTTCATATCATAAAGGTCCAGCGCAATAAATAAACAAAATTATAAAAAATTATATAAAGTTCATGTAAAACCAATCTTATGCAGAGATGGAAATAGACCAATGAGTTAACATTGTGTCATAGACATCATTCAGGTGTATACGATGCTCAATCACATCACCAAAAGCAATCGTGGCTTCTCACCTTATGAATATGACCCCTGAATCAACCGGGTTGGTCAAAACACGCTTTCCCTGTTAAGGGTAACACTTATGCCACGTACAGACGATCGGATTTTCCGACAACAAAAACCATGGATTTTTTTCTGACAGATGTTGGCTCAAACTTGTCTTGCATACACACGGTCGCACAAATGTTGTCGGAAATTCCGATCACCAAGAAAGCGGTGACGTACAACGCGTACGACGAGCCGAGAAAAAATAAGTTCAATAGCCAGTGCGGCTCTTCTGCTTGATTTAGAGCATGCGTGGAAATTTTGTGCGGCGGAATTGTCTACACGCGCTCGGAATTTACAAAAATGGAATTTGTTGTTGGAAAATTTGAGATCCAGCTCTCAAACATCTGTTGTCAGAAATTCCAACAGCAAATATCCGATGGAGCCTACATACGGTCGGAAGTTCTGACAACAAGCTCACATCGAACATTTGTTGCCGGAAATTCCTATCGTGTGTCTGCGGCATTAGGATGATAACACCACTGTTTCAGGCTGAACAATCCTCGGATGCATCAAGTGTATATAAAAAATCAAGAAAGGGACAAATAGTGTTCTCTGCTATATTTATTATACCAAAAAGAAGTTAAAGTTATTGTAAAGGCAGAATGTTTTTTTTTTTTTTTATCATAATGCATTCTATTCATTAAGATAAAAACCTTCTGTGTGCAGCAGCCATCCCAGCACTCCTAATACGTACCTGAGCCCCATCCCGATCCTGCAATGTCCCTCAGCTCTCCCTCCTGATTGGCTGAGACACAGCAGTGGCGCCATTGGCTCCCGCTGTGGTCAAAGTCAGTGAGTCAATCAGGAAAGAGAAGGGGGGGGGCCAAACCGCAGCTCCGTGTCTGAATGGACACACGGAGCTGCAGCTCAGCTCCGGTGCCCCCATAGCAAGCTGCTTGCTGTGGGAGCACTCAACAAGAGGGAGGGGCCAGGAGCCCCGATGAGGGACCCGAGAAGGGGAGTATCTGGGCTGCCCTGTGCAAAACCACTTCACAGAGCAGAAAAGTATAACATGTTTGTTATTATTTAAAAAACATTTAAAACAAGACTTTACAATCACTTAAAAAAAGCCCATTTACAAACAAAAATTTCACTTTTACAAAAGTGCATAACCAAGCACTTGGTAAAACACAATCCACATTGACCCAAAAGATAGCCACGGGTGATGTCAATAGCGTGACTTTTTTTTAATAGAATGGAGATGGAAACCGCAAGTTCAATCCTGACCTGAATACTGACCTGAACCTGGTATATCTGTTAGTCTGGCTCATTGCCTTGGATCTGTACACTGTATAGTCTGTTTCCAAGCCAAGAGCAACAGCTGCAGCCAGCATAGCTCCATTGCGAATCAAACTATTCCACCTGGCAGAATACCGTTTGTAATGGTACCCCTCCCTGTCTCTTTCCATAATTTGAATTATCTGAGCCTAATGTTTAAAAAAAGATATGTACAAGCCTTTAGAAAATAAAAAAACATTATCATAGCACAATGTGGTTTACATACTTAAAGCGTAACTCCACTTTTGTTGAGAAAAAACATTCCCCTCTGGGTGATCGATGTACATTGCAAGGATTATAACATTTGTTGCAGATTCCTACCTTTTTGTTATTCTGAAGTAATCCATATGTGTTTGTCTGTGCCTCTGTGCTAAGTGGGTCTAATGGCAGTAGTTTCATAATGAACTGTCAGCTGTACAGCTACAGGGCACTAAAGAGGAAACCTGTTGGGCCTGCATCCCTTCAGACGTGTTCCTATTGAAAGTATCTCTCCAAAAATTAAATTTTTGTTGCAGGGGATGCCTAAAATCTGACTTGTATCTTAGGCAGACTTCTGGGAAAATTGGTGAGCCAATCACACAAGCAGGAAATTATGTTACTGGGGAGTGGCCAGTACACACTCTGCGTACAGAACAACTCCAGGTAGCCATATTGCACTGCATTCTCAGAACATTACAGCGGCTACAAATTGAAAAGGAAATGTCATTTTTTAATATCATTCAATTACAATATGATTAGTGTCGCAATTATATGTGCTATATTATTATTTTTTTGTTATTTTTTTCCCCCACGAAAGTGGAGTTACCCTTTAATATCATAAATATTATAAACACTGAAAAACTTCTACTAAGTTGATTGACACTGAAGGTCTTGTCTTTAAGTAATCATAACCGGGATCATTCACACTATGTTTACTTTATGTCTGTACCTGTGCTTTTAATTGTAATGCATTTTTAAAGTGGAAGTAAACCCCCCCTATCGTTTTCAGCCAAGGAAGCTGCCATCTTTGCCTCTGTTTAATCTTCAACTGCCACGGTGCTGCACATGTGATCCGTTATGACACCAGCCATTGGATGGTTTGACTGTTTGGTTGAGAGCACAGCCAATGTGCAGTTAGCATTCCCGGCATGCCTTTTTTTTTTAAACTGTTAATCGATGGGTTTACTTCCGCTTTAATGTGGTAGCTTACTGCTGTAGTGATCTATTTGAAGAGATCTGTTGCTGTAGAGCTGTATGTGGGGCCTGGATCTGGTCTCCACTGACTAGATCCAGCCTGCCCTCCCCTCAAGAAAATAAAGTAAAAAAAGTTAAAAACGGAATAATATATAGTGTATATAAATGTAAAAATCCCCTCCCTAGATGATTTGTTTTCAGGTCACAACAACAACAACAATAACATTGGATGATTTGGCTTACATTTGGGTTTATTGCACTAGCGCCAAATGCTCATGCTAATTTGTGCCCTTGTCAACCCAATTTAATCTTATCATATAAATCTCATCATTTTTCCCTGCATGCGTTGCAATGTAGCATTGGACAGGGATAAAGCTTTTCAAAAGTAAAAAGCATCCATTCAGTTTGAGCCATTCCCCTAAGCTACATAAAAGTCACGCTTGTGTAATATTTTAATCAGCAGACCTTGTTGACTATATTTTCAGGTAAATATATAGGTATGTGCCAATGTTATAGTTACATAGTAGGTGAGGTTGAAAAAAAAAACACATAAGTCCAACCTATGTGTGTGATTATATGTCAGTATTACATTGTATATCACTGTATGTTGTGGTCGTTCAGGTGCTTATCTATTGGTTTCTTCAAACTATCGATCCCCCCCCCCCCCCGCTGAGACCACTGTCTGTGGAAGGGAATTCCACATCCTTGCTGCTCTTAAGCCCCATACACACGGTCGGACTTTTTCATGGATTCTGTCCGATCGGACAATGTTGTTGAAAAATCAGACCGTGTGTATGCACCATCGGACAGTGTACGTCGGATTGTCCGACGGACAAAGTCTTATCTCCTGCTGGAAAGATTTGCCGACAACACGGTCCGATCACACCAAATCCGATCGTGTGTACGGTTGTCCGACCGGACAAAGTGCTACGCATGCTCAGATCACATTACAAGACCAAAGCTATTGGCTACTAGCCTCTACGTAGTCCCGTCGTAGGCAACAAACGTCACCACGTTCAGAATGATCTGATTTTCCGACAACTTTGTCCGACCGTGTGTACGCAAAACCAACATCAGACAAAGTATGACGGACAGGATCCGACCGACCTGGTCCGCGGATTG
Source organism: Lithobates sylvaticus (assembly GCA_028564925.1). Lineage (NCBI taxonomy): Eukaryota > Metazoa > Chordata > Amphibia > Anura > Ranidae > Lithobates > Lithobates sylvaticus. Next base: position 232,012,066 of record CM053028.1, on the reverse strand, counting down.
TCCGACCGTGTGTATGGGGCTTTACAGTAAAGAACCCTCTACATAGTTTAAGATTAAACCTTTTCTTCTAATTTTAATGAGTGGCTACAAGTCTTGTTAAACTCCCTTTCCGTGAAATGTTTTATCCCTATTGTGGGGTCACCAGTATGGTAATTGTATATTGAAATCATATCCCCTCTCAAGTGTCTTCTCCAGAGAGAATAAGTTAAGTGCTCGCAATCTTTCCTCATAACTAATATCATCCAGACCCTTTATTAGCTTTGTTGCCCTTTTTTTTTTTTTTTTACTCGCTCCATTTCCAGTACATCCTTCCTGAGGACGGGTGCCCAGAACTGGACAGCATACTCTAGGTGCGGCCGGACCAGAGTTTTGTAGAGCAGGAGAATTATAGTTTTATCTCTGTAATTAATCCCCTTTTTAATGCGGCCAATATTCTGTTTGCTTTGTTAGGCTCAGCAATGGCAAGCTGCTACTATCATCTACTACCGGTAGGACCCCCAGGTCCTCTTCCATCCTAGATTCCCTCAGAGGTTCTCCCCCAATGTATAGATTGCATTCATATTTTTTCCACCCAAATTCATTATTTTACAATTTTCTACATTGAACCTCATTTGCCATGTAGTTGCCCACCCCATTAATTTGTTCAGATCTTTTTGCAAGGTTTCCACATCCTGCTGAGAAGTTATTGCCATGCATAGCTTAGTATCATTCGCAAATAATGAGATTGAACTGTTTACCCCATCCTCCAGGTCGTTTATGAATAAATTAAATAGGATTGGTCCCAGCACAGAACCCTGGGGGACCCTACTACCCACCCCTGACTATTCCAAGTACTCCCCATTTATCACCTCCCTCTGAACTTGCCCTTGTAGCCAGTTTTCAATCAACCTATGGTCCATGCCAACGGACATTATTTTGTACAGTAAACGCTTATGGGGAACTGTGTCAAATGCTTTTGCAAAATCCAGATACACCACGTCTACGGGTCTTTCTTTTATCTAGATGGCAGCTCACCTCCTCATAGAAGGTTAATAGATCGGTTTTGCAAGAACGATTCTTCATGAATCCATGCTGATTACTGCTAATGGTACCGTTCTCATTATTAAAATCTTGTATATAGTCCTTTATCATCCTCCAAGAGTTTACATACTATTGATGTTAGGCTAACTGGTCTGTAATTCCCAGGGATGTATTTTGGGCCCTTTTTAAATATTAGTGCTACATTGGCTTTTCTCCAATCAGCTGGTACTACTCCAGTCAGTAGACTGTCAGTAAAAATTAGGAACAATTTTCTGGCAATTACTTGACTGAGTTCCCTAAGTACCCTCGGGTGCAAGCCATCTGGTCCCGGTGATATATTAATGTTATTTTTCCAAGTCTAATTTTAATTCTGTCCTCTGTTAACCATGGAGGTGCTTCCTGTGATGTGTCATGAGGATAAACACTGCAGTTTTGGTTACTGAAGCCCCTCAATTCCCTCGTGAAGACTGAGGAGAAGAATAAATTCAATACCTTCACCATCTCCCCATCCTTTGTAACCAGATGTCCTTTCTCATTCTTTATGGGGACAATACCCTGTTTTACTGTTTACATACTTAAAGAATTTCTTGGGATTTTTATTCTTCTCCACTATGTGTCTTTCATGTTCTATCCTAGCCGTCCTTATTGCACCCTTACATTTCTTGTTGCGTTCTTTTTAAAGTCTGAATGCTGATGATAATCCCTCAACCTTGTATTTTTTGAAGGCCTTCTCCTTTGCTTTTATATGCATTTTTACATTGGAGTTAAGCCATCCAGGATAGTAATAGGGTAACATTTTTACTATTTATTCTCAATAAAAAGCCCCATCTATCCTAAAAACAAAGTCATGGTAGACTACAAATGCTAAACTGTATAATGTACAGAACTGAGACCTCACCAAAATTAAAAAAAATGCTCTGGAACTCAGGGGGACTTGGCAAGAAAAAGGCTCAAGCATTCAAGTTAAGATTGAACAAGATTAATAACAAAACATTTTTAAAAACAAGATTGTAATACTACCAACGAAGGATGAATACCATTGATAAATAGAGCAGTTTGCCAGCTGTGTAATCTGCCATGATACACTATTTATTCCAGTAAGCCGTCAGTACAGATGTCATCTTTCCTATACAAAATGGCTTGGCAATGTGTCTTTTCCACTTTTTCTTTTTAGCAGTTTATATCATCTCAGGTCTGAAGATCATCCAGTATTTCACATGACAATAGTGCTCTTATCTTCTAACATGACCCTGCAGAGGAAGATCCTACTCTGTCTATTCATGGGTTGGGTGGGGAAGGAAAGGAAATTGACAGAGGATGCCAGAAACAAAACATGTTGAAACACAAGCTGATACTTCTACTCTGCCCTGGTCATGTGCATTAATATCTGACAAGTTACAACCCTGATGGGAACTGAGAAAAGTAAATATCTGTTTAACCTTCCCAAAATGACTTGAACATCTTCCAGTGTTTCCCAACAGAGGAAAGGCTTATTATCAGGGTGTAGACCTTCATTTCATGCTTAATGTGGGAATATGGTTTATGTGATAAGTGTTTTTCTGCTTACATATAATCACGGATACAATCCTGGCTTCACTTTACGTGGAGGAACACAGGGGTAGCTGGAAAATTCTGTAGTACATCGGCAACCTTTAAAATGAAATGCAATCTTTAGATGCAGGATTCAGCTGTGATGTCAGTATTGCATCACCAGTGCCTCACTCAGCCAGGCGGTGGAGAAAACAGTATAATCAGAAAAATGTTTGTTTAATGAATGCAAAATGATTTCATATCAGCATGCGGAGCTGCATGCTGATGTAATTGATAGTAAAAGTGGGGAAAGGGTTTAAAGAGAATCTGTTGCTAGGGTCAAGAGGTGCAAAGTGCTTCAGATTATCAGTGAGCTTATGGTTTGGTCCACAATTTCCGACCAATCCTTAGCTGTTCAGGCATTTGGATGAATGCTTGAAAATGTACCTGTTCAATGGGAGCATCCTCTAACATAGCGGAATTACTAGCTGAATATAAATGGACACACCTTGGGTGCATAGACAAAATAGGATTTTTATAACAGCTTACCTGTAAAATTATTTTCTTGGAGTACATCACGGGACACAAAGCCACAGTAGTTACTGTCTAGGTTATATGACACCTTCAGGTGATGGACACTTGCACACCCTAGACAGGAATTTTAATTCCCCATATAACCCCTTACTGGGAGTACCTCAGTTTTGTAGCAAAGCAAAACACGTGTAACCAAAGCGGGGAGGGATCTCTGTGTCCCGTGATGTACTCCAAGAAAAGGATTTTACAGGTAAGCTGTTATAAAAATCCTGTTTTCTTTATCGTACATCACAGGACACAGAGCCACAGTAATTACTGTCTGGGATGTCCCAGAGCAATGCCACCTGAGGGGAGGGGACACAAACAAAAGTAGGGTGCAATCAGACCTGAGGGCCTATACTGCTGCCTGCAGTACACTGCGCCCAAAGGTGATATCCTCATGCCTTCTTACATCCACCTGATAGAATCTGGCGATTCTTCAGAATGTGGGTTTCAATAGCCAAACCGTTAAATTTAGCGTTTGTAAAGTAGGATGGAATACTGGTCCCTGCGATAGCAGGTCTTTTTAGAGAAAGACCTCAAATGTGGGATTTTCAAGGCAATTATAAAAAAGGAGAATGAAGTAGTGTTAGAAAAAAGGATATTCAATTTATTGATAACATATAAAAAAAATAATATATATAGCAGGCATAAATATGTAAACATAAAGTGACAAGTGAGGTAAAGTTTCACTGTATAGATGAAAACATCCATAGGTGGGTGTCCGATGCGTTTTCGATAATTATAAACAGCAATAATCATCATCAGGGACAAAATTGCCACTTCTGGAATATGAAAATACAGTATAAGTACATACAATATATACAATTAAATACATATAGTGGATTCATCTTGTAATAGGAACCACAATAGAAAATAAAAAAAGGAAAAGCACAAAACCATTTGAAAAAAGAACTTGCATGTCACAGGATACATAGAAGCAGAATGCACCATTTCTCGGTGCCGACAAACACCCATGAGCCTACTTCTTGGATCTTCTTGGATCTTATATTGGTAAGATTTCTACATATACATATATTTTTTCATTGCTGCAGGAGCCCAAGGAATTTCTCTTTTCTTTTGGCGACTGGTTTGTTTGAGCTTCTTTGGAAGGATATTTTACTCATTTGAGTAATAATTTTTTTTATTTATTTTGCTGCATTTTCTAGGGGGGTCAATTGTTTTTCTTTCCCCTCCTTTCACTTGGGGCCAGGATTTCCCCTATGTCCCCGATGCGGGTCGGAACATATCGTTGGATCTTCCTATTCATAAGACTTGCCTAATTTAAGTACCTGTAAGTGATATATATACTTTATATACTTTTTGTTTATATGGCATTAACTGACCCACTGACTCCATTTACATATGGCCTGTCTCCTGATTTTTTTAAGGGACATGCTATGGTGTTTTCTTTTCCATTTTTGTGATTTGGGAAGTGGATGTTTGCCCCTTTTTTTTCTTATCAACTACTTTGTATATATTTACAACTATCTGCACACACTTTATTATAGGCTTTTGCACGGCCATATCCCGCTGATGATTATTGGCTGCTGTATTGGATCTGAGATCCTTGGATTCCTTTGCATGCTAAAGGGCTTCAGTAGGCTCATGGGTGTTTGTCGGCACAGAGAAATGTTGCATTCTGCTTCTATGTATCCTGTGACATGTAAGTTTTTTTTTCAAATGGTTTTGTGCTTTTCCTTTTTTTTATTTTCTATTGTGGTTCCTATTACAATATGAATCCACTATATGTATTTAATTGTATATACTTATACTGCATTTTCATATTCCAGAAGTGGCAATTTTGTCCCTGATGAAGATTGTTGTTTATAATTATCGAAACGCGTCGGGCACCCACCTATGGATGTTTTCATATATACAGTGAAACTTTACCACACTTGTCACTTTATGTTTACATATTTATGCTTGCTATATATATTATTTTTTATATGTTATCAATAAATTGAATATCCTTTTTTTAACATTACTTCATTCTCCTTTTTTATAATTGCCTTGAAAATCCCACATTTGAGGTCTTTCTCTAAAAATACATGTTCTAGGGATGATGGCAATTCACACGCCAATTTCATGAGTCAACCCTTTTTCTGCGATAGCAGGTCTGGACGTGGTGGTAGGGGCCATGGAGACCTCTCATACAGCGCTGGTTCACGTGCCACTGGAGATGGGGACAGTGGTGACGTGAGCACAGTGGGGTAGGAGTGCCTGGTTTGTAGAGGAAGGTGTTGGAACCAACAGGGAAGTCCTCCAGTAATGTCCGTATGCGGATGGCAGGATGTAAGACTGCAGCTGTAGGTGGTAGAAGCAGGATACAAAAGAACCAGACAACAGGTGGATCAAACAAGTGGGAATCAGCAGAGCAAGGTCAGACAGTCCAGTTGGCAACAGCAGATCAATCAGATGATAGGAGCAGGCAATGGCAGAGTCGGTAGGCAGGCTGGAGTCGGTAACCAAAGACAGATGTAGCAAGGTCAGGCAGGCCGGGTCGGGTAGGAGAAGGTAGAGTAGTCCAAACAGAGCCGGGTCGGTAACGGGAGATCACAGGTTCAGATTTCGGATCAGGTTTTCGGGTGGCTGACAAGCAGGGCTTTTAAAGCCCGTTTTGGCGCCACTTGCGTTCCCGCGCATGCGCACTGCTGGGCTTTTAAAGCCCGTTTTGGCGCCAATTGCGTCCTTGACACCCTATCACCATATTTACTATGTCTGCATACCAAGATCTTCTAGGCCACGCTGGGGCCACAAGAACTACGGACTTCCTTTCCCGCTTGATCCTGTGAAGAAGTTGAGGTATAAGCAGGAGGAGGGAACGCATAAATCAGTAAAAACTGATCCCACAGGGTCACAGGGTCACCAACGCATCTGTTCCACATGCGAGTGGATCCCTTGTTCTTGACAGTTGTCAACTTTGTTGTTGAACCTGTACGCAAACAGATCTACGTCTGGGATCCCCCATCTTTGGCATATAGCCAGGAAGATGTCGGGGTGAAGGGACCATTCTCCCGGGAACAACTGCTGGCGACTTAAGTAGTCTGCCTGCCAGTTCTCTACTCCTGGAATGAAGATTGCCGATATGCACGGCACATACTTTTTTGCCCAGGTTAGGATCTGGTTTACCTCTCCCTTGGCTGCCTGACTTCTGGTGCCCCCCTGGTGATTGATATAAGCCACTGCCGTGGCATTGTCGGATTGAATCCTGATAGAATTCCACAACCTGAATGTCCAGGCCCTTAGGGCTAGGTACGCTGCCCGAATCGCTAAGACGTTGATGGGCAAAGTCCTTTCAGTTCTGGACCATTTCCCTTGAACCGACGTCTCTTCCAGGATTGCTCCCCAACCTGACAGGCTGGCATCTGTTGTTACCACATTCCAGGTAACTGGTAAGAAGGATTTCCCTTCTGCAGATTCTTGGGTATTCTCCAACTGAGGCTCTGACGCACTTTTGGCGACAAACGTATTGGAAAATCTGTTTTGCAGCAGTCTCGAATGATGAGCATAGGGAACTGCTTCGAATGAAGCCACCATCTTCCCCAATGACCTCATACAAAGGCGGATAGAAGGACCCTCCTTTGTCCTGACCACCTGAACCAGCTCCTTTATGGCGCAGATTTTTACCTGGGGTAAGAACACTCTCTTCTGGGCTGTATCTATAATTAGACCCAAGTACTCCAATCTTCTTACTGGCTTTAAGGAATATTTCTCTAGGTTGAGGAGCCAAACTAGGTATTCCAGGTAGTTGACTGTGGTGACCATGCTTTGGTCCAGGCGGGCTACCGACCGCGACCGGTCTATCAAGAGCAGGTCGTCTAGGTATGCTATTATCGTTATACCTTGAGTCCTTAATCTGGCCAGAGGAAGGGCCAGAAGTTTTGTAAACACCAGAGGTGCAGTAGCTAGACCAAAAGGCAAGGCTACAAACTGAAAATGAAGTTTTTCTACTTCGAAACGCAGATATTTCTGGTGAGCGGGGAAAATAGGTACATGCAAGTATGCATCCTTGATGTCGATTGACGCCAGAAGTCCTCCTCCTTGTAGGACGGAGACTACTGATCGGATTGATTCCATGCGAAAAGAGCGAATTTTCAGAAACCTTTTTAGATATTTCAGATCTAGAATGGGCCTGACATCTCCATTTGGTTTTGGCACAGTGAAAAGGTTTGAATAAAACCCCAACCCCTACTCTTCCATGGGGACCATCATGATCACTTTTTGGGACAAAAGTCGGTCTAATGCTAGAAAGAGAGACTTATTTTTCTCTGGATCTTTGGGGACATTTGACCTGAGGAAACGAGGAGACGGGAATTCTCGGAACTCTAGTTTGTAACCTAGAGCTATGGTTGAGACCACCCATCTGTCTCGAAATTCTTCCTGCCAGACCCTTGAGAACTGCAGAAGTCTTTCCCCCACTCGAACGAGCGGGCGCCCCTTCATAAAAAGGCTTTAGCGTTTTGTGTTGTGGGTTTCCTCCCCCAGGATTTCTTTTGTTCCTGGGGTTGACCCCGAGGTTTACCGCTTGAACCTGATGGTGGAGGTTGTCGCGACTGCCTGGCGGCTGATGCGCCTGGCACCAGAGAAAGAGCCCATTTAAATGAGGGACATTTACTCTTTTTCTTAACTGGCAAAAGGGTAGTTTTCCCACTTGATATTTTTTGGATATATTTGTCCAAATCATATTCAAACAGCTTTTTACCACGGAAAGGAAAACCAGCCAAGAGCTTTTTGCATGGCGCTTCGGCTGACCAACTTTTCAACCATAAGATTCTACGCATATGCACCAACCCAAGTGTAAGGCGAGAGGTTTGAAGAATAGAATCTCTGATTGCGTCAATTGCAAAACACAAAGCTGCTGGCAGCTCAGCTAACTCCTGGGCCTGCTGTTCAGGGAAAGCCTTGAGCACCTGTTTCAAATGGTCTCTCAAGGATTGACATACCCCAATTGCCGCCACTGCAGGTTGAGCCACTGAACCTGCCAAGGAAAAATTTTTTTTTAACAGGAATTCAACCGGACAAGTCAAACTTTATTCACAGAGGATATAGCAGCGTCAATTGCTGGTATACTCTACATCTTAGTGAATTTTTCCTCCATAGAATAAAGTGTTGAAAACTTTTTAGGAGGAAAAAAATGCTCATCTGGGTAACCCCACTCAGAAAACATAAGCTTTTCCAGCAATGAATGTACAGGAAAGGCATGCAAGGCTTGAGGAGGCTTTAGTGAACCCAAAAAAGAAGTGGGCTCTTCAACTGACTCAGTTAAGGGTAGCTTAAATGTGGAGAGGACCATTTCAGTAAGAGCATTTAACAGCAACTTCTCAATATGTGAAGCTGAAGAAGGTCCTTCCCCACTTGATCCCTTAGAAGAGGAGTCAGTCTCTCCATTGTCCCCTGAGTCGGATTCATTTCCCCCTCCCACTGTTCCTCTGAGGATCCTGGGTGGTAGAAGGGGACCTAATGTGTTTTCTTCCTCTCTGTGAAGATGCGATTAAAGCCACTAACCTTTCCTCAAATCCACTGATAGTTGAGGAAAAAACCTCCTCAGTTACATAGACAGGGGCTGAAGTGTCAGAAGCAATTGCAGCCCCTGACGACCCCGATGGCTCACTCTGACCAGCCTCCCTAGATCTTTCAGGGGGATGGTGTTGCAGAAGGGGGGTCCTTAGGGCCTGAGGGCGACCCCTTTGTGCCCTTGTTTTTTGTGGTATTTGTACCACTCCCTCTGGTCTTGGTGCTGAGCACAAACGCAAAGGTACTGCCAAAAAAATGCACCTACTGCTGAGTAATAGTCCAGCAACTGCCACTGCTATTAAGCTCATCCTGATGCAAAGTAAATGTGTCCTGGGAATGCCTGTGTCAACCAACACTCACATGCGACCCGTCTGCTCTGTGTTCCTCCTTCAGCTGTATGCACCTGAAAATAGGTGCACTTTAAATCTACACAGCTATTGCTATTGTGGATGCTGAAGCACGCCAACGCCGCTAAGCCCCGCCCCCTTCTGTCGACCACCCACCGCCCCCCCTCATCTTTTTTAAAGATACAGCTTTCTCGTGCGAGCGGGCTCCGATCTGATCGGATCGCATGTGGAGGAGGGCTGAGGTGGAAGAGAGCCGCCGGATGGAGGACTGCCGTAATGGCAGCGGGAGTGGCGCTGCACACCACTGACTCAGCCACGCTCCCTCTGCCTCTTGGTAAAGCTGTCCAGGTGGGAGAACATTCCCAAGAGGAAAAAAAAAACCTTCCCTGCGTCTTACCTGGGGCTTGGGCTGGAGGAAGCATGCAGCTTGCGACACAGAGGCGAGACTGACAAGCATGGAATCAGGTACGTGCTCTTGACAGCCCCCACGTGGTGACTATAGAAAAAATCATTAGGAATCTCCCTTACCTTATCGAGCTGGAGGGTTCTGGTAAAACCATACTCAATCTTCACCCTTCACGGTGGACTCCATTAAAAAACATTCAGGAACTGGGGCCCCTTTTTATCGGGGGATCCATACTCCTGGGCCTGTAAAGCACATCCCAGGAATATGGCTGAAAAAAACAAATACTGGATACCGGGGTCCAGCTCTCAAAAACGAGAAGCATTACAGGCAAAACCTTGTTTCTTCGGATAGGGACCGGGTACCATTCAATTCGGCCTGGAAAAGACACTTTGAATGGATCCGGTTGCATAGCTAGCCCCAGCAAAGGAATATTTCAGTGAAGCCCAGCCTATCACATCTTTACTCGTGACCAACACCTAAGACACTGGCAAAAAAACTGAGGTACTCCCAGTAAGGGGAGGGGTTATATGGGGAATTGAACTTCCTGCTTAGGGTGTGCCAGTGTCCATAACCTGAAGGTGCCATATAACCCAAACAGTAATTTCTGTGGCTCTGTGTCCTGTGATGTACGATAAAGAAATATATATATATATATATATATATATATATATATATATATATATATATATATATATATATATATATATGGTAAAATAAAGGTAATAATTGGCTGGTGTCCTCTTTTTTTTTTTTTCCTATAGCAGTATTACTATCGCCAGTAACAGTCTTTAACAACCAGGGACATTACTGGCCCTATTTACTTACATTAGCAGGAATCCCTGGCCATGTAAGCAAAAGATAGTTAAATATGCATTTTAAGGGGGAACTCTAGGCAAAAAAAAATAAAATAAATTATTATATTAATATTTTATCTCTTTTCATGTGACAACACTGAAGAAATTACACTTTGCTACAATGTAAAGTAGTGCGTGTACAGCTTGTATAACAGTGTAAATTTGCTGTCCCCTCAAAATAACTCAGCACACAGACATTAATGTCTAAACCACTGGCAACAAAAGTGAGTACACCCCTAAATGAGAATGTCCAAATTGGGCCCAAAGTTTCAATATTTTGTGTGGCCACCATTATTTTCCAGCACTGCCTTAACCCTTTTGGGCATGGAGCTTCACAGGTTGCCACTGGAGTCATTGTTCACCCCTCCATGATGATATCACAGAGCTGGTGGATGTTAGAGACCTTGAGCTCCTCCACCTTCTGTTTGAGGATGCCCCACAGATGCTCAATAGGGTTTAGGTCTGGACACATGCTTGGCCAGTCCATCACTAACCCTCAGTTTCTTTAACAAGGCAGTGGTTGTCTTGGAGGTGTTTGGGGTCATTATGTTGGAATACTGCCCTGTGGCCCAGTCTTCAAAAGGAGGGGATCATGCTCTGCTTCAGTATGTCACAGTACATGATTTCATTCATGGTTCCCTCAATGAACTGTAGCTCCCCAGTGCCGGCAGCACTCATGCATCCCCAGACCATGACACTCCCACCACCATGCTTGACTGTAGGCAAGACACACTTGTCTTTGTACTCCTCACCTGGTTGCTGTCACACAAGCTTGATACCATCTGAACCAAATAAGTTTATTTTGGTCTCATCAGACCACAGAACATGGTTCCAGTAATCAATGTCCTTAGTCTGCTTGTCTTCAGCAAACTGTTTGCGGGCTATCTTGTGCATCATCAAAGTTGTCAGAAAATCCAATCGTTCTGAACGAGGTGACGTACAACATGTACGTCCGGACTATAAACGGGCCAGTAGCCAAAAGCTTTCGTCTCTAGATTTATTCTGAGGATGCGTGGCACTTTGTCCGTCGGAATTGTCTACACACGATTGGAATTTAAACGATCGGATATTGTTGATGGAAAATTTTAGGTCCAACTCTCAAACTTTGAAAAAAAAAAAAAAGTCCGATGGAGCCCACACACGATCGGATTTTCCGACAACACGATCCGATCACACATTTTCTGTCGGAATTTACCGTGTGTACAGGGCATTCGATTCACTAGCAAATTTAGACAGATTTTTACTAACAAATTAAAGCCAAACTCTAATTACCCTTTTTAAGCACTTACAACAAAATTATTTTGGGGGGGGGACACAGGTTTTACATAAATGTATTAAAGCTGATCATTGTTAGTACCCCTGTCAGTGCAAAATGGTCTGTTTCAACCCCAAAAAAAACAGACTTAGTGATCAGATCAAGGAAAACAAGACTGAAAAAAAACATTATGAATCCACCACATTTAACCGCTTGCTGACCAGCGCACGCCAATGTACGTCTGCAGAATGGCGCTGGTGGGCAATAGGGCGTACAGGTACGTCCCCTTTAAGAAGCGGTGTCGTGGGCGCATGCCCACCACAGTCTCCATGGCCACGGGTCTTGTGGACTCGATGTCCGCCGGGTGCCCGCGATTGACACGAGGAAGAGGGGGGGTTGCTTTTGTAAACAAAGGATTTCCCCATTCTGCCTAGTGACCGGACAGAGATCACAGCTCTCTCTCATCGAGAACTGTGATCAGGTCCGTTGCGACAGGACAGGCAAAACAAGCAATTGCTTGGGGCCCGAGCTGGCCTGGAGCCCCAGCCGCACCGCCGCTTCCTATAAGCTGCAGCCTGTAGCGTGGCCGAGCTCCTCTTCCTTCCTCCTGCAGTCCGCGCGGTACAGGAGATTCAGTTTCCTGTTCCCGGCTGGACTGAGAGGAAGTGCACACACTGAGTGCTCACTTCCTTTCAGTCCAGCCAGTCGGGAACAGAAAACTGAATCTCCTGCCGCGTGGGAAGGCGGTAGGGAGGGGGGTTAAAAAGAACACGGGGGGGTAGTAAGGGGGGGAGGCAGTCATCAAGACCCATTTAGTAATAAAAATATGGTAGCTTGCTGACCATAATAAAAACAATTACCATAGCTTTCTTTCCATTTTCTTTTTTTACCATACCATTTCCATCTTTTTGCTTCTTTTTATCGGGTAATATTTATTAAAGCTTTTTGCAAAAATTTACAAAGCAGAGAAAGACTCTACAGTACACTCTGCATTGGGGGGGAGGGGGCGCTTGGGGGAGGCCTCCATGTCCATTTTGCTTGGGGCCCCCAAATTCCTTCAAATGGCCCTGACTGTGATCACTGTCCTGTGTGTTGAAGTCCAGCCCCCTAACAGTTAGAATCACTTCCTAGGACACACTTAACACCTTCACTGTCCGCTAGTGGTTAACCCCTTCACTGCCAGTGTCATTTACACAGCAATCAATGCATTTTTATAGCATCGATTGCTGTATTAATGACAATGGTCCCAAAATAGTGTAAACAATGTCCGATGTGTCCACCATAATGTTGCAGTCCCGATAAAAATCACAGATCGCCGCCATTACTAACAAAAAATAAATAAATAAAAATACCATAAAACTACCCCCTATATCGGCCTAAACTGAGGAAAAAAAATTTTTTTTTATATATTTTGGGGGATATTTATTATAGCAAAAAGTAAAAAAGAATGTGTTTTTTTTTTTTCAAAATGACGCTCTTTTTTTGTTTATAGCGCAAAAAATAAAAACTGCAGAGGGGATCAAATACCACCAAAAGAAAGCTCTATTTGTGGGGAAAAAAGGACGTCAATTTTGTTTGGGTTAAAGCGACGCAGTGCCGAATCCTCCGGGGCTGAAGTGGTTAAAGCAGTACTCCAGGAGCTGCAGCACTTTTAAATTATGTGCTGGCTTTTAATTGAATACATCCATCAAAGAGTATCACCATGTAGACCTATCACTTTTATTTACTATTTACATTTTTCCTGAGCACTGGGAGCACTGGGAGCTTATAGCTATACTTCCAGCGCTGCGACACTGGATTATTGGGTCCCTGATACAGCAGCTGCAAAGTTGTTTGTAACTGCTCTTCCTGCCTTGCTTAGTCATGTAAGGCTTTGTATTATGAAAATCCATTAAAAGTATTCTTTGAATGGGCAATGGATGACGGGCAAGCAGAGCATCTCCTGTATAGCAGAGCGCATTTGTCCTATCAGAGCACTAGAAGTATAGTAAATACCTGTAGTCCCAAGCTTGGTAAAAATGTAAATAAAAAGAGTCATACACTTGTTAGGCTGAACCCCCCCCCCCCCCCCCCACTAGGGTGGTAGGGTACAGGCAGTTATTCTGTAGTCTGGACGCAAACAGATTGGAAAATAAGGGTGCATTTCGTATTCCACACCACCTAATTTTGTATGCTGTGTTGTACATTACTATTTCCACACTGCCTCATTCTGTACTGTATGCTGTACTTTCCCTATCCCAAATAGTCACTTCTCTCTGTGCTCTGCTCTACATTCCTCATTCCACATCACTTTATCTGTGTGCAGTGCTATATCTTCCTGATTTCACAGTACCTCATTTTGTACACTGCTGTACATTTCTTATCATACATCACCTTTATGGTGAGCTCTACAATTCCTTTTCCATACCACCTCATTCTGTCCCCTCTGTACCCCCTTTCCGCACCATCTCACTCTGCTCTGTTGTGGTTTTCTATAAGTCCTGATTCTAAACACTCACACAGAAGTGTCATGTTAAAGAACATTTAGCCGCTTGATGTGTTTGCACATTGGTAAGGACCACATCTAGACTTAAGCCTCGTACACACGATCGGATCGTCTGACGGAAAATGTGTGATGACAGGCTGTTGGCGCAAAATCCGACCGTTTGTACGCTCCATCGGACAAATGTCTGTTGTCGGATTTTCCGAGCGTGTGTACACAAGTCCATCATACAAAAGTCCAAAGTACAAACACGCATGCTCAGATGCAAGGACGAGCTGGAAGCAGTCGGTCTTGTAAACTAGTGTTCGAAATGGAGAATTAACATTCGTGACGCTGCAAATTATGAAATCTCGAAATGCAGCGCACAATTCTCTTCTTCTTTAATGGGATAATAATGAAGCTGCTTTGCTGGTGATACTGACGGAGTTCTGCCAAACGTATTTTAAAAGTATTTTATTTTCTAGTGATATCAAGAATAATATTATCATGCTTGTTGTTTTTTTTTTTTTTTTGGTGCAAGTTACGACAATACCATTATCCTGTAGTTTTTAAAATCAAAGATACAACTATGTTGGTGTCCCTTGTTAATTTTACATTGGGAGTAGGCAGTTACATTTTAAAAAATATAATCTGTCATTTGAAGTAAAACACATAGCCAAGTATTATTCTACACAATTTTTTTTTTGTGCAATTAGACATGCTATCTGCCAATAGAACTTAACCAAAAATTGCATCCAAAAATCTAGAAAATAAACCAAAAAGTGCATCCAAAAATCTAGAAAATATACCAAATCATTATTCAACCAAAAAATAAAATAAAAGCCTCATGCATGTGTCCTGCTTCTTAATATAGAGGGTCAACAATGCCAAGAGTTGGTGAAAGCATCCAGAGATAATTCCAAAAATCATCCAGATTATTCTCCTGGAGCTCCCGCAGCAAAGGCATATGACAGAATTGGTCACGATTAATAAAGCAACCAATTTTTTGGTCCCAAAAATCCTCCTCCTCCTGTTCCTGGACTTAACTTAGATCAAAGCAATAACTCCAAGGCCAAAAAGAAATAACACGTTATCGCCTCCGATTCCGCAACATGGCTGTTTGACAAACAACCATTCAGGAACAAACTGAAAAGTGCGAAATGAAAAGCGCGAATCAACACTCACCAAACTTCTACTAACACGAAATTAGTAGAAGGATCCCAAAGGGTGGCGCTAAAGAGCTGAAAAAACACGTAGTACGTCACTACGTTCATGTTTGTTGGCCGACAATTCTTTGCCATTTATATGCAAGACAAGTTCCTGGCCATCGCCCTTCGGACAAAAGTCTGACGTTTTGTCTGCAGAAAATCCGATCGTGTGTACGAGGCTTAAGCCTTCGGTAAAAGAGCCAGCTGGTTGTACCTGCTTGGATATTTGGTTTAACCACTAGCTGACCGCCCACTGTCAAATGACGGCGGGACGGTGCAGCTACTGTGGCGGGCTGCCGTCATATGACGGCGCTCGCTTTTTGGCCACTGAGGGGTGCGCGCGCGCCGCGGGAGGCGCACGCGCGTGCCCGCCGCGTGGCTGGGGCCCCGGTGCGCGTGCCCGGCGGTCGCAATGACCGCCAGGCACCCGCGATTGCCCGGTAATCAAGCAGGACGTGGATCGGTGTGTGTAAACACACCGACCCACGTCCTGTCAGAGGAGAGGAGACCGATGGTGTGTCCCTTGTACATAGGGACACCGATCGGTCACCTCCCCCAGTCAGTCCCCTCCCCCCACAGTAAGAATCACCAAGATAGGGTACATATTAACCCCTGCAGCGCCCCCTAGTGTTAACCCCTTCCTGCCAGTCACATTTATACAGTAATCAATGCATTTTTATAGCACGGATCGCTGTATAAATGTGAATGGTCCCAAAAATGTGTCAAAAGTGTCCGAAGTGTCCGCCGCAATGTTGCAGTCACGATAAAAATCGCAGATCGCCGCCATTACTAGTAAAAAAAAAATAATAATAAAAATGCTATAAATCTATCCCCTATTTTGTAGACGCTATAACTTTTGCGCAAACCAATCAATATACGCTTATTGCGATTTTTTTTACCAAAAATATGTAGAAGAATACGTATCGGCCTAAACTGAGGGAAAAAAATTGTTTAAAAAAAAAAAGAAATTGAATATTTATTATAATAAAAAGTAAAAAATATTATGTTTTTTTCAAACTTGTCGCTCTTCTTTTGTTTATAGCGCAAGAAATAAAAACCGCAGATGCGATCAAATACCACCAAAATAAAGCTCTATTTGTGGGGAAAAAAATATAAAATTTTTTATTTGGGTACAGCGTTGCATGACCGCGCAATTGTCATTCAAAATGCGACAGCGCTGAAAGCTGAAAAATGGCTTGGTCAGGAAGGAGGTGTTTGTGCCTGGTAGGCAAGTAGTTAAACAACCTTTACAATCACCTAAATTCTATAAGTAGCAAATGTTTTGTCTATTTCATAAACGTTAACATTGATTTAAAGTAGGTCACCGCTACTACTAGGCACCTTCTCACTTCACCTCATATATCCCTTTGTGGACCTTTCAATGTTACCCTATTAAACCAACCAAAATCATTTCTGTTGTATATTATAATGGTTTGATTGCTCTTGGTTAAATTATTATTTCAATTGTTAGCAGGTTTAAGCACAGTAATTATTTTTGTTCTGTTATATAATATATATATATATATATATATATATATATATATATATATATATATATATATATACCGTATATACTTGAGTATAAGCCGACCCGAATATAAGCCGAGGCACCTAATTTTACCACAAACAACTGGGAAAACTTATTGACTCGAGTATAAGCCTAGGGTGAGAAATGCACAGCTACTGTAAGTGGAAAAGAGGGTCAACAATGTCCATTTGCATGCCTCACTGTGCCCATTTGCATGCCTCACTGTGCCCATTTGCAGCCATAGGTCCCCCAAACTTCAAACTTGGTATTTAAGGGTTTCTAAATGCTCCCTAGCTGCAGCCAAAATTTGAGGTCTCTGGACCCAAAGGGTCCCGAAATAACATTGCTGCAGATAGACACAGTTGACCGACTTTGGGGCCCCATGTCTCGGGGCCACTTAGTGCTAGGAACCCCATCTTGGGAAATGTTGTAGTGGTAGTTCCACTGGGATTGGATTCCAAATTTGGGGTTCCTAGCACCAGGTGTCCCCGAGATATTGGGCCCCAAATTCGGGTCTGAAAATATCAAGCACTTTTCTGCAGCAGAGAATGACATTTTCAGAACCAACTTTGGGGCCCCGTATCTCGGGCCACTTAGTGCTAGGAACCCCATTTTGGATATGTTGTAGTGCTTGGTCCACAGGGTTGGCACACCAAATTTGGGGTTCCTGGCACTAAGTGGCTCCGAGATATGGGGCCCCAAAGTCGTGTCGGAAATTATTTTTTTTGCTGCAGAAAAGTGCTTGACTCCAGTATAAGCCGAGGGGGGCACTTTCAGCACAAAAAAATTGGCTGAAAAACTCGGCTTATACTCGAGTATATACGGTATATAAAATCAAATGTGCCTGTCTTTGTTGTAAGCAGACCAGAAGCCAACCAGGTAAAAGTTTAGCAGGTAAAATGCTTTGCTTTTGTTATGCATAACAGAAAAGAAACAGGCAATAGAAACGTGGTGATAAAACATGTAAATTCACATTGTGTTCCATGTTCCTCACTAATTATTTATATGGCAAGTACGGTATTGTCATGCTCAGAAGCCAACAGTTTCAGAATTAGCCTTTATTCCTTATTATATTGCATGTGCATGACAAGTTAGGCAGTATTCAGAAATATTGTGAAAATATTTTTTTTGTAGGCAAAAGGGCAAGAAAGTTATAACAGCTCACACCAAAAAGTGTACTAAAGCCAATCAGACCTTGGAGGTTGACTTCATCAGTGCTGCTATTCCTTCACGATCCAAGCACAACTACTTTACATTAGAATCTAATGGGGCCTTCTGTTAAATTTCCCCTAGCAATAGGAAGCAGCAGCATTGTACAGCACTATAGACATACATTTTTGTGTTTTCAAGGCATCTCCTCGTGTTTCCCCTTGCAGCCTATTGCCTAGTACACATGCTGAGAAAATCGGACAAAAAATACCACTTTCAAAGTGATTGTGCGATAATCTGATTGTTAGTATACAGCTTTCGAGAGCCGCTCACGACAGTTCATGCTAAATTTTTGGAAGGAACAAACATGAAAATATTTCTCTTACGATGCATGAACAAACGATATTCATTTAATCAGTATAGTATTCGACCTAAGAAAAAGACCAACACCACACATGTTCGGTAATGAAAGAATACATTACTCTACAATACAACACATTACATCACTTACAAGGTTGTATTCTGCCATACAAGTTTTTTTCATAACTTTAGTAACCTATTGGTTTTTGATACAAGACTTTTCCCATAACAACTTGATAAAAAAATAATGTTCTTTAGCGAGGAAAATAAATTCTACATTAATAATTATGCTACCAAAATAGTGAGTGCTGTAAATTGCCTCCAGCATTGTTCCTGTTTCTTCTTGCTGGAGGCTGCCATTTTGCTGAAGCCCAAAGCCCCAACTGTAAATCATAAAACAGAACTAAACCCTTCGATTTGCCAGTTTCAAAAAAAAAGTTTGATTTGATTGTGCTCTCAACCAAACTGTCACACTATCAAATGGCTGGTGTTATAACTGATCAATTGTGCAGCACCATTAGTGTGCGTTAGCTTAATCCAGTTAAAATGTGAAACGCTTGTTCCATTGATGTAATGTTTCTATTGCTCTTTTCAATAGAAACGTATTAATCAGAAAAAAAATTGTGCAGCACCATGACAGTTGCAGTTCAAACAGAAGCAGCTTCCTTGGCTGTAAAGGGTAGGAGGGTTTAATTTCACTTTAAGTCTGTCAGAAGATCGGCTTCTACAAACTCAGCAGTGCCTAACAACAGAGAGCAACTGAGCATGTGCAGAGCAGGGTGAGACCGTGTATTACTGGATTTTAAACAGTATAAGCACTTATTTTTAATGTTTTACATAACTATACCTGCAAAAGGGGCCAGCCTGAAGTCATCTATCAGGTCTTCATTTTCTGACTAAAGTTTCACTTTAAGATTCATGTCACACAGGCACTTCGACTGCCCGCAAAACATTGCCATTAATGAAATCACCCATGAGAGCCTTACACTTACCTGTGTGGGATCACTTCCTCCCTGGACTAGAACAAATTTCCCTTACGAATGAGGGTCAGAAATAAAAAAAAAAAATACATAAATACAAAGAAATAGGCAAACAGTCTCTAAATGATCTTGGCACTGGCAAGTTTTCTCCAGTGACAGGATCTCGTGTGACGTGGCTCTACAACATCTAAATATGATAAATGACAGGATCTCGTGTGACATGGCTCTACAACATCTAATAATGATAAATGACAGGATCTCGTGTGACATGGCTCTACAACATCTAAATATGATAAATGACAGGATCTCGTGTGACATGGCTCTACAACATCTAAATGTGATAAATGACAGGATCTCGTGTGACGTGGCTCTACAACATCTAAATGTGATAAATGACAGTATCTCGTGTGACATGGCTCTACAACATCTAAATATGATAAATGACAGGATCTCGTATGACATGGCTCTACAACATCTAATAATGATAAATGACAAGATCTCGTGTGACATGGCTCTACAACATCTAAATATGATAAATGACAGGATCTCGTGTGACATGGCTCTACGACATCTAAATATGATAAATGACAGGATCTCGTATGACATGGCTCTACAATATTTAAATATGATAAATGACAGGATCTCGTGTGACATGGCTCTACAACATTTAAATATGATAAATGACAGGATCTTGTGTGACATGGCTCAACAACATCTAAATTACTATTTTTGTAAACCCATTTTACTATTTGTCCGTTAAGAACAATGTAAAAAGACAAATTACTGCCATAGCATCCCACACAGATATGGTGGGACCTTAGATGCGGGGAGCTCAATCAGAGTGGAATTCCAGGAGCATTTGTTAAGCCACACAACCTTTGCTGACAAAGGATCTTTCAGATTATTAGTTCAGCATCGTTTCTCTATCAGAAAAGTGGTATAGGTCAATGACTAGCAGCAGTCAATGGTGCCGTTATTACGGGGGCTGCTAAGTAAGTTAGTGGCCACCAGTGTACATCGTTGGATACTGTACAGAGGGGTCACCAGAAGGCCCTGGTATGCAGCCCTGTGATTTCTAGTTCCACCCTTGGAATTCCTAGGTGTCAGAGCTAATCTGAAAGGCTGGTTTTCTTGGCAAAGCAATGCAGTACATCATGTCCCTACAATATTAAGAAAAATAAATAAATGTTTAATAGGTAGACATAGTTACACAGCCTAACCTGAAAAAGTGACTTACATTCCACGCACAAACTATTATAAAGGTTAAGGTCTGATTAATCATTGTTCACAAGCAGTTCCTTTAAAATTTTTCTTCAGTAAATCATTTGGGGTCCTGCCAAGAATACATTTCTGGGCAAGGAAAGACGTAGGTGAGAGGTTAGAGAAATGAATGAAGAGCTTTCTGATAATGTTATGAAAGACACAAGGGTGAGGACTGGTATCTTTTTGAGATATCTTTTGATCACGCACAGTAAATGTCATAACCCTGACATAAAGCAGCAAATCACATGGCAGCCTCCTGACAAGCGCTATAGAAGTAAGAGCCACGAGCCAACAGGTCAACCACCACTTCCTCTCTCCACTACTCTGCTACTATTTTAGGAATCCATAAGGGAGGGAGAGGAAAGGACATGGAAACATATCCCAGTTAAATTTCCTGGCATGTGTGATAAGTAGCATCACTGTAGAAAGATGCTTATGAAAGGACAAGAAAATAAGAAGAACAAAGGGCTTTTCATATAGCATAATGCAACAAATTACTTTGTTTGAATGACTGGGTCACAAAGTCAAAGTCTTCAAAAAAAAAAAAAAAAAAAAAAACACAAACTCAATTTATCACGATGGAAGTGAACTTATTTGAACGTATTTTATTTTTAGCTCATGGGCAGCCTGACAGTCATAAGCCATATATTAACCATGTGTCAGAAGAAAGTGAGCCATTCATGTTATTACATAAAGTAACAGCTTTGCACACCACTGTGTTCTATTGATGCTATTCAGTATCTTCTTTGGATCCAGTGAATTGATCTCACTCCCCAGGGTCTTCCTGCAATGCAAACTGGCTACTGTTGCCCAGGGAGTTTTTGTTTTTCCTTCGTTCTGGACCAAAGCTGCAGGAGTATTGACAGGTGGAACACGAAGGACGCAAGTCTTTACTTAACCTTATTATAGTATATATCAGGCATATGCAATTAGCGGACCTCCAGCTGTTGTAAAACTACAAGTCCCATCATGCCTCTGCCTCTGGGTGTCATGCTGGTGGCTGTCAGTCTTGCTATGCCTCATGGGACTTGTAGTTCTGCAACAGCTGGAAGGTCCGCTAATTGCATATCCCTGGTTCCCAAAGGTTTTTCTATTTTGGATAGAATAGGGAAGGGTAAAATTGCTATCATGGATTTTTTCTGCTTGGGTCACATTTAGGGAGATATCCCTTTACTTCCTGTCATGAAGACACAGCAGAAAATGAGAGGAAATCTCTCCAAAGTGAGGCCAAATACCCTCTTAGTTTTCTCAACACGAGTCCTCATTTGAAGATTTTACCTCACCTCCAGTTACTATAACATGTTGTATTTCTCACTTCATTTGGTCCTGATGACAATGGTTTGAAGGTAAGAATTGTTTTAGACTGTCTGTGTTGCCCATTAGCTACCACTCTTTCTTTTCAGTTTAGAAGAATGCAATAAATAATCTGGTTTCTTTAGAGCAACCAAGACTCTGTTCTTCCCACAGAAAAATAATGAGGACAGTTTTGGCTACTTCCTTGGGCTTGCCACATGGGTGGTTGGCCTGGTGGCACCATAATCCTTCCACATCCTGATGAACTTCGAATAAGCTTTATGAAGATTGTGAAACAATAAAATATGACAATCATGTTAAATGTTAGCATAGATTTTATTAATTGTAAATGTATAGAAAAAATATTAATGTTTTATGGTGACAGTCTTGACCTCAGTAAAGAATTCGTATGAATCTTTTGCTCCTTCTCTTCCTAGTCCTGATGCTTTCATGCCTCCAAAAGGTAGGTTAAGGTCTCTCACCAGCCAACAATTGGTCCATACAAGACCCGACTGCAATCTCTTAGCAACGCGGTGGACACGTCCCACGTCTCTTGTCCATATAGTGGCAGCCAGGCCATATTTGACTCCATTGGCCTTTTCAATAACCTCTTCTTCTGTGTCAAAAGTAACAACACATGTGACCGGTCCAAATATCTCTTCTTGCATACAACAAGAGGTTTCCTTCAGTCCAGTTATCACTGTAGGCAACATGAAGTAACCACCATGGTTTTCTGGTGGGATGTTTAATGCATCCACACCTTCTCCACAAGCAACAGTAGCTCCCTCCTCTAAAGCCTTCTTCACATAGCCCTTTACCTAGGAGACAAAGTATGTCAGAAGTTCAGCACAGCTTGTTATTGTGTAGCAACCTATCTAAAGACAAAACGGTACCCACAGCAGAGGTTTGAAAAAGAAAACAGCTTAAAATTGAAAGCTCTACAGTTTCAAAAAAGATGTCACAGTAGTGATACATAAAACAAAAAACAAAACTCACACAGAGAATCTATGTGCAAGGAGCCCCCTACTGGTAAAACCAGGTAACTGTGTCTGTATGTATATACCGCTATACTATGTACTTGAATGTATGTATATACCACTTGTACTGTATGTATATACCACTATACAACGTCCTGGAATTAATATACGCTATAGTGTCAAAAGTATTGGGTTGCCTGCCTTTACCTGCACATGAACTTTAATGGCATCCCAGTCTTGGTCTGTAGGGTTCAAAATTGAGTTGGCCCACCCTTTGCAGCTATAACAGCTTCAACTCTTCTGGGATGGCTGCCCACAAGGTTAAGGAGTGTGTTTATGGGAATGTTTGACCATTCTACCAGAAGCACATTTGTGAGGTCAGGCACTGATGTTGGATGAGAAGGCCTGGCTCGCAGTCTCTGCTCTAATTCATCCCAAAGGTGTTCTATCAGGTTGAGGTCAGGACCCTGTGCAGGCCAGTCAAGTTCCTCCACCCCAAACTCGCTCATCCATGTCTTTATGGACCTTGCTTTGTGCACTGGTCCAAATCATTTGGTGGAGGGGGGGGGGGGGGGTTATGGTGTGGGGTTGTTTTTCAGGGGTTGGGCTTGGCTTAGTTTCAGTAAAGGAAGTGTCAGCATACCAAGACATTTTGGACAATTTCATGCTCCCAACTTTGTGGGAACAGTTTGGGGATGGCCCCTTCCTGTTCCAACATGACTGCGCACCAGTGCACAAATCAAGGTCCATAAATACATGGATGAGCGAGTTTGGGGTGAAGGAACATGACTGGCCTGCAAAGAGTCCTGACCTCAATCTGATAGAACACCTTTGGGATGAATTAGAGCAGAGACTACGAGCCAGGCCTTCTCATCCAACATCAGTGCCTGACCTCACAAATTCGCTTCTGGAAGAATGGTCAAACATTCCCATAGACACACTCCTTAAACCTAGCAGAACTGCTTCCAATCACAAAAGCTGACGATCGCAGCTACAGCAAAGTTAGAGAACCAAACAATGTTTCCCATCTTTTACAATGTGTGGGGGCACAGTGCCTCCCCCTCAGTGCAGGTACGGTGTGTGGAATTCAGAAAATTGGAATATATTAGTTTCTCACTGACACTTCCCTGCGCTGCTCTGCTGATGGGGAGGGAGTCGAGCAGGGGAGGGCTGGCAGCCTTAGGCCTGGGGGGGAAGTCCAGTCCATTAGACCACCGAATCAGCTCACCATCCATGCCCAGCTGTTTTTTCAATGCAGCCTCACCAGTGCCCCTCAATGCAGCCTGATCAGTGCCCATCAGTGTCGCCTCATCAGTGCCCATCAATGCAGCCTCACCAGTGCCCATCAGTGTCGCCTCATCAGTGCCCATCCAATGCAGCCTGATCACTGGGGCAGGGTAAATGGGGTGTATGGGTGGGGGATGTGGGGGTCAGCTGGGGGTGTCAGGGTCTCCTACGTGGCAGCTCAGGTTGCACGCCACGGCCAGCGCAAGCCAGCACCCAGCCCCACAGCCCGAGCCAGTCACGGGCACCCTGCCTACAAGACTCTGATCTCTGGGGGTTGTAGTTTCCTCTGCGCTGCTTGGGAGCTTGAATGTGGACTACAACTCCTGGAATGCAACAGTGGCCGACTGCTGCAGCTGTAAAAATAGCAGCGGGCACCGGCCGTTTTCAACGTAAATTAGGGCGGCATGGGGGGCAATTGCCACTCTGCCCCCCAGCCCAGCCCTCCCCTGGAGTCGAGTGTCGGCAAAAGAGGCTTTGAGTGCTGGGGGTTGCCTATCTCTGGTCTACACTATTTGCAGATGGTTCTTTTATTGTTGCAAAAAAAAAAAAATGTTTGATACAAATTAACTTTTTATCTTTAAGTTCATTAAAGACGTTTTCTGGAATTTTAGTTGCAATAGTTTGTAGTAGAAAAAAATATAAAGAATGATCATTTCTACTGATGAACGAATCAATTCTCAAACAGGCACCTCATCATTTTTTTATTTGCCTAATATTCATGCAGGTACGATATATCTAATCTGCAGAGAATCATATGATTCACAAATCATGACAGTCTGGATTTTTGAATTGTGCGAGTTATATATATGTTATATATAGTGTTTCTTTGGGTGCTGCAGAGCTCCATATCAGTGGTGGGTAAATTGGGTTATTATGGCTAGGGTAAGGCTTTTATCACATGACATGCTCCTTCCACTTTTCCTCTTTAGGACTGTATTATCATTAATATCTTACTTTTGCCAGATGGCTCTGACTGATCAAAGCTCCCATGCTGGCTGACGGATCAGATGGGATTCCAACCTTCCATTTTCTGGTAGCTTCTACAAACCTCTTGAGAAACTCTTCATAGATTGAACGCTGAACATAAATTCTGCTTGTGCAGAGACAAATCTCCCCCTGTAAAATTACAAAAACATTTTTTTAGTTTTTTCCGCCTGTTCAAAAATAAAATTTCCTTCATAATATGAATGCAATCCCCAACCTCTGCATGTAGTGTGATAGCCAGGGCATGGTGAAAACCTCATGCTCCATCCTTTGCCCACTAGGCCTGTGAAATGGACTCCATTTGCCACTTAGAAGGTTTGATCTCCTGGGAAACAGATAAAACTGACTACACTCTCACCTGGTCGGTGTGGAATTACTTCCAACAATCCCACAAATTTGCCTCCTACAGTGCCTTGAAAAGGTATTCATACCCCTTGAAATTTTCCACATTTTGTCATGTTACAATCAAAAAACGTAAATGTATTTAATTGGGATTTTATGTGATAGACCAACAAAAAGTGGCACAAAATTGTGAAGTGGAAGGAAAATTATAAATGATTTTCAAAATGTTGTACAAATAAATATCTGAAAAGTGTGGGGTGCATTTGTATTCATCCCCTTTACGCTGATACCCCAAACTAAAATCTAGTGGAGTCGATTGCCTTCAGAAGTCACCTAATTAGTAAATGGAGTCCACTTGTGTGTGATTTAAGCTCAGTATAAATACAGCTGTTCTGTGAAGCCCTCAGAGGTTTGTTAGAGAATCTTAGTGAACAAACAGCATTATGAAGGCCAAGGAACACACCAGACAGGTCAGGGATAAAGTTGTGGTGAAGATTAAAGCAGGGTTAGGTTATAAAAAATGTATCCCAAACTTTGTACATCTCCCGGAGCACTGTTCAATCCATCATTTGAAAATGGAAAGAGAATGGCACAACAGCAAACCTACTAAGACATGACCGTCTACCTAAACTGACAGGCGGGACAAGGAGAGCATTAATCAGAGAAGCAGACAAGAAGCCCATGGTAACTCTGGAGGAGCTGCAGAGATCCACAGCTCAGGTGGGAGAATCTGTCCACAGGACAACTATTAGTCGTGCACTCCACAAATCTGACCTTTATGGAAGAGTGGCAAGAAAAAAGCCATTGTTGAAAGAAAGTCATAAGAAGTCCCAATTGCAGTTTGTGAGAAGCCATGTGGGGGACACAGCAAACATGTGGAAGAAGGTGCTCTGGTCAGATGAGGCCAAATTTTTACTTTTTGGCCTAAAAGCAAAAAAGCTATGTGGGGGGGGGGGGGGGGGGGGACTAACACTGCACATCACCCTGAACACACCATCTCCTCCATGAAACATGGGGGTGGCAGCATCATGTTGTGGGGATGCTTTTCATCAGCAGGGACAGGGAAAGCTGGTCAGAGTTGATGGGAAGATGGATGGAGCCAAATACAGGGCAAGCTTATAAGAAAACCTGTTAGAGTCTACAAAAGACTTGAGACTGGGGAGGAGGTTCACCTTCCAGGAGGACGACTACCCTAAACATACAGCCAGAGCTGCAATAGAATGGTTTAGATCAAAGCATATTCATTTGGTAGAATGGCCCAGTCAAAGTCCAGACCTAAATACAATTAAGAATCTGTGGCAAGACTTGGAAATTGCTGTTCACAGATGCTCTCCATCCAATCTGACAGAGCTTGAGCTATTTTGCACAGAAGAATGGGCAAAAATGTCACTCTCTAGATGTGCAAAGCTGGTAGAGACATCCCCAAAAAGACTTACAGCTGTAATTGTAGCGAAAGGTGGTTCTACAAAGTATTGACTAACAGGGGCTGAATACAAATGCACACCACACTTTCCAGATATTTATTTGTAAAAAAAAATTGAAAACCATTTTGAATACTTTTTCAAGGCACTGTTTTTTCAAGGATCCTGTTGCCCTATTATTTATTAGGCCCCTTCCACACTGGCAGAGTCTGCCAGCGGATCCGCTTGCTTAGCAGGGGATCTCTCCACTGATCCCCACCGAGCAGGCGGATGACAGGTACGTGTTTGCTCCGCCTGCTGTTCTCTATGGGGCTGCCGGATGGAAACGCACCGCCTGTCCGTTTGCATCCAACTGTTATCCAATCCACGGGACGGATGGTGAATGTCTGTTTTTAGTGGATCTGATGTCGGCAGGTGTCAACCGACACATGTCCACTGACATCTGCCGCTCCATACAGAGCAATGGATGGTCCGTTTGGGTCAGCCTCAAAAACTGACAGTTGGAACGAAATCGGACCGTCAGTGTGAAAGGGGCATCCTGAGAGAGGTATCTAGCCCTGCTACCCCGCGTAATGTCTGGATCCTGCACGTTCTTTGACTTAAATTACCTCCCCCCTTTTCTCCTTCTTCTCTTCGGTTCTATAATACCGGTCTTCTGTTTCATCTATGTTTTATAGATATTAGATACTTTCTAGGGGTTCTACATCTGGTCATTGCCATACTACTGCTACATGTACACCTGCAGCTAACCCAGGGGATGGCAACCTTAAAGAGGTGGAGATCTACTTGAACAACATGGGAGAAGTAAAAGATCACCAGGCACAGTGTCGCCTCCACACCTGATTTAAACCTCTAATTGCCGTACTACCGCGTAGCAATCGCGTGTTTTGCATGACAATCGTGGGTTTAAATCAGTTTAAATCAGGTGGTGAGAAGGCAACATATCACCTCTCTACCGCCTATCAAACACACTCAGATCACTTTTCAGAGGAGCAGCAGTGCCTGCTGTACTTGTGAATGAGCCCTTAGTTGCATTCCGTAGCAGCACCCTTAGGGCTCATTCACATGTACAGTTGGAGGTGGTAAAACCCTGGAGTTGAGTTTACTGCCCCATTTTGCTTTTGGTGGGTGCTACCATCGTGACCCGGTCAAGTAAATGGGGCCACTCTGCAAGCACCCCACAACTGCTTGCATCTGCGGAGTCCAAGGGGTTAAAGCAGGTGGTGAGAAAGCAACACAATGCTGCCTGCTTTAACCCCTTGTTTGCTGTACTGCACAAGGTTGCAGGGCACTTGGAGAGTGGCCTCATTCACTTGAATGGGTCATGCTTGGCAGGTGCTACACCCATGTGTACACCCCTGGCCACTGCAGGGGGTGCGTTTGGGTGGGGTGGTAAAAACATTGTTGTAGACTCTTTTGTTACGCTTCAAATATCAGCTTTACAATGTTCTTTCACAAATATTGTACTGACTA
Organism: Lithobates sylvaticus; assembly: GCA_028564925.1. Lineage (NCBI taxonomy): Eukaryota > Metazoa > Chordata > Amphibia > Anura > Ranidae > Lithobates > Lithobates sylvaticus. The sequence goes on along the minus strand of CM053028.1, from coordinate 231,983,838 downwards.
CATATGTCTCTGTGCCTTATGTTCTTTTGTTTTCTGGTTCTGGTAGTTACATACATAGTTACATAGTAGCTAAGGTTGAAAAAAGACACAAGTCCAACCTGTGTGTGTGTGATTATATGACAGTATTACTTTAAACTTTAATACAAAGATTAAACATAATAAGAACATGACCCCAATGCTAGGATATTGCTATTGCTTTGCAATGCAGACTGATTCATGAATATCTGAGCAAAGAAAGATGGAGCCAAAGTAAGGTATTGCCCATAGTAACCAATAAGGTAGCACCTTCCATTGCATGTTTCTGTAATCCACAAGTATATTTATTTTAGGTTATCCCACGAGTTTAAAATATGTACAACGGCTCCACCTTGTGGTAACATCTAACATTTGTTACTCATTTTTTTCTTTGGTAAGTATTGGAATATTTGTGATTGGAATCTGATCATTATTGTGGGTAGCATTTAGACATATATTACTCTTCCAGTTGGATGCCAACATAAACAATAAAGATGCCCATACACAGTAGAAGTCCCCTATGTACATCTCATAAACAGAAATTAAACATGGAAGCATTAATGAACATCAGTTACAATATCATAATGACTAAACATGACAGTATTCCTGCTCTCCCCAATAGTACAGGCCCCGTAATAAGTCCCCTGAAGTTTCCTTCCACAATCCCAATACCCACAGTAACCCCTCAAACATCCTATCCTGTCACTGATAACAGGCACTCTCAGTTTCCCACTACTATTTCACTATTTTTTTTTTGCCCAAAACACCTGATCAGCTCCTAGCCATTTCCAGTAGGAGACCAGTGGCCAAACCAAAGAAGAACCAAATATTTTTCCCAAGCCTTACTATTCAGTCACTGTCCACTCCAGTCTTAGCCTCTGACCAACCAGGGCCAGATTTCCCATTAGGCACTGTGGGTATGTGCCTACAGGCAGCCCTTTCTAGAGATCTAGGGGGGTGCTGGGGTATAGGCTTCACCCCGTCCATATTTCAGTTGTGCCCCCCCCATGAGCAATGTACCTATGCCCGCTGCAAGTCCGGATTGTCAGTGAGAAGAAAGCTGGGAGGAGGTGTGGGCTTTGTGCTCTCCCTGCTCCTGTTCTGAGAGCTCCTCCATATAGCGGATTAAACAGGATCCTCTTAGATCGCACAGTACACGGCTTGAATACCCACATTTCTGGGAGTTGAGCAGTCCTTGGAGGAGGTAGAGGACGGGTAATCAGCCAGTAAGCCATGTACCGACTGATCTAAGAGCATCCCGTGTTTTCTGCTGTATGGAGATTAACTGTTAACAAGCTCTCTCCTCGCTGACACTTCTCCTGTCTGGACTTGAGTGGGCGTGGGTAGAATGTTCATGGGGGGTGGGGGTACAGAGAGCTCACTACTTCTGTAAGATCAAAGGGGAGGGGCGTTTGTGCTGGGAAGGGTATTGTGCTACAAGGAGGAATTGGGGGGGGGGTGGCTGGGGACATATGTGTTAGGGGTCAGAGGGTGGGGGGGGGGATGTGTTAGGGGGGAAGATTTGTGCTGGGAGGGGAAAACTGATGGGGGGCAGGGATTTGTGCTGGGAAGGGTAATTTGGGGGAGAGGATTTGTAGTAGGAGTGGGGATTTGTGGTTGGGGATTTGTACTAGGAGGGGTGATTTGGGCTGGGAGCTTACACTAGGGGGGGTTTGGTGGGAGTATTTACGCTAGTGGAGTTTTGGGGGGAGGGTTTACGCTAGGAGTGGGGATTTGGGGGATGATTTAAGCTAGGAGGGGGTATTTGGGGGAGAGAATTTAAGCTAGGAGGGAAGATTTGGGGAGATTTTGGAATTAGGGATTTGTGGGAGAGGATGTGTGCTAGGAGGGAAGATTTGGGGAGATTTTGAAAGGCAAGAGGATGTGTGCTAGGAGGGGTTGGGGGGTATTTGAGATGGAAAGTGGGATTGGGGGGGTACAAAGATATGTGCATGCTGGGAGGGGGATTTGGATTGTGAGGATGGAAAATTTTTTGTTTAGAGAGAATTTTAACCAGCCTGCTTGTCTGTCATATCTTGTACCCTCCCTGTCTCTGATTCTGATTTTGTCTCCCAAGGTCCCGTACCCCAATTTAGATTCCAAAGTTTTGCATCCCGATTTGGTTTCTGGGGTCCTTGACCCCAAAGCAGCTCCAGAGGTCCTGTAGCCATTTGCCCTGACCAAGGTTTTATCAGTAACTGAGTCCCTGTTGCTGTAATTTCTTCCTGCTGTGCCAAAGCCTGGTGATCTAAATGAGCCTTTTTCAACCAGGGCACGGCAGCAACCCGAGGTGCCCTCAGAGGTTGTCAGAGGTGCCGCAGGATCCTGGATGAAAAGGGCATTGAAAGATCAGACCAAGCTCCTGCTCCTCTGCCAAACTGTAAGTCGGTAAAGACAGTAAAGTGCAGAGCAGGGAAGGGCAAAACATATTCTTAAGTCTTGATCTCTCCATCTCCCTCTACAGTTTAGTACTGTGAAGTGCAGTACCTGCCAGTGCTGGTAAAGGAACAGTGCTCAATTTTTTTTAAATGGCTATATGTGTGTGTATGTACTTTATGTATATGTGCATATGCATGATGTATGTATTTGTGTGTGTGACTGTATGCATGTACAGTGAGGGGAAAAAAGTATTTGATCCCCTGCTGATTTTGTACGTTTGCCCACTGACAAAGAAATCAGGAGTCTATAATTTTAATGGTAGGTTTAGTTTAACAGTGAGAGACAGAATAACAACAAAAAAAATCCAGAGAAATGCATTAAAAAAAAAATATATATATATATATTTTTTTTTTTGTTGTTATGTTGTCTCTCACTGTTAAAATAAACCTACAATTAAAATTATAGACTGATCATTTCTTTGTCAGTGGGCAAACTTACAAAAACAGCAGGGGATCAAAGTGTGTGTTTTTTTGGTTTTGGACAGAGTAGAGAGCCTGGGCACACCTAATCACCCCCTGCGTGTTAGTGTAGCTGCATGCCTGCTGTCTCCCGAGATCTGCTGTGAAATGTTGCAAGAGACAATTACACATTGAGCAATCAGCGAGGCTTCTAAGAGCGTTCAGTGCGTGAAACTGTCATGTAATGTAACTGCATGCAGAGCCAAGCTGTCAAAATTCAGCGGTGATGTAAGGGGTGAGCGGGACAGAACATCTATTAAACACCAGCCAGCGGGATAGAGGCTGGGCGGGCCGCTCCACGTGTGTCGCTCCGACCCCTTTCTTAAGCAGCCGAATCATTGGCTGGTGTTTGATAGCTGATCGAAAGGGGGCGGAGCCACACACGGAGAGGCCCGACCAGCCCCTATCCCTTTGGCTGTTTTTTTAATAGCTGTTCTGTCCTGCCCCCCGCCCCGACATCACTGCTGAATTTTGACATCTGGTCTCTGCATGCAGTCACATCACAAGACAGTGTCACGCACTGAACAAATGTACATATTCGCCAGCACACAAATCTTCATCCAAAAAGTTTTAATGAAAGAATTACATCACAAAAGAAGGTGCAACGTTTCAGAGCCGCGCAGGACCCCTTCGTCAGGCATGTGATACCGTGCAGCAGTGTCAAAGCATGAATTTATGTACAACAGTCACCAATAAAAACATGTGCAAATGAAAAAAAATAGGTACCACCCCCTCCCTGTGACGTCAATGACGTCAGAATCCCGCCAAAAAAATTAAAAACTACTATGCATAAAGGTTACTTACTGTAGGCAGGGGTGCTGCCTTCTAAAGATCCCAAAATGCAGACCGCATATGTCATGTCAGTGTCACGCACTGAGCGGCTCTTACAAGCCTCCCTGACTGCTCAATATGACATTCCCCCTCTCCCCTATCAGTGCCAATTGGTGCCGCTTATCAGTGCCACCTGTCAGTGCCAATCAGTGCCACCTGTCAGTGCCAAACATTGCCACCTATCAGTGCCAAACATTGCCACCTGTCAGTGTCACCTGTCAGTGTCAATCAGTGCCAACCAATGCCACCTATTAGTGCCGTCATTCAGTGCCAACCAATGGCACCTATCAGTGCTGTAAATCAGTGCCAACCAATGCCACTTATCAGTGCCCATCAGTGCTGCCTATAATTGCCCATCAGTGCCACTTATCAGGGCCAACCAATGCCACCTATCAGTGCCGCCTATCAGTGCCAACCAGTGCTGCTCATCAGTGCCTCCTATCAGTGCCCATCTGTGCTGCCAATCAGTGCCTTCTATCAGTGCCAACCAATGTCACCTATCAGTGCCAATAAGTGCCACCTATCAGTACCACCTATAAGTGCCAATCAGTGCTTGCAATCAGTGTTGCCTATCAGTGCAGCCTATCAGTGCCCATTAGTGCTGCCTATCAGTGCTTATCAGTGCTGCCAATTAGTGCCCATCAGTGCTGCCAATCAGTGCCACTAAATGCTGCCAGTGTCGCCTATCAGTGCCATTAGTGCTGCCAGTCAGTGCCACCAATAAGTGCCAATCAGGGTCCATCAGTGCTGCCAATCAGAGATGGGGAGATGAACTCTGCAGACAGGCACATTGTCCATGGGGGGGGGGGGGGGGGGTCGGCCTGGTGGGGCACAACACATAAAAATGAGAGGAAGACATCCATTTTTTTTAAACTTAGCAGGAATGGTGGAAACCCCTCTACAGATAATTGCAATACAAATTAACTTCAAGTGCAACAACTTTTTAGTTGGGAGGTTCACACCATTATAGCACTTTGGAATTTATTTTACATTGTTACACTTAAAGGGGTACCCCCCCCCCCCCCCCGTTTTACTCACCTGAGCCCTGGAATTTCCTACGGCAGAGACACGCTCTTCCTCTGCCCGGGGATTCTCGGCTCTTGATTGGATAGATAGATAGCAGCGCAGCCATGTGATTTTTTGCACTTAAAAGTAAATTTTCCACCACCCTTGCTAAGTCCATGTCTTTATGGACCTTGCTTTGTGCACTGGTGCAAAGTCATGTTGGAATAGGAAGGGGCCATCCCCAAACTGTCCCCAAACTGTTCAAAGTTGGGAGCATGAAATTGTCCAAAATGTCTTGGTATGCTGACCCCTTAAGAGTTCCCTTCACTGGAACTAAAGGGCCAAGCCCAAGCCCTGAAAAACAACCCCACACCATAATCCCCCCTTCACCAAATGATTTGGAATAGTGCACAAAGCAAGGTCCATAAAGACAAGGGTGAGCGAGTTTGGGGTGGAGGAACTTGACTGTCCTGCACAGAGTCCTGACCTCAACCCGATAGAACACCTTTGGGATTTATTAGAGCGGGGACTGCGAGCCAGGCCTTCTTGTCCAACATCAGTGTCTGACCTCACAAATGCGCTTCTGGAAGAATGGTCAAACATTCCCATAGACACACTCCTAAACCTTGTGGACAGCCTTCCCAGAAGCTGTTATAGCTGCAAAGGGTGGCCCAACTCAATATTGAACCCTACGGACTAAGACCGGGATGCTATTAAAGTTCATGTGTGTGTAAAGGCAGGCGTCCCATATACATTTGGTAAGTGTGTGTGTGTGTGTGTGTGTGTGTGTGTGTGTGTACGTACATATACACTACACGCATGTGTGTTTGAGCTTTGAGGTGCACACCATAATGCAAAAGGCTGTGCACGCCTATGGTGGAGAGGGATTATTATACCTGTTTTTATTCCTGTCTCTGCCCCTGTTAGGTAGTTGCACCCTCTCTATTTATCATGTTTACTGTTCTGATCATAAGCGGAAAAAAAATCAGAACAGTAATAGAAGCAAAATCCTAAGGGGTCCTAAGTTCTGGTAATAACCAGGGGTTCCCTCACTTTGGACGGATTTCCTTTCACATTTGTTTTATCTATGGGACAGGACGTGGAGGGAAATCTCCCTATTGGGACATAGAGGGTGAAAAAAACCTGACAGTGGTTATAATCCTCTCTAATGCCACGTACACACGATCGGAATTTCGACCAGCAAAAGACCGATGTGAGCTTTTTATCGGAAAATGCGACCGTGTGTAGGCTCCATCGAAATTTTGCTGGCCGAATTCCCGCCAGCAAAAAATTTGAGAGCATGTTCTCAATTTTTCCAACGGAAAAGGTTTCTATCGGAAATTCCGATCGTCTGTAGCAATTCCGACGCGCAAAATTCCTACGCATGCTCGGAAACAATTTGGAGCATGTTCGGAAGCATTAAACTTAATTTTTTTCTCGGCTCGTCGTAGTGTTGTACATCACTGCGTTCTTGATGGTCTGAATTTGGTGTGACCGTGTGTAGGGAAGACAGTTTGAGCGGAAATTCCGTGGAAATTCCATCGGGAAAACCATCAGAGCTTTTTCCGACGAGAATTCCGATCGTGTGTACGCGACATTACTCTCTAATCCAAAATTAAAACTAAATTTTGCCATTTTACTTTAAAGAGTACAACCAGTTACTGACCTTGTAGTTTTAAGCAAATCTACAGATATGAACACAGATCCTCTGATATACAAGTTCAACTCTTTTTCTGACTCCTCACTAAAATACTATACTATAAAGTGGTTGTTCCTGTATTTCCTCGACCCTTTTTCTCTTTCTCAGTCCAAAAGAACATGATCCTTGGATTATTGTTCCAGAAAAAAAAAACTGATTAGAGTTCCACTACTAACTACCTCAAAACACATATATGCCTCAAGCCAACAAGGTTGTCACACCCATGTTTCGACCTGGTCAAACCTGCCAGTCATTGCTAACTTTTAAAAGGAGAAATCTTGTTTAGGAGAGTACCTGCTATTATTTTACCCATGGCGGGCAGAATAAGGCTGTTCACTCCTCTTTTATTGTGTTTCTAAGCGCTTTAACTTTTGCAAGTCTAGGGCCTACTCTCCTTCACATTATCCAATGAAAGGACCCTTTATTGGCCAATAAGATTATTTAAAAGGGGGCAGCAGGTTTTTGTTGCAGATGGGGGGCTTAATCGTAAAGTTAGGGGAAAGTGGAAATATGCACATCTTACCTGATTGGAAAAACTTGAGCGAACTGTAGTATTGATACAATCTTCTAGGTTTGCATCTTCAAATATGATGGCTGGATTCTTTCCTCCAAGCTCCAGTGACAGCTTTTTACAGTATGGGGCGCTCTTCTCAATGATGCGTTGAGCAGTCACAGTGCTTCCAGTAAAGGAGATTAGAGGCACATCAGGATGGCATACAAGAGTCTCTCCAGCTTTCGGGCCAGTACCAAACACTATATTGATGACACCTGGTGGGACACCTTTCAAGGAACAGAAATAATTGACATTATACTTACATAATTTAGCATCATCACTTTTCTATGCAGCACACAAGAAAATGTTTATCTCTCTCACTTACGAGTTCTTAATATCAGGTGGAGATTTAGCAATTTCAGATAATGTAAAAACATACTCAAATGTTAAGCACAAATTAGGAAAACCTCCAATTCAGCAGTTTTTGATTCTTTTGAATATTTTTTTATAAAAGGCCTTATGATCTGTGGAGGATAACACAATTTAGGAAGCCAGGTAGCCATGATTTGTTACTCAAATGATTCTCTACAGATTTAAAAAATCCTCATGAAAATTGAAAGGCTATCATTTTTCTGATTCACTTTTTTTTTCAAATAAGTTCAATCATCACGTTGACAAGCTTGCTGTCAACGTAGTAGGTCTAAAATACAAAACTTTCCTGAAGCAAATGCTGCTGCTACTTCCCTTCAGCACTGGTCATGTTGCTGAAAGCCTAGCCAATTCATCATAAAATCACAACTGAAATAGAAGGTCGAGTTCAGATTAGATAACAATCCTGTTTTACAGCAGAAATCATGTGACCAGTTGCCTGGACTTCCCTTTATATAAGAAGCGCCAGGACATGTGCACACTGGAAAAACGTGCTTTGTTTCTGATTAATGAGTTAAGTAAATCATTTAATTTCATCATATTCGTTATGTTACAATGATTAATTTTCGGAAATTAATTTTGTATATTTGGATTTGTTTTGTATTTTCATTGTTCAGAATTCATTTGTATTTTCAGAAGTTATTTCAGAAGATCGGCTATATTCATTTTAATGTGTTAATTTGTTATTTCGGGAGATTAATTATGCACTCCCTGCTAGTCCAACCCACAAAGAGAAAAGGAATGAGCTGGAGTGGACGATATCGCCTGGAGTCACAAGCATCCGAAAGTAACAAATGGAACTAAATAAATTTTGGATTTATTTTTTTATGTTATGATTTGGAGATTCTGATGGCTCCACCTCCATCCAACCCAAACACAATAAGCAGGAATCATCTAATTTCACTTTTAAACCTTACTGTATACTTTATTGCAATATGTTTCCATTTCATATGTACAGTCCCTGACAAAAGTCTTGTCGCTTGTGTACAAATTGACCTGAAGTGCCGCTAAAATATATTTCTAATCAAGATTTTGTTACAAGAAATGGGTCATTTTAATCCCAACAGCTTTTGTAATAATGTTTCAGTGCAAAACGAAACTGACAAAAAGTATTCTAATATTCACAGCTTGGTAAAGCCCATTGAGTCAATTTTTGCCAAGACATAAGTGTTGTCGCCTTGTTATATGAGCTTCACCTGTGACTAATAATGGATCAATTAGGTCTCAGGTGTGTATAAAAAGGACTCCAGTACACTAGACCTTCTCAACTGCAACTAGACCTCTGCAAACATGCCTAAGATTCACCCGGAGACTAAAGTGTTGATTATCAAGAGGCTGAAGACCAGATCCACTTCTGATGTGGCAGACACCTTCAATGTGTCTCAGCGTCAAGTTCAGAGGATAAAAAATTTGAAGAGACTGGAGACGTTTTGGACAAGGCCAGGTCAGGCCGACCCCGCAAGACAACTGCTCGAGAGGACCGTTTGTTGGCTCGAAAATCCAAAGCCAGCCCATTTTCCACTGCAGCAGAGCTCCACGAGACCTGGTCACCTGAATTCCGTGTGTCAACCAAAACAGTTTGTCAGATTCTGTCTCGAAATGGCCTCCATGGTCGAATCATAAGCCAGCACTAAACAAAAGACAATTGAAAAACCGTGTGGCATTTGCCAAGGGCCACAGCCTGCTAAAAGGATGGACTCTGGAAAAGTGGCAGAAGGTGGATTTTTCAGATGAATCTTCTGTTGAATTACACCACAGTCGCTGCAAATATTGCAGGAGACCTACTGGAACCCGCATGGAGCCGAGATTTACCCAGAAAACAGTGAAGTTTGGTGGAGGAAAACTCATGGTCTGGGGTTACATCCAGTATGGGGGTGTGCGAGGGATCTGCAGGGTGGAAGGCATCATCAAAAGGTTCTAAAATACCAAGAAATCTTAGCTACCTCTTACATTCCCAACCATAAAAAGGCCAAATTTTGCAGCAGGATGGTGCTTCATCGCATACTTCCATCTCCACATCAAAGTTCCTTAAGGCAAAGAAGATCAAGATGCTCCAGGATTGGCCAGCCCAGTCACCAGACATGAACATCATTGAGCATATGTGGTGTAGGATGAAAGATGAAGCATGGAAGACGAAACCAAAGAATATTGATGAACTCTGGGAGGCATGCAAGACGTTTTCTTTGCTATTCCTGATGACTTCATCAATAAATTGTAGGAATCCTTGCCAAACTGCATGGATGCTGTCCTTCAAGCTCATAGAAGTCATACAAGATATTCCATTTGGATTTCACAGCACCACTACTTAATTTGCTGACATATTTTTTAATTTTCAGTAAAGTTGTTCAATTTCTGTATAGGCGACAAAACTTTTGTCTTGCCAAAATTTGACCTGTCTGTCTTGATTAAATGATAAATCTTTTTTCAGTAAAACGAATTTATTTCAGTGCATTAAACATCATTTGTGAGGGCTTTAGCTTTTCATATGAGCTATTTCTAACACCAATTGATTAATTAAAAGTCAGGTTAATAGCAGGAGTTTCTACAAAATAGAGAAGCGACAAGGCTTTTGTCAGGGACTGTAGTGCATTTTTTATAATAATGAAAAATGTTAATGCAAAAAAGAATCAGCTGATTATCCAAGAGTTAAAAACTACTGCGCCACTCTCATCTCATCATAAAACGAATGAATCAAATTAATTTGTTATGTTATTAAGTTGAATTCATTTCCGTATTCCCAACTGACTTTGTTTGTTGGGTCACGCACATACAAATTAACAAATGGTCGCTTAAGTTCAACCACAATACAAAAAGAATCCTATTAGAATATTCATGCTACAATCACTAGAATAAAATCGAATGGATCCGAATCAATTTGGATTATTCGTTATGTTGTTACGTTATTTCGAATGCTTAACAAAAAGCCCAATCCATCGTATCATGTCATTCAAATGAAACTAATTAATTTGTTGTTTTTGTTTTAATTTCTTTTAGATTTGTTTTAAATTCATTACTATTGTGATTTGGAGATCCGGATACATCCGAATCTCCGAATAACAATAATTGTGTCCGTATTTTATAAAAAAACAAGCTGCACATATCTAAGAAGCACTGATGAGAACTTGAAAGATATTTTTTGCCAGCTCTTCTATTACTATTTGCACATGCATCTCAGGAATGCTATTACTGTATCTTTAGGTCAATTATTTGAACATCCACTTAACAGTATCACTTCAATCGGCTGCAAATAGTCCCTGATGACCTTTTCTATGGTAGCATTGGTAGAACTCTTCTCTTTTCTTAGAACTCTTCTAGACAACTGTCTAACAGAATTATAAACCTGGGTACAAACTATACAAATTTCGGCCAGTTTCTATGAAACCAGATAACATTCATTACATGGGTAGCCCTGTTGGCCACCTCTCACCCAACATCCTTGAAGGAGTCAGGCAGAAAATTGTTGACCTTGCATCCACTCAAATACAGCCACTGTTTGAATACTTTTAAAGGTGTCAGGTGTGGCTCTGAGAATACATTCGCTGCAGCAGTAGATTTCTCCATCTGCGCTGTGTAGTGTGAATAGAGGAACCTGTTAGATTATTTTAGTTCAGCCCGCAGTTTGAACAAAAATAATCTATGTTTGTATACCCAAGTTAAAGTGTTTGTAAACCTCAGACGTGAAACATGAACAAAGCATATCCCTCTATAGTGTGAACTTGTCTCAATTAATAGCCCTAATTGTCATTTCTGTCTGCTGCTTTGTCCTTTTCTTCGATTAGCATGAATCCTTTCTGACAAGTTTTCCTGTCGCCAAGAGAAAAAAGGGCGACAGGAGAGGGATCTCCAGCCAAATGACAGCCTCAGCTCTGTTTCTGTGTGCTGTGTGAAGAGGGGTGGGTCCCTTCTCTCCAATCCGCTCCCAAGGCTCTCCTTACTGAGCTCTGCTGTGTGTAATTTTAACTCTCCACCCCCTTTTTTCTGAACTCTCAGACAACCTTATAAATTCAGCACTTTTAACAGATGTAGAAAAGACTGCAGATAGATAGATAAAACTTATGTAGGATTTATTTCATCTCTGTGTATCACCCGAGGCCAGTCACTTCACTGGGGATATGTAAGGGTTTACAACCACTTTAAGATAGATGACAGGTAGCCAGTAACAACATAGTATTAGATTAACACTATAATGTTATAAAAAATAAAAAAAATTCTCATACACTACCTGCTTCCTCCATTAACTTGCACATCATCCACGCCGTAAGTGAGGTCATTTCACTTGGCTTTGCCACAACTGTATTCCCACATGCTATAGCAGGAGCAATTTTCCAGGTGAGTAGATAGAGGGGCAGATTCCAGGGGCTGATTAGTCCAGCTGACAAGAAAAAATGTAATTATAAAACTGATTTAATGTAACAAGACCCCTGCCAACCCCAAGTCTATCAATATTACCAACTCCAATAGGAGAGCGCACTGTATAATTCATGCAGTTCAAGTGCTCGATTTGTGTACACTCAGTGGTATGGTGCAGGATGGAGGAGGCAAAGAAGCGAAAGTTGTACACTGACCGTGATATATCTACAGTCCGAGCAAATGTCAGTGTTTTCCCTGAAAGGCAAGAAAATTGTATGATTTCTATAAATTTATCATAATTTACTTTCATATGCTAGCATTTTTTCACATTGTGCAACAAAACCAGAGCATTTAGAAGAAACTTATTAAACTTATATCACATGGATTATTGCAATTTCATGATAGACCCTTTAATCATTGTGCTTGGCACCAGTAAGAACTTGCTAACTTTCCAGTAGAAGTCAAAAAATTTGTGGCAGAATTTGCCAAGATCATGTGATGTGCAATGACCAATGCGGCACAACTTTGAATCTATTCAGAATCATTTTTCGATTCTTTTGTGGCAACAATTCTGATTGTGCAAGCTTTAAAGCTGAAGTTTATTCTCCTTATATTTTGCCTTCAATGGCCCCTATTCCGCCCCTCTTCAACATGCGAATGGAGTTTTGAAGTAACACTCTACCCTTTTTATTACATAACTTATTTTAAACCCAGTGACATCATCATTGGGTCTCTGTGGTACTTTATGGAATAAAGGCAGATCATGGCTGGTGGGGCTGGCAGGTTGCCATACATAGGTTCCTAAAAACACCCTGCCCCACTCCTCCTACAAATGTTATAAATTGAGTTGCAGTTTTGTGAGTAAAATAAGTATTTGATCCCCTACCAACCAAAGATAATTCTGGCTCCCACAGACTGGCTACAGTAAGATGCTCCTAACGACAACTCGTTATGTGTATAAAAGACACAAGTCCACAGGATCTCTTTCTTCCATTCAAACCTCACCATCATGGGAAAGAACAAAGAGCTGTCTAAGGATGTCAGGGACAAGATTGTAGACCTGCACAAGGCTGGAATAGGCTACAAGACCATCCGCAAGAAGCTTGGTGAGAAGGAGACAACTGCTGGAGCGATTATTTGCGAATGTAAGAAATAAAATACCATCAATCGCCCTCGGTCTGGAGCTCCATGCAAGATTTCACCTCATTGGGTAAGGATGATCATGAGAAAAGTGGGGGGATCAGCCCAGAACTACATGGGAGGAGTTTGTGAATGATCTCAAGGCAGTTGGGACCACAAGTCACCAAACAAACCATTGGTAACACAATACTCCACCATGTAATTAAATCCTGCAGTGCCCGCAATGTCCCCCTCCTCAAGAAGGCACATACACAGGCCTGTCTGAAGTTTGCCAATGAACATCTAAATGATTCAGAGAAGGATTGGGAGAAAGTGCTGTGGTCAGATAAGACCAAAAATGAGCTCTTTGGCATTAACTTGACTCGCCATGTTTTGATTAAAATCTTGGAAGAGAACCTTCTTCCCTCAGCCAGAACACTGAAGATGGGTCGTGGATCGGTCTTCCAGCATGACAATGACCCAAAACCTACTACCAAGGCAACAAAGTGTGGCTCAAAAAGAAGCACATTAAGGTCATGGAGTGGCCTAGCCAGTCTCCAGACATTAATCCTATAGAAAATGTATAGGAGGGAGCTGAAACTTCGTCAACAGCCAGGAAACCTTAATGATTTAGAGAAGATCTTGTAAAGAAGAGTGAACCAAAATCCCTCCTGAGATGTGTGCAAACCTGGTAACCAACTACAAGAAATGTCTTACCTCTGCTTGCCAATAAGGGTTTCTCCACCAAGTACTAAGTCATCTTTTGCTTGAGGACCAAATACTTATTTTATTCACTGAACTGCAACTCAATTTATGACATTTGTATCATGTGTTTTTTTTTTTGAGTTTTGGTTGATATTCTGTCTCTATAATTTAAAATACACCTATGATACAAATGATAGACCCTTCATTTCTTTGTGGGTGGGCAAACTTACAAAATCTGCAGGCAAGGGCGTCCGCAGGTAGGGGCAAGGGGGGTCAAGTGCCCCCCCTGGAATCACGGATCGAATCTTAAATTCAGCACAGTTGCAAGCCTGCACCTGGGTGCCACTCGCCAGTGGAGTGACACCATCAAGGTTCTGTCAAGCCCCCCTATCAGTGTACTGTAGTGTGACTTCAGCTCTTTTCCCTGCTCAGTCCAGCAGAAAACTTGTCGATGCTGTAACAGGAGAAAAGTGAGCTGTGGGCTGTCAGAGGTTTCCCCTGCTCGCCCTCCCTTTGTCCTGTCAGGGAGAAGAGATGGTGGCTCTCACCAGGTCCCCCGCACAGCTTCCTGCCCACTCTGTTCCTTCCCTATTGGCCATAACTGAGGGCCAATCAAAGGAGACTAGGAGATGAGAGCATCATGGGACATGTAGTCCCAAAGATTGGCAGCCCCATTTTCCACAGGGAGGAGGCTACAGCTCGATCGAGAGAGATTGAGAGACTGCAGCCTGGAAAAAAAGCTGAGGGAGAGAGTGCTACGGGACAAAGAACGAGGAGAGTGCTGAGCAGAAGCCAGAGAGAGAACCCCGCTGCCCAGCGCCACCAGAGAGAGAGCCACGCTGCCCAGTGCCACCAGAGAGAGCCACGCTGCTCAGCACCACCAGAGAAATAAAGACTGAGCCACTACCAGGGTACAGAAATGCTACACTACTGACAAAAGTCGCCCCCGGGGAACCCAGAGTGAGCGATCATCCAGCTGGAGGGATCACTGCTGTAGTTTCCCTGGGTCTGGTAAGAGGGCCTGTTGGCCATTATCCATTACTTATCCTAGGGACTGTACTACGTCTGCAGTCTCTGACCATGATAATGTGATAATGACATTTTCGAAAAGGGGCGGTGCATGGGTGACCCTAAAATGATGCCTCCCCCTGAAAAAAGTTCTGCGGACGCCCATGTCTGCAGGGGATCAAATAATTATTTCCCCCACTGTAGTTGCATGCAGACCCCCCTAGGTAATGCCCACATGCAACACTAAGCCATGATTGTACTGAAATCCAACGAATGAAAGAGCTGGGGAGGAAATAGCTGCATGATCGTGGATGTCCTCCAGCCAGGAAATAAGGACAGCTAGTCTGACTTGCTATAGCTCCTAAAACACAGTTTTTAGTGAAATAAAATGAAGCCATTTCAGTACAGGAGAGAAGCCTGTACAGCTGTGCAAAACTGAAGGTATGGCTAGAGTTAAGCTGGCCATACATGGGTCGAATTTCGAAAGATCTTTATTTCGAAAATCTTATCCAAGAATTTTCGTATGAATTTCGCACCATTAGTGGGCTGCAGCAACGGCCGATTTTCGTGCGGCCATCGAATTTAAAAAATCCAACATGTTGGAAATTTTTTTAAAAAAACGAACGATTTTCGAACCAATGATGGGAGAATCGTGCGAGAAATGTAATCGAAAAAGAAATGCGCATGTGCAAGAAAAGAAGATTCCCGGAAAGAAAAGAAGATTCTCAGACAAGAAAATTCTTTTCTGTAGGAACATGAGGTGAAATTGAAGGTTTGGTTAGTTGAATTTCGAAATCAATGGTGGCACCATCGAATCACAAAATGCACGAATTTTCTGATTTTCAAAAGAAAGTTCTTTCGAAATTCGACCCGTGTATGGCCAGCTTTACTAAACCAAGTAACACACAGGTGTCAAACACAAGGCTCGTGGGCTGAATCCGGCCCTCCAGGCCATTTCATGTGGCCCTCACACCTCTCCTGCACCTGCAGGAGCGCTCCAGCCCTCCTCTGGTCCTCCTCCAGACCCCTACTTTCAAGCAATGCATCCAGCCTCTTCCCAGCAGCAGCATAAGGAAAGGGGGTGCACTGTGGTGTTAGGGAGAGTATACTTATGATGGTGGGGTGGCTCTTGACATCTAATGTAAGGGGAGGGGATGCACTGGACATCTAATCTTACAGATACAACCGGCCCTTTTGAGGACAATCATAATGCTGATGCGCCCCCACAATGAAATTGAGTTTGACACCCCTGCAGTAACATTAAAATAGTTAATCTGCCCCCCCCCCCACAAAGCCCACAGCTTAAAAATCTTCTTTTTACATTAAAATACTGCCACTATACACCTTTTTGGTTGATCTGTATACCATGGTTACATGATTAACTTCACAGTTTCTCCAGTGCTGAGAGTTCAGGAAGGAGGAGATTTCCACTGCAGCCTGTATACACACCCACATGTGTGATGTCAATATCATGTGACCTGGCTAGCTCTGAGAACAACTAAATTATCTCTCTAGCATAAAAGACAACTGAGCATGTAGAGGTCGGCTACTCTGCCTGTATTAGATGCCTTCCCCAGATAGACAGTGCAGGAGGGGGAGGATCTATGCATACAGGATAAAACAGCCTTTTTACACAATGCAGAGGATTAACCCCTTAAGTTCCACAGTGAGTACAACAAGCATGCTGTGCTGCATGTACAGACTGATTGTACTGTTGTGGGTTTAGTAACACTTTAATTCCTGTATCATCAACTCCATCTAGTGGCAAAAATGTGGTATAGTTTTCTTAATGAGGTATTTCAGAAAACTATACCGCAGTTTGGCCACTAGATGGAGCTGATGATACAGGCATTATTCTCCACAATGACATTTCGTTCAGCTTGCACAAATGCTTCTGACATTCGTTCAACAAATTTTTTCATGAAAATTCTCTATAATGTCAGGTATTTATTTTTGTTTGATTGTGAGCTGCAGTGGTATCTAAAATAAAATGTCGCTGAGCTTGTTTAAAGTGACAGTAATTTATGTATAGAGAGGCGGGGGAGGGATTCCCTGGTGAATCTCATTCTATATTATTTGTAATGGGTAGGAATTCTTATAACACACAGAGGCGTCATTCTATATTTCCTACTGATTTTATATGATATTATTTTTAGTCACCAGTGAAACCGAAAAACAGACATAGGTAAGTAGCCATTCACTTTTTTGTGCATCTCCCTTCCTTTCCTTAGTAGGGTTTTCATTGGCAACAAAAACAATCTCACCCCATATATGTCTACACCCTAATTTAGTTCAAAGCAAAATATGTTCATTTACATGATTTCTGAGAAAACGTCTTACTCAGAAAGACATCTGTAAACACAAACATGAAAAGTACCACTGCGAGCAGGCATCTCTGAAAGGAAATGGAGACGTACAGTATAAAGCTTTCAGAGACATAAAGGCTGTTACCCAAGGAAATACCCGTGCTCATCTTTAGTACTTGTCAGTCCATCTATAGCTTATATATGCAAAATTGTTTCCTTTAGAATGCAAGTGAAGTTTCCCAGTTTGGAATTTGCAGCCATAATCACTTCTTTTCTGACTCATCTTATGTGACCACTTCTAGAACATCTTTACATCAGTTTGCAAGCTTGACAGTTTGTACATGACACAAGTGAGTGAACACATTTGTTTGATGATTACTTTGAGGTTTCTTGAACTGGTGATGCAAAACCTTTGTTTACAAGGATGGCAGTCAAAAATATGTTGCCTTGGTTATACACTGGATTTGCATTTTAAACTAACTACTGAAAAGTCCCTATTAATACACATATCCCTTAATTGCTTCATAGACTGTGCAAAGTATATAGTAATCACTCAAAATACATAAATATTAAAAAGTGTGCTTGAATGCTATATATATATATATATATATATATATATATATATATATATATATATATATATATATATACACACACACACATACACATACACACACACACACACAGTTGTGCTAAAAAATCTGCATACACTGGCAGAAATTGTGAAATTTTGGCATTAATATTGAAAATATGACTGATCAGATCATGCCAAAAAAACTGTCTTTTATTTAAGGATAGCAATCACATGAAGCCATTTATTATCAATTTTTTTTTGGATCCTTTTTAAATCATAATGATAACAATCACCCAAATGGCCCTGATAAAAAGTTTACATACCCTGAAATGTTTGACCTGGGTACAGCTACAGAAGGTGGCACACACGGGTTAAAATGGCAATTAAAGATTAATTTCCCACATTTGTGGCTTTTTAAATCACAATTAGTGTCTGTGAATAAATAGTCAATGAGTTTGCTAGCTCTCACATGGATGCACTAAGCAGGCTAGACACCAAGCCATGAGGAGGTAGAAAAGAACAGTCAAAAGACCTGTGTAACAAGGTAATGAAACTTTACAGACATGGAAAAGGATATAAAAAGATATCAAAAGCCTTGAACATGCCAGTCAGTACTGTTTAATCACTTATTAATAAGTGGAAAATCAGGGGCTTTTTTGATACCAAGCCAAGGTCAGGTAGACCAAGAAAGATTGCAGCCACAACTGGCGTAATAATTCAGGAACCGGAACGGATAGTCAGACAAGCCAAAACATCAGGGAGATAGAGATGAGCGTAGTAGAACAGCAAGCAGGATCTGGAGCCAGAAGGAATGTCAGCCAAGCAAGTATTTAACAGGAACACAGGAGAGCGTCTCTAACCACTTCCCGACCGTAGGCCGTCATATGACGGCCTCCACTTTGCGGGGGTATATCTGAATGATGCCTGTAGCTACAGACATCATTCAGATATTGCCGTTTTCAGCCGGCGATTCCCTGCACCATAAGAATGATCATAGCGGCTGTTCCGTCGCTTGCTCATTCTTATGGGCGGCGGGAGGGGACGCCCCCCCTCCCGCCGCCCTCGGTGCTTCTACCGACTCACCGCTTTCATCGGTGAGTCGGACACAGGATCCGCCGGCCCCCGGATGATCACTATAGAGATTTCCGGCAAAAAGTCAAATTAACAATAATAAAAAAAAAAAAAATTTTAAAGCGCCCCTGTCCCCGTGAGCTCATACGCAGAAGTGAACGCATACGTAAGCCCGGCCCACATATGAAAACGGTGTTCAAACCACACATGTGAGGTATCGCCACGAACGTTAGAGCGAGAGCAATAATTCTAGCCCTAGACCTTCTCTGTAACTCAAAACATGTAACCAGTAAAAAATGTTAAAGCGTCGCCAATGGGGATTTTTAAATGCCAAAGTTTGGCGCCATTCCACGAGCGCGTGCAATTTTGAAGCGTGACATGTTGGGTATCTATTTACTCGGCGTATCTTCATCTTTCACATTATGCAAAAAAAATTGGGCTAACTTTACTGTTTTGTTTTTTTTAAGCATGAAATTGTTTTTTTTCTGAAAAAAACGTGTTCGAAAAATTGCTGCACAAATACCGTGCGAGATAAAAAGTTCCAACGAGCGTCATTGTATTCTCTAGGGTCTTTGCTAAAAAAACATATATAATGTTTGGGGGTTCTATGTCATTTTCGAGCAAAAAAATTATGAATTTTACATGTAGGAGAGAAATGTCAGAATTGGCCTGGATGCGAAGTGGCTAGAGATGTGACCAAGGCAAAGGCAGAGATCATCTGGGCTGGACGGCTTAAGTAGGCAGGACTGACGAGCAGGATATCAACAGGTGAGTCACTGTGGAGAGAAAGTAGCTGCAATTAGCTGACAGCTGAGCAGCCAGCTTTGAGAAGGAAGGGCTGAGCCCAGCCCTGACAGATACAAAGAAGGACTCACAGGTAACCGCAGGAAAAATACAGGCTGCTCTGGAAAAAGATGTTGTGGTGGTTTTTAAAGGAGCACAATACAATGATACTTGAACAAAAAAGAGCTGCATGGTCAAGTTGTCAGATAGAAGCCTTTACTGTAGAAGTACCACAAAAAAGTCTGGTTACAATATGCCCAACACCTTGACATGCCTCATTGGCTTTTTTGTGGCATTGGCACAGTAAAGGCTTACTTCTGTCAGCTCAACCATCCAGCTCTTTTTTGTTCAAGTATCGTTGAATTGTGCTCATTACAAAAAAAACAACACCATCTTTTTGGAGAGCAGCCTGTATTTCTCCTACCTTAACCTGTGGGTTTTTCTTTGTGTCCTGAGCAATTCTTCTGCCAGCTGTGGCTGCAATATTTCTTGGTCTACCTGATCTTGGCTTGGTATCAAAAGAGCCTCTAATTTTCCACTTCTTAATAAGTGATTAAACAGTACTGACTGGCATATTCAAGGCTTTGGATATCTTTGTATATACGTTTCCATCTTTGTAAAGTTTCATTACCTTGTTACGCAGGTTGTTCTTTTCTACCTCCTCATGGCTCAGTGTCTAGCTTAGTGTATCCATGTGAGAGCTAACAAACTCATTGACTATTTATACACAATGGCGTCCCTATGGGGGGGGCAGAGGGGGCCCTGACCCCCCCAAAATGATGCTGTGCCCCACCATGTGCCCCCCCCCCAAAAAAACACCAAAATTATTATTTTTTTTAAATTATTTTTTTTACAAAAAGGCATTTGTTTGTTTGCATCCGTAGCGGATGCGCCACATCTTACTCAGGCTGCTGCTGGAGTAACACAGTCTCTATTGAGAGGGGGAGTATTCTTCTAGCCTGGACGTGTGGGTAAGTGTGTGCACTGCAGTACATTGTAATCACTGAACTGCATTATCTCCATCCCTTCTCTCCCCCCATCTGTCCCTCCCCCTCTCCAGTTCTTTCAAGACCTTCACAAGTTACTTTCACTTTCAGTTAGGCAGGTAATAGACTATGCAAATTTCTTTCCTGCATCCACAGAGTGCAGGAAAGAAACTTGCATGATTCCCCCATTAACACAGACAGTGGTGACAGGGGAATATCCTTCCTGCCCAGCAATTGTATTCTCCCAACAAACAGTCATTGTCACTAGTGGCTATAGCAACCACTAGTGATAATCATAAGAGTATCTGTCAGGCTGGTTGTTCCCAATTTGATCGATCAACTTGGTACATTCAGCCTGCTCATTAATGGTTCAAACCTCAACCAGCTGAGATTTAAACTGCCTATGGCTGGTCTTAGCACTTAGGCAGCCCATACATTGATCACTTTTTTCATTTAACTAGTAGGTTGCATGAAAAAAAAAGAAATGATCCAATTCTCCCATCTACACATTATAGGTGGATGGGGGAATCCTTGCAGTGTGGACCAGTGGTGGAACTACCAGGGTTGCTGTCCTGGCTATTCACAGCGCTGGTCTCTGTCTCCATGGCAGCAGTGGCACATTGGAACCCAGTGCTGGTTATTTTATGGGGCTAATGTACAGGAGAGCCAGCACAATTTGTTGTTAGAGATGGGCAGGGCATGTTCAAAATCCCACATGCCGGAGCCCGTCAGGAAGCCCACACTGCACGGCGCTAAGCACAAGCAGTGAGACATTTCCTGGTCCGCAGCTGCACAGATCAGGAATGTCTCACTGCCTGTGATTAGTCGTGTGCAGTGTCGGCTTCCAGGCGGGATCGGGCAAGTGGGATTTCAAACACACCCGAGCCCATGTCTAATGGTTGTAGAGTAGACAGTTGACCTCCCTGCAGGTTGCTTAGCAGCAGTGCAGCCTTCTCTGACATGCTGATCGTGATGCAATCCAGGTGATGCTCCTAGTCAAATCCTAGTGTTAAATAGGTTTTATTGATCAAAGCCCACACCTTACAGGCATGGAGCCCACACCTTACAGGCATAGAGCCCACATGGCTGCTGAACATACGGTGGATGTGGTTGTACTCTTGATGCTAATAAATACTGTGTTTATTAGATCTGACTGGGAGCATCACCTGGATCACATCCCGATCAGCATGTCAACAGAGAAGGTTATACAACATTACTGCTGCTAGGTGACCAGCTGGGGGCTCGGCTCTCTACAACCAATAGTGCCAGCCTTCCCCTGCATGCACCCATAATGTCACCAGCACTAGGTCCTAATAGACTGCTGCCACTGCCAAGGACACAGATGCAAGACCAGCACTGTCAATAGCAGGGGCAGGACAGCAAGAGGAGGCTGGGGAACACCACAGTGGCAGAACACCAAGGCCCGGTGGCAAGACAACCTTTGCAACCCTGATAGTTCTCCCACTGCTTTGGACCCTTATATTTTCTTGGTATGCTGGTGACATATATCTCTTGTTTTCTGCCACCCTGGGGATCGTAGTAAAATTGAATTTTATAGTTGCCCCCCTACTTTTGTCCCTGTCCCCCCCTAAATATGAAAGCTGGAGACGCCACTGTTTATACACACACACTAATTGTGATTTAAAAAGCCACAAATGTGGGAAATTAACCTTTAACCACTTGCCTACCAGGTATGAACACCCCCTTCCTGACCAAGCCATTTTTCAGCTTTCAGCGCTGTCGCATTTTGAATGACAATTGCGCGGTCATACAAGGATGTACCCAAATTAAATTTTTATCATTTTTTCCCCACAAATAGAGCTTTATTTTGGTGGTATTTGATCACCTCTGCGGTTTTTATTTCTTGCGCTATAAACAAATTAAGAGGGACAAGTTTGAAAAAAACGCAATATTTTTTACGTTTTATTATAATAAATATCCAATTTTTTATTTATTTTTTAAACAAATTTTTTCCTCATTTTAGACCGATACGTATTCTTCTACATATTTTTGGTAAAAAAAAAATCGCAATAAGCGTCTATTGATTGGTTTGCGCAAAAGTTATAGCGTCTACAAAATAGGGGATAGATTTATAGCATTTTTATAATTTTTTTTTACTAGTAATGGCGGCGATTTGCGATTTTTATCGTGACTGCGACATTGCGGCAGACATATCGGACACTTTTGACACATTTTTGGGACCATTCACATTTATACAGCGATCCATGCTATAAAAATGCATTGATTACTGTATAAATGTGACTGGCAGGGAAGGGGTTAACACTAGGGGGCACTGCAGGGGTTAATATGTTCCCTATATGAGTGATTCTAACTGTGGGGGGAGGGGACTGACTGGGGGAGGGGGATCGATCGGTGTCCCTATGTACAAGGGACACACCATCGGTCTCCTCTCCTCTGACAGGACGTGGATCTGTGTGTTTACACACACAGATCCACGTCCTGCTCAATTACCGGGCAATCGCGGGTGCCTGGCGGACATCGCGGCCGCCGGGCACGCGCATCGGCTTCCCAGCTACGCGACGGGCACGCGCGCGCCCCCTAGTGGCCAAAAAGCGAGCGCCGTCATATGACGGCGGCCCGCCACAAGAGCTGCACCGTCCCGCCGTCATTTGACAGTGGGCGGTCAGCAACAAGTTAATTGCCATTTTAACTTGTGTGTGCTACCTTCTGTGTCTGTACCAACTGTAAACTTTTTATCAGGGCCATTTGGGTGATTTCTGTTATGATGATTTAAAAAGGATCCAAAAAACTATGTGGTAATAAATAGCTTCATGTGACTGCTATCCTTAAATAAAAGACTTTTTTTGGCATGATCTGTCATATTTTCAATATTAATGCCAACATTTCTGCCAGGGTATGCAAACTTTTGAGCACAACTGTGTAAATATATGGCACTCAAGCACACTTTTTAATATTTATGTATTTTGAGTGATTACTATATACTTTGCACAGTCTATGAAGTAATTAAGGGATATGTGTATTAACCACTTTAAGACCAGCCTCGTTTTGGATTTTAGGTGTTTACATGTTTAAAACAGGTTTTATTACTAGAAAATTACTTAGAACCCCCAAACATTATATATTGTTTTTTTCTAACACCCTAGAGAATAAAATGGCGGTCGTTGCAATACTTTTTTTCACACTGTATTTGCGCAGCGGTCTTACAAGCGCAATTTGTTTGGAAAAAATTCACTTTTTTGAGTAAAAAAAATAAGACAACAGTAAAGTTAGTCCAATTTTTTATATATTGTGAAAGATAATGTTACGTTGAGTAAATTGATACCCAACATGTCACACTTCAAAATTGCGCCCGCTCGTAGAATGGCGTCAAACGTTTACCCTCAAAAATCTCCATAAGCGTCGTTTAAAAAATTCTACAGGTTGGAAGTTTTGCGTTACAGAGGAGGTCTAGGGCTAAAATTATTGCTCTCGCTCTACCGATTGCGGCGTTACATTACTTGTGAGGTTTGACCACCGTTTTCATATGCGGGCGCTACTCATGTATGCGTTCGCTTCTGCACACAAGCTCGTCAGGGTGGGGGGGGGGGGGGGACTTAAAAAAAAAAAAATTCTTATTTATTTTACTTGATTTTATTTATTTTTACATTGTTTTTAAAAAAAAATAAAAAGTTGGGTCACTTTTATTCCTATTACAAGGAATGTAAACATCCCTTGTAATAGAAAAAAAGCATGACAGGTCCTCTTAAATATGAGATCTGGGGTCAAAAAGTCCTCAGATCTCATATTTGGACTTAAATGCAAAAAAAAAAAAAAAAATTGTCATTTGAAAAAATGACATTGAAAAAATGTGCCTTTAAGAGGTATGGGCGGAAGTGACGTTTTGATGTCGCTTCCGCCCTGCTATGGTATAGAGATGGGTGGGGGCCATCTTAGCCTCACTCGTCTCCATACCCAGCACTGGAAAGGACCCGATCGGTAAGCGGCGGAGGGCGCGGGAGAGCGGTGGGAGGGGTGGGGGCACCATTCCCACCGCCGATAACGGTGATCTTGCGGTGAATCTGCCACGGAGACCACCATTATTGTAAAAACGACTGACGCTTGAAGAGATGGATATCTCGGTTGTGGCAGCAGCTGCTGCCGTTACCGAGATATCCCTCTTCAAAAAAGGGACGTACATCGTCGTGTGCTGGTCGTAAAATGGTCAATAGGGACTTTTCAGTAGTTAGTTTAAAATGCAAATCCAGTGTATAACCAAGGCAACATATTTGTGACTGCCATCTTTGTAAACAAAACTATGTGATAATAAATGGCTTCATGTGATTGCTAGCCTTAAATAAAAGACAGTTTTTAGGCATGATCTGATCAGTCATATTTTCAATATTAATGCCAAAATTACACAATTTCTGACAGGGTATGCAAACTTTTGAACATGACTGTATATATATCACATATATATAATTTATTATGGTAGATGGGAAGAAATGCTTTGAAAATTATATATTTTAATTGTTTATTTTCAACAATTTACAAAATGCAAAGTGAGCAAACAGGACTAGCCTTTGGCTTCAAGCCAGCTTCAATTCTTACACTTGCAGTCAGGGAATTTATAGGATTAGAATCAGGAGTATAATTAACCAATTATACCAAGCAAGTGCTAATGATCATACATTTCATATGTAGGTTGAAACAGTCCCTAACTAAAAAAAGAAACAGCTGTGTAAGAGACTTAAAACTGGGTTAGGAACAGCCAAACTCTGGTACTAAGGTGAGGTTGTGGAAGAACGTTGCATGTTACAGGTCATACACCATGGCAAGACTGAGCACAGCAAAAAGACACAAGGTAGTTGTACTGCATCAGCAAGGTTTATCCCAGGTAATGATTTCAAAGCAGACAGGGGTTTTGATGTGCTTTTTAATCTCTTTTGAAGAAGCATAAAGAAATGGACAACATTGAGGACTGTAGACATAGTGGTTGGCCAAGGAAACAATGCAGCAGATAAAAGACACACCGTGCTTACTTCCTTTCAACATCAGAAGATGTCCAGCAGTGCCATTGTCACAGAACTGGCAGAAACCAGTGAGACCCAGGTACACCCATCTACTGTCTGGTGAAGTCTGGCCAGAAGTAGTCTTCATGAAACAATTGCAGCCAAAAAGCCATATCTCTGACATAGGTACAAGGCTAGGCGACTCAATTATGCATGTAAACCTACTAACTGGGGTGCAGAAAATTGGTGTTCTGGACTGACGAGTCGAAATGTGAAATATTTGTCTGTAGCAGGAGGCAGTTTGTTCACTGAAGGGCTGGAGAGCGGTACAATAATAAATGTCTACAGTGAAGCATGGTGGAGGTTCCTTGCAAGTCTGGGGCTGCATTTCTGCAAATGAAGTTGGAAATTTGGTCAGGATCAATGGTGTCCTCAATGCTGAGAAATACCGGAAGATACTTATTCATCATGCCATACTATCAGGGAGGTGTGTGATTGGCCTCAATTTTATTCTGCAGAAGGACAATGACCCCAAACATACAGCCAATGTCATTAAGAACTATCTTCATGGTAAAGAACAACAAGGAGTCTTGGAAGTGATGTCTGGCCCCAACAGAGCCCTGATCTCAAAATCTTCGAGTCTGTCTGGGATTACATGAAGAGACAGAAGGATGAGGCAGCCTACATCCACAGAAGATCTGTGCTTAGTTCCTCAAGATGTTTAGAACAACCTACCTGCTGAGTTCCTTTAAAAAACTGTGTGCAAGTGTACCTAGAAGAATTGATGCCGTTTTGAAGGCAAAGGGTAGTCACACCAAATATTGATTTGATTTGGATTTCTCTTCTATTCATTTACTTTCCAGTTTGTTAATGCAATACAAATGAACACCTCTACTTCTGAAAGTAATTAACAGCATGTTTTCACACCTGCCTAAAATATTTTTGCAAAGTAGTGTAAATCTTTGGTGCCCGCTGTGTAATAGCCTCAAGTGGTGGTGGTGGGGGCAGTTCTTATACACGTGTACTCTCTACTAGAAAGCATGAACTGTAGAGTAATGCCCCGTACACACAAGCAGAAATTCCGACAGCAAAAGTCTGATCAGAGCTTTGGTCCGAAAATGCGACTGTGTGTATGCTCCATCGGACTTTTGCTGGCGGAATTCCAGCCAGCAAAAGATTAAAAGAATGTGCTTAATGTTTCTGTCGGAAAAAATTCCGATCGTCTGTACCAATTCCGACGTGCAAAATTCCTACGCATGCTCGGAAACAATTTGACGCATGCTCGGAAGCATTGAACTTAATTTTCTCGGCTCGTCATAGTGTTGTACGTACGTCACTGCGTTCTTGACGGTCAAAAGTTCTGAGAACTTTTGTGTGACCGTGTGTATACAAGCCAAGCTTGAGTGGAATTCCGACGGAAAAAACATCTAAGATTTTACCGATGGAAATTCCACTCGTGTGTACGCAGCATAAGGCTAGGTAAGTAGATAGAGACGCTGCAGTTTTCCCCATTTAAAAAAAATGCCCCTATCTCTTCCTCATATTCCCAACATCCGCTTGGCTTAGGTTTCAGTGAGCCATTACTTCCATCACAAAAGAGCAGGAGAGATGTTTTTTCTCCAGAAATGATAACAAGGTTGTGTGAAGTGGGTCAATCTCACTAACAACGGAGTGAGGTGCAAATGTGAGATTCCCATTCAATTCTACAGATTTGTTTTATTACACGGGGGGAAAAAAAATTATGTTTAGGCAACAATAGAGTGCTTGTCCAAATTTTGCCTTAATCGCTTTTAAGATTAAATATGGGCAGCAGTACCATTAGTTTCTGTATATGCGTATCGATTTCCATTGACAGAGCAGTATAGAGGGGCATTTACTATTTAGTGTTTTTTATTAACAAAGTATTCAGGTGTACCTTGGTCTTTTGATTCTGCTTGCGCAAACTCGTCCATATGTCTCTCGATCAGGTCAGCTAGCTTATTCATAATTGCAGATCTGTCCTGAGGGCTCAAAGTCGACCAAATGGGGAATGCAGCTTTGGCAGCATGGACTGCAGCACTGACCTTCAAAGAGAAAACGTTAGCGTCTAAACATGAAATGTGTACTTATTTAAATATTTCTATAAGTCTAACTATGCAAAAAATAAAAATAAATATTTTCTGTAGTCTGTAGCATAAATATAGCATTTTATTTCATTACTTGTTGATCCTGCCAGTAGATCTGTTTTTTTTTTTCACTTCCTGTAATACTGCAACAATTCTGTTCATTCTGCAGTGAAATAACAAAGAAACCTTGACACTTTGTTGACCGGGTAGACGGATAGGTCTTTTTAAATGGACGTTAAAAGTGTATTTAAAAGACAAAACTTTTTTTTTATGTCTTTTTTTATTTTTGGATGACTTGTGGAAAGGTTAGAACCCCGGTCAGATTTTTTTTGTTCTTCACTCAGGAGAATCACTCGTTGTGTGTCTTGAGGATCACTGTCACTGGCTAAAAAGCAATGGGAAATGTAAAACTTTAGAGGCGGCACTGGAACTGGAGGTGAGAGGAAATCAAACCTGACTAAAATAGGAATTCTGTTCACTTTAGAGAGATTTTCGTTCCATTTCTATGTTTTCTAGGCAGGAAATAAAGGGAAATCTGCCCAGTGGGATAGACAGCAAAAAATAACGATTTCCGTCTGCCAATTTTTTATTCCTAGAATGAAGACTGCCTATAGGCAAAGTACATTGTTTTGTGCCCAAGATAGAATATGATTCACCTTTCTCTGGGCTGCACAACTTCTTGTGCCCCCTTGGTGATTAATATAGGCCATTGCTGTGGCATTGTCGGATTGAATCCTGGCAGGATAATACTATAAACTGAATGTTCAGGCCCTTAGGACCAAGAGTTCTGCCAGGACTGTTCCCCAACCTAAACAAAAAAGGTTGGCATATGTTGTTACCACTTCCCAGGTAACTGAAGGATTAGTAGATTTTGGATATTAACCATAAACTGAGGCCTACAGCACCTGGTATTTCCAGGTGGTCTCTCATCTGGGTAATAACTAGGCCCGACCCTGCTTTGCTTCCAAGATCAGACGAGATCAGGCGCTTTCAGGGTGATGTGGCCGTAGGCTTTGGAGTCATACACATTGGGAATGTAGAGCTTGAACCCTTTGTTCCAAGCCGATAGGATACTGTTTTGCAGCAGTCACAAATGAAACTGAGCATAAGGAATGGCCTTGAATGAAGCCACCATCTTCCCCAACAACCTCATGCAAAGTTGAATAGAAGAAATTCATCTTGCTTCGACCACCTAAATCAGTTCCTTTATGGTGCCGATCTTTACCTGGGGTAAGAATACCCTTTTTTGGGTGAACCTATGATCGGACCTAAGTATTTTAGCCTTCTTCATGGTTTTAAAGAAGATTTCTCCTAGGTTGAGAATTCAACCTAGATATTCCAGGTAGTTGAATGTGGTGACCATGCTTTGGTCTAAGCGGGCTACTGACTGGTCTATCAAGAACAGATCGACTAGGTAAACCATAATCGTTACACCTTGGGCCCTTAATCTGGCTAGAAGATGAGCCAGAACCATTGTAAACACTCAAGGTGCAGTAGCTGGGCCGGAAAGCAGAGCTACACACTGAAAATAAAGATTTTCCACCTTGAAAAGTAGATATTACTAGTGAGCGAGGAAATATACATATGGAGGTATGAAGAAGTTCTCCTCCTTGTAGGATGGAGATAACTGATTTGGATTGACTCCATTCGAAAAAAAGAGTGGTTATATTCAGGAATTTAATTTAGATTTTTGAGATCCAGAATGTCCATTCGGATTTGGCACTGTGAAAAAAAAAGTTTTGAATCAAACCCCAACCTCTCTTCTTACATGAGGACCCCCATGATCACTTTTCTTTTTCTCTGGATCCTTAGAAACGTTTGATCTGAGAAAACGAGGAGACAGGAACTCTTGGAACTCCAGTTTGTACCCTGGAGCTATTGAGGAAGTCCCCCATTTGTCGCGACACTCTTCCTGACAGATCCTTGAGAACTGCAGAAGAATTCCCCCTATTCAATTGAACCGTGACTGCCTGGAGGCTGATGCCTCTGGCACAGGAGAAGGAGCTTTAAAACGAAAATACATTTTTTATTTTTTTTCCAATAGGAATTGCACCTTTTTATCCGTTGGATCCCTAAGCATTTGAGCATTGTCTGCCAGACAATCCAACTTATTCACATAGGATATAGCAGCGTTAATTGCTGGTATACCCTACTTAGAGAATTTCCTCCACCATAGGATAAAGTGTGAAAACATGCTCATCTTGGTGATCCTCTCAGATACAAAAAAGCTTTTCCAGCAATGAATGAATAGGAAAAGGCATGCACAACTTGAGGAGGCTTTAGTGAACCCAAACACTCAGTTAAGGGTACATAGAAATAAGAAATTGCACCATCAATCTTAAGATTGGAACAGCTGATTCTCCAACATTTGACACCTCAGAAAAAGAGTCATCAGCCTCACCACAGTCCCCTGAGGGAATTCGTCTTCTCCTGCCCCTAGTTCCTCAGTTTGAGGGTCCTGGGTAATGGAAGAGAACCTGTCGCATTTTGACCCACACTGGGATGCGATTAAAGTTGTCAAACTTTTTATTTTTTTTAAATCATCATAAAATAAACAGGGGCTGCAGTGTTAAGAACAGTCAGACATTTCATGGCCCTGATGCTCACTCTGACCAGCCACCCCCTCTCAGGGGAGGATGCCATTTATAGAGATGAGTAGGCTTTCCAGAGCTTGAGGGAGACCCTTAGCTCTTTTTTGGGGGTGTTTCAACCCCCCCCCCCTTCTGACCATAGCCCGATGCACAAAGCAGAGGTACTACCAGAAATCACATTTACTGCTTGAGCAATAGTCAAACTACTGCTGCTGCTATTAATGCTCAGCCTGATGCAAATAGTAAATGTGTCAAATAGGAAGAGACCTCTTTCATGTTCTTCTTTGCTCTTGTGTCTCTCCGACAATTTTGCAGCCAGCAAAAATGGAGTGTTTTTTTTTAAAAACACACTACCGCGTTGGAGGACGCCAACACCAAGCTAAGCCCTGCCCCCACTGTTGCATCGCGCCCCCCTCCTTTCTTTTTAAAAAAAAGAGTTTTCCCGCACAAGCATGGGCCTCCGATCCGACGGGATCGGCTGAGTGTGGGAGGGATGGCATTGAGGAGACCTGGAAGCTGCCGCTGTGTAGTGGCGGTGAAAGAAAACGGCATTGCCGATCGTTTTTGGTTCTCCCTTATACTAAGCCTCTTGAAAAGGGGAAGAGTTCAGCTCAGGTGGGGGTGCCTGGAGGAAGCAAAACCCCCCAAACTTACCGGAGGTCTGCCTGCTAGCCAGAGGAAAAAAAAGTCTGCAGCTTCTGTGAAAAAGCGTGACTCTGAGCAAAGCATGAGAAGGTACGTGCTCCATACAGCCCCCAGTGGTGACACTTAGGCATGACAACATTTACTTTAAAGCGGAAGTAAACCCATCGATTTAACAGTTTAAAAAAAAAAGGCATGCCGGGAATGCTAACCGCACATTGGCTGTGCTCTCAACCAAACAGTCAAACCATCCAATGGCTGGTGTCATAACGGATCACATGTGCAGCACCGTGGTAGTTGAAGATTAAACAGAGGCAAAGATGGCAGCTTCCTTGGCTGAAAACGATAGGGGGGTTTACTTCCACTTTAAAGGAGACATTTCATAAGAAAATTTAAAGTGGAAGTAAACCCTCCTATCGTTTTCAGCCAAGGAAGCTGCCATCTTGGCCTCTGTTCAGTCTTCAACTGCCATGATGCTGCACATGTGATCAGTTATGACACCAGCCATTGGATGGTTTGACAGTTTGGTTGAAAGCATAGTCAATGTGACAGGTAGCATTTCCGGCATGCCATTTTTTTTTAACTATTTAAATCAAAGGGTTTACTTCCGCTTTAAAAATTCCTTAGAAAAACAACACTTACCTTTCCCGCCGCAGGGTTTTCTGTGGTAAAACCAACAGACCCAATCTTCACCCTTCACGGTGGGTTCCGTTAAACCTTCAGGAACCGGGGATCCTCGGGGAATCCTGGACCTGTAAAAAGCACCCGCCAGTAAAACTTTATGGCCTCAATACAAAAAGTACTGGATCCCGGGGTCCAGCTCTCTAAAAAGAGAAGCGTTATAGGCAAAACCTTGTTTCTTCGGATACGAGGCTGGGTACCATTCAATTCTGCCTAAAAGACACTTTGAATGGATCCGGCTGCATAGCTAGCCCCAGCAAGGATTGATCCAGAGGAGCTCAGCACAGCACATCTTCACTTGTGACCAACACCTTAGACACTGGCAAAAAAAACTGAGATACTCCCAGTAGTGGGAGGAGTTATATAGGGAGACAACCTCCTGTTTAGGGTGTGCCAGTGTCCAGCACCTGAAGGTAGACTATAACCCACATAGTAATTACTATGGCTCTGTGTCCCGTGATGTACAATTAAAGAAATGAGCAGGAGGGGTTCAGAGGTGGAACAGAAGAGCAGGAGGGTACAGCAGTGGGGCAGATGTGAAGGGAGATACATTGGTGGAAGAGATGAAGGGAGTTCAGCAGTGGGACAGATGAGCAGCGGGGTACAGTGATGGGCCAGCTGAGCAGGGGGGTTCAGTGTTGTGGCAGAAAAGCAGGGGGTAGAGCAGTGGGGCAGATGTGAAAGGAGGTGTATTGGTGGGGCCGATGAGCAGGAGGAACAGAGGTGAGACAGATGTGCAGGGGGTACATTGGTGGGGCAGATGAGAAAGCGGGTTACAGTGGTGCGGCAGATGAGTTCAGTGTTAGGACAGATGAGAAGGTGATTCAGTAGGGAGACAAAGGGGCATAGGGATATGGCAGTGGAGCAGATGTGCAGGGAGGTACAGTGGTGGGGCACATGAGAAAACGGGTACATTGATGGGGCAGATTACAGTGGTGGGACAGAAGAGCAAGTGGTGGGGCAGATGTGCAGGAGGTACAGTGGTGGGAGGGATTAGAAGGGGGTCCAGCAGTGGGACAGAAAAGCAGGGTGGTACAGTGATGGGGCAGATGAGCAGGGGGTTACAGTGTTGGGACAGATAAGCAGGGGGTTACAGTGGTGGGAAAGATGAGGAGGGGTTCAGTGTTGGGGCAGAAGAGAAAGGAGGTGCATTGGTGGGACAGATGAGCAGGGGGGTACAGAGGTGGGGCAGATGTGCAGAGGAGAAAGGAGGTACATCGGTGGAACACATGAGCAGGGGTTACAGTGGTGGGGCAGAAAAGCAGAGAAAACAGAGGTGGGACAGATGTGCATAAGGTACAGTCGTGGGGCAGATTAGCAGATAAGTTCAGTGGTAGGGCAGCTGAGAAGATGGTTCAGTGGTGGAGCAGATGTGCATGGAGGTACAGTGGGGGGCAGATGAGAAAGGGGGTACATTGGTGGGGCAGATGAGCAGGGGGTTACAGTGGTGGGACAGAAGAGCAGTGTGGTACAGATGTACAGGGGGTTACAGTGGTCGGGCAGATGTGCCGGGGGTTACAGTGGTGGGGCAGATGTGCCGGGTAGTACAGTGGTGGGGCAGATGAGCCGAGGGTTACAGTGGTGGGGCAGATGAGCAGAGGGTTACAGTGGTGGGACCGATGTGCAGGAGGGTAAGTGATCTGAGGTGTGAAGGTGCATGAATTGGGGCTCATCTGAGGTGGGGAGTTGTAGGAATTGGGGGGATCTGAGGCGGAGTGCGGGATGGTAATTTCTCACTACTAAAGAAGTTTACAGCATTCACTTTATAAAAAAAAAAATTCGTGATCAAGAGTGTGAAGTTGACATTTTTTGTCATAAAATCGGCACGCTCAATTTCTTTGAAAAATTTTTTGGCATAAAAAACATTTTTGCTCAAAAGGTTGCCTACCCCTGCTGTACACTCACTACTTAACATTGTAGCAAAGTGTAATTTCTTCAGTGTTGTCACATGAAAAGATATAATAAAATATTTACAAAAATGTGAGGGGTGTACTCACTTTTGTGAGATACTGTATGTTGTCCAGTAGGTGGGCTTTACCCTATGTTCAAACCTATGCGCTTTCTGGTGCATTTTGCACCTTGCAGAAATGCACTACAGTCCATTAAACATGATTTCCTATGTATGTAGTTCACATCTGTGCGTTTTGTGGTGATGCATTTTTTGAAAAGGGTTGATGACTTTTTTCCTGCAGCAGATAGCGTTTTGCGTGTAATAGACTTCAGTGGAGTCGCACCAAAAACACGTGTTGCATTTTTGATGCGTTTTTCCCTATAAAACCACTGTATATAGCTGGTTGCCAAGGAGTGGGCCAGGAAGCCTGCTAGGTAGGTAAGGGGTGAGGTCACCCGGGTGACGCCAGAGGAGCGGGCAGTCAGCGGTTAGATCTGAAGGGCCTGGTATGGATTGAAGAACCTAGTATGGATAGATGTGAACCTAGACTTAAACCTCAAATTTATGTGTTCTTGTGTTTGTAGTGGGCGTGCGGGTGAGCTTGTGCTCCCAGCACTGAGACCAGGTTATCAGTGACAGTCTCTACTAGTGATTGGGACCCAGAGGAACCAGATTCCAATCACATGATTGCTGTGATGGCCTCTGATTGGCTATCACAGTGATCACTCACTTGTAACCCTTCCCTGTGTTAGCTTTCCTCTGTGAGGAGGAGAAACAACAGACTTTTCTGCTAGCGAAGAGGAAATGATACATTGGGGGTTATTTACAAAAGGCAAATCCACTTTGCACTACAAGTGCAAAGTGCACTTGGAAGTGTAGTCTATGTAAATCTGAGGGGCAGATCTGAAACGAGGGGAAGCTCTGCTGATTTTATTATCCAATCATGTGCAAGCTAAAATGCTGTTTTTAATTTTCTCTGCATGTCCCCCTCGGATCTACAGTGACTGCACTTCCAAGTGCACTTTCTGTGCAATTTCAAGTGCACTTTGCACTTGTAGTGCAAAGTTGATTTGCTTTTAGTAAATAACCCCCATTGCATTTAAAAAAAAAATAAATAAAGACCCCATGCACGCTAGCGGAACGGTTAGGTCCGCCTGAAAAACGGACATGGATCAGAAGATCGGACCATCGGCATCTGATCCGTTCCCCATCCATCTGGCGGATTGGATCGGATGACAGTTGGATGGAAAAGGAAAGGCAGTCAGGAGAGATCCCCACTGAGCAGGCAGATCCGCTTTAAGGACTCTGCCCCATCTGAAATAGGCCTAACTAGTTCAGTGCTTTATCTAGTTTAGTGAGTGTAGGTGTCAGTGTTAGTAGAAATAGATTAGTTAGGCCTCATGCACACTGGACGTTATAATAACATTCTAAAAACGCCAGTAGCTTTGCAGTGACATTTTCAACGTTGGCTCAAAAACTCCTCTCAGAACCAACTAGTTTGGTTTTTTTTTTTACAGCCAAAAACAGTTAACAGCCTATGTGTGCATGGACACATAGGATAACATGCTGGAGCGTTTAATAAATGTAGAGAAAACATCTGAAGCCAAAAACAGCAGCTGTAAAAACGTCCAGTGTGAATGAGGATTTAGTGTCAGTGTAAATATTAGTTAATGGCAGTTAGTGGCAGTGTGTCAGTGGGGTTGATTTACTAATACTATAGAGTGAAAAATCTGGTGCAGCTGTGCATTGTAGCCAATCAACTTTTAACTTCAGTTTGTTCGATTAAGCTTTGGTAAAAAAATAAAATAAAAAACCTGGACGCTGATTGGCTTCTATGCAGAGCTGCACCATATTTTGCACTCTCCAGTTTTAGTAAATCAGCCCCAGTGTGTTTTAGGTAAGAAAAAAAGGTTTTATATTTAGTCAGTGTGAGTGTTAGTGTCACAATATTGTTATTTGGTCCTACTATGAGTACAATGAAAAAAATCACATCGCTGTAATCGTCGGGAGTAGGGGAATTCATTTTGCAGGTTTTTTTGCTGGTGGTGCATAGTAATGACATAAAAAACAGTCAATAAAAAAATATAGATTTTTTTACTATTTTGGAACACGAAAAATACCTCTGGAGCAACCCCAGAGGAACCCTGATGAAGAGCAATGCTGCCTTTCCCTAGTATCTAACCATAGATCCCAACGAAGTGCCCGCATCCATGGAGCAAAGAACAGGAGATTTATCTGTACCGCCAAGAGCCTATGCCTGGTTGAAAGTCAAAAAACCTGAGGCCCATCCTCAATGGACTCTGAATCTTTGAAGGAAAATGGACCTAACCCTAGTTGGACTAGTCCACAGACTTCAGTAAACGGTTCTCCAGGTCTCTTTGAGGGTATCTACCACAGAAGGCTAGCATGCTCTGCCTAAGGATCATCTGGGGAGGCCCATAATCCTCCTCAAAAGGGCTTAGCCTACTGTGGAGTACGTAGAAGTATGAATCTCTCCCCTGTAATGAGAGGCTACCAGGAGGAACTAGTGTCCAATGAATCGCCCCTAATAAAGATTGTTGTGCGTGAAGCCAATGCTCACAGTATTTTCAAGCGCAGGAGAAACCAGGCTAATTTTCCTGACGCAGGAAGGACTTCCAATCGTTCTTAGTTGTGAAGACACAACAGTATTTGAATGGTATTCAACAGAATCTGACCCAGCAGACCTGCAGAGCCCCACAAAGTGGTTACTACCACCAGAGGACAAGACTTTGTGGACACACACAAGGGACTACTTGGTCCATGGACGCAAAGGACAGGGAGTGCTAGCAGTGGAATATTACTCCCTAGGGGTAAGCTTGTCAGTCAAGGATTTGAGCAAATTAGAATCAGAGGAAAGCTGTGAGCAGACCTCAGTCTGTTAGCAGAAAGTGAGCTACCCAGTACAGCAGGAAGTAGAATTAGACATGTTACAGCAGCGTGGATCGGCAGCACACATACTCAGGATAAGAGGCATGGCCTCATGTACCCAGAAATACCTGGACAGCTAGTAACATGGAAGGTTCGATGACCAGAGGGTCATGTAGCCATACGCAACCAAATCTATGTATGCGGGAAGCAGGAACATGTTGAATTTCCATATGGTTCTTTGCACATAGGTGGCATGCTGGTGGAAGCAGAGGTTATACCCTGGGCTAGCCTACAGGTTTTTTGTTGTCAGTGTCCAATCCTCCTGTAGGTGGCAGTATAACACAAATGTTTAAGACTTAATGGAATTGATTTACTAAAACTGGAGAGGGCAAAATCTGGTGCAGCTGTGCATAGTAGTAAATTGGCTTGTAACTTCAGCTTGTTTAATTAAGCTTTGAAAAAAAAAAAAAAAAAAAAATGGACGTTGATTGTTTTCTATGCAGAGCTGCACCAGATTTTGCACTCTCCAGTTTTAGTAAATAAACCCCAGTGTTACATGATCCTTGTATCCCCCTTTTAAACTAATTTAAAGCACTGATCCAGTAAGTGCCCACAAGACTCTGGATAATGGGTATATATGTATGAAAATGGCAGAACCAAAGTGGAGATGTTACACTTGGTTACACGTCAAGGCATGCTTTCCATGCATAACCAAAATAGATGAGAAATCTAGTTTGCTTGGGTCAACCTCTATATTTTAGATTTTTGTTTTTTATACACAAGATACTTTTGGGCCTAACCTGACTGTTAATAGTTTGCAACTATATTTACAATGCAGTTTATGACAAATAAAAAAAACAAATAATTAAAAAGTACATCTGTATTTATATTTTTCTTGAAGTGGATATAATGAGCTGTTGCCACTATTTTTAGGAGGTATACATTTAACAAGTGCTGTACATTAGGGACACAGAAGTTATTTCAGCATTCTTATGTGTAAATTATAAAGTCATACTAAAACATATGCAAGATTCTTAACAGAAACTCCAACATAATAAATCATTTTTATTAATAAGTTCAATAGGCACTAGCAGGCAAACTTTATTTAACCTGACCTGGTCAGAAAATACTCCCATTTGATAAAGGGCACAGTCCAGAATCAGGCAAGGGGTCAGCATAGAGGAATATTTAAACATTTTATTTTTGTTCTTCTGTCCTGTAAAACTAACCTAACTAAAAATACAGCAAAAAGAAAAGAACTTTGGTAACATATATCAAATTGTTCCTACATGAAGGGTATAGTCACTTTTAGACAAACGCACACAAAAAGATCCCAGATCTCACCTCTTCATTGTCACTATCAGGTACTCTACAGAAGATATTTCCTGTAGAAGGATCAAAAGAATCGATGAAGGATCTGCTAGGGACAAATTTTCCTCCAATGTAATTCTGCAGCTCTAAAATAGTGCTTTGTTTTTCCATTTTAGCAGGAAAGAGCAGCATTTAGTAGCCAAGTTTTAAAAACAAGCAGGCTATATTGGAGTTTGGACCGCACATCTATTTACTCCTCCCCATTGAGCAAATATATAACTTTGACTGACTATTTGTCTGCACATGAGAAAAAAAAAAAAGACTTGTAAATGTCAACAATAAGGGTCATGCTTAAAAAGAAAAAAAAAAAAAGCTGACTATTGGTATTTTTTAATTAAACTATAATAACCACAGTGTTAAAAAAAAACAAAAAACAAAAAAAAACAAATGCAAATCCATTCCTCAACAACTCTTTGAAAACGCTAAGGGCCCATCCACACCACATACAGTGCAGTGCTTTTTTTTCTGCAACAAAAATGCATGGAAAGTAGGTTATATGAGTTTCAATGGCATCATTCACACCAGTGCAGTGCGTTTCAGAAAAAAAAAGCATAAGAAAATGCATCAAAAATGCTGTGGACCCCACCCAGTACAGTGAAAAAAAAAACAGCAAAAAGAAGCATCTGGAATGAATCCAGAAACGCATTAAAAATGTGCATGCCGAAACACATCCGGAACAGATGTGGAGGACAATTTTGTGGTGTGAACGGGCAAAAATGTATAGGGCCAGACTTTGAAATCTCCCTCCGTAGACCACAGAGATCTAAACATCTATATAAAAAGCAATATGTGTACATATTATACACACACACACACACACATACATACATACATACATACATACATATATATTTAGTAAAATAAGTATTGAACACATCACCATTTGTCTAAGTAAATATACTTCTATTTCTAAAGGTGCTATTGACATGAATTGTTCACCACATGTCGGTAACGACCCATGTAACCATACATTAAAGAAACCCCAAAAAATAAGTTCAGAAATTAAGTTATGTGTAAAAAAAAATGGAATGACACAGGAAAAAGTATTGAACACGCTAACTGAAATAAATACACAGCAAATTTTACAAAATTCCTACCAAATATAAAAGCTCAACCTGTATTGCGTTAATAAATAACAAATTGGGATGCAGTGGCTGCACAGGCATAGCTGCTGTTCCCAATCTGACATCCGTGTGGGTGTGGGTACATGACCCCAAACACAGACATTGTGAGCTCAGGGACAGGCACCCGGACCTACATGGATGTAAAATTGGGAAGCAAGGGCTCTGCTTATGCAGTTGCTAAATGCCAAATGACATCAATGGGACGGCCTGCACAGAGATGCACGGAGCACCTGTGCATCATTGTAAAGGTACGCTGTGTATGCTCTGTGTGAACAAGGCCTTAGGCCCCTTTCACACAAGCAAACTGATCGGGTCTGCCGGTCCGTTTTTCATGCAGGCCCAATCGGACCACCCATTGTTCTCTATGGAGGGGCTGATGTAAATGGACATGTGTCCGTTTACACCGCCTGCATCCGATCCAGTCCCCTAAAAACAGACGGATGGGGATTCTATTCCCCCATCCATCTAGCAGATCGGATGGTATCAGATGGAAAAGGACAGGCAGTCCGTTTCCATCCAACCGCCCCATAGAGAACAGCGGGGCTGTGTCAGTGTCCGCTCTGCATCAGCGTAGCAGACCTGTCATCCACCTGCTCAGCAGGGATCAGCAGACAAATCCCCGGCTGAGCAGGCGGATCTGCTTGACAGAGTCTGCTTCATGTGAAAGGGGTCTTACCAGGAGCGGCTGCTGGTCCATTAGGGGCGCAGGGGCGTTTGTATGATTTTTTTTTTCAAGCCACATGATTAGAGCCTGAAAGGTTGGGCGCAGAGCAATGCACCTGGAACACACCCACTTGTGACAATAGCGAATTAATATTCACTATTGTCTTCCGGCTTCTCCTCCTGGCCAATCAGGATGGATCGGGTTGGCCGGGAGGAGAAGCTGAGGAAGCTGTGGAGGGGTGAGTGTGGGGATGGGGGGGGGGGAGGTAACTGTCACTGTAGAGGGGTGAGCGCGGGCAGACCTGGGGGGTCTTACCATGTTTGTGTTTTTAATTTATTTTTTATTTTACTTTATAAATTTTTCAGTTTTTTTGGTGAGATATCAGAGGTCTAAACAGACCCCCATATATCTCTTTTTTTGAGACAGAGAAAGGGACTGAAGATACTCTCTCTCTCTCTTTCTCTTTACATGAATGGATGGAATCTGTAATGAGATTCCATTCATTCAAAAAATGACAGTCTGATACATTGTAACACTTGCGGTTACAATGATCAGCTCTCGGTGGATATAGCAGCGATTGCTACCTATATCCATTGTACGGGGGGGGGGGGGTCATGGGTTGGTATACCAAGTCCCCCCCACCAAGCAACAACTTCACCCCCCACTAACACCACCACCACCCCCCCCCCCCCACCACCACGATCTTCAGCCTGACAGATCATAGGAGATCTGTGCAGAGAGAAACTGCAGGCGTCAGGAAGGAAGGAGAGATGCCGCTCAGAGCGGCCATGGATCGGGGGTGCGGGCGCAGTATGGGGGTGATCAGAGGTATCAAGGGGGGACATCTGGATCTCCCCCAAGCAGCACCCGACGCTGGCGGGAGTGGCAGAGGATGTATGCCGGCTAATGATGGTGGCTGAGGGGAGCGGGTTTGCTGGGGGGAGAAGGGGTTGAAGGGAATAAGAGGAGAGTGGGGGGAAGAAGTTCTAAGTGAAAGTTAGCGGTGGGAGGTGGAGTGGCAGGGGACAGGGAGGCGGAGGTGGCATGGGTGAGGACGTTCACATTAGGGGGTTAATAACTCTGATCAGCGGGTTGTAATCCGCTGATCAGAGTTATAGAATTGTTTAGCAGAGTCTGCAATTCTGATATAAACTTATGGTCATTGAAGTGACCATAAGCTTATAGGAGAGGGAGATATGAGGTCCGTACGGACTTGGCAGGCACTGACTGCCAGTGAAAGGGTAAACCAAGCTAAGTAAATTCCTTGTATTATAATCTCGAGTTGACTGTAATTATTGTATGATACCCACATATTTTAACCTTAACCCTTTATTACAAGTACTTATGCTAATTGCATTTTGAATATGTTTGATGATTTTAATCAATAAATAATTGCATAATCAGAGTTCAGTTTAACGCTAGCCAAACGAGTAATATTCGGATGCATAAAAAAATGGCTGAAACACAAAGGACAAGGAAACAATACATGTATGCTCAAACCAAAGCTTTTTAATTTCTCTATTTTAGATCCATTTTTATGATTCAATAAAATTGGCACATCCCTCACAGCAAATCTAAATACACACAGCAATCAATCATCTCGTGGGAGGTTCAGATCTTCTTAATGTTCGGCCATGCTCTAAAACGTAAAATAAAAAGTCCTTCTGTTTTGTTCTGCTTCATATAAGCAAATTATATTTAGAACTAAATATATTAACCTAAGTTATCAGAAAGAAAAAAATGACAGACATTTCAGAAAGAAACTGTAAACATGTCTGCTAGGATCAGAAGAGAATATCATGCCAAGTCAAATATTGTTATTAATATAAATTAATCTTGCATGAGAAAAGCTTCAGCGTTCATGAGAGATTGAGGACGGTAGAGACACAATAAGGAGCACTTTATCACAGGTTTAACCATGTGAATGAATCACAGACGGAGGTCCTGGTTCTTTGTTCTGTTAGATAGAGGTGGTGGGAAGTAGTCCACAGGTGAGCTCCCGCGCTGGAGGTTCCCTCTAGATTTCTATATGGTTTGTCCTTTAATTGCACTTCATGTCTTTAGTCGGGCAGTTTAGGTAGAGACGCTCCACTCTGAGTGTGAAGTTAGTTGGTGAAGTCCCCTTCGTGAGACTGTAGTGTCAATCTTTTATCTGAGAAAAATAAAAGTGAAACAATCAACCACAGGGTGACTTTAAATGTCACGTATACAGTAGATGTTATCATTTTTCACTATGTAGCACATGGATGGATTTCAATAAAGCAAGACAGAGCACCTGTCAGCCACGTTTTGTTTATATCATTAACCATTTCAGCTAGGAAGATTTTACCCTCTTCATGGCCATGCATGACCAGGCCATTTTTTTTCTACTTAGCACTGCACTACTTTAACTGCCGATGGCACGGTCATGCAATGCTGCACCCAAACGAAATGTATATAATTTTTATTTGGCGAGTGGGGTTATGCATATATACACACATACATATATATGTATATATATATATATATATATATATACCGTATATACTCGAGTATAAGCCGACCCGAATATAAGCCGAGGCTCCTAATTTTACCACAAAAAACTGGGAAAACTTAATGACTCGAGTATAAGCCTAGGGTGAGAAATGCGCAGCTACTGTAAGTGGAAGAGAGGGTCAACAATGCCCATTTGCATACCTCACTGTGCCCATTTGCAGCCATAGGTCCCCTGAACTTCAAACTTGGTAGTTAAGGGTTCCTAGATGCTCCCTGATTTATCTGACGATGACTGGGAGGAAGCCTGCTCATACCATGTATCTGTATCTCCGGCTGTTAATAATAAATTGATACACCTTTATATGTTACATCAGTCATATCTGACCCAAGTTCGATTGCACGCAATGCACTGTATACCTACCTCTACGTGCACTAGGTGTACCCACCAGACTTTGCAAATGTTATGTGGCTTTGCCCAGTCATAGCAAGGTACTGGCAGCAGGTGACAGAGGTATTGACTACAGTTTTGTCAATAACTATTCCCTGTACCCCACTGGTATGTTTGCTAGGGGTTCTGGACGAAGAGCTGTGGCCGAGACATACTAGGACCATGTTATAATGGAAACACTATTCATGGCTTGTAAAGCAGTGGCACTTAAGTGGATTCAGTCCACCCCTCCATCTATACGTACATGGCTTTGGTTAGTAAATCAGGTATTGCCTTATGAAAACTATTTTTGAACACAGAGGTTGCCCAGCTAAGTATAATAAGGTTTGGGATGCATGGCGTTCTTTTGATCTCACTGCAACCAACGCATGAAAATATCAATGGGGGTATTAAGTAGTAGTAATCAATAATTTTGTGTTTCTCTGTTATTAAAGTGGTTGTATGCCCTGGAAAAAAAGAAAAAAAAAAACTGTAAGGCAAAGGCATAATGAGCTAGCATACTAGCTCATTAGGAAATACTTACCTTAGAAAGAAGCGCCCGTACTGCCTCCCGGTCACCGCTGAGGGAGCTGACATTTTTCCTCCGTTTCTTCCGCGTGTACGGCTTCGGCGCTGAGTGGCTGGAGACGCAATGACGTCACTCCCGTGCACATGTGCGCGGGAGTCCTCTTTCCGGGAAGGAGCTCTGATTTCCAGGCATTATCCGCTGGACCTTCAGAGGGCATGCGCCGCTAATGTCAGCGGCTGCATGCAAGGTGAATATCTCCTAAACCGTACAGGTTTAGGCGATATTATTTTTACCTACAGGTAAGGCTTATTATAGGCTTACCTGTAGGTAAAAATCACCTACAGGGGTATACAACCGCTTTAAACATATATAACAGGATTGGTTTAAAGGGGAATGCTGTATAATTGTAATTATGCAAACTATTTCTGCACTGTAAATGTACTTAATTGTTCCATGTGCTGTTGCTGAACACTTTGATTATTGTCACTGTATTTTACCTTTTCAATAAAAAGTAAAAAAAAAAAAATTTACCTACCATTAACATTTTTGACAGTGGGCAAACGTACAAAATCAGCAAAATCCTCTCACTGTATGTAGCTAATGCTACTACAGTATTATACAGCATTCACAGCTGCCGACTAACTTAGTAACGGAAAAAGGTTGCTTGGGCCAGCTTAGTGTAAATAAACTATTTAGGAAAGCTGGACTTCGGCTTTAAAGTGATATTTTAATTAAAGGAAATAAAAGGTTTAATAAGCATGCAATACTTACCTGCTTCTGTGCAATGGTTTTGCACAGAGCAGCCCCGATCCTCCTCTTCTGGGGCTCCCCGCCAGTGCTCCTGGCTCCTTCTCTTTGGCAAACCCCTTATTATGGGGCACTCGTGTGCGTTTGCTTCCCAGCCGCCCAGTCTGCGTCTATTGACTCAGATCGGGCGGCTCAACCCCCCGCTCCCTTGTTACAGCATATGATTGACTATCAAT
Organism: Lithobates sylvaticus; assembly: GCA_028564925.1. Lineage (NCBI taxonomy): Eukaryota > Metazoa > Chordata > Amphibia > Anura > Ranidae > Lithobates > Lithobates sylvaticus. The sequence goes on along the minus strand of CM053028.1, from coordinate 231,940,225 downwards.
CTGCCCAGTGAGGAGGGAGGGAGCGGCAAGAGCCGCTGCTCTTGTGTACATCGCTGGATCGGAATCAGGCTTGGGTAAGTAGGGATCCTGCAGTACAGAAGGTTTCTTTACACTAATATATAGAATGCATTATGGTAAAAACCTTAAGGCTGGGTTCACATATGAGCACGCAGCGGCTCACAGCGGGAGTCTGGTGCGTCCTTTTTCACCGTTTCAGGTCTGATTTTAGCCCAAATTTTTGGCTGAATTCGGACTTGGAAAGGACCAAATGATGCACAGGACTCCTGTGCAAATTGCACGTGAGCCGCTGTTGAGATATGTGAACCGGCTCCATAGAGAGACAGACAGTCACAATCTCCTGCTGTGCGAATTGGATGGGGAGAAACCCCCATCCAATACGCACTAGTGTGAACCCAGCCTAAGGCTTTATAACCACTAAGAATAAATGGTGGGTGAAGTAGAAATATACTATAGCTTTTGTGGACTAGCATGCTTTTGGATCTGTATATAAAGTTGTTTTATTTTATATAAAGTATAATAAAAAAATAGTTTTGTTTTTAGTTACAGCAGTAATACACAATATATTATCATTGTTAAGCACCCCCTACTGCCACATTGTACAAAGGTGGAGGAATATTTCTGGAGTGCCATTTATAAACGACACTGTAGAAATAAGGCACGAGCAGCCAGTGCATCCAGTAAATGTCTCTAATCAAGAGATCATTGGATTATTCCACTTTGTCATCTGTAAACTTCACCCATCACCATTACCCAGATTAGGACATTATATAAGATTGTTATCTTAATTCTATAAATGTTGCTTCCACTCCTAAAAGGCACTGCGTGTTACAATATTCTGCAACCTTAACATGTTGCTATAAAAAGGTTATTCAGTCTATTTACCATGTATTTGTGTAATGTTAAAAAACCCAACAAACATTTAAAAAAAAAAAAAAAAAAAAAAGACAAATCAAAGACAAAAAAAAGACAAATCAAAAAATCTAACAGGATGACATTTAATTTGTTCAAACACTATGGGGTTGAGTTACTAAAACTGAAGAGTACAACATCTGGTGCAGCTGTGCATGGTAGCCAATCAGCTTGTTCAATTAGGCTTTCACAATAAAACCTGGAAGTTGATTGGTTTCTATGCAGAGCTGCACCAGATTTTTTACTCTCCGGTTTCAGTAAATCAATGTATCAGTCATGTTTTTTCATAAAATATTCATTGATCATTTTGGTTTCTCAGTGCTGCTATTCTTTAGTGCCTTTCAGACACTTGCTTTCTACATGCACTTGCTCCAGCCCGTCACCCTGACAGTGACAACAATGAACCATGGCTGCACAATGTGTGTTCACATGGCCACTTGTAGTCTTCACCAGGGATGCATGTGACAGGGTGATAACACAGAAGCAAGTTGCTACCCTAAACAAGTAGTGCCTGAACAAGGACCTTCATGGAACGATCATCTAGTATTAATTTAATGAAAGCAACAGATTTAAAGTGATTGTAAAGGTTCACACTTTTTTAAATAAAAATAACAAACGTCATACTTACCTGCTCTGTGCAAGGGTTTTGCACAGAGCAACCCAGATCCTCCTCTTCTGGGGTGCCCTTGAGGGCGCTTCTGGCTCCTCCCCTTCTTTGGGTGCCCCCCCCAGAGAGCCGCTTTCCATGGAGGCACCCGTGCAGGCTCACTCCTGAGTCTCGCTGCTGCGTCCATTGACAGAGACAGCAGGACTCGCCCCTCCCCCACTCTCATGTCCCTGGATTTAATTGACAGCAGCGTGAGCGAATGGCTCCTGCTGCTATCAATCGATCCAATGAGGACAGAGACAGCGGCTGAAGCCGATGGGCTTGTGCATTTTGCGGGAACAGATCGGTTCAGAAAAAAAGGGGGGGGGGGGGTGCTCTGAGACTTTGCAACCCCTTTAAACCTATTGAAATGACATTAACATATTACAATTTATATGAGATGTTTGGATTTAGATTAATGGTAAAGAATAAAAGCCAGCAACTTTAAAAAAGAAAAACCCAAAGGGGTTACCTCTGTGACAACTCCAGCAGCTATCGATGACCCACTGTAACGCAACATGAACCTCCCAAGTTCTTTAAAGTCTTTGTATAATTCTAAAGCAACAGGTCTCTGTGTTTGTAGCTCTATTACAGCATTCATTCCTTTTGTTAGACATCTGGGGGAAAAAAAAAAAAGCATAATTTAGTACTGTCAGAGGAGTAACCTAAATTGTAAAATGTACTATATTGCCTATTGATCCTTTTAAACAACAACAACAAAAAAAAAAGACTTTCATGCAGTGCAAGATTTTCTGGGATGCAGAACGGTAGCACTGACTAGCCAGCTGCATGATTTCCAAGCCTGTTCTGCAACATGTCTACATGTGTTGTCTGAAGCCCCTATTGCGTGAATGTATTTGCTTTCTAAAAAGTGGCATAAAAGAAGTGATTCCCTCTCAGCAGGGGACGGTTTCTGCTCCCAGCTACATAAAAGTGATGAAAAGGCATTAGTTCAAACAAGCAGCACCAATTCATCACTAACAATGATGGGACGATATGACTGTATGCAGACAGGGTAGGTTCACTTTCCCCAATATAAACAACAGTTCACCTCTGTTGCAAATCATTCAAAAGGAGCCAGCACTGGCCCCTTGCCCACCTCTTCACCTCACGTATTTCCTTGAGCCCGCTAAAGGTTCACCTCCCATTTTTACTCTCTCCACAGGAGTACCTCTTGGTTTCGATGCCTGCCCTGGCTACTGCCCTTGTGGGTCGTCCCCGCCAAACTGTCCACCACAGCTCCCGGTTGGTGGTGCCCTCAGATGGCACGCGGCACCCAGCTAACATACCAATATACGTACCCGAGTAAGTAGGCATGCACCTGGTGTGGGGTTCTCTTTAACCTACCCCTGTTCATGTTCTTCATTCATTTTTGATTACACATATATCATTATAAATTCACCAGGCGCTTTGCTCCTGACGAGTGGTTCAAAAGCCACGAAACGCGTAGAGCTACCAAACGCCGTGCTTCTACCAATATCTACTCAGATCCTCATGCTACTATATATATATATATAGATATAGATATATATATATATATATATATATATATATAGATACATACACACATATATATATATATATATATATATATATATATATATATATATATATATATATATATACACACACACACACACACACACACACACACACACACACACACACACACACACACACACACACACACACACACATATATAGGTCTAGTGAGGTCATAGGTCCTGCAGGCATTATTTTGACAATGTTTTTTACCCCATTTTGCTTTGGTGAACTTTGGAATACTATTGCGGTTTTACCATGAAATACCAATGTTATTACTACGTTCATTGTTAATACCTTGCCTACCATTGATACCAGTGCTATTTGTATGTATTACTGTAATAATCAATACATTTCCTATATGTTCACCAATTTACTCTCTTGCTACCACTTGCTTCATGTAAAGTCCCACCCCCTCGCTCTCCTCCTTTGAATTCAATAGGGATGGAAACACATGACCTTACCGGGCCATGGTTTCATTCAAAGTCCCAGGGATGGAAAAACATGGCCTTACCAGGCCTTGGGTTCATTAAAGTCCCAAACAAACCCCCCCTTTTTACATTAATCTGTTACAATCATGCCACATCATTAGCCAGGTTAACTGTCATAAGTGTCAAACCAGAAGTGACAGAAAAAAACAACCATTTGTTACAACAGCTATATATGCCTTGGTGTGTTTCCTCCAAGGTTCTGAACACCAATGGCTGACAGGAAATGTAGAGGCAAAGTACACCAATGTCTATAGATCAGGGATATGCAATTAGCGGACCTCCAGCTGTTGCAGAACTACAAGTCCCATGAGGCATAGCAAGACTCTGACAGCCACAAGCATGACATCCAGAGACAGAGGCATGATGGGACTTGTAGTTTTGCAACAGCTGGAGGTCCGCTAATTGCATATCCCTGCTATAGATAATAGAGAGTTTAAAAACAGGCTAAGAGCTCTACACATATGAACCAGCACAAGGGTCCAATGCATTTACTATACCTCTGGTCCGGTTTATAAAACAACTAAATTAACTTGTATAATATGAAAGTTCCTAATTCTGTTATGGACTCAGCTGGCATTTTTGCGTAGAGGAGAGGACATAAAAGCTGAACAGTGTCTCTTACTATCTTGCTGCCTACCTACTGGCATTAATTATAACAGTCCACTGTAGACTAGAAGGTTCAGTACATAAAAACAAGGACATTAATATTCATCCATGTGACTGTTCTTCTTAAATCTTTTTGCAATCAGCTGAATATTACAGTCACTTATGTTAAAAAATAAAAAAAAACACTTATCCATCTATGCTTAAGATGCATTAGAAAAATATTGGAAGTTAGCTCAACCTCCCTTAATATGACCTGAATAAAGACTGCTTATGTCCTTATTTTATACTTCGATTGAAAGCTAAATGTGTTGACGTGGGACATGCAAAAGTGCCCTGGTGGTTTCAGACAGTGAATTACAATATTTATAAGCAATGTTATTGCGTCATAGATCACTACAAAAAATATGAAACAAAACCGTTCTCACTTTGGCTTTTTCTTTACAACCTCCCCTGTGCTCTTGTGTAGGACACTGACCAGCTTCCTGATAGTGGCAGGCTCACTTACAGTTTGGTAGTGGATGATTACCTAGAATTAAGAAATATAAACAAAGCATAACACAATAAATAGGAAGGAAAAAAACATCTGTTCTATATTAGGAATAAAGGAAAAAACGCACCTACAAAGGCAAATCGATTTCAATACAAAATTGTATTTATTGGACATACATGTAAAAAGCAACCATGGCAAAGATGGGAAACCCCTTCCCCACACATACCCCTCCCCTAGCCCCCCACTCTGATCTCCCCAAATACTGGCCCCCATAATCGCTGTCATCCCTCTATCTCCCAGGGAATGTGCTCCCCCTTCTGATGGTAACCGGTCCGGTTGCATCAAATATCTGTGTGAAGTGATTTGTAGACTGAATAGCTAAATGTCTGTAATGAAGGTAAGTCTGCCTGCTTATTCACCTGGTTCGACCATCTGCAAGTGAACCCGTGTTCACTCCGTGTAGGACTACAAACAGAAACAAAACAGACTACAAGGGGCTGCAGCGGCATATACCAATGGCGGTATTGGCAGGGCTATAGACTTGTTGATTGGGGCGATGAGCATGTATCGCAATGAACAATAGTAATGTTATCATCCAAAGTGTACCTACATGGGTTGGTGTCCTCTCATAGTATAGAGATCTGTCTTACCATGTTGATTGGTAATCCGATAAATATACTGTAATTCTCATACAGGCTTCCATTGACTCCCTTTTAGTCCAGCCTGCTGAACACTGATATCAGATAAAACTCAGCAGCCGATTGACCTACACAGGGAGATGGTGCTAATGAGAGATCTATAACCAACCATCTGCATGTGTATAGACTTCTCAGTAGTGTGCACACGTGGTTTGTTGGACATGAAAGACAACAGATTGACATGTATGAATATAGAGTTGCAAACCAGATTAACTCCCTCGTAGCTCCAGCCTGCTAGGCACCGATTTTAGATGAAAAAAACTCAGCAGCTGATTGACCTTCATGGCAAGATGGTGCTAATAAGAGATTTATAACCAACCATCTGCATGTGTATAGACTTTTCAGTAGTGTGTACATGTGGATTGTTGGAAATGAAAACAACAGATTGAAATATATGACAACAGAGTTGCAATCAAAAATAATCAGCATACTTTGCTTGCCCGCGATTCCAAAAAAAAATTGCATCTCGCAATGTGCTTGTCCTCCTTCCCGTTGTGTCCAGCATGTTATGCAGTGTCTGCTTGTGCTGTGTGAGCACTTGCTTTTTACATGTATCTCCAGTAAATACAATTTTGTATTGAAATCGATAGCCTTTGTAGGTGCATTTTTCCTTTGGTGGTTTTTTGGCTTATTCACCAAACCAGACCTCTGAAGGTATGTTTTGGTATCTGGCACAAAACCATCAGTAACAAACCCCTAAGCCATTGCTGACTTGCTTTCTTCCATAGTGCATCCTGGTGCCATGTCTTCCCCAGGTAGGCTATGCACACATCAACATGTAAAAGAAAACGTGATTCATCAGACTAGGCCACATTCTTCCATTGCTCCATGGTCCAGTACTGATGCTCACATGCACATTGTAGGCTCTTTTCGCTGTAAAAATGGGTCAGCACGGGCACCTTGACTGGTCTGCGACTATGCAGCCCTATATGCAACAAACTGAGATGCACTGTGTTTTCTGTCACCCTTCTATTGGAGTTACGTTTAACATACACTGCGGAGCCAATTTGGCTTGAAGTCAATTGAAGCACTAAAAACAACCCTCTGCGTATGAAAGCACTGTTTTTGGCACTAACATTCCCTGAGATGTAGAAAAGTTAAAAATTCAAAACACTATTACAGGCAGTTTAGTTCTACAAAAATAAATGAAACCCAGCATCCCTTGCTTTTCTAGATTTTCCAATGTCCACATTTGCCACTGGATGGTGCTGTCTGAGCATAGAGCAAGCATATGCTGAAGCACCATTTGCAAAATAAAAAAAAACACACGCATCCTCTAATTTCTGCAATACTGGAATTCACATGCCCCCCTTCCTTCAAGTTACTCAGACAACAGCCATGACTCATAACTAATTATTCTGGTTACTGGGTTTTATAGTCATAGCCATTATATACAGTATATAGCTATTTTTTTTTAATCAGGTGAATTTTTATTGCAATTTTACAATTGTCGCAGTTTGTTACATTCAAACTTAAACATTCAGCTATAGCCATTTTTGGTTAAGTCTGGTGTTTATCCTAAAAGGTGTGTTGGAGGACACACTCATACAAACAGCACATTTGAGTAATCAACCTCAGGACACCAGTGCTGCATCTGAAAAAAGTCAAATTAGTTGGCAGATTTGAAGATTTGTGCTACCAACAAGAAATGCAGCAATTTTCCTATCAACATCTTTTTTCATATGGGAACTAAGTATGATACGAACTCTAGTACTTTCATTTGTTCGAACAGCAAATTGAACAAGAGAAAAGCATACTTACAGGGAAACCTTGGGTTATAGGGACATCAAAGTTAAAGATGAGAACTCTGGCTCGGAAACGGGTACAGGCTTTAATAGGTTCATTTTGACTGCAAAACACGCATCCTACACTATAGACAAATAAAGAGAATTATTTAGTATTGGCAGATAATTTCTTTATATCTGATGTCAAAAAAGAAGATGGAGAGGTGCATCTTTTCTAGACACATACACAAAACATTATGAGATTCTGTTTACCTATTTTTGCGTAATGGAAGCTTTTAGGTGGATTTTATTGTTATAGTATTTTGTGCAGTTATAAGTAATGTCAAAGCAGGAACAAAGATCTACGTCAGTTATAGGACATTAACCACTTCTGTCCAATTCGGACATTGCTTTCATGTACAGTGCCTTGCAAAAGTATTCACCCCTCTTGGTATTTTTTCGCGTTTTGTTGCCTTACAATCTTGAACTAACATGAGTTTGAGGATTTGCATCAATTTAGAGAACATGCCCTAAACTTTGAAGATGTTTTTATTTATTTTTTTTTTATTTTTTATTGTGAAGCAAACAAATAGGACAAATTAACAGAAAAAGTCAATGTGCATAACTATTCACCTCTCCTAAAGGCAATACTTTGTAGAGACATCTTTTGCGTCGATCACAGCTCCAAGTCGCTTTGGATAAGTCTCTATGAGCTTGCCACATCTTACCACTGGGATTTTTGCCCATTCCTCCTTGCAAAACTGCTCCAGCTCCTTCAAGTTGGATAGTTTGCGCTTGTGAACAGCAATCTAAGTCTGACCACAGATTTTCTATTGGATTGAGGTCTGGGCTTTGACTAGGCCATTCCAACACATTTACATGATTCCCCTTAAACCACTGCTTTAGCAGTGTGTTTGGGTTCATTGTCCAGCTGGAAGGTGAACCTCCGTCCTAGCCTCAAATCACACACAGGGTGGCATAGGTTTTGCTCTAGAATATCCCTGTATTTAGCACCATCCATCTTTCCCTCAACCCTGACCAGTTTCCCAGTCACGACTGCTGAAAAACATCCCTACAGCATGATGCTGCCAAAACCATGTTTCACTGTGGGGATGGTGTTCTTTGGGTGATGTGATGTGTTGGGTAATATAGCGTAGACATAGCGTTTTCTTTGATGGCCAAAAAGTTTAAATTTTAGTCTCATCAGACCAGAGCACCTTCCTCCATACATTTTGGGAGTCTCCCACATGCCTTTTCGCAAACTCAAAACGTGCCATTTTGTTTTTTTGCTGAAAGTAATGGCTTTCTTCTGGCCACTCTGCCATAAAGCCCAACTCTATGGAGCGTACGGCTTATTGTCGTCCTATGTACAGATACTCCAGTCTCTGCTGTGGAACTCTGCAGCTCCTCCAGGGTTACCTTAGGTCTCTGTGCAGCCTCCCTTATTAATGCCCTCCTTGCCCGGTCCGTGAGTTTTGGTGTGCGGCCGTCTCTTGGCAGGTTTGCTGTTGTGCCATGTTCTTTCCATTTGGTTATGATAGATTTGCTGGTGCTCCTAGGGATCATTAAAGATTTGGATATTTTTTTTTATAACCTAACCCTAACTTGTACTTCTCAACAACATTGTCCCTTACTTGTTTGGAGAGTTCCTTGGTCTTCATGGCAGTGTTTGGTAAGTGGTGCCTCTTGCTTAGGTGTTGCAGCCTCTGGGGCCTTTCAAAAAGGTGTGTATATGTAATGACAGATCATGTGACACTTAGATTGCACACAGGTGGACATCATTTCACTAATTATGTGACTTCTGAAGGAATTTGGTTGCACCAAAACTTTTTATGGGCTTCATAACAAAGGGGGTGAATACATACGCACATGCCAATTATTTTTTTATTTCTAAAATATAGTTTTATGAATATATTTTTCCAATTTTACTTCCAACGTAGACTATCGTGTTCTGATCTATCACATACAATTCAGATAAAAAAAAAAAACATTGAACTAAAGGCTGTACAGGGGGTCCCCGGGTTACAAACGAGATAGGGACTGTAGGTTTGTTCTTAAGTTGAATCTGTTTGTAAGTCGGAACAGGTACATTTTTTAAGTGTAGCTCCAGCCAAAAAATCTATTTTTAAGCTTTTTGGAGAACATTGGGAAGGGTTATCACCCCTGTAACATTTGTTTTGCTGTCTGTGCCCCTGTTCAGAAGATTTCACCTCACCTTCTGTCCCAACGAAAATTGGATTTTGAAAATTTTGGGTTGTTAGGGAAACATAAACTGGTGATAAAGTATCAGTGGAGACACCTTTTTCCCATATTAACTCTTACAGGAGTGAATTTCCCTTCCTAGGGGGTAGATTTCCTCTCACTTCCTATTGTCTCCCTCCGTTTGTAAGTAGGAGTCATTTGTAAGTCGGATGTTTGTAAGTCGGGGACCCCCTGTAATGTAACAAAATGGGTAAAAAGCCAAGGTGGGTGAATACTTTTGCAAGGCACTGTATGTATCAGCATTTGTTTCCCAAAAAATGACTTACAATCGTCAAACTTTTTTTTTTTTTTAAGCAGAGGCTATGGAGAATAAAATGTTGTTTTTTGCAATTTTTGTTTTCGCGTTACACGATATTTGCATAGCCATTTTTAAAATGGCAATTGTTTAGGAAAAATACACTATTGAATTTTAGCGCACACAAACACTATATAATATTGCATTTATTGGTGAAATATAAAAGATGGTGTAGCATTGAGTAAATACTGTGGATACCCAACATGTCATGAGTTAAAATTGCGCTTGCCCATGGAATGACTATAAACGCCGGTACATTAAATTAGCCATAGGTAACACTTGCTGGCTACCAGCTCAAAGTTACACAGGAGGTCTTATCTTGTGAAAGAATTCTTGATATCACTCCGACGTTCATGGTGATACCGCACATGTGTTGTGTGATCACCATTTACATATACATGCAGGACCTACATATGCGTTCACATATGAATGTGAGCATTGGGGGGTGCTTTAACCACTTCAGCCCCGGACCAATTGGCAGCCAAAGGACCAGGCCCCTTTTTGCGATTCGGCACTGCGTCGCTTTAACTGACAATTGCGCGGTCGTGCGACGTGACTCCCAAACAAAATTGGCGTCCTTTTTTTCCCACAAATAGAGCTTTCTTTTGGTGGTATTTGTTTGCCCCTGCGGTTTTTATTTTTTGCGCTATAAACAAAAATAGAGCGACAATTTTGAAAACAATGCAATATTTTTTGCTTTTTGCTATAATAAATATCCCCAAAAAATATATAAAAATGTTTTTTTTTCCTCAGTTTAGGCCGATACGTATTCGTCTACATATTTTTGGTAAAAAAAAAAAAAAATCGCAATTAGCGATTATTGATTGGTTTGTGCAAAAGTTATAGCGTTTACAAAATAGGGGATAGTTTTATAGCATTTTTTTTTATATTTTTTTTTTACTAGTAATAGCGACGATCAGCGATTTTTATTGTGACTGCGACATTATGGCGGACACATCGGACATTTTTGACACATTTTTGGGACCATTGTCATTTATACAGCAATCAATGCTATTTAAATGCATTGATTCCTGTATAAATGACAGTTGTAGTGAAAGAGTTAACCACTAGGGGGAGGGGTTATGGGCTGTGACGTGTGTTGTGTTTTTTACATTAGGGGGCGGGGCTGACATCTGATGTCATTGATCGGCTGTCCCGATGACCGGGAACAGCCAATCAATGACAGGCAGAGTAGGAAGAGCGGGGAGAGGATTGTTTACACATACCTCTCCCCGTTCTTCAGCTCCGTGACCCGAGCAATCGGGTCCGCTGGTCCTGCGGCCGTGGTCACGGAGCTCCTGACCGGGTCGCGTTTAAAGGATCACGTACAGGTACGTGATTTTGCCTGCCCGTGCCATTCTGCTGACGTATATATGCAGTGGGCGGTCGGGAAGCAGTTAAAAAAATAAAATAAAAACTTACCCCTTGGGATATGACTAACAGATGACTAACAGATTGGATACAGATTTAATTGATTGTTTAGGGTTGTCCATATTTTACATAATTTTGGTATATCTAAAGAAGACTGTACAAAGATTGGATGGTTTATGGCCTGCCTTATTCAAAGCCTCAATGGGACATGTGTCTACCTCCTAACTTCCTGTTTCACAAGACCTTTACAAAGCTGACAATACATGAAAGTTTGGTTGGTTCAGCAGGGGCCAGGCCAAATTTCGATCCATGTTTGGGCTAGCTGGTTGTAGACAAGTCGATCTCTCGCTGGCTGTAGCTAGCAACACTGATCATTGTATGGCGTCATCCCCGCCAACAGTATACAATTGTTCAGCGGGAAAGATTTCCCCATCCACATTGAATTTGTAGATGGGGGAATCGCCTCATTTTTTTTTTTCCATTCAACCAGCTAATTGAAAAAAGAAATGAATCACGTATGGCCCTGCCCTACTCATTGCCTTCCCAGAGGCTGAAATAGATTTCTAAAGAGAGTTGTCGTGTAACTGCAGACAGCGCAGAAAGGTTAGGGGCCACATGAGAAACTGGGACTGTTGTGGAGGGCTGAACTTCTGCTCAAAATGAATTTTGGACCTGTATGGTCTATAAGTCCATAAACATATAGAAAACACCTGATGCTAAGATTAATAGATACAACTGCTCATGAAATATGTCTCTTTCAGATGGGCAGTCGGGGGGTCAAGAACAGATGGCCTAGCCCGTGTTTTTTAAATTGTTGCAGACAATTCTTCTAAGGGAAATATATGAGTTTGACGTGGCCGATGGGCTAACTGAATGAACAGGAATTGGGCAGGAGTCGGAATGGGGCCAACCATCAAAGTAGAGGTACTAGGGCCCTCAACCTAAGTACTACCACCCCCAAAAGGGGCTAAAGGCTGAAGCTGAGCTAGTAAGCCCATCTGACACCTTATCCCTAAATTTGCAATTAGCCATGCGTGGGTACTCATGACCTCGGCAGTAGTGAAAAAGGAGGGGGAATGCCCTTGTGCAAGCTGCTGTAAAGAAGGAGAATGAACTGCTAACAATTAACCCTTAGAGTAGGAAAGCAGGAAACGTTGTCTGGCTGATGTCTTGAGTCCAAAGAGAGGAGGTAAATCGTGCAAGTTTCAGTCTCCTTCACGCAGGCATACACCACTAGATGGAAGGGGGCGTGAGGGTGCAAAAGCACCACATTAGGAAAGCTCCAAATTTAAAAAAGGCATCACTACTTCCATTAACTCTAGCCATGTGGAGTAGTTGCTGCACCACCGAAAGGATGGTTAGCAGTCACCATACCCCAAAAGCGAGACTGAAATGGGTACTCTGGGATAATCGTTTCAAGGGCTTCCATTCTGTGCTCACCATTCAGTAACAGGAATTATGGGAGATTAACCCTTTCCTGGCTTTGCCCTGCATGTTGGGTTCATCCCTGCAGAGGTCTTTAGAGGCTGTGCTTTGCACCAGGCAGACCGTGACTCTGGACCTCTAAAGAACCCTGCAGCTAATGTCATACACTGTACTATGTGTCAAGGGGAGTACCCACAGCAGAACTTGGTGCTTAGCAATAAAACAGTGCTTTTTCACCAGGTGGGGTCTGGGTATGAAAATGCAAAGTCTCTGCTGAAGAGTCCACAGATCGGGAACATGCAGGAAATCCACAGTGGCTATGGTACCATAGGTGATGAATTACTCATCTTGGAATAGAATCCAAAGAGAGAAGAATCTCCATAGAAGAAGATAACCTTCTCTTAGTAGAAAGAAGAGCTCTGTCACCTAAGGACACTAGCAAAAAAAAAACAAAAAAACACAAGTTTAGCTGGGAGTGGAGAGAGAGTTATACACAGTAAGGGAATGTCACTGCAGCCTTTTTTGCCCAAAGTCCAATTTAAGAGTCGTAATGAATTAAAGAAACCTGTGTCCTATACTGTACTATCAGGAAAAGACATTTTAGGAGAAATTAGGAGGGAGGGATGTTTTTGGTGAAATGCGATCTTTTAGAGCTTTCTAATAAAAATGATGTGATGGCTAGCTTCTGCTGACAATGCTTCACATATCCTTTAATAAAATGATTTATCAGTTATAATAGGTGGAGTCACTGCCCCGGCCAACCCAAATGTTAAAAAAACATTGGAATCTGTATTGTTTTTCTGTTTATTTTCTAGTCACCAATCAAATAACAAGAGATGGCTTTTCCTCAACTTTTTTGTCCTGTGATATATTACTACTTCCCAATATAAAAACGAGTTGTTGCAGACTACTGTGCACCAAAAGTCTTCTGGTTGTATCATTTATTACAGACAATGGAGTGCTGAAGTGCCAGAATTTAACTGTGGATAAGCTATACATTTTATTTCTTTAAAGTCTAAGTTCACACCTTTTGAGTAAAAAATAAATAAATGCAGATTTTAAAAAATGTGCATTTATAATTTTCTTACACTGCAGCCTGCAAAGCATTGCCAGGTTGCAATGCCAGGCTCCTGAAGACCCTCAAGTACAGCTGTCTATCAGTACCTCCATCCGGGCAGACAGCTACCAAAGTGCAGGAAGAGTTGATGAACTACGAGGGTGCTCATCAGCGCTCTCGTAGTCAACTGAGAACTACTGGCCTTCTGCCGTGGTGGAAGGGACATGTAGTTCATTCATTCACAGAGCTCCGAAAATGAATGATGCGGTTGTCTGGGTGGAGCCTCACACAGCCGTGCTGTTTTTTAAGTGTGACAGTGGGTATAGGGAGATGATCCCCTGCCCAATGTTAGGGGGGGGGGCATTGGGGGACTGCTCCAAAAGTAACATGTTACACCAAAATACAGGTATGACATGTAACATGCCAAAACTAAGTTTTTGATAAAATGCATGGTTATGGCATCTTCATGGTAGTCTTTTAGGCTCCTTGGTCTATGTTGAAACCAGAAATAAATGATGCCATGCTTGCCAGCCTAAAGCCAGCACTTACATTGTGGTTGTTTTTTTCAATTAAAGAGTGAACCATTAGAAGGTTCATTGTTTGCCTGTTATGCACATTCCCTATGATGAATTATAAGTGCCCACAGGCTGAGAATGTGGTTCCAGGTTGTTCCTGTCATGTGACACCATTCATAGTGTGGAACAAAGAATCAGTTTAATCTTTTTAAAGCAACCAATTAATCCAACATCTATTTTTTCATCAAAGTGTATCTGCTATGATTCCTGGTACAAATGCTATATAATTATCTTACCAATGCTGAAATCCCCACTATCAGATGAAACAGTTGATGTTTGGCCAGCTTAGAGCTACAATCTACATGCCAATTTCCTCTTGGTGGTAAGAACAAATGGATAGTTAGATCTTATAGCTTTTTTAAAGTCTTAGAACACCTATGCAAATGTATAACCCACTCAAGCAAGACACAAGATGCAGTAGTGAAAATGTTGCACAGTACTGACAAGGCTGCAAAATGCTCACAGCAATTTCTGATGACTGAGCACCTATTGTATTGTGCTAAAAAAAGGCAGAACACCCTTTGTTCCTGTTCGCTGGAGGTTCAGTTTCAGTCAAAGTTTCATTAATTGACAAATTTCGAGTAACAGTCAAATCGGGCCAAAAATAAAACCACATGGCTGGCAGAGGCTACACCCGTTTCACCATCTCCTGAAACTGAGGATGACTCAGACATTAGCTTACTTGATTTTGATGATATCCACTCCGGTCAAAGTGAGACTAACTTGATCTCCCGCCGCGGCCCAATCGACTGCTTCATCATGTAATGTGATTCCTGGAAATGAGTAAGATCAGAACCTCACTAAATGGATGCTAAACATAATCTTTCCTCCAAGTTAAAGGTGCTATTATATTTCCATGAGTCATCTTATTTCAGTTATATGCCAAATAAAAAAAAACATGAAGTTAGTAATGCATTTCCTGGAACACAAATCGTTGTGTAGCATTTAAACATTTAAAAGACAGGGATTAAAGAAAAAATAAATAAAACATTGGTAAATAGAAAAAGCTTTACATTCACAAAATATTTGACCCGTCATGCCAACATGCAGTCATAAATGCACATCAATGAGTCATTGACTGCTGCAAGGTGCCAATGGTTTCACTTCAAACACTAAGACCCCTTTCACACTGGGGTGTTTTGCAGGCGCTATAGCGTTACAAATAGTGCCTGCAAACCACCCTAAAACAGCTGCTCCATTCACTCCAGTGTGAAAGCCCGAGGCCTTTCACACTGGAGCGGTGCGCTGGCAAGGTGTCAGAAAAAGTCCTGCCAGCAGCTTCTTTGGAGCGGTGAACTCACCGCTCCTCCACTGCTGCTCCTCATTGAAATCAATGGGGCAGCGCTGCTATACCGCTGGCAAAACACTGCTGCAGCGTTTTGCGGACAGATTTAACCCCTTTTCGGCCGCTAGTGGGGGGTTAAAACCAGCAGCTGAATAGCGCCGCTAAAAATAGGATTTTTTGTACTCACCGTAAAATCCTTTTCTCTGTAATTCACCGACCGACACAGCTCCTCTCTGTAACAAATGGGTTGTTAGCCTTATCACTAGGAGAATACTAGGCATAGTTGTAATACAACACTCAGAACTCTTAGTTCCGCCCAGGGGGCGGTCCCTTGTGTAACAACCCTCCTGTCTGCAGACAGACCTCAGTACGTCAACAAGCAGTATAACACAAAGATAAAAGGAGGGGCGGGTGCTGTGTCGGTCGGTGAATTACAGAGAAAAGGATTTTACGGTGAGTACAAAAAATCCTATTTTCTCTTATATTCACCGACCGACACAGCTCCTCTCTGTAACAAATGGGACGTCCCCAAGCAGTGCCAAACGAGGGGTGGGAAAACAGCATAAAGACTTCATCCACCGTGGCAAGTGGGAACTAGTGAAACTTTACCCACAAAAAAACAACAGTGCTGGAAAAACCACCACAAAAATCAGGGTATCCTCAACAGGCGTGATCACCCAAAACCGCATAAAACTGCGGAAGTAATGCAACAGTGCATTAACATAACAGTACTGTGTTTTTATCGAAAAACCAGTAAAAAAAAATAAAAAAATAAAGAAAAAAAGAAAATATATTTTGCATATTCAATTGCAACTACATGGCCACCTGCAAAACTTTGCAGCCAAAACAGGCATCAACCGATGCACCGACGTCTACATTGTAGAACTTGTTAAACGTGTGGACAGACGACCAGGTGGCCGCTTTACACACCTGAGTGGCAGGCGCTTGGTGTCGGAAAGCCCAAGACATTCCGATTGCCCTTAAGGAGTGGGCCGTGACCGAAAAGGGGGGCCCCTTCAAGGCATAGGCTTGTGCTACAATCTGTCCGATCCACCTGGAAATGGCGGCCGACGAGACCGCCATGCCTTTCATTGGACCAGCCAACGAAACAAACAGTCCGACTTCCAAAAGAGCCGTGGCAGACAAATACACCTCAAGAGCCCGAAGCACATCCAGAGCGTGAAGGGCCACCTCCTTAGGGTGCTTCGGCTTAGGACACAGAGATGGCAATACAATGTCCTCATTGATACGAAAAGCCGAGATCACTTATGGTAGAAAAGACGGTTGCGGACACAACACCACCTTATCCCTGGATAACCAGATAGGGCGACTTGCAAGACAAGACCGCCAGTTCCAAAACCCTCCTGGCCGATGTGATGGCCACTAGGAAGGTCACTTTCAGGGAAAGGGTCAACAGGGGAATCTCCCTGATATTTTCAAATGGCAGTTTTGGTAGCGCCAACACCCGGTTCAGATCCCAAGGGGGTAGCGGTGGACGCACCGGAGGGACTACATGTCGTACCCCCTGAACGAAGGTACTCACTGAGGAGTGAGATGCCAGGGGGTCGCTGAAAAAAAAGACAGCTAATGCTGAAATTTGCCCTTTAATGGTGCTTAAAGTGGAAGTAAACCCTCGTATCGTTTTCAGCCGAGGAAGCTGCCATCTTTGCCTCTGTTTAATCTTCAACTGCCATGATGCTGCACATGTGATCCGTTATGACACCAGCCATTGGATGGTTTGACTGTTTGGTTGAGAGCACAGCCAATGTGCAGTTAGCATTCACGGCATGCCTTTTTTTTTTGAAACTGTTAAATCGATGGGTTTACTTCCGCTTTAATGCCAATTTCTGGTCTACTCCTTGCTGAAGAAACAGCAGGATCCTGGATATGGAAAAAGGAGCACGAATGCCATCCTATCTCCTCACACATGGAGATGAAGGCCTTCCAGGTACGATGGTATATCTTCCGAGAAGAAGATTTCCGTGCTCTCAACACAATTGGGATCACCGAGTCCGACAGACCCCGGTTCCTCAACACCTGGCTCTCAATAGCTATGCCGTTAAAGTCAGCGATGGTAAAGCAGGATGGAGAATCAGACCTTGAGACAGAAGGTCCTCTCGCAGCGACAGTCGCCAGGGAGCGTCTGCCACCAGACGCACCAGGTCTGCGTACCAGGGACGCTGCGGACAATCTGGGGCAACCAGTATCACTGGGATCCCCACAGCTTCGACTCTGCAAAGCAGACGTGGTAACAGTTTTAGTGGAGGAAAGGCGTAGATCAGCTGGTACTGATCCCACGGAGCCACCAGCGCATCTGACGCGTCGGCCCACGGATCTCTTGTCCTGGACACGAATCTTGGCACCTTCCGATTGATAAGGGAGGCCAGCAGATCCACGCCTGGTGTGCCCAACCTCAGCCACAGTAACCTGAATGTCTCCGGATGCAATGACCATTCCCCAGGGTCCAGCACCTGTCGACTCAAATAGTCCGCCCGCCAGTTCTCCACTCCCGGGATGTAAATGGCTGACAGGGCCAGTACGTGTCGCTCTGCCCACCGAAGTATGTGAGCGACCTCCCGTGCAGCGGCTGAGCTTCTTGTCCCCCCTTGGTGATTGACGTATGCCACGGCCGTGGTGTTGTCTGACTGGATCCCGATCGGACGCCCTTGCAGTCTCATCGACCATGTAGAGAGACCGATTTCCCAGACAATCACCGGGGACCTCAACCACCAGATCAGTGAGTATCTGACTGACTGGCTCACCTGGATCTGTCGATCCAGGGACAACTGAGATTTGTCCCATTTTGTCAAAATCTTCTTCTGCAGGACTCTGGTGTGGAACTGGGCATAAGGTACTGCCTTGAAGGAGGCTACTATGAGTCCCAGTACTCGCATGCAAAAGCGGAGCGACGACCACTTGTGGTTCATCCGCTGTTTTACCACAGATCTGAGAGTCTGCAATTTGTATGAAGGGAGAAACACTCTTGCTTCCCTGGAGTCCAGCCGCAAGCCTAGGTACTCCAGACTCTGGGTCGGCACAATCACTGAATTCATTAGGTTCAACAGCCACTCAAATTCTTGCAGGGTCTGCATGGTGGTCGCCACATCCTCGTCTAATACTGAGGCGGAAGATCGTCTAGGTATCGCATGATCGCGATCCCATGTTGCCGTAGCAACGCCAACACTGGATCCAATACCCTGGCCAGACCAAAGGGACGAGCCACAAACTGGTAGTGGGCTTCCCCAACTGTAAACCGCAGCAACTTTTAAAGCCGAAGGCATATGGGTATGTGCAGGTACGCATCCTGGATGTCTAAGGACGCCAGGGAATCCCCTTGATGGAGTGCAGCGACTACTGAGCGAACCGATTCCATTCGGAACCTCTACACTTTTACAAAGTGATTGAGGCTTTTAGGTCCAAGATAGGCCGTACCCCTTCCTTCTTGGGAACCACAAACAGATTTGAGTAGAATCCCTGGAAGCTTCCGATTCCGGAACCTGTACAATCACCCCGCACTTCAGCAAATCCCTTACCGCCCCCAAGAGGGCCTCCCGGCGAGCCGGGGATACGGGCATGCTGGAGGGGAAGAAACTGTTTGGCGGCCAAGAGAGAAACTCTATCTTGTAGCCTGTGGAAATCAGATCGCAGACCCATTGGTCGGACAACCGTGAGGACCACCGTGCTGCAAACTCCCGAAGGCGACCCCCCGCCTGAGATATGGGTGGGGGCAAATCTTCATGCGGTAGCACTTTTATTCGCAGGCTTGTTAGGCTTGCGGTTCCAGGGACGTCTTTGATCATCTGTGGACATCCTGTCGGGCTTGGACGCTTTGTCAAAGCTCCGGGCGGGCGAAAAAGCCGTTTGTGAGCGGAAAAGGAGGGCCCTTGCCTACGGCGTGGCTCCCTAGCCTTCCTGGCCTGTGGGAGTAGTGTACTCTTACCACCGGTGGCTTTTTTAACAATGTCATCTAATGAGGCTCCAAAGAGCCGGTTGCCGAAGAAGGGAAGATCCGTCCGGGCTTTTTGGATGCCTGGTCAGCAGACCAGCATTTTAGCCAAATCAGGCGCCTCAGCACCACAGCTGACACTAAAGCCCTGGATAACAGAGGGAGAGTATCCAGGGCCGCGTCACAGATGTACTTAAGGCCTTGCACTAGTTGGTCTGCTAGTTCCACGCAGACAGGAGAAGCCTGTTGCTCTCCCAATTCGCGGTGCAAACGTTTTGCCCACTCAGTCAGTGTCTGCGACACAAGTGCGGATGCCAGTACTGGTCGCACGGCTGACCCCACCACCGTAAACGAGGAACGAGCCACTGCCTCGGCCTTCCTGTTCGTGGGATCCTTGAATGCAGGAGTCCCCTCAACCGTGATCGTGGTTACTTTATTTAACCTGGATACTGGGGGTCCACGACCGGAGGAGCCGACCATCTTTTGAGAAGGCTCTCCTCAAAAGGGTAACGCACCGTCATGTATTTGGGGACCGAAGGTCCGTTGCGGGCGACCCCATTCCCTGTAAATAAACTTGTCAAAATAAGTCAGATACGGGAACACCTTAGGTGAACATGCTGGCTTGCGGGACCCAAAAGGGACCGGTACATCAGCAGAGGAATCTGCTGGCTCCTGAATCTTCAGGGAATCACGCACAGCTGTGATAAGTGCTCCAACAAGCGATTTGTCGCGCCCGGACCCGGACGGGGACTCATCCTCCGGTCCGCAACGGCCCTGGTCAGCGTCATCTGACAAGACAGAGCAGGGGTCACCAGCCTCAGCAGGACCCGAGTCTGCGTCAGCGCTCTCCCCAGAGGACGGGGGGGGGGGGCCGGGGCCTCTTTAGTGCACCTTCTTCCCACGCATCGCCTCCATCTTGGCAAGGAGTAAATTGAGGAGCGCCGTCAGGGTGTCCATGGGTACTGTGCAATCCGCAGGTGACCCGGTTACAATTGCCTGGATTCCGGGGGAAGAAACATCAGTTTCTGAAGCCATGCTGACCCTATCCTGTCTGCCACCCGAAGTGGACTTAGGACAGTGACAGTCCCACCCTCCTTGCCGCCGCTGACTGAGGGGCTCTTTCTGCCGGACTCACCACCCTGAGGAGTTCTGCGCTGTCCACAAGTAGTGCCTGTAGTCCCTAAGTGCTCCCAAGTGCAGAGGAAACAAAAAACTGTGTCTGTGTCAGCCGCTAGAATGAGTGCTAAAAAGTTCTAGAAATGTGCTCTTGCTTCAATAAAATGGCTGCCCAGCGTCCAGTACACAGACAGAAAACACAGGGAAAAAGGCTGTGAGAACACATGAGTCATGCTGCTGCTAGAGAACACTGAGAACGTGTTCAGACTTCCAGAAAATGGCCGCCAGTGTCCTGAATAGGAGATCACTTGGAAAATGGCCGCTGGAGTCCAGGAAGGCAATCTGCCCTCGCCCACACCTAAAATGGCCGCCAGCAGCTCCATGAGGTACAGAAAGCAAAGATGATAGCAGAAACACAGCACCGCACCAGACCACAGCAGATCCTCACAGGCACCTTCCGGGAGTAAAACCCACAGGACCCAGGACACCCCCAGCCAGCCAGCATCTCAGGTGAGAGCCCACAAAAATCCCTGTATATACAGACATACACCGCTCAGCAGCCACATGCAGCACCCCACCAGGGAGGGGGGAGGGAAGATAGGGACTGGAGAGGTTAGAGAGGGAGGAGAGGAACCCCCGAATCGACCTCCCAGGGAATGCCCAGCTGCTCAGCCCCACCGAGGCAGGGAGAGCTGTACTTACCATCCTGAAGAGCTGGGAGACATTCCATTGCAGATCTACACTCTGCTCGGTACAGACGTAGCTGCCGGCCTCGGCGTACTGTGACGCAGACATCAGTAGCCCGGTCATATGTACGCCCCGGAGCATAAAAGCTCACCGACCACCTCTGGAGCGGAGGTTTCGTCGTGGCCTGCCGAGCCATAGCTGCGACCTGCACACGCTCAATGGCGGGACTGGGGAGACTACAAGGATAAGGGTATCCAGCCTGTCACCCAGCCGGCTGTTGATAGTAGATCACAGGATCAGTCATCTTGTGCAAAAAGCCAAGCTTCTGCATAAAAAAACACGGCCCGATGGGCCCACAGGGTTCCTAGGTCTTTCTCCTTTACTAGGCAAAATAACACAGTTATTGACACAGTGTGAAAGGGCTCTAATAATGAACAGGTTTATTTGGCAAATTAACCGAAAGATAAATGCATTATAGACAATTTATAAGAAAGCGGAAAAGCAAACAATAGATGCGCTATCAACGCCTGTTCCTACATGGACAAGCAATAGGCATGTTACTTTGTCTTTATAAAAGGTTTGGGTACAGTAGGCTTACACTGCATTGGACATGACCTTTAACAATAACCTATTAATGGAGAAATAGGGCCAAAGTTCATTTGGCCCAACTTCTCTTGTCGATCAACTCGTATTAAAGCCTAAAGCCCGCTGATGTTAAAAACAATACCCCATAATGACAACAGGATTCACCTGAGCTCAATTCTGAGTGTCATGGCAAAGGCTGTGAATACTTATGTACATGTGATGTTTTCGTTTTTTATAAATTTGCAAAGATTTCAATCAAACTTCTTTCATGTTGTCATTATGGGGTGCGGTTTGTAGAATTTTGAGGAAAATAATGAATTTAATCCATTCTGGAATAAGGCTGTAACATAATAGAATGTGGAAAAAGTGAAGCGCTGTGAATACTTTCCGGATTCACTGTACATTAAGTGATGGTATAGCTAGTGAAGCTAGAAGATGATACCCCTGAAGCATGCACCTTTATCTACGTTTACATCAGTAATTATAGGTACTGTTTATTCCATTCTGCCAGAAATATGCACTAAGAAATGTCTGTACTGTTTGGAAAATGTTCATAAAATGAATTCAAGGTCACTAATACCATCTTTTTGGTGACCTTAGTTATATATTTTATATATATATATATATATAGAAAATATATATATATATATATATATATATATATATAAATATATATATTTATATATATATATATATATATAGTAAAATAAGTATTGAACATGTCACCATTTTTTTAGGTAAATAGATGTACACCATTTGAGACTGCAGTGACCTTCCATCTAGGATATACCCAAAGAGGAGGAAAGGGACACATCGGTGGTGTACATTTGTTGATGCATGACAATGACAAGACCCATCTGGGGTCTTCCTTTGAGGTGAGAGGCTAGCACACACAGGGGTGTGGATTGGAAAAGGATTTCTACAAGTTATTATACTATCTGCATTTGGACATTTTCCTTTCTTTGCTGCACTTACTCCTATAGAGACTATTGCTTAGCATTTGAAGTTACATTAGTCATCCCTGTGAATTTTATATATATCGTTTTGATGTCACTATTATTGCATTATTTTGCACAATGAGTGAAAATTGATATAAGCACTTTAATATTAGCACTTTAAACTGTAAGTTTGGTCTAGAGATAGCCGGGAACAGTATTAGCACCTTATTATTAGCAATCCTTATTTAGTATTTTTGTAGAGGTATTTAGCGCTGCTTCAACACAAATCACATTGCCAACTATTAGTGCTCATCAGTGCTACATATTAGTGCCTCCTCATCAGTACCACCCTATCAGTGTTCTTCAGTGCTGCCTCATCAGTGCCACCTATCAGTGCTGCAGATTAGCACCTTCTCATCAGCCCAAATTTTGCTTTGAAAACTTTCACATGACATTAAAAAAAAAGTATTGGTAATCGGTATAGGCGAGTAAGTATCGGTACTGGTCTTAAAAAAGTGGTATCAGTGCAACCCTATCTGGAATGTTCTCCTCTCTCCACAGAGAAATGCTGAAGTTCTGTTAGAGTGACCATCGGCTTCTTGGTCACCTCCCTAAGGCCCTTCACCCCCGATCGCTCAGTTTGGCCAGGCAGCCCGCTCTTGGAAGAGTCCTGGTGGTCTCAAACTTCTTCCATTTAGGGATGCTGCAGGGTCATTGGGAACTTCAATGCTGCAGACATTTTTCTGTACCCTGATATAATCCTGTCTCAGAGGTCTACAGACAATTCATTGGACTTCATGGCTTGGTTTGTGCTCTGACATGCACTGTTAATTATGGGACCTTACATAGACAGGTGTGTGTCTTTCCAAATCAGGTTCAATCAACTGAATTTACCACTGGTGGACTTCAATCAAGTTGTAGAAACATCTCAAGGATGATCAGTGGGAACAGGATGCAATCCAATTGAGAGTTTCTTTGACTTTGTGTTTGGGGTCATTGTCTTGCTGAAATGTCCACCCTCATTTCATCTTCATCATCCTGGTAGATGGCAGCAGATTTTTTTTATCAAGAATGTCTTGGTACATTTTTCCATTCATCATTCCTTCAATGATATGAAGCTTGCCAGTACCATATGCTGAAAAACAGCCCCACACAATGATGTTCCCACCTCCAAACTTCACTGTTGGCGTAGTATCTTTGGGGTAATGTGCAGTGCCATTTGACCTCCAAACATGGTGTGTAATATGGCACCCAAGGAGTTAAATTTTGGTCTCATCTGAGCAGACTATATTCTCCCAGTATTTCACAGACTTGTCTAAATGTTGTGTAGCAAATTTTAAATGAGCATCAACATGCTTTTTCTTCATTACTTATTGTTTTCATTACTTATCGTTTTCTTTGAAACAATTGTACCTGCTAATTCCAGGTCTTTCTGAAACTCTTCACAAGTGGTTCTTGGCTCTTGGACAATCATCTGATAATTATTTTCAATCCTCTGTCAGAAATCTTGTGAGGAGCACCTAGTCGTGGCTGATTTATGGTGAAATTTTCTTTCCACTTCCAGATTATGGCCCCAACAGTAGAGATACAAAAAACACAGTCACTTCCAGCACTAATAGGTCTTCCAAGGTGTGAAGTAACAGATGTCAGATAAAATGATGGTGTCAAAGGTATATATGGTATCCCAAAACTAGATGGATGCTGCCTTCCTGTTTTTCTTGTATGGCCCCAACAGTGCTCAATGGAACATTCAGAAATGTTCTCAGTATGTTTTGCAACAATAAGGTTGCAAAGGTCTTGAGAGAATTCTTTGCTTTACCCATTATAAGATGTTTCTTGTGTCTCGTGACACCTTGGTAATGAGACACCTTTTTATAGGCCATCAGCTGAGACTGAACCAGCTGATATTAATTTGCACTGACAAGGGGCAGGATTGCTTTCTAATTACTGATAGCTTTCAGCTGGTGTCTTGGCTTTCCATGCCTTTTTGCACCTCCCTTTCTTTTTGCGTATAATACTTTTTCCCTGTGTCATTACATTTTATTACACATAACATTTTCTCAAGTTATTTGTTTTGGTTTCTTTGAGTGTATGGATTGCATGGGCTTTTACCGACATGTAGTGAAAATGTCAAGTCAATAGCACCTTTAGAAATATATTTACCCAGAAAAGTAGCGACCTGTTCAATACTTATTTTACCACTGTATACATTTACACATACAATATACTACAATAGTTACTTACATTACAATCAGACACGCAGACATAATTTCACCATCTACAGGCAGCAGTGTATTTAGCTGGGACCAAAAATGATCAAATGACTTTCTCCTTTAGCAAACATTTTGCAGATGCCTAATGGCGCTTGAATTGTCCCTGCATGTCTGACATCAAAACTGTCTGACCAGAGTAAAGTGGACCTTCAACCCAGTTTTTCAATCTAACGTACAATAAACACCTTTCCCACAAATGCAATTTCTTTTTTTTTTGTAGCTACCTTTTTGTGTAGCCAACTGGAACTTCTGTTAATTCTTGCCTGGGTGAGAATGGCATAGTTCCAGCCGTCCACAGCCTCCTAGGAAACCACGCAGCACTACTGTAGGCTTCAGGGCCAACTATCCCACACTGAGCATGTGCAGTGCACATCAGGGGACTGGCTGCAAGGACCCAGAAAAGACATTTGACAAAGATGTGGCGCACAATCCAGTGTGCGATCAGCAGATCACAGCAGGACAATGCTGGATTTGCTGGGAGGGGTGAATATGCTATTTAAGCTCTACGGCACAACCCACAAACTAAAGAAGGATAAGGCAAGAGCAAGAATGGGATAATATAAAAATTATCTGTTGGGGAAGTTCCTCTTTATTTTAATTACACTAATCCATAGCAACCAAACTAACCAGAATTCAACCTCTTTTGGCCTTATTTCAGCAGGAAAGCTGAAAGCTTTACAGAAAGTTTCCCACACAAGTTGACACTAGCACAGAATTACTGAAAAGTTATTTTTAAAATGCTTCATTGTAATATTCCCTTTCAATGATGAGTCATGTTTACCACGCTGGCTCATTCGGCATGCGGCAAAGCATGTCAAAATGGAGAATGGTTGCCGAAAATGCAATAAAAAAAAAAAAACTCAGCTAGATAAAGCTTAGTTCATCTATAATACATTTTGAATTCAAAATATTTTGAAAAACAATAGAACATTTTAAATCAAATAGGACTTTCAAAATCTCAGCCCAGCATAGTTACAAGATCTTTACTTTGTGGGTTGTGCTGCAAGCTCTTGGAACCAGTGTGCAGACCTAGATGTACATTGCCAGCTCACACTGCATTGTGGATTTTACATTGTAAAGGAACTGTCTGCTATTTTATCTGCTCTCAGCAGAGGGTGCTGTGTGAATGTGCAAAAGGACAGAATGCTAGCGTATTACAAACACACTAATACAGTTCTCTTATGCAGGACAGAACAGACTGAACAAATGGTTCTCTATGGTATAAGATGTACGTAACAGCTATTAATCCCACATTTTAAGGGCCTGTTTACACCACATGCAGTGCATTTTTTCTGCATCAAAAACACATGGGAAGTAGGTTATATGGGTTCCACTGGCATAGTTCACACTAGTGCAGTGCGTTCCAGTAAAAGAAAAGTGCAACATGTGCCTTTTTTCTGCACATAACTGTACTGGTAAAAAGCATAAAAAATGCACCAGACTCCAGCACAGTGAAAAAACAAAAAAAAAAAAAAAAAGCATTTGGAATACACCTGGAAACACATTAAAAATGTGCATGCAGAAACACATGCGGTGTGAACACACTCAATGTGTGATCAGTCACAATTAAGTGCTGTAACATGCTGCTCTGCAGTTTATATGAAAAAGGATCATCTGTTTTGTCAGGGATTGATTTCATTAGTGTGATGGGGCTACTGCAAATAGTATGTGTGCGCTCCGTTCATAAGGCAGCCCATTCATTTCAATGGACTGCCCTACACACTTGGCAAAGTAGCTTGCCAATAAATGAAATGCACACATTTCCCATGTCCTTTCTGAATGTGCACAAAATTGCACAACTCTGCACACATTGGCACAATACACTTGAATGCAGGCTTGCTGCTAAGATGTCTTAAGGACTGGATGTAAATATCATAGAACTATTAAAGAGAAGCTCAACGATTTCAAGTTTGGATGCATAAGCCATGTACAAACAAGCTTCATTACTAAAGTTGTACTAAAGGCAAAATCAAAAATGGCATATATGATGCAGGCTGTCACTAGCAACAACAAAAGCAGGTCCCCCTGTAACTTTTTTTTTTTTTTTTACTTATTTGGCCACTTTGTACACCTCTCTGTACAAATCATCACTCACAATTTCAATCCTCGTGGATCGGCAACTGGTCAATCATTTCCCCAATAAAAATCGACATGCACATGGTGCACTGACATGGTGCACTGACATGTCCCAGAAGGCTCTGCTCTAAACACCTCGGCATCCAGAGCAGAAGTGGGAGCAGGTAGCTGCCAAAACTAGTTACCCACTCCCCAAATAAGTGTGTTATAGTGGAAGTTTCCTTTTACAGTGAAGTTCCACCCTAAATAGAGTACGTAGGGGGCCATTAAGGAGCACAGTGTTCTATTTCTATGAAATAAATGAGTGGCATTCCTTTTTGAATGTGACGTTGCTCCAATAGAACCATTTGCACTGGAAATGTATTTTCTACTTTAAGAAAGCTGTAAGATTTTCCATTCAGAAGACCTCATTGACATAAGAGATTTATTGTCAGATAGAAGGATGGTCAGTACTTTTCCTTGTAACTTCGTTTTTTTTTTTACTTGTTAAACTTAAGTTGTTTATGCATTTTTTGGGTACAAATTAAAATACACATTTTAGACCTGAAGATTAGTTAAAATCACAAAACATTTTCTGAAAGCAGGGACCCTGGAGAATAAACTGATGGCAGCTGCAATTTTTTTATGTTGCGCAATATTAGCATAACTGGTCTTCAAATGCATAGTAAATAATACATTAAAGGAGCCATCTTTTCTCCTAGTGGAGTACACCGTTATCTATAAGTGCCAGGCTGCTGCATCTTTTTCTAATAGGCCAAAATTTGTCCAATGTTGTCCGTATTGTCTTACAGAAAATGGAGTTAATTATTTTAGTGATAACTAAGATTGTTCTTTCTTTTATGCTTCTCTTTGTGTTCTAACTATTTTGCATAGTTGGGAGTACTAGTGATTCGAAAACATCCCCTTGAATGTGTTATTATTGGTCATCTATACTTGGAACTGGAATTTTAGTTTTTTCCTCTTTGGTTGCAAATGAAAATAAAGAATTAAAAAGAAAACGTTTTAGTGCACACAAACGCAATACTCAATTTTTCGCAAAATAAAAAAAGATGAGGTTAAGTTGAGTAAACAGATACCCAAAATGTTAAGCTGTAAAGTGTGACAGTGTGGCCAGGGGACATTTAAAAAAAAAGTACTACTATTTTATGAAAAAAAAAAAAAAAACAAATGCATGTAACTTATGTTACTACAACCTGATTTATGAAAAAAAATGCACTTTAAACCCAGATGACAATGGGATCTGTGGCTGTGACTTTAAACTGAAGAAAAGATGAAAATAGCCACAGCGCATATGTTAATAAAAGCATGTATCCATTTATTGCACAACATAAGTAAACTCTTACATTCAAGTAAACAAAGTTCTGCTTGAGCTTGGAACAGAGGAGAGCTGAGTGCAGTGAACTGGCAAGCATCTGTTATGCACAAGATTCCGGACCTGCTAAAAGGATGTGGAGACAGCGATGTCTACGGTCTCCTAGGACCAAGAAAGCAGGCATGGGGAAGTAAAGGGGCTTGTACAGGGGCCCGGAATCTTGTGCATGACAGATGCTTGCCGGTTCACTGTACTCAGCTCTCCTCTGTTCCAAGCGCAAGCAGAACATAGTTTACTTGAATTTAAGTGTTTACTTATGTTGTGCAATAAATGCATACATGCCTTTATTAACATATGTGCTGTGGCCAATTTCATGTTTTCTGCATACCCACGAGGATCTTCCCAGATCTGATAAACACTGCTGCACTGTAATTCAAGCTCTGACTCCCCTTTGCCTCCCTCCGCTCATCCATCACTGCAGGATATCATGCTCTCCTGCCCTTCTCTTTGATAAGGCTGCTGACTATTTGAACAAAGCTCATTTCATCCAGCTGGATCTCTGACCTTTCAGCTGCATCAGTCCTGGAGTCTCTTCCTCTAACATTACCAAGTTCTTTTTCACATAGCTTATCATTTTGCACACATACCACTATTATTATCATCATCATCATCAAGGTTATTATCTATAAGAAATATTTTCTGATGTGTCTGATCTCATGAGCACAGAGAGATTATTTTTCTTTTGGGATTTTCTATTTTAAAATTAAGCTTGTTTTAACAGTCTCTAAAAAAGTCGCTTGAAGCTGGCTAAAAGCTTTTGTAATTGCTTTATAAGAGCAGTACCCACTGTTCTTGTATAAGCTGAAGCCCATGTGCACAAGGCCTACAGGCCCACACTCTTCTTAGAGAGTGGTCCTGTTCAAATCTGGTTCTCAATATCCCATATACAAATGGAAGTCTGTATGTACAAGGTCCTTTAGGCTATTTATATGTCTGGAAAAGCAAGATAATGAATCCAATTGGCCACTTGCAACAACAGCTCCACATTGGTTTCTAATCTCTCTTCTCCAGTTTTTTTTTCTCAATAAACAGCCTTATTGGCATAGTTTTAGCATTACTCTGACACCCCAAAAGCAATCTTACACTTTTTTGATAACTGGGTATGAATGAAATATCTGCATGCCCCACAGATTCCAAATACAGGTTCTGCCGCTCGATTTAGGATTGCAATATACAGGTTGTAAACTCCTCCTATAGATAAGCACTTTTCATCTACCGATCTGCTTCATTGTAGTCTTCCATTTACACAAATACCAAGGATTTACATACACAAATTTACATTTTCTGGGTTGTTTTCAATAAAATACTGTTGCAGTTTATTAACTATATTGTTAGCCTAAAATTATATTATTTGTTAAACTGACCAAGCGCAAAAAAAGAAATTTGATTAAAAAAAATGCGCTAGTAGTCATCTTTATTTTAATGGGGGTTTGTCTGGGAATTAAAAATCTGCAAAAAAATTATTTTTTTTTCTCTACATATGAGTAATTTCTATGTCGAAAAGAAATCGACATTATGTGAAAATTTGGATTTCATTATGGCACTAGAAATACCAGACTTTCACATATGTAGCGGTCTTATTTTTAGGATTTGCATCCAAAACGAAACTCTCCCGCTGCTTGCCTGAACCCTGTGAGACAACACAGTGATGCAAAAGGGTATTGCTGATGCACCACTAAATAAACAAACATGAGTAATAGAACAATGTGGGGATCTTTGGTGGCGTGAGAAAACAACCCAAAGTGAGTGTGAGAAGCATCCCAAACTCTCGACGAGTTACAAGTGAAATGTCTCACACAAGTTGAAGTTCATCTCATCAGACACATACAGTCGTCACCTGTGAGGAAATTCGTTTGAAGAATCAGAATTCAATATTCAACAGTCAGTATCAGTATGACAGAACATTACAGTTTCAGGTGCAAACAGAACTTTCAGAAGTGATAGCTGGGCCAAAACACATGCAGCAATAAAAATAAGAAAGATTGTTCTTCGATAGCAAGTCTATTTGCTTACCTTTTACTGTGCATGTTTCATTAGGTGGCATGGCTAGTATGCGGTCACCCGTTTGTATGTAGCCAGCTTCGATTTTGCCAGTCACACAAAATCCAGAGCCTTGATCTAAGTACACAAAGATAATGTTATAAATAAGGCTGCCTAAATACATAACAAGTTGAATGTTCTGAAGATTATTAATTATCTAAAGACTGGTACGCACAGACTGAATATCGGCCGGTTCAACAGAAACAGTTAAGGCCTCAATGCACACTGGGCATAAAAAAAAAAAAATCTTGCTTATACAGGCGTTTGGTGTTTTTTTCTTTAAGCCTGTAAGCCTGGTTCAAACCTATGCAGTTTGCTTTTGATCAGTTTCTGCAGTGCTTTTGGCGCTGCATTTTGCGTTTCTTTAACCACTTCAGCTCCGGAAGGTTTTACCCACTTCCTGACCAGGCCATTTTTTTTGCGATACGGCACTGCAATGCTAAATCCTTAATGTCACTGTAGTAAATGCGGTCCGCAACCCACTTTATTTCAGAAAGCAAGCTGTATAGAATTTTTGCAAAACAATTGGAAAACTGCAGACCTCCAGGTGGGGGGGTATGACCCCTGTCCCTTTTAAGTCTGTGCTCTCTCTGTACTATGGAGGCACTGGCATATTGCCATCATCTATCCTCTGCTCTACAGGGCAGGTTAAAAAAAGGGGGTACCCAACCTGCAGTGTGCTCTTGTGGATCTCCAGATTTCCAAACATTTAGCAAACGGCCACATTTCTTGATCCAGGTATCCTTGACATAATAGAATGTGGACCATGGCTGCTAGTTATGAGTAACTTTTCCTTACCTGAATCTTCAGCTGTGCTAAATTACTTTTGCCACAGCTTCACAGGCCTAATGCCATCAATTCAAAACTAAACTCCTTAGGCTCAATTTACAAAGCTTTAATAGAAAAGTAAATGTCTTTATTTTAGCCATGTGATTGTGATCTAAAATCACATCATACACTTTCATTTCATAACATCGGCACTTTAACAGCAATACAAACAATGACCATTTTTGTCAATCCAATATAAATCTCCTTTTCTCTTGTGAGCATTGTCTGTCTGTTGGCCATCTCCTTCAACAACTGGTTTATGACAGTAAGTAAAGGCTCTTCATATGGGTTTTAGATGTAACAAAATTCTGCAAAATAGCTCCAGTGGTAGTGGTAAGTTGCACTTAGTACCATATTCAATAGCCACTGGATCTATAACTGATGAACCAAGGTAAACCTACTTCATGACTGCAATTCATGTAGGACAACACCCTGGCAATTTAATAGCCACACATACAAATACAAAAACAGGTGATAATTTCAATCTGAAAACAACAAAGCCTGGGGAATGCCCAGGAAAAAACCCAAGCCTACTTACCACCAGCTAGCAGAAAACCAAATTAACCTGTCTAACAGTACGTTAAAAACAGGGGATTTCAATCTGAAGACTTTTTTCAAGCCAGAGCATTACTGCTACCTGATGGACTAAAGTTACAGTACTTAAAAAGTATTACTCGTAGGTGCTGTTTCTCTTTACAGCTGGAGGCCTGCCCATACAAGTGTTGTGTGTCAAAAAAACTTACCTTTGAAAACATCTGATGCACACAGTCTAAAAGGTTGATCTGTGGACCGCTGTGGGGCTTTAAAGGAATCTGCATAGGAGAATAAAACCAATTAGTTTCCACATAAAACACAATGATCAATATAACAAACCTAATGCCAGTGTAGTGTACTTTTAATTTTTTATTTACACCAATACTATTCACTATCTAGAGAAAAAGTAGCCTACAAGTATTCTCTGAAAATAAGGAGGAACATTAAAGCTCAACTACAAGATCACTCCATACCTACAATATACTTAAAATACTTCAATTGGACTTCTTAAATTTAGTAAATCCAAGAGCAATACATGATGGCTACTATGGGTTTCTGGGAGTTGTAAATTGACACTCCTCAAATAACCCTTGCTAAATAATAAAATAAAAATAAAAAATTTAGACAAGATGAGGAATAGTAACATCTTCTGCAGGCTTTTACTACTCTATGACCTTTACTAGCACGTGCAGCGATGTCCATACAATCGCTGCTTCCCCATAGAGTAATATAGGCTGCCTACATGTAGCTCCATATGCTTAAGGAAATGGCTCATTCACGCTCTACAGCCCATAGTGTGCACGCACATGAGGCTAAAAGAGCCAGTAACATGGACATGAGTCCACAGAGGATTCTCTGAATAACTATATGGCTAACACCCTCCTAAGAATGAAGCACCCAGCTGTCACAATAAAGCCACATAGACACGGTGGAAATATCAGCCAGTTCAACAGAAACTGCCTGTCATTCGGCCCGTGTGTGCATCATCCTTGCTGGCTTCTGTCAAAAGAGTATGCTGGAAAACCAGCATCTGATCAGCACTGGCAGTGCTGACTGGTGTCTTCTGGGGAGGGCAGTCTTCCTGTCAGAACACAATAGCTCAGAGGAAATATCGCTGTACTAACATTGCATAGTTAGTACAGTGGTTCCTCTCGAGCGCCTCCGTTTTTTTCGTGCAGCACGCTAGGTTGAACGAAAAAAAAAACTGATAGTGTATGTATACCCAACATAAGAATTGCGGAGAAAATCTACTATGAAACACAGACAACACTAAAACCCTGACACAAGCCTTGGCAAAAGTTTCTCTTTAAAGAAGCTTCTATACAGAGCTTTCATGGTGAAAAAAAACATAAAATGCATAAAAAAGTCTGCCACTCTCGCATATCAGTCATGGCGGTAAAAAGGAAGACATTTATACATTTTGCTGCACGGATAGGCAATGCTAAATGGGAGCAATGAGACAATTTTAAACAAACTGGAGACAGACTTATAGTATATTATTTAGGCAGTTTGAGTCATGAATTCCTCCCTTAGCTGTTCTCAAGTAGCACTGCAACAGTATAAAACCTGACCCTGATCTATGCAAATCTGGTTTAGCTGGCTGGCCAGAATTACAGGCTCAGGGGTCACAAATGCACATAAAACTACTGCATAGAATCTGTCAGGCAGCCTGATTTTCTTCTACATTAGTCCCTTATTTGCTTAAATGCCCCTTTGAGGTTCTTACCAATTTGGTCAATAAGGCATGGTCCTTTATACCAGCTTGTCAGATCAGGTATTTGACTACATTTGGCCAGATTTTCGCCACTGAGCCCACTGGTAGGAACGTAAAATACATCACTGTCCTAAATAGGCAGAAAACGATTAGTGTTCCTACTGCACTTATTATTTCAAAGAGATAAAGATTTGTTGGTATTAATGTTTTATATTAATGCAAATCCAGTTAGTGTAAAACATAATATATGACTGACTATATACTGCAAACATTTGCAAAAGAAGGACATTTCCTATTTTAAGTACTGAACTAATTACAAAGTCAGTTACAGAATATTAACCACAGTTTATGCATACAACACTAAACATTAATTAAGATGAAAGCTGATGACCATTTTTACATGTGTGGTGCAATCTTTATTTACGTATGCGTGCATCAACGTGTGTGATCACCTTTGCCCGCAAGCACGGGGGTGACACGCCTTAAATTTATTTTAAATTTTATCCTTTCATTTTTTGTTTCTTTACATTTTTTTTTATTACTTTTATTGCTGTTGCAGGGAATGTAAACATCCCTTGTAAAAGCAATTGGCAATAACAGGTAGTCTTTATGGAGAAATATGGGGTCTATTAAACCCCAGATGTCTCCTCTGCCCTTAAAAGCATCTAACACCGCCAATTTAAATGGTACAGTTAACATCAGGGGAAACGGAAGTGAGAATAATCCTTGTTGCTTCTGGTTTCCTAGATCCCATTTCCAGAGCCCATTGGGGACCTTCTGTTTCTTGACAAGCTGTAGGTTATGCCAGTGGAACTGCTGGCTTCATTCCGGAGTCCAGAGAGGTGCGGGGGCTTCTGCAACCTGTAAAAGCTATCCAGTGGCTATTTAGCCACTAGGATGGCTTTTACATCTCTTAAAAAAAGAATACAGCGATAATCACTTGAAGTCAATAAGGTACATGTATGTGATTTGGCAGCAAGTGGTTTAAATGCGTTAAACTATTGAAAGAGTTTTTTTTATATCAGCAAACAATCAAGAAATTGGGACTACTGTAAGCTACATGAAGGACTTTATTCCCAAAGCTAGCATAAGATGAGGTCAGAACATCCATCTGGTAGATCTTAGAGAACCTGTGAAAAGAAGGTCAGGTGGCAGCCTTGCAAATCTGGGAAACAGCTGCTTGATGAAATGTCCAAGAAGCACTCACATATTTAGTAGTGAGCACCTGTACAGGAAAGGTTGGAAACTGATTCTTAAGACCAAGTTTGCATGATCAACTACATGAGTCACTTAGGGATGGGTATGATGAGGAGACAAATCATCCTTACGGTGCCTATCCAGAATTAAAAAAGGGAATCAGTCTTCTTAAAGAAAGCAATAGCTACAAGATGGACTCATGCAGCCTGAACCACATCCAGACAATGGAGAAAAGGGGAGGGATGAGAGAACAATGTCCTCATTGAGGTGAAAGGGGGAAACTACCTTAGGCCAGAAGGACGTTTTGAGATTCTACACCAATCTGTCCCCTATGCAAAACCAGAAAGGGTTCTTTGCATGATAAGGGTGCCAGTTTAGATACTAGCCTCACAGAAGTGATGGCTTAAATAAAAACCATTTATTTGGGCGAGATTAGAGAGAGGAATGCCACTAATGGGTTTAAACAGCAGTTTCTGAAGAGAAGAAAGAAACAGTTTGAGAAACCACAGATTTACTGAGAAACTCCCTTTATAGGTCTTAACCGAGGAGTGAGATGCCATTGGTCCCTGAAATAAGTATAGGCAGAAAACTGGCTTTTGATAGTGCTGAGAGTCAAATGCTGGTCTAGACCTAGTTGGAAGCCAGGAAACACGCCAATTGATGTATGCCTTTAATGCCTGGTGATTGATCTTGTGTAAAGTAGACTGCCTAGATTTTAGAATTGTAAGAATCACACACTCAGACTCTCAAACCTTTACAACCTGGGCTTCAACTACTGTTGAAGTCAGTGATCCTGAAGGAGGATGATGGGACTGAAGATCTCCATGATCTGGCTGAGCACATTAAGTGTCAGCTAGAGGTCTTACCAGGTCAGCATACTACTTCATCCACCAGGGCCAGTCTGGAACAAACAGAACCACCTGGAATGCCCTCCAACCTGATCCTGTGAAGCAGACAAGGAAGACATTTCGGAGGGTGGAGGGGTAGAGGCATAAATCAGATTCCATGGAGCAACCAAAGCATCTACTAGCTAGAGGATCCCTGTACCTAGAGACATTCAG
The DNA here is from genome assembly GCA_028564925.1 of Lithobates sylvaticus. Taxonomy (NCBI): domain Eukaryota; kingdom Metazoa; phylum Chordata; class Amphibia; order Anura; family Ranidae; genus Lithobates; species Lithobates sylvaticus. The sequence goes on along the minus strand of CM053028.1, from coordinate 231,904,461 downwards.
AGCTTTGAGATCTAAAATGGTGTGGATGCTCTTTTGGGTTTTTGAATGGTGAACAGGTTGGAGTAAAATCCTTGAAACTGTTCTGCCACTAAGAACTAGAGAAATGATCAGCTAATTTGAGCGGTGACACAGGAAGGTTGGGTGTGAGAAACTGTGGTGGGGCAAGGAGCAAAACAGCATAAAGTGTCCACCAGCTTGGAGGGTTGCGACATGGAGGATAGGGGGGCAGAGAAACAAAAGGGAGGTTGCCTAACAGATAAAAAGGGAGAAGACTTTGCAGTATGTTTCTTAGGCTTTTTTTCTGAGGAATATATAGTGCACATGTACCATATCATGATGCAAAGACACACCAGTAGTGTCTTTGATAATGATCCAGTAAATTGTCCTACACGTGTACTTTCATAAAAACCGTGCGACAGAAAAACTTGGAAGCCTACAGCAGACCATCACAACTGAAGTATAAAGCTACAGCCATTTGCTCAATGTGTCCTATAATCAAGGGATCAACCACAGTAGTGGTAACATCTCTTTTAAAGCGTATTTCCACCTTTGTAGTCAAATTTGAGAAACCCCACTGTATGTTTATGTGCCCCCAGTCACACAGCACAGGAAAAAAAGTTATATTTTGTTTTAATATTTCCTGCCCTTTCAATGTTTCAAGGAGAAGGTATGATACTGACTGCAAGCATTTCAAAGTAAGTTCTGGTTGATCTGTCCTAATAGCTGGGCTGGGACTTCCAAACAAATGTAAATGAAGCATTATCACAATTAGGATGCAAAAGTGGAAATACGCTAAGGGAGAGTAGGGCCCACCAGCGAGAAGAGAGTTCTAAAGAGGGATTTTAATGACTTATCGGTTAGGTCCTTAGGCCCCTTTCACGCGGTCGGACCGTTCAGATCCGCCTGTCAGTTTTGACGGCGGATCTGAACGGGCGCTCCATGTTAGTCTATGGAGCGTCGGATGTCAGCGGAGACATCTCCGCTGACATCCGACCCGGTCCGATCCGCCAAAAGCAGACGTATGGCTATACGTCCAGATCCGTCGCTGGCGGATCGGGTGAGATCTGATGAAAACGGACACACTGTCCGTTTTCATCCGATCTCTCCATAGAGATCAGTGGCGCTCGCAAGCCCCTCCCCGCTCAGTGAGCAGAGAGAGGCTTGTCATCCGCCGGTTCAGCGGAGATCAACGGAGAGATCTCCCGCTGAGCCGGCGGACAGAGGCGGGCTCCGTGCAAGCGGAGCCCGCCTCGTGTGAAAGGGGCCTAAAAGACAGCTGCCTCCTAAAGTGCTCGCAAAACCCAAACAGATGGTAGTAGGTGAGGATGGCTGGAGGGGACTACTGTTAGCAAGCATCAGGAATGGATTGAAGATCGATGTTCTATGTGATTCTTTGCAAGCAGATGCAGAGGTGGGGAGAGAATTCCTTAATGGTAATATGACAGGATAGGCCGCTCATATGCAATACTCCACCCAGCAGATGATGTCTCTACTCAGTCCCACAGTATTAACTCTTTTTGTCGAAAAATGGTGGGAAATGGGGACTTTGTCCGGCATTCTATGTAACTGCGGTAGTTTCCGGTGCTTGGCTTGACTGACTTACAAAGTGAGTCTTCAGGGATAGGGCAAGCACTAAGGCATTGAGCAGGTGAAATGGCATACAAAATGGAGTTTAGATTGTTTTGTTAGAGGTTATACTGGCTGTCATGATAGAGTCTGTCAATGCTACAGACAGGCATGTGAAATACTGCCTTGTTGTAGTGGTCTGTCTACCAAAGTGGAGACCCATGTTAAAATGTGAGTTTTGAGAGAGAAAAACCCTGTTATCTTACATGCAGAGCTGTGAAAATACAACACCCTTGTCTCTGGCCTGATGCTCTCTGGCTATGCAGTGTGAAATAAATGGCACATGATATTACCAAGAAATGTCCAGATGTGGAAAGGTTAGCAGCTTCCCTGCATAGCTTTGTGTATAAATATGTGGGGAGAGGGGTTGTGTGATGCCTGTATGAACACCATCATATTACCAATGGTATGTCAGGGCAATTTTACTCTATTACCCACTAAATTCCCCCATATTGATCTTTGAAATAAAATGACCTGTGGGTAAATCTTATGGGAAAAAAACAAACATGACCAAGTCAGGATGCCACACTCATGCAGTCTGTACTCTGTAGATCAAAAGAATATGATAGTTGACAAACGTAAATAAATGTTCATGCTACCTTAAATCCAGCTTGTTTCAGAAAGTGCCCAAGCTTACTAGTAACTTCCCGAAATCGATCTTGTTGCCAGTTAACCTACAGGTAATATAAGAAAGCTTGTAACGAGGTGGAACAAAAAGCTGCAGGGACTAGTGAAAGCGTGGTCAAAACAATGCAAATTCTGTTTACAAAAAAGAAACTCTGTACACAAATTCCCATAAATGAGCAATGAATTATGACAGATGTGACATAACACAAAATGGAGCATCTGAATTTTCAAATTTCACAAATGTCTCCAAAATAGTCAGTGACTGTAAAGTATAACTTCAGCCGAGCTGCTGAAATATATACACATGAGGTGGTTCAAGTGACAAAATGTGTGTGACTTAGCCACTCTTGTGATTTAGCCACTCTTGTGATTCACACACACCTGCCACTACCTGTACTTTTGTGGCTTCCTGTTTTCTCCCCATAACCAGCAAAGAAACTAGACCACGTATGAAAATCAGCACAGTGGTGAGATCTTCCCTATGCTTCCCCCTATCTGGTAAGCCTGAATTTACACCTTTCCCTCCAGCACCAAAAACATTAGGATAACTACTCCTGTATAAACTGCCTTCCACTGACTGATTTACAACACAGCCATATTACTTCTTCTGAAATATGGATCAAGGTCACCCAAGTCAGAATAAGAGTGCAAAAAAAACAAAAAATTACAATGTGTTAAGCAGGAGTCAATCTACAGCCATATTAACCTCTTAGACCCCTTTCACACTACTGGACCGATCGGGTCCGCCTGTCAGTTTTTCAGGCTGACCCAATCGGAACCTCCAGTAACCTTTATGGAGCAGCAGGTGTAAATGTACATGTGTCCATTTACACCTACTGACATCCGATCCTATCTGCTAAAAACAGACAAGTAGGGTTCCCCCATCTAAGCCAATGGACTCCAAACTTTGGTCCAGGGCCGGATGCGTCCCTTTGCTAGTCTTTAACAGGCCCTTGATACGATGACACTATTCCGCCCACTTTCACCAACAATGAGGCATAATTCCTACCACTGACAAAATAATGGGGCACTATTCCTCCCCCTCATATCAAAGTTGGGGCATTTTTTACTCCCACTGATGTCGGGACAATTTCTAGCCTCACTGGTCACAGTACGGCCCTCCTAAAGTCCGAAGTACAGTAAACTGGCCCTGTGTTTAGAAACTTTGGAGATCCCTGGTCTAGCAAATCGGATCGAATGGCAGTTGGGTGTAAACGGACAGGCAGTCTGCCTCATGTATTCTGATGTTTTGGAATAAATGCTCCATAGCGTCAAAGCCAGTGAAGAGATTCTGTACTCCCAAAAATAAAAATACTAAAGCTGGGTACACACTGTCAATGCCAGTGGGCTAAACAAAAGAAAACAGATTCCTGCATCCATACAAGCGATGTGGATGCAAAAATCCCCTGCTGGGACATTTTATTCTGACAGTGGGGACTCTGCTGTCAGAATAGACTGATTAGTGCTGAAATCAATCAGCTGCAAGCTGCTTATCGAACAGGGTTTTCCAGCATCCAACGATCGGCTTCTGTTAAACCAGGAGGGCTACGCACACACAAACTGAAACTTGCCCTGTTCCTGCTGAACTGTCTAAATTTCAGTCTGTGTGCCCCCAGCTTTAAGTATGTTCAAAGAACTTCAGGATAACCTCCATTTACTGGGCATTAAAACTATGGCTACTGATGCAAACAAGTCATAGCCTTACCGAGTAAGGCATATGCACATGGTTTTTCATAGACAGGGAAAAATCCAGCAAACTTGAATAAATATGAGACAATGTACCTGATCCATTTTATTGACTGCTACTGCAAGCTGAGTTACACCAAGAGAGCGGACCAGCAGTGCATGCTCACGTGTCTGTCCACCAGCTTCAAAGCCTGCTTCAAATTCCCCACGGCTGGCATCTACAACCAAAGCGGCCACATCAGCCTAAAAGACAGGAAACCGTCTATACACAAAGAAACATTATGGAAAAAGCAGGTTTATATAGAATAGTACTAACCTAGCAATACAAGAGAGTGACTACCTGCAAACTGACAAAAAAATAAAATAAAATAAATAAAAGAGAACTAAAACTTATTTTTAAATTGCCCATTAGTCAAAATAACAAATGACAATGATAGAAAAAAGAAACATGACTTTTCAAAGTAGAAGTCAAACAAGTTTTTGCTTTTAAAAATAGTAGTGAACAGTTAAAACTTCTACCAGGCTTAAAAAATAAAATAGTTACACTTCTAGGTAAATAAATGTAGACTACATCTCTGATAATAAAAACAGACAGAACTCACTTGAGCAGCACCTGTAATCATATTTGGGATAAAATCCTTGTGCCCCGGAGCATCCATTAAAGTAATAACTTTGGACTTTGTTTCAAATTTGGTCATGCCTACATCCATAGTCACTCCTCTACAATAAGGAAATAAATAGCTGGGTTATGTACATCGAACAGCAGAGAAAAGTATAAAATTCAAATGACAATGAATGTTGTTTAGGAGATTTACAGTATTTATAATCAGGGGATAGCTTCATACCTGAATAAACAAAACCAGAAATATGCAAATGTATTCCCACAAACTGGTGAGCGTGACCTATGGATTCTAGAAGTTTTTAAATAAATAATAATATTTATGACAAGCCACTAATCTCAGAAAAAAATACCTTTGCCTCTCTTCGCCCGTCTCATCAAGCACCCAAGCATATGCAAAAGAAGCTTTTCCTGCTTTCTTGGACTCTTGCTCATATTTGTGCATGGTTCGTTTGTTCACATGTCCCAAGAGATATAATAGATGACCCATAAGTGTGCTTTTCCCAGCATCAACATGGCCTGATTAAAAAAAAGCAAAAAGATTAAAAAAATGTATTTTCTCTTGTGCAGTAGAAGCTAAAATTCACACACCAATGAATGTTTATTCTTAAGTCCTGTTTTTTTTTGCCATTAGATGGATTTTTTTCAATTGAGTTTTCAAGCATATGTAGCATGTGCCTCGTGTCTAAAACTGGCTAAAGGAAACCAGTCTCTATTCTACCTCAGACTCCCTTAAAACGTTATTGATGCCCCTGGGTCAAACCAGCCGTACACCTTGATTACATAATGCAAGTTTGATACACCGAGGTCTGCTCGGTCCCCCTCTACCCCTGTCTTCTCTCTCCCTCCTCTTCCCTCTATTACTCTTTTCTCATCCTCACTCCCCTTACCGGTCTTCTTTCTTTCCATTTTATCTAACAGTCAGATGTCGTACTACACAATAGTATGGGCTCTCATTGCCCCTTGTAAAGAGTATCACCGTCTCTCCTAGAAGACGGCGATGAGTTTGTGCCTACAACGGAAATGTTGCCAATGATACACGAAAAATGAGCCTTGCACTGTATTACCCTATGTTGTGGTCATCTGAAAGATAGTTGCATTGTATTATTTTATTTTGTTAAAAACAATAAAAAACACATTTGACTCTAAAGACCAAGCTTATGTAAATAAAAAAACATGAAACATAAATAAAGCAAGCACAAGGGAAATTACTTACCTTCAGTGTGATGTGCCTCTTGTACTGCTGTGTTCTGCACTAGAAATCCTCCTACTCCGATGTCCACCCCCTGCCCCGTCCACTTTCGATGCAGTGGGGATTATTAGAACTAAGGCCCCCTTTCACACGGGGTGGACTCTGGCTGCAATCCGATTGCTCAGCAGGTGATCTGTCTGCTGATCCATGCTGAGCAGGTGGATAACAGGTCTGTGCCCGCTCTGCTTATGTAAACGTTTAAACCCGCCGCTCCATAGGAGGAGAATGATACAACTTTTAAATTGCATATACTGTAAAATCAATATATATTATCTTCAGACCAAATTATCATTTTGACACTTAAAGCGCAAGTAAACCCATCCATTAAACAGTTTCATTTCCGGCACGTGCCGGAAATGTAACACTACCAGTGGTTGTGCTCTTAACCAAACTGTCAAGCCATCCAATGGCTGGTGTCTAAACTGATCACATGTGCAGCATCATGGCAGTTGTAGATTAAACAAAAACAAAGATGGCTGAAAACAACAGGGGGGTTTACTTACACTAAGTTTTCACTGAAGGTAACCTTTGATTATGCATTTTATCATCATATGTCTAGGTTTGTGACAGGTTTATATTAAAGAAAAATATTTAAACCAGCCATTCTCATCCAGAGTTTCATGGAACCCTAGGGTTCCCCCAGAAGTTGCTAGGGGTTTACTTGAGCTATTGCTAACCGACCTCTTATTTGATAGTGCCTGTCTAGTTCCAGAGCCAAAGCCACTTGGCAGAGCCAGCTGTAGGATACGAATGAGTTTTTTGGTTGCAAAAGTTGCATTCTGACCATCACTTTAAGGGCATTCTTCCTACTGGCCACCAATTTAGGAGGCAATTGTCCCTCTGACCTCCAATTATTTGGTTTTGGCAGGGGTTCCCTGAGACCTGAAGATTATTTCAAGGGTTCTTCAGGGATTGGGAAAGGCTGATTTAAACACGTTTTAACAATGTAGCAATGAATATGGACTTTTGCAAGAAAACAAAAAAATGTCTTATGAATAACAATAACCCAGAACGGCAAGGTGTAGAAGAAAGAAAAATGCTTACACATTACCTATTACAACAAGGTTTAGCAGCTGTTTTCCTCCTTGTCTCTTTTCTAGCTCTTCTTTAACATTAATTTTCTGCTTGGATTTTCCAGAACTTTTTATTAGAGATATGGCATTAAGTTCATCAGAGCCCTGTGATGTGTTTATTTGTGTGGGTAATGGAACGGTGCTTTCAGATTCCTCCACAATGTCATCCATAGGCTGGCCTTTTGCAGACGAAGGAACACCCTGCCCATTTACCTCAGATGCTGCGCTATAATATGTAGAGAGAACAAATTTGATTATAAAATCTTTTGGATTTTAGACCTCATTCACACTGGCACTGTCAAACCTGTGTTTATGTGTGTTTAGAGGACTTTTCCAAATGCATTTAATGTATGTAATTACTTTTCAATGGTGCCATTCACTCTCAGTTTAACTGTTATAGTGTTTAGACACTATAAATATGTCTAAACACAGCTAAACCTGCTTTAACACAGGAAAATCTAAAAAGCAGGAAAAAGTGACCTGGGAGGCTAAAAACTGTTTATATTTCTCAGATAACTTCTCCGACAGTTCGAAAAGCTAAAACGCAGAGTGTCAGTGTGAATGAAGCAACAGTAAAACTTACAGTAAAACGGTTTATTGCAAAGAAATGTCCAATTATCAAAACTCGTGTTAGTTGAAATACCTTATGTAAACTGGACATTAATGCCGTATACACACGACTGGACTTTCCGGCAGACTAGGTCCGACAGTTTTTCCGAAGGACTTTCCGAACGAACGGACTTGGAAACACAAAATCACACCAAAGTCCGAGGATTCGAACGTGATGATGTACGACCGGACTAGAATAAGGAAGTTCATAGCCAATAGCTGCCCTAGCGTTGTTTTTCATCCGTCGGACTAGCATACAGACGAATAGATTTCTCGATAGGAACTGGTTCCGGCGGAAAAATTTAAAACATGTTCTATTTCTAAAGTCCGTCTGAATTTTCGTCAGCAAAAGGTCCGATGAAGCCCACACGCGATCGAATTGTCCGGCGGATTCATTTTGTCAGACCTTTGCTGTCGAAAAGTACGGTCGTGTGTACACGGCATAAGACCTTATGCATGAGACTCTGGCATTTAGGTTCAAGTGGAAGGCAGAGGCGCACTGGCCAGCCTGTAAAACTGAGAGGTTGACAGCTGATGGGACTGAATGGTGTTACCAACTTTGTGTCTGTAAAGTTTGTTCCAGTCCTTAGCTGCCATCCTAATCTAATACTATAGCAGCACATGCAAATCACTACTTTATCCTGATAACTCAATTTGTCCCAAAGGTGAAAACAGAGGTGGGTAATAACACGTTTGCTTTGTTTTATTAAGACTGTAGGCAGATTGTTAGGTGAAGTGTTAAGTAACTGAAAAATCACTAGAAATGGACAACAGTTTAGGAAAAACAGAGGAGCCTGTCCCCATTTTAAAGGATCAGTTCACCTTTAGTAACATGTTACACCCATATTTAGGTTATAACACGGAGCCTGTCCACATTTTAAAGAATAAGTTCACCTTTAGTAACATGCTACACCCATATTTAGGTAGTAATATGGTACTGTGCACCTTTCCCAGCATTGAGCGGTTTACTTTCCAAGGGAATTTTGCCTTAGCTTGGTAAAGGTGATACAAATTCCCATTGCACAGAATACCCAATCACACACAAGAAAGAAAAAAGGATTTTTGCTTGCAAAAGGTTGGCTGGTTAAAAGCAGAAGAACCTCACCTTTTTCACTAAGCTAAGGGAATATCCCCTGCAAAATGAACAGCTAACTTGCCTTTAGTAAAGCAGCCCCAATGAGTCAGGGTAAATACTTTGAAGACTAGTACATAGAGCGGTGGATAAAATTTACAGAAATATTTAAAAAGGTTTCACTCTTTAGAACTAAAGATGCTTGAAATAAAGTTCTGATAATGTGAAAGATTTTAGAAAACAAAAAAAGATGAAGAGTCTGCAAACTGCTCTGAGAAATTGCTGAGGCTTTAACGGCCACTCAGCCTTACGTAAAGAATCAAAACCCCAAATGTTTTAAGAATTGGACACAGATATTAGTCATCTTTGCACTTGCTACCTACAGTGTCTATCTGAAGGCTCATTCTCTATAGCTGTATTTAAAACACATTTGACTCAATTCTCTCTACCTGTTCAAATCTAGTACATAAGTCTATCATTCATAAGCAGTTATTCTCATATCCTGTTCCTGATGATAACTATGTGATGCTGTTTAAATAAAACTAAATGGATGGAAAGAGAAATCTATGACAAATGACTAATCAATACAATTTAGTAAAATGTTTCACTGTCATTAGTTTACCACAAATTGTGTTTAAGGACTTTCACAGTTCTCTTTAAATTAAGGAGCTAGGTACTTTTGCTGCATAAAGCATAATATGATACATAGCAAACCTTACAACCTTGATAAGGCTTTTCCACTTTCACATAGGAAGGCAGCTCTAAAGCCTTGTACACACGATCAGATTTTCGGACATCCCTTTGTCTGTTTTTTGTTGCATGTCAAAAGTGAAGAGGTTACTCACTATACGAAAATTCTCGTATGACAGAATTCAACTTCGGAAGTGATGTCATGTGTTGAATTGTTTTGTATGTATTCTTTTGTTTCTGAGCATGCGTAGTCTTGCTTTTACGGGTTTTTTTTTGGACGAAAACCAGACTAATTAAATGAAAATCGCACATCCAGCTTCTGTCGTCCGAAAAATCGAAATCGGCTGTCGAAAGCACCACACCAACAATCCGAAAATCAGCAGATTGTTCGTCTGACGAAATTTTACTTCCGATTTTTGTATCGTGTGTACGGGCCTTTACAGATGAGTTTGATAATTATGTGAATATTCACTTCAATTATCTATTTATGGCAAACATCTGTACTTGGTATTTACACTAAGGGCTCTTTCACAGGGACGGACCGTATGTCCGTTTTTCATCCTTCCGTTTTCGGATGAAAAACGGACATACAGGTATCCCTATGGGATAGCGGGTGTCAGCGGATGAGCATCCGCTGACACCCGCTCTCGTCCGTGCCCGCTCTGCTCCGTTTCTGCAGACGGAGGAAAACCCTATTTTTTCATCCGTCTGCAGAGCGGATCGGGTGACGACGGACTCTACGGTCCGTTGTCACCCGATCTTCCATAGGGGAGAGCGGCGCTCTGACAGGTCCATCCCTGCGCTGTGTGCAGGGACGGACCTGTCATCTTCCTGCTCAGCGGAGATCGCTCCGGCGATCCCCGCTGAGCAAGTGGCTATCCACGGGGTGGATCTGCACTGATCCGCCCCGTGTGAAAGAGCCCTAAATTGGTATTTGCTTTCCACATGGCTGGATAATTGTAGTGAATAATCACACTTTTGAGTGAGGATTCCCAACTCCTTTAACCACTTCAGCCCTGGAATGTTTTATCCCCTTTCTGACCAGAGCACTACAGTTTGGCACTGCGTCGCTTTAACTGGTAATTGCGCGGTCATGCAATGCTGTACCCAAATGAAATTTGCTTCCTTTTTTTCCCCACAAATAGAGCTTTTTCTGCTATTTGATTACCTCTGCGTTTTTTTTTTTTGCGACAATTATGAAAAAAAAAAACAATATTTTTTACTTTTTGCAATAATAAATATCCCCAATATATATAAAAAAAAAAAAAAAAAAAAAAATGTCTTCATCAGTTTAGAATGTGGAATATATATTGGCCTAAACCAGGGGTCTCAAACTGGCGGCCTTGTGTAAATGACACTGGTAGGGAAGGGTTAACACTAGGGGGTGATCAAGGGGTTAATGTGTGTTCCCTCAGTGTGTTCTAACTGTATGGGGATAGGACTAAGTAAGAAAGGAGACATATTGCTGTTCCTACATACTAGGAACAAACGACATGTCTCCTCTCCTCTGACAGCACAGGGATTTGTGCGTTTAAAAATCCTTGTGCTGGCGCACGCAATCGCGACCGCCGGCCACGTGCATTCTGTCCCCCCGTTGTGCAGCAGGCTCGCGGCCTCTGGCGGCTCCTAAAAGGGACCCCTTGTACGGGGTTTTGTGCAGGGGAGCTATTCTGCCCCCCCCCCCAGGTATATATAGACGTGAGTCGGTCAGGAACCGGTTAATAACTCAGCCCAAGTATTAGTAAACATTGTAGACCATATGCTATGTGTGAATAATTTAAGTGTTTCAAAACTATAAAATGGATTTCTACAAAATTTCTATATAATACAGTGCATCCGGAAAGTATTCACAGCGCTTTACTTTTTCCACATTTTATGTTATGTTACAGTCTTATTCCAAAATGAATTAAACTCAATAATTTCCTCAAAATTCTACAAACAATACTCCATAATGACAATGTGAAAAAAGTTTGTTTGAAATCTTTGCAAATTTATTAAAAATAAAAAACAAAAAAGATCACATGTACATAAGTATTCACAGCCTTTGCCATGACACTCAAAATTGAGCTCAGGTGCATCCTGTTTTCACTGGTCATCCTTGAGATGTTTTTACAACTTGTCCACTTGTGGTCAATTCAGTTGATTGGGCACAGTGGCGGCTGGTGCTCAAAAATTTGGGGGGGGGGGGGGGGGCGCAAACAAACTCCATCAATTGCAGCCTCACTGTGCCATCAAATGCTGCCACTGTGCCCATTAAATGCTGCCACTGTGCCCCAAGTGCTGCCACTGTGCCCCAAGTGCTGCCACTGTGCCCCAGTGCTGCCACTGTGCCAAATGCTGCCACTGTGCACCAACTGCTGCCTTCCAATGTGCCCCAAGTGCTGCCAAAGTGCCCCCCGCCCGCCATCTGCCCGGCACTTACCTTGTCTCTAGTGTGCAGCGGGTGGCAGGCGGCGAGCAGTGTCCTGTGTCCTCATTGCGACCTGATACCTTCTCCCGCGCTTCTCCTGTCTTCTGCAATGATTGGACGCCTAGGCATCCAATCACAGCGCCTGTGACTTCAGCCAATCAGGTGACAGGTAACAGACCCGGCAACCTGATTGGCTGAGAGGCAGGTCAGTGTTAGGGAAGCGATGTATTCGCTTCCCTAACACAATACTGTGTAAACAGCGAACGCACAGCATTGCGCCCACTGTTTACACTTTTGGAAGCCCACTGCTCTAATCAGGACGCCTATTAGAGCTGACAGCTCTAATTGGGCGCTTCCAAAGAAACCCATCCGCTGTAATTCAGATGCCCGGCGCCCGACAAGGGGCCGGACACCTGAATAGGGGGCGGCAGCGGTGACAATAGATAGATTCATGCAATGCTTGAATCTATCTATCTATTGGTGATAGAGCGATGCAGGAGAGTGGGGGCGGCGCTCCTGTGCCCTCTATGGACACACCGCCACTGATTGGACATGATTTGGAAAGGCACACACCTGTCTTTACAAGGTCCCACAGTTAACAGTGCATGTCGGAGCACAAACCAAGCCATGAAGGCCAAGGAATTGTCTGTAGACTCGAGACAGGATTGTATTGAGGCACAGATCTGGGGAAGGGTACAGAAAATTTTCTGCAGCATTGAAGGTCCCAATGAGCAGTGGCCTCCATCATCTGTAAATGGAAGAAGTTTGGAACCACCAGGACTCTTCCTAGAGAGGGCCACCTGGCCAAACAAAGCGATCGGGGGAGAAGAGCCCTAGTCTGTGAGGTGACCAAGAACCCGATGATCACTCTGACAGAGCTCCAGTGTTTCTCGATGGAGAGAGGACAATCTTCCAAAAGAACAACCATCTCTGCAGCACTCCATCAATCAGGCTTGTATGGTATAGTGGCCAGACGGAAGCCACGCCTCAGCCCATCTGGAGTTTGCCAAAGGGCACCTGAAGGACTCTCAGACCACGAGAAACAAAATTCTCTGGTCTGATGAAACAAAGATTGAACTCTTTGGCCTCAATGGCAAGTATAATGTCTGGAGGAAACCAAGCACTGCTCATCACCTGGCCAATAACATCCCTACAGTGATGTTTTTCAGTGACAGGAACTGGGAGACTAGTCAGGATGGAGGGAAATATGAATGCAGCAATCTACAGAGAACATCCTTGATAAAAACCTGCTCCAGAGCGCTCTGGACCTCAGACTGGGGCAAAGGTTCATCTTTAAACAGGACAACGATCTTAAGCACACAGCCAAGATAACAAAGGAGTGGCTACAGGACAACTCTACGAAATCTCTGGAGAGATCTGAAAATGGCTGTGCACCGACACACTCCCCATCCAACCTGATGGCGCTTGAGAGGTCCTGCAACACAGAATTGGAGACACTGCACAAAAATAGGTGTGCCAACATTGTAGCATCATACTCAAAAAGACTTGAGGCTGTAATTGGTGCCAAAGGTCCTTCAACAAAGCAAAGACTGTGAATACTTATGTACATGTGATTTTTTTCATTTTTTTATCTTTAATAAATTTGCAAAGATTTCAAAACAAACTTTTTTCACGTTGTCATGGGGAACTGTTTTGTAGAATTTTGAGGAAAATAATGAAATTAATCCATTTTGGAATAAGGCTGTAATATAACAAAATGTGGAAAAGTGAAGCCCTGTGAATACTTTCTGGATGCACTGTATAACCCATATGGAAAATAAGTTTTTATAAATACATTTTTGAAGGAAAAATTTTTGGTTTCAAAATCAGTACTGTCTGTTACTCTCCTCTTACTCTTTGCATAGGTGTTCCCCAAGGCTCTATCCTTGGGCACCTTCTATGTTCCATCAACATCTCCTCCCTGGGCCAGTTGATAAACTCCCATGGTGTCCAATACCACCTCTACGACAAAGACTTCCTCACACATCACTAACTTATTGTTTGACATAGCTGCATGGATGCTGCACAACATCCTCAAATTCAATCTTTCCAATACTGAGCAAATAATATTTCTTCCACTCTCCCCTTCCCCTGGCATCTTATTACCCAGCTTCTCCATCAAGATCAACTTCCTTGCAATCAACCACTTCCCTAAGGTCAGGGTGTAATATTGGTCTGCAGCCTCTCTTTTTTGCCCCATATCCAATCCCTGACCAAATTTTGACGCCTTCATCTCTGCAATGATTTCAAAATTAGCCCCTTCTTAACAACTGACACATCAAAGCTTCTGATTCACTCCCTTATCTCTCACCTCACTTGTTGCAACTACCTCCTTGTTGGTCTACCTTCAGACTCTCATGAATACTGCTGCCAGACTTAACCTTTCAAACCATTTAGGCCCCATGCACACGAGACGCAGATGCAAACTCTGCTGAACACGTGTTTTAAAAAGCAGAAACCTGCGTTTAAAAACGCGCGTTTTGCTGTGTTTTCATGCCGCGTTTAGACGCGTTTGCGTCTATAAACATTTGTAAAGATAACATCATATAGACCCTCCCCAAGCTCAGAAAGCATGTATTATTAACTATTTCTGCCAATTTGATCAGAGTGAGCAGCAGAGAGATCTGTTGTACACTTGCATTTGCCTCTCTTTCTGTGTTTTTTTTTTTAAATGGATCCCATATTGAATATATGTCAGGAAATGCTCCTGATGTCGCTCTTGATGCGGCAGCAATGTCCTCGCAAATTTGCATGAGAGGTCCAGAATCAGAGCTCGTCGATATTGGACCCATCCGTTGATGGCACAGCGAATGTCCATTGGATATTTCACAAACATGTATGCATTTCACAAACATGTGTGCATTAGTGAGTATATATGCTCTATGAACTATCTAAACTAATTACGACATTTTAAACAATTTTTTATGGGTTACCATCATATTTCTGAGTTTTCTGCTCCAAAAAATTGGGTTTCTTTAAAAAGGCTTATAAACGCAAACGCGGCTAAACGCAGGTGCCTGCGTTTAGCCGCGTTTTGCGTCTGAAAAGCAGAAAAGCAAAGTGTCTGAATGCATTTTTTTGCTTCTGGAAAAACGAGGTTAAACGCAACTGCATAAAAACGGGAAAAAACTAGACTGTGTACATGGACACATAGGATAACACTGCATGCGTTCAGGTGCAGTTGAAAAAAAGTGTCCAACTGCCTCTGAACGCGCGTTTAACAGCGTCTCGTGTGCATGAGGCCTTAGTGTCCACCAGCCCTTTCCCAATTCTTCCACTGGCTCCTGGTCACTGAACCCATAAAATTAAAAATGCTAATTACAAAATACATGTCACCTCCTCCTGTGCTTGTCTCCAAGACTTCTCCAGAGCCTCTCTCTTCCTTTGCAACACCCTACCCCAATCTATTTGGCCATCTCCTACTCTAACCTCCTTCAAGTTATCCTTGAAAACTCGTCTATTTAGGGAAGCCTGTCCTACCTCTACAGGTATTGAATTGAATTGCAACTATACTGTCTCCCTTTGTTTTGCAAAGTGCTGTGCAACCTGTTTATAAATACTTTATAAATCCTGTATAAGAATAACAACCACCACGCCTTTTAATTAAGGGTTGTTCCCATGTCAGTACTGTACTTCCCTTTTCTTCAAAATAACCACTTCTTACAACAGGGGTTTATCTGCTGTCCCATATGTCCAAAGCCCACGTTACCCATCTGCTTAATTTAACAAACACACTGTTTTGTAACCACAAGAACTACTACTAAGGCCCCGTGCACACAGGACGTTGTGGAAATTCTTCTAAAACTCTTTCCTCCTGGCAGCAGCATTTTGGCAAAAAAAAACACCGGATGCTTGTAAATGCATGTGGCGTGTCAAGCGATTGGGCGTTAATTTCACTGACAAGAATAATAATTTATTCTGACAACTGAAATTAATTAACGCACTTAGCCTCAACAAGCGTCAGGCGGTTTTTCTGCCATACTGAACGTACTGGCAGTATTTTTTTCCTGCTTCTAAAAGCCCCTGCCGCTAAAAGTGAAAGTGTGCATGGACACATAGGCTAAGAAGCAGGAATGTTTAGAGGCAGGGGAAAAAAAAAAAAAAAAACATCTGACGCCCCTAGGAGGAGCTGCAAAAATACCCAGTGTACAAGAGGCCTTAATGATCAGTGAAATTAACCTGGTTGGGACTTCCAACAGCAGGGAAGCTCTGATGGAGGTAACCGTGTAGTGACTCGACAGTAAACATGGGAAACACTCTAGCATACTCTACTGGCATATGAACATTAAAAGCATCTTCCAGTCTCCCCTTTTTGGTAGCAATGGCAGCAGCACTGCCACAATTACTTCAGCCCTGGTGAACACAAGAATAAGTAGTTATCACTCTCATTTATACTCTATTTTAACTGCCCTGAAAATGTCCTTCAACATACACATGAAAGATTCCAAAGTGTAACAATATGCAACTTGCAATTATCGGTAGAGGGTCTGACCTTGTAGATAAAAAATTCAACTCCAAAAACTGAAAGACCTAACAATTACCAATTTTCAAACTTGTTCAATAAGCTTGTTTGCAAAAAAAATGTAATAAGTGTTAAAGCAGCGGTCCATGGACCACTGGTGGTCCCCAAGAAAATGTTGGTGGTCCTCAGGGGGTATACTGCTTAATGTTGTTTCTAGTGTTGTTCTCAATGTGTGCTGACAGTTAATGCTGTCAGTGCGCCATGATACACATTGCCTCCTTTGTAGTTTAGGTGCCTGTGAACTCAGAGGGAGGCGCAAGGAGTAGTGCAGAGATTGGGAGGTGAAGGAGGGGACTTCCAATGGCAGTGCTGATCACAGACTGTGGGAGGGAGCAGGGGACTCAAGCACATGGCCGATGAGTCTGCGTAAGGCAACAGTTTGATGCAGAGTACCGGGGGGGGGGGGGGAGGAGAGCCACAGCATTGTGTGTATAAGGCATGTAAAATTCATGTTAGTATTCTGTGGGATTCAAAATTGTGAGCTTAGTGGTCTGAGGCCTAAAAAGGTTGGCAACCACTGTGTACCCTCGTATCAAGAATCTACAAATAAATAAAAAATGGTGGTGGCAGGTCCTCTCAGTTTACGAGTACTGGCATCTTTTGCCAACCACCACTCTTAGTAATACATCTGCTCATCATACTATCATTCATGGACACCTTAAGCACTTTATCAAAACATATACATAATTCTTTTTGCATGTAGTAGCACTTAAGTTGTATCAATACTATTTTACAATACTGCAATTTGTAAATCATAAGTACAGAGCAACAACATACCTTGGAATATTAAATCCCATTTTCTGCTTCTTTCCAGAGACAGTCATCTTGGCAATTTTAGGGACAATTTCATTCTGTGCCTCCATAGAAGTCAAGTCTCTTGACCTGCCTAAAAAAAATTTAAAAAGTATCTTTAGAGGAAAAAATAAATAAAACCAATAAGACAAATAACTGAAAACCATTTCCTTCCATGTTAGCTATACACACAAAAACACAAACTATATTGATGATCACTTTAACAGAAAAACCAAACCCGATATTTCAAGATGTTTGCTCTCCAAGTCACCACTAGAATTTAGTCCTGTGAATCAAGACCCAGATGACCTCATCTTTGCAAACTAACAGTAAGTGAGATTTGTTAGGCAAGTCTTCCCCCTTAAATTTAGTAACTTTACTTACCTGCCCCACACATAGCTGGATTTGTTAGGCGTAATTCCACCTAAAGCCAAAAATCCAAGAGAGGCTCTGCCTAATTTAAAACCCGAATCCTACACGAAAAACCATGTTCACCTACTGCCATTCCTTTTCATGGCAGCCAAACAGAATCTTGCTAAAGCATGCAGTCCTCAACCCCCACAATTGGCAGAGTGAAGCAGTAAATAAATCCCCTCAATTAGAAAATGTCAGTGGTCCTCAAACAAACTAACTGTCTCTAAGTTTAAACGCATCTGGAGACTCTGGGAGTTATTTATTAAAACTGGAGCATGCTAAATCTGGTGCACCTCTGCATGGAAACCAATCAGCTTCCAGGTTTTATTGCCAAAGCTTAACTGAGCAAGCTGAAGTTAGAAGCTGATTGGCTACCATGCTTAGCTTCACCAGAGTGCTCCAGTTTTAGTAAATGACCCCCCTCTGGATCGATTACCTCCCATCCCACCTGACTGATCATTGGGCCTTTGATGAAATTTTCACTAACTTAAATGATATGGCAGTAGGCAGAATCAGTGAGGCGCCCCCTGGGCGTTATCGGATGCGTTGTTTATACTCTTGTATCTTTATACCTTTCCTATATTAATTATTTAAAATTCCTTTTTAGAGACAGCTATATACAAACCTCTCTTGCCAACCTACTCCTAAAGAAGCGGCTAGTCCGCGAAACATGTCAAGTGTTATCTTGTATCAGTTTGAATGTCACTCATTTATTTCCGTTATCATGGATCAATAATTTTGTGCCATACTGTACTGCTATAAGAGGGGATTTTTTGCTTTGTATTGATCAAATTTTGTCTCTTGCTTTCTTTTGTAAATTAATTTTGTATTTTTTCGATTGTATAAATTCTTTTTATATTGCTGTAATAAATTTATATTTTTCTATATAAAACTCTATGTGAGTCCTTATCCGTACCATGAAAGTCCACTGCCTCATCCTCTCTGCCATTTCATTTTTTTCGATATGGCAGTAGGGATCAACCCCCCTGCCAACTACATTTAGAAGTGCTTAGAACCCCCCTCCCAACTACATTTTTTTTAGAACACTAATGCTGGCCATACACGGGTCAAACTTCGAAAGAACTTTCTTTTGCAAATCAGAAAATGTGTGCGTTTTGTGATTCGATGGTGCCACCATTGATTTCGAAATTCGACCAACCAAGCCTTCAAGTTCGCCTCATGTTCCTACAGAAAATTGTTTTTGTGTCTGGGAATCTTGTTTTCTTTCCGGGAATTTTCTTTTCTTGCATATGCGCATTTCTTTTTCGATTACATTTCTCACACGATTCTCCCATCATTAAATTGGAAAATCGTTAGTTTTTTCAAAAAATTTCCAACATGTCCGATTATTAAAATTCAATGGCCACACGAAAATCGCCCGTTGTTGCAGCCCACTAATGGTGCGAAATTCGTACGAAAATTCTTAGATAAGATTTTCGAAAGAAAGTTCTTTCGAAATTCGACCCGTGTATGGCCAGCAATACTTCCTTCCTTTCTCCATTCTTCTACTCTGGTTCCTTACTTTCACGTTCCAACTACCTTACACAGGAAGCAGTAAACATCAAGGCTTACCTTTCTTCCCTGTTTTTTTACTCCCTTAGGGAACATTGCAATTAATTTCACTGATAATCGAAACCTGGGTGACATTTCAACATACAATTTAATCATCTATGAATGTTTTGCTTTTTGAGGAGAGTGATGTTATAACAATTCTGGAACAATGTTCAATAAGAAGCCTTGAATTTTGTATAGTTTTATACTGTACTGTATGTTCAAAGCATTCAATAAAAAAACTCTAAGATTTTAGTAAAGAATAGAACTGTACTGTAGGGGCAGACTCCTAATTGCTGATACCTTTTCAGTCGTATATATGCTAGTTGAGATTTTAACCACAGCTGGTTTTTAGGTTAGAGACTGCCGAGTTAATTTCTTTTGAACCACAAACAGGGCGAGGCTCTTGCCACACATCCTTCATCTTTTTTCTTCTGTCTGGCCACAGTTACATTTTGCAGCATAAGAGCGTGTGAAGTAAAAGTGTACACGGTACTCTGCTCCTCTGAATAGACAATGACTACATGCACTTATATAAAGGTGTGTAATGTGTTATTGGAAAAGCAAACCTGCTGAGTAAAATTAAGGCGGCCTAGACTACGTGCTTTTAAAGGCATTGTAAAATATTAATATTTCATAAATTCTAAATATTCTATACTTACCACTTGCAGCCAGCAAGTGAATGCTAGCAGCATTGGCATAATGATACAAGCAGGGCTGGCTTTACCTTGGGGCACAGTAGGTTTCCATAAAAACTAATAGCCTATTTAACAACAGTAGAAGATGATTTTTGTTGAAAAAGGAGATCCTATCAGAGAAGTTTTGCTCACTCCAACCACTGTGGTCAGGTCAGTCCCCATGAAAAAAGTGGTAATAAAGAAAAAAAATGGAAACAAATATAAGGGGTACAATATAAAAGTGCTTTGCAAAAAATGTATTTACCATGCTCCACTAGGAAAAAAGTAATACGACCAAGGAAAAGCAATAGGAACTGACCTGACCACGGTGGTGAGATAGTTTACCATAATTATACCATTTCACATATAGGTTTTAGTCAATCACCTTACTAGATTGGCCTCAACCTGGTGACTCTGTGTGCTGTCTACTTGGCAGCTTGCTCCATCCACAGCTCCTGGGCAAGACAAATCCAGAGGTGCCTTTCCTTTGCATCTGCTATTTGGTGATAGCTGGTTCCTGTCCCATTAAGGATTTACTGATTGGTGTACGAGTATAATTACTGAAATATGTAATGGGAAGTGAGCTCTATATAATGGGGGCACACATTCTATCATTACATGCTTTAATTACATGGTCTCTCCACAGATGTCTATTTGTTTTGCAGGTTAAAAAAGGTGTCAATAATGGCATGCTGCATCCCATTGACTTCAATGCATGTTAAAAAACTGTCCATTTCGGTTTTTGGCCAAGTGCATCCTGAAATTTTATTTTGGTGCACCACTAGCTTTAGGTCATAAATGTCTTGGAATAAAGCTGAAAACTCAGAACTCACTTCAGGAATGTGTTGCAAGACTTGAAAAGCATTGTCCACTAGCGATCCCAGGCCAGCCTGTCAGAGCTGAAGCAACTTTGCCAACACAAATTAAAGGAAACGGCAGGATTCATATCTGTAAATCTGATAGAAAACTATCCTAAAAAGGCTTACAGCTATAACTGCACCTGTAATTGCAGCTAAATATTGACTTTGAGGTGAGGGGGGAAGGAGAATACTTGCACAACAATTGAACACTGACCTTTAAAGCTGAACTCCAGTCAGACGTAAAATATTATGTGCCCCCACTTCCCAGTATAGCAAGGGTTTAACACCATTTTTAATAGATATAGTAGAGAAATCCTTCACTTATTCTGCGCTCCCACAGGATTCCTCCCCGCCATACATCTGGTCACACTAAGTGGTTCCCCTTCACTTATTTTCTGGTTGAAAGCTCCCAGACATCAGGAACATTGTAGATCCAGAATTATACAGTTTGTGAAGATGTTCAGGGAAGACCTTTGGCTGTCCAAGTGGGTAATATATGCACAGAACTGTAGTCATAGAAATACAATTTAAAACTCTACTCTATGCTCAGGCCCCATGCCCCCCACCTCAACTTTCCAATTGCAATTTATTTTCTTTTTTAACCAGTTAACAACCGGCCCATAGCCGAAAAACTGCTACAGGGCGGTTGCTTAACTCTGAGAGGCCGTTAATTAACGGCCTCACAGAATTCCCCTCTTGCGTGCCCCCTGGGGTGCGCACTCGAGAACATCCATGATCGCCTGGACCCGGCGGATCACGGTAAATGGCCGCTCATCGCGGCCGTTTACCACGTGATCGCTCTGTCAAATGACGCAGTGATTACATGTAAGCAAACGACAAATGACGCCGGTTCCTCTCTCCTCTCTCTGTACCGATCGGTACAGTGTGAGAGGAGAGGGGGAGGGATCGGTGGCAGCAGTGCTGTGGGCAGGATCTGTAGTGCCCACAGCTCTGCTCTGCAGTCACCACCGATCCATCCATCCATGCTCAGCCATCCCTCCATACCCTGCAATACACAGCAATAGCCTGCAGTGTATTGCTGGGTATTGCAGGGTATGGAGGGATGGCTGAGCATGGATGGATGGATACTCAGCAGTACCCTGCAATATTCTGCGATACCATGCAATACTCGCTACGATCGAAGCCAGGATCGTTTTTTTTTTTTTTATTTCAGGCTTTCCAGCCTAGAGGCGAGATGTGAGGTCTTATTGACCCCAAATCTCACTGTAAAGAGGACCTGTCATACCATATTCCTATTACAAGGGATGTTTACATTCCTTGTAATAGGAATAAAAGTGATCAAACGTTTTTTTGGGGGGAAACTAAAATAAAGTAAAATGAATAAAACATTTTTTTTTGTTTAAAGCGCCCCTGTCCCCGTGTGCTCGCATGCAGAAGCGAACTAATATGCAAGTCCCACCCACATAGGAAACCGGTGTTCAAACCACACATGTGAGGTATCGATGCGAACGTTATAGTGAGAACAATAATTTTGGCCCTAGACCTCCTCTAACTCAAAACATGTAACCAGTAAAAAAAATTAAAGCGCCGCCTATAGGGATTTTTAAGTAGCGAAGTTTGGCGCCATTCCACGAGTGTGTGCAATTTTGAAGGGTGACATGTTCGGTATCTATTTACTCAGCGTAACTTCATCTTTCACATTATGCAAAAACATTGGGCTAAATTTACAGTTTTGTTTTTTGTAAAGCACAAAACATTTTTTTTCCGAAAAAAATGCGTTCGAAAAATTGCTGCGCAAGTACCGTGCTAGATAAAAAGTTGCAACGACCGCCATTGTATTCTCTAGGGTCTTTGCTAAAAAAACATATATAATGTTTTGGGGTTCTATGTAATTTTCTAGCAAATAAATGATGATTTTTACATGTAGGAGAGAAATGTCAGAATTGTCCTGGGTGCTCCAGAACAGGGTTTCTCAACTCCAGTCCTCAAGGCGCCCCAACAGGTCATGTTTTCAGGCTTTCCATTATTTTGCACAGGTGATTTGATCAGTTTCACTGCCTTAGTAATTACCACAGCCGTTTCATCTGAGGGAAATCCTGAAAACATGACCTGTTGGGGCGCCTTGAGGACTGGAGTTGAGAAACACTGCTCCAGAACACCTGATGGTGCTCCCTGCATGTTGGGCCTCTGTGGCCACGCTATGTAAAAGTCTCACACATGTGGTATCGCCGTACTCAGGAGTAATAGTAGAATGTGTTTTGGGGTGTAATTTGTGGTATGCATATGCTGTGTGTGAGAAATAACCTGCTAATATGACAATTTTGTGAAAAAAATTTTTGCAAAGAATTGTGGGAAAAAATTACAACTTCAAAAAACTCACCATGCCTCTTTCTAAATACCTTGGAATGTATTCTTTCCAAAAAGGGGTCATTTGGGGGTATTTGTACTTTTTATGGCATGTTAGGGTCTCAAGAAATGAGATAGGCCGTCAGTACTTCAGGCGTGATCAATTTTCAGATATTGGCACCATAGCTTGTGGACTCTAACTTTCACAAAGACCAAATAATATACCCCAATTTGTACTTATTTTTACCAAAGATATGTAGCAGTATAAATTTTGGCCAAAATTTATCAAGAAAAATTACAAATTTACTAAATTTTATAGCAGAAACAAAGAAAAATTCATTTTTTTTACAGAATTTCCGTCTTTTTTCTTTTATAGCGCAAAAAATAAAAATGATTAAATATAACCAAAAGAAAGGGACAAAAATTTCATATGGGTACAGTGTTGTATGACTGAGTAATTGTCATTCAAAATATGAGAGCACGAAAGCTGAAAATTGGTCTGGTTATTAAGGGTGTTTAAGTGCCCAGTGGTCAAGTGGTTAACCACTTCCTGACCGCCGCATGTACATATACGTCGGCAGAATGGCACGGCTGGGCAAATGGGCGTACAGGTATGTCCCTTTAAATTTGCCACCATGTGGTCACGTGCCCACCGCTGGCGGTGCGCGCACGACCCAGCCAGGAGCTCCGTGCGTAGGATCGTGGGTCTCGCTGACTCGATCGCCGCGGGGATACCCGATATCGTCTCACGGAGCTGAAGAACGGGGAGATGCTAAAGTAAACAAGCATCTCCCCGTTCTGCCTAGTGACACTGTCACTGATCATAGCTCCCTGTGATCGGGAGCTATGATCAGTGAAGTGTCATTCGTAGCCATGCCCCCTAACAGTTAGAATCACTCCCCAGGACACACTAAACCCCTCCCTAGTCCCCTAGTGGTTAACCCCTTCACTGCCAGTGTTATTTTTACAGTAATCAATGCAATTTCATAGCATTGATCGCTGTAAAATGACAATGGTCCCAAAAATGTGTCAAAATGGTCCGATGTGTCCGCCATAATGTCGCATTCACGATAAAAATCGCAGATGCCGCCATTACTAGTAAAAAAAAATTATTAATAAAAATGCCATAAAACGAACCCCTATTATTTAGACGCTATAACTTTTGTGCAAACCAATAAACGCTTATTGCGATTTTTTTTTACCAAAAATATGTAGAAGTATACGTATCGGCCTAAACTGAGGAAAGAAATGTTTTTATATATTTTTTGGGAATATTATAGCAAAAAAATTTTTGTTTTCAAAATTGTCGCTTTATTTTTGTTTATAGCCTGAAAAATAAAAACCGCAGAGGTGATCAAATACCACCAAAAGAAAGCTCTATTTGTGGGAAAAAAAGGACATCAATTTTGTTTGGGAGCAACGTCGCATGACCGTACAATTGTCAGTTAAAGCGACGCAGTGCCAGAATTAAAGTGCAACTACACGTTTGTTGAGAAAAAAAAAAAAAAAACATTCCCCCTGGGTGATCAAAGTAAGGATTATAACAAACTTTGTTGCAGATTCCTACCTTTTGTTATTCTGAAGAAATCCCTCTGCATTTGTCTGTGCTATATGGGTCTAATGGGAGTGGTTTCATAATTATCTGTCAGCTGTACAGCTGCAGAGCACTAATGAGGAAATCTGTTGGGCCTGCATCCCTAGACGTGTTCCTATTGAAAGTATCTCTCCAAAAATGAAATTTTTGTTGCAGGGAATGCCCAAAATCTGACATGTATCTTAGTGCAGACTTTGGTGAGCCAATCACACAAGCAAGTTTCTGGGGGGCAGTCAGTACACATCCTCTGTACAGAACAACTCCAGGTAGCCATACTACAACGTATTTTCAGAAAATTACAGCACTGCAGATTGAAATGGAAAGGTCATTTTTAAATAACATTCAATTACAATAGGACATGTGTCGCAATTATATGCGCTATATTGTTTTGCTATTTTTTTCCCCCCACAAAAGTGGAGTTACCCTTTAAGCAATCACATTCAAACTCATGTTAAATAGGAGTCAGTACACACCTGCCATCATTTAAAGTGCCTCTGATTAACCCCAAATAAAGTTCAGCTGTTCTAGTTGGTCTTTCCTGACATTTTCTTAGTTATGTCCTACAGCAAAAGCCATGGTCCGCAGAGAGCTTGAAAAGCATCAGAGGGATCTCATTGTTTAAAAGGCATAATTATGGCAGGAGGAGGATATAAACATTTCCAAGGCAATAGATATACCATGGAACACAGTGAAGACAGTCATCATCAAGTGGAGAAAATATGGCACAACAGTGACATTACCAAGAACTGGACATCCCTCCAAAATTGATGAAAAGACAAGACGAAAACTGGTTAGAGGGGCCTACAGCAACATTACAGGAGTTGCAGGAATATCTGACATGTGACAACAATCTCCCATATTCTTCATATTTCTGAGCTATGGGGTAGAGTGGGAAGACGAAAGCCTTTTCTTGTGAAGAAAAACATCCAAGCCTGGCTAAATTTTGCAAAAACACATCTGAAGTCTCCCAAAAGCATGTGGGGAAATGTGGGTCTGATCAAACCAAGGTTGAACTTTTTGGCCATGAATCCAAAAGATACATTTGTCTCAAAAACAACGCTGCACATCACCAAAACACCACCATACCCACGTGAAGCATGGTGGTGGCAGCATTATGCTTTGGGGCTGTTTCTTCAGCTGGAACAGGGGCCTTAGTCAAGGTAGAGGGAATTATGAACAGTTCCAAATACCAGTCAATATTGGCACAAAACCTTCAGGCTTCTGTTAGAAAGCTGAACATGAAGAGGAACTTCATCTTTCAGCATGACAAGGACCCTAAGCATACATCCAAATCAACAAAGGAATGGCTTCACCAGAAGAATATTAAAGTTTTGGAATGGCCCAGCCAGAGCCCAGACCTGAATCCAACTGAAAATCTGTGGGGTGATCTGAAGAGGGCTGTGCACAGGAGTGTTTTTTGCAAAGAAGAGTGGCAAATATTGCCAAGTCAAGATGTGCAATGCTGATAAGACCTAAAAACACTGAGTGCTGTAATAAAATAAAAAGATGTGCTTCAACAAGGTATTAGTTTAAAGGTGTACAGACTTGTGTAACCATATTACTTTCATTTTTTATTTTTGCTCCCCTCCACCTAAAATATTTCAGTTTGTTGTTCAACTGAGTTGTACAGTTTATAGGTCACATTAACAAGGTGGAAAAAGTTCTGAATTTATCTTTGTCTAATTTTTTTTACATCACAGAAACCTGACATTTTAACAGGGGTGTGAAGACTTTTTATATCCACTGTAATTCTCCATAATGCAGGGAGCAATGCTTTTGTGATGAGTGCGGAGCCACTCTGTATTAATACACTATCAATGTAGGATTCTGTGGTTACTTCCACGACACCTTGAATTTACAGTATTGTTCTCAGTCTACTGGGTTACTGGACATCATTTAACCCAGAAGACTGAGGACACAGTTTGTACTGCCGGAGGATACCTCCAGATGGCAGCTAGAACTAGTTTTGTTTTTTTAACCAGCTGAGCGCCAGATTAAATGCTAGTAACAACCTATGCCTGAAAACCTTTAATAAAAACTGTCTAGATTAGAAAAAGCTCCAATGATGAGTAACACCAAGCATTTTACAAAACAGCTTTGTCATTACAAAGTATCTTATCAATCTTACAGTGGCCTCTGCTTATTTTCTCTCATCCCCTGTAAATAAGGTCAGGTTTTGTTTCCTAGACTTACAGCAAAACATAAAAAGGTAGCAACGTATAATTCCATGAGAAAAAGAAATAACCGTTTCATTAGTCTTAAGTCTCTTGACTAGACAAGAATTTATAAACCACATTATCAAATCGCTGCTTAGGTTAGGCTTTGTGGTTACAGATGTTAGACATTTGTTTCAGGTAAGAAGCAACAAAACCGCAGAATCTCAATGGACACAAGAAAAACATAACTAATGCAGCTAAGATACAAAAACAGCTTTCAGCACAAAAGATGGCAAAAACTATGCAAATTTTAGTCACAAAATCCGGCTTTCTAAAAAACATTTTTTAAAGAGACTTTTTTAAATTTTCTAGCCTTAAGCACCCAATCTGAAGTTGTTGTACAATTACATTGGTCCAACTTAAATGCATGCATGTGCCAAACATACTAACATAGTAGGTAAGGTTGAATAAAGACAACAGTCCATCCAGTTGACCCTGTGTGGGTGTGTGTGTAGAAAAATACATTTCCCATACCCCCTTAAATTGTTTTCGTTAAGATGCATATCCAACAGTCTTTTAAAACTATCCATACTTCCTGCCGACATAACCGATTGTGGAAGAGAGTTCCACATCCTTACTGCCCTGACAGTGAAAAACCCCCTATGCAGCTTAAGGTTAAACCACTTCTCTTCCAATCTCATCGCGTTACCCCGTGTCCTCTTACA
Organism: Lithobates sylvaticus; assembly: GCA_028564925.1. Classification (NCBI taxonomy): domain Eukaryota; kingdom Metazoa; phylum Chordata; class Amphibia; order Anura; family Ranidae; genus Lithobates; species Lithobates sylvaticus. The sequence continues at coordinate 231,877,199 of CM053028.1, read as the reverse complement.
CACCCTGGGACTGAAAAGTTTCATACTTGCGCTGGGATCACCTTTCAGATATTTGTATATCGCGAACATATCTCCTCTCAAGCGTCTCTTCTCCAGGGAGAATACATTTAGCACTTGTAGTCGTTCCTCAAATTTGATGTCCTCCAGTCCCCATATTAGATTAGATGCCTTTCTCTGGACTCTCTCCAGCACATCCTCTCTGAGGATTGGTGACCACAACTGGACGGAATACTCCAGATGTGGCCAAACCAGAGTTTTATAAAGTGGCAGAATACCGTATATACTCGAGTATAAGCCGAGATTTTCAGCCCTTTTTTTAGGGCTGAAAGTCCCCCCCTCGGCTTATACTCGAGTCACCGCCGTCTGCCTACATGAACAGCGTGTCATGCAGACAGATGGCAGTGTTCAAAAGCCGCGCCTCCTCCTCGTCCGTGATAGGAGGAACACTAATTTTCCCAGCAGTAAGTCAGTGTGCAGTGTTCCGCCTATCACGGACGTCCTGTCATTCTAATCTCATGGACAAGGATGAGAGGACATCCGTGATAGGCGGAACACTGCACACCGACTGCTGGGAAAACAGTGTTCCTCCTATCACGGACGTGGAGGAGGAGGCGCGGCTTTCGTATCTTGGAATGGCGCCTTACACACTGTGGGGGGGACACAGATCGAGACTGCATCGGCTGCAATGGTGGACACTGGTGGCAGACAGATCATACAGGGAGAGTTACGACACAGGACCCAGGACATGCAGATCGGCACAGGTAGGCTGCAATGGGGACACAGGGGGGGGTTGTACAGGACACAGGGGATATGCAGCTGCAGATGGGCATTTGCTGACCCTCTTTTCCACTTACAGTAGCTGCTGCATTTTTCACCCTCGGCTTATACTCGGGTCAATACATTTTTGCCATTTTTTTGTGGTAAATTAGGGGCCTCGGCTTATATTCGGGTCGGCCTATACTCGAGTATATACGGTAATTGTTTTATCTCTGTAGTAAATTCCCTTTTAATGCATGCTAATATTCTGCTGTCTTTGGTAGACACAGCTTGACAGTGCATGCTATTGCTCAGTCTCTTCTACTAGGACCCCTAGATCCTTCTCCATCCTGTAAGCCCCTAGGGATTCTCCATCTAAAGAGTAACTTGCGTTTATATTTTTACCCGCCAAGTTTTTATTTTTATCCACCTTACATTTTTCAATGTTAACCTGTTGCCGACCAGCCGTCGTCATTTTAAGGCAGGCAGGATGGCACGTAGGTGTACGTCAGCTGCTTTAAGAGCTGTGGGAGACGTGCGCAAGTCCCACCGCCGGCCATCCGCGATCGCTCCAAAGAGAGCCAGACCGGGATCTGTCAATGTAAACAGACAGATTCGCATTCTGACAGAGGAGGTGCAAGATCTGCTGTTCCTAGTGATCAGGAACAGCGATCTCTCTCCTCCTCCAGGCCCATCCCTCCACAGTTAGAGACACCTCCCAGGGAACACCTTGATCGACCCCCTAGTGTTAAACCCTTTCCTGCCAGTGAAGTTACACAGAAATCAGTGCATTTTTATAGCACTGCTTTCTGTATAAGCATCAATGGTCCCAAAAAAAGTGTCAAAAGGTGTCAGATCTGTCCGCTGCAATGTTGCAGTCCCGCAAAAAAAAAAAAAAAAAAAAATCAGATCGCCGCCATTACAAGTAAAAAAAAAAAATGTATGCTACTATAACTTTTGCGCAAACCAATGAATATACACTTATTGCAATTTTTTTTCACCAAAAATATGTAGAAGAATACATGTTGGCCTGAACTGATGAAGAAATGTTTTATTTTTTGGATATTCATTATAGCAAAAAAGTCATTGTTTTTTTTTTTTTTTTATTTGTCGGTCCTTTTTTGTTAATAGTGCAAATAATAAAAACTGCAGAGGTGATCAAATACCAACAAAAGAAAGCTCTATTTATGGGGAAAAGGGGACATAAATTTTATATTTGTGTACTATGTCGCATGACTGCACAATTGTCAGTTAAAGCGACGCAGTGCCGTATCGCAAAAAATGGCCTGTCAGGAAGTGGGTAAATCCTTCCAGGCTGAAGTGGTTAAACTTCATTTGCCATGTAGTAGCCCACTCCATTACATTTGTTCAGGTCCCTTTGTAAAGTATCCTGCTGTGTTATTGCCATGCATATTTTTGTGTCATCAGCAAACACTGAGATTGAGCTTTTATAATTTAATATATAAATAAATTAATTAACCACTTCAGTCCCGGACCAATTGGCAGCCAAAGGACCAGGCCCCTTTTTGCGATTCGGCACTGCGTCGCTTTAACTGACAATTGCGCGGTCGTGCGACGTGGCTCCAAAACAAAATTGGCGTCCTTTTTTTCCCACAAATAGAGCTTTCTTTTGGTGGTATTTGATCGCCCCTGCGGTTTTTATTTTTTGCGCTATAAACAAAAATAGAGTGACAATTTTGAAAACAATGCAATATTTTTAGCTTTTTGCTATAATAAATATCCCCATAAAATATATAAAAAAAATGTTTTTCCCTCAGTTTAGGCCGATACGTATTCTTCTACATATTTTTGGTAAAAAAAATAAATCGCAATTAGCGATTATTGATTGGTTTGCGCAAAAGTTATAGCGTTTACAAAATAGGGGATAGTTTTATAGCATTTTTATTAATATTTTTTTTTTACTAGTAATGGCGGCGATCAGCGATTTTTGTGACTGCGACATTATGGCGGACACATCGGACATTTTTGGGACCATTGTCATTTATACAGCAATCAATGCTATTTAAATGCATCGATTCCTGTATAAATGACAGTTGTAGTGAAAGAGTTAACCACTAGGGGGAGGGGAGGGGTTATGGGCTCTGACGTGTGTGTTTTTTTACATTAGGGGGCGGGGCTGACGTCTGCCGTCATTGATCGGCTTTCCCGATGACCTGGAACAGCCAATCAATGACAGGCAGAGTAGGAAGCGCGGGGAGAGGTTTGTTTACACATACCTCTCCCCGTTCTTCAGCTCCGTGACCCGATCGCGGGACACCAGCGGCGAACGGGTCCGCTGGTCCCTCGGCCGGGGTCACGGAGCTCCCGACCGGGTCGCGAGCGTGCGCGCGACCCGCGGGCAGGCATTTAAAGGGCCAGGTACGTGGTTTTGCCTTCCCGTGCCATTCTGCTGACGTATATATGCAGTGGGCGGTCGGGAAGCGGTTAAACAGAGTTGGTCCCAGAACAGAGCCCTGTGGTAACCAACTAACCACTCTAGACCATTCTGAGTACATGTTATTTATCACAACTCTTTGGACACGCCCCTGTAGCCAGTTTTCTATCCAGGTAGAGACCCTATGGTCCATGCCCACAGTCCTCAGCTTGTAGATTAAGCGTTGGTGGGGGACTGTATCAAATGCTTTTGCAAAATCCAGATATACCACATCCACCGGCCTACCTTTGTCCAGATGGCAGCTCACTTCCTCATAGAACATTAAGACCCCTTTCACACCAAGGGCATTTTGCAGGCGCTATAGCGTTAGAAATAGCACCTGCAATCTGTCCTAAAACAGCTGCACCATTGTCTGTAGTGTGAAAGCCTGAGGGCTTTCACACCACAGCGGTGTGCTGGCAGGGCGTCACAAAAAGTCCTGCCAGCAGCTTCTTTGGAGCAGTGAACTCACCGCTCCTCCAGCGCTGCTCCCCTTTGAAATCAATGGGGCAGCGCTGTAATACCGCCAGCAAAACGCCGCTATTGTGGCATTTTGCCAGAGTTTTTAACCTTTCTCGGCCGCCAGCGGGGGGGGGGGGGGGTAAAGCGCCCCGCTAGCAGCCGAAATGTGCCGCAAATCCGACGGTAAAACTCCGCTAAAAATAGCTGCGTTTTACCGCCAACACTATGGGCGGTGTGGTGTGAAAGGGGTCTTATAGGTTGGTTTGGTAAGAGCAATCTTTCGTAAACCCGTGCTGATTACTGCTAATTATACTGTTTTCATCAGCAAATACTTGGATATGGTCCCTTATCATCCCCTAAAATAGTATACAATCTACCAACGTTACCAGACTGACAAGCCTATAGTTCCCAGGAATAGATATCTGTCCTTTTTTGAATATTGGTACCACGTGGGCTTTTTGACAATCAGCTGGTACCAATCCTGTTAGTATGCTGTCCATGAGGATTAGGAATAGAGCGGTCTGGCTATAACCTGACTAAGTTCTTTAAGGACTCTCAGGTGTAAGCCATCTGGTCTTGGTGATTTACTTATGTTAAGCTTCGTTAATCCTTTCCAGATTCCGGCTTCTGTTAGCCACAAGGGTAGATCCTGTGGCGTGTTGCTAACAACACTGTATACCCCCTCCTTTTCCTGTGTGAAGATGGAGGAGAATAAAGAACCACCTTCCCTTTCTTTGTCCTTTATGGGGCCTATGTGTTCCGTCCTCGCCTTTTTAATGTTAATATATTTAAAAAACTAATTGGGATTATTTTTACTCTCCTCTGCTATGCGTCTCATTCTTTTTTAGCTGCCCTGATTGCGTTATTACACCTCACATTGCATTCCTTGTATATTTTGAATGCTGATACTGACCCCTCTGTGTTGTACTTTTTAAAGGCCATTTATTTTGTCTTTTATTTAGCCACCCAGGTTTAACTTTTGTTCTTCTATATTTATTACCCATTGGAATGCACTCAGTGATACATTTAATATATTCCTTAAGCATTCTCATTTTTACTCTGTGTTCAATGTTTCAAAGATTTGGTCCCACTTAATATCCTGCAGCATTAAGCGCAGTTAAGAAAAGTTGTCTCTCTTGAAATTTTGTATTCTTGTACTCCCCTCGTGCCTCCGTTTCCTACGATTTATGCGGAATGTAATAATCCTGTGGTTGCTAGTTCCCAATGTTTCCACATCTGCAAACAGATCTGTATCATGTGAAATTAATTGTTAATCCTAGTCGGGGAATCCACCAATTGGGACATGAAACTGTGCTGTAGAACTTTTAAGAAATGGCAGGCCTTTAACCACTTGGCAACCGCTGCACGCCAATATACGTCGGTAACAATGGCAGCGTTGGTTAAATTGACGTACCTGTATGTCCCTTTTAATTGGGTGACAGCGCGACCTTGCCTCCCGGTGAGACGTAAATTTTGTTTGGGTGCAGTGTCGCACGACCGCACAATTGTCGGTTAAAGCGACGCAGTGCCGTTTCGAAAAAACAGTGCTCTGATCAAAAAAGGGCTAAAATCTTCCGGGGCTGAAGCGGTTAATGAGTGGGCTGTCTCTTCCACCTAGTCAGTCCATGTCGGGATAGTTGAAGTCTCCCATTAGGATGACATATACCTGTCTTGCTGCCATTTCCAATTGTGAAAAGAGATCCAATTTCACCTCTTCCCTCAGGTTAGGAGGCCTGTAACATACCCCCACTAGTAATTTCCCTGCTTACTTCCACCCTTTTGAGTTCCACTCACATGGACTCCACCTCCCCCTTGCCCCATCACGGATGTCATTCTGCTCTTCTGCCCGTAAATTATTCCTGATATATAGAAATACCCCTCCCCCTCTCCTACCCTCCCTGTCCCTCAGCTACAAGGAATACCCCTGGATATTTGCCAGCCATGTGAGCTGTCAAACCAGGTTTCTGATATTCCCATGAAGTCCACATCCTCCTCATGTAGTAGCAGCTCCAGTTCCTCCATTTTATTGACTAGGCTCCTAGCATTTGTGAACATTCCCCTAAGTCCGCCTTTACTAAAGAGCCAATTCTCCAGGAACCCAAACCCCCTCTTTCCTACACCAGTTCCTCAGCCACTTGTTCAGTTCCCTAATCTCCTGCTGTCTCTCTGGTGTGGCTCGATGCACAGGTAGTATTTTAGAGAAAACCACATTGGAGGTCATTCTCCTCTATCTATTCCGTAAGTCCCTGAAATCATTTTTTAGGGCTCTCCTCCTTCCTCTCACTTTGTCATTGGTGCCAACGTGTACAATGACAGCTGGGTCCTCCCCAGCCCCACCCAATAATCTGTCCAACCGTTCCGCTATGTGCTGAACCTGAGAGCCCAGTAAACATACTGTTTGGCGACCACAGTTTTTTGACAGATTGCCCAAACCTGGCGGATCTTGTGGAACCTGGAAATCACTACAGTAGACACTGCTACTACAGTGATTTCCACTAATTGCAGGTCCTGTGCTGAGCTGCTACTTAGTGAACACAGGGAGTGACTCTCTTGGTATGGGTGCACACAGACAGCACACGTTCAATTTTCTCTATGAAAGCGGATTGCACAAGGTGGAGAGGTGGGCGGTGATACCCCCATCTCAATACTGGGCTGAATGGCACCTGTGCTGAGCGAGCAACTTCCTGTGTTAACTAAGCAGCCGCTCAACACTGGACCTGGAAGCTAGCAGCAATCACTGTGATAGTGGCTCTTACTACAGCAATTTTCAGCTTCCACAGCAATGTATGGCATATGCATACTTTCATCGGTTCAAGGTGTACCAATGTAACTTGTCATCTCAGTCTAAACATGCCAGCAACTCCTCTGACATGAAGATACTCTAGATCAGTGGTGTCCAAACTGCGACCCTTTGCTTGCTTTTATCCGGCCCTTGGGGCATTATTCTCCCCACTGTCAGCATCAGTGGGTATAGTTGCTGACACTGACAACACGGCACCATTCCTCCTACTGACACCAATGGTGGGACACTATTGCTCTCACTGACACCAATGATCGGACACTATTCCTCCCAATGACACAACATTGAGGCACTACAGTGTTTGAAAAAGTATTTATACCACTTGAAATTTTCTACATTTTGTCATGTTGCAACCAAAAACAAATGTATTTTATTGGGATTTTATGTGATAGACCAACACAAAGTGGAACATAATTGTGAAGTGGAAGGAAAATGATAAATGGTTTTAAATTTTTTTTACAAATATCTGAAAAGTGTGGTGTGCATTTGTATTTAGCCCCCTGAGTCAATACCTTGTAAAACCACCTTTCGCTTCTATTACAGCTGCAAGTCTTTTTGGGTATGTCTCTACCAGCTTTGCACATTTGGAGAGTTACATTTTTGCCCATTCTTCTTGCAAAATAGCTCAAGCTCTGTCAGATTGGATGAAGAGCATCTGAACAGCAATTTTCAAGTCTTGCCACAGATTCTCAATTGGATTTAGGTGTTCACTTTGACTGGGCCATTCTAACACATGAATATGCTTTGATCTAAACCATTCCATTGTAGCTCTGGCTGTATATGTTTAGGGTCGTTGCCCTGCTGGAAGGTGAACCTCCGCCCCAGTCAAGTCAGGTTTTCTTCTAAGATTGCCCTGTATTTGGCTCCATTCATCTTCCCATCAACTCTGACCAGATTCCCTATCCCTGCTGAAGTAAAGCATCCCCACATTACGATGCTGCCACTACGTTTCACATTTGGGATGGTGTTTTCTGGGTGATGTGCAGTGTTAGTTTTCCGCCACACATAGCGCTTTGCTTTTGGGCCATGTCTTCCACATGTTAACTGTGTCCCCCACATGACTTCTCGCAAACTGGACTTATGGCTTTCTTTCGACAATGGCTTTCATCTTGCCACTCTTCCATACAGGCCAGATTTGTGGAGTGCACAACTAATAGTTGTCCTGTGGACTGATTCTCCCACCTGAGCTGTGGATCTCTCCAGCTCCTCCAGAGTTACCATGGGCCCCTTAGCTGCTTCTCTGATTAATGCTCTCCTTGCCTAGCCTAGGCCATGTCTTGGTAGGTTTGAAGTTGTGCCATACTTTTTCCATTTTCAGATGATGGATTGAACAGTGCTCTATGAGATGGTCAAAGCTTGGGGTATTTTCTTATAACCTAACCCTGCTTTAAACTTCTCCACAACTTTATCCCTGACCTGTCAGGTGTGTGCCTTGGCCTTCATGATGCTTTTTGTTCACTAAGGTTCTCCAACAAACCTCCGAGGGCTTCACAGAACAGCTGTATTTATACTGAGAATAAATTACACACAGGTGGACTCTATTTACTAATTAGGTGACTTCTGAAGGGAATTGGTCCCACTATATTTTAGTTAGGGGTATCCGATTAAAGGGGGCTTAATACAAATGCACGCCACACTTTTCAGATAGTTATTTGTAAAAACAATTGAAAAACAAACTATCATTTTCCTTCCACTTCACAGTTAGGTGCAACTTTGTGTTGGTCTATCGCACAAAATCCCAATAAAACACATCGTTTTTAGTTGTAACATGACACAATGTGGAAAATTTCAAGGGGTGTGAATACTTTTGCAAGACACTGTATATTTTGAGATTTTTCTCTGTCAAAGATTGTTGGCGAGTGCAATACAGCAGCCCTCAAATTTTCCACTGGCCTATTCGCAATTTGCGAGTGGAAAATGAGGGCTGGCGAGGAGCTGGGCTGCCTGGGAGTGGGGGGCGACCACTAAGGCGGTGAGGCACGGTGAGGCTGCAATATGGGGGCCCAGTGAAGCTGCAATGAGATAATTTATGATGGCGTGATTAGGGGCGGGACAGGGTAAGGGTTGCGTGGGGCAATTGGTGGCAAGTAACCCTTGAGATCTGGCTAGTAGCTCAGGACTTGAAATTTTGAGCCCTGCAATACAGTATCCTTTGCACTAAGTTTGCCTAGTAGTTAGCATGAACACAGTTTTTATGCCAAATTTGCAAATCCTTCGGGCAACTTGCACAGATTTATTACTTACTGTGACCCTATAGAGACTTTAAAAAACAGTTTTACAATGTAAAAGCCATATGCTACCAACACACAGTTAACCATAAAAACCACTGAGATTAACCCATCTTGTTGGGAAAGGTCTGTAGTGTCAGAACTTCCAGGGCCCACTGAAGCCAGTTCTTGCTTTATTTTATTTATTTATTTCAGGTACTTATATAGTGCTGTCAATTTACGCAGCGCTTTGCATATACATTGTACATTCACATCAGTCCCTAACTCATACATACACATACTAGGGACAATTTAGACAGGATCCAAATAACTAACACGCATGTCTTTGGATTGTGGGAGGAAACCAGAGTACCAGAGGAAACCCACGCAGGCACAGGGAGAACATGCAAACTCCAGGCAGGTAGTGTTGTGGTTGGGATTTGAACCAGCAACCCTCATTACTGCTAGGCGAAAGTGCTATCCACTACACCAATGTGCTTTATTGCCTTGATCATCATTGTCATGTTCTTTGACATGCAGAAAATACATTTCACTTAAGTGCCCCAATGCTGAGACTGTTCCAAGCAAATAGATATTGGATGGTGAAATAGCACTTAATTAGCAGATACTGCAAAAGATTTTAGAAATTAAACATTTTGTTGCTGAGAAATTGGGATTTTAAAACGTAGATGGGGTTTTCCTAGCTGCCCTTTGAACTTTTACAAGCAAACAGGGTTTCAGTCTGCCTGCACATCATACACAGAACATTTTGGCTTCAATATTCAAAGAACATTTGGGGTTTTCAAAGATAAAAGAAAATTTACAAGCTACAAAAAAAATAAAAAATAAATCTACGAGCAAGGTGAAACCCAACTGTCTACTTTACAGAGAAAAGTTACTAACATTCAGGCAGGGGTACACAAATGGTTAACTATAACATGTTTACATGTTCCCAAATTTAAAAAAACAAACATTAAAGGAAAGTGATTTTATTAAAAACAAGCAAAAATCTGTTTAAAAGACATCCAAATTCTTCATGCTCACACTCCTCCATAGACTTTGACGACAACTGTTGCCTGCAGACTGAATCATCTATAACCAACAGAGGATCCCACAGGACAAGACTGGTGGACAATGCAAGTACATACACAAGAATGAATAGGGCCATTTAATACATGTGCACCAAGAATCGAAAAGGTTGTGATTCTCCGGGTAAGGCTGCACAGCAAAGATCACTGGTTCCAAGAGGAAGGCAAGTATTTGTCCAGGTAGGCAGAGGGTTTGTGGGAAATGGATTGAAATACAACTGTACCAAAAGGCCCAGCTAAAGTTGCAGGTAAATATATGCAGACATTTAAACACTATAACTAGCAACCTCCATTTTTCTAGTTTTATCTCCACCAACATAGAGCACCGGAGTGGTAGACCAGAAAGCAGTATTTTCTCTGAGCGAAAAGGGTACTTTAAGGCATGGTGAACACCCAAGTGCAGAAGACAGGCTGAATGGCAAGACAGAAAACTGGTAGTGTAAAGGCCCTACAGAAAACCACTGAAAGTACTGTACTGAAAAGATGGGCACATGTAAGGAGCACGCATGCTCCGAACGCACGCTCCTCCCCACTCTCTCACCATCTGGAAGTGATGTGTCCAGCTGCCCCTGAGCCGGGAACATCAGCTGCCTCACCACCTGCGAGCCGGCCGCCTTCCCCAGGAGTGGATGAACTTCCTATACCATTTCACATGCGCTGTATTCCCTACAATCTTGTGAGTTTAAAATCGTCTGTCCTATATTAAAATGTTTTTATCACGCTGCACTTCGATGGCGCTGCTCTCCTTTGTTTTTTTACTGTCTACAAAGCCCCTTCTAGCTCGTTATGAGTCAGCCCATCTGTGACCATCTACACACCTCTTGCTGCATTTGAACTCTCATGCATGGACTCCCCACTATAGAGAGAGTAGATTAATCACCCCTTTCTCTCTATTTGAGCTGACAGAGCGCACATGAACGTATGTTAGAAAGCATTTGTTATATCTACAAAAGCCAGTAGGAATCCCTGGTGAAAAAGGGACGTAATGACAGATCTGATTGATTCCATCCAGATTATTTTTGAGGCCAAATATTCAAGGCTTTGAGGTCCAATGTGGGACAAATGCATTATTTGGGTTTTTGAACAGGTTAGAGGAAAACCCCTAAAAAAATTCTGCAGCAGGGAGCGGGGCTTTGACACCAAGTCCAAAAGGTGTGAAAGAGGTTTGACAGCCTGTGAAAAGACTTTGAAAAAGAGGAAGGGGCAGGAACCAAACTAAGGTATGTAGCCCTAGGAAGCCACTTCTTGCACCCCGGTATCTGGAATGCAAGCTGTCCATGCCTCCACAAACTCTGGAAAGGGGGGATGCATCTCCATGCTAAGTTGTGTCTAAGGATTTTACAAACTTGGACTGCCAGACTTTGCAGGTAGTCAGGAAGTGAAACTTGGAAGGCCTCAATACTGAAGTTGGAGTAATGAAAGGGATGCTTTTTAACAGACATCGCAATTTACGCCTTAGGCTTCTTCACCTGGGGAAGAAGAGCGTCTTACCATCAGTCATTTCTTGATGAGAACATCAAGTGCTGGTCTATAGAGGCACTGTCCTTCAAAAGCCATGCAGATCAAATGCTTCTTAAAGATCCACAGTCCAGCACCTTGGCCAAAGTACCCTACTCCTATGTATGCACAAAAGAAATAAGGTGGGAGATTCAAAGTAAGTTGTCATAGCTAAAATTTACGTTCCGCTGGTGAGATCCCTTTTAAGGAATTTCACCAAGTCAGACATGGTTTGACAAAGCAAAATTATAGCCAGAATTGGGTTCAGAGTGAGACCCACTGGAGAAAACTGTTTTGGAGAGGCTTCCAACAGCTTACTGGTTGGCCCATCAACCCCTTCATGCTGACATAACACATATATGCAACCTCACTGAACTTTTTGGTTTGGGGCCGCATATATGCGTATCTGTCTTTGTGCTGGGAGCGCGCTGTGAGGCACAATCCCAGCACAAAGACAGACACGCATATATGTGGTTCTACGCCAAAAAGCCCAGTATAATTAGGCCGTATATACAGTATCTCACAAAAGTGAGTAGACCCCTCACATTTTTGTAAATATATTTTATTATCTTTTCATGTGACAACACGAAAAAATTACACTTTGCTACAATGTAAAGTAGTGCATGTACAGCTTGTATAACAGTGTAAATTTGCGGTCCCCTCAAAATAACTCAACACACAGCCATTAATGTCTTAACCGCTGGCAACAAAAGTGAGTACACCCCTACTCTACTGAAAATTTCCAAATCGGGTCCAATATTTTGTGTGGCCACCATTATTTTCCAGCACTTCCTTAACCTTCTTGGGCATGGAGTTCACCAGACCTTCACAGGTTGCCACTGGAGTCCTCTTCCACTCCTCCATAACGACACCACGGAGCTGGTGGATGTTAGAGACCTTGCGCTCCTCCACCTTCCGTTTGAGGATGCCTCACAGATGCTCAATAGGGTTTAGGTCTGGAGACGTGCTTGGCCAGTCCATTACCCTTACTCTCAGCTTCTTTAGCAAGGCAATGGTCATCTTGGAGGTGTGTTTGGAGACTGGGCTACAGGGCAGTATTCCAACATAACGACACCAAAGGGAGGGGATCATGCTCTGCTTCAGTATGTCACAGTACACGTTGGCATTCATGGTTCCCTTAATGAACTGTAGCTTCCCAGTGTCGGCAGCACTCATGCAGCCTCAGACCATGACACTCCCACCACCATGCTTGACTGTAGGCAAGACACACTTGTCTTTGCCACCACATACACTTCACACCATCTGAACCAAATAAGTTTATCTTGTTCTCATCAGACCACAGGACATGGTTCCAGTAATCCACGCCTTTAGGCTGCTTGTCTTCAACAAACTGTTTACAGGCTTTCTTGTGCATCATCTTCAGAAGAGGCTTCCTTCTGCGACGACAGCAATGCAGATCATTTTGATGCAGTGTGCGGCGTATGGTCTGAGCACTGACAGGCTGACCCCCCCCCCCCCCACCCCTTCAACCTCTGCAGCAATGCTGGCAGCACTCATACGTCTATTTCCTAAAGACAACCTCTGGATATGACGCTGAGTACATGCACTCAACTTCTTTGGTCAACCATGGTGAGGCATGTTCTGAATGGAACCTGTCCTGTTAAACCACTGTATGGTTTGGCCACCGTGCTTCAGCTCAGTTTCAGGGTCTTGGTAATCTTCTTATAGCCTAGGCCATCTTTAGGTAGAGCAACAATTCTATTTTTCAGATCCTCAGAGTTCTTTGCCATGAGGTGCCATGTTGAACTTCCAGTGACCAGAATGTGACAGTGAGAGCGATGACACCAAATTTAATACACCTGCTCCCTCAGAGACCTTGTAACACAAACGAGTCACATGACACCAGGGAGGGAAATGGCTAATTGGGCCCAATTTGGACATTTTCACTTAGGGGTGTACTCACTTTTGTTGTCAGCAGTTTAGACATTGGCTGTGTGTCAAGTTATTTTGAGGGGACAGCAAATTAACACTGTTATACAAGCTGTACACTCACTAATCTACATAGTAGCAAAGTGTAATTTCTTCAATGTTGTCACATGAAAAGATATTATAAGATATTTACAAAAATGTGAGGGGTGTACTCACTTTTGTGAGATACTGTATGCGTTGTCAGCATGGAGGGATTGAAGGGTAAAACAGTAAGCAGTCGGAAGCCTTTTTCGGTACAAACGATTGGGACCCGGAATCAGGAGATCGCTTTGGTAGCCTTTGGTTGGCTACTACAGTGATCAGTCACTTTGAAGCCTGCCCCTTTGTTTCTCTCTCTGTGAACGGAGAAGAAATATACATTGCATCTCCTTGCAGAGAGAAAAAAAAAAGTGTGTAAAAAAAAAAAAAAAATGAATAAAAAGAAAACCCTAGATCAAAAGTTTCATCTAGGTCAGTGCCAGGGTTAGTGTTTGGGCGTTTTGGTCAAGGTCAGTATATTTCGGGCAGGATTTTATTTTATTTTTAAAAATTAGTATCAGTGTTTTAGGTAGGCCAAAAAAAAAGAAGAAAATCAAAATGTGTACCATTGTTCTGGGCTGTACTACGGGTACAAACAACAAATAACATACACATATGTGGTATCGCTGCGATCGTCAAGAGCAGGAGAATTGATTTTGAGTTGTTCTTTGCTAGTAGGTTATGGTAGCAACAAGAAATTTACACCCAAATAAACCCTGTTATAATAGCAGAGCACTGCAACTCATCAGTTGTAAGCTCATCCAACAAAGATTCAAGCTACTCATAATCAAAGAGTCCCTGCAGCCAAATTCATAGTTAACTTGATTACTGCAAGCTGCCCAGCCATTGAAGCAGCAAAGCAACCCCAAACCAAAACTCTTCATCCACCGTGCCACACCTTGGTTTGTTCTAAACATGTCAACTGTTACTGTGACTACTTTTAATTTATTATACCACAACAGGTTGTAGAAAGCCTGGAATTTACCCTTATGTACAAAGGCAATCTTAAATAAATGCAATATTTTTCTTATCGCAGATGCATGCACTTTGACCGCAACTGTTGAAACAGTTATCTGAAGAGCCCCTAACAAAATTTTGGGGTTTTTAGAGACTTAATAAATGGTCAGCTCTTAGGCTGAATTTACACATTAGCAGTGGTTTGAAATTAAAGCCAATTGAAGAAGTTTTAATTTCCTTACAAAGAAAGTTTGATTTAAAAATAAAAAATGGTAATCTATTTATATTCCTCGTCAGAACCATAGGCATCCACCACCATTTTCTGTCGGCTTCAGACAGACAGCTCTTTTGATCTTGGCATGAGGATACCCTGCACGTCACTAGCAAAGAGAATATCAGACCATAGACATGCAGTTTAACCACTTTCAGCCCTGACCATTTTGCTGACTTAAGACCAGACCACTTTTTGCGATTCGGCACTGCGTCGCTTTAACTGACGATTGCATGGTAGTGTGACGTAGCTCCCAAACAAAATTTACGTCCTTTTTTTCCCACAAATAGCGCTTTCTTTTGGGGGTATTTGATCACCCCTGCGGTTTTAATTTTTTGCGCTATAAACAAAAAAAAGAGAGACAATTTTGAAAAAAAAAAAAAAAAAAAACACATTATTTTTTACTTTTTGCTATAATAAATATCCCCCAAAAATATATAAAAAACATTTTTTTTTTTCCTCAGTTTAGGCCGATACGTATTCTTCTACATATTTTTGGTAAAAAAAATAAAAAAATTGCAATAAGCGATTTATTGGTTTGCGCAAAAGTTATAGCATTTACAAAATAGGGGATAGTTTTATGGTATTTTTATCAATTTTTTTTTTTTTTTTTTTACTAGTAATTAGGGTTGAGCGAACCCGAACTGTAAAGTTAGGGTCCGTACCGGACTTTTGGGTGTTCGGGATTGACTGTATGTTCGGGTCCGGTGTTCGGCGATGTAATGGTGCTTTTTAAAATGTCTTTTAAAAGCACTCGCGGCTATATGAATTGTCGGCTCCTGTCCCCCTTAATACAGAGAACAGTCATTGAAGTCATTTATTTTTAACCACTTCCCACCCGGCCAATGTACATATACGGCCGGGTGGGAGCCGTCTACTTCTGAATGGACGTTCCGGAACGTCCTTCAGAAGTAGAGGGATCGCGCGCGTGCCCGCGCAGCGGCGCGATCCCGATGCGGCCGTGTCACCCGGACACAGCGCATCATCTCGGATCGGCAGGAGGGCTCGGTGATTGGCCCTCCTGATCACATGACGGCCGTGTCAAATCACAGCCATCATGTGATGTAAAAAAACAGCCGGTTGCTAGGCAATCGGCCCTCCTCTCCTCACACGGAAGTCGTCAGTGAGGAGAGGAGAGCGGATCGCTGCAGCCGGCTGGTGATCAGTGAGTATTAGCTGTTTTTTTTTACAGCTTTTACTCACTGATCACCTGTCTAGTGTCCCCACAATAAAACACACATGTCCCCAAAACACACATGTCCCCAAATAATAAAAACACATGTCCTTCACATATGTCCCAGTAAAACAACATGTGCCAATGATTATCTGCACACATATGTCCGTGATCACCTGCACGGCCCTTTTACATGATCATTTGCGTACATATGTCCGTGATCACGCAAACCAATTATTATACACTTAACGGAATTTTTTTTTTTACAAAAAACATGTAGCAGAATACATTTTGGCTTAAATTTATGACAAAATTTGATTTTATTGGATTTCTTTTAAAAAAAGAAAGGAGAAAATCGTTTTTTTTCATATCGCAAAAAATAAAAAACGGAGTCGCGAATAAATAACACCAAACTAAAGCTCTATTTGTGCGAACAAAATGATAAAAAATTCATTTGGTTACAGCATTGCATGACCGCGCAATTGTCATTGAAAGTGCGAGAGCGCTGAAAGCTGAAAATTGGTCTGGGCAGGAAGGGTGTTTAAGTGCACAGTAAGCAAGTGGTTAAAAAGTTAGTCATAAAAAGTGTTTGGGGACCCGGGTCCTGTCCCAGGGGACATGTATCAATGCAAAAAAAACTTTTAAAAACGGCCGTTTTTTCGGGAGCAGTGATTTTAATAATGCTTAAAGTGAAACAATAAAAGTGTAATATTCCTTTAAATTTCGTACCTGGGGGGTGTCTATAGTATGCATGTAAAGGGGCGCATGTTTCCTGTGCTTAGAACTGTCCCTGCAAAAAGTGTCATTTTTGCAGGAAAGAAAGCTATTTAAAATCACTCGCGGCTATATGAATTGTCGGGTCCCGTAACACAGACAACAGTCATTCATTGAAAGCCATTCATAAAAAAAAAGTCATTGATAAAAAATAAAAAAACACAACAAAAAAAAAAAAGCGTGGGGTCCCCCTCAAAATCCATATGAGACCCTTGAGGTCTGGGATGGATTTTAAGGGGAAACCCAGCGAAAAAAAATGGCGTGGGGTCCCCCTCGAAATCCATACCAGACCCTTATCCGAGCATGCAACCTGGCAGGCCGCAGGAAAAGAGGGGGGGACGAGAGCGAATATCAACCACAAATCCAGAAAAAATACACGATACAAATGTTGAAAATTCAGTTGCAGTTCAGTGAGTTAAATAAGTACAGTACTATTTGATCCCCTACCAACCAACAATAATTTTGGCTCCCATAGATGGGCTACAGTATATGCTCATGTGTTACACAGATTACTCCTGTCAATTTAAGAAGGTTCTCCTAATGACAACTGGTTATGTGTATAAAAGATACCTGTTCACAGAATATCTTTTATTCCATTCAAACATCGTCATCATGAGCAAGACCAAAGAGCTGTCAAAAGGACATCAGGGACAAGATTTGTAGACCTTAAAAAGGATGGAATGGGCTACAAGACCATCAGCAAGGGACAACTGTTGGAGTGATGCAAATGGAAGAAATACAAAATAACCTTCAATTGCCCTCAGTCTGGAGCTCCATGCAAGATTTTGCCTCATGGGGTAAAACTGATCATGAAAAAAGTGGGGGGATCAGCCCAGAACTACATGGGAGAAGCTTGTGAATAATCTCAAGGTAGTTGGGACCACAGTCACCAAACAAACAATTGGTAACACAATACTCCGCCATGGATTGAAATCCTGCAGCACCTACAAGGTCCCCCTCCTCAGGAAGGCAGATGTACAGGCCCATCTGAAGTTTGCCAATGAACATCTAAATGATTCAGAGAAGGATTGGGAGAAAGTGCTGTGGTCAGATGAGACCAAAATTGAGCTCTTTGGCATTAACTTGACTCGCCGTGTTTGGAGGAAGAAAAATGTATGCCTCCAAGAACACCATCCCTACAGTCAAGCACTGAGGTGGAAATATGCTTTGGGGACGTTTCTCTGCTAAAAGGTACAGGCCAACTTTGCTACATTGAGGGGCCAATGGAACGGGACATGTATTGAAAAATATTGGATAAGAACCACCTTCCCTCAGCCAGAACACTGAATATGGGTCCTTCCAGCATGACAATGACCCAAAACATACTGCCAAGGCAACAAAAGAGTGGCTGAAGAAGCACAATCCTATAGAAAAATTATGGAGGGAGCTGAAACTTCGAGTTGCCAAGAGACAGCCAAGAAACGTTAAGAGATTTTTTTTTTTTACAGATTCATACTTACCTAGGTGGATACAGCATCGGTCCAATGCTGCACATGTCCCCCGGCACCTCGAACACTAAGGCCCCTTTCACACTGGGGCGGTGAGCCGCGGTGACGGTAAAGCAGCGCTATATTTAGCGCTGCTTTACCGTCGTTTTCACCGCGGTTTTCGGCCGCTCGCGGTGCGGTTTTACCCCCGCGAGCGGCCGAAAAAAAGGGTTAAACACCCCCCGCAGAGCGCCGCCGTAGCCGCGGTATTGCCGCGGTAACAGCGGTATTGCCGCGGTTTTACCGCGGTCTCCCATTGTAATCAATGGGAAGGAGCGGTATAGGAGCGGTGAACACACCGCTCCTATCCCGCTCCAAAGATGCTGCTAGCAGGACTTTTTTTGTCATCCTGCTAGCGCACCGCTCCAGTGTGAAAGCCCGCCGGCTTTCACACTGGAGTTAAAGGGGCCGGATTTTTTCATGCGGTGAACAGGCGCTATTTTTAGCGTTGCACCGCATGAAAAACGCCCCGGTGTGAAAGGGGCCTAAGAACCCAGCGATCACGCGTTTCTCACAGATCCCCAAGCAGAGAGCTGGTGATTGTCAGTCACAGCTCTCTGCTCTGCCCCCCTCCTCGCTCACTTACTCACTTAACTGCAACTCAATTTATAACATTTGTAGTGTTTTTTTCTGGATTTTTGGTTGCTATTCTGTCTCCATCAGTTAAAAAAACACACCTATGATAAAAATGATAGACCCTTAATTTATTTGTAAGTGATTAAACTTATAAAATCTGCAGGGAATCAAATAATTATTTTCCCCAAGGTATATGTTCCAAGTATATCATCCTGATCTGTAGCCACTGTATGCTTGTTGAAATATGTGTAAAAAGCCAATCATTTCCATGGAGTGTACTTACTTTTTCATACAATTGGATATACCAGGGGTATGAGACAAACAAGCAAACACCCTCAATAAGTTCAGTGGCAATCAGAGGGAATACAAATTCACAATACTTTGTATAGTATTGAAAAAGGACTGTCTTTTCTCCACAAAGCAGGCTGCAAGTCAACACTGCAGAAGCAGTGCTTTACATTAGGCAGAAAGGAAAAAATCATTCATTTCATTATATGTGCATGTTAAAGTCTAGTATTACATTTCTTAGTGTAAACTGGAAGGAACAAAATTATTCTAAAACTCAGGACATCCACAGTTTGTGACTAGCTGGTTTCATATTCAATACTCACCTTTTTGAACTACCGCTGTTCACTGTAAAATATTACTTCCCAATGCCATCTGGTCACTTTCTTTACTCTTGTTATTATGAAAATTACTATTTTTCTGTCTTTGTTAAGAAAAGATAAATTTTATTTTAAATTGAAATTAATATATATATATATATATATATATATATATATATATATATTTATATATATATATATGATATATATATATATATATATATATATTCAATCATAAAAACTCAGGCCATCCACATAAATAATCTGAAAACAAAAAAGTAATCTAACTGACCAGAAGGTGGTGCTAAAGGTCTTCATTCTGAGAAAGCACCCAAACTAAGACTACCACAATTCAATGTATTGTTTCAACACTACGTGATCTAGTACAATCCAGACTATTTTCTATGAAAACCCTAAATTTACATCTCATGTTTGTTCCCTTTTGGTCTCTTAAATATATCATTGAAAGTGTTTTATTTGTTTGATAAATGCAAAAAAAAAAAAAAAAACCTGAGGATCCTATTAGAAATCGAGTGTTGCCCTATGCTTTCTGCAATGTTATCATCCTAGCCCACTTCTGTGCACTACAAAACACCTCCCCAGAGTTATGGAAACGAGATCATTGGGAGTTGTTCTTAATTCCTAGCATGACAATCCAGCTTCTCTTTATATACAGTACAGTGAGTGAGCATTATCATCCTGGGACAGGAAACATGTTATTGGAGTGCTCACAAGGTAAAATTACATTAAAACCTGCATGAAAAAAAAAAAAAAAAAAAAAAAAAAAAAGGACTGGCAAGCTGCAATATTTTTTATTAATAAACTAACAGTCCTTCAGTTTCAGTAAAATAAGTTATCATGCATTTTCTTCCTAACGCACCAAATCTAACTTGGCTTTCTCCTACTACTCTACGCAATTAAAGGATCAGAAAGGAAGGCATATTCCGAGATTCAAAACAATCGCATCCTCCACACTGCACGTGTCACAATCCCCCTAGGAAACGCACTTACCAGATGATACTGGGTTATACACTTATCTGTCAATTGATGATGTCTGCTCACTGCATACACTCCGTCAGATGATCCTGGGTTATACACTTGGCTTGCAATGGGTATTGTCAGCTCTCTGCATGTGATCCATCTAGATGTTTGCTCATCACAAGCAGAGAACAAAGATACACATAGCGTAATCGAGTACTAAAAAGGTAGTTATTATAGGTTTCCTTAAGATTGCACATTTACAATGTGATTCAAAATAAAAAAGAGCATGTAACAATGTATCGCAAGTCAATATTCCTGACTACCTCTCACCACTCCAGCGGTGTTCCCAGGTAAGTCAAGCAGGAAAGCTGATAATGTAGGTTGCTGCGTGGTCAAGCCCTGACTAGTTTCGTGATTGCTTTGTCAGAGGGTGACGCTCTTACATGCTCTTTTATTTTGAATCACATTGTAACTGTGCAATCTTAAGGAAACCTATAATAAATACCTTTTAGTCCTGGATTACGCTATGTGTATCTTTGTTCTCTGCTTGTGACGAGCAAACATCTAGATGGATTACATGCAGAGAGCTGACACCCATTGCAAGCCAAGTGTATAACCCAGGATCATCTGATGGAGTGTATGCAGTGAGCAGACATCATCCATTGACAGATAAGCATATAACCCAGTATCATCTGGTAAGTGCATTCACTAGGGGGATTCTGACACGTGGAGGTGGCGATTGTTTTGAATTACTATCTCCAACGTTTTTTCTGTGATGGACAATCCTACATTTACATCTGCCTCATTTTATATATAAAGTGGACTTCATATTTAACTATTTTAGTGAACTTTTAACAAATCCTAAAATGTTTGGATTATTTTAGCGCTGCTAATGTTATGGTATTTGTTGCCGTGACATATTTCGGTTTTATTATTATAGTAGCTGCTCTTGTTATTTTAATGTAACACACTTCCCATGAGCGCTGAGGGAGAGATGCCAACTGAGTGTTGAATTATTTCTAATTTTTCTGCCATATTCTGAGATTGTCCTCAGATTACTGTAGAATAGTATATCCACAGTTAAATCCAAAGAATTACAATTGAACTTTGCCTCACTGAAGATTAAATACATGCCATGTCATGTACAGCAGATTAAACAAACCTATAAGAATAGAAGGGTGGTCAAGAGAGCATTTCGTTTTTAACGAGTGGAGGTGGCAGCCCACACAGGAAAAATTGAATAAAATAAAAAATGCTCTAATGAATGAAAAAAGTGGAGGTGCTCAGACTAGCCCTATTATATCAATTTTGAAGACCTATTATCAGGATCTATATACTTCTAGGGCTGACTATAATCCAGCAGAGCTAACCAGTTATCTGGCCAGTATTAATCTTCTGGTTATCCCAATAGAGGAGAGAGAGAGAGAGATTCTTAATGCTCCACTCACTCTTTGGAAGTGGAAAGTGCAGTGGCTAGCTTCCCTAATTCTAAAGCTCCAGGGACCGATGGTCTCCCTATAGAGATCCTTAGTACATTAACCACTTCAGCCCTGGAAGAATTTAACCCCTTCCTGACCAGAGCACTTTTTGCGATTCAGCACTGCGTCGCTTTAACTGACAATTGCGCAGTCATGCGACGTGGCTCCCAAACAAAATTGATGTCCTTTTTTTACCCACAAATAGAGCTTTCTTTTGGTGGTATTTTATCACCCCTGCAGTTTTTCATTTTTGCGCTATATAAAAAAAAAAAAGAGCGTCAAATTTTGAAAAAAAAAAAAAACACACATTTTTTACATTTTGCTATAATACATATTCCCCAAAAATATATAAAAAAAACTTATTTTTTTTTTTTCCCCTCAGTTTAGGCCAATACGTATTCTTCCACATATTTTTGTAAAAAAAAAAAAAAATAAGCGTTTATTGATTGGTTTGCGCAAAAGTTATAGCGTTTTCAAAATAGGGGATAGTTTTATGGCATTTTTATTAATATATTTTTTTTACTAGTAATGGCAGCGATCAGCGAATTTTATCGTGACTGCGACATTATGGCAACATTTTTGACACATTTTAGGAACCATTGTCATTTATACAGCAATCAGTGCTATACAAATGCACTGATTCCTGTGTAAATGACACTGGTAGTGAAGGGGTTAACCACTAGGGGGCAGTGTATGGGTTAAGTGTGCCCTGGGGAGTGTTTCTAACTGTGGGGGCGTGGCTATGTGTGACACGTCACTGATCTCTTCTCCCGATCACAGGGAGCAGAGATCAGTGACACTGTCACTAGGCAGAACGGGGAGATGCTTGTTTACATTAGCATCTCCCTGTGAGACGATCGTGGGTATCCCCACGACCCGACTCACGGAGCTTGCTGGAGGCGTGTGCGTGCCCGCAGGCCACCTGTTAAAAGGGCAATGTACAGGTACGTTAGTTTGCCTGTACGAGCCCTTATGCCGATGTATATCGGCGTGAGGCAGTCGGCAAGTGGTTAACCACTTCAGCCCCGGACCAAAGGACCAGGCCCCTTTTTGCGATTCGGCACTGCGTCGCTTTAACTGACAATTGCACGGTCGTGCGACGTGGTTCCCAAACAAAATTGGCGTCCTTTTTTCCCCACAAATATAGCTTTCTTTTGGTGGCATTTGATGGCCCCTGCGGTTTTTATTTTTTGCGCTATAAACAAAATTAGAGCGACAATTTTGAAAAAAATGCAATATTTTTAACTTTTTGCTATAATAAATATCCCCAAAAAATATATAAAACAACATTTTTTTTTCCTCAGGTTTAGGCCGATACGTATTCTTCTACATATTTTTGGTAAAAAAAAAAAAAAAATCGCAATTAGCGATTATTGATTGGTTTGCGCAAAAGTTATAGCGTTTACAAAATAGGGGATCGTTTTATAGCATTTTTTTTATTAATATTATTTTTTTTTACTAGTAATGGCGGCGATCAGCGATTTTTATTGTGACTGCGACATTATGGTGGACACATCGGACATTTTTGACACATTTTTGGGACCATTGTCATTTATACAGCAATCAATGCTATTTAAATGCATTGATTCCTGTATAAATGACAGTTGTAGTGAAAGAGTTAACCACTAGGGGGAGGGGAGGGGTTATGGGCTGTGAAGTGTGTGTTTTTTTACATTAGGGGCGGGGATGACGTCTGACGTCATTGATCGGCTTTCCCGATGACCGGGAACAGCCAATCAATGACAGGCAGAGTAGAAAGCGCGGGGAGAGGTTTGTTTACACATACCTCTCCCCGTTCTTCAGCTCCGTAGCCCGATCGCGGGACACCAGCCGCGATCGGGTCCGCTGGTGCCGCGGCCGGGGTCACGGAGCTCCCGACCGGGTCGCAAACGCGCCGCTGGCGGCGCGCACGCGACCCACGGGCAGGCATTTAAAGGGCCACGGACAGGTACGTGTTTTTGCCT
Organism: Lithobates sylvaticus; assembly: GCA_028564925.1. Classification (NCBI taxonomy): domain Eukaryota; kingdom Metazoa; phylum Chordata; class Amphibia; order Anura; family Ranidae; genus Lithobates; species Lithobates sylvaticus. Next base: position 231,853,720 of record CM053028.1, on the reverse strand, counting down.
GCCTGTGCCATTCTGCTCACGTATATCTGCGTGAGGCGGTCGGGAAGAGGTTAAATGAGGCCTTTTATTTGAGTCGGCTTCCAGACACTATGGGTCAATCTGTAATAGTAGTTTTACCTAAAAAGAATAAAAACCTGTTATATCCTGAATCTCGCAGACCAATTTCTCTACTCTCTACAGACTTTAAAATTATTGCTAAGGTAATTGCTACCAGATTAAATAAGGTTATTAAACATATTATCCATTCAGATCAGGTAGGATTTCTGCCCAATAAGTCAACTTCATTTAATATCAGACGTGCATATTTAAAATATGCAGGTTCTGCTTTTTGCCCTGGCTATAGAGCCCTTGGCTTGTCTTATGCGGGCATCTTCTGATTTGCTCTAAAAACTCAGAATGTTTTCAAATGAATATTTCTTAAACTTTTGACTGAACTGTTTTCAATTTTCAAAAAGAATTAACACATTGTTAGAGAATATGATAAAAAAAAAAATCAACCCAATTAAAAGCCTATGAATAGTTCACACCTGTAAAAACATCAAAAACCTTTACACTTACAAAAAATTTTAAATTTTAAAATATCTAGTGATAGCAGTGAAATGTGTGTAGGCACCTAAACCATCCTGAAAAAAAGAGAAAAGATCACTTTCAGTTTCCTGTCAACAGTTCTAAAGAAGTCTTGCACACATTAAAAAAAAAACATGAACTAAGAAGAACAGGGGCTGCCAAGGTTAGCCTCCTTCTGAAAGTGCTAGTAACCTGGCAGGCTTGGCCTCTGCCTTTAAGTACTTTTCTGTGTTAATGATTTGGAACATCCTTGCAGCCAGTGAAATCAGAGTCAATTTGAACGCTATATTTGTATACCTGTCCAAGTTGTTTCTCTAAACCCAGAGAAATAAAAAGGGCTGCCACTGCCGGCCTTCTGAAAGTAACAGTTGCCCCATGTTTTTTGTGCTAATGACATGGAACATGTATACACCCAGTGAACTCAAAGTCAGTCCGAACTCTATTTGAATACCTGTTCCACGTCAGTGACTCAGAAGTACTGCAGCCATTACATCAGTAGAAAGGCCAGGCAGCTAGCATTTTCGAAGTGACTGTGTAGTCTTTATATTTCCCTTAATACAGTTTTACTTTAAATGAAGAAGTATTGCCACAACTTAAAAATCCTTCTTGAATCCTCAGGGGATGAAGTGCATGCAGCACTTGGTCCCATTCTGGTTGTAACTACATCAGGCTGAAGTCCAATTTATGGGTATATAGAGGGGAGCTACAGCACACCACTATGCACCCTCTCTTAGATGAGGTGACTGGTACCTTCGTGGAGTGCAAGTCCCCCTTCCTCTATTACCCTGTTCAAATTGTTCTTTTTCAGGTGAGCAACTGGTCTAATAAATGTGAGTTGTGTGAAAAATCTACCAGCTGCTAGAATACTGTACATAGACTGCACCAGCAAAAAGATCAGAGCCAGTTAACAATTGATTGATCGGATCACTATTGTGAATGAACAATCAGCACAGGCAGGCCTGCATGATCTTTGAGTGCCATGTATGTTTACTAGAAGCCACCAATCTATCACACAAACCCACGACTGATTCTTTCATTCAGAATAGTAAATAGCACTGTGGTACTGTGTGATCTATCTGCCGCTGATTTATTTTTATTTTTTTCTAGTGTCTTGTTTCATGAATAAAGCCAACTTCTCCCCCTTGCTGTGCTGGATGACAACTCTCGTCTCTAGTGTGCATCTGCTGCTAGAGACGAGGCACTATCAGTCAGTGCTCATTAAGTATTGGTTTCCTTTGTGAGCAGGGTGTGATAATGTTGGGGATTTATTAAAGATTGTGGCGATACATCTTTAGTCTTAACAGCCTAAGGAATCATGCCCCAATACCCCCTCTCCCTCTCTTCTAATCACCATCTCTCAGCTCAACATTAAAAGGGATTGTAAACCCTTGCTTTTTTTTTAAAACAAAACATAATCATACTTGCCTCCACTGTGCAGTTTGTTTTGAACAGAGTGGCCCCGATCATCATCATCTGGGGTCCCCCAACAGTGCTCGCAGCTCCTCCCCGCAATCGGAGAAGCGCTCTCTCTGGGCACGCTCCCGAGTCCAGCATTTGCATCCATACACACAGAATGCGGGACTCAGCCCCGCCCCCTGAATCATTGGATTTGATTGACAACAGCGGGAGCCAATGGCTGTGCTGCTATCAATTTATCCAATCAAGAGCCGAGAACCCCCGGCCAGGGAGGTAGAGCGCATCTCCGGCAGGGGAGCAAACTGGCTCAGATGAGTAAAATGGGGGGGCTGGGGGGGCTTGTCAGTGACAGAAGTTTTTTCACCTTAATGCATAGGATGCATAAAAGTGTTTCTCAACCTTTTTTCAATCAAGGCACCCTCTAAATTTATCCACAGTCTTGAGGTACCCCATTCTAAAATGTAAAAAACTATTCCAATAGTTTTACGTATAGTAGCAACATCCACACATGGGATTCCAACATTGGAGGGGATTTATTCTTCCAAAGCAAATATACCTTTGCACACTTGTACCGACTAGTATTCTTCTTCCTCAGTTTCTCTTATTCACTAAGGGCAGGGGACAAACAAGGATTATGCGCAGGGGCCCCGACATCCTCCTTATCAACCAACTACATCACTGGTTGTTGGGACGCTGGCAGCTGGAAGGTTGTAATGGTGCACAATGGAAACCTTTGGCTTTGTGTAACGAAAAGGCAGGCTTGATCAAAGCTCTGGTTTGTATAACATTTTTGGGCAATATTTAGGCATTTTGCCAAGGAACCCCCGAAGAGACCTGAAGGCACCCTGGTTGAAAAAGGCTGATCTACATTAGTGTTTCTCAACCTTTTTTTTAGTCAAGACTCCCTTTAAAATTATGCACAATCTCAAGGCTCTCCCCATTCTAAAAATGTAAAAAATAAAACTGAATACTTTTACATAAAGCAGCAACATCCACACATGTAGTCAAAGAGAGAGGGGGGGGGGACTTTGGACTTTTTAGGCACCGACGACAACGTATGGTTTTTACAAAAATTTATTTTATATAAAAAAAGGGGAAAATACGAATATACAACAAAATACGTTTAAAAACCACATCTTGTCACAACTTAGATAAGGTCAATACAAGCCACACATGTAACACACATGTGTGGCTTGTATTGACCTTATCTAAGTTGTGACAAGATGTGGTTTTTTAAACGTATTTTGTTGTATATTCGTATTTTCCCCTTTTTTTATATAAAATAAATTTTTGTAAAAACCATACATTGTCGTCGGTGCCTAAAAAGTCCAAAGTCCCCCCCCCCCCCTCTCTCTTTGACTACCAATTTAGGACGTGGCACTGTACTACCTATTTAGTATCCATAGTACCACACTATGAGGATACTTTCTCTCTTTCTCCATCCACACATGTAGGACTTTAACGTCGAAGGCGATTATACTTTCTAAAGAAAATACACCTTTACACACTCTTCTCCCTGCTCTCCCCCTCACGTAGGTAATGCGACCCCAGTGCTGATGGAGAGGGGCAGGGGAAGGACAAACAAGGATGCTGTGCAAGTGTCTGATGTCCTCCCCATCAACCGATGATGTCACTGGAAGCTCGAAGGTTGTAAGGATGCACAATGAAAATCTGTGGCTTTGTGTATCTAAACGACAGGCGTGATACATCGACATGCTTGTATACATTTTTGGGCAATTTTTATGCATTTTGCCAAGTCATCCCTGAAGAAACCTAAAGGCACCCTGGTTGAAAAAGGCTGCTCTAGATAACCTGTGACCTGGATGCCCTGAGTTTTGAGAAGGGCAAGAAATATTTGGAAGAGGATAGGTCAAAAAACAGCAAAGCGCAAAAGTGCTGATGAGGTGGATAGTTGCAATAAGCAGATAGGCATCTTGACTATCTACATATGCTAGGTATTCCCCTTGTCTCAGAAAAGGCATTAATTGACTTTGCGGATTCCATGCAAAATTTTGGAGGTATACGTTCAGGGATTTTAAGTCCAGAATAGGACGCGTACTCCCGTTGAGATTTTGTGCCATGAACAAATTTAAATAGAAAACGTACCCCCGTCTTCTGGGAAAACTGGCACAACCACTCCCTGGGACGAGAAATGTTTCGGGGCATTTTGCAAATCTGTCTTTGGGCAGTTTTTGGTTGATTTGAAAGAAGAAAAAGTGGTGAGGGAGTAAAGTTTTAAACTCGATTTTGTACACTTTTGAAAATGCTGGATGAACACGCAGGTTTGGAACATCTTTGCCCAGAGAGAGGCAAACTGTAAACAGATATCCCCCCATTCTTAGGAGTGAGGGTGTACCTTCATTGGGCAGAAGGTTTTGCAAGTGTTGCGCCGAAAGGAAGGGCTCAACTTAGGTTTTGAAGTTTAAGCCTGGGTAGGTGCCCTGCATTTTGAGGAAATAGAGACACCGGTGGAGGGAGGTTTTGGAGTCTTCCGTTGTGGAAGTAAAACCTTCCCTTCTTTGACGAATTGGTCAAGTGCCTCCCCAACAAGACATCTTCCTTGAATGCGAGAAGTGCTTTTTGCAGACAGCTTCTGCTCTCAAGGCTTTTAGCCACAAGATTCTGCACATGCGAATTGAGATTAGAGCCATTCAGGAAATTTGTGTCAACACATTTTAGGGTATCCATACAAAAGACCAGACATACTGAAAATTGCAGCAAGAGCTAGTTGCAGGACTGGGCCTAAAAGAGAGCTTTGAGGAGCCTCTCAAACTTTCTATCTGCCAAATCTTTGAATGGAGGAATTTCCTCAATTGGTACAGTGAGACTTCTGTTTAGATAGATAGCAGGATCAATTATAAAAAAAAAGACCACTTTTTAGTGAACTCCTTTTTCCACTAGAGAGTTCGTCAAAAATGTTCAGAGTGGTGTAAATTTCTTCTGGAGTAATCCAATTGTCATGAATTGTCTTTAAAGATTTTGCAGGTCTCTTTGTACCCAAAGTGAGAATAGGGGGGAGTTTGGGACTTTAAATGAAGCACTATTGAGTGCCTCCATCCCGGTAATTACTGGATACAAAAAGGGAGATTGGGACTTTAAATGAAGCACTTGGATAGTGGAGGTAAAGTAAACCGTGTTTGAATTTCACCATGGAATGTTTATTAATTTATGAAGTATACAGACAATCGAGATAATATTTTTCATATATACATGTAAGGGCATGCACATGACAAAAGCCTAGTAAAGAGGTACACATACAGTAATGCATGATTCTAAAAGTAAATAAACTGAATGATATGGCATAGTAATATCAATCACTGCATGCCTGATAGAGACAGATGTACCCACATGGTAAATATGCATATATTAAGTAGAAAAAAGTTTTTTATATAGTTAAAAGATCAAATAATACTAAAATAATCATGGTTCCATATGCAATGTAGCTGGGGCATCAAATCAAAGCGACGCGTTCCGTGGATGTTTCTCCACTCATCAGGAGCTGATGCGACCATGAATTCCTAGGGAATGTATATAGAAAAGTAATGAACCATGTTATAAAATAATATGATACTAATAATAAGCATTTAATGCATACAGATGGTCAAAGACCAAACACACTCACCAACTCAGACAGCGAGCGCAATGCGTGGTTGTGGGCGCAAAGTGGGCCAGGAACATGAACTCTGCCCGTGAGCTGAGGCGGCATATATAAGGGATGCAATACCGGGCAAGGCGAGGGAGTGCAAGAGTGAAGTAGAGTCTCCGAAATTGGAGATATGATGTAGTTGTTGAAACAGCCATGTCTGGGAACAAAATATTGAATATGTGTATAATTTATAGTAGTAATATTTAGAAATGAATTAATAATGGACCCAGTGGTTTCATAAGAAGTCATGGTGTAAAAAAGAGTAATACAAGAATATCAGTGTATAGAAGTAAATGGTGTTGGTAAAAACTGTCAAGGTATGCAAGAAAAATAAGAGTGTCACCAGAATTGTGAGTGCAAGGTTGCAGGTACAGAAAGGGTGAAAAAGAGAGCAGAAACCAACACAGCAGAGGCACCAGTGAAGGAGAAAAACCTCAACATAAAAGCTGGTAAAACAGGAGACAGAGAGAAAAGAGCGCTCACCCAAAATTGTTGCATCCAATAAACACCAGCACCACCAAAAAGCTGGTGTGCAATAACCCCAAATAGCAGCCAGCCGTAACCACTGCTGACTCCAAATGAGGGGTGTTTAAATATGCCGCCAACGCCACGCAGCGTGAGATCAAGCAGGAGGAGCCGCACCTGAGCCGAGTATGCACTCAGCAGCAGGCGCGAGAGGATCCCTCCCCGAGGACACGGAGATCGAAAACACTGAGCATCGGCGCAATGACGTAAAAACTTACGTCATGCGCACGACGTAGGATGCGTGGCGCCGATGCGCAGAGGGGCGTCTGCCCGACCTCCCGATCACAGGTGAAAGGGGAGGAAGGGAGGACCCCCTGGTGCATCTCAGCTCCCGTGGAGAGAAAGCAACCGGCACTACACAAACACCCAATCCACCACATAGAGCGCAATACAGGCCAGATGGAGAGTGTGCACTGGGCATTATAAATAGAAACCCATGTGGGACATCAAATCAATGCCAGGGGTATTGCCTTAAGGCAAAGACCATATAACATATATACCTGTAATCAATGTAAATATACAGAAACATTGTCCATAAATACCAACAGTGTAGTAACCTTAGTATAAGGTACCCTATGAATGAGGGCAAGCCTCACACAGGGAAGGTAGGGGAACACTACCAATCCCAAGTATCCAAATGCTTCCATCCCGATATATATATGAGAATAGGGGGGAGTTTGGGACATTAAATGAAGCACTATTGAGTGCCTCCATCCCGGTAATTACTGGATACAAAAAGGGAGATTGGGACTTTAAATGAAGGGAGTTCATGTTCCTGGCCCACTTTGCGCCCACAACCACGCATTGCGCTCGCTGTCTGAGTTGGTGAGTGTGTTTGGTCTTTGACCATCTGTATGCATTAAATGCTTATTAGTATCATATTCTTTTATAACATGGTTCATTACTTTTCTATATACATTCCCTAGGAATTCATGGTCGCATCAGCTCCTGATGAGTGGAGAAACATCCACGAAACGCGTCAAGCTTTGATTTGATGCCCCAGCTACATTGCATATGGAACCATGATTATTTTAGTATTATTTGATCTTTTAACTATATAAAAAACTTTTTTCTACTTAATATATGCATATTTACCATGTGGGTACATCTGTCTCTATCAGGCATGCAGTGATTGATATTACTATGCCATATCATTCAGTTTATTTACTTTTAGAATCATGCATTACTGTATGTGTACCTCTTTACTACGCTTTTGTCATGTGCATGCCCTTACATGTATATATGAAAATTATTATCTCGATTGTCTGTATACTTCATAAATTAATAAACATTCCATGGTGAAATTCAAACATGGTTTACTTTACCTCCACTATCCAAGTGCTTCATTTAAAGTCCCAATCTCCCTACTTTGTACCCAAAAGGGGCATAGTGAGATGAAGGACAATCAAATTCTACAATACATAGACTTTGCAACACAGCAGCGTTAAAGCACTTTTTACCCCAACACGTCATATTCCTGCTGCATCATGTAGTTGTACGAGAAAGTATACGGTTCTCTTTGAATTAATTCCTTAATGTGAAATCCCTGGTGTTCCTGCTAGTTCCCTTGTTTTCCTATTAAAAACTGACCACACTAAGCAAGAGAGCACATCGTGGTCAGTTCTCCAACTGTGCTGGGAACTCAGTGTACTCTCCGCCAATGATCAGACTTGTCCTGACATGCCCCCAACTTCACAGCCATTCACTGGGAAGCTCAGTGTGCTGCTTCTCCCCTCCCCCCAGCTCTTATGTAGCTGAGAACAGAGAGAATGTGATCACTTATAAAAAAGGAAAAAAAAGAAGGTATTTATAATTTTTTTATTTCTATTTTTAACTGAATGGGTTGTTTTAGAAGGTGATAATTTGCAATGACTTAGAGCTTATTATCATTAGAAAGCATGTTCCATGAGGGTCCCACTTAAGGTGTAAGGAGAAAAATCTTCCACAGCCTACTCTAACATTGCCTCTTTATACTCCTCACTCCCTTCTGTGTCAGCCTCATTAAGGCCCCTTTCGACTGGGGCGGGCGTTGGCGGTAAAGCAGCGCTATATTAAGCGATGCTTTACCGTCGTTTTAGCAGCGGTATGCGGCCGCTAGCGGGGCAGTTTTCACCCCCGCTAGAGGCCGAAAAAGGGTTAAACCCCCCGCAAAGTGCCGCTGCAGCAGCACTTTGCCGGCGGTATTACCGCGCTGTCCCATTGATTTCAATGGGTAGGAGCGGTGAATACACCGCTCCAAAGATGCTGCTAGCAGGACTTTTTTTACCGTCCTGCTAGCGCACCGCTCCAGTGTGAAAGCCCTCCGGCTTTCACACTGGAGTGAAAGGACGCGCTATTTTTAGCTCTGTAGCTCCTGAAAAACGTTTCGGTGTGAAAGAGGCCTTAGGCATAGAACAATATTCCCAACACACACGTTCCTGGGAGTGGCTGAAGAGTACGTTGGTGCTGTAGCAACAACAGTCAGGAAACTACAACAATTTAGAGCAAGGAATAGGTCACTAGCACACCAGAGAAATCCATAAAATTGTCCAACATTTTACTGAACGATCAAAGCAAAGAATAGTGACATTTGGAAGCAATGCAGGACTTCATCAGGATTTGAAATGTCGCTATCCGTTGCTGTGAAGTGACCGATCAATAAACTGGTGGACCGTTTTATGGAGTTCTCTGGTGTGTTGTTGACATATTCCTTGCTCTGCCTCATTTAGGCAGACACTTTGGGATCTGACTCAGGTGGAGATGGAGAAGGGCCATTGTTTTTTGTAGACCTGGACAGAGATGGCTGTATTAGAGTGGATTAGTTGCCTAAGGAATTTTGACATAGACATTGTTGCGTGCCTGAAATAGAACTAGAATTGGATGCAGATAGTGTTAAAATCAGCTCCTGTCGTGGTGCAAAGGAAGAATTGTCATTCTGAGGTTAAGAATTGTGCGAGTTTTTGGCAAAGCGAATGTTCACCTGAGGATAGTCCCCTGTGGGAACATCTTGTAGCGAATTCCTCATGGTTAAAGGAGTACCTTATAAGTGGTTGATTTTCATCGCCAATTTTGAAAAGTTTACAGTGAAAAGTGAGTACAGTGAAAAGTGAACATAACCCTGTTCTTTAAGGTGGGCTTTGCTTGTCATGGTGGGCATACCCTTAAAGAGGTCATCAGGGTCTGGATTCCTTTGGGAATAAACCATGGCCTTAGACCTGTATATCACCCTGCAACTGACTTCACATGTTGTACTGCCAAGGTGAGCACAAATGCAGGATCCAGTGTCTGACACTACAGGCAGCCCCACAGCATGGGATCCAGGCATGGCTCCAAAGATCAATCCACATGCACTGTTTCTATCTGTGGTATTCAAAGACAGTGAAGCATGGCAATTGATATTTCCAGATTTTGTTTTATTATCAAAGAAAAAAACTGTCCAAAAATAGAAAAAAAAAAAAAAAATTTATACCGCTACCATTACCCACCACCAAAAAAAAAAAAAAAAGAATATATAAAATAAATTGGTCCTACGTCTGACTACTGCAGCAATACTACACGTGTGTCATTTGTTCTTCGTGTGCCTAGTAGGGTAAAAAAAAAAAAAAACTAACAAACACGTTTTTTTTGTCCTACCTAAAACACACTGACACTAAATACAGTACCTTTTTTTCCTACCTAAAACACACTAACCCAAACACTGCGACTAACTGACACTTAAGCCAGCCATAGACAAAAATCGAAATCCGGCCGGTTCACCAGGAATGGGCCAAACTTCAACTTGGCTAATAAGAGTAATTACACAATCGAGAGCCAGTTCTCAAGTCCTGGAGCTGTCAGTAAGTTTGGTCTCAGAGCTGGGAGTCCACTTTCAGCACAAAAACAGGAGTGCATGTAGCCACATTCTTGCTGCCACATATATAATAGCTCACAAAAGTGAGTATTATCCCTCACATTTTTGTAAATATTTTATTATATCTTTTCATGTGACAACACTGAAGAAATTACTTTGCTACAATGTAAAGTAGGGAGTGTACAGCTTGTATAACTGTAAACTTGGTGTCCCCTCAAAATAACACAGCCATTAAAAGTGGTTGTAAACTCTCCCCCACAACTTTGTCCCATGTAAATCAGCATAAAAAAACCCTAATGAACACTGCTTGTAGATATCTCCTTACTTGCTTAGTATTGTGGTAATCCTTTTTGTTCTTTAGAATGACGCAACTGAGCATGCCCAAATCTCTCCTGATTTACGGCACACTATTATCAGGACTTCCTACGGCACAGCACTGAAATCCCAGGAGACTTCATAATCACTCAGAGCTTCCTCCTACACCCCATGTGACCATGTGACATCACATGCAGTGTAAACCTGCCCATCAGACAGCATTACTGAAGTCTTATCAGCTGAAGCTGATAAGACTGAAACAGGCAAACATTAGATAATCGGCACAAGTAAATACTATGAAATAAAACAAGTTAGCTATGAACAGGGAAGCAGGGTTGCCGTAAAACTTTGGATTGAGAAGGAGGCTTGGTTAACAGTAAAGGAAGTGCTCAATGTAAGGGTGGAAATACACTCCACTGTGGACTCAGAAAACAATACTTAAGATGGCGCTGCCTAACTCCTGGAAACAGGTTTTTAAACAGTAAGAAATATGTGATTTGGGCTGGATTACAGTGGCTATTAGTTTGATAATTACTTATTATAATGGACTAAATAAAAAGAAGCATCAGAGTGGGGGAGTTTACTTCCTCTTTAATGTCTAAACCACTGGCAACAAAAAGTGATTACACCCCCAAGTGAAAATATCCAAATTGGGCCCAATTAGCCATTTTTCCTCTGCGGCGTCATGCGACTCGTTAGCGTTACAAGGTCTAGGGAGCAGGTGTTAAATTTGGTGTCATCGCTCTCACTCTCTCATACTGGTCACTGGAAGTTCAACATGGCACCTCGTGGCAAAAAAACTGAGGATCTGAAAAAAAGATGACCTAGGCTATAGAAAATTGCCAGGACCCTGACCCTGAAACTGAGCTGCAGCAAGGTGGCCAAGACCATAGAGTGGTTTAACAGGACAGGTTCCACTCAGAACAGGCCTTGCCATGGTTGACCAAAGAAGTTGAGTGCACGTGCTCAGCGTCATATCCAGAGGTTATCTTTGGGAAATAGACATATGAGTGCTGCCAGCATTGCTGCAGAGGTTGAAGGGGAGGGTGGGTCAGCCTGTCAGTGCTCAGATCATACACTGCACACAGATTAAAATTGATCTGCATGGCTGTCGTCCCAGAAGGAAGCCTTTTCTAAAGATGATGCACAAGAACGCCCACAAAAAGTTTGCTGAAGACAAGTAGACTAAGGACATGGATTACTGGAGCCAGATGAGTCTGATGAGACTGATGAGACCAAGATAAACTTATTTGGTTCAGATGGTGTCAGACAAGTGTGTCTTGCCTACAGTCAAGCATGGTGGTGGGAGTGTCATGGTTTTGGACTGCATGAGTGCTGCCGACGCTGGGGAGCTACAGTTCATTGAGGGAACCATGAATTCCAACATGTACTGTGACATACAGAAGCAGAGCATGATCCCCTCACTTCGGAGACTGGGCCACAGGGCAATATTCCAACATGATAATGACCCCAAACACACCTCCACGACAATCACTGCCTTGCAAAAGAAGATGAGGGTAAAGGTGATGGACTGACCAACCATGTCTCCAGACCTAAACCCAATTGAGCATCTGTGGGGAATCCGGATAGTGGAGGAGCGCAAGGTCTCCAACATCCACCAGCTCCGTGATGTCATCATGGAGGAGTGGACGAGGACTCCAGTGGCAACCTGTGAAGCTCTGGTGAACTCCATGCCCAAGAGGGTTAAGGCAGTGCTGGAAAATAATGGTGGCCACACAAAATATTGACACTTTGGGCCCAATTTAGAGATTTTCTCTTAGGGGTGTACTCACTTTTGTTGTCAGACATTAATGACTGTGTGTGGAGTTATTTTGAGGGGACAGAAAATTTACACTGTTATACAAGCTGTACACTCACTACTTTACAAGTGTCATTTCTTCAGTGTTGTCACATGAAAAGATATAATAAAATATTTACAAAAATGTGAGGGGGTGTACCCACTTTTGTGAGATATTGTAAGTGTTATATGGCCTTAAATGGGTTAATATAGATGTGTAGTTATTATACTTATGTTACTGTCGGCGCTATATAAATTCTGTATAATATAATAATAATTTTATGGCTATTAGCACTAAATATTTTTATGTGTATAAAAATAATGGTAATGTTATCTTTGCAAACCATTGCACTGACATTTTTCATTTATTTCTCCAGACTACTTTTGGAAGACCACAAATGAAGGTGTACAGATGTAGAACAATACACAGTATAAGACTCAAGTACTGTAAACAAAGACCAGATTGAAAAAGGAAGCAATGGGAAAAGTTTGGTTCCTATTGAGTTGTAGTATATTAAATGTATTTATTTTAAAATCCCAGAAAAAAATAAATATATAAAAAAGGTAGGCCATTTGCCAGTTCCTAATAAAAACATTGATAGCAAAGCATATCAGGAAGGTATGTTGTCACTGTAGAAGTACCAATGTTTATATTTCCTCCATGGAAACAGCCAGGGAGTATTAATGATGTGGCTCAACTTGCTGAAACACAAACTAATACTAAAGTTGATTAGACCATTTAAAAAAAAAAGGGAGTATAAAGTCTATAGATGTGACATTTCTATACAAACAGTAAAAAAATATGACAAAGCACAATCGATCAGTGTTTTGCCGACTCCTCGGGTACCTGGGATACCTGAAAACAAATACAGATACTATCTCAACACTAAAAGAACCGTTAAAGGGTTCTATTTTTACCTAAGTTAATAAGAATTATTTCCTGTAGACTTAGCTAGTGCTACTTATAGCTACTTCACCCTGTACCCTGAGCCAAAATAGTTTTTAGTTTTCCAGGCAATAGAAAAGGATTGGAACCCCTGTCATCTTTTAAGTTTGGTTTGTGACTCCCCTGATGACATTCACTCTGCTCCCCAGTATCCATTGTCATCAGAACTAAAACTGATGGGAAAATCCAATATTTTGAGTGGCATTTGGAATAGGAATAAAATGAAAATTTTTCAAATAGGTATACTTGCTGTCTGAAGCTGACCATAGATGGGTAGAATTTCAAATGGAAATTCTTGGGAAAAGAAAATTCTAACAAAGTCTGTTCTTTTTTTTCTTATCAGTGGGGAGAAATCAGCATTAGTTTCTGATCGCAATGATGAGTAAATTAGAAGGCGCGGGTTCGAAAAAATAAATAAATAAATCTCACACTAAACAAATTTCTAATATTGTATGTGGTTGTTTGTTTAAGTCCATTTATTCTAAAATCAAATGAAATCTTTCGAACAAATGTTCTGAGAATTTTCATACAAATTTTCATTTTAAAATGTTATCTATGGCAAACTTATGCAGGCCTTAGACGAGTTGAAAAACAAAAGTTGCGTCGATCGAAAAATTAAAATTGGCTTATACGATTGTGCCATCAATTGTTTAAATCTTCAAAAAAATAAAAAATAAATAAAAACAAACACACGTTGGATCAGACACTTGATTGCGGCATGAAAAGCAGCTGGCACATTAATGATGCAAAAAAACAAAAAAAAAAAAACAAGCGACACTAATTTTGTTAGTTTTTCAACTCGTCTATGGTCTGCTTTAAGAAGAGGTTTCCCCTTGTGTTGGACAGGTATCCTCTGACTGTCCACTGTGTGTACAGGAGAGGAAGTGAACATGGATATCACAAAGTGACAGGTGTTTTATTCGTTTTACAGCCCTTTCAAAGCAAAAAGAAAAGACTTTAGTTATTATTGAAGTTGTATTTATTATTTTACAGCTAAAATTAAGTGCTGGTATAAATGTTATGTGAATTTTGATAGCACTTCTGTTGTCATCTGCCTGCTAAGATATTCCACAGGAAACCAGTATGGTCAAGTCACACAGCTGCTGCGGATAAGGCCTAGTCTGGCACAGCCCTGCCGAGGGTAGAGAAGCAGCTTTACTAAATGGAACCAGAGAATCCAATCCAATCCAAAATCATAATCAGTTTTGGGTGGATACAACCTTTAAAAAAAAAAAAAAAAAAAAAAGGAAACTAAATAAAGATAATATTCAAAAGTAAAATTGTCCGTATTTAATGTGTGAGGTCCAAATCACTAATTTGAGAGCTTAGCTCAGAGATAGTTTATTAAAGTGTATCTATGATCAATAGCTAAAATCATATATGTTAATTCCCATATTGAATGCCAATAATATATAATATATTCCTATTCAGTTGAAGTTTGTTAACATACTCTGTAAAGATTCCCACACATTTACTTATTCACTATGCCCTGTGAATAGGCACTGCTGTGTCACATATTTTACAGAGCCTAAAACCCCATGCACACCGTTAGATTTTCTGCAGATTTTTGTCTTCAGATTTACCAAAACCATATAATACGAGGTCAAAGCTTAAGAGTTTCAATTTGTATGCAATCAGGCAGGCCCTTGCACGACATGATTTTTGGTAAATCTGAAGACAAACATCTGCAGAAAATCTAATAGTGTATATGGGGCCTAACTTGTGAAATATGCTGAGGGGAGGAGTTTCAGAAGACGGAGTGTCAGGGCTCTAGCCGCCCTGGGCACCCTAGCCGGAGGGTGCGCGGGCACCTGGGCAGCCCTGGTCCCTCTGAACGCCGGCGCGCGCATCGGCGGGCGCGTGCACGCGCCCGCGGGACTCGTGCGCGCGCTCCCGTGCGCAAATAGTGGGCGCGCGCGCCCCCGTGCGCGATCGGCGCCGCTTTGGCGCCAGTGGCCTTATTTAAAGGGGACAGCTGCCTGCATGCGGCGCTGTCCGTCTCAGCTCCCACCTGTGACCCCAACCTGAACCTGTCTCAGCTCCCTACCTGTGACCCGGCTTGTTTGACTCCGCTACTTTCTCCGTTCCTTGACCCCGGCTTGTTTGACCCTGCTCTGGACTGTGTTACTGTTGCTGAACCCCCGGCTTGCCTCCTGACCATCCTCCTGCCTGCCGTCCTTACCTGTCTGCCTTACCTGTTGTGACCCGGCTTGCCTGACCATCCCTGCTCCAGTGTCCCTGCACAGGTCTCCGCTGCTGCCGTCATCTGCTGATCTTCTGCCGTTGCTGTCAGCTACTTCAGCCGTCTGCTGCTGCTCCTGTTGTCGGTTACCTCCTGCCTCCTGGTTTTCTGCCGAGCCTTCATCTGCAGACCTACCCTCTGAGCAAGCCCTGCATCTACCCTGCATCAGCCTGCTGCATCCACACGGACACTCCTACCCGCTGAGTTCACGGCTACGCTGTCCCCAATCCAGCAGGCCCTGAACCAGAGTTGTAAGAGAGGTCTCCAACCATCAAGTCAGGCTCAGCACTACCAGGTACCTAACAGTACGGACAGCCAATATGACTGAGCCTGCGGATGGAGCCTCAACCATGCGGGAAATGTGCTCCCACCTGGCAGCCCTCACACAAGCCGTGAAATCCCTGCAGGAGGGATACACCAAGCTGGAAGGCCAAGTTCAACAACTTGCCAGTCCCATGGCTGCCGCACCTCCACCACCAGTGCAACCTGCCTCCCAACCAACAGTGGTGATGCTTCCCCCTGAACCTAGAGTACCTATCCCAGAAAGGTTCTCGGGCGACCGGTCCAAGTTTCAAGCTTTCCGAGATGCCTGCCAGCTTTACTTTGCCCTGCAACCCCGGACCTTCTCCCTGGAAGTCACCAAGGTGGGATTCGTGGTGTCCCTTCTACAAGGAGAACCCCAGTCCTGGGCCCACCGTCTTCTGGGAGCCAACAGTGTCATGACCCAGTCCCTAGCCGCCTTCTTCCAGGCAATGGCACAGTTGTATGACGACCCTCAACGCACGGCTACAGCTGAATCTGCCCTATCCGCGCTCCAGCAAGGCCGCAGGACGGCTGAGGACTATATCACGGACTTTAGGCGCTGGAGCGCGGATACTCAATGGAACAATGCAGCCCTCAGACACCAGTTCCGCATGGGCCTCTCAGAGGGGTTGAAAGACGAACTGGCCCGTGTAGGAGTTCCTGAGGATCTTGAGGACCTTGTCACTCTGACAATCCAATTGGACCGTCGCCTACGGGAGCGCCGAGCTGAACGCTCTGCTTTGCCCAGTCGCCCAGCTTGGATGGTCGCTAGGGCTCCTGTTCCTGCCACTCGCTACCTACCTGCTCCCTCTACACCTCCCGTGGGACCTGCTTCAGATGGTTCCGAACCGATGCAGATTGGTCTTCTACGTGCCCCCTTGACGCCCGAGGAACGGGCCCGACGTCGCCAGTTGAATCTGTGTCTGTACTGTGGGGGCTCTGGACATTTCGTGAATGGTTGCCCTGTCAAGACGCGTAAGTGCTTGTCATCCGTTTCTCCTCTCTCTGCACCCTGCCCAGCCAGTACTATTCACCTTACCCTTCCTCTGTCGTTGCAGTGCCAGGGAAGGACAATCCTCACCAGCGCCATCATTGACTCCGGGGCGTGTAGCTGTTTCGTGGATGCCACCTTCGCCAACACTCACGCCCTGCCGCTCCAGTTTCTGGCGGATGGGTCCCGCATTAAGTCTGGCCAGGTGACTCAAGAGACTCTGCCCTTAACCGCTACAATTTTCCCTCAACATCAGGAGCTTCTGACCATGGACGTGATCTCCTCTCCCCTGTTCCCGGTCATCCTGGGTATGCCATGGCTCCAGGCCCATAACCCGCTGATCCATTGGTCCACTGGGGAGGTAGAATTTCAATCTCGGTACTGCCAGGAACACTGCCTACCTGCAACCCTCGGAACATCCTCTACCTTGCTTTGCCTAGACGCGGATCAAGACCTACGCCAATCTGTACCCCAACCTTATCATGACTTTCTGGACGTTTTCAGCAAGCGGGGGGCGGACTCCCTTCCGCCCCACCGTCCCTATGATTGCCCCATCGAGCTCCTCCCTGGGGCTGAAATTCCCTTCGGTCGCATTTTTCCTCTCTCCGAGAAAGAACAAGAGGCCCTGAAGACCTACATTGCCGAAAACTTAAAGAAGGGGTTCATCCGCCATTCCACCTCTCCTGCTGGCGCAGGCATCTTCTTCGTCACCAAGAAGGATCAGTCCTTGAGGCCCTGTGTGGACTACCGGGAGCTCAATAAAATAACGGTCAAGAATCGGTACCCCCTGCCCTTAATCCCTGAGCTCTTTCAGAAGCTAAGATCGGCAACGGTTTTCACCAAATTGGACCTCAGGGGTGCATACAATTTGGTCCGCATTCGGGCCGAGGACGAGTGGAAGACGGCTTTCCGGACTCGTTTCGGCCACTATGAGTACTTGGTCATGCCCTTCGGGCTCTGTAATGCCCCGGCCACGTTCCAGCATTTCATCAATGATGTACTCAGAGACTATTTGGACATTTTCGTGATCGTCTATCTGGACGACATCTTGATTTTCTCCCAAACCCTAGAACATCGTGGGCATGTGGGCAAGGTACTCCTTCGACTCCGACGGCACGGCCTGTATGCAAAGGCCGAGAAGTGCGAATTTGAGCAGCAGGAAATCCAGTTTTTGGGACTTGAAATCTCCCCGGCAGGCATTAGAATGGACCCTCAGAAGGTGTCCGCCGTTCTTGACTGGCCAGCACCTGTAGATAGAAAAGGAATCCAACGGTTCGTAGGATTTGCAAACTTCTACAGGAAGTTTATTAAGGGGTTCTCTGCTATCATCACCCCCATCACCCAGCTGACCAAGCAGGGCACACGCTTCCACTGGGGCCCGGAAGCTCAAGGGGCCTTTGATCAGCTTAAAAGACTGTTTACCTCCGCCCCTATCCTCAGTCACCCCGACCCTGCCCTCCCTTACATCTTGGAGGTCGATGCATCTGAAGTGGCAGTTGGGGCGGTCGTGTCACAACGACAGGGCAATAAAGACGCCATGCACCCAGTGGGATTTTTCTCTCGGAAACTTTCTCCAGCCGAGAGGAATTATGATGTCGGGGACCGGGAACTCTTGGCTATCAAATCGGCACTAGAGGAATGGAGGTACCTCTTGGAGGGAGCTAATCATCCAGTACTCATCTACACTGACCACAAGAACCTTGAGTACTTACGAACTGCCAAGCGACTCAAACCCCGACAAGCCCGCTGGGCTCTGTTTTTCTCAAGGTTCTGCTTTCATATTACGTATCGTCCCGGTTCCAAGAATGTGAAACCTGACGCCCTTTCCCGGATGTTTGACAGTCCCAAGGACTCCTCCACCCCAGACACCATCCTATCTTCCGGAAACTTTCTACTTTTACAGCCAGATCTGCTATCTCAAATCCGGGAGGCATCCGCCAGTTCCCAGGGACCCCATGGGGTCACCCTAACTTCCAGTGATGGACTTCTCTGGAGGGGAAGTCAAGTCTTCGTCCCCGAATCTGTAAGGGTGAAGGTCCTGACCCTTCTACACGACCATCCACTGGCAGGACACTTCGGGAGCCGTAAAACTGTGGAGCTGGTGCAACGCACCTTTTGGTGGCCCAAACTAAAGGAATTCTGCAAGTCTTATGTTGACTCCTGCCCTGTTTGTAACCGCAGCAAGACGTCTAGGAACCGAGCTTGGGGACTTTTGAAGCCTCTTCCTGCACCTGATCGACCTTGGCGAATGTTGTCCATGGACTTTATAGTCGAGCTTCCGTGCTCAGAGGGGTGCTCTGCTATTTTTGTAGTAGTGGACCGGCTGTCCAAAATGGCCCACTTTTTGCCTTTAAGGGGAACATCATCTGCCACAGAGACTGCCCATCTTTTTATTAAGGAGATAGTCAGGTTACATGGGGTTCCGGCCAATATAGTATCAGATAGGGGGGTCCAGTTCACGTCCCGTTTTTGGAGGGCCCTTTGTGAGATCCTTAAGATTGAGCTGGCCCTTTCTTCTGCATACCACCCCCAAACTAATGGGCAGACGGAACGCACCAACCAGACTTTAGAGCAATACATAAGGTGCTTCACGTCCTTTGTGCAGGACGATTGGGTGTCCCTATTACCCCTAGCTGAATTCTCTTATAATAATGCCAGTCATTCAGCCACAGGACAATCCCCATTTTTTGCCAACTACGGTTTTCACTTGTCTTTTCTCCCTGACTTTCTCCCAGAATCTTCAGTCCCGGCAGTCCAGGATACAGCTTCGTTCCTCAGCCGCAACAACAGGATTCTTCAGGAGGCAATCACCAAGGCACAGGAGGACAGCAAAAGATTCTTTGATCGGAAGAGGAGGGGTGAGCTGAACTTGCAGGTGGGCGACCAGGTATGGCTAGCTACAACTAACCTTAGACTTGCTTGTCCCTCTAAGAAGCTTGCTCCCAAGTTCTTAGGACCTTTCCCTGTGAAGAGGAGGATCAATGAAGTTTCCTACGAGCTGTCCCTGCCCGACTCTATGAGAGTCCACCCAGTCTTCCACGTTTCTCTCCTGAAACCCGCTGTGCCCGATCCCTTCCCTGATAGGGGTACAAACCCACCCGGACCTGTCCTGGTCCAAGGTAATGAGGAGTACGAGGTAGAGGCCATCCTTGATTGCAGGAGACGTAGGGGGGAGAGGCAGTTCCTGATTAAGTGGAAGGGGTATGGGGCAGAGAGTAATTCATGGGAGCCAGAATGCAACCTTCATGCCAAGAGACTAATCCGCACCTTTCTTTCTTCCCATCCAGAAAGACAACGCCTAATGGGCACCCGGAGGTTGCCCCTTGTGAGGGGGCAATGTCAGGGCTCTAGCCGCCCTGGGCACCCTAGCCGGAGGGTGCGCGGGCACCTGGGCAGCCCTGGTCCCTGTGAACGTCGGCACGCGCCCGCGGGACTCGGGCGCGTGCACGCGCCCGCGGGACTCGTGCGCGCGCTCCCGTGCGCAAATAGCGGGCGCGCGCGCCCCCGTGCGCGATCGGCGCCGCTTTGGCGCCAGTGGCCTTATTTAAAGGGGACAGCTGCCTGCATGCGGCGCTGTCCGTCTCAGCTCCCACCTGTGACCCCAACCTGAACCTGTCTGAGCTCCCTACCTGTGACCCGGCTTGTTTGACTCCGCTACTTTCTCCGTTCCTTGACCCCGGCTTGTTTGACCCTGCTCTGGACTGTGTTACTGTTGCTGAACCCCCGGCTTGCCTCCTGACCATCCTCCTGCCTGCCGTCCTTACCTGTCTGCCTTACCTGTTGTGACCCGGCTTGCCTGACCATCCCTGCTCCAGTGTCCCTGCACAGGTCTCCGCTGCTGCCGTCATCTGCTGATCTTCTGCCGTTGCTGTCAGCTACTTCAGCCGTCTGCTGCTGCTCCTGTTGTCGGTTACCTCCTGCCTCCTGGTTTTCTGCCGAGCCTTCATCTGCAGACCTACCCTCTGAGCAAGCCCTGCATCTACCCTGCATCAGCCTGCTGCATCCACACGGACACTCCTACCCGCTGAGTTCACGGCTACGCTGTCCCCAATCCAGCAGGCCCTGAACCAGAGTTGTAAGAGAGGTCTCCAACCATCAAGTCAGGCTCAGCACTACCAGGTACCTAACACGGAGTCAGTACAGAAATAACAGCTTGCCGTCTGCAATGTACCATGGGGAATGTAGTCCTTAGAAATGAAAAGAACAGTGCCTCGAAAAAGTATTCATACCCCTTTTTCACATTTTTGTCATGTTACAACCAAAAACATTAATGCATTTTATTAGGATTTTATGTGATAGACCAACACAAAGTGACACAGAATTGTGAAGTGGAAGGAAAATTATAAATGTTTTTTACATTTTTACAAATACTGAAGTGTGGCGTGCATTTGTATTCAGCCCCCTGTACTCTGATACCCCCAACTAAAATCTAGTGGAACAAAATTGCCTTCAGAAGTCACCTAATTAGTAAATAGAGTCCACCTTGTGTAATTTAATCTCAGTATAAATGCAGCTGTTCTTTGAAGCCCTCAGAGGATTGTTAGAGAACCTTAGTGAACAAACAGCATAATGAAGGCCAAGGAACACACCAGACAGGTCAGGGAGAAAGTTGTGGAGAAGTTTGAGGTAGGATTAGGTTATAAAAAAATATCCCAAGCTTTGAACATCTCACGGAACACTGTTCAAATCCATTATCTGAAAATGGAAAGAGTATGGCACCACTGCAAACCTACCAAGACATAGCTGTTCACCTAAAATGACAGGCCGGGCAAAGAGAGCATTAATCAGAGAAGCAGCCAAGAGGCCCATGGTAACTCTGGAGGAGCTGCAGAGAGAATCTGTCTGCAGGACAACTATTAGTCATGCACTCCACAAACCTGGCCTTTATGGAAGAGTGGCAGGAAGAAAGCCATTGTTGAAAAAAAAAAAAAAAAGTCATAAGAAGTCCCGTTTGCAGTTTGTGAGAAGCCATGTGGGGGACACAGCAAACATGTGGAAGAAGAGGCTTGGTCAGATGAGACCAAAATGGAACTTTTTGGCCTAAAAGAAAAATGCTATGTGTGGTGAAAAACTAACACTGCACATCACCCTGAACACACCATCCCCACCGTATAACATGGTGGTGGCATCATGTTGTGGGGATGCTTTTCTTCAGCAGGGACAGAGAAGCTGGTCAGAGTTGATGGGAATGGAGCCAAATACAGGGCACTCTAATGTCGTGTGCACACGACCGGACTTTTCAACGGACTGAATTCCGTTGACTTTGATGGACTTCCGTCGAATGGGACTTGTCTACACACAATCACACCAAAGTCCAACGGATTCAACCATGATGACGTACGACCGGACTAGAATAAGGAAGTTCATAGCAAGTAGCCAATAGCTGCTCTAGTGTCGGTTTTCGTCCGTCGGACTAGCATACAGATGAACGGATTTTTCGACCGGAATAAAGTCCGTCGGAAAGATTTGAAACATGTTCTAAATCTAAAGTCCGTCTGATTTTTGACAGAAAAGGTCTGCTGAAGGTCCGATGAAGCCCACACACGGTCAAATTGTCTGACGGATTCATTCCGTCGGACCAGTTTGGTCGAAAAGTCCCGTCGTGTGTACGCGGCATTAGAAGAAAACCTGTTAGGGTCTGCAAAAAGACTTGAGACTGGGGTGGAGGTTCACCTTCGAGCAGGACAATGACCCAAAACATACAGCCAGAACTACAATAGAATGGTTTAGATCAAAGTATATTCATTTGGTAGAATGGCCCAAAGTTCAGACCTAAATCCAATTGAGAATCTGTGGAAAGACTTGAAAATTGCTGTTCACAGACGCTCTCCATCCAATCTGACAGAGCTTGAGCTTTTTTGCAAAGAAAAATGGGCAAAAATGTCACTCTCTAGATGTGCAAAGCTGGTAGAGACATCCCCAAAAAGACTTGCAGCTGTAATTGCAGTGAAAGGTGGTTCACCATAGATCTGCTTTACATTTCTAATGTCTGCAGTCAGGTGTGAGTGATTTTTTAAATACAATGGAAATTTAAATATGTATGATATATGTTATAAAATGTGTATAGTATGGAATATTAATACGATACTATACTTCTTGATAGACAAGATATCCCCTATACGTCTGAGAAAGCAGATTTGTTCTGGGAAACGCTTCAAGAAAAACACCATCCAGTTACTGTTTAATCATCAGCATTATTATGCAGGGAAGAAGCTCTGCTCCCCTTAGAATATAAATAGCTGGGCAGAGTAGTGGATGAGGTTAATATATGGCATTATATTTCAGCTGAATCGTGTGTCAAACAGTGGAAAAACTTTTTTTTATTGTTGTTCAAGTGACACCGATTCTGGAGTGGGGATTTAAATAAAAGTAAATCCCTCTAAAATACATATTTATTGTAGACCAAAGCACCACAGGGTAAACTGAATATACCAGCTACAGGTATAAAGAACCACAGTAGAAATAGAACTTCTAAGCTGTAAAGTCACATTGCTATTTTGCTTACAACACAGCAGTGGAAGTGAAGAAATTATATTAACACCATCACTTTCTTTATTAATCAGCCGCTCGTGTCAATCATTTGCTGCCATTAACACCAGTGTCATACTCCTCTCATTAGTCCTTGCCAAATACGAGAATTCAAACACACAACATCCACATCAGCACATTTATGTGGTTGTGGGAGCAACTGTTTATTGCTGCCTGCATGATTGTCAAAATTTAACAGGAGTGGCAATTACCCATTTGTGTACACAGAAAAATATATCCGATCAGCAAGAATTTCAGCATAAAACATTTCATGTTTGCAGCTTTAGTTTAACTGCTTCCCGACCACCTGCCGCAGTTGTACTGCGGCAAGGTGGCAGGATACCACGAATTGCCATCATCGTACGTGGGTTCGTTTAAGTGATATAGCGGGAGCGTGCCCGGCAGTCTCTATATCCGCCGGCAACCCGCGATCGCAGTGTACATCGCGGAAACAGCGATCTCTGTCATATCCCTGGCAGCTCATCCCCCCCCTACAGTTAGAACTATGTGTGCATAAACAATAGAAAAACAAAAAGACCCATCGGAACTTCACAAAGACAACATAAACAGGACTGGAAAATAATACTAAAACTGCTGCAAAGCATACAGATATTTATCTGTTGAGGTTTTGTCAAAACTTTAACCTGTAGCTACGTATAGGCTACTTAGTATGTTTATGCATGTTCACATGAAAGCTGGAGTGTCATAGACTTTCCAGAGTAGGTGTAATGGTATATAAAAAGTGAACTGCTCACTGCTAACACAACAGAGAGAAGCCACATCCTCTAGAGAATACCTACAAAGCAAAATTATATAATGCAAGTAAAAGTGCACATGTAGGGGGGAAGAAGAATGGTACCTTTAAAAAAAGCAATTGCCATAAATATTGTCAAAGGACCGTATCTACTGACAGGTAACAATCTGGAGCCCTCTTGCACTCTGTCATTTGTTAACTGTAGGGAGAAGAGAACCGCCTTCAGTTCAAGAATACTTATTCATAGTTAAACTACCTGAAGCTACCTTCAGATGTACGTTTAGAATCCAAAGTTGTTCTAGAGCAGGGGGCGGCAACCCATTAATCGCAGTCTACCTGTTGACCACAGGCAGGTTCCTGCGCCGCCAACCTCCACCTTCTAGGTGATGCTCCTTCCCTCTCCACCCAGCCTCCTCCGCTGTGCCTTCTATGTCCCAGTCTCTCTCTCTCCCTCCTCCGCCGCTGTAATCAGTGAACAGCGGGAGGCAGCACAGTTCAGGACGGAGGAGCTGGCCAAAATAATTTTAAATTTAAACAGCAGGTTATTGGTTGCTTAGGACCGCTCTGTGTCCTAGCAACCAATCACCAGCTTGTCAATATGAAAGTCACTTTGCCAGCTCCTGCCCTCTGTCCATTACTGTGCTGCCTCCTGGTCTCGGTTGTGTACACTGGTAGGACACTTCTATGGGTGGGAAGGGGGGCCAGAGGTTACTGCTATGGGGGAAAAGGGGGTGTGTGTGTGTGGGGGGGGGTGTGATGTGAAGGGGCAAAGGACACGGTTATGGGCACGGACACCCCCATAGCAGTGTGTGCCACCCTTCACATCACCCCACCCCCCGAACTCCGCATTCTGATCGTAGCACACTGCTGAACTCTGCGTTCTGAGCACAACGCACTCCTGGACCCTGAAATTCTGAGCGCAACACACTCCTGAACAATGAATTCTGAGCGCAACACACTCCTGAACAATGAATTCTGAGCGCAACACACTCCTGAACAATGAATTCTGAGCGCAACACACTCCTGAACAATGAATTCTGAGCGCAACACACTCCTGAACCATGAATTCTGAGCGCAACACACTCCTGAACAATGAATTCTGAGCGCAACACACTCCTGAACAATGAATTCTGAGCATAATGTACTACTTTAACCCTGCAATCTGAGCGCAGCTCACTCCTTAACCCTGCATTTTCTGCATAATGCACTCCTTAACCCTGCAAGCCTATAGGCACTGCTTTTTGAACATAATGCAGGAAGCACACAATGAGCATGCCTTTCTGGAATTGCGTTCTGGTGTGAAGTGTCCTTAACAGTTCACTGTGTCCAGTGATCTTTGACTTCATCAGTGTTAACCCTGTTCTAGTTGACCCCAGGAGAAAAATAACCTGGGTGCACCATCATGCAAATCTTGACATCTACTTTATTTCAGTGAGCCAAACATTACAATTTTGTAGTTTATATTGGAGAATGTTGCAAATGTTTTCATAAAATGAAGCCAAAATGTATTCTGCTACATCTACTTCTTTGGTAAAAATTCGGTGTGAAAGTTATAGAGTCCAAAAACAATGGTATGTATATTTGAAAATGTATCAATCCTGATTTATTGACTGCCTATCTTATTTCCTGATGCCCTAAAATACCAGTACAGTACAAATACCACCCAAATGACCCCTTTTTAGAATGTAGACAGTCCAATGTATTTAATAAGAGGTATGGTGAGGTTTTTTGAAGTTATTTTTTTGTCACAATTTATGGGAAAACAAATGAAATACATTTTCCCACAGCTGTCATTTTAACAAGTTATCCCTTTAAGAGAGTGTTCCTAATCTCAGATCGGTACCTGTATAGAAGACACATGGGAGCCAGAAATCTTGCTGATCGATAGGGGATCAAAAACTTTTTTCACTCATTAAAATGCAAAGCAATTTCTAACTTTTTTGAAATGCGTTTTTCTGTATATTTTTGTTGCTATTCTGTCTCTCACTGTTAAAATAAATCTACCATTAAAATTATATATTGATTATTTCTTTGTCAGTGGGCAAACATACAAAAATCAGCAGGGGATCAAATACTTTTTTCCCTCACTGTAGATGTACCTGTACATGGGCTGAACATATACTGCTTGATCTGGATTGTATGTTCTGCAAAGCTGCCTTTTTATTGTATCTGTTGCATACCATTAAATAAAGAATTAAAAAACCTTAGTTAGACTTACCGGTGACGGTATTTCTACGAGCCTTTCAGGACAGCACCTTGGAGAGAGCGCAGCTCCGCCTTTACCCAGGAAACACTGCGTGACAATGCCCCTTTTTAAGATCAGCTGCTTCCACCGGTAAGTCTAACTAAGGTTTTCTCTCTTCGCCTTTCAGGACAGCACCTTGGAGAGGATAACCGAGAAACTTACTTCAGGGTGGGACCACTGCCTGCAAAACCTTTCTCCCGAAGGATTGGTCTGAGGCTGAGAGCAGATCCAAGCGGTAATGCTTTATGAAAGTTGAAAAACTGGACCATATGGCAGCCTTACAAATTTGCTCAGGCGATGCTCTGGCCTTTTCTGGCCATGATGCCGCTACTGCTCTGGTTGAATGAGGCAAGATTCCTTCTGGAGGCTCCAAACCTAGAGAGGTGTATGCTTCTTTAATGGCTTGCTTTAACCATCTTCCAAGGGTGTTTTTGGAAGCTTTACATCCCTTGTGAGCGCCCTCCATTAAAACAAACAGTGAGGATGATTTTCTAAAGTCCTTTGTTATCTCCAGATACTTAAGAAGACATCTCCTGACATCCAGGGTATGGAAGGCTTCTTCTCCTGGCCCCGAAGGTGAGGGGCAAAATGTAGGGAGAATGATCTCCTGTGCCCGATGAAATGCAGAGCTCACTTTTGGTAGGAAGGCTGGGTCTGTCTTTAGAACTACCCTGTCTGGTAGGCACCTCATGAAGGGCTCTTTGATTGATAGAGCTTGTAACTCACTGACTCTACGAGCTGATGTTACTGCCACCAATAACACAGTTTTAAACGTTAAAAACTTAAGTGAGGATCCTTCTATTGGTTCAAATGGAAGCTTTGTTAGTCCTTGAAGAACCAAAGACAAATCCCATTTGGGAAAAATGATCACAGGTTTAGGCTTTACTTTAGCCATAGCTCTGAAAAAACGAATTATCAAAGGTTCCCCTGACAGGGTTCTTTCCAAAAAAACTGATAAGGCCGCTACTTGCGTCTTGAGCGTACTTGCTGCTAGACCTTTCTCCAATCCTTCTTGAAGAAACTCTAGAACTGAAATTGAACTAGACAAACTAAAGTCTTTTCTGGAACACCATGTATTATATACTTTCCAGACCTTAAAATAAATGTCTCTTGTCACCTTCTTCCTACTTGCAAGAAGGGTAGTAATGAGTTTTTCTGATAGGCCCTTTTGTCTTAGGATTTGTTCTTCAGAAACCAAGCTGCCAGGTTGAGAAACGCTGGATCTGGATGAAGAAACTTGCCCTGACTCAGTAGATCTGACCTGTTTGATAACTTCCAAGGAGGTTTTACTGAGAGGTTCATTAGGGTTGCAAACCACGGTCTTTTCGGCCAATAAGGAGCTATCAGAATTAGTTCCGTGGATTCCAGTCTGAATTTGGCTAATACCCTTGGAATCAGTGGAAATGGGGGAAAAGCGTAGGACAGCTGGAAGTCCCATCTGTGGGCCAGTGCATCTATCCCCAGAGCTTGATCTTGTCTCTGAAGGGAGAAGAAAACTGGTACTTTCGCGTTTTCTTGTTTTGCGAATAGGTCCACCTGAGGAACACCCCACCTCTTGGCTATTGTCTCGAATAGATCCTGATTCAGAGACCACTCTGCTTCTCTTACTTCCCTCCTGCTGAGGAGATCTGCCAAGGTGTTTTCCGTCCCTTTTAAGTGGACTGCCGATAGGGAGGCCAAATTGTTCTCTGCCCATCTCAGTATTTGGCAGGCTAAATCCAACGAAGTTCTGCTTTTTGTGCCCCCTTGTTTTGTTAGGTATAACACTGCCGTCATATTGTCCGATAAGATTTGGACATGCTGGTTCTTTAGAAGTTCCTGGAAGGACAGAAGACTCAGATGAATAGCCTTCAACTCTCTCCAGTTCGATGACCTTCTCGCTTCTGGCTTGGACCAAACCCCCTGAATAGTTTGTTCTTCCAGGTGGGCTCCCCACCCCCATGCGCTGGCATCTGTGGTCAGTCTTTGGGTTACTGGGAAGGACCAGTGAAGACCTTTTGAGATGTTTCTCTGGTTCCTCCACCACCAGAGTGATCTTTTTGCTCTTGCCCCTATGACAAACTTTTTCTCCAGAGATTCCTGGTAGGACCAATTTGTCAAAATGTCTGCCTGCAGCGGACGAGCATGCAGTCTGGCCCACTGTACTGCCAGGATTGCTGCTGTCAATAGACCCAGAGCCGACATGGCTTGTCTTACTGAGAACCTTGAATTGGACTGAAGTACCTTCAGAACTGACTGCATCTTTTCTATTTTTTCTTGGGGTAAAAATATTTTCTGTTCCACTGAGTCTATTTCGTACCCCAGAAACCTTACTTTTTGAGCTGGTATTAAGTTGGACTTCTGAATGTTGAGAAGCCAACCCAAACCTCTTAGATGTGCTTGAGTCACTTGCAGGTTGACTTCCACCTGACTTTTTGAGTCGGCGAAAAGTAGCAGATCGTCCAAGTAGGGCACTATTGGGATCCCTTTCAGTCTCAGGGGTTCCAACGCTTCTGCCATCACTTTTGTGAATACTCTGGGTGAGGAGGAGAGTCCGAATGGCAGGGCTCTGAACTGTAGATGCCAGACCTCCCCCCTCCCCAAATTGACTGCGAGACGCAAAAACTTCTGGGACTGGGGTGCCATCGGGATATGGAGATATGCATCTCTTAAATCGATGGAGGCCATGTGACACCTGGGGGTCAGCAAGTTCTTCACTGAAAAAATCGTGTCCATCCTGAATTTTTTGTACTTTATGGACCGATTCAACAGCTTCAAATTGAGGATCAGGCGGAATTTTCCCGATGGTTTCTTGACCAAGAATATATGGGAATAAAACCCTTTTCCTTCTTGCCCCTCTGGGACCTGAGAGATGACATTCTGTTGCATCAGCTCTTGAAGAAGAGACTTCATAGCCAGAGCCTTCTCCTGATCCCTCGGCAAGTTTGTTATGTAGAACCGACTTGGGGGGTCTTGTAAAAACTCTAGATGGTAACCCTGCTGGATTATCCCTAGGACAAATGGACTTCTTGTTGTTTCTTCCCAACTGAACAAGAAGTCCTGAAGCCTCCCGCCTACTGGGAGCTGGTCACTGTTTTTTAGGGGATTGCTCAGGGTTTCTGAACAATACCCCACCCCTGCCTCTTCCTCTCTGAGGATTCCAAGGTCTTTTCTTTGTTTGGTCCTTTTCCTTATCGGTTTGTCGAAAAGGACGAAAATTCTTCCTCTGTTGTACCACTTTCTTTTTCTGAGGAAAAGCTTTCTTTTTGTCTGCTGTCCTATCAAGTACAGTCTCTAATTCTGGACCAAACAACAAGTCCCCTGAAAAGGGAATTCCACACAGTTTTCCTTTAGAGGCTGAGTCCCCTGACCAGGTTTTAAGCCAGAGTGCTCTTCTTGCGGAATTGACCAATGCTGATGACCTGGCAGACATTTTAATGGACTCTGCCGAGGCATCAGCCATATATTTGACGGCTTTTAACAGAGTGGGAAAAGACTCTAATAACTCTTTTCTGGAGGTACCTGCCACCACATGATTTTTGAGTTGGTCTAACCAGCATTCCAAATTTCTGGCCACAACTGTGGCTGCCATTGCAGGTTTCAGATTGGCTACAGAAGAGTCCCATGCTTTCTTCAGTAGCCCATCTGCTTTTTTGTCCATAGCGTCTTTGAGAATTCCCATATCCTCAAAGGCTAAGTCCGTCTTTCTGGATACTTGAGAGAAGGCGGCATCTATCTTTGGTTTCTTATTCCAAACACAGTCCTCATTCTCCTCAAAAGGGAACCTCCTTTTAAGGGCTTTAGAGAAGAACTGTCCTTTCTCTGGATCCTTCCACTCCCTTTTAATGGAGTCTGTTAACACTTTGTGTACAGGGAAGACTCTATGCTTGACCTCCTCCAGCCCCTGGTACATTTTGTCATGTACGGACAGCTGAATTTTTTCTTCCTGGATCTCCAGTGTAGTATAAATTGCCTTGAGTAAATCATCAACTTCCTCAAGTGACAGTTTATATCTAGAAGCTTTGGCTTCTTCTTCCTCTTCCTCATCCTCAGAATCAAACGTTGAGGGAGGAATGCTTTCCCTTTCTTCCTCAGACTCACTTTCAATTTGCACCAAAGTGGACGGAGGGAGACTGGATTGAGAACTCTGTTCTTGGCTGGAACTCTGACCACATTTTTTCACAAGGGAGCGTACTGTCCCTAGGGCCTCTGCTAGTTCTTTTCTCACTGAAGACAGGAGTTCCTTGCACCCCTGTGAAGACTCCTCCTTCACTAAATCCGCAATGCAAGATCTGCACAGGGGTTTGGGCCAAGAGTCCGTTAAAGGATTTTTGCATGAGGGGCATTTTCTTGAAATTCTCTCTGACTTAGCAGTAGCTTTCTGAAACGACAGAAATAAAAGAATCCACAGGTTCTCTTTAACTGCAGCCACTAAAGAGTACACAGATAGATCCCCAAGGCCAAACACCCTAAGTGCCCAGAGTCTCAATCCCTGCTGAACTGCTAATGGACCTTTACACCAAAGCAGACAGCTGCAGGTTTAACTTAATACATGAACAAGAAAAAACACCCAGTGATGTAAAGGAAAGAGGTCCCTCTGTACCTCTCCTACCTGGGACTGGCCGGGAGCCTGGGCGCCTGCATCCGCCATAGCTGCTGATGATTCGTCCTCCATCACGATCGTTGCCGCCGCCGTCCGCACGCTTTTGAATGGCTTCTCGTCCATGCCAAACAAAAGGAAATCCCGGCCAGAGGACCCGCCCCTTCCTCCTGCGTTCCAGCAGCTGGAACCACTTGCTGCTACGCCCTGCCGGAAGTCTCCTCCCACCGGGAGGTGGGCGCCGCCATGCTGAGGCTTGGCATGGAACGCTCGTTTCTGAGCACACCCGCGGCCCCCCGAACGCACGGGCGAACGACCTTCGGCAGTCCATTACTCCTGTGAGCCGACGAAGGAAGGGAACACCGGAACACCTACCCCATCGTTCGGGAAGGTGCTGGGCTGGTATTTGCGAACGTAAGCATGAGGTACTGCCAAAACCCTCATTTTTTCCTTAAAGAGAGCGCAGAACCCCTGGTTCCCCAGCAGTGTTCCACCATGGCGGAGGAAACACTAAAAACTGAAGGCATGGTGGAAGCAGCTGATCTTAAAAAGGGGCGTTGTCACGCAGTGTTTCCTGGGTAAAGGCGGAGCTGCGCTCTCTCCAAGGTGCTGTCCTGAAAGGCAAAGAGAGAAAAAATATATATAAAATTACACCCCAAAACACATTGTGCTACTCCTCCCGAGATTGGGGATAGCACAAAATGTGGAACGTAAATTAATTTTTTACACACAAAGTTGCCAATTTAATAAGATATTTCACACATACAGCCTGGACATACTTAGAATTACAACCCAAAACACATTCTTCTACTCCTGAGTGTGGCAATACCACATGTATGAGACTTTTATTAATGTTTGGCCTGATATACCAGACATTGTATCATACAAATCAACCAATTCTATTAAAACCAATGTCCTGTGATGATTGATCTATACAAGTGATCAGGGAATATAGCTTAGTGTAGCATCACTTATAGAAATCCCGGTTCCTATATGCCAAGCAAGCCTAGCCTACTGGTACTTGGCTGTAGCCAGGAATGCCATGTGCACTGGCTAGTAAGTACAGGAGGCTAAAGAAAAAACAAAAGAATTCCTGTGGTTCCAGGAGTGCAGTTGTCCGCAGGGGATGGCTGCGACTGGTGTCCCTCAAGAATACATTTAGACCTGCACATCGGTCAGTTCGGCCACAGGCAGAGACATGGTCAGCAAACAGGCAAAGGACCAGTACAGGCAACAGGCAGAAACATAGTCAACAAACAGGCCAGGGTTAGTACAGGCAGCAATCAGGAACACTTCTGATTTACGCTGGTCTCGTGACACTGGGTCTGGTGTGGTGACAATCAGACACGATTGCTGGCTTTCACTGGTGTGGGGACACAGACTAGTGTGGCAGTGATAAGGAACACGGTTGCTGGCATACACTGGTCTGGCGACACTGGTCAGGAAAACTGCTTGCTACACTGGTCTGGCAACACTGTGGCTGGTGTAGCGGTGGTCTGAGAGCTGTAAATTGCTGCACTATTAGAGCTCATTAACACAAATGGTTGGGGGCAGCAAAACCTTGCAGTCACTTATAGGGACATTGCGACTGGCGGGGCGGCGATCAGGGACATTGCAACTGGCGGGGCGGCGATCAGGGACACTGCGACTGGCGGCGATCAGGGACACTGCGACTGGCGGCGATCAGGGACACTGCGACTGGCGGCGATCAGGGACACTGCGACTGGCGGCGATCAGGGACACTGCGACTGGCGGCGATCAGGGACACTGACTGATGACAGTATGTAATAAAAAAAAGTTTTGTTTTTATACATACAGTCACCACAGTTGTGCAGTGTCACCATAGAGAGGGGGAGGTAAATTGGGATGTGGTTGTTTATTACAGTGATGATTAATGTAAAACTAATAATTTAACTGTCATGAATAGCTTCCATTCATGATTCCTTTTTTACCATGGAGACTGGCCACAGCTATTACATGGTACTGGTCCGCTGTGATTGGCCCTGTACCAGGTGATCACTGTGATCAACAGAGATCACAATAGTAAAAAATGCTATCATGAATGGATGCCATCCATTAGTTATTTACTAGTGGACATGTGATTGCTCACAGAGATCACATGGTACCTGGTACCCAGAACTTTGATCCGCTGTGCCACAGATCACACCTTTGTGTGTATGGATATGTCCTGCCAGAACAACAGAGCACCTGTCCGGATATGTATATATACACTGGCCAGGTGGGAAGCAGGTAATAGAATGGGCAGTTTAACAGTTTTACCATACATACAAATACTTTGTGTGCATTGTCAACCCTCACTGCCAGAAGCCTGCAAGCTGCTGCGGTTGAGTGGTACTAACGCTTAGGGCAGTATGTGTCCAGGGACAAATGCCTGTAATGCGTTCTAAGCACTCATTGTTGGGTGTATATAGATCATTGCACTGTCCACCCACAGGAGCTTTAGGCCTCTCAGAGGTTTGGAAGCTGCCAGCGGCGGGGCTACATGGTGCGCCTGTGCCGCACAAAGACACCAGCATCTCATGCAGAAGGGCTAAACAACCCAGTTTGCATGAGGTCCAAAGCATTCATTGTTCTATGTGTACTTTATGAATACTACAGTTACCACAAACTGCACTGAAAGCAGCAACAGGAAGGAAAAAAAAGAAACATCAATCAAATAACTTTCATTGTATGTGAAAAATTGGAAATTTCTCGGCACCTTTTATTAAGTGTGTATTTCATTAGCAAACAAGGATCACATTTATTTTAAAAATACATGCACTCATTAAAATAGATTTTCTCAAAGATTGTAAGAACAGTTTTGTATTAATTCATTTTAAAAACTGTATGCAAACGCAAAGCGTAGAAATACTGTTGAATATAAAGGCCGTGGCCCATGGACTGACCCTTCCAATGATTCAAAAAGCATAGCTACCTTTAAGACAGTTCACATTCAATGCATACCATTATATACATCCATGCTTAAAACAAGACTTTAAAAACGAGCCTATAATTAACTTTACAAAGTAGCATCATTAAATTCCTGATACATCATAATATTCAGCAACAGTATACATTTGTGAGAAAAAAACATTTACTATTAAAAAGCAGTAATTAAGCATCATTCATGTGGCTGTTCCAAGGCTTATGTGGCAGAATGTCACTCGTTTTCTTGATGGAACTAGAAAGCAATCCTCAGTCTACTCTCCTCCAGTACCCACTTACCTGGCTGATATGTATATAGTTTCAGGAATATACTGACTGCTACACAGGCAATTACATGATTGTGCCAGCCATGGAGCAGGATGATGCCTGAACAAAGATGGCACCATCCTTCTTGGGTTTATAAAAAAAAAAAGACGAAAACAATGATCTTTACCAAGTCTTCCTTATTCCAAGTTCACTTTTAAGTAGTAATAAATAAATACAAAACCAAAAATGTAATGTCGTAGCTTACCAATCCTTGTGGTGGCTGAATCAGTTCTTTTTTCCCCTCTGTTTTCACCCGGTGATCTAGCCAGTAACCCACCTTCTGTATTAGAGTGCCCCCACTCTGGATGAAGGAGCACAGGGGCACCTTTGGGCAACAGCATGGTCAGGCTGGTAGGAGGGGAGTGTTAGATGTACTAGCAGATTTAGATACAATAACAAATGAAAGCCAAACTGCTAACACTTTATAAGTAACTACAGCAAACAGTTTCTCCTTTTGAAATAAAGAAAAATACATAAATAAAAGCTGGTCATTGTAAGCACACCGTCAGTGTTAAATGGTTTGTCTCATCCCTGTAAATTGATACTTCTGTAGGAAAGCTTGTTCTTTTGAAAAACAACAGACTTACTGGCCAGATCACCAGATAAAAATAGAAGAGTGAAAGCCTAAAAAAGAAAACGAATGCAGCCATCATATTTTAGAATTGGTAATTTGCAAGTTTGCTGTTGGGCTTCATACCGCTTTAACTACACACGTAAAGTGGAACTTCACCCAGAAGAGGAAGTTCCGCTCTTCTTCCTTATAGTGCACCTTACCAATTTATAAATGTGGTGGCTGCTTTAGCTTTCTTTTTTTATGCGCTTTCCTTTATTTTCACCTGATGATCCAGCCAGTAAGACTGTTTTTCAACAAAACAAGCTGTACCACTGACAGGGGTGCTTACAATGATCAGTTTTATTCATTAATGAAACCCCTTTATTCCAAAAAAAAAAAAAAAAAAAAAAAACAGTTTGCTGTAAATGCCTATAAAGTATGAGCTGGAGTATCTGAATCTGCTAGTACATCCAACACTCCCCTCCCATGTGCTCCCTTATCCAGTGTATAAACTCTAAAATAGGAGGCGTGTTACTGGCCAGATCACCAAGTCAAAAAAAGCCTAGAAAAGAAAACTGATGCAGCCATCACATCTGGATGATGGGTAAGCTGCAATATAGTACATTTTTGGTTTTGAGTTTAATACCACTTCAAAAAGACTTTTGTCAATTAACATAAACACAACACAAGCTCCAATTTAAAAAAAAAAAATAAATGGTTCTGCTCACCTGTCCAACCAGCTGTTCCTCAAATATTCACTTTTTGGCAGACCAAAGCCACTGGCAGAGTTTTTAACATCCAACACACTTCGGAGGCCTAGTCCCCCGATGTGCACTGCGGTTCCACCTGCGAGTTGCTACTTCCCTACTGTGCCCCATTGTGGCATAGCAGCCAGCAGTAAAAAACACAGTACAGTCGGACCAAGCACCTGACACATCTAAAGTGTGTTGGATGTTCAACATTCTGCAACAGAGCAAACACTTGAAGAACACCCATCTGGACATGTATAAGAAGTCTTCTCCTGCAGGTTGTGCGTTTTTTGTTTTTTTAATAAACCAGCAAAAAAGTATTTTTAACTAAACAAGCATTAGTTCTGAGTTAAGAAAAGTAATCACTTAGACAAGCCATTATCAAATTACCTGTCCAAAATCTGATAAAAATCACTAGGGGAGTTATGGTTATCTGAGGACCATAGCTGATAAACATTAGAAGCATTCAACCAAATGTAGCCTTGCCAATGCAGCGAGGCATTGGTTTCCACCATTGGGTAAACGTACCCATTTATGCACCAGGTTTTTTTTTTTTTTTTTTTTTAGCAGCCTCGTCTAGATTATTCAAAGAACAATGGATAATGGCTAAATTTAATTTGCGTGATTTTAGTCCCACATTACCCCTAATATCATATCACACCAAAATATCTTACATGATTTTAAATACATGATTGCTGGTTTAGACAACCACTGCAAACTGACTATCTTAAAACGGTAGTAAAATAAAAAAATAAAATAAATCACCCTGCAAGGCAATATTATAATATGCTAGTATGCATCACATACTACAGAATAAAGAAGACGTTATTAATCCCAAAAGGGAAATTGTTACTAGCACATTATGAAAGACTCACCTCTGCAGAGGCTTCCATCTTCACCTGGTCTTCCTTCCGGTTTCGCGGACCCCCGCCTTCATACTGGCAGAGCCGCGATCACGTCACTCCTGTGGCACACAGCTCTGAAAGAACGGCATGGGTATGCCGTTCCTTCAGAGCGGATGCGCCTGTGATGTCACCGGCTGCTGCTCGCTAGAATATCTCCTTAACAGTGCACATCTAGGAGATATTAATTTTACCTACGGGTAAGTTTTATTATAAGTTATCTGTAGGTAAAATAATAAAAAACACAGTTTACTACCACTTTAAAGCCAAGATAGGAACCCAGCAATGGAATCAACAACATAAAACAAACCTGAAAGGAGTATAAATGAATTCTCAGATCACTATCCTACATCTTTCATTATGTTTAACAGTAAGAATATAGACAGCGCTTTGGTCCCCATATGTCAACATGCCCTTGAAATGGGAGAGAGTGCAGTGATTAAAGTGGTTAAAGTGGTTGTAAACCCTTTACAACCACTTTTTGCTACAGGTAAGCCTATAAATAAGGCTTTCCTGTAGCTACCCCGAATATCCCCTAAACCTGCACGGTTTAGGAGATATCCCCTGTATCTGCATGTGCTGACATCATCGGCACATGCACACTGAAGCAATGGCACGTACGCGCCGTTGCTTCCGGCCGGAGCGGTGTAAGAGGACCGCTGCGGGGGCTTTGATCTAAGGCAATTCATAATGAGCTAGTATGCATAGCATACTAGCTCATTATGCCTGTCTCTTGCAGTTTTTTTTTTTTTTTTGGATCGTGGGTTTACAACCACTTTAACTAGGAGATTATAATTCGAGTAACAGCAAACACAATAAATAAAATCGCGCTAATCAAATGTATATTGTGAAATATATTGAATAGTATGCTTGTAGTGTCGTGACACACTATCCAATAAACAAATTATATGTGTTTAAACAACAAAAGTGACACTTAACACAATCAATTTAAATAAAAAAAAAAAAGCAAAAAAAAAAGCAGTGACTGAGTCCTTTAAAAATAGTAAAGTCCAAAAAAAGCAGATATGAATTCTCCACCACCAAGTGGTTTAATGAAACTTTTCGGTGATACACCACACACGGTAGTCTGGGAGTCAGACTCTTACAGAATCGTCAGGACCACCTATATCTAGGATGGTCAATCAGGCAGGCAGAATACCTCTGCGGGTTATAATAATGACAACCAAGCCTCCGGGATATTGGAGTAGTACTCTCCCCTCACGGCTGGACGTCCGAAATTTCCAGGGGTAGTAGGTAATCACATAAAACAAAAACTCCAATAGTATAATACCAGAAGGATAAATTTATTGAAAAAACGCCAATTGGCTACTTACAAAATATAAAAACAAGATGTGCATTGGATAACAGCAATTGCCAGCAAACGAACAAAGCATACACCTGAACTTTCGGGATCACGTTGGGCACGATGGCAGTGCGTAGCACCACCCGACATGTTACATCATACGTGACGTCTTTCCCAGAAAGACGTCACGTATGACGAAACGTGAAGGTGGTGCTACGCGCTGACGCCATCACGCCCCACGTGATCCCGGAAGTTTGGGTGTATGCTTTGTTCGATCGCTGGCAATTGCTGTTATCCAATGCACATCTTGTTTTTATATTTTGTAAGTAGCCAATTGGCTTTTTTTTTATATAAATTTATCCTTATGGCATTATATTATTATATTAGACATCCTGCTGTGAGGGGAGGGTACTACCCGAATATCCCGGGGGCTTGGTTGTCATCATTATAACCCGCAGAGGTATTCTGCCTGCCTGATTGACCATCCTAGAGATTGGGAATCCTGACGATTCCCAGACTACCGTGTGTAGTGTATCACAGAAAAGTTTCATCAAATCACTTGGTGGAGAATTCATATCTGCTGATTTTATGGACTTTACAATTTGTAAAGGACTCAGTCACTGCCTTTTTTTGCTTTCTTATTTAAATGTGTTAAGTGTCACGTTTGTTGTTTAAACACATATTGATTTGTTTATTGGTTTGCGTCACAACACTACAAGCATATTCAATATATTTCACGATTTACTTTTGATTAGCCTGATTTTATATATTGTGACTGTCCAATAAGACTGGGGGGGGGGGGGGGGGGGGGGAAGAAGTGACCTTGTTGCGTTTCTTAACTTCTTAAGTCAGCTCACTAAGCTGGCTGTGCTATATGGCAGGACTATGTAAATATCAGATCTGGATAGCTAAAAATAAAACAACTTTTGCACGTAGCACACAACTATGTATATTTAACAATGTATTTTTCTGTTTGCCTGGAGTTTAGTTTTAACAGACATTACTAATAGCCAAGTCTTTTAAAAGGAGAAAGTTATAGAATAATATATATATATATATATAAAGAATAATATATATATATATAGAATAATATATATATATATATATATATATATATATATATATATATATATATATATATATATATATATATATATAATATATATATATATATATATATAGATCAAAATGATACTCTAAAATCAAAACAATTCTAGGTGCACAAAACATTTAAATAAATTTAACATGTCAAGCAACTGCAATTAAAAAAAAAGGTACCTGTGGGAAGAAAACACTTTGTTAAAATGCTATTACCTATTAATAAGTTTGCTTTTGTATTAAAATCATTTTATTTCAAATACGACCACAGTAAAAAGTAACTTTCAATACTGAAATTAGTTTATAAGCATATATGTTCACAAAATTATTTATCAGTAAAACTGCTGGTTTAAAATGAGTTGAGCTGTTTGTATGAAGAAAGTCTCGGGAAACTTTATGCTTGTGTAGCAGAGTTCAGTCAGCACATCCAAAATACTAGCAAGCACCATCTATTGATCTGGCAAACCAATACATTATGAGTATCTAAAATTAGCACTTAAAAATCCCTGATGAAAATGATGAAATACAAAAATAAAAATACTTTCTAAAATATAAGAAGACATATCCCTCCTTTTAGGAAAACTGTACATAAAATCACTGTAAAATAGCAACAGTGAAAAAAAAGAAAATAGTTTTTGAAAGATATTGCTAATTTTATCTTGCAAAGGCCTTTTTTTGGCTCTCTTTTACAATGTCATCAGGGGAAGGTGTTTGAAAATCAAAAGGGATCAGTGCTGGGTGGCCCAGGTTACCAATTACAGCTGATGAATTATGCTCATGGTCCTGGTGAAGCATTAAGTCAGAGTTCCTGCATGATTTTGGAATGTATCTATAACATAAACTTAAAGCAAACGCAGAAGGTCTGGCTTTTAAAGTCTTTACGCCATGGGTACGTTTAAGATTCTTAGAAAATTTTTGAGGGTAAGAATTTCTGTAACTTGAATGTTTTGAATTTAGAGGTACTGAAGTCGCTGACTGCATGTTAAGACTAGGAGGATAAGCATCAACAGGTTTACTAATGAGAGAGCGGAGATCAATATTTGAATCAGTTTCAGTCAAAGGCATAGGAAAAATATTTAAGTCATCAAAAACAGGCTTGTCAACTTCAGTAATTAGATCAGACAGGGAAATCTGTGGATACTTAACAGCAGTCGGCTGAGTAACAGCCAGTGATGACAAGGATGTTGTCAATGATGGGACATCACTTAATGTATCGCATAGATCTGACAACTGAGAAAATGCTACAATAGAGTCAGCCTGCAATTCTACATCTGGATTCCTCTGTGGAGTTTCAATACAAAGGTCTTGAAGGACATTCCTATCCTTATGCTCCAGGATCAGATCTGCCAGGGATGGACTTCCAAATTTGGGAACAGACAAATTTTCTCCATCAGAAGACATACTATCCTCAGAATGTAAAAATGAACTTAGACTGCCAAATAAATTAATCTGTTCATTTAAGACATGATTTTCTGGTGCAGGGTGTTTAGGAACAGATCGACTTTTTAATTGGTCTAGTTGCAATTCCTTTAAATTTGAAATCTCGGCTGTATGTTTAGAGTGTTTGGCTATGTCAAGAGCTTTAGTTGCCGACAGACCTGAACCCTCTGACATTTGTGGATGTGAAAGTAATTCAGATAGACTCTTCTCATAAAAAGCAGGTTTTGAACTACTAAGGTTTGAATGTGAACTTTCATTTATCAGGTCAGATAAAGACAGACAAGAAGCAAAGTCAGAAATTAGACTTTCCTTCCCATGGTCAGTCTGGTCAAGAATAGCATCTGATGGACTTTCCACTGTGGCAAAATTGTTGGACTCTGAATTATCAGTATACTGTGAACTGTGCGGAGCAGGACAACAAAAAACTTGGTCATTAGATAGGTTGTATTTAGAAGAATATATGGCTTCTTACCTTGCAATGGCCAACATTTTTCATGATAAAAAGATTAAAAACAAAAGGGTCCAGGCCACAAGTTGAACAGCACAAAGAAGAGAAGGGAAAAGAGAACACAAAAGGCATTTATTTGCCAAATATCAAAACAAATCTTGTGGCACAATTCTGTTAAAACTAGCTTTCAAATGATAAAGGTAACCCATCATTAATACATAGTTTGTTTTTAGCATCCATACATAAAATTATTTATTATTTTTAAGTTTTGAATGCAGTGCACAAGGGTAAAACTTTTAAAGTTAAAGAGGAGCTGCACCTTAAAAAAAATATTAAAAGTCAGCAGCTACAAATATTGCAGCTGCTGACTTTTAATAAATGGACACTTACCTGTTCCAGGGTCCAGCGATGTCAGCAGCAGATGACGAGCAATCGCTCGTCTCTCGGCTGCCCCCACCGCCATCCTCTGTCAGGGAATCAGGAAGTGAAGCGTTGCAGCTTCACTGCCCGGTTCCCTACTGCGCATGCGCGAGTCGTGCTGTGCGTCTTCACTGGTCCCTGTTGTGTCCTGGGAACTGTGTATTTCCCAGAACACAACGGGGGGGGGGGGCATCTGCAGCTAGTTCGTCCAGGAAGTGGGTGCAGATACCTGGATTATACAGCTATCAACACCCCCCTTCCCCCTAAAAGGTGCCAATTGTGGCACCGGAGGGGGGGGGGATTCCGATGAGCAGAACTTCCACTTTAGGGTGGAGGTCCGCTTTAATCTTTGGTCTTTTTTTCCCCCCACTGGAAATCAGAGGAAATCTCACCAAAGTGGGGTAATACCCATATTAAGCTGGCCATATGCTAGTAGATTTCTTGAAATAAACAGGAAAAGGCACCTAACAAAATAGAAGTGAAATTATTAAGGTGATGCAGCTGCCCCTGTGTCTGACAACACTCGAAACAGTGAATATATGAAAAAGGTAGGAGCGATGACTATTATATTATTGTCCAGACAATGTCAACAAAAAAAAAACACATCAACTCATCAAAAATCTATATCTAGCTATACATAAACATCTTATTAAACAAATAAAAATACCATATAAATGTCCATAAACATGGGTAAATAAAATTACATTTGAACGCCGTGCGGATGATGAAATACTTTTCTCTCTGTATCAATATGTGCTCCACCTCGTCAAGTATAAATGCAAAACTTAAAATAAGTGAAGAAACATGGCCCAATCAGCATGTATCACAATACTTCCTCCAGAGATGTGGTAAAGGATCCTTAACACCTTCCAGCAGTACTTGGACTTCAAAAAGCTCTCACTGTTATAAATAGTGACAGATGTCATGAAAAGCTAAGGTCTTCTAGTATAGTAATTACTATTAAATCATCCAACAAGTAAAATATATAGCAATGCATTTACATAATATGGTGCCAAAAAGCACTAATGTAAACAGCCTTACAGAAGGGGAGCGCACCGCTGCTCCTAATCACGGAGTCACCGTGTTTTCCACAGACCGGAATTGCCACCAACCCGAAGTGAGCACCTGAATGGATCCGGAACGGATGACATCGGTCCCGCCTCAATGTCTCCTGAGAATGATACAGTGTGAAGGGCGTTGAGTAAGGACGGCTGTCGTCGGTTCTAGATCGTTTTGTGACGTCAGTTCCAGTTGGCGGCAATTCCGGTCACCTTCTGTGATACACACGCTGTTTACATTGCTGTTTTGGAACCATATTAAGTGAGCGCATTGCTAAAAAAAAAAATTCTTGTTAGACGATTTAGTAAAATTTACTACACTAAAAGACCTTTTCTTTGCATGGCATTTGTCCCTATTATTTATAATGAAGTGAGGTTTCAATGTCTGAGTACTGCTGGAAGGTGTTGAGAATTCCTTTACCACATCTCTTGAGGAACTATTGTGATACATGCTGCCTGGGCCATTTTTGGTCACTTTTGTCCAGTAAGCTTGCAATTTATATTTCACAAGGTGGAGCACATATTGATATAGAAAGAAGACACAAAAAAAATAATCATCATCTGCACTGTGTTGGGGTGTAATTTATTCACCCATGTTAATGGACATAATATGGTCTTTTTATTTGTTTAAAAGGAGGTTTATGTATAAGTTGTATATAGACTTTTAGTTGATTTTTTTTGTTGCCATGATCTGGTCAATAATACAATGGTGAAACATTCTACCTTCATTAATTGACTAGTAGACTTCTTTACAAACATTTGCATAAAAAATCTGATTAGTACATTTAATGACTTATTTCAAAATGTAGTCTTCTGGTAACATTTGATTTTGTTAAAGATAGAATTTCTCCAACTAAATCACATTTGCCTGGTTGGTTGATAATCTCTATACCGCTCCTAAGAGGAATATCACACCCCACTGCGCCAATCGCTCCAACAATAAGTGGATAAGTGAATGTGTCTGTGTGCCACACACCTATATCCAAATTAAACTAAATGAAAACTAACAGCCGCCACTCTAAATAATATATGTAAATGACAAAAAGGATTACAATCTTACGTGTAAGTGACAAATGGGTGTATAAAACTATAATCCAGCAGCGCTAAAAAATGTGCTAAATATGTAAACAACATACATTGTGTAAACAGAATAATGAAAAGTGAATAACCCCACGTGAAATGATATTATACTAAAAAAACTGAAAACAAGTCCATGTATACTAGTGCTGAAAAAATTCAAACAATCTTCAAAGGAAATAAAGTCCACCGCAGTACATCCAAAAGAAATATATATTGTTAATTCTTCCACCACACCGACGTGATAAATGAGCCCTCTCCCAGTGAGACCGCACTCACCAGATGGTGTTGCCTTACACTCTCGTGTTTGGCAAATGATCAATTGAACCACCCTTGGGTTACTGGTGCGATCACTCCAAGATATCTCTTGCCATATGTGAAAATAAAATAACAGTGCTGCACATAGCGTAACTCTGTGAAACCAATTTATTTAAAAATTCCACACTCACACTTCAAAAAATACACTCACATGTTAACCGATAAAATTCAGCAAAACCACAGCAGAAATCCACAGCAAACTGGAGTAGAAGGATGTACTGGCAAAGTACCAATGGGGTCACCCAGGATGCCCAATAATGAATTGCAATGTCTCTCACCACCCTCCCACACAACGTTCCTGGTGTAGGTGATCCTCTCACACGGGTCGCCACCGACCAAGAGGAATGACAGTGAGCCAAGATGGAGAGATCCTGCGCGCCAGCCAGTATAGAGTATACAATGGTACCTTCAGTGTCCGTGTAACCACGCCCCTGACATGTTTCGTCACTCTGACTTCTTCTTAAGGGATAGGCTACACAGTTCAAATGAGCCCCTTAAATAATCCCCCACAGTGGTCACCTGACCACTCGATGCCCAATCATAGGCGCTCACCTTCAATTGCGTCACTTCCCCTCGTGTGCGCCGGCTTCCTCTGTGTCCAGAGAACGCTGTGATAGGAGCTTGCCTCATCAGGGAATGGCGCATGCGCGGTGCGCGCCGTCTGATTGGTAGTGCGCATGCACTGCGCGCGCACCCTATGTCGTCATCGTGCACGGCGCATCAGGGGATTGGCGCATGCGCGGTGAATATTGTTCAATCCATCGCGCGCATTCACTGCGCGCGCACCCCAGCTGCGTCATCGTGC
This sequence comes from Lithobates sylvaticus, assembly GCA_028564925.1. NCBI lineage: Eukaryota > Metazoa > Chordata > Amphibia > Anura > Ranidae > Lithobates > Lithobates sylvaticus. Next base: position 231,809,613 of record CM053028.1, on the reverse strand, counting down.
ACGGCGCATGTCACGCCCCTACTCTGCCACCCAATGTACAGCGCTGATTAACAGCCCTGCATAGGGCCCAGAAATTGGCTGATTGCTGACACCGCCAAACTAAGATCCCACATCAGGTTGCCCTGTGTGTCCACACTGTACTTAGCCAGTCATATCCAGCAACAATAATGCACAAAAATATATAAAAATATACTATTGAGTGCTACTACATTATTGCTGATATGCGTATTATGCATGAGTACTATGCTGTATTTAAATAAGTCGGTGGAGTGACACAGTCACTTAAAACCTTTTGTGAACATTATGGTAACGATCAATAAAGAGAATAACTAATCTATAAAAACGTGTCATGGGGGTGTGCGGCTAGAACACATACACCCCATATATACACTTACATGGACCCCAATAAAATAATTATATTAAACAGTATATGATTATATTAAACATAAATTTAAATGATGCATGCAATACAATATAGCAATGTATATGTATCCAAGGATATACATTATTTCCTATTGGCAAATATGTATATATCAGACGTCATGGATATCCTACCAATATATATCAAAATGGTGTGATACCATACCTCAGTATATTCTAATGCTCACTAATCCATTGGATGAACTAATAATCGCTTACAACAAAATTAATGCCCCTAAAAACATATCTCAGTCAATGATATGAAGCCGTGCTTCATTCAACTCTATGAAGTGACAATCCATAACCATTTCCCCTTCATACTGTCCCCCTCATTGTCTCATAATCATAGACTTCAACAATGGGCACAAAGAATGAGAGTAGGCATATATCCCATATAAAGTAACTGGTATGTCAGGACCCAAAGAACGCACAATAACTGTTGTAGTGCAACTTGATTTTCAAAAATTATTGATGAAACAGTTGAGGTCTACCTCGATGTTTAACCCCCTCGGTGTAAGACATTTCATGGCAAATATCCACCGGGTTTCTCTCTGAGATAGATCCCTCACCCTGTTAGACCCCCTCCAGGATGGTAGCACCACATCAATCCCACAAAACTGTAATACTGACGGGTCACGGTTGTGTGTCTCTCTGAAATGTAACGACACACTGTGGTAACGAAAACCCTTTTTGATATTCGCCAGATGTTCAGCAATTCTAACCCTAAGTAGTCTTTTAGTCCTCCCGACATAAAAGAGTCCACACGGACACCACATTGTGGTTTATCTCATGTGGTGTCCGTGTGGACTCTTTTATGTCGGGAGGACTAAAAGACTACTTAGGGTTAGAATTGCTGAACATCTGGCGAATATCAAAAAGGGTTTTCGTTACCACAGTGTGTCGTTACATTTCAGAGAGACACACAACCGTGACCCGTCAGTATTACAGTTTTGTGGGATTGATGTGGTGCTACCATCCTGGAGGGGGTCTAACAGGGTGAGGGATCTATCTCAGAGAGAAACCCGGTGGATATTTGCCATGAAATGTCTTACACCGAGGGGGTTAAACATCGAGGTAGACCTCAACTGTTTCATCAATAATTTTTGAAAATCAAGTTGCACTACAACAGTTATTGTGCGTTCTTTGGGTCCTGACATACCAGTTACTTTATATGGGATATATGCCTACTCTCATTCTTTGTGCCCATTGTTGAAGTCTATGATTATGAGACAATGAGGGGGACAGTATGAAGGGGAAATGGTTATGGATTGTCACTTCATAGAGTTGAATGAAGCACGGCTTCATATCATTGACTGAGATATGTTTTTAGGGGCATTAATTTTGTTGTAAGCGATTATTAGTTCATCCAATGGATTAGTGAGCATTAGAATATACTGAGGTATGGTATCACACCATTTTGATATATATTGGTAGGATATCCATGACGTCTGATATATACATATTTGCCAATAGGAAATAATGTATATCCTTGGATACATATACATTGCTATATTGTATTGCATGCATCATTTAAATTTATGTTTAATATAATCATATACTGTTTAATATAATTATTTTATTGGGGTCCATGTAAGTGTATATATGGGGTGTATGTGTTCTAGCCGCACACCCCCATGACACGTTTTTATAGATTAGTTATTCTCTTTATTGATCGTTACCATAATGTTCACAAAAGGTTTTAAGTGACTGTGTCACTCCACCGACTTATTTAAATACAGCATAGTACTCATGCATAATACGCATATCAGCAATAATGTAGTAGCACTCAATAGTATATTTTTATATATTTTTGTGCATTATTGTTGCTGGATATGACTGGCTAAGTACAGTGTGGACACACAGGGCAACCTGATGTGGGATCTTAGTTTGGCGGTGTCAGCAATCAGCCAATTTCTGGGCCCTATGCAGGGCTGTTAATCAGCGCTGTACATTGGGTGGCAGAGTAGGGGCGTGACATGCGCCGTGCACGATGACGCAGCTGGGGTGCGCGCGCAGTGAATGCGCGCGATGGATTGAACAATATTCACCGCGCATGCGCCAATCCCCTGATGCGCCGTGCGCGATGACGACATAGGGTGCGCGCGCAGTGCATGCGCACTACCAATCAGACGGCGCGCACCGCGCATGCGCCATTCCCTGATGAGGCAAGCGCCTATCACAGCGTTCTCTGGACACAGAGGAAGCCGACGCACACGAGGGGAAGTGACGCAATTGAAGGTGAGCGCCTATGATTGGGCATCGAGTGGTCAGGTGACCACTGTGGGGGATTATTTAAGGGGCTCATTTGAACCGTGTAGCCTATCCCTTAAGAAGAAGTCAGAGTGACGAAACATGTCAGGGGCGTGGTCACACGGACACTGAAGGTACCATTGTATACTCTATACTGGCTGGCGCGCAGGATCTCTCCATCTTGGCTCACTGTCATTCCTCTTGGTCGGTGGCGACCCGTGTGAGAGGATCACCTACACCAGGAACGTTGTGTGGGAGGGTGGTGAGAGACATTGCAATTCATTATTGGGCATCCTGGGTGACCCCATTGGTACTTTGCCAGTACATCCTTCTACTCCAGTTTGCTGTGGATTTCTGCTGTGGTTTTGCTGAATTTTATCGGTTAACATGTGAGTGTATTTTTTGAAGTGTGAGTGTGGAATTTTAAAATAAATTGGTTTCACAGAGTTACGCTATGTGCAGCACTGTTATTTTATTTTCACATATGGCAAGAGATATCTTGGAGTGATCGCACCAGTAACCCAAGGGTGGTTCAATTGATCATTTGCCAAACACGAGAGTGTAAGGCAACACCATCTGGTGAGTGCGGTCTCACTGGGAGAGGGCTCATTTATCACGTCGGTGTGGTGGAAGAATTAACAATATATATTTCTTTTGGATGTACTGCGGTGGACTTTATTTCCTTTGAAGATTGTTTGAATTTTTTCAGCACTAGTATACATGGACTTGTTTTCAGTTTTTTTAGTATAATATCATTTCACGTGGGGTTATTCACTTTTCATTATTCTGTTTACACAATGTATGTTATTTACATATTTAGCACATTTTTTAGCGCTGCTGGATTATAGTTTTATACACCCATTTGTCACTTACACGTAAGATTGTAATCCTTTTTGTCATTTAAAATCACATTTGCGGTTAAAAATCCATCAGTTTGAGAAAGATTCTTCATCCTGCTACTTTTAATTTTCTCATCACTGTGGTCAAACACAAATGTTGATTCGGACAAACGAAAAATTCTACTAGTGTGTGGCCTGCTTTAAAACGTTACCAGAAAATTTGCCGTTATTTCTTCCTTTGGTGACCACTCTAAAATTTGGAATTTTCCTCACTTTCAGTCTCAGTAACCATAGTCCCCAGGGCAAATCTCCCAGTAGGGATGCAAAATAAAAAAAAGAATAAAAAGAATAAAAAGAATCTAACCCCTCCCTCAGTTTAAAAATGTCTTTACATACATGCTAACCCTTCCAAAGTGAACCTTATATTTACTCTAACTGGCCTAAACGGCTCCCACCGGCGCTCCAGGCCCCTCTTCTTCCGCGATTTCAGGGAATGCCTGTGTAAACCTGCGGTCTATGGATCTCAACTCGCATTAAAGTCAGACCAAAGTAGTACAAGGACTACTTTGAAGTCACACACATATGAATGGTACTCATTGGAAATCATGGGGTACGACTTGTCATGCGATTTTGCAGTCCCAAGTCGCAGGACAAGTTGCACAAGTGTGAAAGGGGCCTAAAGGACTGTATTAAGTATGTATCTTTTAGCTACCTATATAATCATATGCAGGTTGCGTAGCATTGACTCCCTGGTTTTTAAAGATGGATCCCAGTTCTGATGAGATTTGTTCAAGCATGATTTTGTTATCCATCTCTAATCTTTACATAAACAAAACCTGAATTAAAAATAAATAAAAAAATAAATAAAAAACTACCTTTTGCTGGTTTCCCAGGGGAGAGCAAGTCTTGGCTCACAGGTTTGGTGCTTGTGTTGGTGTTGTCTTGTTTGAACACAAGTTCAAGGGCCTTGGAAACATCGAACTGACATTTCAATGCCGCGTCAATCATAACTTGCTCTGAAACAGTCTCTCCCAGGACTTCCCTCATGTGCTCCAGGCATGAAAATAAACGAGCTAAAAGATAGAAAAATTACATTTACATAAAACCCAAGGATTTGTAAATTAGAAAATTGCTCATCATGTTAACATAAAAGCACAGAAACAGTTATATGTTTATGTTCAAATTAATTTTTTTTTTTTTAACTGCTAAAAATAATGGTAGTACGTATTCCTCATTCAGTAAGTTAAAGGATAAGTTTGCCTATGAGAACATGTAACATGTTCCCACTGCTGCAGCCTTCCCCCAAATCTGTGGTCTCTAGTGACAGTGAGCCAGGTGATCTTCTCCCTGAACTCACTGTCACAATTTAATTTTCTTTAAATTTCTCTGCCTGCATCATTCATTTACAAAATTCTGCGAATGAGAAAACTACAACTACCATCGGTCTTTGCAGCTACAAGCTTGTAGTTTTCAACAAACTATCAGGGCACATACATAAGGTCCTCTGTGCCCAACCGTCCCTGCATCTCCCTCGGTATGCTGGTATTTTGGCATCTCACCCAACTGATCCACACGATCGGGACTCTGCGTCACTTCCGATTAAGTATTTTATCAAGCTGGGTGCCTGTCAAACTGGGTACCCGCTCCAGCCCCCCCCAAAAAATAAATGACATGCCAAATGTGGCATGACAGGGGTTCACCAAAACAAAGTGGAAATTCCATTTTTGGGTGGAACTCTACTTTAAGGAAGGAAACAGACTCAAAAGTATATGTAGAAAAAGTTTGACACCTTATGGACCATGATTAAGCAAAAAAAATTATACTACGCTTTATACTAAATGCTTAGTCCATTACAAGAACACTTTCCAAGGACTCTCCGGTTCAACTATAACTCTCCTCTGTACTGCTCTTTTAGTAATTTCTTCAGTATCTCACACTGTTGGCTGGACACTGCTGAGCTGTGTGTCCTACTTGTACTTCTTTTATCCCTTGTTCACTTCCAATAATCAATATTGCTTGTTGTATTATTTCCATTGGTTTAAAAAGCTTGGTAACCATTTTCTATACTCAAAATAAACATGATAGGAAGTTAAAATAGCCATCTTGATCACTGCTATCAGACCAAGCCATGAAATAGAATAGTTTTTCCACTCTGTTAGAAGGCTTTGTACATAACAGTTAAAGTGGTTGTAAACTTCAGACATGAAATATGAACAAAGCATATCCATCTCTAGTGTGTAGTTGTCTCAATTAGGAGCACCAAGTGAAACTTTTGTCTCCTGCTTCGTTCCTCTGTTATCAGCATGAATCACTTCCGACAAGTTTTCCTGACACCAAGAAAAAAAATGGTGACAGGGGAGGGATCTCCAACTGATTGACAGCCTCAGCTTTGTTCCTATGAGCTGTGTAAAGGGGGTGTGTCCCTTCCCTCCAATCAGTTCTCAGACCTCGCCACACTGAGCTCTGTGGTGTATTAACTTCAGCTCTCAGCTCTGCTGTTTTTGGAACTCTCAGACAAGTTTTATAATTCAGGACATTGAACAGATGTAAAGGAGAGAGAGGGCTAGGCTCTGAGGAAGCCCCTGAAACATGTCAGTTTGCCAGTATAGTGGGGTGTTGGAGTATGTATATCCTGGACCGCATGGCATGTTCAGGTTTACATGATCTCGCTTGCTTCACATTTTTGCAAGTATTCATTTTTATCAATATAATATCTTCGCAATAAATTTTTGATAATGTTTGTATTTTTGTAGTTTAACATTGGATTGTCCCATCTAAAGAGGGCTGCATTCGCCATGCATTCCAGATGTGCCTGTTAAGTCTGATCTTTCTGTAGAGAACCTCTGAGCTCTGGAAGCGACTGCTTTTTCTTGTGTTTTTTTTTTCTGTAATATGGGTTTCGGTAAGAGGAAAATGTTTAATATTTTTTATTGGGAGTTGTTTACATGGCATCCAAAATTTGTCGTAAAAAGATAAAATACAGAGGGATTTTGGGGTTTTTCAAAAAGGACAGCATTATCAGAAAATAAACCAATTTTGTGTTGATAGTGGCTAACTTCAAACCCATGTTTTCAGGATTTTAGTTGATAAACAGTCCAAAGGTTGTCAATTGCCAATAAAACAAACAGTGGAGATCAGGGTATCAGGAAAGTGTTAGAATGGAAGCCAGACTATTTGACATATACTTGGGGTTTGCAGTATAGTGCTTGCACCCAAGTAGTGAGGTTGTTGCTGAATTCACATTTTGCAAGTATGTAAAATAGGGACTCCTTATAAACTTATAGTAGGACAAAGGATTCAGTAATAACAGTACCTTGGTCTAATGAACTTAAAGCAATATTCGAAGCCTTTTGTTTTTCCAGTTCATCATCATGTTCCTCTTCCTCCTCCTCTTCTAAAGGCTCAGTAAAGCTTGAGTGTCTGTCCCGCTTAGAATATATGAACTGAGCAGCTGCAGGAAAAAAAAAAAAACAGAGCATTCATATACATGTATAATAAGTGGGCCAAATCCAAAATGATAATTGGCATAATAAAAGGAGTTTGATATACACATGTGCTCTGTACTGGTAGAACAAATTACAGTATAGACTAGCTGAAGGAGAATCTCTAAGAAAAAAAAAAAAAAAAGAAAGTTCACCAAAAAGTAATTTCTTTGCATTCAGTGCAGGAGACATCACTGCTTTATTACTATAATTATTATACAGGATTTATATAGCCCCAACAGTCTGTACAATGTTTTACAAAATAAAGTGAGACAGTACAGTTACCATTCAATTCAATACAGGAGGGCCCTACTTGTGAGAATTTTAACTGGCTCTAAAGTCTAGCTGTTTTTACATTAACACATTCCCTTCATTAATGTAAAAAACACTCCAATACATGGTTTCATGCTGCTGTCACTAAAATCATTAGAAAAGAAAGCGGGTGTCTCTATGGATAGCATACGGCTTGCTGAGGGGGCACTTGGAAGAAAAAGGAGCAGACAGCACCGGCAGGGACTCCAGAAGAGGAGCCACTACTCTGTACAATACAATGCACAGAGCAGGCAAGTATAACACCGCTTTCTTTTTATTTTAATGAAGAAAAACTTCCATTACAATTACTTTAAGACTTTCACCTACTGGGTAGTGTGCCATCTACAGGAGTAGGATTCTAGATACAACTAAAAAACAAAAGAGCCCATGGACATCCCCTGCTGGTGGCCGAAAACCCCACACTGTGGAATAAGACACAGCAGTACAACAACAAAAAATGTCATCTTACAAATCTGAGCCCAGGATGCACATACCGCTCATGTAGAATGAGCTGTAACCACAGACCCCAAATCCCAGACTCGACATCCAAATATACTCTAATAGCCCTGACTACATATAACGGAAATAAGGCAATTTACCTCAGGGGAGACTGGCTTGGGACAAAGCGATGAAAGCACAATGTCTTTATTTAAGTGGAAAGCAGATACCCCCTTAGGAAAAAGAGTCTATGAATGCAGGACAACCTGATCCTCATAGAAACCAAAAATGGAGGCTTGCAGAACAACGCTGCCAACTCTGAGATTCTCCACACTGAAGCAATGGCTGCTAGAAATATCACTTTTTGAGAGATTGTTAGTATTGTGACCTCCCCAATATCCTTGAAAGGTGGCTTTAGTAAGCATAGACAATATTAAAGGTCCCGCAGTAACAATGGTGGCCTGACTGGAGGAGCAACATGCATAACGCCCTGAATAAAGGTGGGGACAAGTGGCAGCTGTGCCTAAAGACACTGAAATAAGACCAAAAAAACACTGTTAAATGACCCTTTATAATTGCTCAAGACCCTCTCTGTGCTGGAGAAAAGCAAGGAGACAGACAACTCACAAATTACATGAGACACCCAAGATACCATGCAGAATACATCTTCCAAGTATGATAATAAATCTTACAAAACAGTCTTGCGAGCCTTAAGCATGGTGTAAATGGCCACATCGAATAATCCTCTGTCCCTCAGAACCTTTAAAGACAGCAGCTGTAAAGCATTGTAAAGCATTGTGGTAAATGGGTCCTAGAGACAACAGGACTGCTTGAAGCGGTAGATGCCACAGATCATCCACTACCAAGCGAATGAGATCAGCATACCATGACTTACATGGCCAATCCACAGTCACCAATATTACCAGATCAACTTCTATCCAGCATAGTAGCTGTGGGCAATCATAAATCAGTACAGTGATCCCACAGAACCATCCATGCATATGCCCAATGGTCTTTTGCCCTTGCTACAAACCTGTCCACCTTTTTATTGAAAACTTATGGATAAAAAGGCCCCCACCACTCTACCAGATCAAAACATCTTCAACTGACATAGTCCACTTGCCAGAACAAAAACAGCGCAGGGGCACGTTTTTTTTATTTAGAGGGTGTTTGAGCTCTCAGCCTTAGAGCCGGCAGGGGACAGATGCAGCATCAGATCGATGCTGCATCCATCTAGGCAAGTATGATTTAAAAAAATAAATAAAAAATAATCCAATACTTCTCGTTTAAATAAAGAAGAGTGGATGATGACTTTAGGGATAAATGAATGGCTAGATAGAAGTGCGAGTGCCACACGGTGAACTTTTTTTTTTTTGTATATACAAGGGAAAAAAGGGCCGGCAAGATTCCACTAAAAAGGACTTAGGAGCACAGTGCATTTCTGACAGATTACCAGATAACTTGCAGGGTCTTTAAAGGGATAAAACATGAGGTAACGTGTATTGGAGAGATGTACAGCATATGTATATAAAGGCTTTACATATCTGTGTATGAGGATATTTTCTTATTACTTCCCTCCTTCACTCATAGTTTACTATTCTCCCCAATTTCTCTTGAATATGGTTTTCTATATAAACTCGGGTTTCATGTTACGGTTACTGAATACAGCTAGCTTCAAGATATGCACATAAAATGCCAAGGGATTAAACACTTCCAAATCTAAAATCCTATACAACCATCACAAAGCCACCGTTAAGTGATTCTTCCAAGATGCATATTTCAAAACAAGATTCATACTAACAGCACCTGCCAAGGGCCATTTAAATGCCCTATTGACATGGGCTAAAAGCGTACAGCCAAAAAAGTAACTGAGGTGAACTTCAGGCAAACTACGTAAAAAGATTATATACATACAGTACCTCACAAAAGTGAGTACACCCCTCACACTAAGTAAATATTTTATTATATCTTGTCATGTGACAAACACTGAAGAAATTACACCTTTGCTACAATAGTGAGTGTACAGCTTGTATAAGAGTGTAAATTTGCTGTCCCCTCAAAATAACTTAACAACGCCATTAATATCCAAACTGCTTGCAACAAAAGTGAGTACACCCCCAAGTGAAAAATGTCCACATTGGGCTCAATTAGCCATTTTCCCTCCCTGGTGTCATGTGATTAGTTAGTGTTACAAGGTCTCAGGTGTGGATGGAGATCAGGTGTGTTAAAATTTGGTGTCATCGCTCTCACTCTCTCATACTGGTCACTGGAAGTTCAACATGGCACCTCATGGCAAAGAACTCTCTGAGGATCTGAAAAAATGAATTGTTGCTCTACATAAAGATGGCCTTGGCTATAAAGAAGATTGCCAAGACCCTGAAACTGAGCTGCAGCACAGTGGCGAAGACCATACAGCATTTAACAGGACAGGTTCCATTCAGAATAGGCTCGCCATGGTCAATGGTCAAGTTGAGTGCACGTGCTCAGCGTCCTAACCATAGGTTGTCTTTGGGAAATGGACATACGAGTGCTGCCAGCATTGCTACAGAGGTTGAAGGGGGGGGGGGGGGATGGTCAGCCTGTCAGTGCTCAGACCATACGCTGCACACTGCATCAAATTGCACGGCATGGCTGTCATGCCAGAAGGAAGCCTCTTTTAAAGATGATGCACAAGAAAGCCCGCAGTTTGCTGAAGACAAGCAGACTAAGGACATGGATTGCTGAAACCATGTCCTGTGGTCTGATGAGACCAAGATAAATGATTTGGTTCAAATGGTGTTAAGCGTGTGTGGCAGCAACCAGGTGAGAAGTACAAAGACAAGTAGGTCTTGCCTACAGTCAAGCATGGTGGTGGGAGTGTCATGGTCTGGGGTTGCACGAGTGCTGCCGGCACTGGGGAGCTACAGTTCATTGAGGGAACAATGAATTCCAACATGTACCAACATATACTGAAGCAGAGCATGATCCCCTCCCTTCAGAGACTGGGATGTAGGGCAGTATTCCTACATGATAACGACCCCAAACACACCTACAAGATGACCACTGCCTTGCTAAAGAAGCTGAGGGTAAAGGTGATGGACTGGCCAAGCATGTCTCCAGACCTAAACCTTATTGAGCACCTGTGGGGCATCCTTAAACAGAAGGTGGAGAAACGCAAGGTCTCCAACATCCATCAGTTCCGGGATGTCATCATGGAGGAGTGGAAGAGGACTCCAGTAGCAACCTGTGAAGCTCTGGTGAACTCCATGCCCAAGAGGGTTAAGGCAGTGCTGGAAAATAATGGTGGCCACAAAATATATTGATACTTTGGGCCCAATTTGGACATTTTCACTTAGAGTTGTACTCACTTTTGTTGCCAGCAGTTAAGACATTAATGGCTGTGTGTTGAGTTATTTTTAGGGGGGACAGCAAATGTACACCGTTATACAAGCTGTACACTCACTACTTTACATTGTAGCAAAGTGTAATTTCTTCTGACACATGAATAGATATAATAAAATATTTACAAAAATGTGAGGGGTGTACTCACTTTTGTGAGATACTGTATATTAGAGCTAGAGGCGTTAGAGGTGTCTTCTATACAGTTAACGAGCTGAGATTAGGAGCACTCTCAAAGGGAGTGCTCCTAACCTCAGCTTGTTACCTGTATAAAAAGACACCTGTCCACAGAAGCAAATCGGATTCCAATCTCTCCACCATGGCCAAGGCCAAAGAGCTGTCCAAGGATGTCAGGGACAAGATTGTAGAAATACACAAGACTGGAATAGGCTACAAGACCAAATCGCCAAGCAGCTTGGTGAGAGGGTGACAACAGTTGGTGCGATTATTTGCAAATGGAAGAAACACAAAATAACTGTCAATCTACCTCGTTCTGGGGCTCCATGCAAGATCTCACCTCCTGGAGTTTCAATGATCATGAGAACGGTGAGGAATCAGCTTAGAACTACACAGGAGAATCTTGTCAATGATCTCAAGGCAGCTGGGACCATAGGACTGAAATCCTGCAGTGCTCGCAAGGTCCCCCTGCTCAAGAAAGCACATGTATAGGCCCGTCTAAAGTTTGCTAATGAACATCTGAATGATTCAGAGAACTGGGTGAAAGTGTTGTGGTCAGATGAAACCAAAATTTAGCTCTTGGACATCAACTCAACTTGCCATGTTTGGAGGAGGAGGAGGAGGAATGCTGCCTAGGACCCCAACAACACTATCCCCACCGTCAAACATGGAGGTGGAAACATGCTTTGGGTACGTTTCTCTGCTAAGGGGACAGGACAACGGGTTGTGGATGGGTATTCCAGCATGACAATGACCCAAAACTCACAGCCAAGGCAACAAATGAGTGGCTCAAGAAGCAGGACTTTAAAAAGGTCCTGGAGTGGTCTAGCTAGTCTCCAGACCTTAATCCCATAGAAAATATGTAGAGGGAGCTGACGGTTCGAGTTACCAAACCTCAGCCTTAAAACCTTAATGACTCGGAGAGGATTTGCAAGAGGAGTGGGACAAAATCCCTCCTGAGATGTGTGCAGACCTGGTGGACAACGACAAGAAACGCCTGACCTCTGATTGCCAACAAGGGTTTAGCCACCAAGCAAGAAGTCATGTTTTGCGAAGGGGTCAAATACTTATTTCACTCATCAAAATGCAAATCAATTTCTAAAACTTGAAATGCATTTTTCAGGATATTTTTGTTGTTATTCTGTCTCTCACTGTAAAAATAAACATACCATTAAAATTATAAATCTTTGTCAGTGGACAAACATACAAAATCAGCAGGGGATCAAATACTTTTTTCCCTCACTGTACTCATATCACTAAGTGCTGCATTGAAGATTATTCAACCAGAAGCACATTCAATCTGACCTATAAATAGGGGAGGTCAGACCTCATAACATCATCCCACTCCTGAGCTCATAGTTCTCACTCCCATCAATGTTGGTTGGAAGGGCAGTGAATAAAAACCTGACAGAAAATAAATTAAATAAATATTAGCCAGGAACACCACCATAAAATACAAATCCAGCATCTCCTTAGAAAATAGGAGTTGAACATATTTCAACATACGATAACAGTGACCTCTTGTCTGAGGACAATTGTAGACATACAGCTATGAAAAGGAAGCCAAGTGATAGAACATCTTCTCAAACTGCACGCCAAACGTCAAAGATTTTTTTATCCAGACAAGTGTCAACAGGCCGCTTTTATCGAGGGAGTTAATGCAACCAGCACAAAGCTTTTATTTAGTAGGTCAAATAAGTTTAATGTAAACTTTTCATACTCAAGGGTATATATTACCAAAATGTAAATAAATTAAATGTAGGCTATATAAAAGCAGAACAAGTGCCTGGCAGCAAGAATCCCAGGTAATGTTTCATAATTGAAGGATTTCTTCAAATGTCTTACCTGAGCCACTCTATAAAGACTTCAATGTTCATTTTAACAGAGCCAAAATGTTTCCAAACACCTGCTCAGAGAACACTTACAAAGCACACATGTGCCGCCTGTCACTCTGGGAAAGGCGCAAGCTGAACGCCTGCAGCTCTGGGAAATTACCGGAATGCATTAACAGCAAGCAAATCATGTACAACATTTTGGGTGTCAAGGTGTGCTATTCTGATATTGATGACCTGCAAGTCTACAGCAAATAATGTGATATTAAAGAGAAGAAACAATTCAATTAAGTGCAATGTGTTCAAACTCACTGAATGAAACACATTGCTACAAGCACAGTATGTTTATTGTTATTGTTTGTACAATTGTTTATTGTTATTACCGTATGTTGCAAAAAAATGTTTAAAAAAATTAACTTAGTCATGAGCTACAGTATATTATTACATCAACCAGTTGTGAACATTGAACTTGCTACACATGCACAAAAAAAAAAAAAAAAAAAAAACTTGCGTGTTATACTCAGGGGTTAATCCTGCACATTGTGTAAAAAATGAAATAGTGAAATACTGCACTAAACCAAAAATCTAATTACAAAATAAATAAAAAAGCAGCTGCTAAAGGTTAGATACACTCAAATAGTATATAGAAAAAAAAAAAAAAAAGGCAGTTTGATCCTGTCTTCTCCAATCCTCCCCTTTTACTGTCCCCAATACATCTGCTGATAGTACAGAGCCTTGGACTCACTCTGCACATGCTCAGTTTGGCGTGTATTGCTAGAGTGTTTTTTTTTTTCCTTTTTCAAGAGGGGTGCACGTTATCAGTACTGTCCAGACAGAAGATTAGGGGGTCATAGGACAGTCAGAGGAGAATGAAAACTCCTACAAGCTTTCACCAGTGCTCAGCCAGACATGGATAGAAGTCACAAGATCACTATATACAGCTGATGAGAAAAGGTATTTAGAAGTTTATATATAGTGAATGCCGGCCCTGGGTTTAGTAACACTTTAAATCATAGTACACAGGGCTTTCCTTGGCAACATGCTCCTTACTGTCAAAAACTAGACCTTTTGACACAGTATTTATAAACGCTATTCAGACATATAAAGTAATATTATTGTTCTTTTGGTATTTACTATTCATCTGCAGACCAAAGGGGTGAGCTTGAATCTACATATGATGTATGTTAAAGCATATTCAACCCATATATTGCAGCTTACCAATTCTTACATGTGGTGGCTGCATTCGTTTTTGTTCTTTAAACTTTTATTTTCACCTGATGATCTGGCTAGTAAGTCTTTTTTTTCCAACAGAAAAAAACTCTCCTGCAAATGTAGCAGTTATAGGGTTGAGACAAACCATTTACCACTGACAGAGGTGCTTACAATGATCAGATTTTATTTAAAACCTTTATTGCAAAAAAAATAAATAAAAAATAACTGTTTCTGTAACTGCAGTGTGCCAGCTAAACTAGCACAACTGCCCCTAACCCCCCCCCCTCACCGGGGCATGGCACCAACACCCCCATCCACACCCCCCAATCCGCTGTCTGCCGTTCAGGCCTTACCCTGGAAGCGGGCGGTGAGAGCAGCGATCAGGTCTTTATGGAGTGCAGAGCTGATGAGGCCATCTAGCACAGTCGTCCTTGTCCTTAAGCGTGGCGGGTTTAGGGAAAGCTGCTCTGGTGTCCTTTCCAACAGGATCGCCTGACGTTTTGGCCAATCGATTGGCTGGGAGGAGGATCAGTGTTGCAACAGCAAAGATTCATTCACTGTTGCAACACACCTGGGTGGGATCAGAGCGCATTCTCGGCGCCCCGAGCCCACCCTATTTTGAAGCCTATTAGAGCCTCTGGCTCTAATTAGGTGCTTAAGAAAAAATAAAAATAAAAAACTCTGGCCGCTGTAATTCATGCGCCCGGTGCCCTGAAAGGGGCCAGACGCATGAATAGGGGGTAGCCACGGTGGACGTGGATAGATTCATGCTATGCATGAATCTATCCATTGCATATAGGGGGTGGTGTGGAGAGAGGGGGAGGCACCCGGGCGTGCCTAATGGATGGGCCACCACTGAATCCAGCAATGTACACGAGAGTGGCTGCTGTCCCAGGTCTCTGCCTCCTCATTGGCCCCGAGACACCATTGGCTCCTGCTGCTGTCAATCACAGCCAGTGAGGAGTGGGCTCGGGAGCGAGCACGCATGAATGCCCCCATAGTGCAGCTTGCTATGGGTGAACTCAGCAGGGCGGAGGAGCCGAGAGTTGTAGGGGCTGCTCCGTGCAAAACCATAAAGGAGGTAAGTAGAACATGATTTTTTTTTATTGTTTTTATTTAAGCCTTTAGTATCACTTTAAAGCGGTTCTGCACATATTTCAATCAAGCAAAGAGTACTAAATGAAATGTGTTTTTTTTTTTTTTCACTTACCTTGTAATCGATGACTTCCGGTCCTCTGTCTCTGCGGGGGTGGGCGGGGTCTGTGCGGGGATCCTCGTCACGACGCACTGTCTCCTAGGATCTGGTGTCATTGATCCCAGGAGCCTGTGCTGGCATCTTCCGAAATCTCTTGAGATTTCGGCACATCTTCCGAAATCTCGCGAGATTTCGGACACATCTCACGAGATTTCGGAGAACGTGAGCTGCACTTTGCCGTTACTGCGCACGCGCGAGCTCGGCGCAGTAACGGCGGTGCATGCTGGGCCATCTAAAGTGCCTGTGGGGTTTCACATGCCCACAGGCAAGATGGCCCCAAGCACAAAAGCAGCAAATAAAGAAGTTTATCGGAGGAAAACCGTCTGCGATCGCGATGGAAGATGGAACAGGTAAGTCCCCCAATTTAGTTATTAATAGTTAGCATATTCCCCCAAAAAAAAAAAAAAAAACCCCAGTGCAGAACCGCTTTAACTACAAACTTCAAAAATGCATACCTCCCAGCACCGCCCTAATTTTTCTAATTGAAAAACAAACCTGTGGCTGGTGAAATACAATAGTCATCTTCTACAGACTGTCCAAACATATCTTCATCCTCAAAATCTGGGAAAAAAAATAAAAAAAAGGTTTTTAATATCACACACAGAAAAAGTTATAATGCATTAAAGAGAACCAGTTATAAAAACTTAAAGCATATAGTGTAATTAAAAATACATTATACTCCCACTCTCTGGCACCTTTCACCTCCATTTGATATCTGTCTCGTGGCCATGCAACAAATGGTGAAATGTGACAGAGCATGTATGTGCTGGCAAGGTGTATACGAGTCTGTCACAGAATTGTCTTGCAAGTACTTTATTGCAAAATTGTTTCAAAGATGGTTGTCAGAGACAAACCTCGTCTTAAAGCCGTATTAAACCCAAAACCAAGAAATGTAATATATTGTAGATTACCGATTAGATGTGGTGGCCGCATTCATTTTTAGCCTATCCCCCCCTCTATTTTCACCTAGTGATCGGTCCAGTAACACACCTCCTGTATTATAGTGTCCTCACTCTGGATGAAAGAGCATTGTCAGTCTGAGGGGAGGGGTATGTTAGATGCAATAGTAGATTTACATACATTAACACATTGAAACCAAACTCTAGCTATCACTTTATAAGCAGTTACACCAACAGTTTTGTTGGACTTGTGTGACTTTGACAAGAGCTAAATTGCATTGGATAGAAGACTGGGCCAGAGCAACTCCAAAACTGCAGCTCTTGTGTGATGGTCCTGGTCTGCAGTGGTCAAGACCTACCAAAAAGTGGTCCAAGGAAGAAAAACCTGTGAACTGATGGCAAGGCCATGGGAGGTCAAGGCTCACTGATGCACAAAGGCTGGCCCTTGTAGTTCAATTACTAGAAGGGCTTCTGTAGCTCAAACTGTTGTAAAAGGTAATGCTGGTTCCTATAGATAGGTGTCATAACACACAGTGCATCGCAGTTTGTTGTGTATGGTGGGGCTGCGTAGCCACAGGCCGGTCAGGGTGCCCATTCTGACCAATGTCCACAGACAAAAGCACCTAAAATGGACATATGAGCTTTAGAACTGGACCACAGAGCAATGGAAGAAGGTGGTCTGATGAATTCAAGTATGCATCTGTGTGATCTGCTGAAAAAATAAGCCCATTCCATTGAAGCCCCACATCACAACTTACAAGACTTAAAGAACCTACTACTGACGGCTCGGTGCCATATATCACAGCATACCTTCAGAGGTCTAGTGTAGGTAATGCCTCAATGGGTTTTTATGTGTGGTCATTTCTCAGAACTGCCACCGAAGGCAACCTATTTAAGTGAATAGGGATGCAGTGCAACCATAGGCAAAGCACACAGTTGAAGGGCGATGGTTTAAGCTTTTCAAGTTTAAAACAAGCAATTCGTGGTGACACATTGCCTCTTAGCTGCCTGTTAATTGCTTCCGCACACCGCAAATTTACTGCAGCAGGGCGGTCCAGCTGCGCAAAACAAGGTGCGTTGTTTCCTCTTCAGGTTCTCGGGTGCGCGTCTTGTATGACATCCCGTGGCCCCGCCCCCTTGTAACGTCACCGCCCCGGACATGATGGGGTGGTAACATCACAAGGGGCAGGGCCTCCGCATGACATCACCGGTTGGTCACGCCATGGCTATATAAGCAATGGCACACAGCGGCCCTAGCATTACAGCGGGAGAGAGCGTCGGGAGAAGATCAGAGGAAGAACAGAGGGAGAAGACAGCGGAGAGAGAAGAACAGGCAGAGGGAGAAGACAAACCAAACCGGAGGAAGATGTAATCAGCGAAGGGAGAAGAACTGAAGGATGAAGACATCGCCGGAGGGAGAAGAGACGTTGGAGCTGCTCTAATGATTTACTTTGTCAAAAACTTGTCTACTGTTTTTTATTTGACTTTTTTTTTTTTTTAGGTGAATGGGTAGGGGAACAATGTACCTTTATACCCATTCACATAGTGTGGGGGACTGGGATCTGGGGTCCCCCCTTGTTAAGGGGGGGGGGGGCTTCCAGATTCCGATAAGCCCCCCACCTGCAGACCAACAACCACTGGCCAGGGTTGTCGGGGAGAGGCCCTTGTCCCCAACAAAGCACCCACCCTCCCCATGTTAAGGGCATGTGGCCTAGTATGGGTCAGGAGGGGGAGGGGCTCGCTCGACCCCACCCCATTCCCTGACCTGCATGCTCGGATAAGGGCCTGGTATGGATTTTGGGAGGAACCCACACAATTTTTTTAGGGGGTTTTGTGGTGTTTCCCCTTAAAATCCATACCAGACTGAAGGGTCTGGTATGGTCTTGGGAGGGGGGAACTCTGTGCCTTTTTTTTTTTTTTATTATTATTTTAGCGTGAGGTTCCCCTTCAAGATTCATATCAGACACAAAGGGCCTGGTATTGTCGGGATCAAAGTCGGATGAAAGTCAGACTTCAAGTCACAGGGCAAAGTCGGATCCACAGTCGTACGTCTGTTGTGTCGTACCAGTGTGCACCCAGCCTTAGGCCCCTTTCACACGGAAGGCCCGTTCAGATCCGCCTGTCAGTTTTGACGGCGGATCTGAACGGGCGCTCCATGTTACTCTATGGAGCGTCGGATGTCAGCGGAGACATGTCCGCTGACATCCGATCCGGTCCGATCCGCCAAATCCAGACGTATGGACCACACGTCCAGATCCGTCGGATCGGGTGAGATCGGGTGAAAACGGACACACTGTCCGTTTTCATCCGATCTCTCCATAGAGATCAGCGGCGCTCGCAAGCCCCTCCCCGCTCAGTGAGCGGAGAGAGGCTTGTCATCCGCCGGCTCAGCGGAGATCAACGGAGAGATCTCCCGCTGAGCCGGCGGACAGAGGCGGGCTCCGTGCAAGCAGAGCCCGTCTCGTGTGAAAGGGGCCTAAGACACAGGTTTCAGAGGTACAAAGCAACATTATTGTTAAATTTTTTTATGCATCGTCTCATTCCTCTGCAGAGAGAGGGAGAGAGAGACACAGTTACAGTATCTCACAAAAGTGAGTACAACCCTCACATTTTTGTAAATATTTAATATTTTCATGCGACAACACTGAGGAAATTACACTTTGCTATAATGTAAAGTAGTGAGTGTACAGCTTGTATAACAGTGTAATTTTGCTGTCCCCTCAAAATAACTCAACACACAGCCATTAATGTCTAAACCGCTGGCAACAAAAGTAAGTACACCCCTAAGTTAAAATGTCCAAATTGGGCCCAAAGTGTCAATATTTTGTGTGGCCACCATTATTTTCCAGCACTGCCTTAACCCTCTTGGGCATGGAGTTCACCAGAGCTTCACAGGTTGCCACTGGAGTCCTCTTTCACGCCTCCATGATGACATCACGGAGCTGGTGGATGTTAGAGACCTTGAGCTCCTACACCTTCTATTTGAGGATGCCCCACAGATGCTCAATAGGGTTTTTAGGTCTGGAGACATGCTTGGCCAGTCCATCGCCTTTACCCTCAGCTTCTTTAGCAAGGCAGTGGTCATCTTGAAGGCGTGTTTGGGGTTGTTATGTTGGAATACTGCCCTACGGCCCAGTCTCCGAAGGAAGGGGATCATGCTCTGCTTCAGTATGTCACAGTACAAGTTGGCACTCATGGTTCCCTCAATGAACTGTAACTCCCCAGTGCCGGCAGCACTCATGAAGCCCCAGACCATGACACTCCCGCCACCATGCTTGACTGTAGGACACACTTGTCTTTGTACTCTTCACACCATCTGAACCAAATAAGTTTATCGTGGTCTCATCAGACCACAGGAGATGGTTCCAGGAATCCCTGTCCCTAGTCTGCGTGTCTTCAGCAAACTGTTTGCGGGCTTTCTTGTGGCTCATCTTTAGAAGAGGCTTCCTTCTAGGATGACAGCCATGCAGACCAATTTGATGCAGTGTGCAGCATATGGTCTGAGCACTGGCAGGCTGACCGCCCCCCCCCCCTCCAGCCCACCCCTTCAACCTCTACAGCAATGCTGGCAGCACTCATATGTCTATTTCCCAAAGACAACATCTAGATATGACGCTAAGCACGGGCACTCAACTTCTTTGGTCCACCATGGCAAGGCCTGTTCCAAGTGGAACCTGTCCTGTTAAACCACTGTATGGCCGTGGCCACCATGCTGCAGCTCAGTTTCAGGGTCTTGGCAAACTTCTTATAGCCTAAGCCAACTTTGTGTAGAGCAACAATTCTTTTTTTCAGATCCCCATTCACACCTGAGACCTTGTAACACTAACGAGTCACATGACACCCTGGGAGGGAAAATGGCTAATTGGGCCCAATTTGGATATTTTCACTTAGGGGGTGTACTCTCTTTTGTTGCCAGCGGTTTAGACATTAGTGGCTGTGTGTTGAGTTAATTTGAGAGGACAGCAAATTTAGACGGTTATACAAGCTGTACACTCACTACTTTACATTGTAGAAAAGTGCAATTCCTTCAGTGTTGTCACATGAAAATATAGAATAAAATATATACAAAAATGTGAGGGGTGTACTCACTTTTATGAGACATACATATATTTTTTTTTTAAATGGTTTTTATTCAATTCATTAACCCTTAGTTTACCCTAATCAGCCTGAATCAACTCCTTCCCCTTAGCTAATTTTCCTGCTGACTTTCTTTTTTCCTTTTAAAGTGGTTGTAACGGTATTTTTTTTTTTTTTACCTTAATGCGTTTAAAAAAAAAAATAATAATAATTATATATATATATATATATATATATATATATATATATATATATATATATATATATATATATATATATATATATATATATATATATATATATATATATATATATTTTTTAAATGCAGCTTCCCCTCCCCCTCATACTTACCTAAGCCTGATCTCAATCCAGCACTGTGCTGTGTGTGTGGCTCAGCTCAGGATTGAGCCTATACAACTGCCCCCGTAGCAAGCGTCTTGCTTTGGCGCCACTTGGCTGGGGGGAAGGAGCCAGGTTCACCAGCGGTTGACCCCAGAAAAAGAGGATCAAGGCTTCTCTGTGCAAAAGCATTGCACAGAGTAAGTGTAACATGTTTGTTATTTTTAATAAAAATTACATTTACAATCACTTTAATGTTTAAACGTTTGTTTTTTTTTTTTTTAGTTAATATTTTTAAAGTTACGTTAAAAAGGCATTATCCAATTCTCATAATGTACAAAGTTATACAACAGTAATAAAACATTTGTTCAACTAGAATTATGGTTTCTCAAGATACATCAGTGTAAGTATACCATTGTCACAATGAGTCCTACAGTGCAAACAACTTAAAAGGGATTGTAAACCCTTGTGTTTTTTCACCTTAGGCCCCTTTCACACTGGGGCGGTGGGGGCATCCAATATCCAATCCAGCTTCATCTTGTGTATATATTTTTTTTTTTTTTGTTTTTTACTCTCTGCTATAAAATATATCCAATAAAAAAATAAAAATTTCTTCATAAATTTAGTCCAATATGTATTCTGCTACATGTATTTGCTAAAAATAATCGTATATTGATGGGCTTGCGCAAAAGTTATAGCGTCTACAAGCTATGAGATATATACATACAAAATATATACTGGAATTTTTATTTACGCTATAAATGGTGGCGATCAGCAACTTATAGCAGGACTGCGATATTGTGGCGGTCAGTCTGACACTTTGCAGGAACCAGTGACTTTAACATTGATCAGTGCAAATATGCAAGTCATTGTACTGACACTGGCTGGGAAGGGATTAAACATCTAGAGCGATAAAAGGGTCAACTGTGTGCCTAGCCAGTGTTTTTGTGTACTATGTGAGCTGCTTTTACTAAAGGGGTATATGCTGGATCCCTGCTAACAGGACGGAGATCTGCCTTGTTTACATAGGCAGAGCTCCATCTTGTGTCGCCCCTTGCCAATCAGCAGTTGCTGGCGACACATTGATTGGCATCTCCTGTGACTAATCGCAGCAGAAGCAGAGCGCGCGCGCCCCTATGTAGGAGTGCAGAATCACACGCACACATATACACGTGTAGCAGTAAATCTGTTATGGGGCAGTCAATAAGTGGATAATTCATACTACTCTATGCGTTTACCTGCTTTTAAATGTGGTCAGTTTAGCTACATTTAGAGAAAACCGAAATTGTGTGTGTCCAGGGGAAGATTATACAGTTGTGCTCATAAGTTTACATACCCTGGCAGAATTTATGATGTCTTGTCCATTTTTCAGACAATATGAATAACACAAAAACTTTTTTCACTCATGGTTCGTGTTTGGCTGAAGCAATTTATTCAACTGTGTTTACTCTTTAAATCATAATGGCAACAGAAACTACCCAAATGACCCTGATCAAAAGTTTACATACCCCAGTTATTAATACCGTGTATTGCCCCCTTTAAAATCAATGACAGCTTGAAGTCTTTTGTGGTATTTGTGGATGAGGCTCTTTATCTTCTCAAATGGTAAAGCTACCCATTATTCCTCTTGGCAAAAAGCCTCCAGTTCCTGTAAATTCCTAGGATGTCTTGCATGAACTGCACGTTTGAGATCTCCCCAGAGTGGCTCAATGATATTAAGGTCAGGAGACTGAGATGGCCACTCCAGAACCTTCACATTATTCTGCTGTAGCCAATGACAGGTCGACTTGGCCTGAATGCAAATGTTCCTCCAGTATTTTTTGATAACATAATGCATTCATCTTGCCATCAATTTTGACCAAACTTCCTGTGCCTTTGTAGTAACTCATACATCACCAAAACATCAACAATCCACCTCCGTGTTTCACAGTAGGAATGGTGTAACTGTCATCATTGGCCTTGTTGACTCCTCTCCAAATGTAGCGTTTATGGTTATGGCCAAAAAGCACAACTTTGGTCTCATCACTCCAAATGACTTTGCGACAAAACGTTCGAGGCTCGTCTCTGTACTGTTTGGAGGTATTGTGCGTGGGATACTTTGTGGCTTTTGCGTAGTAATGGCTTTCTTCTGGGGACTCGACCATGCAGCCCATCTTTCTTCAAGTGCTTCCTTATTGTGCATCTTGAAACAGCCACACCACATGTTTTCAGAGTCCTGTATTTCACCTGAAGTTATTTGTGGGTTGGTCTTTGCATCCCAAACAATTTTCCTGGCAGTTGTGGCTGAAATTTTAGTTGGTCTACCTGACCGTGGTTTGGTTTCAACAGAACCCCTCGTTTTCCACTTCTTGGCTAGCGTTTGAACGCTGCTGATTGGCATTCTCAATTCCTTGGATTTCTTTTTTTTTTTTATATCCCTTACCTGTTTTATACAGTTCAACTACCTTTTCCCGCAGATCCTTTGACAATTCTTTTTCTTTCCCAATGACTCCGAATCCAGAATTGTATGTGGAGCACTGGATGAAAGATTCAAGGGTTTGTCAGGAGTCCAGAAACTCATTAACCTTTTATACGCACACACTAATTACAAGAAAACATATCACAGGTAACATGGTTACCTTTAATAGCCATTCAAACCCCTTTGTGTCAATGCATGTTATCAGGTCAAAAACACCAGGGTATGTAAACTTTCGATCAGGGTCATTTAGGTAGTTTCTGTTATTATTATGATTTAAAAATAGTAAAACACAGTCGATTGATAATAAACGGCTTCAGCCAAACACGAACTATGAGTGAAAGAAAAAAGTTTTTGTGTTACGAGTCATATTCTCTGAAAAATGGCCAAGAAAACATAAAATGCTGCCAGGGTATGTAAACTTATGAGCACAACTGTATACTCTGAATGCATTTTAAACACATGTAAACACGTATATGCTTTTAAGTGTAATTAAACATCTAAATCTATACAGAGCAACTTGATCAGGAAAGTACAAAGTTTATTTGCACTTCCAAGATAATTTTCCTGCGTTTGAAGTTTAGTACACCTGCAGACAGCGGCTTCTGCTGAAATATTTTTCCCTGCAATGTGTCCTTTACAGCCGTCAGATAAGGCCCTAAGGATTCCAGCACTGTGAGAGAGAACAGTTGCCGCTGCTACTAAGATTAGTTGTGCCACTCGGCCGTCCCCTTCTGCCCTCTCCGCCAGTCACAGAACTCCTATCACTGTCCCACAATGCAGCACAGCCTGTGACTGGAGGGGTAGCAGTTGAATGACAGGATCACCACTGTCCATTCACAGAACACAATGCATTGTAGGAATGTAGTAATACCAGTTCAGTAAATGGAGGAGAGGGCAGAAATGAAGGGGCAGGTGGCACATATTTTCTCTAACAAATAAAGAGGTATTTGGATATACATCATTATACACACATCTAATGTGTATGGTGCTGCATCCCAACAAAAAATGTTGGCTTTAAATTGGAATTAAACTCCACTTTTGAACTTGTACCTACAGGTATGCCTATAATAGGGCTTACCTGTAGGTACAGAGTGAATATCTCCTAAACTTTTAGGGGATATTCACATAACATACAGCCGGTGACGTCACTGACGCATACGCTGTGAAGGGGCAGCATACCGTGCCAGACCTTCAGGGCTCCCACGCACAGGAGTGACGTCATCTTGGCCCCGGCCACTCATACAGCTGGAGCCCACAAACCCGAAAGAAAGACAGAGTGAAGATGGCAGCATTGGGGAGCCATGACAGTGCTGTGCTGGAGGGCTTTGTATACAGGCAAGTCTGTCATAATCCGCTAGGATGTGGCGCATACTAGTGCAATATGACCTAAATCGGCGCGGGGGGGGGGGCACTGTTTATTTTTCTGGCCGTTTGCTACCGCTTTAAAATAACCTAAACACAGAAGGCTAGTGTGAGCGTAGCCTAAGGCCTCACTCACATGGGATTTTTACCACAGCTGCAGCGAGTGATGAATGTAGATAGTTGCAACTGCTCAGCCTGTACAAAGCAATAGAAGGCTGACAGCTGCCTTAAAGTGGTTGTATACCCTCAATTTCAACTTGCACCTACAAGTAAGCCTAGATTAAGGCTTACCTGTAGGTGCAAGAAATATCTCCTAAACCTACAAGGTTTAGGAGAGATTTGCCAAAAGGTTTTACAACGTTGTCTAGACAACGTTGCATTCACAGGATTAATCCCCATTCACAACTTCGGCATGCGCGGAGCGACGTCTTTGCCGCTCTGGTCAATCACAGCGCCGCATCGGCGCTGTGATTGGCCGGAGCGGCGATACCCGGAAGTAACTTGGTGGAGAGATGGCTGCGGTTAGAAGGGGAGACGAGGATGGCGTCGGGGGCCCCGATCTAAGGTAAGTGATGCATAATGAGCTAGTATGCTAGTCATACTAGCTCATTATGGCTTTGTCTTGCAGGTTGTTTAACCACTTGCCGCCCGCCCTATTGTAAAAGGACGTCGGCAAAGTGGTTGTAAAATCCTGACCGGACGTCATAGGACGTCCTCAGGATTTTGAGCCGCTGCGTGCCCCCAGCGATCGTTGTTGCGGGGTGTCAGTCTGACACCCCGCAACTACGATCTTGGTAAAGAGTCTCCAACGGAGACTCTTTACCACGTGATCAGCCGTGTCCAATCACGGCTGATCACAGTGTAAATAGGAAGAGCCGGTGATCGGCTTTTCCTCACTCGCGTCTGTCAGACGCAAGTAGAGGAGAGCCGATCGGCTGCTCCTCTGACAGGGGGGGTCTGTGCTGATTGATTATCAGCACAGCCCCCCCGAGGATGCCCACACTGGACCACCAGACCACCAGAGATGCCCAGCACAAGGTATGCCACCACTAGACCACAAGGGATGACACACAGTGCCCACAATGGATGCCAATCAGTACCCACAATGGGCATCACTGATTGGCATGCATTATTGTTTGGCACTGATTGGCATCCATCATTACAAAACAATGCTGCCTATCAGTGCCCATCCGTGCCACCTATCAGTGCCCATCCATGCTCATCCGTACTGCCTATCCACGCCCATCCGTGCCACCTAGCCATGCCCATCCGTGCCAGCTATCAGTGCCACATATCAGTGCCCATCAATGCCACCTCAGTGCCACATCATCGGTGCCCATCAGTGCAGCCCCATCAGTGAAGGCGAAAACGTACTTATTTACAAAGTTTTAAAACTGACCTGGCCTGGCCTGGGTGCTCCAGAACACCTGATGGTGCTCCCTGCATGTTGGGCCTCTGTATGTGGCCACGCTGTGTAAAAGTCTCACACATGTGGTATCGCCGTACTCGGGAGTAATAGCAGAATGTGTTTTGGGGTTTAATTTGTGGTACGCATATGCTGTGTGTGAGAAATAACCTGCTAATATGACAATTTTGTAAAAAAAAAAAAAAAATCTTGATTTTGCAAAGAATTGTTGGAAAAAATGACAACTTCAAAAAACTCACCATGCCTCTTTCTAAATACCTTGGAAATGTCTTCTTTCCAAAAAGGAGTCATTTGGGGGGTATTTGTACTTTTCTGGCATGTAAGAGCCGGTTCACACCAGGGTGACTCAGGATCCAACTTCAGGTCGCCCCAAGTCGTCCCAAGTCGCGATGTAATGTTAATCTATGGAGCCGTCTCAATGCACACTACTGAAGTCGCTCCGACTTCAAAAAAAGGTTCCTGTACTACTTCAATCCGACTTCTAGGTGACTTGTACCCATTGATTTCAATGGAAGTCGCCTTCAAGTCGGATCTCCATCTATTTTGAAGCGACTTTACAGGAAAAGAAATTTGTTTACTCAGGCAAACCCCACCCTCCCAGAGAGCTGATTATTCTGTGATTGGCCACAGCCAAAGTCGCCTGGCCTGGGGGCGACTTGAAGTTGTGTTGTAAATAACTCAAAGTCACGTTGAAGTTGCTTCCAAGTCACGTTGAAGTTGCTTCCAAGTCACGTTGAAGTTGCTTCCAAGTTGCCTTGCTAAGTCGCGCTGTAAGTCGTGTTGCCCCAGTGTGAACCGGCACTAAGTGCTGGTTCACACTGGGGCAACACGACTTACAGCGTGACTTGGACGTGACTTGGAGTTATTTACAACACAACTTCAAGTCGTCCCCAGGCCAGGCGACTTTGGCAGTGGCCAATCACATAATAATCAGCTCTGTGGGAGGGAGGGGTTTGCCTAGAAAACTATTTATACTTCCTGGAAAGTTGCTTCAGTTAAGACAGGGAATCCGACTTGGAGGCAACTTCCATTGAAATCAATGGGTACAAGTCGCCTAGAAGTCGGATTGAAGTAGTACAGGAACCTTTTCTGAAGTCGGAGCGACTTCAGTAGTGTTCATTAAGACGGCTCTCATTCACTTACATGTCATTTCTGATGTCAAGTGACTTGGGGCGACTTGCAGTCTGACAAGTCGCCCCCCAAGTCACGGTAGTGTGAACGGGCTCTTAGGGTCTCAAGAAATGAGATAGGTCACCAGTACTTCAGGTGTGATCAATTTTCAGATATTGGCACCATAGCTTATAGACTCTATAACTTTCACAAAGACCAAATAATATACCCCAATTTGTACTTATTTTTACCAAAGATATGTAGCAGTATACATTTTGGCCAAAATTTCAGTCTTTTTTCTTTTATAGTGCAAAAAAATAAAAAACCCCAGCGGTGATTAAATACCACCAAAAGAAAGCTCTATTTGTGTGAAAAAAAGGACAAAAATGTCATATGGGTACAGTGTTGTATGACTGAGTAATTGTCATTCAAAATGTGAGAGCACCGAAAGCTGAAAATTGGTCTGGTTATTAAGGGTGTTTAACCACTTCAGCCCCAGACCAATTTGCAGCCAAAGGATCAGGCCCCTTTTTGCGATTCGGCACTGCGTCGCTTTAACTGACAATTGCGCGGTCGTGCGACGTGGCTCCCAAACAAAATTGGCGTCCTTTTTTTCCCACAAATCGTTTGGTGGTATTTGATCGCCCCTGTGGTTTTTATTTTTTGCGCTATAAACAAAAATAGAGCGACAATTTCTAAAAAAATGCAATATTTTTTACTTTTTGCTATAATAAATATCCCCCAAAAAATATATAAAAAAAACATTTTTTTTTCCCTCAGTTTAGGCCAATACGTATTCGCCTAAATGTTTTTGGTAAAAAAAAAAAAAAAAAAAAAAAAAAAAAAAAAAAAAAAAAAAATCGCAATTAGCGATTATTGATTGGTTTGCACAAAAGTTATAGCGTTTTCAAAATAGGGGATAGTTTTATAGCATTTTTATTATTTTTTTTTTTTTTTTACTAGTAATGGCGGCAATCAGCGATTTTTATTGTGACTGCGACATTATGGCGGACACATCTGGCATTTTTGACACATTTTTGGGACCATTGTCATTTATACAGCAATCAATGCTATTTAAATGCATTGATTCCTGTATAAATGACACTGGCAGTGAAAGAGTTAACCACTAGGGGGCGGGGAGGGGTTATGGTCTGTGACGTGTGTGTGTTTTTTTACATTAGGGGGCGGGGCTGACGTCACTGATCGGCTTTCCCGATGACCGGGAACAGCCAATCAATGACAGGCAGAGTAGGAAGCGCGGGGAGATGTTTGTTTACACATACCTCTCCCCGTTCTTCAGCTCCGTAACCCGATCGCGGGACACCAGCGGTGATCGGGTCCGCTGGTCCTGCGGCCGGGGTCATGGGGCTCCCGACCGGGTCACGCGCGCGCCCACGGCTAGGCAATTAAAGGGGACATACCTGTACGTGCTTTTGCCTAGCCGTGCCATTCTGCCGACGTATATGTGCAGGAGGCGGTCGGGAAGCAGTTAAGTGGTCAAGTGGTTAATAAAGAAAATTGTATAAAGTATGGCCAGCTTTGGCCTTGTCAGTAAGTTTACACTGGATCAATGAGCAAGAAAAGTAACAGATATGAGTACTTAGTGGTTACAACATTCTGAGATGGGAATGAGGGACACCTACTAGCAAATGTATGTAGGCATAGGACACACCCCCTTAGAGAATTAACCCAAAAAGAAGATTAATTAAACCCACAAGGGCTTTTTTTTTTTAACCATTACTATTCCTTTATATTGGCTTTTAAAATGTACAAATGCAGCAATTTAGAAATTGGATGAAAGGTTTAGCTCTGGGAAACATTTTTAGAAAGATAAAAAGTGCATTTTATATACAACTATATAGATCAGACCAAAATGAGGGAGAATGAGGGACAGAGGGAAATTGCTCCAAATCAGGGACACTCCCTCGAAATCAGGGACAGTCGGGAACTGGTGGTTAGGCTGATCACAAGTAGCGGGGTCTGCCAGGCCTTTTAGCTAGGTGAACCAGTGTGCCGTACACCTGTTAGGAACTATGTGCCCATGGTTGGGGGGGGTCAGGGATGGGTCCCTTCCTCTTCAGGAGGGGACCATATGACACACCCCAGTGCAAATATTTTTGTGTGTACTTTTCTGGTGTTAGTTTTTGCACACCACTGGCTCAAAAAAAATAAAATCAGCCATATAGATGATTATAATGTCCACATACACTATAAAGAGTCTTGTGACTGCACTCAGCACCCCCTACAATCAGATGAGTCACTAGGCAGCCAGGAACTATTCCCATTTGCTGCTTCCCACATCCCAGTTTCAGGTTACCTCTGGCCCTACAGACACAGCTGGGGGGTAGCTCTGGCCCTACAGATACAGCTGGGGGGTAGCTCTGGCCCTACAGATACAGCTGGGGGGTAGCTCTGGCCCTACAGATACAGCTGGGGGGTAGCTCTGGCCCTACAGATACAGCTGGGGGGTAGCTCTGGCCCTACAGATACAGCTGGGGGGGGGGTAGCTCTGGCCCTACAGATACAGCTGGGGGGGGTAGCTCTGGCCCTACAGATACAGCTGGGGGGGGGGTAGCTCTGGCCCTACAGACACAGCTGGGGGGGTAGCTCTGGCCCTACAGATACAGCTGGGGGGTAGCTCTGGCCCTACAGATACAGCTGGGGGGGGGGGGGGTAGCTCTGGCCCTACAGATACAGCTGGGGGGGGGGTAGCTCTGGCCCTACAGATACAGCTGGGGGGGGGGTAGCTCTGGTCCTACAGATACAGCTGGGGGGGGGTAGCTCTGGTCCTACAGATACAGCTGGGGGGGGGTAGCTCTGGCCCTACAGATACAGCTGGGGGGGGTAGCTCTGGCCCTACAGATACAGCTGGGGGGGGGGGGGGTAGCTCTGGCCCTACAGACACAGCTGGGGGGGGTAGCTCTGGCCCTACAGACGCAGCTGGGGGGTAGCTCTGGCCCTACAGATACAGCTGGGGGGTAGCTCTGGCCCTACAGATACAGCTGGGGGGGGGGGTAGCTCTGGCCCTACAGATACAGCTGGGGGGGTAGCTCTGGCCCTACAGATACAGCTGGGGGGGGGGGTAGCTCTGGCCCTACAGATACAGCTGGGGGGGTAGCTCTGGCCCTACAGATACAGCTGGGGGGGGGGTAGCTCTGGCCCTACAGATACAGCTGGGGGGGGTAGCTCTGGCCCTACAGATACAGCTGGGGGGGGGGGGGGGGGTAGCTCTGGCCCTACAGATACAGCTGGGGGGGGGGGGGTAGCTCTGGCCCTACAGATACAGCTGGGGGGGGGGGGTAGCTCTGGCCCTACAGATACAGCTGGGGGGGGGGTAGCTCTGGCCCTACAGATACAGCTGGGGGGGGTAGCTCTGGCCCTACAGATACAGCTGGGGGGGGTAGCTCTGGCCCTACAGATACAGCTGGGGGGGGGGGGTAGCTCTGGCCCTACAGATACAGCTGGGGGGGGGGGTAGCTCTGGCCCTACAGATACAGCTGGGGGGGGGGGGGGGGGGGTAGCTCTGGCCCTACAGATACAGCTGGGGGGGGGGGTAGCTCTGGCCCTACAGATACAGCTGGGGGGGGGGGTAGCTCTGGCCCTACAGATACAGCTGGGGGGGGTAGCTCTGGCCCTACAGATACAGCTGGGGGGGTAGCTCTGGCCCTACAGATACAGCTGGGGGGGGGAGCTCTGGCCCTACAGATACAGCTGGGGGGGGGAGCTCTGGCCCTACAGATACAGCTGGGGGGGGGGTAGCTCTGGCCCTACAGACACAGCTGGGGGGTAGCTCTGGCCCTACAGACACAGCTGGGGGGTAGCTCTGGCCCTACAGACACAGCTGGGGGGTAGCTCTGGCCCTACAGACACAGCTGGGGGGTAGCTCTGGCCCTACAGACACAGCTGGGGGGTAGCTCTGGCCCTACAGACACAGCTGGGGGGTAGCTCTGGCCCTACAGACACAGCTGGGGGGTAGCTCTGGCCTTACAGACACAGCTGGCGGTAGCTCTGGCCTTACAGACACAGCTGGGGGGTAGCTCTGGCCCTACAGACACAGCTGGGGGGTAGCTCTGGCCCTACAGACACAGCTGGGGGGTAGCTCTGGCCTTACAGACACAGCTGGGGGGTAGCTCTGGCCTTACAGACACAGCTGGCGGTAGCTCTGGCCTTACAGACACAGCTGGGGGTATCTCTGGCCCTACAGACACAGCTGGGGGTAGCTCTGGCCTTACAGACACAGCTGGGGGTATCTCTGGCCATACAGACACAGCTGGGGGTAGCTCTCCTCCTGCCATATGCCTCCATGTATACGAAGGCCCCTATGTGAGCCCGCCCCCCTTTAGGGGCCACGCGTTCATGTCCTCACCCTCATCATAGTTGTACCCCCGCACGTTCCGGTGTCTCGCCATGTTCCCCGCTGCTACGTGCCGATCACTCCGCCCTCACCACCTGCACGTCATCTCTCTGTACACAGTTCCACCGGTGCCACGATTCCGCCACCACCGAGCCTACAGTGCCGCACTAAGAGAACCCGCCGCTAGAGAACTACCTAACATTGACACATACGCTCAATATTGTCTCCTAAGGAAATACACGTGATAAAGCGGAAGCCATGTTCTCGAAGATCAGAACTCGCAGTGTTTCTGTATAGGTCCGCGGAAACCATTAGAGAAGACATACTGTAACTCAACGGATGAAACCTCCAACTCAGACTTTTTTTTTTTCTCCCATTAGTTTTATTAGGTGAAACAAAATAACAATTGCTTGTGTGTTACCTTACAAAATGCGTGTTAAAAGGGGTATAAACATTAACAATGAAGTTCTCGTATTTACTGCAGTTTGCTCTGATAAACATATTGATATAAATGTTTTGTTATATCTGTTTATTAAACTGGTATTAAACCCCAAAGGGTCATTATTTATTATCACTTCTCGTCCAGGCCGATTATGTAATTTCTCTACTACATGTAAAAATCGTCTTTTTTTTTTTTAGCTAGAAAATTACTCAGAACCCCCACACATTATATTTTTTATTTTACGCAGAGGACCTAGAGAATAAAATGGTGGGTGTTGCATTTTTTTTATCTCACATCGTATTTGCGCAGCGATTTTTCAAATGTTATTGAATTTTAGTTTTATTTATTTTTTCTAAAATTATTTTTATTTTTCAAAAATTACTTTTTTTTATGATTTTTTTTCAAAAATTACTTTTTTTTTGTATTGTCTTTTTTTAATTTTTTTTCAAAATGTTTTTTTCAGAAATGATATTTTATATATATATATATATATATATATATATATATATATATATATATATATATATATATATATATATATATATATATATATATATATATAAATAATATATTAATATTATAGATATATATATATTAAATTATTTTTTTTAATGGGGGGACATAATGTTTTGGCTGATCATGGGGGGTCATAATGTTTTGGCTGATCATGGGGGGTCATAATGTTTTGGTTGATTATGGGGGGGGTCATAATGTTTTGGCTGATTATGGGGTTGTCAGCTTTTGTCACCTCCCACTCTAGTTTTGAACATTTCTCCATTTTTCTTTTTTTTTTTAAATGATTATTTTTTTTTTAATATTTTTTTTTCTCCAAAAAGCTGTGTGGGACTAGCTACAATTCCCCTCAGAGCTGTGTGGGACTACCTATAATCCCCCTCAGAGCTGTATGGGACTAGCTATAATCCCCCTCAGAGCTGTGTGGGACTGCCTATAATTCCCCTCAGAGCTGTGTGGGACTACCTATAATTCCCCTCAGAGCTGTGTGGGACTAGCTATAATTCCCCTCAGAGCTGTGTGGGACTAGCTATAATTCCCCTCAGAGCTGTGTGGGACTACCTATAATTCCTCACAGAGCTGTGTGGGACTAGCTACAATTCCCCTCAGAGCTGTGTGGGACTACCTATAATCCCCCTCAGAGCTGTGTGGGACTAGCTACAATTCCCCTCAGAGCTGTGTGGGACTAGCTACAATTCCCCTCAGCTGTGTGGGACTAGCTATAATTCCCCTCAGAGCTGTGTGGGACTAGCTATAATTCCCCTCAGAGCTGTGTGGGACTAGCTATAATTCCCCTCAGAGCTGTGTGGGACTACCTATAATTCCCCTCAGAGCTGTGTGGGACTAGCTATAATCCCCCTCAGAGCTGTGTGGGACTGCCTATAATTCCCCTCAGAGCTGTGTGGGACTACCTATAATTCCCCTCAGAGCTGTGTGGGACTAGCTATAATTCCCCTCAGAGCTGTGTGGAACTAGCTATAATCCCCCTCAGAGCTGTGTGGGACTGCCTATAATTCCCCTCAGAGCTGTGTGGGACTACATATAATTCCCCTCAGAGCTGTGTGGGACTACCTATAATTCCCCTCAGAGCTGTGTGGGACTACCTAAAATCCCCCTCAGAGCTGTGTGGGACTGCCTATAATTCCCCTCAGAGCTGTGTGGGACTACCTATAATTCCCCTCAGAGCTGTGTGGGACTAGCTATAATTCCCCTCAGAGCTGTGTGGGACTACCTATAATTCCCCTCAGAGCTGTGTGGGACTAGCTATAATTCCCCTCAGAGCTGTGTGGGACTACCTATAATCCCCCTCAGAGCTGTGTGGGACTACCTATAATTCCCCAAAAGGCTGATTATGGGGTTGTCAGCTTTTGTCACCTCCCACTCTAGTTTTGAACATTTCTCCATTTTTCTTTTTTTTTTTAAATGATTATTTTTTTTAATGATTTTTTTCTCTCCAAAAAGCTGTGTGGGACTAGCTACAATTCCCCTCAGAGCTGTGTGGGACTACCTATAACCCCCCTCAGAGCTGTATGGGACTAGCTATAATCCCCCTCAGAGCTGTGTGGGACTGCCTATAATCCCCTCAGAGCTGTGTGGGACTACCTATAATTCCCCTTAGAGCAGTGTGGGACTAGCTATAATTCCCCTCAGAGCTGTGTGGGACTAGCTATAATTCCCCTCAGAGCTGTGTGGGACTACCTATAATTCCCCTCAGAGCTGTGTGGGACTAGCTACAATTCCCCTCAGAGCTGTGTGGGACTACCTATAATCCCCCTCAGAGCTGTGTGGGACTAGCTACAATTCCCCTCAGAGCTGTGTGGGACTAGCTACAATTCCCCTCAGCTGTGTGGGACTAGCTATAATTCCCCTCAGAGCTGTGTGGGACTACCTATAATTCCCCTCAGAGCTGTGTGGGACTAGCTATAATTCCCCTCAGAGCTGTGTGGAACTAGCTATAATCCCCCTCAGAGCTGTGTGGGACTGCCTATAATTCCCCCCAGAGCTGTGTGGGACTACATATAATTCCCCTCAGAGCTGTGTGGGACTACCTATAATTCCCCTCAGAGCTGTGTGGGACTACCTATAATCCCCCTCAGAGCTGTGTGGGACTGCCTATAATTCCCCTCAGAGCTGTGTGGGACTACCTATAATTCCCCTCAGAGCTGTGTGGGACTACCTATAATTCCCCTCAGAGCTGTGTGGGACTACCTATAATTCCCCTCAGAGCTGTGTGGGACTAGCTATAATTCCCCTCAGAGCTGTGTGGGACTACCTATAATCCCCCTCAGAGCTGTGTGGGACTACCTATAATTCCCCAAAAGGCTGATTATGGGGTTGTCAGCTTTTGTCACCTCCCACTCTAGTTTTGAACATTTCTCCAATTTTCTTTTTTTTTTTAAATGATTATTTTTTTTAATGATTTTTTTTCTCCAAAAAGCTGTGTGGGACTAGCTAAATTCCCCTCAGAGCTGTGTGGGACTACCTATAATCCCCCTCAGAGCTGTATGGGACTAGCTATAATCCCCCTCAGAGCTGTGTGGGACTGCCTATAATTCCCCTCAGAGCTGTGTGGGACTACCTATAATTCCCCTCAGAGCTGTGTGGGACTAGCTATAATTCCCCTCAGAGCTGTGTGGGACTAGCTATAATTCCCCTCAGAGCTGTGTGTGGGACTAGCTATAATTCCCCTCAGAGCTGTGTGGGACTAGCTACAATTCCCCTCAGAGCTGTGTGGGACTACCTATAATCCCCCTCAGAGCTGTGTGGGACTAGCTACAATTCCCCTCAGAGCTGTGTGGGACTAGCTACAATTCCCCTCAGCTGTGTGGGACTAGCTATAATTCCCCTCAGAGCTGTGTGGGACTAGCTATAATTCCCCTCAGAGCTGTGTGGGACTAGCTATATTTCCCCTCAGAGCTGTGTGGGACTACCTATAATTCCCCTCAGAGCTGTGTGGGACTACCTATAATTCCCCTCAGAGCTGTGTGGGACTAGCTATAATCCCCCTCAGAGCTGTGTGGGACTGCCTATAATTCCCCTCAGAGCTGTGTGGGACTACCTATAATTCCCCTCAGAGCTGTGTGGGACTAGCTATAATTCCCCTCAGAGCTGTGTGGAACTAGCTATAATTCCCCTCAGAGCTGTGTGGGACTGCCTATAATTCCCCTCAGAGCTGTGTGGGACTACATATAATTCCCCTCAGAGCTGTGTGGGACTACCTATAATTCCCCTCAGAGCTGTGTGGGACTACCTATAATCCCCCTCAGAGCTGTGTGGGACTGCCTATAATTCCCCTCAGAGCTGTGTGGGACTACTATAATTCCCCTCAGAGCTGTGTGGGACTAGCTATAATTCCCCTCAGAGCTGTGTGGGACTACCTATAATTCCCCTCAGAGCTGTGTGGGACTAGCTATAATTCCCCTCAGAGCTGTGTGGGACTACCTATAATCCCCCTCAGAGCTGTGTGGGACTACCTATAATTCCTCAAAAGGCTGATTATGGGGTTGTCAGCTTTTGTCACCTCCCACTCTAGTTTTGAACATTTCTCCATTTTTCTTTTTTTTTTAATGATTTTTTTTTCTCCAAAAAGCTGTGTGGGACTAGCTACAATTCCCCTCAGAGCTGTGTGGGACTACCTATAATCCCCCTCAGAGCTGTATGGGACTAGCTATAATCCCCCTCAGAGCTGTGTGGGACTGCCTATAATTCCCCTCAGAGCTGTGTGGGACTACCTATAATTCCCCTCTGTCACGTACCTAGTGGCGAGTCTGGCTTGCAGTGGGAGACCTCTCTTACGTCCCAGACTTGCAGCCCCTGATAGTGGAGACAGGGGGCGCAAAAGTCAAAGGAGGCACGAGTGTCTGGCAGGATCAACCAGTTGCGGATGGATGAGCAGGACTTGACAAGGGATGACAGGAACCAGCAGACAGCAGGTGGCAGGAACCAGCAGACAGCAGGTGGCAGGAACCAGCAGACAACAGGAACCAGCAGACAACAGGTGACAGGAACCAGCAGACAGCAGGTGGCAGGAACCAGCAGACAACAGGAACCAGCAGACAACAGGTGACAGGAACCAGCAGACAGCAGGTGGCAGGAACCAGCAGACAACAGGTGACAGGAACCAGCAGACAGCAGGTGGCAGGAACCAGCAGACAACAGGAACCAGCAGACAACAGGAACTGGCAGGTAAGTGGTCACAGGAACTGGCAGGCAGCGGACTACAGGAACCAGCATGCAGCGGACAACAGGAACCAGCAGACAACAGGAACTGGCAGGTAAGTGGTCACAGGAACTGGCAGGCAGCGGACTACAGGAACCAGCATGCAGCAGACAACAGGAACCAGCAGACAACAGGAACTGGCAGGTAAGTGGTCACAGGAACTGGCAGGCAGCGGACTACAGGAACCAGCATGCAGCAGACAACAGGAACCAGCAGACAACAGGTGACACTTCAGGACAGGTGCACAGAATGGTCAGACAAGCCGGGTTTGGTAACTGTGGAGCACACTGCGGATAAGCCAAGGGGATAAGCAAGAGGATGGTCGTGGGCAAGCCGGGATCGGGGCGGGCAGACAGCAGAGCAGGTGAACAGACAAGCCGGGTCACAGGTGCAGAGACAGAGAAGTTCAGGGTTTAGCAAGCGGAACGCTGTAGATCAGGCAGCAAGGGTTGTATGGAGATGGCTGGTTTAAATAGCCCGCCCGGCGCCAATGACCGTGCGCGCGCCCGTCCGTGCCCGCGCACGCGCACCCGCTCGATTCCGCGCATGCGCAGTAGCTCGCGCACCCGCTCGAACCCGCACACGCGATCGCAGTGGTGAGGAACTACTAGGCCCAGCAGGGCTTTCCTTACACCCTCAGAGCTGTGTGGGACTAGCTATAATTCCCCTCAGAGCTGTGTGGGACTAGCTATAATTCCCCTCAGAGCTGTGTGGGACTAGCTATAATCCCTCTCAGAGCTGTGTGGGACTACCTATAATTCCCCTCAGAGCTGTGTGGGACTAGCTATAATTCCCCTCAGAGCTGTGTGGGACTAGCTATAATTCCCCTCAGAGCTGTGTGGGACTACCTATAATTCCCCTCAGAGCTGTGTGGGACTAGCTACAATTCCCCTCAGAGCTGTGTGGGACTACCTATAATCCCCCTCAGAGCTGTGTGGGACTAGCTACAATTCCCCTCAGAGCTGTGTGGGACTAGCTACAATTCCCCTCAGCTGTGTGGGACTAGCTATAATTCCCCTCAGAGCTGTGTGGGACTAGCTATAATTCCCCTCAGAGCTGTGTGGGACTAGCTATAATTCCCCTCAGAGCTGTGTGGGACTACCTATAATTCCCCTCAGAGCTGTGTGGGACTACCTATAATTCCCCTCAGAGCTGTGTGGGACTAGCTATAATTCCCCTCAGAGCTGTGTGGGACTAGCTATAATTCCCCTCAGAGCTGTGTGGGACTACCTATAATTCCCCTCAGAGCTGTGTGGGACTAGCTACAATTCCCCTCAGAGCTGTGTGGGACTACCTATAATCCCCCTCAGAGCTGTGTGGGACTAGCTACAATTCCCCTCAGAGCTGTGTGGGACTAGCTACAATTCCCCTCAGCTGTGTGGGACTAGCTATAATTCCCCTCAGAGCTGTGTGGGACTAGCTATAATTCCCCTCAGAGCTGTGTGGGACTAGCTATAATTCCCCTCAGAGCTGTGTGGGACTACCTATAATTCCCCTCAGAGCTGTGTGGGACTACCTATAATTCCCCTCAGAGCTGTGTGGGACTGCCTATAATTCCCCTCAGAGCTGTGTGGGACTACCTATAATTCCCCTCAGAGCTGTGTGGGACTAGCTACAATTCCCCTCAGAGCTGTGTGGGACTACCTATAATCCCCCTCAGAGCTGTGTGGGACTAGCTACAAGCCGGGTCACAGGTGCAGAGACAGAGAAGTTCAGGGTTTAGCAAGCGGAACGCTGTAGATCAGGCAGCAAGGGTTGTATGGAGATGGCTGGTTTAAATAGCCCGCCCGGCGCCAATGACCGTGCGCGCGCCCGTCCGTGCCCGCGCACGCGCACCCGCTCGATTCCGCGCATGCGCAGTAGCTCGCGCAGTAGCTCGCGCACCCGCTCGAACCCGCACACGCGATCGCAGTGGTGAGGAACTACTAGGCCCAGCAGGGCTTTCCTTACATTGCCTCCCCCCAAGGGGCAGCCTCCGGATGCCCAACTGGGACAGCTTTTCAGGGTGAGATCTCTTGAAGGCCTGGATCAGGTGTCTGGCATGTAAGTTGGCTTCGGGTTCCCATGAGTTTTCTTCTGAACCGTATCCCTTCCACTTGATGAGGTACTGTATCTGGTTATTCCTTTTCCGGCAGTCCACAATTGTTTCCACCTCAAATTCCTCTTCCCCATTGACCATTATAGGAGCTGGAGTGCAATGTGAGAGAAATAACCTCTTAATATGACAATTTTGTAAAAAAGAAAAGGAAAAAAAAATAATTTTGCAAAGAATTGTAGGAAAAAAATACAACTTAAAAAAACTAACCATGCCTCTTTCTAAATACTTTGGAATGTCTACATTCCAAAAAGGGGTCATTTGGGGGGTATTTATACTGTCCTGGCTCCTTAGTGTCTCAAGAAATGAGATAGGTCATCAGTACTTCAGGTGTGATCAATTTTCAGTGATTGGCACCATAGCTTGTAGACTCTGTAACTTCCATAAAGACCAAATAATATACACTTATTTTGGTTATTTTACCAAAGATTTGTAGCAGTATAAATTTTGGGCAAAATGTATGAGGAAAAAATACTAATTTGCTAAATTTTATAACAAAAATGAAGAAAATGCATTTTTTTACAAAATTGTTGGCCTTTTTTCATTTATAGCAAAACAAATAAAAACCCAGTAGTGATTAAATATCCCCAAAAGAAACCTCTATTTGTGTGAAAAAAGGACAAAAATGTAATATGGGTACAGTGTTGCATGACTGAGTAATTGTCATTCAAAATGTGAGAGCACTGAAAGCTGAAAACTGTTCTGGTTAGGAAGAGGGTTTAAGTGCCCAGTGGGTAAGTGGTTGAATGGTGTGTTTGGGCCATGCTGGTAGTGGCCTGTCCTGTAGCTGCACCCAGGCATTTAATGACCCTCCAGTAGCAAAAACAATACAAGCTCATTTGTTTAGGGAGAGAGGGTAAGGGGGTACAGGGTACCCAAAGAACAGCAAACATATGTCAGACCTTCTTGTATTAGCAACAAAAATGGCTGGTGGCTCTAATTTGTTAGATCAGTCAATGTTGGTTCAAGATTTAACAGTAGCAGCCTTCCAAACTCCATTTGATCTTTTGAGTACTTGCATTGGTGGCCCTGGACATAGCCTCCAAATAGGAATTTGCCCTCTAACTTTAGATGAATAATCACAGGTACCTCAAGAGCTGAGTAATGAGGACTCCATGAATTGTCCTTCCAGCAACATTTCCCCGACAATGTCCTGGGCATTCTCCTAAATAGCATACTCCTATGAAGATGCTGTACACAGCATCTTCATAGGAGTATGCTATTTAGCAGAATGCCCAGGAGATGCTGTACACAGGAAGCCATCTTCTTGATTCTCAAGTCATCGACACTGGCCAGCCTAAATTCCTGGCAAAACTCCCTGTAGTAAATTCTTCCCAGGCAGCATCCTGACAGGGAAGAACTTCTGGACACATATCCTCTCCAGGTGAAGCCTGGGAAGCAAGGGTCTTTTTCTAGATGGTCTCTCTAAATATTTATATTCTCCTCAGTCCAGATCACTGCCATATATGCCTTAATGATTGGCCAGGGTAGAATAAATATTTTTAACCCAATACACTGTATCTGATCACTCTGTCTACTGGAGAACACACCCAAGAAGCAGACAGAAGCAATGCTCTTGGGCTTAAGAGAAGTCTAATAAATGCACATAACATAAACAAAGCTCAGGTAGATGCTTCAGAGCCCTATGTCTTTCAGGTTTCATACACAACTTTTCTGGATGCACAAGAATATCCAATATCTGTGGCTTCCAGTTGCAAGTGCTACTTTTAAATGTTCTCCACAAAAGATGTTCAAAAATCTGTAATTATTTATCAAGTGGTTTTCTTTTTTTTTTAACCTGAGAAAAAAGGAATGCTGTTTTAATTGAATATATAGAGATTCTTGTAGCCCTTACAACTATATATATGACTGGTAAAACAATAAAAAGTATTCTTGTATCAATCTACAGATATCAGTCACTGTTAACATGCTAAACTCAAACCAATTTAATAACACCTCTTCAACATAAACATGAATACTAAAAAGGCAATCAAGATTTATAATGTTGAAGTTAAACATGGTGACTTACTACTAGTGTTGTGGAGATTTAGCTGGTAACACCCAGTATATTAAGAATTTTTTCTAATTTATGCTTATATTTTCAGGGGATTTTGACACAGTACAGAGTCCCTCAACACCTATCAAAGACCTTGACGACAGGACGTGTAGAAGTGCTGGGTCAAAATCACGAGGAAGAGGCAGAAAAAATAATCCTTCGCCCCCTCCTGACAGCGATTTGGAGGTAAGAACTCATTTATTAGCACATTGGAATGTCCCTTGTGAAGCTGCAGCTAGCTGCTCTGTTTGAACAGAGGTGTGTACAAAGGCATGTCAAGCAACTGTCCCTGATTAGTTATTTCAGCCTGTATTCAGTGTATTTGCTCTCTGGCTCAAGAATAATGGCTAGCTTATTTTTTAGTTGTAAACTATTTATTTTTATAGACTGTTGTAGCCAACATTTAGGAAATTCTAGTTTATTTTCAGCTATGAAGACTCAGAACTGGCTATTTTCCCAGGGTCTATTGAATATGGATTTACACGTGCAACTGAGTAGTTTGGTGTTAAGGTTTAAGAGCTGTTCCAAAATGCCAAAACAACTTGAGTGTTTTCACTTAAACATGGGATATTCTTTGAAAATGGCTCAGTTATTCATGGTATGCATTTATATTTTTATAATGAACTGAATGAAGGAATTGTCCTTTATGTACACTTATTTTTAGTCAATGCTCTTTTGAATTGCTAGTACCTAAATGTTATATTTAACGAAATATTGAGTTTTGAATGAATATGTATATAATATGTGGGATGTCTCTCATAGGGGTAATAGGAAGTTTGAATGTAGTGTGGAACTTCACTTAAAAGAAGCCTTTATTAAATATTATCAACTGTCTTACTTACACCACTTGACCTCCTGGTCTTACCTACACCCTCCTAATCAGTCAGATATCGAGGGGATCTGTATTATAGCCACCTATCCCAATTCTCTCTAATTGTCAACCACCACTTCCATAAATTTGCTACCCATTATAGCCCACACTAGGGCCGTTTGAATGCATTGAAAAA
Organism: Lithobates sylvaticus; assembly: GCA_028564925.1. Lineage (NCBI taxonomy): Eukaryota > Metazoa > Chordata > Amphibia > Anura > Ranidae > Lithobates > Lithobates sylvaticus. The sequence goes on along the minus strand of CM053028.1, from coordinate 231,767,661 downwards.
CTAGGTTTCATCTGACCTCACCAATGATATTGCTCCTATACATGCCGTCATTACCTTCCAGCCAACACCACAGCACAAAGCTTACTAGATAATTCCCTCTTTCAATTCAGGGTCATTATTTTAAAGAGCCCTAGGTGTTTCTTTTCAGGAACTGGACACCCTTATAGTCTCCGTTTTTTGCAGTAGCTTCTGGCTGTAACTGCCATCAGCAGTGGCTCAGATAATTCAAGAGGAGTTTGGGATCCCCAACCCCAGATATTATCCCTTGTTTCTTTGGACATTATCTCAGCCTGTTTAACAGGTTTGTTTTGCACACTCTCAGTATTAGTGGTGAACTATCTGTAATCGTCTTCATGGACATATCCACACCCATGTGTACCTCACAATGCTCACTGCTGGAACACATATTCCTAATGTTTACTTACTTATGCAAAATGACATAGTTTTCTGGTTTGAACAACTCTATTGCTAATGTTATGTACCAATAGTACCATTGTTCATTATCCTTAAATTGTGCATTATCCTTGAAATGTAATATTGTCATACATTTTTAACAGTAGTATTATTTGTCACTGAGTTCAAAATAAATTTAAAAACGTTAAAAAATAAACCTTTAATGAGAGAAATAGGGAGGCTACCATATTTGTCCTTCTTTCAAAAAAATGCTGTTTTTCTGTCTTTTTCATGCAGTCATGCATCTAATATATGAATATGTTAAATACAATACATATATTAAAATGCTTTCAGATGCATGGTTTCCTTTAAAAGAGAGCTTCTTTGCAAGTATGACCCCAATTCCAAAAAATGTTGGTGTGCTGTGCAAAATCTACATAAAAAAAGAATGCAATGATTTGCAAATCTCATAAGCCTTTATTTTTATTCAAAATAGAAAACATATCAAATGTTTAAACTGATAAAATATACAATTTTAAGAAAAAAATAAGGTCTATTTGACTTTGATAGTAGCAACATGTCTCAAACAATGTTGGGACAGGGCAACAAAAAAAATGAAAAGGTGGATTTACTCCGAAAACGTTACCCGCACCTCCAGTCCCTGCTGCAGTTAGCTGGTCCCGTGCTGCCCTCCCACCTCCTCCATGCAGTGTAAGTTTCTGAAGTTTACTTGGTATTAATGTGTTCTACAAAGGAGAGAGGAGCTCATCAGTATGCTGCTTCTCATTTCACTGTCCAGTTACAGACGAGGGGTGGGGAGGACCTGTCAGTGTTACTTAACTGCAGTAGAGATAAATCAGGTGCTGTGTGAGAGAGAGTTGTTTAAATTTAACGGTGTTGTAATGCTTACGTTTTTTAAATAATCAACCTGTTATACTTACCTCCTCTGTGCAGTTGGTTTTGCACAGAGTGGCCCTGATCCTCCACTTCTGGGGTCCCTTAGTGGCACTAGTAGCTACTCCTATTCTAGAGTGCCCCGTCGGAGAAGCGCTCTCCTTTCGGGACACCCGTGCGGGTGTGCTCCCGAGTCCTGCTTCTGCGTCTATTGACACAGAAAGCAGGACTCGGCCCCACCCCCTCAGTGCCCGCATCATTGGATTTGATTGACAGAAGCAGGAGCCAATAGCTGCCCTGCTATCAATCCATCCAATCAGGACCCGAGACACCGGCTTTTGCTGGTGTGCTCATCCCTGGCACAAGATAGAGGGGGTACAGGTAAGTAAAGCGGGGGCTGGGGGGGGGGCTGCAGCATTACAAGAGGTTTTTCACCTCAATGCATAGAGGTGAAAAACCTTGAGGATTTACAACCACTTTAAGGACTGAATTACAAATTGTTTAGAGGTTAGAATGCTCCCATGTATGTATTTAGCATATTTAGCTATTTGTCTGGAGTTCACATTTAATGGAAACCCTTAATGAAAGAAATATGCTGACTGTTTGTGTCCAACGTTGTGAGTCACTAACTTGAAACATGAGTACCTAAAGGAGTTTTCACTTTATTTATCCAAGTCAGTGACTCAGAAGAACTTGAAGCCAGAGGGTCAGCATGACAGCCTGGCTAGTACCAATTTAACAAAATCAGCAACAGTAACTTATATACAGAATTTCTCTGATGACGTGTTACCTTTAATTGCAGAATTAAATATTGTTAACTTATATTGCATAATGGACTCTAAATTAACCTGCCCTAACTATGATAAACTGTATAGCGTTGGTACAAATTAAGTAAAAGACAAATATTATTAAAATATACAAATTAATGAGGCCCAGTTTTGCATGTTGTCCATAGAAGACTATTTTAACAAACTGTACATCTATTCCAAGCCTTTCTGTGAATGAAATAACAAAAGTGAACTGGGCTGTAAACGGGAGCTCAGTGCTGTATCCCATACAGCTGTATGGTCTTACTGTTAATGCTGCCAAAATCCATAATATGACTTAGTAAACACAAAAAGCATCAAGGGAACAGTTCCATACATTATCCATTAGAGGAAACTAGCCAAAATCATCCTTTGCCTGTTTAAAGGAAACACAAAACAGGCATATCTACTTTTGGGAATTGTAAAGTGAATCAAAATAAGGATTTTAGGCAAATGTGTCATATATAGGGATGAGCCGAACACCCCCCGGTTCGGTTCGCATCCAGAACATGCGAACGGACTGAAAGTTTGCTTGACAATCGAACACCGTTAAAGTCTATGGGACTCGAACGTGAGAAATTAAAAGTGCAAATTTTAAAGGCTAATATGCAAGTTATTGTCCTAAAAAGGATTTGGGGACCCGGGTCCTGCCCCAGGTACATGTATCAATGCAAAAGAAAGTTTTAAAAAAATTTTTTTCAGGACCAGTGATTTTAATGATGCTTAAAGTGAAAAAATAAAAGTGAAATATTCCTTTAAATATCATACCTGGGGGGTGTCTATAGTATGCCTGTAAAGTGGTGAGTGTTTCCCGTGTTTAGAACAGTCCCTGCACAAAATGAAATTTCTAAAGGAATAAAAGTCATTTAAAACTGCTTGCAGCTGTAATGTAATGTCGGGTCCCGGCAATATGGATGAAAATGATTGAGAAAAATGGCATGGGTAACCCCCCAGCCCATTACCAGGCCCTTTGGGTCCTGTATGGATATTAAGGGTAACCCTGCACCCAAATTAAAAAAGAAAAGACGTGGGGCCCCCAGGCTCTATATACTCTGAACAGCAGTATACAGTCGATCCCCGGGTTACAAACAAGATAGGGACTGTATGTTTGTTCTTAAGTTGAATCTGTTTGTAATTTGGAACAGGTAAATCTTTTAAGTAGCTCCAGCCAAAAAATCAACTTTTAAGCTTTTTCGATAACATTGTTTTGCTGTTTGTGCCCCTGTTCAGAAGATTTCACCTCACTTTCTGTCCCAATGACAATTGTATTTAGAAAATTTGGGTTTTTAGGGAAACAAGGATTGGTGATAAAGCATCAGTAGAGGAGACACATTTTTCCCATATTAACTCTTACAGGAGAGAATTTGCCTTCCTAGGGGTAGATTTCCTCTCCCTTCCTGTTGTCTCCCTCCGTGTGTAAGTAGGAGTCGTTTGTAAGTCAGATGTTTGAAAGTAGGGGACCGCCTGTATATACTATACGGCTTGCCCTATATACTCTGCAGAAATTTGGGCCTTAGGTGTTGGTGGTACCAGAACACTGTAAGCCCTCACAGTTACTCTTGGTGGGCGCAGAAACGGGCCCTGCTGTGAAATATTATATCAAAAATTGTAATAACATGCCCTTGTTGAACAGGGTCAGAAAACTTGGGCCTTTCGTGGTGGTGTTGCCACAACACTGTAAGCCCTCACAGTTACTCTTGGTGGGCGCAGAAACGGGCCCTGCTGTGAAATATTAGATCAAAAATTGTAATTACATGCCCATGTTAAACAGGGGCTGAAAAATTGGGTCTTAGGCAGTGGTGGTGGTGCCACAACACTGTAACCCCTCACAGATTCTGTTGTTGAGCACAGGAACGAGCCCTGCTGTGAAATATTAGATCAAAAATTTTAATTACGCGCCCCTGTTAAACAGGGGCAGAAAAATTGGTCCTTGGGCGTCGGTGGTGGTGACACAACACTGTAAAGCCTCACAGATACTCTTGTTGAGCGCAGGAACAGGCCCTGCTGCGAAATATTACAGCAAAAATTGTAATTACATGCCCCTGTTAAACAGGGGCAAAAAAATTGGGCCTTAGGCCCTGGTGCTGGTGCCACAACACTACAACCCATCAAAGATACTCTAGTTGAGCGCAGGAACGTGCCCTGCTGCAAAATATTACAGCAAAAATTGTAATTACACGCCCCTGTTGAACAGGGGCAGAAAAATTGGGCTTTACGAACTGGTACTGGTGCCACAACACTGCAACCCCTCACATATACTCTAGTTGAGTTTAGGAACATGCCCTACTGCGAAATATTACAGCAAAAAGTTAAACAGGGGCAAAAGAATTGGGCTTTAGGCACTGGTGGTGGTGCCCAGAACCAAAAATGTTCTTAGAAGCTATCAACATAAACATTGAGGAGGAATAGGATAGTCACTTAGCATAACAGGATAGTCACTCTGCATCCTCAAGATCACACAGATCCCTCCTCAAGACCCAGCAACCCAGTGGATTTTCAGTTGCAAAGATCTCCAAGTCTGATCTTGCCCCAAGGTACTCCTGCACCATGTAAATCAGATACTGGCGATGGTTGCTGGAACCGATCAGACCTTGGGGCTGCGGGCTAAAAAATTGTCTGAACACATCGGTCAGATGGCCACCTTCTCCACCGCTTCTTCTGTGACTGACAGATACCTCAACAAAACAGGAGGACCAGGAAATTGTAACCCAGATTTTTCCTTGGAACCAGCGGTGCTCCGTAGGCATTCTAGGGGCTACGCAAGATCTCAGGCAAAAAGATGCCGTGTGGTGCTTGAGTTGGTCTGCTTAGGGGACAGGAGCCACACTGGGGCAGAGATTCTGGCAGCTCTGCAGGGGTAGGTTCAGAGGTGGTTGAGGCCACGCCAGCTTCAACCAGGAATGGTGGTTTGCGACAAGGGCACCAACCTCCTCTCTGCCCTCCCACAGGGACACTTGATCCATGTTCCCTGTTTGGCTCACGTCCTTAATTTGGTGGAGCAGGGGTTCTTGCTTACAGGATCTCCTGAGGCAGACCAGAAAAGTCTGTGGGCATTTCCGCTGGTCATATAATGCCAGTGCTCGGCTGGCTGACCTTCAAAAGGAATGCAACCTGCCCAAGAACTTCCTCATCTGTGACATGCCCACCAGGTGGAACTCAACATTGGCAATGCTACAGCGGCTGCACAAGCAGCAGTGGGCCATCAATGAGTACCTGTGCAAGTATGGCACCAGGACAGGGTCAGGGGAGCTTGGCTTTTTTTCGCAACGCCAGTGGCTAATGATCAAGGATGCATGCACTGTCCTGTCACCATTTGAGGAGGCCATGAGGATGGTGAGCAGTGACAGTGCTTGCATCAGTGATACTGTCCCTCTTGTCTTCCTGTTGGAGCACACGCTGCATGGAATAATGGACAGGGCACTTGAGACAGAACAGAGGGAGGAAGAGGAGGACTTCCTTACCTCTCAAGGCCCCCTTTATCCAGACAGTATTCCTGCAGGCCCGCCTATCACACAGGAAGAGGAGTAGGATTGTGTCAGCATGGAGGTGGAGCCTGGTACTCAGCATCAGCAGCAGTCTTCAAGGGATCATTTTCAGTCCCCAGAAACCCATGGACTTGTACGTGGCCGGGAGGAGGTGGCTGCGGATCATGTTGTCCTTAGTGACCCAGAGGACTCCAGACCGAATGCCTCAGCAAACCTACGCTGCATGGCCTCCCTGATCTTGCAAAGCCTGTGAAAGGCCCCTCGGATTCGTGGTATCAAGGATAGGGATAAGTACGGGCTGGCAACCCTTCTTGATCCACGTTACAAGGGTAAGGTTGCAGAACTTATCCAGCCTTCGCAGAGGGAGCAGAGGATGAAACCTCTTCGGGAGGCCTTGCAGAAAGGTTTGTGCAATGCGTTTCCATGTGCTTTTCCTGTTCTTTGGGCCTGTGGACCTGCTTACTGACTTGGAGTCTCCCAGAAGCTGCCTTATTGCCTGTTCTGGGGCTTCTTAGTCTCCTCTCAGTCCCGGGCCTAACTGACCCTGTACCATAGAACTAGTTGTATTCCTCAATGTTACCTCATATTTTTGAAATTCTTGTAATGCACACTATTGCTCGTGATGATGACTGACTGAACATGGGCATTCAGGCGTTTTTTCAAACACTGATCAAGATATATGCTGTGTTCTTTTGTAACCTAAAATTCTAGGTAATCAATATACTACGATAGATGGGTGTGATACATGTACGTTATATGCCTGCTATGTTGTCGGGATCACAACTCAGACCTCCTGACTCCGACCTCTCTCCACAAATAGGTTTGGCATGATTTGTGCCTAACACGTGATATTTCACGGAGTGTCTCGCTACTGCGGACACCTTAGTTTGCTTTTGAGACACCTCTCCCAGGTGTCCTCTCTGTCCACTCCTCTTCCTTTTTAAACTCCTTCCCCTCGCTCACTTCCCCTTTTCTGTTTCTCCCCCTTTTCCCTGGACTCTCAATTTTTCTTTTCTTATCCTCGCTCCACCATGGCCTATACGGTATGTTCTCCCCCTCAACTAAAACTGTGTTCATACAATGTAAATGGACTCAATGTAGCCTCTAAGCATGGACAAATCCTATATCAAATGCATAAAAGACAAGTTAATGTACTCCTCCTACAGGAGGCGCACTTTCAATCTGCCTTCACTTCTTGTTCCAACAGATATTTCAACAGATTGTTCCATAGTACTAATTCATCCCAGAAAACTAAGGAAGTATCTGTTGCTTTTCACAAAGCTTTCCCCGTTGAACTGCTTGATCATCTCTCTGACCCTCAGGGAAGGTACGTCTTTGTGAAATTTTCGCTGTGGGGAGTTAAATTTACGGTAGCTAACAATTAGCTACCAAATATCAACCAAGTTCCATCAGCTTTGCAGTATCTGAAGATTCTATCTGAGTTCATGGAGGGTAAGCTCATCCTGGGTGGGGATTTTAATACCCCCCTGGAGCCACTATTGTACTCCTCCACCTCAAGGTCACGTATTTCATTCCCCAAACTGAGGGCCCTGAAACACGCACTATACGACCTGCACCTTGTAGATATTTGGAGAGTAATATACCCTAAGGCTCGTAACTACACGCACTTTTCTCGGGTACATCAGACCTATAGTCGTATTGACTATATATTGAGTGACCACAGCTGTCTGGATTGGTCTCCTGAGTGCGAAATAGACTCTATGATCTGGTCAGACCATTCCCCTATATATGGTAGAATGGAGTGTATCTGTGGGCCTATCATACACTGCTCCGCGCCCGACGTGAAATATACAATTCCTGATTCAACTAGACACAATTGGGTCAATAAATAAATATATATATAAATAAATAAATATATATATATATATATATATAAAAAGCAGCCGTTTTAAAAGATAGAATGTATAAAAGTAGATAGTATCAAATTCAAACAGTGTAAATTCCTGAAAATTTAAATACTAAAAACAGCGCTTTTTAAAAAAAAGATTTAACTTCAAAGTCTTTGGAAGGAATAAATATTTCTAAACCATTCCTAGAAGCTGAGTCCACAATCAAAATTAATGCATGAGAGAGTAACTAAATAAATAAATAAATGTAAAATTCTTGAGTGCAGAATAGTGGTAGGTGAGTAGTTCAAACACATCAAAGTGACTTCTTCTGTGTTACTTCACACCGTATCAATCCCATAGTCTGCACATAGTCTGCAGATAGTCTGCACAATATCTTTCCCACACCACCCATCACAGCAAAAAACCTGACCTTCTCAGGCCAAAGAAGGTCAGGTTTTTTGCTGTGATGGGTGGTGTGGGAAAGATATTGTGCAGATTGGCAAACGCCCAACTAGGGCTGTTTGTTTGCTGAAATTCTTGTGCATTTTTTCCATCAAAGGCGATTTTATTTGGAGTCAATCAGCCCCTGGACCCCTGATGCAGTGATTTTCTTGAAGTTGTTGAATGGTTAAGAAGGATCCCTGACTGGCCCAATCCCCACCTCAGCTGAGGAATAGCGGATGCGGTTTAACCCTTGGTGTTATACACCTGACAGGCATGTTTATTCTTTACCTCTGGTGAGTTTGAACCCCTGAGGGGGAATATACCACACGTGGTGAAAAAAGTCACATGGGATTGATACGGTGTGTAACACAGAAGAAGTCACTTTGATGTGTTTGAACTACTCACCTACCACTATTCTGCACTCAAGAATTTTACATCTATTTATTTATTTATTCCCCTATATATGTAAATAGTGCTACTATATAGTAAAAATAAGCATAAAGTACCGTCGTCCTGGAATTTTGAAAAAAATATTTAGAAAAAAATAAATGAGGATGGCAGAAAGATTGAGGCAACTATGGACTTTCATGGTACGGGTAAGGACTCACATAACAATGTGTATAGAAAAATATAAAGATTTATTACAAAAAAGTAAGAAAGGATCATACAATAAATGACAAAGGGCAAATAAAAACAAGAGACAATATTGAGAAAATACAGTACAGAATCATTTCCTAGAATTGCACAGTACAGCGCATAGTGATTGGTCCCTGATATCGGAAGCAATATAGTGATATTCGAACTGACGCAAGATGGCACTCAACATGTTTCGCGGACTGGCCGCTTCTTCAGGAGCATATATTAAGGAAAAATGTATCTGTATAGTTGTCTCTAAAGAGGGAGAGATAGAAAAAATTAATATCATATAGATAGTGGAAAAATGCATCTAGAGACAGCCTGGGAGGCGCCATTCCCCTATATACTTGACATTCTCACTCCCCTCCTTGCTGGTGAAGGAGTGGACATGGTGCTTGAGCGACTAGTTGCTGGCTAACTCGGACTGTATTACACGTGTCTCGGAGACAGTCTCCAACTTTTTCGGGGACCACGCACAAGATACCACATTGTTTCCCATTCAATGGGAGGCACTAAAGGCAGTGTTACGTGGAACCTTTATTCAATTAGGATCTTGCCTAAAAAAAGGAACGCTCAGCCGCTATAGTGGTTGCAATTCAAAAACTCAGAAACCTGGAAACTGACCATAAGCATTCCCCAACTATCAAAACGCTCACGGAGGTTTCCAACACCCGATCACATCTCAAAGGGTCTGTATGAGACCTCCGCGCGTACATTCACGGACAAGCTCACTTTCCACCAATATAAATTCCAAGACAAATGTGGCAGGCCACTGGCTCCCTGCACCCAAAAGTATCCTCTACATTTATCTGCCATATCCAAGGACCGCATGGAGAATCAATCTCCTCACCTTCTAATATAGCGCAGGCATTCAGGGATTTTTACCAATCCCTGTACAACATACCTGCGGCCCAGTCATCAGGTTCCCCCTCTACTTCAGAGGAGGACAAGTTCTCTTAGATCATGGATACTGCGCTCCCCACTTTAGATGAGGAAGCCGTTGCCGAACTTGAAACACCTATTACAGCAGATGAAGTTGCGAGAGCCATTGCGGGTACACCAACTAGCAAGAGCCCAGGGCTGGACGGCTTTACTTCTAAGTTTTATAAACGATTTGCTCCCCTTCTTATTCCCTTCCTCACTAAAGTATTCAACTCTGTGTCAGAGGGCTGAGTGTTCCCCCCACAAACACTTGAGGCTCATATATCCCTTATCCCAAAACCTAACTTTATGTGCAAACTATAGGCCAATATCCCTGATCGGGGTTGATTTGAATGTCTTCGCTGAAGTGTTGGCCAACAGAATACAACTGTTGTTGCCCAGTTTGATCCACTTAGATCAAGTGGGATTTGTGAGTGGCCAGAAAGCAAGGGATAAAACCCTAAAAGTCCTTCTTTTATCCGACTATGCCAAAACCCACGATATTCCTTTATGCCTCTTAACAGTCGATGTAGAGAAAGCATTTGACCGTGTGAATTGGCAATTCCTTCGGCTGTCTTTATAACAAATAGTATTGGGAGCCCACATGATCTCAAGGATAATGTCCCTCTACTCCTCTCCATCTTATAGGATTATACTGAACGGCTCTCTGTCGCTGGCATTCTCTATCTATAATGGGACACAACAAGGGTGCTCTCTGTCTCCCCTCCTATATGTTCTCACCATGTAACATTTAGCTATTGCTCTGGAAACAATCCCTCTGTGCACGGAATAACGGTCGGGCCCACTCAAACTTAACTTGCTCTATTTGCAGATGACCTGCTCCTATTTGTGACACACCCACTCATGTCCCTGCCCTCAGTGTTACAGGAGTTACAGATATTTCAGGAAGTCAGTAATTTGAAAGTAAACTACAGTAAATCGTAAATTCTCAATATCTCTCTGCCAAAGTCGGACCTACACAGACTCTTGACTGCCTTTTCCTTTAAAACGGGGTCCACCTCCATCCGATACCTTGGTATTCAAATACCAGAGGATGCATCCCAACTCTTTTCCAAAAATTTTACCCCCTTACTCCTTAGAACTCAAGCCGATCTGTCTACATACACGTCCAAACGGCTCTCCTGGCTTGGTAGGGTAAACACCTTGAAAATGGATGTTCTTCCCCAGTTTTTGTACCTATTCCAGACAATCCCTATATACATCCGGAAATTGCGTCAGCTGTCCACCTCATGACCATGTTGGAGTGATTCCTGTTCATAATCTTTCTGCTTCCCCTACTTTCTCTCAAATCTTTCTCCTCTTTGTATAAATCTACTCCTCAGAATCCATAAAAATTCCAGATGCAAAATATGACCCTCACAGTCAAATCCTCTACAGCATAACAGGTTTTTAGAATACGTTTGATTGTAGTAATACATGTACAGTTACACAAAATCCTCTCCCTTGCAGTGGGAGGGCCCTTTAGTTATCCATGTTATGCCTCAACATGTTGTTCTAAATAATGTTGTTTTTTTTTCGACATGCGTAACAAACTTGATACAATACTACATTTTGTAACCGCCCTATACATTTGCTTTATTGTCATTACTTACTACTGTTAATGATGTTATCTATGTGGAATGCATTTCCCTTTTTGTTCTCTTCAATAAAAATAAGATTGAACTAAAAAAGTTCAGCTGAACCACAATTGATTAAAGTTATCAGAAATTCACTCATCTCTAGTGCTCAGTTCAGTATAACCTTTCTGACTTGTGTTTATCAGGCCAAAGAAAACTAGCTAGCTTATTGTGTTTCACACCAATACATGAATCAGGTATTTAAAAGGGTTTTACCACTTAAAAGGAAAACTCTTGACCAGATGAAATGTAAATCTCAGCCAACAAATGTCATACATCCTGGCATTTCAAGTGGTAAAAGAGGAACACTTGAGGTGGTTATGTGCTAAAGCAAACACTATTTTTAACACTGTGACCCCTAAAATAGTATTGGAACCCAACATGGTATATGTACTAAAGCAGATGCATTCTTAGACAGCCAGTAAACCTCAACAGTAAATACTTAAGGAATGTCTATCTTATCTAGGCTTACACTTATAAAAGGACATGTTTGCTTAGCGAAGAGCACAATTAAGGGTTTATTTATAAATGTCTTCACACAACTTTCACTCAAGATTCACACATTTTTTCAACCTAATCAGATTGAAAATGTGTGACTCTTGAGTAAATGTTGTGTGAAAATGTTCATAAATAGACCCCTTAGCTTATTAAATAAGCCACATTTATGCTCTCTTTTGAGTATTCAGTCACATGCCAGGAAAATTAAAAAACAGGATTTTTGTTTGAACATGACTAGCAAGTTTCAATTTTATTCACTAAACGAATCGAATAATCACTTTGGTAAATAAACTATTCCATGAGTCTTTATTCCTTGGGTACATTTTCTAGTATTGATATGATAGTATTTATCATAGTTAAAAATAGTATTTTTTCAAAGTTATGGTATGTTTTGAGCTTCAGAGTTAGGTTCAGGTTAAGTCTAAATGTGAGGGTTAGGTTTGTTGTTAGGTTTAGGGGATACAGCCATATAAATCTGACTGAGGTTCTATCCCGTCTCACTATGAGGAAGTGGGAAGTAAAAGTCAGTGGGGTTGATTAACTAAAGGCAAATAGACTGTGCACTTTGCAAATGCATTCCCCCAAAGCTTAGTCAATGTGGTGAAGCTTCACTTTGTAAAGAATATCCAATCAGGTGCAAGGAAGAAAAAAACAGCAATTTTGCTTGTACATGATTGGATGATGGAAATCAGCAGAGCTTCACCATGTTCACTAAGCTCTGGGGAAAATAAGTGGAACTGTACTTGCAAAGTATATTTTCCCTTATTTGCTATAAAAACTTTAACAATAAAGTGTGGGTCTGAAACTCCCCTGCCAGAATCTGTATGTAACAATATTAGCTCAGAACATCAAAGCATTGCACATAGAGTCCTTGCTGCAGTCACTCAATATACACAAGTGGTGTTTAATGATGTATTACAAGCAAAAGCTGCAATGTAGAAATACGTTGTGAAGGGTTGGTTGGTCTTTCACCGATTTACATACTTCTGTTGTTTTATTTTTAGAGAGTATTCGTTTGGGACCTGGATGAAACAATCATCATTTTTCACTCATTACTCACTGGAACATTTGCACAGAAGTATGGCAAGGTGAGATTATATTTTATTATAATAAAATGCTAAAAAATAAAAGTCTATGCCTATTTGCATTTCCAATACACGTAGGCTGCAATGTAGTTGTAAAAACATATGTTGTTTTTCATCTGTCATTTCAAAGCTGAAACCCACATCTATTCTGAATGCCACTTTTTAAAGACAGCTCCCAGAATGTCATCCTAATGACTTACATTTTATAGAAGAAAATATAAAGATATGTAATATATCAAACTAAATAAGAATGCTGGATATGGATTTGTGTGGCACAATACAGTTTTGTTCACATGTAAATTAAGCAAACACCTTTTTTCTTCTTGGATAGAGTAGGGAATGGTTAAGGCTCCCATATTTTTTTATTTTTCGGTGCCTGTTTCATATCTGGCAAATTTCTATTTAATTTCTATCCCAGAGACACAGCAGAAAGTAAGGCTATCTTTCCAAAGCTAGGGAATTCTGTCACATTAACAGGTTTATCCATTTGAAGATTTCCTCTCACTTCCTGTTCCTGTGACAGGTAAAATGTTTGCCAAAAAGAACGGTCACCTAGGATCAAAACTGAGGATGACCAATAGAAACCTTGAGGCTGGGTTCACACTATAGAACCCAGCAGCTCACAGCAGGAGTCAGGTGAATCTCCATTCACCATATCAGGTCTGATTTTAGACAGAAATTTTGTCTCAATTTGGACTTGAAATGGCCCAAAAGACGCACAAGATTCCTGTTCAATTTGCATCAGAGCCACTGCAGATATGTGTGAACCAGCTCCATAGAGAGACAGTCATAATCTCCTGACATGCAAATTGGATGCGGGGAGACCCGCATCCAATTCGTAATAGTGTGAACCCTGCCTCAGATTTCAGTCTACTCTTGGGAGATGAGAAAAAAAAATACATCTGATTGCTATTTGGTTTAATGCAAGTTAAGCTGTCTTGATGAATCTAAAATTCTGTTATGTGTTTTCTTACTGATGTCTGGAGACAGGAATGGGGGATATGCATACTGCATCGAAATAGGTATTGGACAAATGACAAGAGCAAAGAAAGCTACAGCTACTTCCTTATCAAACAAGAACCAATGTAGCATCATTGACATAAATCAGTTAGGATTCCACCTAGCATCACCATACTATTTTACATCTTCAGTCATTAAAAAACAAAAACAAAAAAAAAACAACACAAAATGAATGGAACAAACTAGCAGCACATAACCAGTATTCATAGTCATAGTGCATATTTTTAAATCAAGATGTTGGGGTGTCTTCACTTCTAAACCAGATTCTGTGCTTCAAAGACTGCTGTTTTCCTTTGAAAAATAGAAGAACCTAGCACTATGGAATAGCTAAATAAACTATTTCTACATAATTGTGAATATATATAAGCTGCTCCCCTCAAAGTCCAATAGTGCTAGCTTTATTTGGTTTGGGGTGTGTAATGATAGAGGGCGTTATAAAATTAATAAATTATGCTAAATTTGTGCATATACAAATAAAGTGCATGGTGCTCAATTAGATGATAATTAGATGATAAATAATAATCCAGTGTTGAAATAACGGTGATTTAAATTATTTCATCAAAAACAAATATTTCATAAAAAAACAAAAGTCCATAAATCTTTTGTGATGCAACTTCAATCTTTACACCATCACCAATGGCAATAACTTCACGAGAAAACAAAAATGACCTAATGATCAAGTGAGATGCTGAAAACCAAACAAAATAGACATTTGAGTACCGTTTACTAAATTCGCTCCTGGCAGGTAGAATATATTCCAGGTTCTGTTTTTTCATTTCTCAATTCCCATGTGCCGGTTTAATTCTCACAAGTTTGGGAACATCCAGCCTATTATTATCATCTGTAATGACTAAAGCTGACCATGTACCAATATATTTTTAAATTAATGTTTCTATGAACAAATACGAAAATTCATATGAAGATTTTCAGTACATTTGATGACTTGATAAATATAAATCAAAGGTACTTCAAATTTTAATTTGCTTTTAACATTTGATTTAGTAACACATGGACATTCATGAACAAAAACATCATTCAATGTTAGAAATGTGTTATTGCAGTCAAAAACTGAATGTTGATTTGACCCCACAAACAATCAATGTATCTCACTGAACAAACTAATTCTAGTGTATAGCCAGATTTAGCCTTTATCAAAATGTAAAAATTGATTAAGAAGTGCTCAGGAAGGATCATTGGTTGTGTCTCATTTTCTTATCTGAAATGGAAAAGTAGGACATAATAAATGCATAAATAAATGCACTTGAGATTCAAATGCAGGAGCACCTTCACTTGAATTGCAGTCTGCTTATTGTATTATTAACTGGAATAATGTTCATAGTAAGTCACTACAGTGCCATATTTTTGTCGTTCAAAGATTTTTATTGTATTTTAAACAAGAAACAGAAACAATAAAAAACAAAAAGAAAAATAATAACAGTATATATCACATAGATTCAAATGCATACATGTTGGAACATGAAAAGAAATAAGTTGAAATATCAGCATGAGTTTAATTAATACTACAATGTAAATAAAATGTGCATAAGTCGAACACTGACGGAAAAAAAAAGCGCCTAAAAGGTAATGTCTCATGGATACCGCAATTAATCTCAAAACGTATCCAGAGATATTATAGACGTGCCTCCAGACCGCTTTGCCACCCCATATGGGTTCATGCTGTGGCAAAGCGGGGGCAAATAAAAAAAGAAAAAGGGAACAAATAAAAAAAGAAAAAGAAAATAAGATCATAACCTGATCACTTCAGTGTTCTGAACTGCAAAATAAACTATTTGTTCGACTCAACATGCTGGTTATAAATATAGAAAATGTGATATAGAGACAATAATAATGAAAAAATAAGAGATAGAAGAGAGAAAGGAAGGGAAGGAAGAAAAGAGTCTCTCCAGGTGATGATTTCACATCGAATAGGATAATGAAAGGTATTTGCTGAAAGAAAACCAAGGATCTATTGAGGTAACAGTAGTGACTGGTCGAAATCAGGGGGCAGATAATGTTTTACCCATGGTTGCCAAATCTGTTTAAATTTATCAATATTATTATCCTCTATGGCCGACATTTTAGCGTAGGTCAAAGCTCTATTCATTCTGTGCTTAGCTTCCGCTACTATAAGGGTATTGGATTTCCAGGCTTTGGTTTCAGGTTCAGCAGAGCCATGGCTGGATCCGGAGGAATAGAACGTTCTAGAGCTTTGGAAGCCATAGCGAAAATATTTGACCAGAATTCTTGAGCCACCGGGCATTGCCACCAAATATGGAATTGGGTACCCTGGGAAGTGCAACCTCTGAAACAATTAATAGGATATGTCGGGGAAAATTTGGCGATTCTAGAAGGTACCAGGTACCATCTTGCTAAGACTTTAAAGTTAGTTTCAATAGCGTAGCAATTCGGGGAAGAACTTTTAGTTGCATTCCATATATTAGACCAGTCATTAATGTCAAAAACCCGGTTCATATCTAGTGCCCATTTCTCTGCATAAGAGGGTAAAATATCATTGGGAAGAGTAGTAAGTTGTTGATATATTAACGAAATAACACCTCTAACATGTGGATCGCTTTTACATATACGCTCAAATTGAGACAATTGATTAAGTGATGTACCAGAATTTAGAAGCGGGGTGTAGAAATTTTTAATTTGCAAGTATCTAAAGGTTTCAGATCTTGGGAGTCCGTACGTGTCACATAATATTGGGAATTCCAGAATGTTGGAGTTATTACATAACTGATATAATCGCGATAACTTTAAGGTAGACCAAACAGAGAATGATTTCGGATAACGCCAAGCTGGATAGAAGGCTGGGTTCCCGAGGAAGGAGAGAAGAGGATTGTGTGGGGATTGGAGGTTGGAAGGCTTACCAAATTTATCCCATATAGATAAGGAGTGTTTTGTGATGGGGTTAGAAATATGTGTCCTATCCATGGGATGAATCCATAAAAGATTAGCAATAGAGATAGGATCGCAGTCTACAGATTCAATTAACAACCAAAGGGGTGATTCTTCTATAGAGTGGTATTTCGTAAGAATTGAGAGTTGTGCAGCAGAATAATAGGAAGCAAAGTTTGGTAAGCCTAGCCCACCCTTCAATTTGCTAAGGTATAATGTGGTTAATGGAATCCGTGGTTTGGTTTTACCCCAGATAAAGGCCATAACCCTACGTTGTAGTATTCTAAAGAAATAGGCTGGTATTGGGATAGGTAAAACCCTAAATAAGTAAAGAAATTTTGGTAGAATTGACATTTTTATTGCATAATATAAAGCTGAAAATCCGTCTGGGCCTGGTCTTTTATTAAGTTTCAAGTGTTTTATTGCATACAGGACTTCGGAGGTAGTTATAGGTCGTTCTAGGTTGTCATGTTGTAGTTGATCTAGGGTAGGGAGGTCTATATTAGAGAACATGCTATCAGCTTTTGAAGTATCAAACTCTTGGTTGGAGGAGTATATTTTAGTCAATTTGGAATGAAATACTTCAAGTATTTTAACCGGGTTACTGGTGTATCCGTCTCTTGTAGTCTTAAGCCTGAAGGAGGACTGTACTTTTTGAATCGTTTTTAAACAACGGGCCATAGGAGTGTCGGGTTTGTTGGCTTTGAGGTATTGGATATGTTGGCGTTTACGCATTAGTTTGTCAGCGGAGTCAGTTAAAAAAAGGTCTAGGTCAAGACGTGCTTTCTCAAGTTTCGTATGATTGGCAGTAGTCGGTGAAGTTTGGAAGGTTGAGTGGCATGTGTTGAAAACAGTTTCCAGTTTTGCAAACATAAGTTTGCGTTCCCTTTTGAGTGAGGATGATAGACGAATCAAGTTTCCTCGAATCACAGTTTTGTGGGCTTCCCACAACGTTAAGGAAGAAACATCGTCTGTATCGTTAGAGGAGATGTAATCAGATAACATTTGCTCTATTAACTGTTTATGAGATGGATGAGTTAGCAAGGTATCATTAATACTCCAATTAGTATCGTGGGATCTGGGTACAGTTGAGGCAAGGGTGGTAAAAACAGCACAGTGATCAGACCATGGTAATGGGACGATTTTGGATGAGAGTATTTCTGGTAAAATACTAGATGGAACGAATATATGATCAATACGAGAGAAAGATTTGTGTGGGTACGAGTAATGTGTATAGCGCCTATTAGTAGGATTTAGTTCTCTCCATGTGTCTACTAATTTGTGTGTTGAAAGCAGGGGTTGTAGGGTCATCTTGGCGGAATTCGTATATGGTGTAATCGGTGATTTGTCTAGGAAGGGGAATACTGTAGCATTGGAGTCTCCACAAATGACTAATGTGCCGAATTTATGGGTGTCAATAGTTTGAAATAGGTGAGACATAAAAGCTAATGGTCGTTTGTTAGGGGCATAGTAGGAGACAACTGTAATAGGGGCGTCAGCAAGATAACCAGTAACCAAAATGTATCTACCTTCTGGATCATTCAGTTGCGACACAAGAGTAAATGGGGTGCTGCGGTGAAAACCTATAAGGGTACCCCTTTGTTTAACAGAAGCTGAGGCAACATAATACTGTGGATAATTAGAAGATAGAAATTTCGGATGAGCCTTATCTATAAAATGAGTTTCCTGCAGGCATATAATATGTGCCTTTTTTGCATGAAAAGTGCGCATAGCTTTTGAACGTTTGTGGGGGATATTAAACCCTTGTACATTTAAAGACAAAACATTTACAGGGGCCATGTCTATGTAGTATTAGATACTCTATACGTAAAGATATAACTTACTTCCAAGTACACGATCATCACCTGGGGAGAGAGAGAAGTAAAAGGAGCAAAAAGGAAGAAAGTAAAAAAAGAAGAGGATAATCGAACGACCCTATTATAATAGCATATTAATGATAAGTAAGGATAGCAACATAGGGTGTAGGAACGTCTACGGTGCATATTATGTATGCTCCGTGAGGTTCCAGAACCATCGTCAGAGACCCGCATAATCCTGGCGGGTATCTGAGGATGTTACAGGGGGCAGCAAGAAATTCCTGAGGGAGGAGCAGTACCGAAGGACCACGGGAGTCTATAAAGGGAATATATATTAACCGAAAGTCCGCTTTGTTTAAGGACCTAGAAAAAAAATTAAAAAAAAATAAAAATATACATAGAAACAGTTTTTTGTACTGTTAGTGTAATTACTAGTATAAATGAAATAAAAGAATTCAGATTAAAGATAAAAAAAACCTTGTGTTAATACTAAGACACAAGGACTTAGTAAATACATTTGAAAAAATTCTGAAAAGAAAAAAAAAGTTTGTAGAAGGAAAGGTCAAATTTTGGCAAAAAATTTCCGTATGAAAGTTAGGAAGCGGCGTGAAGATATTGGAGATTTTGAATTTTTCAACCAGCAATTAAAGCTGGGGGCAAGTAGAAGCAGGACGGCCTAAATTAGTACATCAGTCCATAGAGTCCTCATTAGAGGGGGTTTGATTTTCAAAACGTCCTCTCTTGTTTAAGTGGTGTCGAGAAGAAGAAAAGGCTCCTGCAGAGGTTGTCACATCTTTTTGCTGAGGCGATCTTGAGGCAGAACGTCTATGGGAATGAATAATTGGAGTGGATTTGTCAGCGATGCCCATTTTGACCAAGGCAGATTGCAAATCTTCCGGAGACCTACAGATGTATTTGGTTTCCAGAAATGTAAATCTTAGGGAAAAAGGAAATCCCCATTGGTATGCAATTTGATGCTGTTGTAGGATTTGTAGCTGGGGTTTAAGTGCTCGCCGTTTGGCGACTGTGAGAGGAGATATATCGGCGAAAAGCTGATATGAATGACCCTGGAATTGCAGGGAGTCTTTGTCCCTGGCAGTCGCCAATAATTGCTCTTTGGTTCTATAATAGTGGAATTTAGCAATAATGTCTCTGGGTGGGCCATTTGCTTTGCGAGGGGCTAAAGCTCTGTGCACTCTATCAAGTTCTAGTCTTTCCACAGGTATGCCTGGCTGCAATTCTTGAAATAAAGCTGTTATAGTAGCTGGTAGATCAAGGACTGTCTCAGGAATTCCTCTAATTCTCAGGTTCGACCGTCTGTCCCTATTTTCCTGGTCTTCTAAACGTGACTGTAAAAAAAGATTCTCTTCCTTTAAATTTTCAAGCTCTGAGGTATTTTGTGATGTAAGGCTATCCAGGTCATCCACTCTGATTTCTAGCTCAGCAGTTCTTTGGCCCAGCTCCCTAATCTCTTTAGTCAGTTTGTCAGTAATTCTGTCAGAAGTTTTCTTTAAGGCTTTGTGTAACATGGTTTCAAATTTTTTAAACATATCTGCATTAGTTTCTAGTTGAATTACCTCAGTATCTGAGTCTGAGCCTGCTGTTTCTTCAGTAGCCTGTGAGGGAGCTGTCTTACAGCTCTGTGTAGTAGCTTGTGAGGAGACTGCCGCCGCCATCTTCAGTGCCTGCCTGGCCGGAGCTGTTTTAGCTAGGGACGATTTAACTTTTGGTTTAGTGCCCCGCAGAACCATTGTTTATTCGCCTGTGGTCTAGGTGGAGCTTGTGGTATTGTTTTGTGCCGTTTGCGGAGCTGCTGGGACCCGTAGTCCTCCGGTTCTGTCCTCCCACGGAGCGGAGCTCTAAGCTAGGACATCCGCCCGCTCAGGCATCCGCGCATGCGCCCCGATATCAGTGCCATATTTTTGTAGGCAAAGCATCATCCTTTGTAATCTTGCTGTGGCCAATTCCACAGGAAATTAAAATTATATTTGGATGTGATCATTTTTTTCCCTTCTTGCAGAAACAGGGCATTGGAGGGACTAACACGAATAGCCTGTTCTTTTAAAATATCATTATGTGCTGACTGATAGTTATGTGTTCGTGCTGGCTGCAATTTTATCTTGATTTGGATTTATTCTTTAACCACTACAGCCCCTTAATGACCAGGCCATTTTTAGCGATACAGCACTGCGTCGGTTTAACTGACAATTGTGCAGTCGTGCGATCTTGTACCCAAAAAAAAGTGGCTTTCTTATTTTTCCCACAAATAGAGCTTTTTTAGGTAGTATTTTATCACCTCTGCGGTTTATATTTTTTACACTATAAACAAAAAAAGACAATTTTGGAAAAAAAAGCTATATTTTTTTACTTTTTGCTATAGTAAATATCCCCCCAAAAAACAAAGAAAAAAACGAATTTCTTCATCAGTTTAGGCCAATATGTATTCTTCTACATATTTTTGGTAAACAAAAATTGTAATAAGCGTATATTGATTGGTTTGCGCAAAAGTTATAGCTCCTTCAAAATAGGGGATAGATTTATGGGATTTTTATTATTATTATTATTTTTTTTACTAGTAATGGCAGGTGATCAGTCATTTTTAGTGATTCAGTGATTTTTCTGTCCGCCGCGACATTGCGGCGGACAGATCGGACATTTTTGACATTTATACAGCGACCAGTTCTATAAAAATGCACCGATTTACTGTATAAATGTCACTGGCAGAGAACGGGGTTAACACTAGGGGGCAATTCATTACTTTGTAGAGCCACCTTTTGCGGCTATCACGGCTCCAAGTCACTTTGGATAAGTCTCTATGAGCTTGCCACATTTTACCACTGGGATTTTTGCCCACTCATCCTTGCAAAACTGCTCCAGCTCCTTCAAGTTGGATGGTTTGCACTTGTGAACAGCAATCTGACCACAGATTTTCTATTGGATTGAGGTCTGGGCTTTGATTAGGTCATTCCAACACATTTACATGTTTATCCTTAACTACTTTCAGACCGGACCATTTTGCTGGCTTAAGACCAGACCACTTTTTGCGATTCGGCACTGCGTCGCTTTAACTGACAATTGCGCGGTCTTGCGACGTGGCTCCCAAACAAAATTGACGTCCTTTTTTTCCCATAAATAGAGCTTTCTTTTGGTGGTATTTGATCACCTCTGCGATTTAAATTTTTTGCGCTATAAACAAAAAAAAGCGACAATTTTAAAAAGAAAAACATTGTTTTTTACTTTTTGCTATAATAAATATCCCCCAAAAATATATAAAAAAAATATTTTTTTCCTCAGTTTAGGCCGATACGTATTCTTCTACATATTTTCGGTAAAAAAAATAGCAATAAGCGATTATTGATTGGTTTGTGCAAAAGTTATAGCGTTTACAAAATAGGGGATAGTTTTAAAGCATTTTTATTAATCATTTTTTTTACTATTAATGGTGGCGATCAGCGATTTTTATTGTGACTGCGACATTATGGTGGACACATCGGACATTTTTGACAAATTTTTGGGACCATTATACAGAAATCAGTGCTATTTAAATACACTGATTCCTGTGTAAATGACACTGGCAGTAAAGGGGTTAACCAGGGGGTGGCAGTGTAGTGGTTAAGTGTTCCTAGGGAAGTGTTACTAACTGTGGGGGGGCATGGCTGTGTTTTAGTGAACACTGATCTCTGCTCCAATCACAGGGAGCAGAGATCAGTGTCACTTGTTGCTAGGCAGAATGGGGAGATGCTGTTTACTTCCGCATCTCCCCGTTCAGCCTTCCCGTGAGACGATCGCGGGTATCCCCATGGCGATCAAGTCCGCGGGACCCGCGAACGGACTCACGTGGGTCCTGGCCAGCGTGCACGCGATGGCACAGTGGCATTCTTAAAGGGACGTACCTGTATGCCCTTATACCTGTACATGCCATTCTGCCGACGTACATCGTCGTGCGCCGGCCGGGAAGTGGTTAAACCACTTAAGTGTTGCTTTAGCAGTGTGTTTGGGGTCATTGTCCTGCTGGAAGGTGAACCTCCGTCCTAGCCTCAAATCACAAACAGAGTGGTAAAGGTTTTGCTCAAGAATATCCCTGTATTTGGCATCGTCCATATTTCCCTCAACTCTGACCAGTTTCCCAGTCCTGACTGCTGAAAAACATCCCTACAGCATGATGCTGCCACCACCATGTTTCACTGTGGGGATGGTGTTCTTTGGGTGAGGTGATGTGTTGGGTTTGCACCAGACATAGCGTCTTCTTTGGTGGCCAAAAAGTTAAATTTTAGTCTCATCAGACCAGAGCACCTTCCTCCATTAATTTTGGGAGTCTCCCACATGCCTTTTCGCAAACTCAAAACGTGCCATTTTGTTTTTTGTTGAAAGTAATGGCTTTCTTCTGGCCACTCTGCCATAAAGCCCAACTCTATGGAGCGTACGGCTTATTGCCGTCCTATGTACAGAAACTCCAGTCTCTGCTGTGGAACTCTGCAGCTCCTCCAGGGTTACCTTAGGTCTCTGTGCTGCCTCTCTGATTAATGCCCTCCTTGCCTGGCCAGTTTTGGTGTGCGGTTGTCTCTCGGCAGGTTTGCTGTTGTGCCATGTTCTTTCCATTTGGTTATGATAGATTTGATGGTGCTCCTAAGGATCATCAAATATTTGGATATTTTTTTATAACCTAACCCTGACATTTTCCCTTACTTGTTTGGAGAGTTCCTTGGTCTTTATGGCAGTGTTTGGTTAGTGGTAACTCTTGCTTAGGTGTTGCAGCCTTGGGGCCTTTCAAAAAGGTGTGTATATGTAATGACAGATCATGTGACACTTATATTGCACACAGGTGGACATCCTTTTACTAATTATGTGACTTCTGAAGGTAATTGGTTGCACCAGAGCTTTTTATGGGCTTCATAACAAAGGGGGTGAATACATACACACATGCCAATTATTTTTTTATTCCTGAAAAATAGTTTTATGTATATATTTTTCTAATTTTACTTCAACAAATTAGACTATTGTGTTCTGATCCATCACATATAATTCAGATAAAAAAACATTGAACTAAATGCTGTAATATAACAAAATAGGTAAAAAGCCAAGGGAGGTGAATACTTTTGCAAGGCATTGTACACAAATAAAAAGCTGACAACTAGCCATCCCCTCCTCTACTAAGTAAAACCCACTTTTAAAGTCTGTCTTACTGTTGGAGAGTTAACCTTACTTTATGCCTAGTAAAATGTTGTCAGTAGGATAAAAAATCAGAATAAATCTCTCTAATGGACCCCTGTATAGCAGTAAGGAACTCACAAGGGTTCTAAACCTAACCCACTAAATCCAAAACTAAGTGTAGCGGTCACACTTTACTAAGTGTGTGCTATCAGTACACATTTTGTTTTTCTCAGAGCTGTAATGGAGTTCTGGGGGTTAAGTGTACAGGATTTACTTTGGCATCAGTCTGGCTGGGCTGTACTAAGGTTCCACCTGGTCATACGTGCACTGAGGCACCCATGACAGGCTGAGAACCAGGCCTGGTTGGACGTGTTTAATACCGATCTTTCCCAGAGACAATCAGCGGGCGCATCTGGCCCCTGCTGCGTAGTCTGGGAAGGGGTATTTAAGGTGCTGAAGTCACGTGTTCGGGGTTTGTTCGGCTGCTGCTTTGATTCCTGGTTCCGGGCCGGGACAGCCCCGCAAGGGGTCCTGGGCCCAGGAGTGTCAATCCGACCAGCCCCAGAGACCCTCATGGTCTGGGGCAGGGATCCGTCTGTTCCAGAGTCTCGGAACTGGCTAGTCCGAGGCCTAGTAACTGAAGGAGGATTCAAAAGTGTCCCGGTGTGCTCTCGGTATTGGAGGGACGCGGCAACTCGTACAAGTGACCAGGGAGAACACTAGTAAAAACAAGCAGCGCCAAATTATGAAACTGTGTACCTATCAAAATATGTTCACCTGTGCATATACGTAATTAATATATCAATAAACTAACAACAACATAAAATGGTACGCATATGTATATAGTGTTTAAAGTTCTTATGATGATAATATTGGCCAAAGCACTATATAAAAAGTCCTGTGATGGCAAAAAGGAGAAAAGTCACAGATGAATCGTGACACTGCACTGCACTGATGAATGATAGCCCTGCATACATCCAAATATAGCTTGAGATCATACACCACAGTGACTTGTATGTGCAATTTGTGCAAGGGACCGACACCAAAGATACCTATGAGCTTACCAGATGGTAGAGCATATAACGCTCTGTATGAAAAACAGCCAGCAAACTGGAAAAGATGTCCCTGATTTCTCCCTCTCTCGATCTCTAGCCTCCGGCAGTGGTGATTAGGGGGTATCCTATTTCAATCACAGAAATGAACCGATCCGCAGGAAGCTGAGGATATCTCTGGCTTTACTCCTCTCGATCCACAGCACAACCAATTTAGAGTGGAGATGACTTTAAACCCCTCTTGACTCAGTGGCAATACATTCAGGAAAGGAGAGAGAAGCTGCCCATAGTATAATTCAGTTTAAAATTTTTATTAAAAAAACATAGTAACACTTACAAATAGTCTCCTTGTGGAGCGCTTTAAAAACGAATCCGCCGGCCGGCCGGCCGGCCGGCCGGATACTGGAGCCCGTCCTCCTTAGTTCTAGCGTGGTGACGTCACTGCGTGCCCTCCCCCAAAAATTTTTTTTGAAACTAAAATCATTGAATTTACCCATACTATAGGTTCATCAGCTATTATAATGACACCTGATTTTTTTCCGTCCTGTCATGCTTATTTGCAATTTTTTCTTTAAATGTTTTCAATGCCCTGTAGGGAGCATGCTGGACTAAATGTATCCACCTGGATTTTGTGTTCTCCATGAAATTGTATCATTCCATGAAAATCATCCTTGTGCTTATTAAGAATTGTTTAGCTGCTATTTACAAAGATGACCAATGCTCCTATCATGCCAAGTTATTGATCTCCTATCTTTTGTATTTTGTCAAAAAAGAAGTCTTAGTAAAATGGACCTCGTCAACTCCCCCTAGGGTGTCTTCCTGGGAGGCTTATACCTATGTATAAGATCACTTATATGAACAGGGGTTGTCCTTGGAAATATGTTAAAGTTTGGTCCCCTTGGACTTCTGGTTAATGTGCCTTTTGGTGCTTCCAAGGGGATGATGAGATGGAGTGCATTGGACATGGTAATGGATTTGTGTTTTCTGGCCTTTGTTTCCTACAACTCCCACCCACCTCAACCCCACCACTTTTTTTTTCCTTTACTTCCATCCCCTTCCTCCTCCTTATTAATTTCCCATCATTTCCAGTTGCAAATTTACCCCTTTTTCCCCTCTTCGTTGCATTTCAAGCTCACTGCTGGGTATGAAACATTAGGCTGTTGAGCTGTTTACGCTTTTAATGGCCTTGGTATGTTCATTGTGATCTTGTTTTGTATTTTCTTTTTCTGATAATCATTCGCTGGGTATTTAGGGCATTGTACCATGTCACTTTGTACGTTTGTATTTTTGATTAAAAAAAAAAAAGAATACTTAGCTGCTCACATCAAATAAATGTGAAAATCCTGTACAGACCATGCAAACTGGATTCATTTTAAATCCAGGACAGCTCTGAGCCCCTTTACTTAGTTAGGCATGGTGTTTACAGTCTACAACAAAACATTTCTTCATTGCCTTTGTAAGGCACACAACTTGTACATCACATTACTCTTTTTGCACATACAAGGGCACACGCCTTTTCCATGCAATTGCACTTTACCTATCTATTATACCTGTGTTTGGTAGAAAGGATTGTTTCTGAATACTTTTTTTTGTTTTTCAGGTGTTTGACCTTGTCAATAATGGCGCTTAAATCACACACATACACATGTCTGCCCAGTAAAAATTTCTTATTCTAGAGCCTACAATGCTTTAGCTTTATAGGCGCCTCACTTACTAGAAATAATCAATGATCATACCCCATAAGGGTGTTTCGTGCTTGTCTTTATTGCTAGAGCTTCTTGCAACTCAACATAGGATTAACTTGTAAACTAATGTCAAGTAACTTTTTAATTAGAAGGTCTTTTTACTGGATCATTTTATTTTAGATTTTTTTTAAATTTATAATGTATTCAAATTGGTATTTTATATCTATAGATACAGATACAATTTCCTTTTAAAAAACTAACATTTAATAAAAGACAAACGCGGACATTCACTTGATGCTGGTGTGCATGCACCAATCCAATAAGGCGGATGTGACGTCACACGTGTGTGCCGTGGTCCCCATCATTGTAAATAGAGCATAATGGCCAATCCACAAACTAGCGATTACATTATGTAAATAACACATGCAGTAGTTTTCTAAACTATGAGGTACAGTATCTCACAAAAGTGAGTACACCCCTCACATTTTTGTAAATATTTTATTATATATTTTCATTTGACAACACTGAAGAAATTACACTTTGCTACAATGTAAAGTAGTGAGTGTACTTGTATGACTGTCAATTTGCTGTCCCTTCAAAATAACTCAACACACAGCCATTAATGTCTAAACCATTGGCAACAAAAGTGAGTACACCCCTAAATGAAAATGTCCAAATTGGGCTCAAAGTGTCAATATTTTGTGTGGCCACCATTTTTTTCCAGCACTGCCTTAACCCTCTTGGGTATGGAGTTCACCAGAGCTTCACAGGTTGCCACTGGAATCCTCTTCCACTCCTCCATGATGGCATCATGGAGCTGGTGGATTTTAGAGACATTGCGCTCCTCCACCTTCCGTTTGAAGATGCCCCACAGATGCTCAATAGGATTTAGGTCTGGAGAGATGATTGGCCAGTCCATCACCTTTACCCTCAGCTTCTTTAGCAAGGCAGTGGTCATCTTGGAGGGGTGTTTGGGGTCGTTATCGTGTTGGATTACTACCTTGTGGCCCAGTCTCTGAAGGGATGGGATTATGCTCTGCTTCAGTATGTCACAGTACATGTTGGAATTAATGGTTGCCTCATTGAACTGTAGCTCCCCAGTGCCAGCAGCACTCATGCAGCCTGACACTTTCCCCACCATGCTTGACTGTAGGCAAGGCACATGTGTCTTTGTACTCCTTACCTGGTTGCCGCCACACACGCTTGACATCATCTGAACCAAATAAATATATATTGGTCTCATCAGACCACAGGACATGGTTACAGTAATCCATGTCCTTAGTCTGCTTGTCTTCAACAAACTGTGGGCTTTCTTGTGCATCATCTTTAGAAGAGGCTTCCTTCTGGGATGACAGCCGTGCAGACCAATTTGATGCAGTGTGCGGCGTATGGTCTGAGCACTGACAGGCTGACCCCCCACCCCTTCAATCTCTGCAGCAATACTGGCAGAACTCATACCTCTTTTTCCCATAGACAACCTCTAGATATGACGTTGAGCATGTTCACTCAACTTCTTTGGTCAACCATGGCGAGGTCAGTTCTGAGTGGAACCTGTCCTGTTAAACCGCTGTATGGTCTTGGCCACCATGCTGCAGCTCAATTTTAGGGTCTTGGCAATCTTCTTATAGCTTAGGCCATCTTTATGTAGAGCAACAATTCTTTTTTTCAGATCCTCAGAGAGTTCTTTGCCATGAGGTGCCATGTTGAACTTCTAGTGACCAGTATGAGAGAGTGAGAGATAACACCAAATTTAACACACCTGCTCCCCATTCACACCTGAGACTTTGTAACACTAACAAGTCACATGCCACCAGGGAGGAAAAATGACTAATTGGGCCCCATTTGGACATTTGCACTTAGGGGTGTATTCACTTTTGTTGCCAGCTGCTTAGACATTAATGGCTGTGTGTTGAGTTATTTTGAGGGGACAGCTAATTTACACTGTTATACAAGCTGTACACTCACTACTTTACATTGTAGCAAAGTGTAATTTCTTCAGTGTTACGTGAAAAGATATAATAAAATATTTACAAAAAAGTGAGGTGTGTACTCGTGATACCTTCAAGTCCGAAACCTGTAACCTCCTCCTTTATAGAGAGAGATGCAGGAGGACATTGTGCGAGAGCGTGGCAGTGTGAGACGTGACATCCAGACCACAGAAGCTCTGGCAAGTGCTCCACCGCTATACCAACAGGGCAGAGGCAGGTGAGCAGGGCATTATGTGTAAAAAATAAATGCTTTCAAGGGCAATGAATGATTGATTTTAGTTTGCTGGCCTAACACTACCCCACCAGGGCAGATGCACAGCAATTAAATGTAGTAAAGTTAATAAGTTAAAAACTTCAAAATAATCACATTTAATATTTAGGTATTGGTAATTGATATCGGCGAGTACGTGAGAAAAAGTATGGGTACTTGTACTCGGTCTTAAAAAACTGATAACGGTTCGTCCCTGTTTTGAAATGTTTACTGAAGTAGTGATTCTCAGCTTGACTCTCAGATGTTATAGTCTTTTAGAGACTATGCTATGCAGCCACATGTTACCCTGAGTGAGTCACAGAGACAATGCTGTGAAGAGTACATGTGAGCAGCTTTCTGTTTTCAAGTAAACCTTATTGTAACATAAAATCAAATACTGTACTTCACAGGTGCGGAAGCATTAACAGGATAATTGGATAGTCACAAAAAATCTTAGCAATATAGCTTGCCTGCGCAGGGGCAATACATCTTGTATTAAAGAGAAGCTTAACAAGTATGTGTACAAAGCAAATTCCTGGACAGCTTGGAGTAGGATTGCCACTTCCAGAGAAAGAAACAAACTAACCTGGAGAAGGGGTAATCACTTGATGTTTGCCCTAATGATTAACCCTGAAAGCCTACTATGTGTGAAATTAGTAGCTAACGTATAAGGACATGATATGAACAAAGTGTTGATAAAGTAATATGTGAGGTATACAAAGAAAAAATTGTGAGTTGAGATAAGAATAAAGAACAGGAGAGAAAACACAAAATGTTAGTCAGTAGAAGGTGTATCACAGAGGTTGCTCAGGAATGCCCTCACAAAGAGGGTTAACATGTGGGGGACCCCCTAAGTTCAGAGTTGGGCCACCTGAGGTAAACCGTGAGAAGGGTTGGTATTTCAGCCAGGATTGCCATATCGAGAGTTTGTGCGGCTTTCGTTAATCTAAAGTTTATTTTTTTTTTATATGAACCTGTTTTGCATGATTGCTTCCAATTTTGTAGGCGCAGAACAGTGGCTACGTGGTTGGCACTTCTGCCTAGCAGCACTAGGGTCGTTGGTTTGAATTCCAACCATGGCACTATCTGCACAGAGTTTGCATGTTCTCCCTGCGCCTGCGTGGGTTTCCTCCCACACTCCAAAGAAATGCTGGTAGGTTAATTGTCTCCTGTCTAAATTGGCCCTAGTATGTGTATGAATGAATATGAGTTAGGGACCTTAGATTGTAAACTCCTTGAGGGCAGGGACTGATGTGAATGTACAATATATATGTAAAGCGCAGTGTAAATTGACAGCACTATATACAGGGGGTCCCCGGGTTACGAACCCATTAGGAACTTTCCTCCTGTTTGTAAATCGGAAATGTGCAGAACGACAATTACAGACATTTTTGATGTTCCGTCGAATGCCGTTCAGTGCATGCGCGGCAAATAACGGACATTTCCGTCATTTTCCGTGGCTCCATCTGGCCGTGCATGCGCAGAACGGCCGATGTCCGCGCAGAGCGGCAGAGGGTCCCCGCAGCGCCCAGTTCGTAAGTAGGAGTTGTCCGTAGGTCGGGCGTTCGTAAGTCGGGGACCCCCTGTAGGTACCTGGAATAAATGAAAAAACTTTGCACTTGTAGAATAAACTGCAAGTAAGACCTCATTACACAGGCGTACCTAAGTGCGGGGCAGGCACTACATGCTGACATCTCGCCGCCACTTCCATGCTTGGAGCTGGTGGCTCTCTTTGTAAGTGCACTGTTTTATTTGTCATGACAATCGTTTTACTGGCAATTGGATGAAGCCTTTTACTTTTCTATGTGAAATGTATACTTTTTAGTAAATATACTACACTATATGTGGTCCCCTGCTTGTGGCTGCAGGTGGTGAGTGCTTTTTTACCCAGACAGTATCAAGCAAACCTTCTGACTGTCCCCAGTGGTGAGAAGCAGTACTGCAGGGTGTCTCCATTGTGAGCATGGAGCTGGTTGACCATGTGTAAAGGATCCTGTTGACACAAACATACATGTTGCTGCTTTCCTCTGGCATCTTTAATGTCAATGAGTGCATTTTAGCTCTGTTGCTCAAACGTGGTGGAGAGGATTTCCATTAGTTGGTGGAAGACACTTTCTTTGCAGTGCTATTTATCCCATATTTTGGACTCTTTTTCATTGCACTTTATTCACACTGATTTATTTTTGTTATCATTTTTGAATATTGTGGATGCTTTTTTGCACATTATGAATGCTGTGTTGATAGCGTTTTGATAGCACACGCTTTAAGCTTGTAATAGTCTATATTTGGAGGCACTGCATTATTTTCTTTGTTGGTACCTAAGTGTATGCCCATGATAGGGATGTGTTTGCCCTCATGGGAATGCATTGGTGTTTCATGCAGGCGGTCCAATTCATGTCAGTTGGGATGCAGCAGCTGCGCACATACAGCCGCTGCTCCCAATTT
This sequence comes from Lithobates sylvaticus, assembly GCA_028564925.1. NCBI lineage: Eukaryota > Metazoa > Chordata > Amphibia > Anura > Ranidae > Lithobates > Lithobates sylvaticus. The sequence continues at coordinate 231,736,703 of CM053028.1, read as the reverse complement.
TTCGTGTAGGTGCGTGGCCCCAAACGCACACTGTCTGCATTCAGAACCCACTCATATGGCTATCAAGTTGGAAGCAGCTGCTTATGTATGCCTGTGTGAACGAGGCCATACAGTTGCTCCTTATCTAATAGTTGACTGATTACTCATTCTGCGGAGCGGTAACCCAGTTATAGTATGTGGTCCATACAATCTGTATGCAGCCAATATGGAACATTAGGCACTTGACTGCTTAAGGTGAAGTGAACATTGTGTTTCAACCCAGCAAAGCCTACTGCACATGTGATTTTACTGTTACGTCTGTACCCAAAAGTCACAACCTGGTTTATTTCTATTTCAATGTTAGTGTCCTGATAACCCTGCTAGAAAAACCCTGGCAGCATTTGACAAACGTTACAAATGATACTTTATCCGGTGACATCTATGCTATGATGGAATGCCTGGAAGCACTGCTCTTGGCATGGTTAATGTGGTATGTTCCTGGAATGATGGCCATCATTGCTCTAGGGACACTCCTCCAGGAGGCTTGCAGCACTCTGGCACCTGCTGTTGTTGCTTAGTTTCCCTTTGTATAATTTAACTCTTACTTTCTTTACAGTGTGCTCTGCTTCAATTGTTTGTGTTGAAAAAAAGAAATTAGTATTGATGTAGGAATATTTTAGATTTCTCTTATTCAGCCCCTCTTTTTGTGTTCAGCCAATTAAAGCAAAGAATCAGGTAGTAACACAGATTTCACAAGGGTCAGCAAGAGACTTTTTTGACTAAAGATAATAGCAGATTTGGTGTGGTGCATGTTATTTGGCAAGATTTTTATGAAAGTTTGAAGTAACTGACAGGCTCAGTTTTAATATGAAGAACATTATGCCACAAAAGCTTGAGCTTAACCACTTCAGTCCCAGAAGATTTTACTCCCTTCCTGACCAGAGCACTTTTTACAATTTGGCACTGCGTCACTTTAAGTTTGCGCGGTCATGCAATGCTGTAGCCAAACAAAATTTGCGTCCTTTTTTTTCCCACAAATAGAGCTTCTTTTTGGTGGTATTTGATCACCTCTGCGTTTTTTATTTTTTGTGCTATAAACAAAAAAAGAATGCAACTTTTGAAAAATATATATATATAATATTTTTTACTTTTTGCTATAATAAATATCCCCCAATTAAAAAAATAAAATAAATGTCTTCATCAGTTTAAGCCAATATGTATTCTTCTACATATTTTTGGTAAAAAAAAATTGCAATAAGCATATATTAATTGGTTTGAGCAAAAGTTATAGCATCTACAAAGTATAGGAAAGATTTATGGCATTTTTATGGTGTTTTTATTAGTGGTATTGCAACATTACGACGGACAGAGCAGAGACTTTTGACAAATTTTTTGGACCATTGACATTTATAGAGTGATCCGTGCTATAAATATGCACTGATTACTGTGGAAATGTCATTGGCAGGGAAGGGGTTAACATTAGGGGGGTCAAGGGGTTAACTGTGTGTCCCCTCACTGTGTTTTAATTGTTTGGGGATGGAACTAACTAGGAGAGATGACAGATCGCTGTTCCTACTTTGATTACACACACAAATCCCTGTGCTGGCTCTCGTGCATGCGATCGCGTGTGGCCAGTGGCGATCACGCCCACCGGCCACGTGCATTGGGTCCCTGTGCAGCACGCGCATGCGCGCGCCTCCAGCGGTGCTCGCGTGCCCTCTGGTGGCTCCACTCGGCAAAGTCACAAGCCTGTATATATATATATATGGGATTTCACCCAGGAGAGCCATTCTGCCGCAGTATATCTGCGTGGGCCGGTCGGGAACTGGTTAAGGGAAAAAAAAAAAAAAACAAGACCTCAATCCATCTTTAACTTTTGTTTTATTTCTTAAAAAATGGAAAATAAAACAAAAAAGGACAGCTATGAAATTTCAAAGATAATATTTCATATCACAGTATGGTTAGCCAAACCAAACCAATGTGGATGGTATTTATACCATAGGCTGCTTTTCTATAAAATATTATGTTGGGTCATCCTACGACTGAGTCATTATTTGTGTATTCATTTTTAGAATTGTACACCTCCCATTAATCAATAAAAGCTAAAAGCATCCTTCAAAATTCACTTCAAATCTATAAGCTCAATTTTATATTCTCGCTTGAAAACAATATTTGCATAATCAATGTATGGCAAAGGTCTGGATCCTTTATTTAGCTGCTAATATAGTGTATTATTATATAGAATGGATTATCAAAGAAGAAAGGCAAAAACCAGTATAATATAATGGTAAAATAAAAACATAAGTGGTAAATATAAACGTGGCAATTTAGCAAATGTAGATCAATGCACCATCTGTATGACAATCTTTTTAGGATATTCTAAAGTTACCTCTTTTTCTGTGCAATACTGTTGATTAATTCAGTTAATTCATGTTTATTGTATCAGTAGCATTATATTGTAAATTTATATAGTTGAAGCAACTGATGAACAGAGTTGAAGGAACTGATTTCCACAAATTAAAAATTTTAGATTAAGTTAGAAGAATCCAAGGTAGGGTTTGCCAGAGAACCAGAGTCACTCCATTAACTTGAAAGGACCACTTTCCTTCCATGAAAGTATGAAAGTCAGTGTTCGGGTATAGGATGACATGGTTTGGTCCCTATCTCCCACTTATGCTCTTGTGTTGTCACCTTGTCATACGGGCTTCCAATGGAGATGACAAGTGACTATTGCTAATTCAACACACATTACACAGGCATTGTCCCCTATTGTTACCATTATGAAACCCAACCTTAGAAACCCCATATAACCATCGCTGGATTGTGTGCATGTAGACAGTTGATAGCTGCAAAGGAGCTGCAGGAAATCCGAAGCACTAAAATGCAACAAAATAATGAAAAAAGTGAAAACAAGTATTTTATTTAAATAAATGGCAATAGTTCCCGACCTCTCATCACTAACTAAAAAAACGTTTAAACCTATTCACTGTCTTAACACAGCTGACTTGCTTGGCATACATTATAGAATGTACACTCAAAGGTTGACAAGGTTCCCACAAAATGTAAAGGTCAGGGAAAAAAAGGGATGTCTGCATTCTGGCTTTTTGTCGAAGGAACCAAACTGATGATCCTAAAGAGTATGGTAAAATGTTATAATTTATTTATCCACACAATCTTCTAATTAGATTAGTGGTATAATAGTAGGATGCTAAATACTAGTACACAGCAATCAATGAAAATAATTAATTATTTTTTCCAAAAACGTTGGGCATTGCTATACTATACAGTACATAAAGTATATGTAAATACATAAAACATATTTTCTCCTTAACCCCATTTTTTGTACTCTGCATCATTACAAATTCACTGCCTTATTTTGTGCCGCACACCAAAATATTTTTTGGCTATTATTTTGTCTTCTGTCTTCTTCACAATGTAAAGTAAATAGCTTTCACTTGCATATTGACTGCTTAGTTTTGTGCTTTGCCTGTAGTTCTTTACATTTTGATAGGGAACTTGCCAGCAAACCTGAGAAGCACACTATGAAAACATAACAAATCTGACCCTTGTTGCAGTGTGTATTGGTATGTGTATTACATTACCATGCAATTCAGATTAAACTGTTCCAGTAAAAATCAGACCCTAGGTTTCCTCCACTTTCAAGATAATTCTGATAAATTTGAACAAAATACCACATGGGACAAAATATTAGACTCAGAAATAAAACTGATTAGTATTGTTCTGTCATATTTAGTGTGCACAATTTAAAATCTAACCCCTTCTGCAAGTGGATGAGGGCATAAACATGTGTGACAAGTAGGTTCTGTAATTATTTTTCTTTCAAATCTTTTTATGTATAAAGTATACAATGTAATTGTGTTCTTACAGAGTTTACAATAAACATTTTCACACCATATATAGAATTGTATACCAAGTAATTTTCTTTTAATGTACAGTTTCAGCAAAGTAGTAACTTGGTAGGAAACAGGAAGGAAAAAATGGAATTTGTCAAAAGAACAAGAGAAAACAAACATTAAAGTATAACTTCCCTTGGTCATCGGTCTTGGAGTAACGACATATTCAGCAAACCATCGCAGTTAGCTACGAAAGTGACGTTCCGTCACCACCATCTTGCTACACCCCACACTCGTCCACAGTAAGGACACACTAAGAAGGGGGAAAATGGACATGTTGTTATACCCACCGGAGTTTTGCATTTTAGACGTTTTTATAACAGTAAAGTGAGTTTATATAGTGAAATACAGTACTTACAACTCTGTCTGACTGCTTAGATGTTGAATTTTAAAAGCAGTGAACTTATGTCAGATAAGCAAACCTGTGAGATGAGCAGGGTTGCCACTCCTTTTAAAATCCAAGATCTAAGTAGTCAGACGGAGTTGTAAGTGCTGTATTTCACTATAAAAGCTCACTTTACTGTTATAAATATGTGTAAAATGCAAAACTCCAGTGGGTGTAACAACATGTCCGCTTTCCCCCTAATTAGTGTATCCTTACTGTGGACGAGTGTGGGGTGTAGCAAGATGGCGGCGACGGAACGTCACTTTCGTAGCAAACTGTGATGGGTCTGTATATATATATATATATATATATATATATATATATATATATATATATTAATGGCTGACATGAAGAAAGTTAACTTTTTTTTTCTTAGAATCCTAATAAGTCCTTCTGGGTGCTGGAGCCTGAATGTGTCATAGGCTTTTGGTGAGCTGCAACCCCCATTCTTAGGTCCACATCTCACCTGGTAGCCAGACTTCATTATTAGCTTCAGTTGTATGCAGAATTTATGTATAACATATGACTCTCTCACTCTTTTTGATGTATAAACCTTCTGCTGGGTGAAAATAAAATAACACTAAAGAGGCACGAGTCCTGCCTGTTTGTTTTTGGGGAACCCATTAGAAGGACACTTGAACTAACCTCAGTTTTGTTTTTGGCTCAGATGAGCAGATGGTTTGTTTGTTTTAGCCTATGGACTTGCTGTACAGAGCCCTCTTGCACTGAAATGTGTTAGCTGCTTTGTTGCATAAAAGTACAGGACAAATCTGCTTGGACTGTTTCTGGGTGTCTTGTGCATTGTATACCACTGCCACCACCAGTTGAGCCTGCCCCCCTTATAATATATCTATATGAAAATTTGCAATCCAAAATTCACAGTTTTACATACTAACATTTGTATTTAAACTCATGCTGGGATCCAACTCACTTCCAGTTTTCTGCTGCCACTTTCTACATGGCAAGTGCTGAGTCACTTGATCTTCCTGCTATAATCGCATGATTAGTTAGGGTTTGTTCACACCATAGTGCATGCATTAGCACGCACTCAACGCGCAAGCACTGACATGCATTTTTTAACTTGTGCTGCAGTACATTTGTAATATATGTTGCAGGCAGGTTTTATGACCCTTTTTTGGGCTCAGTGCTTTTATTGTACACTGTGGTGCATTGTGATGTGTCAGATGCACTGTGCATAAATGCTGCTTGTCCTAATTTTTTACATAGGTCATAAGACTATTTACAAAGCAGCCCAATGTTGATGGCGTGAAGAGCCCTCACAATGTTGTTGGATAAAATACGGACATACATGCATCCCTATGGGATAGCGGGTGTCAGTGGAGGAACATTCGCTGATACCCGATATCATCTGTCCCCGCTATGGTCCGATTCTGCAGACAGAGAAAAATCCTATTTTTCTATCCATCTGCAGATGGTCCGTGTTCATCCGATTCCCCATAGAGGAGAGCGGAGATCTGACAGGGTGGTCCCTGCAGTGCAGGGACCGCCCTGTAATCCGTCGGCTCAGCGGGGATCAACGGAGCGATCCCCGCTGAGCAAGCGGATGTTCACGGGGCGGATCATCACGTCCCATGTGAAAGGGGCCTTAGGAGCCAATTATAAGGACAAAAAAATTACATTTTAGGAGTCTAGAGAACACTCCCATGCAAGAATACCATGTCTACATTTTTGACAGCTTTAGAAGATCATTTCTAGAAAGTTAATTTCTTACTAAACACTAAACTGCAAGATTTTTGTAGAAACTTTATATGTTAAACTAATTGTTTTTATGTTTTATCATGGTAGCAAATAAAATACTGGCATTTCTGTACTCTGTTTTATGTTCTATGCTTTTACATAAGAAAGCTGAATCAAAAATGTAGCAGAAAAATGGTTAATGAAGTTTGTGTCAGGAAACCCATTTGTATTCGTTTTATAAGAGTAGTCATGAATTTAGCAAGCAAAATCCCCTCACAATTGCTTTTTCTTTTATGTCTGGATAAGGTGGAGTTCTGGATTGATAGATGTTTTGCGATAGGATAAAAAGGGATATCAGCATTAGTTGTGTTCCATCAAAGATAAAGCTCTGCAGTGTTTTAAAAATAAAATAAGATGCTGATGTTAGATTTTATTGAGAAAGCAGGACTTTGGCCTTTAAGCTAGTAAAACCTTTGACGTGGTCACCAAACAAAATTAATAAAAAAAGAGTAAATTAGTTGACTGTTCAGTGAATAATTTGCCTGTGGCAGGGGAATTTTCACAAGGGTGGAGATAAGTGAACCAAATTTGTTTTGCCCCAGATTTGTTGCAAATTTCTGCCCCATGAATTGCCAATCAGCAAAATAAAGTATTATTTTTTTGGGTAGAGGGTGGAAGGGAAGGACATTAGCTAAGACTTTCTGTTAAATGCCAAACATTCCCCACTCTTATTGAATTTGGAAGTTATCAAGAAAGAAATAAGGATTGAAGATGATAAAAATGGGTAAAACATTGCCTTTACCGATGGTCCATTATAAAGATTTGTTTCCTTCTTGTTAATTTCACAGTTTTGGGGGCTAATGATGATGTAGAGAGTGATCTCATTGAAGCATTCGGGTCTCTGCTTTAGGAAACCTTTGCCAGGTTGAGCAGATGGTGGCTTTAGTATGTTTCCATTTGGCGTCAAAAGCCTTCAAATAATTCCCTCCACTCCTTTACAAATCCATGCAAATCCAGCAGTTATGTCTCTGTTTAATGCTTACCATGTACAGGGCTCTGTAAACATTCAAGTATTTAGCTTGCCATACCTGCCAAAATTCCTTGTTTAGTGTGACATTCTTTGCTTCAAAGTTTTTCCTCTTCCTCACTTTATTCCTACAAGATAAGATGATGGCAAAAGCTTACCCTGGTCCTCTCTACTTCCTGGGTGACTTCCCACTATAAAAGGTCTCCAGTAACAGGACAGTGGCAGATCATGTTTTAAGATTCATCCACTTGTTTTTTTCACGCTATAGTTAGTGCTGTTTCCTAGGTAAAAAAGAGGGGATGACACCGTTAATACCACACTTATCCCTGCTAATGAACTTGACTTGAGATTTTGCTATCCCGGAAAGATGAAGAACCCTTCATGCATGCTCTGTAGTTTGCAGCCATGTTTGATTATATTCTTATTCTGTTTGTGCAGCTATGGAAGCATGAAGAGGGTGTAATTCTACCTGGTGGTAAGTCTTCTGGCCAGGGTCAATACACTCTGCAGACCTGGATACATTTTGGTTTGTCAATGTGATAGAAACTGCTAGTTGTTTTAGTTACTATACAATTAATTTAGTTTCACTGTTTAAAGTGGAAGGAAGGACTAAGGTTCAAATAACTCCCCCAAATCAGTTAACAATAGAAGTCCATTCTTATGTGTACATTTTTTCAACTCTGTGTGTTGGTACCTTTTTTTTTTTAATAACAATTCATTGCAGTCATGTGTCTCTTCCTCCTTTTTTTCCTCTCAGGACTATCTTATGAATGATGCTTGTGCAGCCACTTTTTGTTACACAGGCCCATCATTGCTGGTGAAGCACAGGAGAATTGCTGAATGTCTGGATAGGCTGTTGTTTCTAATGTTTTTATATTAGGCATAGAAATGAAAGGTAGCTTTAACTTTTTTACCTGGAATTCCACTTTAAAGTAGAACTATAGGTAAAACCTTTTTATGACTTTTTTGGGGACAATCCAAAGTTTGCGATTTTCATTTACTTTCCCTTTCAATTATAATGGTAAACAGGACAAATAGAGAGGTGGAGTCTCCCTCACGGGGGCACAGACAGTAAAAAAAAAATTGACAGGTGTTCTAATCCATCTCCCATCTATCCAAAACTAAAAAAAAGTTTTGCTTTTAGTTATACTTTGAGGTTATTAGACCCAGTCAACTTAGCATTAATTCAACTGTAAGGTGGATTAGGCAACTGTGATCGTGTTTGTTTATATCTGCTAGATCAGCAGGCAAGGACATTAAATAGACTAAAGCTGGATACACACTGTACAATTTTCTTTAGATTTTTTTCCTTTAGATTTACCAAAACCAAAACCATATAATATGAGGTCAAACCTAAACACTTTAAATTTGTATGCAAGCAGGCCCTTGCACTACTCAAGAAAAAGAACCGCTGCTCCAGGTGTATAAAGATAAGGCCGATTGGAGTATCTTGCAGAGTGCTAGCCCCGGCCCACCTCCGTGGGAAACTTGGAGAGAAGAAAGAAATGGCTGCATATCCAGAACTTTCGATTGCCTTTTATTTTGTTTCAAAAAGATAACACCAAAGACACCAAACTGTGGTCACATAGACGCGTTTCTCACATGCATCTTGTGCTTAATCATTACCACTAATGATTAAGCACAAGATGTATGTGTGAAACGCGTCTATGTGACCACAGTTTGGTGTCTTCGGTGTTATCTTTGTCAAACAAAATAAAAGGCAATTGGAAGTTCTGGTTGTGCAGCCATCCCTTGAAGGTAAAGCTAAAGGAAATCGAACAACAAACGTTGTGTAGTGTGTATCCAGCTTTTAAGTGCAGTAAAGCCTCTTGCACACAGATGCCTAAAATTGCAAAATTTTTAAGCATTCAGTTTTTTTGTTTTTTTTTACTGCTCTAATACCCCTTTCACACTGTGGCTGCCCGTGTGTTAAGCGTCACTTTTCGGCCGCTAGCAGGTGCTTTTAACCCCCCACTAGCGGGCGAAGAAGGGGTTAAAAATGGGCTTTCAAATTCGAGCGTCATGGGAGGCAGTTTTCAGGCGCTTTACATGCACTATTTCTAGCGCTAAAATGCCTGAAAACTGCCTCAGTATGAAAGGGGTCTAAATGTAGCCAGCCCATTGTTTTTAATGGACCTGTACACACAGGCGCATAAACTTGTACTTTGTATAGATCAGTAAAAAAAGAAATAAAAAAATCTGTGTTGCTGAAATACGCACATTTGTCACAACCCAGGAAAAGCTCAAATAATTTTTACATGCGTGTTTGCATGAAAAAGCATAAGGTATTTTCTGCTAGGAGCCTGATGTTCATACACTAATACAATGTTCAAGCACTTTAACAACCCTTCCTCTTTGCTGCCTTGCATTCAGTATTTCACTTTAGACCTACTTTAGCTTGGGGCTTTATAAATGACATAGCATGTTTTATTTCTCAACATTATCGGATATATTACTCTGCGATGAACACAGCTGTTGTGGGTATATAAGTATATAGTATGTATGGCTATGATCCAAGACCTGAAAGTTACCCTTATGCATTATGTGTCTTAAACATTCTAAACATAGCTTTCATATCGTTAGAATGAATGCTTGCCATTTATAATGCATTAATACAAATGTAAAGAAAGGGGTATTGACTGTGATGACACCAATATACGTATGTGTTTCCAAATTTAGCTATCTAATGCAGTGATATATATCAAGTCTGGTATGTGACCCATTGCAACTCTTCGCTGATAATTGTTTTTCCACATGGAGAAGCTTGTCATTCAGGCTTGCTGCTAATTCATATCTGTTTCTGCATCCGTATGTACATATCTATCTATTTATCTATCTACACACATGGGCCGTTATATACATCTATATCTGTCACAATGGCTGGTGAGAGGTCTGATTGGCAGTCACATTCTTCATTTATACTAGAATGCTAAACTTCAACAAATGTACAGTAGAGTACTAATATCTGAAATCCATGTGGATGGGTCTTGGTCTGTACTTTTTTTGCAACATTTATATGAATTCTTCCCTAATGACAGGCCAATATTAGTGTTTGAAGTGTAATGATGAAAAAGTCAAATTACTTTATAGATAGGGTTAAATTGTTTGAGTATTGTATCCAAAGTCAAACAGCATGGTTCTTATCATGTTACCCTGCCAATACACTTGGCAGCTTTGGCAATACAGTGGCAGCTGTGACCATGCTCAAGCAATTATGAAAATACACAACTGATTGTGGAATTATATACACAGCTGTAACAATACATAGACTATTGTGCCACTATGACAAGTCATACCTCTCTTCAAAAACACACTCCTAGACAAGCTAAGTTTTTCAGGTGTTGCTACAAGATGCTCTGCATTCTAACTACATTTTGTCTCTCTACCTGGTTGTGTACCTAAGAAAATGTGGCAACTTTGTTGCTACAAAAGAAAATTGGACACGTTTCTTAATTTGTGCTTTTGCTGAGTATAAGCTTGCTAGTCAAAGCATCATGCATATCCTAATACATGGCTGGAGAAACTTGACACAAGAACATCCGTCATTTTGCCAGAAATACTAACTTGACCACTGTTAAACTGAAGTGTTCATTGATGTTTAGTATTAAGGCAATGGGGAAATAATGTTCAACATAGTGAAAGAAGCATTGCAAAATGTGTGCTCTGTTGACTTTACTCTAACACACAATTTTCTAAAGGCACAGGCCAAAGTGCAAAATACAGTATTCCATAGCAACCAGTTAAAATATCTTTCATTCTTTCAAAGGTATTGATAAAAACAGATGAAGCTAGTCCATCATTTTTCTTTCCATTATTTTATTAAATAGTCACCATCACACGGGCAACAGATTTTTAATACAAACACATTTCTACCACATATAAAAAGCCATTGGTCACAGACTTTTATTTTATTTTTGTTCTTAATTTTTTTTTAATTAATAATGGAAAACATATATGTTTTAGGTCTTCACTTCTTTTGACAGTGAAGCCTAAAACATGTAGTTTTTATTTTCTATACATGTATGCCTCCAATAAAATCTCAGGTTTAAATATAGTACATTCTTAATAATGTAGTGATGTTACACAGGGTGACATTGCATAGTTTGCAGAGAAAATAGTAATCTAGTAGGTGGCAATTTGCACCACTTTTTTCCAGTTCATTAATAATGCCCGGCAAAAAAATATTTATGAAATTATATCTACTGTTCTGAATCTCCAGTCATTTCCATTATTTACAGTATATATTTTGTAAAGTTAAATTTATTTTTTGTCTTGCATGCATCTGACAAAGATAGCAATGTAACATTATATGATACACCACCAAAATGTATTACTCAGAAACTTTCAGAGTTCTTGTCATATTAGCAATAGAACATGTGACTGCCAGCAGTTCTCATAAGTACAGTGGTATTCCATAAACTCATCAGCAAACTCAGATAAATACACTAACAGATATTACACCTAACTGGTAGAATAGACTTCTGTGCTCCATGATTTGCCTAATGTTTTACTAAAATATAATTTTCAAGTGTTTATTTGTGCCCAGAAGTAATTGTAACCTAGATATCTATGTCAAATATACAAGCATTGGTACTGTATACTTCATTGTAACTCTGTGAGTTCCTACCTAAATACTGCTTATATTTTCAAGGACATGTTATATACAGTATCTCACAAAAGTGAGTACACCCCTCACATTTTTGTAAATATTTTATTATATCTTTTCATGTGACAACACTGAAGAAATTGCACTTTGTACACCCCCTTTTTTGGGTTGGCTGTGAGACCTGCTTTCCTGAGGGAATCTACCACTGCTTGTACTCGAAGCAGGTGCCATTCCCAAACTGGGCTGTGGATGACCACATCGTCCAAATAAGCAGCTGCATACGGGCGCTGTGGTCTCAAAGTTTTGTCCATCATTCGCTGGAATGATGCAGGGGCTCCAGGCAGACCAAAAGACATCCGCTTGTACTGAAACGAGCCCTCAGGAGTGGAAAAGGCAGTCTTTTTCTTGGCCGATTCAGTTAGCGGTATTTGCCAATAGCCTTTCGTTAGGCCTAGGGTTGTTATGTAGCAAGCCTGTCCCAACCTGTCCACGAGTTTTTTGACCCGAGGCATCGGGTATGCATCTAACTTAGACACACTATTGAGTTTCCTAAAGTCATTACATAACCTGATAGTGCCATCAGGTTTTGGAACCAGTACTATGGGGCTCGACCACTCACTGTGGGACTCTTCTATCACGTCCAACTCTAACATATTTTTAATTTCCGTTGCGACTGCCTCTTGCCTGGTCTCTGGGATTCTATATGGCTTTACATTTACGCAAACCCCAGGTTCTGTCACTATGTCATGCTGGATCACGTTGGTCAGTCCGGGTAAGGGGGAGAAAAAGTCTCTATTTTTGTACACAAACGCCTTAACGTCAATTTGTTGTGCCACAGACAGGGAATCTGTTATGGGGACGTCAGGTGTCACTGGTACCCGGTCTGTGCGAGGTGGGGATGCGGCCAGTAAAGTCTCTCTGTCCTTCCAGGACTTTAAGATATTCACATGATAAATTTGGTGTGGTTTGCTTTTCCCTGCCTGGTAGACTTTGTAGTTTACCTCCCCCACCCTTTTTAAAACCTCAAAGGGACCCTGCCACTTGGCTAGGAACTTGCTTTCCACCGTCAGCACCAGTACCAACACTCTGTCCCCGGGGTTGAAAGTACGGACCTTGGCACCCCGATCATAGACCCTCCTCTGAGCCTCCTGGGCTCGCTCCATACCAGGGGCATGACAGCCGCGATACGATCCTGCATCAAGGAGACATGCTCTATGATGCTTCTGTATGGGGTGGCCTCTCCTTCCCACATTTCTTTGGCGACATCTGGTAACACCCTGGGATGTCTACCATACAAGAGCTCAAAGGGGGAATAGCCTGTGGATGCCTGCGGAACCTCACGTATGGCAAACATGAGATAAGGTAGCAAAAAATCCCAATTTCTCCCATCTTTGTCAACCACCTTTTTCAGCATACTTTTCAAAGTACTTTTTATTAAATCTTTCGACAAGACCATATGTTTGGGGGTGGTAGACAGAGGTACGGAGATGGGAGATTTTGTATAGCTTACACAGTTCCTTGGTAACCCTGGACATAAATGGGGTGCCCTGATCGGTTAAGATCTCTTTTGGGATCCCCACTCAACTAAACACCTGGACTAGCTCCTTGGCGATAACCTTAACCGAGGTGTTATGCAAGGGAATGGCCTCAGGATAGCGTGTTGCATAGTCCAGGATTACCAAAATATGCTGGTGACCCCGGGCAGACTTCACTACCGGCCCCACCAGGTCCATGCAAATTCTCTCAAATGGAACCTAGATTATTGGTAGAGGAACAAGGAGACTGTGAAAATGTGGCGACGGTGCTCATATTTGGCACTCGGGGCACGATTCACAGTACCCCCTGACATCTGCATACAACCCAGCCAGAAAAATGGGCGATTCTCTCCCTGGTCTTTTCGATACCAAGATGTCCCCCCATTACATGACCATAGGCCAGGTCTAACACCACCCTACGGAAGGGTTTGGGAACCAGTAGCTGTTCTACCACGTCCTCTCCCTGTTTTATCACCTGATACAGTAAGTGTTTTTTAAGGGCTATGTAGGGGAGAGACACCCCCCCAATTAGGATCCACCGGTTCCCCATCCACCATCTTAACGTTTTCTCTGGCTCTCATGATGGTGGCATCTCGGAGTTGCTCGGTACAGAAATCCTCTCTCCTGACCTCTAAGTCAGGTACCACATTCTGGCTACACTCATTGTCAAGGTCCGAGGTGTTCTCCTGTTCGTTACCCTGGGAGCTAGCTTCCAGGTCCCCCGGCTCCCCAGCCATGACAAGGAAAGGAAGAGGATCTCTGGCTTCCTTGATCCCATCAACAGCATCCCTATCTTTTTGGCAAAATGGGTCTGGTGAGAGTTCCCATGCTTCCCCAGCAGGGGAGCTCTAAATATCAGTCTCCCTTTGCTCTCCCATAAATTCCAAAAATGGGGAAAATCTCTCTCCACTAAAGCTTCATGAAGCAGCGACGATACCACCCCCACTTAATGTGTTACACTGCCCCAGGGGGTATCAACCTCAACCACCGCTATCTTGTAGTCCCGGGTGTCCCCATGGATGCAAATTACCCCAATAGTTCTGGGGTGCAGTTTTGTGGGGTTTACACAATCATTCCGGACTAGGGTCACCACACTACCATAGTCTAGCAAATAACATTTTCAATGCAAGTCTAACATGATGCAGTACATGCGACCTGTGCAAACAGAGATATGCGTCTTTTCATATAAGCATAATCACATTGCATAGGTTCATCATTTATAGGACAGTTTGCAGCAATATGCCCTAATGCATGGCAACGAAAACACTGTATATGCTCTACCCCCAGTCCTCTTAACGGTCCCAAAGACCTTCCTGGCTTCTTTGGCCAGTCTCTAGGTCTAGGACCCACAGTCTCATCAGCTGTAACAACAGTCTTATCTAACTTCCCCATGCTCTCGAATCCCGGAACTGTCTTACCAGAACCACTGCGCGATCTTGCACCCCTAGACACACCGAAGTGGGGCGTAGACTGGTTCCCCAAGTCCTCAGTAGCAATGTACCTCTCCACTGGGTCCACCAATTGGGTTGCAGTTTTTGGATCCCCCTGTCCGACCCACTTCCTCAGAGCAGCAGGGAGTGCACGCAGGTACCTGTCCATTACCACACACTCCACGATCTGAGGGCTTGTCAAGGTCTCTGGCTGCAACCACTAAGGTGGACCAGGTCAAACATTTGAGAACAGGGTGGCTGGTTGCTGGAGTAGGTCCACTGATGCACGCGCTGGGCCCGGACTGCCATAGTAACACCCAAGCTTGCGGATAACTCTGTCTTCAAAGTCTCATAGTCCTGGGCCTTATCCGGTTCCAGATCAAAATAGGCCTTTTGAGGTTCTCCTGTCAGAAATGGGACCAACAGACCCGCCCACTGTTCTTTTGGCCATCCTTCGCAGACAGTAACTTTCTCAAACGTCGCATTTTCTGTAGGTGGTAGGAGGCACGTACCACCTTTTCAGTTTCACTAGAGCCTCTGTGAACTGCCGGTTCATCTCCTGCTGGGCCGCCTGTTGTGCTGCAGCGGCCTATGCGACTTGGCGGTTCGTCTCCTGCTGGGCTACCTGTTGTGCTGCAACGGCCTCTGCAACTTGGCGGTTGGTGTTCCGCTGAGCTGCATTGGCCTGTAACAGGGCCTTTATCATTTCCTCCATCTTTAGAAGTTGCCCGCTGAATCCACCACGTGTGGGGAGATTAGCTCGTGGGGATCACCTTTTCTTGAAATGAAGGTCAGCATACAGGCAGTTTCTTTAAAATCTGGCGGGTTGCCAGCTTTATTTACAGGTGGTTTGCAGAGTCATAAAAATAAACAAAACTGTATAACAAATCCTTGCCGTCCAGCGCTAAACTAAACAGTACACTGCTCTCTATACGTTGTGGGGCTGGTCCCCATCACCCACAAAACATGAGGTAAATAAAACCTTTGTTTTCAATCCAAACAAACAGGGCTCCTCACTCTCAGATTCCCTTCTGAGTCTCAGGCCAGAGCACTGCTTTGCTCTCTTCCTGGTCATTTAAAGTCCACCTGAGCATGGACTCAAGTGGGCCAGAAGAACTGGACAGGAACCAAGCCTGCCACAGAGGCTGGAAAAATCTGGGACGGATTACGGTTCAGTCTCTGACAATAGAACAAATGCGAGGTGAAATATACCGATTATAGATGACCTCACCTTGCATACCGTCACAATATATATATACAGTATATATATGTCCATTTGTTATGTATAATAAAAAAAAATTATAAAACCTTATGCTAAATGAAAGCCTTTTTTCTTTTACAATAGTTGTTTTCTTCAAAAAAAGGAAAAATAACAGAGAAGATACAAAATGTTTGGTAAAATACAGCATATAGCAATGTAGATACATATTCCAATCCAGATAATGCTAATTAACAGTAATTCACAATCTAAATTAATATAATTGGAGCAATACACCAAGAGTGTCTGCTGACCTAGAGAAGCCCAGCCTCAGATGAAAAGGGCATAGCTATATGACACAAAATATATCAGGAGACACTAGTGTGTAGCTTTAACAATGGAGCTTAAAGTGTTACTAAACCCATAACAGTAAAATCAATCTGTATATGCAGTAAAGCCTGCTTGTTATACTCACTGTGGAACCTAAGGGGTTAATCCTGTGCATTGTGTAAAACTGCTGTTTGATCTGTCTTCTCTGATCCTCCAGTTCTTTTACTGTTCCCAATCCATCTCATGATAATACAGAGCCTTGGGGGCACTCTGCACATGCTCAGTGTGGAGTGTATTGATAGAGGTTTTTTTTTTTTTTTTGTGGGGGGGGGGGGTTGTATGTGAGTAGCACTGGCCAATCAGCACTGTCCAGACAGAGGGTCAAGGGTCCTGCAGCCTCATAAGACAGTCAAAGTAGAATGCAAACTCCTCCTACAAGCTTTCACCAGACACTGATAGAAGTCACAAGACTGCTATATAATGCTGATGAGAAAAGGTATTTAGCAGTTTATAGTTACTAAAATAATTGCATTTCCATGCTCTGTGTACTGTGGGAGACCAGATATAGTGAATGCCAGGTCCTGGGTTTAGTAACACTTTAAATAAAAAAGTAATGCTGCAAATTCCTGAGAAGTAGATTGGGTGGTGGAAGGGGAAAAGAGAAAGAGGACATGAGAGTAATGCCCCATACACACGGTCGGATATTCCGATCGTGTGTGGGCTCTAGCGGGCTTTCTCCGTCGGAATTTCCGACAGAAGAAATTTGAGAGCAGGATCTAAAATTTTCCGACAACAAAATCCGATCAGACTTTTTACGATCGTGTGTAGAGAATTCCGACGCATAAAGTGCCACGCATGCTCAGAAGAAATTTGGAAACGAAAGCTATTGGCTACTGCCCTGTACGTAGTCCCGTCGTACGTTTTGTACGTCACCTCGTTCAGAATGATCGGATTTTTCAACAACTTTGTCCGACCGTGTGTGCAACACCAGTTTAGGACAAAATCAGTCGGAAAATATCTGACTGATTTTGTGGTCGGAATGTCCGACCGTGTGTATGGGGCATAAGAAGGAGAAAGATACAGATAAGACCAAAGAGAATATAAGCCTGAAGTAACCGAAAATTAAGGTATTGGGAGGGAAGGTAAATGGGGAAGATGGGGCAGAGGGAGGCATTGGGGACCTGACTGGAGGAAAACCCCCAATCATAAATGAATCAAAAGCTCATTAAAGTTAGAGAAAAGAAAGGTACAGGTCAAGATTGTGGGTGTAGTCTAGCAATGGGGACCATAGATAATAAAAGCCTTTTTTAATACTATATTTGTATCTGACAATTACAGTATTAAACATAGGCATGCAGCCGTATTCAGGCTGCAGTGGCATCTGCAGGTTGAAGGCTCTTTTTTGTGTATGAAACTTCAGCTTGAGTAGAAGTCTCCTTTAGCTACACCTGCAGCTCACAGCTATCAATAATGTTCTAGCCAGTTCCTATTAGCACATGAGCCATATTGCATTTAGTTGATCATGGCCCAGAGCTGTATTATAGGATTGAGTACAAATCCTTTTTCAGTGGGGATTTTGGTTCAATTATTTATTTATTTTTTTGATTAGACAACATACATGCTGGAAGTCTATTATCATCTGTTAAGTTTATATGGTACATTCCTGGTATCTTATTAACAGTTTATTTATCACTGTGATACTGATCTCGTGATGGTATTTGTTACTTAATCTTGTTTAAGGTTTTGTATATAGCAAAGGCTTAAGTCTTTTTTTTTTTTTTGTGGGCAGCGACCTCTAAAATACAATTGTATTTATTTGACTTGTTTGCATTCCTTTGCTTGCTTCTTTACCTAATGTGTGCATGTGCACAGTTTGGCCCACGGACTTCTACAGGGCTGTGAGACTAGACAAAATGGAAGGTTTGTTGTCTTATATGGAATATCTATGGTGATTGTGGCTAAACTTTAGGAAAATCGAACTTTTGTGTTGAATTCCTTGTGTGAAGATTCTGTTAATATTGTTGCTGTGTGTGTGTATATATATATATATATATATATATATATATATATACAGGTATTTAGGAAGTCCCATTGCCATTGCCCTTATTTCAGGAAGGTACATTAAAAAAATAAATATAGACGTGTACTTAAATGATAGCAATGGCAGGAAATGTGCTAGCCAAGATTAGTGATGATTTAGACGTTAAGATCTTTGAAAACACTCTGATAGCTTTTTTACATTTACAGGCTTCAAAGCAACTAAATATGACAACTGTGATCAAATCCTTGATGTGAATTATTTTATGTTACATATCTCATTGAGACTTTGTAATACTTCATGTTTTAAAGGATTCACCAACAGCTGTGACTCTTGGACTGAGGATGGAAGAAATGATTTTCAACCTCGCCGATGCACACTTATTTTTTAATGATTTGGAGGTAAGCCAGAATATTTGGTGTACTTGTTGCTAAATTTGGTCTGGGAGTGCTTGTTCAAACAGCTGTTGCTCTCTTATTTGATGAACTGAGATACAAAACGAGTGTGTTTACCAAACAAAACTAAGAGAATCCATTAGTAATATTGTTTGTAAATCCTATGGTGCATGCTTTAAAGATGGATGTAGCAGTGGATGTACAGTGTTGGTGCAATTTAAAATATAAATTGTATTAATATGATACCTAAAGTGTATTTCCACTATTGCAGTCAAATTTGAGAAAACACCATTATATGTTATGTGTTCCTATTCATACAGCATACCTAAAACAAAAATTCTTACCTTTTATATGCTTCTTAGGAGTGAGCCTCATGGCAAACTGATATCTGAACAATTTTAGAAAGACTCTGTCCCTCTTTAACATATATATATATATATATATATATATATATATATATATATATATATATATATATATATATATATATATATATATATATAAATATTTATATATATATAAACAAAGACAACACTTTTTTTTAATTTTTGGATAGAGTAAAGGATGTTTATAACCCATTATATTGTTTTTTTTTTTGCTGTGTCCCACTGGGGAGATTACCTTTCACTTCCTGTCCCCTATCCTTCCAAAGTGAGGAAATCCCTGGTTGTTACCAGGGTCACCAGAACTAGTGTACTCATTGGAAGATAACCACAATATTCCTGTGCTGGCAACATCTCAAAATGTGGGATTTTCTTTCACTTTAACTATAGGTAATAATAGTAAACAGGACAAAAAGTGTAGGTTAATCTTCCTATCAGGGGAATAGACAGCAATAAAAAAAACTGACAGATGGCCTAATTCCTCTCCAATCCATCCAATATATTACATAGTTACATAGTAGGTGAGGTTGAAAAAATACTCAAGTCCAACCTATGTGTGTGATTATCTGTCAGTATTACCTTGTATATCCCTGTATGTTGTTGTCGTTCAGGTGCTTATCTAATCGTTTTTTGAAACTACCGATGCCCCCGCTGAAACCACCGCCTGTGGAAGGGAATTCCACATCCTTGCCGCTCTTACCATAAAGAACCCTCTACACAGTTTAAGGTTAAACCTCTTCTTCTAATTTTAGTAAGTGGCCACGTGTCCTTTTAACCACTTGCCGACCAGCCGCCACAGTTGTACTGCGGCAGAATGGCATGGCTGGGCGAAACGACGTTATGTAACGTTGCTTCGCTCTGTGGCCACTAGGGGGCACACGCCCCCCCCCCGGGCCGATGCGAGTGCCTGGCGATCTCGATCACCGCCGGGCTCCCGCGATCGCTGCAGAGACACATAGAACCCAGAACTGTGTGTGTAAACACACGGTTTCCAGTTCTCTGAGGGGAGAAGTCTGTTCATACAGAGTATGTACAGCAGTCTGTTATCTTCCCTGCACAGTCCCCCTTCAGTTACAACACACATTAGAGAACACATTAACCCCTTCACTGCCCCCTAGTGTTAACCCCTTCACTGCCAGTGACATTTTTACAGTAATCAATGCATTTTTAATCACACTAATCTCTGTATTAATGCCAATAGTCCCAAAAATGTGTCAAGATTGTCCGACGTGTCGGCCATAATGTCGCAGTCATAATAAAAATTGCAGATCGCCGCCATTACTAGTAAAAACAAAATTAATAATAAAAATGCTATAAATAGATCCCCTATTTTGTAGAAGCTATATCTTTTGCACAAACCAATCAATATACGCTTATTGATATTTTTTTTACCAAAAATATGTAGAAGAATACATATCGGCCTAAACTGAGGAAAAAAAAAATGTTTTATATATTTTTGGGGATATTTATAATAGCAAAAAGTAAAAAATATTGTGTTTTTTTCAAAATTGTCGCTCTTTTTTTTTTGTTTATAGCACAAAAATAAAAACCGTAGAGGCGATCAAATACCACCAAAAGAAAGCTC
This sequence comes from Lithobates sylvaticus, assembly GCA_028564925.1. Lineage (NCBI taxonomy): Eukaryota > Metazoa > Chordata > Amphibia > Anura > Ranidae > Lithobates > Lithobates sylvaticus. The sequence continues at coordinate 231,716,200 of CM053028.1, read as the reverse complement.
TATTTGTGAGAAAAAATTTTGTTTGGGTACAACGTCGCACAACAACGCAATTTTCAGCTAAAGTGGCACAATGCCGATTTGCGAAAAGTGCTCTGGTCAGGAAGGGGGTAAAATCTTCCGGGGCTGAAGTGGTTAAACTCCCTTCTGTGAATTTTTTTTTATCCCTATTGTGGGGTCACCAGTATGGTGTTTGTAAATGAAAATCATATCCCCTCTCAAGCGCCTCTTCTCCAGAGAGAATAAGTTCAGTGCTTGCAACCTTTCTTCATAACTAATATCCTCCAGACCATTTATTAGCTTTGTTGCCCTTTGTACTCGCTCCATTTCCAGTACATCCTTCCTGAGGACTGGTGCCCAGAACTGGACAGCATAAACCAGGTGAGGCCGGACCAAAGTCTTGTAGAGTGGGAGAATTATCGCTTTATCCCTGGAGTTAATCCCCTTTTTAATGCATGCCAATAATATGTTTGCTTTGTTAGCAGCAGCTTGGCATTGCATATCATTGCTGAGCCTATCAACTACTAGGACCCTAGATTCCCCCAGAGGTTCACCCCCTAGTGCAGTGGTTCTCAACCTCAGTCCTCAAGTACCCCCAACAGGCCATGTTTTCAGGTTTTCCTTTACTTTACACAGCTGCTTTAAATCAATATCAATGACATGGTATTGATAACAGCTATTTTATGTAAGAGAAGTTCCCAAAACATGGCCTGTTGGGGGTACTTGAGGACTGAGGTTGAGAACCACTGCCCTAGTGAGTAGATTGCATTCATATTTTTGCCACCCAAATGCATTATTTTACATTTTTCTACATTAAACCTTATTTTCCATGTAGTTCTTCATTCCATTAATTTGTTCAGATCTTCTTGCAAGGTTTCCACATCCTGCGGAGAAGTTATTGCCGTGCTTAGCTTAGTGTCGTCCGCAAATACAGATATTGAGCTGTTTACTGCATCCTCCAGGTCGTTTATGAACAAATTTAACAGGATTGGTCCCAGCACAGAACCCTGGGGGACCCCACTACCCACCCCTGACCATTCCGAGTATTCCCCATTTATCCCCACCCTCTGAACTCACCCTTGTAGCCAGTTTTCAATCCATATACTCCCCCAATGGTCCATGCCAATGGACCTTACTTTGTACAGTAAAAATTTATGGAGAACAGTGTCAAAGGCTTTTGCAAAATCCAGATACTATGGGCCTTCTTTTATCTAGATGGCAGCTCAACTCCACATAAAAGGTTAATAGATTTGTTTGGCAAGAATGATTCTTTCATGAATCCATGCTGATTACTGCTAATGATACCGATTTCATTGCTAAAATCTTGTCTATAGTCCTTTATCATCCCCTCCAACAGCTTGCATACTATTGATGTTAGGCTAACTGGTCTGTAATTCCCAGGGATGTATTTTGGCCCGTTTTTAAATATTGGTGCTACATTGGCTTTTTTCCAATCAGCTGGTACAATTCCAGTCAGTAGACTGTCAGTAAAAATTAGGAACAATGGTCTGGCAATAACTTGACTGAGTTCCCCAAGTACCCTCGTGGGTGCAAGCCATCTGGTCCCGGTGATTTATTAATGATAAGTTTCTCAAGTCTATTTTTAATTCTAACCTCTGATATGTCCTTCCTGTGATATGCCATGAGGTCAAACACTGCAGTTTTGGTTACTGAAGCCCCCCCAATTCCCACGTGAAGACTGAGGAGAAGAATAAGTTCAATACCTTTGTCATTTCCCCATCTTTATTAACCAGATGTCCTTCCCCATTCTTTATGGGGCCAATATGGTCTGTCCTCCCTTTTTCACTGTTTATATACTTAACAGTGAACCTCTCAGAGCGGGATTTTTAAGGCAACAATAATAGAAAAAATTGATAAAATTATATAAAGTTTATAAATTTATTGTACAAAAGACACAAAATATTTATAGCAAAATATACACTGTATATTTTGCTATAAATATTTTGTGTCTTTTGTACAATAAATTTATAAACTTTATATAATTTTATCCATTTTTTCTATTATTGTTGCCTTAAAAATCCCGCTCTGAGAGGTTCACTGTTTACTATTTTCAGGGATGATGGCAACTCAAGTATGTCCTGTGATTTGAGTTCAATTTATTAACTGTTTATATACTTAAAGAATTTCTTGGGATTTTTTTTGCTCTCCTCCGCTATGTGTTTTTCGTGTTCTATCTTAGCCGCCTTAATTGCACCCTTACATATCTTGTTGCATTCTTTGTAAAGTCTGAATGCTGATGATGACCTCTCAGCCTTGTATTTTTTGAAGGCCTTCTCCTTTGCTTTTATATGTATTTTTACATTAGAGTTAAGCCATCCAGGACTTTTGTTTGCTCTTTTAAATGTATTTCCCAATGGGATGCCCTGGCTAATGCCCTTTTTTAATATGCTCTTAAAGCAAACCCATCTCTCCTCTGTGTTTTTTGTTTTTAAGATGTTATCCCATTTTATTAGAAAAGTGTTTATTTTAGTTATACTTTAACACTTTGTTATGATAGCCAATGTTCAAATCCAGTTTACAACTGATAATGAGCTCTACCAGCACAATAAAAGCAATGGCAAACACAGATACCTAGCCTCCCCCCAAAAAAAAGAAAAAAAGTAGTATTTATCATTGCTGAAATTAGTATGGTAAGTTGAAAACTTAAAAACATGGGACAATTATAAAGTAGGTGCTATCCCAATTTGCCTGCAATAGTGGGAAATGCTATTTAAATGCAAGAGGATACAGAATCGTCAAAAAATCTTGTCATGCTTCTTGCCCTACTCCAAACACAACTATGATCAATATGGGAAGAGCCGTCTATCTTACCAGATGAGGGCACAAGAACTTGACGCACTGGATCCCCATCCCATTATCATTTAATTCTTCCACAGGGTTATCTATGTGCTGTCTATGCTTATATATGGAATTATCCTGATAGATGCATTGTTTTTACATATTTTGTTACTTCATTAAAATATTTAAGCTATTAAATATTTCCTAACATGATCTGTGATTGGTAACAGTTCTGTAACCACAATTATATTTTCAGTTCTTATATTTAATGTTGAAATGGCTATTTCATACTTTGTCGACATTCATTGCTTAACATTCAATCTTATGGCAATTTACTTATGATATACTCCACAAGGATTTAATCCAGTGATCTGTGCTTCTCTTTTCTTCAACTTTTCTTTTAATAATAAAAAAATTTGACTTTCTTCTTCTAATCCAGGTACATCAAATTGGTGTTTTGCGGGTCACATTGGGCCCTCTTGCTACTACTTTGTAGCCCTCAGTGGTTTAAGAATTGTAACTAGGTGCTCTCAAGCTTTTGTAAATATGGCTTGCTCTGGTGGTTGCCTGGTTGCCAAAGGCAACAACTGCTGGCTCATGACTTTGAGAAAGTGATTTTTCTGCCTCAGCCAGAGTCTTTACTTGTGCTACTGTGGTTTACTTAATGGTGGTTATCTGGGCCTCTATGTTCCTCGGCAGAATTTCTCTGCAGTAGTTACACCTCATTGTTGCGCTGCTATGCAGCATTAGCTGCTACCAGTTGCTTCAACATTTCCTCCTTTTCAACAAGACTGTATTGTCCTTTTAAATGTCAGTTTTCAAAGTCTGCCCGCATTACTCACCAGTTGTGATGTTTGGGGGGTTCAGAAAAAGTGCAGGATAACAGGCTTTGTGGAGCAAGATAGCCTTCTTTTCAATTTAAAAGGCTTACCAGCAACAAAACAAGACTTCATGTCTACAAAAGAAAACTCACACGCTCCTTTTTCAGGTCAGTATAGTTCCATTAACAAAAAATGTATTTGCTTACTTAGAGATAAGAAGCTTCAATGAAACAAAGTCTCAACACATTGGCACCACAGGGCCTACCCAGCAGTGGAGCTTTCTCACAAGTGTATTCAACATTCAAAAGAAGTGCAGTATTCAGCAGCCCTCCAAACAACCCCTCTCCACTTTCTCCTTTTTCCTTATCAGCACTCTCCTCCTTAAGCTCTTGCTGTGTCTCTTAAAGGGATCAGCACCTGCCGCACAAAAAGAGGGGATACATGCCTGCCATTTAAGGCACATTTTGGTCAATACAATATATAAATATCTTATAGTTATATCAAAGGATACGTTCACCTTTAAAACATGTTACTGTACATGTTCCATCAATTTTTAGGGTGGAACATGTAACATGTTCTAGCATCTGCAGCCTCTCCCCACAGATCCCCCCTCCCTGTGACAGTGAATGGGGTATCCTCTCTCCTCATCTGCTGTCACAATTTTAAAACAGTGTGGCTATGCGAGGCTCTGGCCACATGACCAAGTCATTTATTCACAGTGGGGTGGGTGTACGATGTTAGTTCCCCTTTTAATTTTTCCGAAAAGATGAACTAACACTCTAAAGACTTGAAGCTGGGGAATACATTGCAGGTTCCTGTGCCCTGCAGACTTGATTGCACAAATTAACAAATGCAAATAGATCAAGAGATCATTGTTGCTGTATTTACTACTTTTCTTTTTTACAAAAGGTCGAGTAAGGCTTTGATCCTTTCTCACTTTTTGTACATACAGTATATATTGTGCACACATTTTTTTTCTTCTGAAGAAAGAGAAGGACTATCTTTTTTTTTTTCTGTCCCCCACCAATGTCTATTTTATTAATAAACTTCATCCCAATTTGTCATGTGCCTCAACGGACGCATATCTACAATAAATAGATAGATAGATAGATGCACTGTACTATCACATTTTCAGCGGCTGTAAAGGCTGAAGGTTTTTTATCTTAGTGCATTCTATGCAGCAGCCCGCCTCAGCCTCTCTAGTACTTACCTGAGGTTCATCTAGAACTAACGAAGTTGCATGAGTGTCTCAGCTGCCTGAGACTCCCCTCCTCATTGGCTGAGACAGCAGTGCGGTGCCATTGGCTCCCACTTCTGTCCATCAAAGTCAGTCAGCCAATGAGGAGAGAAAGGGGGCAGGGCCAGGCCACAGCTCTGTGTCTGAATTTACACAGGGAGCTGAGGCTCAGCTCGGGTGCCCCCATAGCTAGCTGCTTGCTGTGGGAGCACTCAACAGGAGGGAGGGGCCTATAAGCACCAAAGAGGGACTCGAAAAGAGGAGAATCTGAGCTGCTCTGTGCAAAAGCAATACAAAGGGCAGGTAAGTATAAAATGTTTGTTATTTTTACCTAATAACAAACAATCAATGTAAATAAAATTTAAAATACCCCAAAATGCTCCAGCATGTACACGCATACACATTTAATTTTACTAAAGGCAAATAAACTGTCCACTTTGCAAGTGCAGTTGCACTCTGCAAGTACATTTGCTCCAGTGAGGTAAATCTTCACTTTACAAAGAATACCCAATAACATGCAAAAAAGAATGTATGCGTGCACATGATTGGATAAAGGAAGTCAGCAGAGCTTCGCCTCATTTACTAAGCTCTGGAGCAGCACATTAAGAGTCTACAGTCCCTGACAAAAGTCTTGTCGCTTGTGTACAAACTGACCTGAAGTTTTGCTAAAATATATTTCTAATCAAGATTTTGTTACAAGAAATGGGTCATTTTAATCCCAACAGCTTTTGTAATAATGTTTCAGTGCAAAACGAAACTGACAAAAAGTATTCTAATATTCACAGCTTGGTAAAGCCCATTGAGTCAATTTTTGCCAAGACATAAGTGTTGTCGCCTTGTTATATGAGCTTCACCTGTGACTAATAATAGACCAAATATGTATCAGGTGTGTATAAAAAGAACACCAGTACACTAGACCTTCTCAACTGCAACTAGACCTCTGCAAACATGCCTAAGATTCACCCGGAGTGTTGATTATCAAGAGGCTGAAGACTAGATCCACTGCTGATGTGGCAGACACCTTCAATGTGTCTCAGCGTCAAGTTCAGAGGATAAAAAAAGATTGGAAGAGACTGGAGACGTTTTGGACAGGGCCAGGTCAGGCCGACCCCGCAAGACAACTGCTCGAGAGGACCGTTTGTTGGCTCGAAAATCCAAAGCCAGCCCATTTTCCACTGCAGCAGAGCTCCACGAGACCTGGTCACCTGAAGTTCCTGTGTCAGCCAGAACAGTTTGTCGGATTCTGTCTCGAAATGGCCTCCATGGTCGAATCAGTGCCCATAAGCCAGCACTAAACAAAAGACAATTGAAAAACCGTGTGGCATTTGCCAAGGGCCACAGCCTGCTAAAAGGATGGACTCTGGAAAAGTGTCAGAAGGTGGATTTTTCAGATGAATCTTCTGTTGAATTACACCACAGTCGCCGCAAATATTGCAGGAGACCTACTGGAACCCGCATGGAGCCAAGATTTACCCAGAAAACAGTGAAGTTTGGTGGAGGCAAAATCATGGTCTGGGGTTACATCCAGTATGGGGGTGTGCGAGGAATCTGCAGGGTGGAAGCCAACATCAATAGTCTAAAATACCAAGAAATCTTAGCTACCTCTTATATTCCCAACCATAAAAAAAGGCCAAATTTTGCAGCAGGATGGTGCTCCATCGCATACTTCCATCTCCACATCAAAGTTCCTTAAGGCAAAGAAGATCAAGATGCTCCAGGATTGGCCAGCCCAGTCACTAGACATGAACATCATTGAGCATATGTGATGAAAGATGAAGCATGGAAGACTAAACCAAAGAATATTGATGAATATTGATGAACTCTGGGACGCATGCAAGACCGCATGGATGCTGTCCTTCAAGCTCATGGAAGTCATACAAGATATTAAATTTGGATCTCACAGCACCACTACTTAATTTGCTGACATATTTTTGGATTTTCAGTAAAGTTGTTCAATTTCTGTATAGGCGACAAAACTTTTGTCTTGCCAAAATTTGACCTGTCTGTCTTGATTAAATGATAAATCTTTTTTCAGTGAAACTAATTTATTTCAGTACATTAAACATCATTTGGGAGGGCTTTAGCTTTTCATATGAGCTATTTCTAACACCAATTGATTAATTAAAAGTCAGGTTAATAGCAGGAGTTTCTACAAAATAGAGAAGCGACAAGACTTTTGTCAGGGACTGTATTTGCTTTTAGTAAATCAACACTATTGTGTCATGCGTATTAGATATCGCAGTGCTGGCCGAGATGAAAGCAAAAATTCTAGAGCCGTTATTCATATTCTAAATTGGTGAGCTGTAAAGGCTTTTAAAATGTCATCTATGGACAATTTTGTATACCATACTTTGTAACTTTTCGTTGTTTTAAAGGTTGACATGTTTGGTATCTATCTACTCAACACAATCTCATATTTTATCTTTTATATTTTACCAAATATTGAATAACATATTGTGTTTGTGTGCGTTAAAATTACCTTTAGTAGTTTGATAAATCGTTGCCCTAATATTGTGTGACCTAAACAATAGCAACATTTTATTCTCCAGGGTCTCTGTTTTAGAGAATTGATAAGGGTTTCGGGAGTTTTAAGCATTTTTTAAACATGTAAACAGTTTTGGCAGCAAACAGTTAACCCAGTCAAGATATAAAAATGTTGTTTCATGTTCCTTGTCAACAGTACTTCTACAAGACTTCCAAGAAGTCTCATTCCTTACTTTTTTTTTTTTACCTTTTCCAAAAATGTGCCAGAGTTCTTCCCAGCTTTTAAAAGTGGCTTCACAAATGTTATACTGCCTGGGCATGTAGATCACTGTTTTAAAAATACAGGGATAACATACAGCGACTTCAACTGCAAAACTCTTGAACCAAGAAAGCTGGTTTAAAAAAAGTATGGGATTCGTGAAAATCGTGTCCCGAGCCGGCTCTAGACCGAGAACTGAGCGAATAAACACCACTGATTGCTCAGCTCTCGGTCAGGCTGCAGAGAGCTGGTGACTGTCAGTCACTGGCTCTCTGCTCTGACTCTCCAGTGCTCATTGGAGCGCCGGGCTGGAGGGCAGGGAGCAGATGGCTTAGGCTCTCAGCCTGTAGTTGAGAGGTTAAGCTAGCTGCTAGTCCAGGCATCTGGGATCCCAAACATATGTTAAGGATCTTTTTAGAGCCTGGATCAGTTCTGTGACATCCGCGGGCTGTGAAAGTTGGTCACAGGAGTGCAGAATTCCTGTGATCCATAGGAGAAGTACAGCAAAAAAAGCTTTGGCTATACCTCGCCTTTAAATGCATGTTGCTGGACACATAATGTACACGGGTGTCTTCATTAGCAGTGTGGTATGCACAGTCATTAAAAACAGTATTTCTCAGTTGTAGTTTAAGGCTGAACTACGTTATGAGAAAGTATTGTCTGAATATAAGTCATGTGTAATCTTACGTGAATTTTGGTGTGCTGTATGTATTTTTTCTGATCTGTACAAAACTTTGCCTCTGTGCAGGAGCTTCCCATTATAAAGGCTGGTCACTGCTGTGCTCTCTTTTTGTGCAGAGGGACCAATCTTATATCTGCCCTGTCCTCTAGTTTTCTGTAGGCAGCCTGTAGTGGGTAGGCCTGCTGGCACCCACAGCTCTGCTCTCTCCACAGGCTATATACCACACATTAATGATATAATCACTACTTTCACATGGTAATATCTGTGTTTGAAAAAGCATTTGGTGCACACAAAAGGGATTTATATTCTTTCAAATTAAATTTTTTGTGCCCGAAATTCAGCTCTAGGGAACCCTCCCATGAGAGAAATATGGAGACTACGATGTCTGACCTCTCCTTCTAAAGTATGCAAATGGTTTTTGCTCAATTTTCTTGGTCTGCATACTTCCTCATCAATGACCCAGAAAATAGCAGCCCTGTTTTTTTTTGTGTTTTTTCATAACAGGTTTACCTGAATATTAACATTGCTAAACCACTGGTAGGGATATGCAGATGCCTGTATGAATAGGCACACAAATTCACTTTAAAGGACAATATTCCATTGACAGAATATTTTGTATGCACATTTCAAAATATGCTTAAAAAACTTTCTATCGATCGATATATCTATCTATCTAGTAGTTGGTTAAACGGGGAGTTATAAATATATATATTTTTTTATGTGGGGTTATTTCTATTTGAAGCATCGAATAGTTCAAATGATTGAATGTTGGATGTGATGGAGCTATTTAATAATTCCAAAACGTTTCTATTTCTGGGGAGTTTTGATGAAATTGTAAATGTGTATATTAGGGTGCCATCTTCTGGCTAGATGCAGATAATGCACCTAAAGAAAAATGTAACATCTTACTTTCTGCTATTCCTTGCCACATTAGTAAATTAGTAATTTGCATATCTAAATAGAATACACTTTAAGAGATAATTGTGTTTGAGACATTATTCATAAAACAGCACAATACTCCAGTATAAAATGTTTCAAGCTTGCTCAGGCATCAGTCATGGCAGTCACTTGAAAGACATCTGTATACTATGTGACAAATAGGGTGTTATTAATGCACATCTTCTTCTTTAGGAATGTGATCAGGTCCATGTAGATGATGTATCTTCTGATGACAATGGCCAAGACTTGAGGTAACATGGTTTTAAGCTATAATGATATACTAAGAAAAACTGATGAAAGGAACCGTGCCATAGATTGCAAAAATAGTGGGGGCACACTATAAACAAAAATGACCACACAGTTAACCCTCCATATAAAAGAGCTCTACACTGCTTTAAAACATTTTAAATAATCCTCAAACAAACCTTTTCCATTAGTCCTGCAAAAGGCATTTAACCAGCTAAAAAAATGGACTGACCATGAGTCCTATGCTGGAATGACTTGGGTCATATGTGGACAAAATGGTGACCAATAAATATATTAAGTGGAGTATCCTCATACAAATAGCAAGGAAAAATATAAATTAGCTATATAGTAAAAGACATTTTGATGTGGACAAGAGAGTCCCCAGAAAGCAAAAAGGGAAGGGTCAACCACGGCTTAATGTACAAAAATATATAATAGGCTTTATTGAAAATTAGGGAGGGGGAGTATATATCATACAAATACAAAGATTTAGAGTATATGCAAGGAAAACAATTTGTCCTATTTAACACAGTGCATCTCACTATACCAAACCAAAAATTGTGTTAAAAACATGCTGCAGCAATAAATAAAAATGCAGAGCGCTCATGCAGGCAAAAAGACATAGTCCTCATTAATCCAGGGGGCGGAGAAAGGTAGCACAATAATATAGCTTTTAATTTTCTGGCTAGATGGTGAAAAAATCAAATATTGGCATGCGTTTAAGAACGTCAGCAATGATAATATAAGGATTGAACCAAATGTATCCACAGCAGAAGAACTCTTCATGCAACTCAGACAGTCCATTTTTATGCTATCTCCCTGCCACGTCTTAAGCCATAGGGCCCTCCTTAGTGAATTGGTCAGGGCAGTGGATCTTGTTGACATGCACACCAATTCAGCTGAGGCGTTCGCAATGTATTCCACCCCTTTAAGGAGCATAGGGAAAGAAGTCAGGATTGTTTCTATAAGGTACAATGCAGTGGAGACCGGAGGTGTATGAAAGATGCTGTGAGTAAGTATGTCTTTTCATTTTTTTGAAAAGATGATTTAACCCCTTCACTCATGCACATTATACATCAACCTGCTCAAATCACAACCAGTGGAAGTGACACAATAAGGAGTGGCAAGCTGGAATGCATCATAACCACCAAACCACTACTGGAGGAATAATGAAGGGGCAACAATTTAAATCTAAGACACCATCTTTCATCCACACAGAATAACATTCCAATATAAAGTATAGCAAGGCCTTAATTACAGAGGACAAATAAAAAAATGTAATGAGAATATAATAAAATGTGTTTTTTACCTGAAAATGGAGTCTCCTAGAAAGTATTAAATGTAACGCACAAAAAGAATGAAATAAAGTAATATATAAATACCATAAAGTAATAATGCACCATATAAAAATAATAATGAAAAAAATGTATATTATATATATATATATATATATATATATATATATATATATATATATATATATATATATACATGAATAGATAACAAGCAAAAAATCAACACAATTAATGCTATATCTACAAAGATCTCTGTAAACAAAATAGTATAATTTGGTAAGATGGGGTGATGCCATAATTGAAGGCTAAGAGCAGAGGTGCACCAAATGAAAATTTTGGTGCCGAAACCGAAAATGCAGGATGTACTTGGCCGAAAACCAAAACCGAAAATGAGTCTTTGAGACCACAGAGTTGTGTGTGATTCATCCAAAACATGGTACATGGCCAACATGATCAGAGTAATTTTCATTTGGTACAAAGATTAATTTAATACTATATCATGGTAAAAGAAAAATGTCTGATCCAGTAATGCCTCCAAAAACGTGCTCGTTGACGCGTTTCACTAAAATATTCGCTTCCTCAGAACAGATACTGAGAACTTGATCAAACTGACAAACAGACAAAAAAAACGAGATTGCATATGTGTGTCTAAGGTAGTGGGATACACATATATCATGTGGTCTATGGTAGATACCACTGGTTTTTAGTAGTCATGTATAGGTATTTGAGTATAAATCACACACAGCAGTAAGTGGTCACAAATTCCCACTATAAGGGTGTTCAATACAATATCAATAGTACCAAGAGATGGTCCATGGATACTGGACCAAGTTATTAAATGGGTAAGAATACAGTCCCCTTAAGTATAGAGATGAATGGAATATCTGAATGTGTAAAAGCTGTGCTTATCACATAGTGGGGGACCTTTTGTTGGGGCTCAAGTTGATATTACCGCATACATAGGGGAAAAGTGTGCCCCTTTTGGTGCTACACCCCTGTGGACGGCTTTCTTTGCCACACACAGCAAGGAAAGCAGTCCACAAGGGTGTAGCACCAAAAGGGCACACTTTTCCCCTATGTAAGCGGCAATACCAACTTGAACCCCAACACAAGGTCTCCCCCTATGTGGTCCGGTATCCATGAGCCATCTCTTGGTACTATTGATATTGTATTGAACACGCTTATAGTGGGAATTTGTGACCACTTACCGCTGTGTGTGATTTATACTCAATTACCTATACATGACTACTATATACCACATATACTACTATATATGTGTATCCCACTACTTTAGACACGCATATGCAATCTCGTTTTTTCGGCTGTTTGTTCAAGTTCTCCCACACCTTGAGCCAGAGGTTTACCAGCACCTACCCAGTATCTGTCCGGAGGAAGCTAATATTTTAGTGAAACACGTCGACGAACATGTTTTTGGAGGCATTACTGGATCAGAAATTTTTCTTTTACCTTGATACAGTATCAAATGAATCCTTGTACCATAGGTCCAGTCCTCTATAACTGCATTATTGGGTAACTGGTAACTGTGTCCATACATGGTGTTGTTTGTATGTTGTTTATATGTTTTTTAACTATGCTGTAATAAAATGTATACCTTTTTATTGATTCGCTCTCTCATTATGTGCCCGCATATATAAATGTGTTTTTATTTTTTTATTAGAAATCAAAATTCATTAAAAGTGTTTTTCTTCTTTTTTTTTTTACGTCCAATATATTGATTAGAATTGTCATTCTTATAGTTCCTACAGTTTTGCCACTGATGGTTTTCGGGCAGCAGCAAGCAGCACAACGCTGTGTTTACCGACTGGAGTCAGGGGTGGTGTGGACTGGATGAGAAAGCTGGCATTCCGCTACAGACGAGTAAAAGAACTGTACAATACTTACAAGAACAATGTAGGAGGTATTTTGTACAGTCTGCTTTTCAAAAATAAATGTTTAGCTCTAATTTTAAAACAAATTATCCGCTGCATGTTAAATTTAACATATACTATAAGTAATTAAAATTTTAAACAAAATATACATGAATAAAAATATAGGATTTATATGTATATATATTAAGCAGATTGTTGATTAAAATTATAGGTTTTCCTTAGTTTTGGTATTTTTTTGTTAGCATAATTAATCATTACATTTTTCACTCAAAAGACAAAAATTACACCTTTTGCATCCCCAGCAGCTCAAAACCAAGCTAGAGTCCTAATAATGATATTGTGGTGTTGTTCTATTAGGCTATGTAACCTTGAAAACATCTATCAATGTATAGGTGGTAAGCACTATATGCCAAGGGCACTTTTTAGCATATGATTAAACTGTGCTAAGCACTGTGAAGCAATAACAGATTTGATTAGAAATTACTGTCTATTCAGGAAAAGTCATAGAAGCAAAGTGCATTTTTTATACTGACAGCAATTTGTTTTATTTTGTTAAATCAGACCAAGAAGCAGCACACCCGAGTTTACCCTGACCCCATTTTAGAAACAGCAATTCTTCTGGCGTTTGCTATAATAGAATTGTGTTATATTTATAATAATTAGAAGACTGGGGATGCAAATTTTGAACCAAAGCAGCTAATTTTACAATGTTTCTAAAAGTGAAAATTCATACAGGTTATAGAATTTCTTTATTACAATAAAGAAAATAAATTCTGCACTTAGTATAGGGTCGCTGAGTGTATAACTATGTGCTATTTCATTATACACAAAGCTATCATTCAGCTATGACCCTTTCCATATAATAAATCAGAAATTCCCAATAATAAAAGGTTGTGTATCCTATATTTTTTTACATTTTGGGGAAAATTTAATGGAAGAAAACATTTCACATTTCCATGAAAGCAGCATTTAATCTATGATTTCCTGCCTGTTTGTGCTGAAGGACTTTTTGGCCCAGCTAAGAGAGAGGCCTGGCTTCAATTGCGAGCAGATCTTGAAGTCCTGACAGACTCCTGGCTCTCAAATGCACTTAAATCACTATCACTCATTAACACAAGGTAAGTCAAAATGTATGTTTAGATTTCATCACTAAATGCACAGTTACAATGTCACTTAAGATTTGTTTTTCTAAAGCCCCGTACACACGGTCGGACTTTTTGACAACCAACATGCAAATTAGGTGGTTTGGACCAACATCCGACCGTGTGTACGCTCCATCGGACCAACTTTTTCCAGGTTGCATCGGACTTTTGTTGGCTGTGCGAACGGACCAACTTTCTGCCAACAAAAGTCCGAAGGACGAAAGTCCGAACGTGTGTATGCAGTACCAACTGACTTTTGTCCACAGTACAAACACGCATGCTCAGAACCAATGCAAAAGATCAGACAACAATATAGAAGTTGACCAAAGGTGGCGCTGGAGTATTCGAACGTCCTCTTTTGAAGTGTCGTCAGTACGTTGAAACGTCACTACGTTCGTGTTGGTTGTCTCAAAAGTCCGACCGTGTGTATGCAGTACCAACTTGAGGGCCAACGCCCTTTGGACAAAAGTCCAAGGGAAAGTTGGTCCACGGTCCGACCGTGTGTACGGGGCTTTATTCACATTTTTGCCAAACTAATTTAAAGCAGATACAAGTGTGGTCAGGCCATACAATAGTAGGCAGTGTTTTTATTCTAGAACTACACATAATCTTTGTGACCATACGTGGCTGTAAGGGTATCCTAGTCATACCTTAACAGTTGTCTTACACAGTATATTGGGTTACTTTAAACATACTGTCAAGGGCAGATTCACCAGACAAATTTAACATAGTAACTAAAATCAAGCTACAGTATATCAAACTACAGTAAGAATTATTAAGTGAAACAAAATTAATTGATGAAGCATGATTTTTCTGTTATATGCAAAATGTATTGCACACACGTTAGATGAAAAATATATGCAAAATATTCTAAACTTATTATATTTAGTGAGTATTTATGTATTTTATATTTTACACATGGTTGAGATGGTCACTTATTTTGGAACCAGGCTTCAATCAAACCTTGTTTTGCTTTGGATAGAGTAGGGAAGGGTTACAATTAGGTTTTACATTTTAGAAAATAATATGTCATCAGCACACCAAGGATAAGGATCTTTTTCATTAAGGCTCTGTATTGAAGAGATCACATCACATAAATAAACAAAAAGACTGTGTTTACAGCAAAATAGCAGTCAGGAGACAAAGCAGTATGCCCTATATTCTGATATACAATATAAAGATGTAAAAAACAAGCTAAGAGGCAACAGAAGCCCTGTGAATATATCATAATATGCACACGAGAATGTGTATCTTCAAAAAAGAAAAAACTGTGCCTATACCCTAATGCATGTCCTATTACAGAACGGTCATGGCAGCAATGATGAATTAACCATACAGCACAACTCCCTGGCACTTCCAACTCTTCCCTGGCAATTAGCTTTCCAGCTCACAATACCAGCAACCACATACTGTATAAATAAAGGAAAATATAGCCACAGTAGTGTGAATCCACAGAACACTTTATTTTCCAGTCCAGTAGAATCTAAAATATTTTCTTTTTCAATAAAAATCTGATTTAAATAAATAAAAAAGTTCAGTAAAATCACTCACATTTTGGAATGCATTTCCAAGCCCTTATCATATGTACAGAGAAACAGTGGTTCTGAGTCGCAATGCCAAAATGCCTGATAATGACGAGTCCTGGCCCTGCCCTACACTTTTGTATAAAGGTTGACATCTTCAGGAGATTGAGAATTGCACTTTACAAGATATTTTCACATGCATTAGGGTATTCACCCTTTTTTTTTTTTTTCATTTTTTGAAGATATGCATTCTTGTGCGTATATTATGATATATTCACAGAATGTGTAAAAAATGTTTTTACTTTGAGGATTAGCACTCTCTTAGCTTGTTTTATATCATCATCATGCCTGGCGAAGAGGTACTGCATGGCCCTGAAATGTCCACTATTCACTCAGTAAAAAAAAATTACTTTATGATCTTTGGTATGCTGACAAAATATTTTTTCTATGCTTTATGCTTATTAACCAGTCAGAATTAGCGACAGCACCCTTTAACTTTAGGCTATTTCCAGTATAGTCTTTTCCAGAGTATGGCAGGAAAATAAGTGATTTTAAGTGATGTCTGTGTCTTCATAGAGAAATGTTCACATTCTGATAACTCACCAAAACTATACCTGGATAGTAAGTGAGAGGAATTCGCACCAAAATACTCTGTGGATTGATATCTCCAGAGTATTCACCAACTGATAAACATGTAGTTCTTAAATTCTTCTGCTTCTCTACACCCATATAAGACATCTATCTATACATAATCCTACAGAAACTAAGTACATTTGATATCACCATTCACATTACAGAGACACAACATAAACATAATATACAGTCACAAAAGATGCTATTTTTAAATAACACTCAAACATATCTTTAAACAAATCAAGTCACTCAATAAAGTCATAAGCCATAGACCTTGATGCTGATTTATGTATATATTCTATCTGTGCGGGGTAATCATGGCCAGGCACAGTGGTCCATATTTTCAGCATGACATTTATGGAAAGTTTTGAACCTAGGAATATAAAAAAAGATTGTGAATTGATCCAAAATACATCTTTATATTTCTCACATATAATAATACATACATTGTTTATATAATTATTGGTTATAGCGTAAATTGATAAACTAAGTACAATGTAGCCCTTGTAAAATCCATTTTTTTTAAAGTGGGCCTTGCAGTAAAATACAAGGTCAATTTCACTGCCTGGGTCCCTTCCTCCCTCACAAATCACATACTATTAGTGATTGTAAAATGTAACTGTAAATACAAAAAGTTAAGATTTAATAATTACCTCTCCCCCTGTCTTCCACACCCTGCACCTATGCAAAGATGAAGTCAAACTCCTCTTGGAAACATTCCTGGGGAACACAAAGCTACTGAAATGTCACAAGAAGACACTCTGACAATGAACTGAAGTGCCTTCGAGATTTCACCTGCTCTGCATTTAACAGGAATCTTCCCAGAAGGATGGTGATATCACAATGCAGAAGACAGGAGTGAAAAGAGTATAAAATCTAACTATCCTAATTGTACAGTACAGGGCATAGGCAAAGTATTCATAGAAACAACAAAAGTACACCACCTGTGCAAAAATGTAGTGTCCCAGTAAGAGGATTGAGAATAGTGGGTATGCTGTGATGGGCCTAAAGGTATGGAACTTAAATTAAACTCCAAACTTTTAAAACTACACTGTGTCTTTAAAAGTACTTAGGCCCCTTGACTGCATAGTGCATTGAATTACTATGATGTATAATGAATATTAAAATTCATTAGGCTTAATTCACAAAGCTTAGCAGAGGATAAAGATCTGTATTTTCAGCAATTAACCAAATAATTTGTTGGTAATGTGTCTTTGTGCTATTGATTGCAATATCTGTAATTTTCATTTGTATTGTGAATTGAGCCTATGGATTAGGAGATTGGAGAGATTTTTGTTATATTGTGGATCATTTTCTTGCTGGCACAAATATAAAAAAAAAAGTGTATCTATTGTAAAAATTTTAAAATCACATTTTTATTTTCACATTGTATTTCAATTACTACTAGCCTACTCGTATTAATCTGAGTGATCTTGAAGTTTGTAAACTTACTTTGTGAAGATCCCATACACATTTATTTGAATTCTCTGATGAGTATTTACTATGTCCTGTGAGTAGGCATGCTGTGTCACACATTTCACAGATACAAAAAAGAGAGAAAAAATGAATCTCCAAAGAGAGACAATTAGGACCATATTATAGAAAAAACACAACAGTAATTTAATGAAACAGTGATAGATCTAATGTGTACCTCATAGATTATTCAAAAATACAACATCATGTCATATTAAAACAGGGGGACGCAGCTGCGCATGCACAATACACTCACTCGCACACACTAACATACGCACAGATTGATCATCAAATTTTCACAGTTGAATTAAGTAAGGATATTTCATTTAACAGAGCCTGCTTTCTGAACTACAGAGGAGCTTAGAGGAGGAGTTTTAAGAGGCAGTCAGTACAGGAATCACTACTTGCCGGAAGCACGGTCCCATGGGTTATTAAGCTTCGTTATAAAGCAGAGTTATAAAATTGGAGCTGTATAATAAGTTAGTTCTATAATGTAATTGAATTAATGAGAACTATGTTCTTTCTTTTTTCTTTTCAGGAGTAATAGTGTGAATGTTTTGGTGACGACAACGCAGCTTATTCCAGCACTTTCAAAGGTTTTGCTATATAGTCTAGGAGGAGTATTTCCAATTGAGAATATATATAGTGCAACAAAAATAGGTAAGAGCGTCAGTTATTGTTCAAGTAGAAATAACACTATACTCATCCCCTCCTTGGGAATGGAAAGCTGCAATAATATGTTGATCTACTGAGTGGGGCACCATTCTTGTGCTGGGGTTTATATTATATGATCATCATTTCTGTCTATATCGTTCAGCCACATACCTATTGTCCTTGATGTCTGGCTATCTGTGATTATGTATCACCCCCATCTGGGCCCAAGATGTGTGCCTATATTTGTATTTCACATTTTTGCCAAACTAATTTAAAGCAGATACAAGTGTGGTCAGGCCATACAATAGTAGGCAGTGTTTTTATTCTAGAACTACACATAATCTTTGTGACCATACGTGGCTGTAAGGGTATCCTAGTCATACCTTAACAGTTGTCTTACACAGTATATTGGGTTACTTTAAACATACTGTCAAGGGCAGATTCACCAGACAAATTTAACATAGTAACTAAAATCAAGCTACAGTATATCAAACTACAGTAAGAATTATTAAGTGAAACAAAATTAATTGATGAAGCATGATTTTTCTGTTATATGCAAAATGTATTGCACACACGTTAGATGAAAAATATATGCAAAATATTCTAAACTTATTATATTTAGTAAGTATTTATGTATTTTATATTTTACACATGGTTGAGATGGTCACTTATTTTGGAACCAGGCTTCAATCAAACCTTGTTTTGCTTTGGATAGAGTAGGGAAGGGTTACAATTAGGTTTTACATTTTAGAAAATAATATGTCATCAGCACACCAAGGATAAGGATCTTTTTCATTAAGGCTCTGTATTGAAGAGATCACATCACATAAATAAACAAAAAGACTGTGTTTACAGCAAAATAGCAGTCAGGAGACAAAGCAGTATGCCCTATATTCTGATATACAATATAAAGATGTAAAAAACAAGCTAAGAGGCAACAGAAGCCCTGTGAATATATCATAATATGCACACGAGAATGTGTATCTTCAAAAAAGAAAACACTTGCCTACTGCAACGAACACTCCTTCCAGCAATGATGAATTAACAAACCACCTTCCTACCACACGAACACCTCCTTGGCAATTAGCTTTCCAGCTCACAATACCAGCAACCACATACTGTATAAATAAAGGAAAATATAGCCACAGTAGTGTGAATCCACAGAACACTTTATTTTCCAGTCCAGTAGAATCTAAAATATTTTCTTTTTCAATAAAAATCTTTTTAACCACTTCAGCCCCGGACCATTTGGCAGCCAAGGACCAGAGGTCTTTTTTCAATTTCGCACTGCACTACTTTAACTGGTAATTGCGCGGTCATGCAATTTTGTAACCAAACGAAATTTGCGTCCTTTTTTCCCACAAATAGAGCTTTCTTTTGATGGTATTTGATCACCTCTGTGATTTTTTTTTTTTGCGCTATAAACGGAAAAGGAGCGAAAATTTTGAAAAAAAAAGAGATTTTCTACTTTTTGTTATAAAAAAAAAATCTAATAAACTCAATTTTAGTCAAACATTTGGGCCGAAATGTATTCAGCCACATGTTTTTAGTAAAAAAAAATGCAATAAGCGTATATTTATTGGTTTGCGCAAAAGTTATAGCGTCTACAAACTAGAGTACATTTTCTGGAATTTACACGGCTTTTAATTTATGACTACCTATCTCATTTCTTGAGGTGCTAAAATGGCAGGGAAGTACAAAACCCCCCCAAATGACCCCATTTTGGAAAGTAGACACCCCAAGCTATTTGCTGAGAGGCATGTTGAGCCCATTGAATATTTTTTTTTTAGTCCCAAGGGATTGAATAAAGAAAAAAAAAAAAAAAAAAAAATTTTTTTTTCATAAAGTTGTCACTAAATGATATATTGCTCACACATGCCATGGTTATATGTGGAGATGCACCCCAAAATACATTTTGCTGCTTCTCCCGAGTATGGGGATACCACATGTGTGGGACTTTTTGGGAGCCTAGCCGCGCACGGGGCCCCGAAACCCAATCAACGCCTTCAGGGTTTCTAAGGGTGCAAATTTTTGATTTCACTCCTCACTACCTATCACAGTTTTGAAGGCCATAAAATGCCAAAATAGCACAAAACCCCCCCAAATGACCCCATTTTGGAAAGTAGACACCCCAAGCTATTTGCTGAGAGGCATGTTGAGTACATGGAATATTTTATATTTTGCCACAAGTTGAGGGAATATTACAAACTTTTTTTTTTTTTGCCCAAAGTTGTCACTAAATGATATATTGCCCACACATGCCATGGGCATATGTGGAATTACACCCCAAAATACATTCTGCTGCTTCTCCTGAGTACGAGGATACCACATGTGTGGGACTTTTTGGGAGCCTATCCGCATACGGGACCCCGAAAACCAAGCACCGCCTTCAGGATTTCTAAGGGCATAAATTTTTGATTTCACTCCTCACTACCTATCACTACCTATCACAGTTTTGAAGGCCATAAAATGCCAAGATGGCACAAAACCCCCCCAAATGACCCCATTTTGGAAAGTAGACACCCCAAGCTATTTGCTGAGAGGCATGTTGAGCCCATTGAATATTTTTTTTTTTTAGTCCCAAGTGATTGAATAAAGAAAAAAAAAAAAAAATGTATTCAAAAAGTTGTCACTAAATGATATATTGCTCACACATGCCATGGTTATATGTGGAATTGCACCCCAAAATACATTTTGCCACTTCTCCTGAGTACGGGGATACCACATGTGTGGGACTTTTTGGGAGCCTCGCCGCGTACGGGGCCCCGAAACCCAAGCACCACCTTCAGCATTTCTAAGGGTGTAAATTTTTGATTTCACTCCTCACTACCTATCACAGTTTCGAAGGCCATAAAATGCCAAAATTGCACAAAACCCCCCCAAATGACCCCATTTTGGAAAGTAGACACCCCAAGCTATTTGCTGAGAGGCATGTTGAGTACATGGAATATTTTATATTTTGCCACAAGTTGCGGGAATATTACAAACTTTTTTTTTTTTGCCCAAAGTTGTCACTAAATGATATATTGCCCACACATGCCATGGGCATATGTGGAATTACACCCCAAAATACATTCTGCTGCTTCTCCTGAGTACGGGGATACCACATGTGTGGGACTTTTTGGGAGCCTATCCGCATACGGGACCCCGAAAACCAAGCACCGCTTTCAGGATTTCTAAGGGCATAAATTTTTGATTTCACTCCTCACTACCTATCACTACCTATCACAGTTTTGAAGACCATAAAATGCCAAGATGGCACAAAACCCCCCAAATGACCCCATTTTGGAAAGTAGACACCCCAAGCTATTTGCTGAGAGGCATGTTGAGCCCGTTGAATATTTTTTTTTTTTAGTCCCAAGTGATTGAATAAAGACAAAAAAAAAAAAAAAAAAAATTTATTCAAAAAGTTGTCACTAAATGATATATTGCTCACACATGCCATGGTTATATGTGGAATTGCACCCCAAAATACATTTTGCTGCTTCTCCTGAGTATGGGGATACCACATGTGTGGGACTTTTTGGGAGCCTAGCCGCGTACGGGGCCCCGAAACCCAAGCACCGCCTTCAGGATTTCTAAGGGTGCAAATTTTTGATTTCACTCCTCACTACCTATCACAGTTTCGAAGGCCATAAAATGCCAAAATAGCACAAAACCCCCCCAAATGACCCCATTTTGGAAAGTAGACACCCCAAGCTATTTGTTGAGAGGCATGGTGAGTATTTTACAGCTCTCATGTGTTTTTGAAAATGAAGAAAGTAAAGAAAAAAAAATTTTTTTTTTTCTTTTTTCAATTTTCAAAACATTGTGACAAAAAGCGAGATCTGCAAAATACTCACCATACCTCTCAGCAAATAGCTTGGGGTGTCTACTTTCCAAAATGGGGTCATTTGGGGGTGGTTTGTGCCATCTGGGCATTCCATGGCCTCCGAAACTGTGATTGGCAGTGAGGAGTGAAATTAAAAAATTACACCCTTAGAAAGCCTGAAAGCGGTGCTTGGATTTTGGGGTCCCGTACGCGGCTAGGCTCCCAAAAAGTCCCACACATGTGGTATCCCCGTACTCAGGAGAAGCAACAGAATGTATTTTGGGGTGTATCTCCACATATGCCCATGGCATGTTTGAGCAATATATCATTTAGTGACAAGTTTTTGTAAAAAAAAATATTATTTTTTTTTTTTTTCATTATTCAATCTCTTGGGACCAAAAAAAAAAAATATTTAATGGGCTCAACATTGCTCTCAGCAAATAGCTTGGGGTGTCTACTTTCCAAAATGGGGTCATTTGGGGGGGGTTTGAACTGTCCTGGCATTTTATGCACAACATTTAGAAGCCTATGTCACACGTCACCCACTCTTCTAACCACTTGAAGATAAAGCCCTTTCTGACACTTTTTGTTTACATGAAAACATATTTTTTTTTTGCAAGAAAATTACGTTGAACCCCCAAACACTATATATATTGTTAAAGCAAAGGCCCTACAGATTAAAATGGTGGGTGTTGCATTTTTTTTTTTCCACACAGTATTTGCGCAGCGATTTTTCAAACGCATTTTTTGTGGAAAAAATACACTTTTTTTTATTTTAATGCACTTAAACACACTATATTGCTAAAATTTTTGATGAAATAAAAAATATGATCTTAGGCCGAGTACATGGATACCAAACACGACATGCTTTAAAATTGCGCACAAACACGCAGTGGCGACAAACTACATACATTTTTAAAAGCCTTTAAAAGCCTTTACAGGTTACCACATTAGATTCACGGAGGAGGTCTACTGCTAAAATTACTGCCCTCGATCTGACCTTCGCGGTGATACCTCACATGCATGGTGCAATTGCTGTTTACATATGACACCAGACCAACGCTTGTGTTCGCCTTTGCGCAAAAGAAGGGGGGGCAGGGGTGCTTTTTTTTTTTTTTTTTTTTTAGTTTTTCTTTTTATTTAGCTTTTTTATTTTATTTTTAAACTGTTCCTTCCATTTTTTTTTCTTAGTTGTCATTTTTATTGTTATCGCAGGGAATGTAAATATCCCCTATGATAGCAATAGGCAGTGACAGGTACTCTTTTTTTGAAAAAATTGGGGTCTATTAGACCCTAGATCTTTCCTGTGCCCTCAAAGCATCTGACCACACCAAGATCGGTGTGATAAAATGCTTTCCCAATTTCCCAATGGCGCGGTGGGTATGCCCACCATTAGAATACCTCCCTTCATCCACCCACTTCTAATGATGGGCATACATGCACCATTTATATATGCCGAAGCATGGGGGCATCCTCCCGCAAAAAAAGTTATGCCACGTACACATGGTCGGACTTTTTTCGACCGTATGTACGTGGCATTAGGAGCAAAATCGCTCCTCCGCCCTCTGCTGCCCCCATGCTTCGGCATATATGCTCTTTTTTTTAACTGTGGTGGTGAAATCACCTCCTACAGCATTGGAGTCGCGGCTTTATGTATCGTGGGAGCAAACGCTGTTGCTGTCAAGATAAATAAATCCACGCTGCAACTGAATGGCGTACCTGCTAAGCAAATAATGGTTAACATTAAAACAAAGTAACATTACAGTATAACAGTAAGACCTTACCATACCATACCTGCAAAGCAAATACCAAAAAAAAAACATAGTAAAAAATAAAACATTTTGTTAACGCAACCGGTGCCTAAAATATATATATGCCGAAGCATGGGGGCATCCTCCCGCAAAAAAGTTATGCCACGTACACATGGTCGGACTTTTTTCGACCGTATGTACGTGGCATTAGGAGCAAAATCGCTCCTCCGCCCTCTGCTGCCCCATGCTTCGGCATATATGCTCTTTTTTTTAACTGTGGTGGTGAAATCACCTCCTACAGCATTGGAGTCGCGGCTTTATGTATCGTGGGAGCAAACGCTGTTGCTGTCAAGATAAATAAATCCACGCTGCAACTGAATGGCGTACCTGCTAAGCAAATAATGGTTAACATTAAAACAAAGTAACATTAGAGTATAACAGTAAGACCTTACCATACCATACCTGCAAAGCAAATACCAAAAAAAAAAACATAGTAAAAAATAAAACATTTTGTTAACGCAACCGGTGCCTAAAATATATATATGCCGAAGCATGGGGGCATCCTCCCGCAAAAAAGTTATGCCACGTACACATGGTCGGACTTTTTTCGACCGTATGTACGTGGCATTAGGAGCAAAATCGCTCCTCCGCCCTCTGCTGCCCCCATGCTTCGGCATATATGCTCTTTTTTTTAACTGTGGTGGTGAAATCACCTCCTACAGTGTTGGAGTCGCGGCTTTATGTATCGTGGGAGCAAACGCTGTTGCTGTCAAGATAAATAAATCCGCGCTGCAACTGAATGGCGCACCTGAAAACAAAAAAATGGTTAACAATAAAACATACCTGAAAAGCAAGCATGATAAAACATAATAAAACATTGCAGAATAGAATAGAGTAAAAAAGAGCAACAATAGAGAGAGAACAATAAAACGACAACTATTTTTGGTTTTTTATTTTATATTTTTTTGGGGGTTTTTTTTTTTTTTTTTTGTACTTTTTTTTTTTATTTTTATTTTTTACACTTTTTTTTTAAACTATAACTATAATTTTAACTGTAACGGTCGGGTCTCAAAATGCGATGGCATTCTTGAGACCCTGTAACTATAATTTTAACTGCAACGGTCGGGTCTCAAAATGCGATGGCATTCTTGAGACCCTGTGAAAGTGTATCCTAGCCTGTGAAATGCTGTACCCTACGCTAATACCTCACTAGTTCGTGGTAGCGTTCAAAGCATTCACCAACGCAGAGACCAGGATTGTCAGGACAGCGTGGACAATAATAACGGGTGTCACGCCTAAATCCGCGCTTGCTACAGACACGACATCTTCTTTGGGGGGCTCGTTGGGTAGGGGTACTCTGGAGGACATGAGGATAATGCCTCTCATGCAGCCGGCTTACTGCATTTGGTAGGGGATGGTGAGGTGTGGAATCGCCTGGATACAGGAGTTCCATGACAACCGCTCCCTGGAATTCAAGGAAGGGTAACGTCCCGCCTGAAGCTCCGTATAGCACATGAGCATTCAGCAAAGCCAATTGGAATAAATAAATAGACACTTTTTTGTACCAGCGTCTAGCCTTACGGACAACTAGGTACGGCGCCAACAACTGGTCGTTGAGGTCCACCCCCCCCATATTAAGGTTGTATTCGTGGATACAGAGGGGTTTCGTCACAACACCAGCCGCCGTACGAATTTGGACTGTCGTGTCTGCATGAAGGGAGGTAAGAACGAAAACATTCCTATTATCCCTCCACTTCACAGCGAGCAAGTTATTACACTTCAAGCAGGCTCTCTCCCCCAGCCTAAGACGGGAATCTACAAGCCGCTGGGGAAAGCCCCGGCGATTAGGTCGCACGGTGCCACATGCTCCAATCTGATGATCAAACAAGTGACTAAACAGTGGCACGCTCGTGTAATAATTGTCCACGTACAAGTGGTACCCCTTTCCGAATAAGGGTGACACCAAGTTCCACACTATCTTGCCAGCGCTCCCTATGTAATCTGGACAGTTCTCCGGCTCTACGTGACTATCTTTTCCCTCATAAACCGAAAAGCTCCACGTATAGCCTGTTGCCCTGTCACAGAGCTTGTAGAGCTTGACCCCGTATCTGGCACGCTTGCTGGGAAGGAACTGTTTGAAAGACAAGCGGCCAGAAAACTTAATCAGGGACTCGTCAACGCAGACAACTTGATTGGGCGTAAACAAGGCTGCAAAACATTGGTTGAAGTGGTTTATGAGGGGCCGAATTTTGTAGAGCCGATCAAATTCAGGGTCTCCACGGGGACGACAAAGTTCATTGTCACTGAAGTGCATGAACCGCAAGATCTGTTCGTATCGTGCCCTGGACATGGAGGCAGAGAACACGGGCATATGGTGGTGCGGTGAGGTGGACCAATAAGACCTCAGCGTCGGGAATTTGTGTATGCCCATATTGAGGGAAAGGCCCAGAAAGGTCTTAAATTCGGAAACCGTAATTGGTTTCCAATCTCTGGCAAGGGAAGGCACTTGGGGATTAGCGGCGATGTGTTGACCAGCGTATATATTACTTTGGTCCACAATAGATCTATAGAGATCTTCCGTGAAAAACAGCGAATAAAAATCGGATGGCTTAAAATCAGCTGTTTCCACCTGAATACCGGGTTGGCCAGTGAATGGGGGAAGTACGGGTTCTGCAGAAGTGGTGGGCACCCAATCAGGATTGGCGAATTCTGCAGGAAGGACACTATGTGATCGACGGGCCTGCCTTTGTCTTCTTCTTGGTGGCAGCGGGACACTACTTGTGCTTGCCACCTCGCCAGCTTGAACTGCACTTATGGGACTCGCCACGTCACCAAGTGTTACTGCAGTGCTGGTTTGACTACGTCCAGGGTGTACTAGGCCGCTGGTGCTTGCCAGTTCACCAGAAGGAATAGCGGCGCTAGTACTTCTCTGCTCCATACGAGAGACCTGCGGTTCCTGCACCTCAACAACATCAGAAGATCGGGATCGGGTACGCCTGACCTTAGCAGGGACCACACCTTCGTCGCCAGAGCTATCTGTCATGGAGCCGCTGTCGTCTACTGGATCGTATTCTGAGCCTGATTCTGACAGATGAGTGACCTCCTCTTCACTATCTGACATACTCAGAAACAAGTAGGCCTGTTCACTAGTGTACTTGCGATTTGCCATTTTGGGCTCTAAATTTAGTAGTACACTAGTGAGATTCACAGGAAAAAAAGCTCCTAGGCTGCTGGCGAATGAATCAAAACGCTACCAAAAAAACTGTTAGCGATCGCAGGGATCAGGCCTGACTCTGCGAACGCTGCAGTTATGTGTGCTTAGTGTTTTGGAAGTGACAGTGATCGATCGATACTGCACTTGGGTGGGCTGGGCTGGGCTGGGCGGAGGGGGAAAACGCAGGTGCTAGCAGGTATCTGGGCTGATCCCGCTAACAATGCGTTTTTTGGAACCCTAAACTGCTGGGACGCTAGTATAGATCTGATCAGATCAGATATTGATCTGTTCAGATACTATACCACTAAGGGAGGTGTATGCTTTGCGCGTGGGTGTTTGCGGTACTGGCACTAACCTGGGGCGACGCAGACCTTATTTGACCCTAACACCTAATTGATATCACCCGCCGGGCGATCAGGGGGTTAAACCGATAGTTGGGTAATAAATGGCGGGTGCCCTGACAGTATAAAAAAACAAGCTAACTAACCAGCGTCACCCGTAACAGTTATACGGTGATCACTGGTGAAAGGGTTAACTAGGGGCAATCAGGGGGTTAAAACCTTTATTAGGTAATATATGGGGGTACCTGACACTATATAAAAACCTGACGGGGAACCTAAATAACTAAATAACTAACTGGCTAACCAGCGTCACCAGTGACACTTATACTGTGATCACTGGTGAAAGAGTTAACTCTAGGGGCAATCAAGGGGTTAAAACCTTTATTTAGGTTGTAATATGGGGGTACCTGACCTATAAACCTATTTATAATCCTATATAAACCTGGCGGTTACCTAAAAAAAAAACTGGCTACCTAGCGGCACCAGTGACACTAATAGAGCGATCAAAAAAAAACGATCGCTTAGTGACACTGGCAAAAGGGGGTGAAAGGGTTACCTAGGGGGCAATCAAGGGGTTAAACCTTTATTGGGGGGGGGTAGGGGGCTACCTTGGACCTAAAGGGGCCTAAAACTAACTGCCCTGACAGTTATTGCAGTCACACTGACACTAAATGCAGTGATCAGTAAAATAAATGATCACTGCAATCAGTGACACTGTGACAGGGGGGGCAGGGGGTGACCTGGGGGACGATCAGGGGGTGACAGGGGGGTGAAATGTGTGCCTATGTGTGCCTGGTGTCAGTGTAGTGTTTGTGCACTTACTTGATGTCTTCTCCGCTCGGCGTCCCGGTCAGAAAGACCGACACGAGGAGCGTGACATCACTTCCCCTTGCCTGTGTTTACAATTACACAGGAAGGGGAAGGAAGCGGACGAATCCCATTGGCCAGAGCGATCGGGAGGGGGTGGCCAGAAACGACTGGCCGTTACCTCGTCCCGCATCGCTTCTGAAGCCATCCCGACCGTCCCCGCCGGCGGAGGGGGGTCCGATCGGACCCCCCAACCGCCGGAAGAATGTCACGTACAGGTACGTGATTCTGCCTGTACGTGCCATTCTGCCGACGTATATGTACAGGGGGCGGTCGGGAAGTGGTTAAGTGATGTCTGTGTCTTCATAGAGAAATGTTCACATTCTGATAACTCACCAAAACTATACCTGGATAGTAAGTGAGAGGAATTCCCACCAAAATACTCTGTGGATTGATATCTCCAGAGTATTC
The DNA here is from genome assembly GCA_028564925.1 of Lithobates sylvaticus. Classification (NCBI taxonomy): domain Eukaryota; kingdom Metazoa; phylum Chordata; class Amphibia; order Anura; family Ranidae; genus Lithobates; species Lithobates sylvaticus. The sequence goes on along the minus strand of CM053028.1, from coordinate 231,687,732 downwards.
ACCAACTGATAAACATGTAGTTCTTAAATTCTTCTGCTTCTCTACACCCATATAAGACATCTATGTATACATAATCCTACAGAAACTAAGTACATTTGATATCACCATTCACATTACAGAGACACAACATAAACATAATATACAGTCACAAAAGATGCTATTTTTAAATAACACTCAAACATATCTTTAAACAAATCAAGTCACTCAATAAAGTCATAAGCCATAGACCTTGATGCTGATTTATGTATATATTCTATCTGTGCGGGGTAATCATGGCCAGGCACAGTGGTCCATATTTTCAGCATGACATTTATGGGAAGTTTTGAACCTAGGAATATAAAAAAAGATTGTGAATTGATCCAAAATACATCTTTATATTTCTCACATATAATAATACATACATTGTTTATATAATTATTGGTTATAGCGTAAATTGATAAACTAAGTACAATGTAGCCCTTGTAAAATCCATTTTTTTTAAAGTGGGCCTTGCAGTAAAATACAAGGTCAATTTCACTGCCTGGGTCCCTTCCTCCCTCACAAATCACATACTATTAGTGATTGTAAAATGTAACTGTAAATACAAAAAGTTAAGATTTAATAATTACCTCTCCCCCTGTCTTCCACACCCTGCACCTATGCAAAGATGAAGTCAAACTCCTCTTGGAAACATTCCTGGGGAACACAAAGCTACTGAAATGTCACAAGAAGACACTCTGACAATGAACTGAAGTGCCTTCGAGATTTCACCTGCTCTGCATTTAACAGGAATCTTCCCAGAAGGATGGTGATATCACAATGCAGAAGACAGGAGTGAAAAGAGTATAAAATCTAACTATCCTAATTGTACAGTACAGGGCATAGGCAAAGTATTCATAGAAACAACAAAAGTACACCACCTGTGCAAAAATGTAGTGTCCCAGTAAGAGGATTGAGAATAGTGGGTATGCTGTGATGGGCCTAAAGGTATGGAACTTAAATTAAACTCCAAACTTTTAAAACTACACAGTGTCTTTAAAAGTACTTAGGCCCCTTGACTGCATAGTGCATTGAATTACTATGATGTATAATGAATATTAAAATTCATTAGGCTTAATTCACAAAGCTTAGCAGAGGATAAAGATCTGTATTTTCAGCAATTAACCAAATAATTTGTTGGTAATGTGTCTTTGTGCTATTGATTGCAATATCTGTAATTTTCATTTGTATTGTGAATTGAGCCTATGGATTAGGAGATTGGAGAGATTTTTGTTATATTGTGGATCATTTTCTTGCTGGCACAAATATAAAAAAAAGTGTATCTATTGTAAAAATTTTAAAATCACATTTTTATTTTCACATTGTATTTCAATTACTACTAGCCTATTCGTATTAATCTGAGTGATCTTGAAGTTTGTAAACTTACTTTGTGAAGATCCCATACACATTTATTTGAATTCTCTGATGAGTATTTACTATGTCCTGTGAGTAGGCATGCTGTGTCACACATTTCACAGATACAAAAAAGAGAGAAAAAATGAATCTCCAAAGAGAGACAATTAGGACCATATTATAGAAAAAACACAACAGTAATTTAATGAAACAGTGATAGATCTAATGTGTACCTCATAGATTATTCAAAAATACAACATCATGTCATATTAAAACAGGGGGACGCAGCTGCGCATGCACAATACACTCACTCGCACACACTAACATACGCACAGATTGATCATCAAATTTTCACAGTTGAATTAAGTAAGGATATTTCATTTAACAGAGCCTGCTTTCTGAACTACAGAGGAGCTTAGAGGAGGAGTTTTAAGAGGCAGTCAGTACAGGAATCACTACTTGCCGGAAGCACGGTCCCATGGGTTATTAAGCTTCGTTATAAAGCAGAGTTATAAAATTGGAGCTGTATAATAAGTTAGTTCTATAATGTAATTGAATTAATGAGAACTATGTTCTTTCTTTTTTCTTTTCAGGAGTAATAGTGTGAATGTTTTGGTGACGACAACGCAGCTTATTCCAGCACTTTCAAAGGTTTTGCTATATAGTCTAGGAGGAGTATTTCCAATTGAGAATATATATAGTGCAACAAAAATAGGTAAGAGCGTCAGTTATTGTTCAAGTAGAAATAACACTATACTCATCCCCTCCTTGGGAATGGAAAGCTGCAATAATATGTTGATCTACTGAGTGGGGCACCATTCTTGTGCTGGGGTTTATATTATATGATCATCATTTCTGTCTATATCGTTCAGCCACATACCTATTGTCCTTGATGTCTGGCTATCTGTGATTATGTATCACCCCCATCTGGGCCCAAGATGTGTGCCTATATTTGTATGTTTAATTTTGTTTTGTTTTTTGCTTATTATTTATATAGTTTTTTCCTTTTCCTGTGCATTGTGGATGTATTCCTTTCTCCCTCATCACAGTTTGTGAAGGAATATTTTTTATTTTTTTTTGTATTCTCTGTAAAACTTCAATAACTGAAATGAATTGAACACGAAATTTCAATGTGTTAAAGTGTATGTACAGCCAAAGAATATCACAGCAAAAAAATTAAACTAAATGTAAAAACTAAATAATTATGCACCTTTACTTTTGTGTGTTGCCCATAACAGCCAATCACCTTTCAAGCTATTTATCAAGGATGAGTAAAAAAAAAAAAAAAGTGTGTGGTTTCCCAGGACAATCCCCACCTTTCCTTTTGGATCTTTTTCATATACAGTATGAGCAGCACTTTTTTAAAATTTCTGACTAAATGTTTTCTAACAAGTTTGAGTTTAATTCTGCTAAGTAAGTTCTGTGCAAATGACTATAGCTAAGTCAGTCGTGGAAGTAAGCCTTGTCTTGTTTTCAGGCAAAGAACATTGTTTTCAGTGTGTAATGTTCAGATTTGGCTCTCATGCAACTTGTAATGTTGTGATGGGGAGTACCCAAGTTGAGCAGCATACTGCTTATCAGGTTACTGAATTCTGATCTCATTTATCTTACAGGGAAAGAAAGTTGCTTTGAACGCATAATACAGAGGTTTGGCAGAAAAGTAGTATATGTTGTAATTGGGGATGGTGTAGAAGAAGAACAGGCCGCAAAAAAGGTAAAAAGTCTTACTGCATGCCATTAACATTGTATTTACGTGTGTGTGTTTGTATATGTATTGGAATAATCCAACTCTGTGCTAAACGTTTTTTAAAGTGACTTTAATGGAAAACATTTGTGGATTGGCATAAAGCAGCCCTAATCCTCCCCCGAGGGGGGCCCTGAGCCCCTCCCCCTTGCCAAGTGCCCCCATAGCAAGCCACTTGCTGGGGGGGCACTCATGCATGCATTCATGCATGCTCACTCCTGAGCCAGCTCTCTGTGTCCATAAGACACAGGGAGTGTGGCTCAGCCCCACCCCCATTCCCACCTTACTGGCTGTGATTGACAGCAGCGGGAGCCAATGGCTCCTGTTGCTGCATCTCAGCCAATCAGGAGAGAGAGTCCCAGGAGAGACTAGGGTCTTGTGGTCTTGTGCACATTGCTGGATCAAAATTGGGCTTGGGTAAGTATAGGGCGGGGGGCTGAGGGGAGAGCTGCCTATTGAAGGTTTGTTGCCTTCATGCAAAGAATGCATGAAGCTATAAAAACTTCAGCCTTTACAACCACTTTAAGGGGGGTTTTATACTCCAATTTACCAATAAATGGTTCTCTTTTATGTTCATGTTAACTAAAGGCAAGATTTGGATAGAGTGGCAAAGGTTCAGAACCACCGTAAGAATGTTTGTGTTCTCGGTAGGGACATTTGCTCTCTATAATTTTCCCAGAAATGTCAATGTCACCAGAAATGAAATTAAGGGTAAATCAAACATTTTGAATTGCCACCTGAACAGGAATAGAGGGGAAATATTTCAATAAGGACACATGTTCTTGTTGTAAATGTCTAAGACGGTATTTCCCTCACATTTGAAAGATATCCTCCCACGTCCTATTGAGTCTACAGGACAGCATGTGCATGGAAATCTCCCTAATAAGATACAGCAAAAAACACTGACAGTGTTACCCCTCCCCTACTTTATTCAAAATTGAAAAAAAAGTTTTGTCTTTGGATATACTTTAAGCTTAGTTTCTGTCTAGAGCCTATTCATAATAGATAGCTAACTTGTTGGTTCATCATATCTGTTTGTCAGTTTGATATATGAATCCATAAAGCACAATCGGAACAGCGCTGATTTACAATCTTTAGATTGTTATTGGAGTTGAGGAGAATACCAGGTGCAATATTCCTAAAGACTAACTGTGATAAAATAAAAAAATTATAATAAACATATAATGTAATTTACTATCCCATATAGTTAAACATAAACAAAAAACCCATAGCAATAAGTAGAAACTAGCACTTACATTAAGCAGCAGGCACATTGCAAAGCATCTTGAAAACCTTAAAAGTTAGTACTAAGGCCCAGAAGGTAGGAGAGAGTAGACCAGAGACAAGATTAAAAGACGATGGTCGCTCTTTGCTTACAAGAGGGCACCTCTGGCTGCAAATGACACTGCGGGTTCCTGCACCTACTGCTTCCTTGACAACTATTGACAACGGAAGAAGGAAGCTGTCATATGTAGTAGCTTAAAAAAAACAAAGTTACATTCGAGTATGTGTTCAGGCCAAACTGGGAGCTCATCCCTTTTGATACCCCCCTTCTGAAAATGTGTAATGTCACTAATTCAGCTAATAGGCAGACCGAAGTTTAAACTCCGGAAACCTCAAAATCTTGTAATTTTATTGGTTACAAATGCTGTTGTTTAATGCTGTTACACCTGGTTGAAATACCAGAGCCTCTTGGTTAATACCCGGTTTCAAAGCATGCTGACCACCATCTAATTTTTATGTTATTTTAACAGCATTTAAAACCAAATAGTTGAAATGGTCAATCCTTGCTTCATTTCTAGTGCTGATGCAATACAATCTCACATGAACCTACATTCATAGAAGATGTAGGAAATGATTACATCATTAATGCAATATAAATATAGTAACAACTATGCATTATATTATTAGGCATATCAGGGGTGTTTATTTACAAAAGAAACCCACCAACTCAAGTGCCACATGCCTCACATAGAACAAGGCACGTTGACAGCCTGCTGTGGCTAGTAAAGCGCAAGTTTGTAATGTATCCTTGCGCTATTGATGGCATAAAGTAGTATTAAAGGAGAAAGCCAGGCAAACAGCTGTATATACAAATGAAATATATATATATATATATATATATATATATATATATATATATCTGTTTAGTGTTTTAGCTGCCAAAAGATTTGCACAGCCAATTTTTGGGAGTAAGCACATATGTCCCACATTACAATCTTGCAGGTCACATACTTATTTCTTGGTTTCTACAGCCTGCTCATTGGACAATTAATTAATCTCATACTCTCTGTCCAGTTAGATTGGAGATGATTCAGGAACAGGGGAGGATTAAGCTAGGGGTGGCATTTGCCCCTCGGGCCAGATATTTTGGTCTGGCATCCTGAGTGGAGATAATTTAGATACCTTGAGATGTCATGTGCCCAAATAAAAATGGAAGATGTAAAAGGTTGTGTCACAGTAAGCCATGTCCTTCAGGACAGTGGTTCTCAGCCTTATGAGACCAGTGGCTGGTAAAGGCTTAGAAAACCTGCCATGCTTCTTTATTTACAAAATAAAAGTATGGGAATACAACATTTTATTAATTGCTGGAGTGCTCTGGGTGAGGCTGTGTGTTTCTGTGGGGGGATGGTGTTGTGGAGGGGCTTAGGGGACTTTGCATCAGACTTGGTTGCCTTGAAAGGAATGAGGTTTCTGTAAGAGTCTGGGGCACTATGGGAGGCTGGAAGCTCTGCAGAAAGCTAGGTGGCAGTGAGGGGGCTCAGGGTACTGTGAAAGGTTGAGCAGTATTGTGAGGACTGGCATCACAGTGGAAGGTTGAGGGGCAATGTGGTCCACTATATGAGGCTGTGTGGCACTATTGAAACTGGGAAGCACTGTGGCAGGTTAGGGAATATTCACCTGGATTAAGGCCCAGCAGGAAAGAAGACAAAACCTGGAAGGAGTCTAGCACCCAGTAGTTGAGCAGCACGTCATTGGAATCATCCATCTTTCACCATGGTCACTAATCACAGTGCAACACTGCAACATGCATGGTGGTACACTTACCTGGTGAACTTTCTTGGTTGCGTTTGTCCCCCTACCCAAAATGCAGTAAAGAGGAGCTAGAAATAGTAGATCCTACTGAGGCCTTATTCACACTTCAGCCAGGCATCTTTAATTGTTTTCCTGGTCTTGTTGTAGCATCTGTACAAGTGTCTTTCCACGTTTTTGCATGTGTTTTCAGGTTTTAGTGATTTTCTAAAATTATTTTTAGCCAAGGGAAGTAGGAAAGAAAACATGACAAATACACGTTACATGCATTTTCACCCATTTTTTTAATGATTCTGCCCCAAAAGAAGCATACTTTTTTTGCAACAAGGATTAGGCTGCAAGCCACACTACGGTCAGGTGTGAATGGGTGAAAAATAAAAGTGTCAAGCGTTCAAGTGCTTCTGGAGAAGCTTCAAACTACACTTCAAATTGCTTAGGTGCAAATGGGGCTTAATTGTTCAGTGTATCTAAATCACAAGAGTTGCTGAAGTAAATAAAAAATTCTTTCCTGGGTAAAACTGGAAACATATATCTATTTCAGCTCTTTACCCAGAATTCCAAATTTCGATGTATACATATCAATAACCGGTATCATCAAGTGCACACAGAAAGAGATTGAATCTGATGTGGCTCAAAACTCTATGCTAATTAGTTGTAATGAGGGTGCTCTCAGCATTTGGATTTCTCTCTAGAATGCTATTTTTACCTGTGACTAATGTACCTATAGTATAATTTTAACTTTTTTATTTTCAATGCAGAATAACATGCCTTTTTGGAGAATATCAAGTCATTCAGATCTTCTGGCTTTACATCAAGCACTGGAATTAGAATATTTGTAACTATTTGCAACGTGGACGGCCTTTTTTTTTTACATGTATATAAATATATATTTTAAGTACACACTGAATTTTTATGTGTGATTTAATGCCTCAGGCTTTTTACACACATGGACTGTCTTAACAAAATAAAGGAAATACATTACAATGACAAAGAATTCAGACTGCTAGAGGAGAGACAATGGAAACACTGAGTGCGGCAAAGAGACTCTTTGATCTTGGACCGTTGATAGTTAAAAGCATTGGCCAAAGCAAAGCCTTCATTTCTAGCACCGTAAAGGAGCATGTAGGTGCAGGACTCTGCCGAAGTGTGGCGCAAGCTTTCCAACCGAAGAGGTGGTGTTCAACATTCCTCATAATGGGATCTCATTCTCAGCACTGAGGTGTGAATCAGACATAAACCTACCTAACCCGGAAAATCTGAATTTAGAATGCACTCCAGCTATATGATGACAATCATGTCTAGACCTGTAATTTTGTGTAAATTATTGAAAAAAAAATAATAATAATTTACTGTGATTTTATTAGCAGCTGATTTTGAAAATTGATGTTATGTTTGTGTTTTTTTTTTTTTTTTTTTGCAGAGGGATGGTTGGGAAGTGGGTGATGAGATTTAAAAAAGATTATTGCGCTGTCTGTTTTATAGGTTTGGCAATCCAAATGTGCATACTGATTTGTTGTGCCTTAAAGACAAGACAGTGTTTGTGTGTTGCAATGTAATTTTGGGTAAAAAAAGAAAACTAACAGTTATGTGAACTCTTCAGTCAGAATGATTTCTTCGTTCATGACCAAACTGACCTATACAAAAGGAAAAAGCTACATCATCAGCAGCTATTATTTGTCGCAGGAATAAATAAATAAAAAATCATGGCATTATGTTTAATAGTTATTTAAATTGAAACGCCAGCTAATACTACAGGAATGCTAAACTATTGATCTCATTATAAGTCAAATTTCACCCAATGCAGTAAGTAGATGTTTAGGAATTTATTTGTTTGCTTTTATTTCTCACTGTTTTTACCTAATATTGATTGATGAATTGTTTGATTCTCCACAAACCCATCTACATGCAAATATTCAAGCAAATATTCAAGTACTCATTACTACTTTTTATAAGAGTTTGCAGTTCAGAGCATGCCCAAATCAGTGTTTGTCTGTTTGTGTCACTGATAACATCTGTCAACCCCAAGGAGAATAAGTAAGGTAAGGTCAGACAGGTGATTCCGCTGCTGGTGATGCATTACCAGTGGCAGAACATTAATGTAAAACTCCTAACAGGTGTCATTTCCACATTGTCCCAGAATACTGCTAGGGAAGGAGCAGTGATGCAATGACATCTCACTGGTCCATCAAGCAAAGAAGCAACTCTGTTGGAGAAGGTAAGTGGTCAGCATCATTGGGATCCCTTGTCTTGCATTACCCTGAGGCCCCCCTGAGACTTGTAAATTGTGGTAAACTACACATTTCATCCTGCATTACCACATAACACTGTAACATATGTCACGTTGTGGGTTGCATTGCGGTACAATTTAATTAGAGTGCCATCCTAATGCTCAACTACAGTGGGTGCCAACACATCAGAACCACAGCACAGTGTGTACTGTGCACTGCAAAAACAAAATTGTTTAGTTTTGTCAGTTTCCGTGCACTGGCAGCAGATTATTAATGAATGGGTTGCCTTAACACACCATATGTACATGCACAAAATACTGCATGCTGTTAAACATGCAGCATTGCACCACAATGGACCCCATAATTCTCAAGAAGGGCCTAAAAGTTAGATACAGAGACAATTTCAAATGCAAGCAATAAGGAATTCATTAAAGCTGCTATTAAGGCAGAAGGGCATTTAACACTTTAAATTTGGTAGCACTAAACCAGTGGTCTCCAAACTGCAGCCTCTGGGTCAGATGCTGCCCTTCGCTTGCCTTTATCCAGCCCACTATTCCTTCCACAGACATCAAGGATGGGGCAAAATTCCTCCCACTGACACCTATGATGGGGCACTATTTCTCCCACTCACACCAACGATGAATCACTATTCTTCCTATTGATACCAACTATGGGGCACTGTTCCTTCCATGGAGACCAATGATTCCCCACCCAATAAAAAATGGGTATTGGGCATTGTTTACTCCCACTGATGCCAGGACATTGTTCTTTACTCCCACTGGCCACAGTCAGGCCCCCCTAAAGTATTAAAGACAGTAAACTGTCCCTTTGTTTAGAAAGTTTGGAGAACCCTGCACTAAACCAAAAAGCAAATAAATATATTCAGTGATTGATTTGTTTCAGTTGTGATTTTAGGCATGCTTTTGTTGAAAGTATAGACATACATTTCATAGCTTGTAGTCAAATATTAGGAGATGTTTTAAAGTATTGCACAGACATCATGAAGATGCCATTATTAGGTTTTGATATTTTTTGTCAGGTTATCATAGTATATTAAATTATGCTATTTTTTTCTTTAATGCGACTTCAGACAATGTTAATAGATGTTACATTAGGAAGTTTTGTTAGAGTTGGTACTGCAACATCTAGGACTTGCCATCTCCGTTAAAGTGTCAGGTTATCAAGATCGGTTATTGTGGTTTAGGGCAGTAGCTTTAATTATTTTCAGGCTCCTGATAGCTTTCCAGAAAGCTAGCACTGAAAATGAACAAAGGAAAGTGAGAATGCAGGGTGGGATGGTTGGGTAGAGGCAAAACTAGGAATTCTAACATAGAGACCTCACAGGCGGAAGTTTCAAAATATGTCTAAAGGCAGGTGTAGACTAGGTGTGCAGGGATTCTGGAGCTCGATTGGCAGCTTGATTGGCAGCTACATCTGCCAATCAAGAGCTGGAGTACTTGTTTAGACTTTATTGGACTCTATGAGCAGCTCACCTGATCATATGATATTCCTTCAAGTAAAAATGGATGTCTCCTAAAAAATTTTTTAAACTGACATCTTAATATTCAAAGCAGACTTCATCTAGAATATTGACATGCATAGAAACCACTAGCCTACCGGCCTAGGCGTTGTTGTTTTTTTCATCTTGGCATTACCGTAGTATTCACCTCACCTTCAAAATCCTGCAGATCTGGGAAACCAACTGTGGCCATTTTTTAGTGGAAATACCAGGGGTTCACATCTTAGAGATTGGTGGTGATAAAAGCACCCTGGCCTGTGCTGTGAGTCAAGATTAGTATTGTACTTGCAGCCACATTTGATTGAATTCCCCCTGCTAGAGCAACCTCATCTGTAAGACAGTTCCATCCTGATTTCCCAGTGGTCTCTTCTGGCTCTGGATTCTACCCCTCCCCCAAGACCAATGCACCAAGATGGCCCCAGCTGCTGCGTGTCAGGAGTCTATGCTTGCTATTAAAGCATTCTATTTGTGTTTAAAGCAGTTGTAAACCCATAAAGAAATATTTATTATATTGCAGCTTACCAATTCTTAAGCCCCATACACACGCTCGGATTATCCGAGGACCAGGTCCGTCGGATCATGTCCGTCGTACTTTGTCCGATGTTGGTTTTGCGTACACACGGTCGGACAAAGTTGTCGGAAAATCCGATCATTCTGAACGTGGTGACGTTTGTTGCCTACGACGGGACTACGTAGAGGCTAGTAGCCAATAGCTTTGGTCTTGTAATGTGATCTGAGCATGCGTAGCACTTTGTCCGTCGGACAACGCTACACACGATCGGATTTGGTGTGATCGGACCGTGTTGTCAAAAAATCTATCCAGCAGGAGATAGGACTTTGTCCGTCGGACAATCCGACGTACACTGTCCGATGGTGCATACACACGGTCGGATTTTTCAACAACATTGTCCGATCGGACAGAATCCATGCGAAAATCCTACCGTGTGTATGGGGCTTTAGATATGTTGACTGCATTTGTTTTTATTTTTTTTAGTTTTTTACCTGGTGATCCTGCCATTAAGTCTGTTGTTTTTCCACAGAACAAGCTGTCCTGCAGATGTAGCAGTTAGAGGGTTGAGACAAACCATTTACCACTGACAGGGTCAGCTTTAATTTATTTACGTGAAACCATTATCCCAAAAGAACCCCCCCTACTGACAATGCTACTGTCCAAATGTGTTTCTGTTGCTTCTTCATCCAGAGTGGAGGCACTCTAATACAGGAGGTGTGTTACTGGCCAGATCAGCAGGTAAAAATAGAGGGAAGAAAGCTTAAAGTGATTGTAAAGGAAAATAAATAAATAGCAAACATGTCTATACTTAGTCCAGAAAGAGTGTAACACCGCCCTGGACTGTGGATAAAGGATTCCTCTTGGGTTGCTGGCCCTGACTCACCAACGTCAGGAAAATTGGTTGCACACCATGGAAGAAAGAACTTCTGTAGAATAGTAATTTTATGGTCAAAGTGCCAGAGGACATAAACAGAACATTACAGGAGCATTGGTAGACCGGTTTCACACGGGTAACTCGTGCTTGTTCACAACAGTTTGCAGGTAGGATCGGTCAGTCGACCGCAGGAAGGATTAAAGTAAGGAAGGATCGGTTGGTTGATCGCAGGAAGGATCAATGTAAGGAAGGATTGGTTGATTGCTCGAAGGAAGGATCAGTCGGTCGGTCGCAGAAAAAGGATCGTTCGTTCGCTCGCAGGAAGAATCGGACGGTCATTTGCAGGAAGAATTGGTTGGTCGATTGTTCATCCCTTGTGAAAGCAATAAAGTTGATTAAAAAAAGTTAAAGAGACGGTGTAAACAAGTTTTGAATAAAATAAAAATAATTTAAAAAAAATTTCAAGGCCCAACCTAGCCCCAGTGGCATCTCCAGCTTTCATATTTAGGGGGGGCACATGGGGGGACAGGGACAAAAGTAGGGGTGCAACTATAAAATGCAATTTTACTACGATCCCCAGGGTGGCAGAAAACAAGAGATGTATGTCACCAGCATACCAAGAAAATATAAGGGTCCAAAGCATTGGGAGAACTATCAGGGTTGCAAAGGTTGTCTTGCCACCGGGCCTTGGTGTTCTGCCACTGTGGTGTTCCCCAGCCTCCTCTTGCTGTCCTGCCCCTGCTATTGACAGTGCTGGTCTTGCATCTGTGTCCTTGGCAGTGGCAGCAGTCTATTAGGACCTAGTGCTGGTGACATTATGGGTGCATGCAGGGGAAGGCTGGCACTATTGGTTGTAGAGAGCCGAGCCCCCAGCTGGTCACCTAGCAGCAGTAATGTTGTATAACCTTCTCTGTTGACATGCTGATCGGGATGTGATCCAGGGGATGCTCCCAGTCAGATCTAATAAACACAGTATTTATTAGCATCAAGAGTACAACCACATCCACCGTATGTTCAGCAGCCATGTGGGCTCTATGCCTGTAAGGTGTGGGCTTTGATCAATAAAATCACTATGATATTTAACACTAGGATTTGACTAGGAGCATCACCTGGATTGCATCACGATCAGTATGTCAGAGAAGGCTGCACTGCTGCTAAGCAACCTGCAGGGAGGTCAACTGTCTACTCTACAACCATTAGACATGGGCTCGGATGTGTTTGAAATCCCACTTGCCCGATCCCGCCTGGAAGCCGACACTGCACACGACTAATCACAGGCAGTGAGACATTCCTGATCTGTGCAGCTGCGGACCAGGAAATGTCTCACTGCTTGTGCTTAGCGCCGTGCAGTGTGGGCTTCCTGACGGGCTCGGGCATGTGGGATTTTGAACATGCCCTGCCCATCTCTAACAACAAATTGTGGTGGCTCTCCTGTACATTAGCCCCATAAAGTAACCAGCACTGGGTTCCAATGTGCCACTGCTGCCATGGACACAGAGACCAGCGCTGTGAATAGCCAGGACAGCAACCCTGGTAGTTCCACCACTGGTTCACACTGCAAGGATTCCCCCATCCACCTATAATGTGTAGATGGGAGAATTGGATCACTTCTTTTTTTTTCATGCAACCTACTAGTTAAATGAAAAAAGTGATCAAGGTATGGGCTGCCTAAGTGCTAAGACCAGCCATAGGCAGTTTAAATCTCAGCTGGTTGAGGTTTGAACCATTAATGAGCAGGCTGAATGTACCAAGTTGATCGATCAAATTGGGAACAACCAGCCTGACAGATACTCTTATGATTATCACTAGTGGTTGCTATAGCCACTAGTGATAATGACTGTTTGTTGGGAGAATACAATTGCTGGGCAGGAAGGATATTCCCCTGTCACCACTGTCTGTGTTAATGGGGGAATCATGCAAGTTTCTTTCCTGCACTCTGTGGATGCAGGAAAGAAATTTGCATAGTCTATTACCAGCCTAACTGAAAGTGAAAGTAAGTTGTGAAGGTCTTGAAAGAACAGGAGAGGGGGAGCGACAGATGGGGGAGAGAAGGGATGGAGATAATGCAGTTCAGTGATTACAGTGTACTGCAGTGCACACACTTACCCACGCGTCCAGGCTAGAAGAATACTCAATAGAGACTGTGTTACTCCAGCGGCAGCCTGAGTAAGATGTGGCGCATCTGCTACGGATGCAAACAAAAAGACATTGCCTTTTTGTAAAAAAAAAAAAAATATATAATTTTTTTGGGTGTTTTTTGGGGGGGGGCACATGGTGGGGCACAGCATCATTTTGGGGGGGTCAGGGCCCCCTCTGCCCCCCCCTAGGGACGCCATTGCCTAGCCCCCCCATGCTTATGTGTAAATGCAAACGTATACGTAAGTCCTGCACGCATATGATCACACCACACATGTGAGTTATCGCTGCAAACTTCACAGTGAGAGCAATATTCTGGCTACAGACTTCTTGTGTAACTTTAAACTGGTAACCTGTAGAGGCTTTTAAAGCATCACTAATAGAGGTTCCATTGTTTGGTGCCGTTCCGCGGGTGTACACAATTTTAAAGCATGACATCTTTATATCTATTGACTCAGCGTAACATCATCTTTAATATTCTACCAAAACCCACCATTTTATTCTTTAGGGTTTCTGTTAAAAAATATATATAATGTTTGGGGGTTCTATAATTATATAGCAAAAAAATACAGATTTTTACATGTAGGAGAGAAATGTCAGAATTGGCCTGGGTGGGAATTGGTTAACAAAGATGAGGGGAGGAGTAGCTTCAGTGGAATAGCATTGCTATATTAAGGCAGGAGGAGAGGGGAGGGGCGGGAGTAGATTGGCTCCCACACAGACTAGGAGGAGACAGAGAGAGAGGGAGGGGGAGATGAAGAGAAGCTGAGGAGATAGCTGGATGAAGGAGGCACATAAACTGACCACGCTATCAGAGATCAGCAGCCATGATAAACGTGGTCAGGTTACAGATGGGAAGACAGGAACAGGCAGGATCAGCCAGGTATTGTACAACATAGAAAGGGACAATTGATATGACAAAAGCACTGTGCTTTATCTCATGCCTATAAGTGACAGGAGCATGTTTTTTTTTAGGGTTACAACCACTTTAAGGTAAAAAAAAAACGTAAGGCCTTAGAACCACTTTAAAAATAAAAACAAATACAGTCATCACATGTAATAATTGGTAAGCTGTAATATATTTAAAATTCTAGGGTTAATACTGCTTTAAACTCATCTCTTCTGCCTTCCACACTTTCCCATAACTATGGTGGCTACATTACTGGCCCGAAGAAATGTGTATGTGGATAGGGTGGGAAAGCTCAGAGATTAATAAGAAGTACAAGAACATTGCAGGATAAGAGTGCCCCACAGCAGTGGAGACTGCAAACATCGCTTTTTCTACGTGAAAGGATAATTTTTGCCGTACAATTAAGTTGAAGAACCCTTGTAGAGCTGTATTACAGGGATGTTTACTTTGAAAAAAAACTGAACAAAACTACAATTTTTTTGTCTGGTAAGACAGTTCACAACCATGTATTTCAGCTGAGCGTGTAGCTCGTTTTCTTCACTTCAACTGTAAAGAGCTTTGCCACCACCTGCTGTAAGGTTAAGGTACTTCAGCTTCTATTTACAATTGTAGAAAAAGGTTTGCTCTCTGGCTTAAGGTCGTGGATCAAGCACAGGGAAAGAGTACACATAACCACTGAAATCTGATCAGATGTTGCTCATTGTTACAGATGACCTTTACTGTATTTTCTTGTGGAAAATATGTCTTGGTTGTACACATAGTTTTCATATGCACTCCTGTTCCTGTCCTGTGACCTATGACTGTTGTATTACTGACAGTGGGACTGATTTATTATTGGAAAATAGGGTTTCACTTTGCAAGGGAATTTCCATTAGCCAGGGATTTTCCATTAGCTTAGTAAATATAAAGTAAATTCACTTTGCAAAAAAATACTTAATTACGTTCAAGGAAAGAAAAAAAAAAACTGTATTTCTGCTCGCACATGATTGGATGATGGAATCCAATAGAGCTTCACTTCATTCACAGAATTCCCTTGCAAAGTAAAAAGTCTGTTGAATAGCCCTTTTGCCTTTAGTAAATCAAATCTACAGTATCTCACAAAAGTGAGTACACTCCTCACATTTTTGTAAATATTTTATTATATCTTTTCATGTGACAACACTGAAGAAATTACACTTTGCTACAATGTAAAGTAGTGAGTGTACAGCTTGTATAACAGTGTAAATTTGCTGTCCCCTCAAAATAACTCAACACACAGCCATTAATGTCTAAAGCGCTGGCAACAAAAGTGAGTACACCCCTAAATGAAAATGTCCAAATTGGGCCCAATTAGCCATTTTCCCTCCCCGGTGTGATGTGACTTGTGTTACAAGGTGTGAATGGGGAGCAGGTGTGTTAAATTTAGTGTTATCGCTCTCACTCTCTCATACTGGTCACTGGAAGTTCAACATGGCATCCTATGGCAAGGAACTCTCTGAGGATCTGTTTTCCATCTTCTGCTTGAAGTGAAAAACTCTTTAGGCATTTTCCTTCTTTTTACATACATGACCATTTATAAATAATTTAAAACTGAAATGTGATGTCAACTTTTTTTTTCTTTTTGTTTTACCAAGGTTAAAAAAGATGCTTTAGTGTATGGGAAGTCGCCTCCCCCTTCCCAACAGTTAATTTATACAGTAGATTAAATAATTGTCTTTTGTTGGTTACAACTTCTCTTTTCCTTTCATATACATGTTTTACATGAAACTGTCTAGCATTCAAAATATGGATTTGGATAACCTGATTAATTTTCCAGCATTAATAAACGTATCCCCCAATGATAACAAACGCACAATATAATGGTTTACAAAGCTCACCCGTGCAGTAGCTGGTACTAACTATATTTGGAGTGCATGATCCATGTGCACTATTATGGTTTACTTGCTGAAATAAGTTCTTTAAGTAACCAAATGATAACCATGTTTAGCAGATTATTTGATTGCACACACATTTCAGCACAGGTTTTTCAGCACTCATAACAACACTTTTTATATAGGCACCAACGTTTGTGCATAGATTTGTTCTGCCACCATCACGTTGATGAAATACTTATTTTTTTGCTGTGATAGTAAAAATTGTGCCTGGAGCTTAGGGTAGGTGTTAGGATTTAGGTCCAGACATTCAATTATGTTCATGGGTTAGGTTAGAGTGAAACATTGGGTGTACGGGTTAAGTTTTGTTCTAAGCTTTAGGCGAGAAACTGTTTGTTTTTTGGGTGTCAAAGATTCCTGAAATAATTTGTGGTAACAGTTGGTTCTGAACACACAGTATGTATGCTAAAATTTCAAAACTCTTGAGTGCAAAGCCATCACAAAAAATGTCTGAAGCCCAAAACAAAGATACCAATATCAGAAGAGGTGTTTATAAGTGTCACTCTTTTGGCCATGCAGTGCAATGCAACAGGTTAACGTTAATGCAGAACTCCCCAGCGGTACAAATGTATTTTCCATTTGATTGGACATCAATCCATTCAGCAATCAGGTGTAAAGGAAAGCTGGGTGTAAGCTTTGAGTTGTTGGAATCATGGCTTTTACTAGGCTACTCACCATGTGACAGTGCTGATTGGTTCAGTTATGTCACATGGAGTATGTCACATACAACTCAATACCTACAATTATTGGTTGTTTCCTTCAGCTCCTGGTGGCTAAATGCAACAGCAGGGGAACAGAGAAAAGCTAAGTATATGCTGCAGGAGATTGGGGGTGGGAGTGGGGTAATGGAGTTTGTAGCAAGCCCATTGCTTTGTCAAGAATGGACAAAGCACATGCTGGCTTTTAGCAATAGGAAAATTAATAATACGTATTTAGGTGGATCTTTACTGTAATCTTTAAATTTACATAAGGAATCTCCTTGCCTACAATGATGTTGAGTCAGACATACAGCTTTCCAAGTAGCGAGGAGCACGAGTTTTGCAGATTGTAGAGCAGCTTACCAGCTGGTCTGATCTCTGTGTCAAAGAGATCAGAAAGGCCTGTGGCTTATCCCCCTGCCAGGGTCTCTATCCAGAATCCTCCAAATGGCACTCTCAGAGTGCAGACATACATGTAAATCCTGCCTGGATCCTCCTTACTCTCATCCAATTCGTTTAAAAATGGATATCCATAGCACAATACTGTTTTCACCCTTTATTCATAAAAAAGCTGATATGTATCACAATTACATTTCAGATGCAATCAATAGGCATATGTGGTAAGACAAACTATCGAGCCGGCCGACTCTCTCTTTCTCGCTGCCCGTCGCTTCCTGGATGGACGGGGAATGGAGGTGACGTCAGCACCCTAGTAATATTTATATGCAAACTACTGCTCAGGGAAGAGAATTGTATGCTTTTGGTGAAACGATTTTTTAGAAAAATATATTGCTGAGAAGAGGTGGTGTAAAAAACAAAAAGTAAGTGTCTGGCCATACAATCTTTGTACAAAGAACTTTGGATTTACCAATTGTATGTACTATGCAGACCTACCTAATGTTGCAAACAGGCAGGCCCTTGCACTAGAAAACAAACTCACTTGCCTTCCAATCTGCTTTAGAACACTGAGCAGCAAATGCACAGCACAGTGTACTTATTCAGCATACCTTGGTGCCATCCCCATTGGCTAATCAAGATGACCAAAGACCCAGCACCTGGAAGAAGACTGAAAGAAGATGTTGGCACCAGCATTGATCTCACATATCTTGCATTGTTGGAGTGGGGTAGTGTTAGATCCACTAGCAGATTTAGATGGACTACACTAAAGCTTAACACCGGCTAACACGTTTTGAGCAGTTACAGTAACAGATTTTTTGTTCCATTTGGGATAATACATTTTTGGTAATGGGTTAATACCAGTTTAAGTGATTTACCTTCTAAATCTGTTAGGCCGGCCATAGACGGTGCAAATTTCTTTCAGTCGTGCAAATAAATTTGCACAATTCCCCCATCAGCACAGACAGCGCTAACAGGGGAATACCTCATGCCCAGCAATTGTCTGCTCCTAGTGTTGGCGGGTGGGCGGGGGAAGCTGTCCCTGCCGAGAGAATACAGTGATTACTGCTTTGGCTATAGCATCCATTAGTGATAATCGCAAGTGAATCTGACAGGTTTGTTGATCGATGAATCAACTTGGTACATTTAGCTTGCCCACACATGGTTCGAATGATTCGCACCATCTATGGCTGGCCTTAGACAGATTTCATTTACATCCACTTTGCACCATAAGAGAGTGCACTCCAAAGACATATTTATTTCTTTGAGCTGCTCAGGTTGAGTTTAGGATATACTGTATGTGAACCTTGTAAAACCCATTCCCTTTAGAAATACAAGGCACACCATTTATGTATATTATTATTATTGTTATACAGGTTTTATATAGCGCCAACAGTTTGCGCAGTGCTTAACAAAATAAAGGCAGACATTACAGTTACATTACAATTTGGTACAAGAGGAATCAGAGGGCCTTGCTCATTAGAGCTTACAATCTAAAAAGGGAGGGTCAATTGATACAAAAGGTAATAGCTGTGGGGGACGAGCTGATGGAGGAAGTAAAACAGTGTTAATTAAAAGCAGGATAGGCTTCTTTAAAGAGAAGGGTTTTTAGGGATCATCTAAAAATGAATAGATTAGGGGACAGTCGGACAGATTGGGGTAGGGAGTTTCAACGGATGGTAGAAGCTCTGGAGAAATCCTTGAGGCGAGCATGGAAGGAGGTGACAAGGGAGCTAGAGAGCAGGAGGTCTTGGGAGGACAGAAGAGAGCGGCTTGGTTGGTATTTTGGGACTAGTTTAGTGATGTAGCTGGGGGGAGAGTTATGGATGGCTTTGTAAATTATTGTTAGCACTTTAAAATGGAAATATGTAAAAATATTATAAATACATTTGTCTTCTTTTTTTTTAAATGTGATCACATGACCTCTATTCTCATTGGTATAAGGTGCTTAGAGAGCAAGGGGTAGAGACCGCAGGGGTGTGTCAGCAGGAGGCAGAGAAATAGCAGCACACTGATCTTTCAAATGAAGAGCTGTGCAGGGGGGCATGTCTACACAAGCCTAACCATTGGAGTACAGGCGGGCTGTGATCCCAGGTGGAAAGCAAAGAAGAAAACTAACCAAGTTGGTATAAATGAGCTTCCATGCCCGGGCATGGTCAGTTTTAAAAAGCAAATCAGGGAGATTGACAGGATCACCATATATTTCACACAAAGGAAGCAATGCAAAGGAAACAGGATACTTTGAACATGTCAGGAATATTACAAACATACCCTTTAATAAGGTTCCAAGTAATTCTCCAATCAGAACATCATCACACAATGGCACAACACCTAGAATACCTGAAAAAAATGTCACCTGTTATTTTTTTTCTTTTGGGATGGTCCTTCTACAATTTTTTTTTTAATTGGTAGCCCTGAATGTTCCATCATGAGCAACTAATGTTTGGCCATCTGCACTAGTATCATCTGCATGAATCTGTTATAAAGCTTTTTCTGGGTCCAGCTTAACAAAAAAATAAAAATCCACATTCGCCAACATGTTTCGGTGGCATATCTATACATAGTTCCCTGGAAACTTCCCTTAACCACTTCAGTACCAGACATGTGCAATTCGTTTAGTTACGAATTCGTTTTCCATTCAAATTCGTTATATTTGTTCATTCGTTATCGTACGAATGAACGAATGGTTTCCTGGAAACTTCCCTTAACCAATACTACCTACAGTACACTAACAGCAACCAAATGCAGAGTCTCACATAAGAACTTTTGGACACAGCGTAGTTGCTATTTAAAATATTTAACAGTAATATTGAATTGAATTAGTGCACTTCAGTTGTCTTTTTTTGAGAGTCTGTGTGCTAATTATATACAGTGTCAGGATACCGAATGCTGGTGACCGGCAGTTAAGTAAGGCCAATAGAAAAGCATAAAAAGTTAGCAGCTCACTATATTTTGGCAGGAACAACAGATTTTTTGTATATATACTCAGGTTTTTTTTTTAGCTGGAACGCAGCTGAGCTTGATTCTGCCACGTCTTGCACTAGCACTGTGTTCAGTATTGTCTACTGTCTCTTGCTTGGAATTCTATGTTTACAATATACAGTGCAACTCTCCCAGCAGCTTCCACTTAGAGCTGGAACTGCCCTGCCCAGAATTGCAATCAGTGCCACAACAAGGAAAGGATAGCTGCCCAGGCACAGTGTGTTTATAGGTGGGAGGCATTGCATGCTGAGCTGCAGTCTGGTGCCTGGACTCCCACCTAAAAATATTGCTGCTGCTGCTGCTGCTGCTGCTGCTGCTTGCCAATGGGGGAGGCAGACAAGGGTACAGAGGTGAGTTGTGGACAGGAGTACAGAGGTTATCTGTAGAATGGGAGAGTGTGCAGAGGTGAGTTGTGGACGAGGAATGCAGAGGCGAGTTGTGGACAGGGGGTGCAGAGGTGAGTTGTGGACGAGGGATGCAGAGGTGAGTTGTGGACAGGTGGTGCAGAGGTGAGTTTCATACAGGGGGTGTATAGGTGAGTTGTAAACAAGGGTACAGGAGAAAGTTGTGGACAGGGATGAAGAGGAGAGTTGTGGATGGGGGTGCAAAGGTGAACTGCAGACCAGGGTTGTAGAGTTGAGCTGTGGCTGAGGATGTGAAAGTGAGATATGGACAGAGGGTGCCGAGGTGAGTTGCAGACAGTGGTGTAGAATTGTGAATGGAGGTGCAGAGGTGAGGGATGAAGAGGAGAGTTGTGGACAGGGATGCAGAGATGATCTGTGGACAGTTGTGACTGTGGGTGTCCAGTTGTGTATAAAAGGTGAGCTGCAGACCAGGGATGTAGAGGTGAGCTGTGGATTAGGATAAGAAAGTGAGCTGTGGATGGTGGGGAGCAAAGTTGAGCTTGGGTTTGGGGGCAGAGGTGAGTTGTGGACAGTGGGCGCTGAGAAGAGTTGTGGATAGGGGTGTAGAAATGGTCTGTGGAAGGGGAGAGTGTGAAGAGGTGAGTTGTGGACAGGGGATGCAGAAGTGAGTTGTTTAAAGGGGGTGCAAAGGTGAGTTGTGGACAAGTGGTGCAGAGGTGAGTTGCAGACAGGAGGTGTATAGGTGATTTGTGAACGAGGGTGCAGGAGAAAGTTGGGATGACAGGGATGAAGAGGAGAGTTGCGGACAGGGATGCAGAGATGATCTGCAGACAGTTGTTGATGGGGGTGCAAAGGTGAGCTGCAGACCAGGAGTGTAGAGTTGAGCTGTGGATGAGGATGTGAAAGTGAGCTGTGGATAGTGGGGGACAGAGATGAGCTTTGGATGGTGAGCAGAGGTGAGTTGTGGACAGTGGGTGCAGAGGGGAGTTGTGGACAGTGGGTGCAGAAGTGAGTTGCAGACAGGGGGTGTAGAGTTGTGAACGGGAGTGCAGAGGTGAGTTGTGATTAGGGATGAAGAGGAGAGTTGTGGAGAGGGGTGCAGAGATAAACTGCGGACAGTTGTGGATGTGGGTGCAAAGGTGAGCTGCAGACCAGGGGTGTAGAGGTGAGCTTTGGATAAGGATGAGAAAGTGAGTTGTGGACAGGGGTGCAGAGATGATTTGTGAAAGGGGAGAGTGTGCAGAGGTGAGCGTGGATGGAGGGGGTGCAGAGGTGAGTTGCAGACGGGGGTGTGGAGGTGGGTTGTGAATGGGGTGAAGGGGTGAGTTGTGGACAGGTATGACAAGGAGAGTTTTGGACAAGGTGCAGGGATGATCTGCTGACAGCTGTGAATGGTGGGGTGCAGAAGTAAGCTTTGGACGGGGGGCAGAGGTGAGTTGCGGACAGTGGGGGGCAGAGATTAACAATCCCCCTTTAAAACCTGCTCACAGTGCAATTTGGCCACACCCACCCTATGACATGGTGCGCACAATGCACCACCTCCCTACTCACCCCCCCCCCCCCCCCCGGGAAAATTGAGGGGTGAGTTACTGCACCTATTCTCTGACAAAAAACCCTGTATATATTGTATATTGTATATTTATTTATAAAACAAAACATGTTTAATTGTACATTTGACAGATCAAAAAAAAATAGGGAAAGTTTATTGTTAGGGTTTACATACACTTTACATAAAAGAGGTTTTTATCTAACTTTATACTGTATAACAACTTTAAATATCAATCAAATATTGTAATATTTCCATATTGCAATGTCTGATGTAAAATTAATGGTTCCATTCAGATAGTAGATTGTTTGAAATAAATTTTGACATATTAGGCTTTTGCACATCTCAGTAAGTATTTTAAATCACATGTGCTTATAGGGGTTTCCTAAAAAAATAAAACAAAGAACTGTTTAATTGAGTGTTGATGTATAACATGTTTTTAATTATACGGTACTCCTTTTACAAACGCTAGAGGGCTCTCTGCTCCTGGCAATTGAAAGAAGTTCTAATGATTATAGTCACTGTAATATTCCACAAGCTTCTAATGCCACAGGGAGATGAACACACTCTGAGGATGAATGACACATCACTGAATGATAATCTGTAGTTTAGATTACTATGAACCTCTAATATTATTTTTAATTTGAATCTTCGCACAAGATTTTTTTTAGACAACTGTGCCAAGCATAGATATAAAAACTGAAACATTCAAAAGCTGTATTCCAGTACAAATCTTTAATCTTCACGCAGCACCCAAAGCAGAACTATGTGCAAATTGTTGTGTAGATATTGTAAGGGGGGGGGGGGGGTTATAATCCCTGGTCACTTTCTTTTTTGCAGTATCTGTTTTGTTGGGGAGATTTACCTTAACTTCCTGTCCAATATCTACAACAGGAAGTGAGGAGAAACCCATTCAAAGTGAGAAAATTCAAGGATGTCTCCAGCAGTGTTGCCAACCGCCAGTAAAAAAATGGCACTTTTCTCCTGCCAGTAAATGCCAGTGAAAGAAAAAGGTTGCCAGTAAAAAATATGGCTGTGACGCTTGGCCGAGACCATCCAAGTGATTGCTACAGTGTGTTCGGTCATGGTGCAAGGGAATGGAGCAGCCGGAGCCTCATGTGCAGGTCTGCGGAACAGGTGGAAGGCAAGCTGGGAGTGGACTGAAGGGACCACCTGGCATGGAGAGAGAGGGACACTGTGACTCTCCAAGCCAGGAGGGGACATGTCATGTTGGTGAGGTGCCATCATCATCTGTGCTGCTGTACACTGCTGTCAGTGTCACCGTGAGAGTCAATGTTCCGCCCATACTAATTTCTTGCCCTCTCGATTCCTGTCCCTTGAGCTACTTATTTACTATATCGAAAATAAAATAAGAACTATGTTTTTGCCTTCATGTCTACCTTAAATCACTTTTCTAATTGCATATTGTACTTGTTTGTAGCCTAAATACTGAAATTTGTCATTTTCTAACTTTTAGATATGCCAGTAAAAACTTGACAGTGCCAGTAAATTGTAGGTGTCGTGTTAGTACATTTGAATCTGGTAGGTTGGCAACACTGGTCTCCAGGGTCAGCACTCCAGAACTAGTGTCCCCATTGGAAGATTCCCCCTCTTTACCTATTCTGTGGACAACTCAAAACTTTGGATTTTCTTTCACTTTCACACTCAGGGATAATGGTAAACAAGACAAATAAAGTGGGTGAATCTCCCTAATGGGGGCAAAGGCCACAATAAAAACCCAACAAGGGATCTAATCCCTCTCCACTGTATCTGAAACAAAAAAGAAGTTGAATGCTGAATTTCGGATTCATCTATGGCCAGTTTAAGTCCCACAAATATCTGCTGAGCCTGCCAGTGGAGTCCAACAAATATTGCTTTTTTGTGATGGTGTGGCAATGACACTGCACTGTTCCTGTATTCAGAGCAGAGTTGCCATTCCCATGTAGGATCTGTCTACTTTCACTACAGTGGGATGAGAACATTTTGCAGGCAGGGTGGCTATCAGCATTGTCACACATGCACCTGGCAACACCTAGTCTTTCCCACTACTTTCAGTGATCTGTAGTGTCTGGGAGGGGGGTATGCGACATCCAGTCCAAACCTTTGGGACATTCAGCAGAAGTTGGTCAACTAAACATCGCACAATACATTTGGCAAAGTAAATTGCCATTAATACTATGCAGTGAATTTTTTTTTCTCTTTTTCTGTTTTTAAAAAAAATGCACATGGTTACCCTTCAAAATACATGCCAGACCCTTATCCTTGATGTGAGTCTGGTATGTATGTCAAGAAACAACATGAGATCCCACTAAATTCCATACCAGATTCTTCAGGGAACACTCTGCACCCCCATCTGAACCAACCAGGCCACATGCTCTCAACTTGGGGAGGGCACTTTACCAGGGGACCCTTCCCTGGAAAAGCACCACTTTGTTCCCATGTTGACAAAGACAGGGGCCCCTTTCTCACAACATTCACCCAGTGGTTGAGGGGGGCTGTGAGCAGGGGGCTAATCAGAATCTGGGAGCCCCTTTTTAAAGTAAGTGGGCCAGAAGATATTTGCCATCCCATGTGAATGGGCACATAGATCACATAAAAAAAAATATGTAAAGTGAATAAGCACACTGACACAGTTTTACAGGTCCTTTATTCGAATAAAAAAAAAAGGAAACGCCCCAAAATGTAAATCCATTACCAATCATGTAGTCTAGCAATGTAGATCCATGTCAATCATGATAAATGACTCTGGCTGACCCATGGAATGAAAAAACCTGCAGCCCCCCAGTGACAATTACTGACAATGACAACTCTGCATCTGAATGTAAACAAAGAGGTGGAGTAACCCAGATGACATCATTGACCAAATATGGACCTGATCACATTTGGTCAGTGAAATCATGGAGGATCCCAGGTGATGTCATTGATGAAAAATGGTTATGTCCATATTTGGTCACTCGTGTCACCGGGTATACCATGCCCTTTTGTTTACATTCAGTTGCCAGCTGAGGAGCTGTCATTTGAGGTAAGAAGTCTTTGTAATTGAATCTTGTCAGTAGTGTTTTTTTTCAGTGGGTCAGCAGGCATAATTTTTCATGATTGATGTAGATATACGTCACTGGTTGATCTGATTTAACGATTTACTTCAAACAATATAAGAAAGCGTCCTATTCCCCTTCTAACATGGCCTTACACATGGGTGGCTTTCACACACACACACAGTAATTAGCTCTAGCAAACAGGAGGCTGCATATATTTTTAGATTGGGAAAGAAATGACAGCAGAATACCCTGAGTTGGAAAAGCTGACCACCGCTTTTCAAGTACAAGAACAGTAATTTGCCCATCTGTTGCAAATAAAACAGAGTTAGAAAAGGAAGACCTGGAGTCTGTGAGTACATACCTGGCTCAGTCAGGCTGAAAAATGGCATGATGTGTGCACATGGTGTTATAAAACCTGATTCAAAATGATTTCTGCAATTAATGCCTGATAGTGATACCTGAGCTAAAAAATATTGCCTACATTCGACAATGCCCCTCACACAGCTTGGCGTAGTCGCAGGATAGGTCACAAAAAAGATGGCGTATCATCTATGGAAACGTCAAGAACTTTCTGGGTTCTAGGTGAGCTGGAACTGGAGGAACTAGAAGGCATACTTGCTGAGTAGATTGAAAACAGTGTTGGATAATATTTTGGATAATATTTGGATAATTTTTTTACCACACAAAACATTGATCTGGGTTCTTCTACAACATATCTATCAGGTTGCCTTTTGGAACTAGCCAATGACCTAGCAATGTACATAGTCCCTTATTTGCCACCTTGTTTAAAAAGATAAGTAGTAGTCATGCAATGAAAACATATTAATATTATATGGTTCTATTTACCGGTAAATTGTAAGTAGCTGAGGATTTTTGATTTAATGTAAGCTGTAAACAACAAACACCTACTGGAAAGAAAAAAACACCTAATTTTGAGAGAGCAAATTTTAAGAGAGCTACTTTTCCAAGGCTGAAGGCTGCTTTCCAAGACTTAGATTAAATGGCAATATTGCCATCAAAGAACATAGAAAACACAGAACAGTAGTGGGAATGTTTAAAAAAAAGACTGTATGTAAATAAACTGCAAAATGTTTTACCATCTGCAGTAAATTAGCAGGCTAAAAGTAAAACCCACATTATTCACATACAAAGTTAAAATATGAAATTGAAGGAACCCTATCATTACTTGAATGTTACAAAGAATATAACAGAGTGTGTGAAAAAGAAATCAAGGCCACAAAAATTCAAAACAGACTGAATCGGTAAGTGCGGCCGCAGTTCACAGCATGGGGCCCGATGCGTCCCCGTTCAGGTGCGAATCAGGTTTGAATTTTTGCCTTAATTTGCACCAAAATCGGTTCCAAAGACGCACAGGACCCTTTTGGAATGCGGACTGCAGCTGCCCCAGACCTGTTTGAACCAGCTCCATTGTGAGCCGAGCACCCTGTCTGTAATGCGTATTGCGGGGAAACCTTACACTAGGTAGAGTACAACTGGGGGAGTCAATGGCTGAGAAGGATCTGGTTGTTCTGGTAAATCAACAATAGCATGCAATGGCAACCTGCAGTTTCTAAAGGAACTACTGTCTTGTATTAAAAGGGGCATAGAGAGAGGCAGAGAGACATATTTTTGCCCCTGTACAAAGCATTAATAGGACCTCATCTCGAAAATGCAGTTCAGTTTTGGGCGCCTGTTCACAAAATGCATATTGGGGAACTGGAGAACATCTAAAGAAGGGCAACCAAACTGATAAGGGGTGTGGAGGACCTCAGCTATGTACCCTTACTGCCTCACGGAAGAAGTCCATTCGGATGAAATGTACGTCAGGCTAGGCAAGGAAGCAGCAGTGACGTTGTGGCGCCCACTCATTGATATATCGCATAGCTGGTCTGAGGTTTTCTAAGGATTTATAACTATGGTGAATTTCATCAGTGACATCCACAAGGCGGCTGAGAAACCTGAAGTGAGAGGTTAAACTCACTGATGCGAGTACAGACCTGGAGAGGTCTTAGAATCTGGTAAGAGGATGTATTTGCCCTTATTTTGGGTGTTGCACTAATTAAGAACTGGAGGACATCTGCACTTGATTGTGAATCAATTTCTATGGACTCTATGGACACTTACTAATAATTTGTTTATTAATTTGTGTTTTTTTTTTACTGATGTTGTCACTTAATAAGTCATTCATAGTGATTTATGCATAAGGATATAACAGCGCAACACATTTTTATATAAATTTTGGTTTATTGCTGTGTACAATATTGTGAGTACTGCTGTTGTTCACACATATTTTATTTTCACGTAGTTTTTCACTCATTATTTTTTCACAAGCGACTCACTGAGCAG
This sequence comes from Lithobates sylvaticus, assembly GCA_028564925.1. Classification (NCBI taxonomy): domain Eukaryota; kingdom Metazoa; phylum Chordata; class Amphibia; order Anura; family Ranidae; genus Lithobates; species Lithobates sylvaticus. Next base: position 231,660,125 of record CM053028.1, on the reverse strand, counting down.
AAATGTTTACTTTTTTATTTATGTCCATATGGTGAACTGAGATCAGATTTATTCACTTTAAGATAAATACAGATAATGAGGTACTCTTTTCATCTGGAAAGCCATAAGGAGAATCAGCCTCCACATACAGAAAGGCTTCCTCACAGTAAGAACTTTAAATATGTGAAATAAACTCCCTCAGAAACTAGTTCTGGCCAGCTCGGTAGATTGTTTTAAAAAAGAGCTGGAATTACGCTGGGTACATGGTTCTGTATGTGGAAGTATTCTGTTTACAGTGTATATCACACACATTTTTTTTTTCTATTGGTTGAACTAGACTTGTGTCTTTTTTCAACATGACTATGTCACTGTGTGCCTATGATACATACAGTGCTGTGAAAAAGCTGTTCAGTGACCACACATACATAAACGATAATGAGATGCTTTTATCTGTCTTCCTTTTCCAAAACCTTTGTAAGTGGTGATAGACCAGTGGAGGCTGGTGCTCCAAATTTTTGGGGGGGGTGCAAACAAACTGAAAAATTCTGAAAAAAAATCCCATCAATTGCAGACTCACTGTGCCCATCAAACGCAGCCACTGTGACATCAAACGCAGCCACTGTGCCATCAAACGCCGCCAGTGTGACCATCAAATGCCGCCACTGTGCCCATCAATCTCTGCCACTGTGCCCATCAAACATAGCCACTGTGCCATCAAACGCAGACACTGTGTCATCGAACGCAGACACTGTGTCATCAAACGCCGCCACTGTGCCCATCAAATGTAGCCACTGTGCCATCAAACGCAGCCACTATGCCATCAAACGCAGCCACTGTGCCCATCAAACGCTACCACTCTGCCATCAAATGCTCCCACTGTGCCATCAAATGCTCTCACTTTGCCCCTTTAAATGCTCCCACTGTGCCCATCGAATGCTCCCACTGTGCCCATCGAATGCTGCCACTGTGCCCCCCCCTGCCTGCCGTCTGGCCCGGAACTTGTCCTCCCTCAGTGGGGCAGTGGGTGACGGCGACGGGCGGTGTCTTCCATGCTCCTCCGCTCCTTCATGTCCTCAATGTCTTCTTCTGCCGTCCTCTCTTATGATTGGACACCTGATATGCGTCCAATCACCGCGCCTGTCGTTTCAGCCAATCAGGTGACAGGTAACAGACCTGAGCACCTGATTGCCAGAGAGGCGGTTCAGTGTTAGGAAAGCGAATATTCATTCGCTTTTCTAACACAGCTGGGTGAACTGCGAGTGCCAAGCATGGTGCTCGCTGTTTACCTTTTTTGATGCCTATTAGAGCCTATGGCTCTGATCAGGTGCTTAAAAAAAACTGCAGCTGTAATTCAGGTGCCCGGCACCCGAAAAGGGGCCGGATGCCTGAATAGGGGACCATGGATAGGCAGCCATGGATAGATTCATGCAATGCATGAATCTATCTATTGGTGATAGAGGGGGTGGCTGGAGAGAGGGGGCGGCACCCATGCGCCCTTATGGACGCACCGCTATTGTGATCAGACTAATTCTGAGACAGCTCCCGTAGTTTATGTAATTTTAAAGTTTTGATGTTCACACTGCACTTTAGGATTTTTATGTTGTTTTTTTTGACTAATGCATTTATCCATTTGTATAAGCCATTCGAAAGCTAGCTCAATGTTTTGCAAATTACAGTGGATTTTCTTAGCTTATTGGCAACCAGGCGACATTAAAGCAGACCAAAAAAAAATGTTTGCTCCAAAAACAAACATAAACATTTTGCTTTTTAATGTGGAAATATTATTTAGTCAAGATAACAAAAGCTTTGTTTAGGTCATATCCCAGAGGCACAAACTATTTATTTTAAACTCCAGTGATAGCATATGGAGAAGCCAGGCTCTTTTAGGAAGTACAAGTCACTGTGTTTAATGAAACTTTCTCCTGTGACTGCACTTCTCCATGTGAACGTAGATTTCCAGATGTTTCTCATGGGTGAGTTTGCTGCTGCAAGTGACATCAGAAACATTTTAAACTGATAGACCACCAACAATTGATTGGATGTAAGTAGCATTCTGGTAGTCTGCAGTTGGTGTTGGGTTGATCTAAAAAATTCATGAGTTCCAATAAAATATACTAATTAATATTTAATGGGAAAGCTCTAGTGAACAAATAAAACTGTTCATTAAAATGTAAATGCTATAATACTAAATTGAGGTTAAAGTGAGTAAATTCACTCATTTGACATTAGTTTGAAGGTTAATATAATTTCCCCATCTGATCTTAATGTTGCATTCTCTTCTTGAAGACTCTTCTGGAAAACTCTAGCAGGGGCAGAATGAATGTTTTCTACCTGAATTGGGAATGTATATTTAGAATGTGGCTGACTTAGTGTATGCAATATTAAAGATGAGTGCATATTAGGGACAGATTGAGAATTGAGGATTAACTTTGAATTCTACGAAAAGAAAACATATGTGCTACCAACAATATGGATTTTCATACAGAGCTTCTGATGCCCCATACACACGATCGGAAATTCGGGCCAGCAAAAGATCGATGAGAGCTTTTGGTCGGAAATTCCGACCGTGTGTATGCTCCATCTGACTTTTGCTGGGGGAATTCCCACCAGCAAAAGATTGAGAGCAGAAAATCTTGTGAAACAAAAAAAAGATTGAGAGCAGGTTCTCAATTTTTCGGCTCGCAAAATTCCTACGCATACTCGGAAACAATTCAACGCATGCTCTGTAGCATTGAACTTAATTTTCTCGGCTCGTCCTAGTGTTGTACGTCACCACGTTCTTGACGGTCAAAGAGAGAACTTTTGTGTGACTGTGTGTATGCAAGCTAAGCTTAAGCGGAATTCCATCTGAAAACCTTCCAAGTTTTTGCGACGGAAAATCTGATCGTGTGTACGTGGCATAAGGGTTGTCTCATTGGCCAATAATAATGTATGGGGAACAGGAAAGAGTGGACAAGCTTCAACACTACTAAGAAGTTTTAAAGCTTTGCCCAACAAAAAAACAAGGGGAGCCCAAAGCTGCTGCATGATGTACATGTTTTTGTAACAGAGCCAATTAAACTAGTAAATTGTATAATTTGTTCTTTTGAAATAATTAATGATAGCACTTAAAGTGACTCTAAACCTTTATTTTATTTTTTTAAATAATAAACATATTATGCTCACCTGTGTAATGGTTTTGCACAGAGCAACTCCGATCCTAAGGTCGGAGCTCCTGGCTCCTCCTCTTCGATGAGTGCCCACCATAGGAAGCCACTTACTATGGGGCACTCACGCAGGCTCAATCCTGAGCCCCACTCCCGGATCCCTTGTCATGGTATTTGATTGACAGCAGCAGGAACCAATTGCTCCCACCATTATCAATCTGCCATGTGAAGAGGGAGAGAGAGCAGAAAGAGCTGCTACTTTCAGGCACAGCGCTGGTTTGAGATTATGCTCAGGTAAGTATAAGGGGAGCTATAAGGGGGGATGTTGTTTTTTTGCACCACTGCAGAGAATGCATTAAGGTAAAAATAACCTTAATGCCGCGTACACACGAAGGGACTATCCCGCGGGATTATCCCCTGGCCTCAAGTCCAGGGGATAATCCCCTCGTGTGTGGGCCTCCAACTGACTTTTTTTCAAAAAGTCCGGCGGACTAAAGTTTTAAGTTTTGTTTTAAAATTATCCGCTGGACTTGGCAGTCCAGCGGACAATCCCGCCGTTAGTAGGCTAGTCCGCCGGACTTTTGAAATGAACGGACTTGCCGCTCATTGGAAAGTCCGTTCATTTAGCCCCCAGCATCCTCCGGGACTGTGACATCACAGGGGGCGGGGTCACCATGTGACATGAGCATGTGACCCTGTCCCCTTGTCCCTATATAAGTCCCAGCACAGCGCGGCTCTGGCATTCCGGCCAGAGAGAGCAACGTGTCAACATCGGAAGAAGAAGAAGAAGAAGAACAAGAAGAAGAAGGCGGAAGAAGAAGGCGGCAGAAGAAGAAGAAGGCGGCGCAGAAAGCAACGACAGCGGCAAAAACAGAAGAGACCCCGGAAGACCCCCGAAGGCGGATCGAGACCTCCAGACGACGGCGTCGACGACGAAGAAGGTAGCCGGACTTCTCCGCTCGGTAAAAGAGCTACGTAAATGGCAGAGGAGTCCGGCGAGAAGACCCCCAAGACGGAAGAAGACCCCCGGAGCAGTGCAATAAAATATTTTTTCAAAAGTGTGGTTTTTTACTTTACATTTTACACCTTAGGTGAATGGGTAGGGGTACATCGTACCCCATACTCATTCACATAGGGTGGGGGGCCGGGATCTGGGGGCCCCCTTACAAAAGGGGGCTCCCAGATTCCGATAAGCCCCCGCCCGCAGACCCGACAACCAATGGCCAGGGTTGTCGGGAAGAGGCCCTTGTCCTCATCAACATGGGGACAAGGTGCTTTGGGGTGGGGGGGCGCACGGCCCCCCTTTCCCCAGGGCACCCCCCATGTTGAGGGCACGCGGCCTGGTACGGCTCAGGAGGGGGGGCGCTCGCTCGTCCCCTCCCCTTTCCTGGCCTGCCGGGATGCGTGCTCGGATAAGGGTCTGAGATGGATATGGGGGGACCCCCACACCGTTTTTCGGCGTGGGGATTCCCTTTAAATCCATGCCAGGTGACGGAGCTAGCGCGCCGGCATTTACTGCCTACGCTAGCTACGTACCTGAAGTTACGTTCTAAATGAACGGACTGCTCCGTGTGTGGGCAAGTCCGTTCATTTTCAAAAGTCCCGCGGACTTTGTCCAGCGGATTGTCCGCCGGAGAAGTCCGGGCGTGTGTGGGCAAGTCCACACGCTCGGAAAGTCCGGCAAAGCCAGCTGGAAAGTCCGACGGATTGTCCGCTGGACTGGGTCCGCCGGGAAAAGTCCCTTCGTGTGTACGTGGCATAAGGCTTTAGAACCACGTTAAAATATGTAAATATTTTACTGGCGTATGGTTAGCTATTTTCATTTTATAGGCATGGTGAGGTTCTTTTGGTTGATGCTGTTGTGTTTAGGACAGAGCTTCTGTTTGTTCTCAAGGTAATCTATTGTTATGAATGCTTTTTGGGCTGCAACATGTTGTTAGTATTTAACTTTATTACCAAGATAAACTCAACATTGAACAGTGTATGGAAGTGGTTAAGGGGAACCCTATGACAGAATTAAGAAAAAAAACAGCGTGGGGTCCGCCCCCAAAATTCACAGCAGGCCCTTTGGGTCTGGCATTGATTTTAAGGGGAAATCCACAGCAAAATGTAAAAAAAAAATTGGCGTGGGGTCCCCCCAAAATCTATACCAGACCCTTATCTGAGCAAGCAGCCTGGCAGGCCAGGAAAGGGGGAGGACGAGCGAGCTCCCCCCCCCCCCCCTCCTTAACCATACCAGGCCGCTTGCCCTTAACATGGGGAGGGTGCTTTGGGGTGCCCCCTAAAGCACCATGTTGATGGGGACAAGAGCCTCTTCCCGATAACCCTGGCCATTATCTTGCGGGGTCTGTGGTAGTGGGGTTATTGGAATCTGATACCATCCCCCCACCCACCCCCCTATGTGCATGGGTCATGGGTATCGGGTACACTGTACCCCTACCCATTCACCAAAAAAGTATCAAAATTCAAAAAACACAACAGACAGTTTTTGACAATTCCTTTATTAAAAAATAAAAAAAGTGTCCTGCGATGTCCATCCATCTTCAATCACGCTGCCCGATGGACCCGGAAAATAGAAATAAAAATAAAAAGCTGCGCCTCGATGGGAGGCCTCCCGGGGACTGCTGTCTCTTGGCTGTGACAGCTGTTATATAGGCAAGGGCGGAGCCACCCGGTGACATAACCAAGTGGCCCCATCCCCTTCTAAAGTCATGTGACGTCAGACGGGGAGGGTCACCCCGTTACGTCAGCGGGTGGCCCCGCCCTTGCCTACATAAAAACTGTCAAAGGGAAAAGACAGCAGTCAGTGGGAGGCCTCCCAGGTGCTGGTCGCTTTCGTGGCAGCTGTCCTGGTGAGAATGCTTTACCCCAACACGCCCAGCGTGACGCTGAGGGCATCATGCATAGCAGCCAGGGTGGGTATACATTGTAGTCCTGTGGGAGTTATGGTTTCTCATTTCATGCTGCACACCCTTTGAAACACATGTGTCAGCCATAGCACCACCACCAGGATCATCAGGTACCCACTCCTTTCACTTCCCATTGGTTTCTTTTTGTTATCTGGTCACTTCCGTTAGCTCCTGATTTTCTTGACAGGATTGGTCTGTCGTTATCTCAGGATGTTGCACTGTATCACCCTTTGCCAGTTTTTTTGGTATGAGGTTTCCTATACACCTTTTTCTGCCCTCCCTCACCCCTTCCCTTCACACTGACATATGCCTAATGCCCTTTGCAAGTCACACCTTGCACTCATCATTGCCCACAGATTTGCGTCCCCTCAGCTCCCGGCAGGGACTTTTTCCAGCTTTCCTCAACTTTCAGTTCTCAGCATTTCATGACTAATTTTAGAGCTGATGTGTAAGTAATTTTGGGGTGTCTTTATCTGTTTTTTTCCTCCCCCTTATTTTATTTATTTGAGTAATTTGGAATATCTCTCATATTTTTTGTAGATATGCATTGTGCATTTGCTTCTGAAGAAGTGGAAGTATATCCACGAAATGCGTCAAGCTTTTAATGCCGTCTTATTAATTATGCTTTTACATCATATCCCATATATGGATTTCATCCACCATGTGCAATAAAGACATTTTTATTTTTTTATTGTCACTTATATGCACATCAGCTCGTCATATCTATAATGTACCATGTCTCATGTCCAATTCATGAATAAACTTATGTAATATTGTGTATTCATTTTCATTTGTGCGAACACACATCTCATTTAAAGTCAAAACTCTCCTTTTCTTATGATTTTTTATCTATAGTGCCAGGAGCCGGCAATACATTACAGTCTCAAGCAAGTTTAAGTGACATTTTTTTTTTCTTTAGAAATGTCATTATTGCTGCAGCACTGTTCTACAAATCACTAAGATCCGCCACTTTACAGGCAGACCAAGAGGACCCCCCAGGCACAATATTTAAAGGAATCTTTCATTTTTATTGTTTCACTTTAAAGTGGATGTAAACCCGGATGTCATAATGTAGAGAATGATAGGAAAAGGGGAAACAGTTTCAACTCCCCTTTTCCTCATGGGAGAGCGGCAGGGACAGGCAGTTTCAAGTCCCCCCTAGGGGCTCAGGTCCCCTGAGGGAGACCTGGCTGGCTCACATGTACTGGGAGAGGGATACAGGTGACCTCTCCTGGGGCTCGTGGGTCAGCCTGAAAAATCCTGTTTGAACTGGGTTTATCTAGCCCCACTTGGGGCTATATAAAGGGGCTTCCGTCCAGTCAGGCTCAATTCGCCTCAGAAGACTGAGCTGTGGTGTTCTAGGGTATTATCCCATTGAGCAAACAGTGTCTTCTGAGGCCAGAAGATGAGCCTGCTGAGACGGCTGATTGAGAGAGCGGGCAAAGATGGCGGCGAAGAGTGGATTCGGCAGTGCCTGGACTTACCGAGGACGTCGGGTCAAGAGGCTCCGGTGGGAGGCGCAACTGCCACCGTGGAAGCATGGAGTCCGGTGACCGACATGGACGTGTCGGTCGAATTACCATCTCGCCTGCGCCTGCGCCCTGTCCGGAAGAAGAGGATGCGGTACCGCCGGAAGAAGTCCCGGGTCAGGGGAGAAGAGGAGGAGGCGCCGCCGCGGACGTAAGTAATGCAGCCAAGAGGAGGCGTACCCCGCGCCGCAGGCTTTCCCCCTCACCGCCCCGTTCAGCATCAGCAGGTCGGCAGGGCAGGACCGCTCAGAACAGGGGCGGAACCTCAGGAGGATCGAATAGAGTAGCGGCGAGAGGCGGGCACAGCAGCATAGGGAGAAGAGGAGCGGCGTCATCAGCGGTGGGCGGTGCTACAAGCAGAGTGACAGACAGCTTAGCCTGTAGTGAAGCTTTCGGTGAGAGGTCTGTGTGGTCTAATCTCAGCTCTTCATCTCCATGGCAACATCCCTCAGCGCTTCAGTCAGGGTCTGTTACAGGCATGGCTATTGGCTCAGCGCTCATGACTCCAAATAGCATGGGGAATGAGGAGGATTCCACAAGAATGTCATCTGCGGCTCAGTTGATTCTCAGGGGGTTGGTGAGTTACATGCAAATTGTACTAATAGTATTACTGAGTTGCTGCACAAATTAATACAGGAAGTACATGTACTTAGTTCCTCTGCTCAGTCTGCAACTGATAATAGTGCAGCTTTAGGGATATGGGCGCCATCTAGTGGTGTTAATGCTAATCACACCCCAATTTTAAATCCTGTTATAGAGAATTCTTTTGTATATGAGGCAGCGAGATCTTAAAACTTACCTGAAACATGTTTAAAATAATCCATCCCTTGTGAAGTTCCTCCGTTAGGTTTCCATTTATCCATGGCTATAAAGGAGAAAATTTGGAAGGGTGAGTTTTTGGATCTCTTTTGTCTTTGCTTCCTTCTGCAAAGGAATTTATTGGTAGAAATTAAAAAAAAGATGACGAGGATAGACGTAGGCCTGTTCCCAGGTCTTTTAATAATTGGTTACAGGCTTATTGCATATTCTCAGGTATTTTATGCGAAAAATTTTCGAAAAAAAGTACAGGACTTTTTCAGCATCTAGATATTGTTGGAAGCATTTAAGAATTTTGGTGGTACTGCTTGGTATACGTATGATGAGGCTTTTCGCCAGAAGTTATCCGTTTACCCTGCTTTAAAATGGGGAGTTAAAGATGTGAGCCTCTGGCTCAATCTTTTTCTGCCCCAAAGAGCCTATACCAAGCAACCACAGAATTCTCAAAACTCAACTAGCACTACAGGATATAAAAAGGCATCTGTTTCAATTTCAACGATTCCCAATGCAGATGGTCTAACTCCTGCAAATATAGACACGAATGCGCATTTTGTTCAGGCGCACATTCAATATCTAAATGTTTCAAAAGAATGTCCACAGTTACACAGTGACTAGCCAGCCGCACCGTCTGATAATTTCTTGGGCACTTGTTCAGACTCTGCAGTGCTGTCAGTAGCTCCAGCTGCTCCGTCCTAAGCTCCGGCCGTTCAGGCCTTTCAGGCCCTCCAGCCTTCCCTGGATCCCCATCAGCCTTGTACCGGCATCCGGCCCCCACCCTTCAGGCACGGGGACCGGGTACACGACCCCCCCCGGCCCCCCACACACCTTCTCGCGGCATCCATCACCGCCGCACGCACCGCAGCCCACCAGGCAGCCTGCCCGCCGGGTAGGCCTCCAGGAAACACCGCGGCTTTGGCCTAGCCGGCCGGCGCCGTGTCACTGACCAACCAGTGCCCTCATCCATCGTCCCCACTGCGGATCCCGCAGGCCCCGAAGTCCCCCGCAACCCATTGGCCCCTTCTCCGCGCCGGCCGCAACCGCCCATCGGGCTTCAGCAGCCAGGCAAGCCCCCGGCTCCGGCCTAGTCCCGGCCGAAGCCGATCATCTGCTTCCCCACTCGCCTATTAGGAGGACCCCAGTCCGTGCCCACCCATCCGGACCCCACTGCGGTTCCCGTGGGCCCCTGTAACCAACCGGCCCCTCACCTCCCCTGCACTGACCACTGCCGCCCTCCGGGCATCAGCTGATAGGAGAGTCCCCGGCTTCGGCCTAGTCCCGGCCATCCGCCTCCCCTATCGCCTCTTCAGCCCTCTTCTTTGGTCCAACTGGGCTGCGGCGAGTCCCCCCCCCCCCCCTGCCTCCAAGCCCTCCAGCCCTGCAACACTCACCGCTGAACCGGGAGCCATCAGAGCCAGGTCAGGCAGCAGATTGGGCCTAGTCCGGCGGCCATCTTGGTACACCCAGCTACTGCAAGGACATCCCCAGGACCTCCCGGATCCCCCAGCAGATACTTCGGGCACTCCTTCCACCACAGGTCAGTCCCCCAGGTGGGGTTACATCCACAGCCGCCATCGCCTCGGTTCTAGTTCGATAGACGAGGAAGAAACCGGCTGCGGATGAGACTCATCCCACCTCATCCCACCCCCCCCAGCTTATCCTTTCCTCCCTTCGGCAGGCCGGCGTGCCCACCCCCTTCAGCACACCCCTACCCAGCAACCGGACATCATCGCAGACGCACCAGGCAACACAGCAAGCGCTTCAGGGATTATCTCCCAACAGGTAAGCTTTCAGGATCCCCCCTCCCCCCCCCCCACTAGCAGTTGATCCAGGGCACTGCGGTCCGACCGCCTCTCGGGGTCAGGAAGGAATTTTTTTCCACTCGCTGAGCAATTGGCCAGCACAGTGAGGGGTTTTTTGCCTTCCTCTGGATCAACGAGAGGGCAGTAGGTTCAACAGGCCCCCATCACCCCTACAGGAACTATTTGCTCCAACTAAGCAACACACCGCAGCTGTCATCAGCAGCATTCGTCTGGTCCAGGATCCCTCGCGACAAGCAGAGGCAGCCGGAACAGCCAGGAACCTACCACCCAACCAAACTAAGTCCTCACACACAGGGCTCCACACAATCAACTTGCTGGCTTTAGTCTACGCGGCGGCAAGTTTGATGCCCGGACTGATAACAGGACAAACCCGGATCAGGATCAGCATCTTCACACATAGGGCACCACACGATCAACTTGCTGGCTTTAGTCTATGCGGTGGCAAGTCTGATACCTAGACTGATAACAGGACTGACCCGGATCCGGATCATCAGCTCAGTCATCCCAGGACCATCAGCTTCATCCTCTGGCCATGTGCTACCTTAAATATTCAGCAGAAGTCCTCCACAGACTAAGAAATTCCACTGCAACATTGCCAGCTCCCATTCAAAAAAATTCTACGAAAAGAATGTCTATTAAAGACCGACCTACAATCAACCAGCAAAAACAGGAAGATACCAACCCAACCACAACAATTAACATGCGCCATGATCAACACCAGATCTGCAGCCAAACACAGACTAGAAGTACACGACTTCATCACCCAAAACAATATAGACTGCCTCTTCATCACGGAAAGCTGGCTAACCCCCGACTGCAACACCATCCTCACTGAATTGGTGCCGGAGAACTACAGGATCCTAACCGAACATCGGATAGGAAAAAAAGGAGGAGGCCTAGCAGTGATTTTTAAATCGCACCTGGCGCTCACCAAACCAATCTCACAGAACCCAGTGCCTTTTATGGAAACATTGACCCTACATCTTCAATCAACACCCCATGACACCACCCACATTCTACTTTGCTACAGACCACCAGGACCAAAGACCAATCTGCTTACACCCCTCACAGAGTTTATCTCAATACACACACTGAAATCCAAAAACCTCCTGGTACTTGGGGACTTCAACCTCTGGGCAAACTCTACCCAAGACCCTATCGCGACCGCCTGCATCAGCCAACTGGAAGAACTGGGTCTCCAGCAACTGATAAAGACCCCCACACACGGATCAGGACACACTCTGGACCTCATCTTCAAACAAAATCTGGACATCAACACAGTAGACAACATACCACTACCATGGACGGATCACCACGCCATCAAATTCAAAATCTCCACCAACATCGTCCACCAAAACCAGAAACCTGCAACAACGACGCATTGGACCAGATCGCAGAAAAAACTGCACTCCGATTCCTTCAAAACCACCTTATCAAACAAAGTAGCAACTCTGAATTTAACCCTCTCATCGGAGCAAACTCTCAGCTCCCTAAACAATGTATTACGACAATCAGCAGACTCAGTGGCTCCAAAACGCAGAACACTCATCAAGAGGAAAAACGCAGGATGGTTCAACAGCTCGCTCACGCTACTCAAGCAAGAACGCAGAAGAGCCGAAAGAGCATGGAGAATAAATCCCACCAAGGGAAATCACACTAAATACAAAGGGCTGACACAGAATTATCAGAAGGCAATCTTCAAAGCAAAAAAAGATTATTTCTCAAATACCATCTCAGCGGCCTTAAATCGGCCCCGGGAACTTTTTAAAATAGTTGCTCAGTCGATGAACCCGGCGTGCTTAGAGCCCCCCGCTAATGAAACCCAAGATTTCTGCAATGAATTATCAGACTTTTTCATCAATAAAATCGTCAACATTAGGAAAACAATTGATCAGAAAAAGACATCGGACGGCAGGCAACCAGAGCAAAAAGTCGATATCGACACAAACATCTCACAACCACCAAAGTTTTCTCTGATCCCAATCACCACGGATACCACTAAAAACATCATCAAAAATCTCAGAGACAGCACATCGTCTATTGACATCATCCCCACAAAACTCCTGAAAGAATGCTCCGACATCCTGGCTCCCACCATAACGCACCTCATAAATCAATCGTTCAAAGAAGGGATTGTTCCAGGCGCCCTCAAACAAGGCATTATCAAACCCCTGCTAAAGAAACCCAACCTCGACCCCCGGGACCCCAACCATCGCAGACCGATAACAAGCTTGAACAACATTTCCAAGATTTTGGAGAAAGCGGTAGTACAACAGATACAACGCCACCTGGACACACACACACTCCTGGATCCGTTACAATCAGGATTCCGCCCAGGCCATGGGACAGAAACCGCACTCCTGAAAATTTGGGATGATGCCCTCGAAGCAGCGGATGACGGAGAATCGTGTCTCCTGATACTGTTGGACCTCAGTGCAGCCTTTGATACTGTGGACCACAATACGCTACTCATCCGCCTTACAGAAGTAGCAGGAGTCACCGGCTCAGATCTACAATGGTTCGGATCCTTCTTAGGAAATCGCTCTCAGACGGTGAAACTAGGACCCTTCACATCTGAAACCCGGGCAATCTCCTGTGGAGTCCCTCAAGGATCACCCCTGTCGCCGGTGCTCTTCAACATCTACATTCGCCCACTCCTCAACATCATCAGAAGATCAGACCTGTGCTTCCACTCGTACGCCGACGACACTCAATTATATTTTCGTATCACCGCACAAAAAGACCATCATCAGCAGTTAGGAAAATGCCTCACGATGATAGACGACTGGATGACTACTAGCTCCCTCAAACTAAATGAATCAAAAACAGAACTTCTTATTCTACATGCAAATCATAACCCCCGAACCAAGATCCCTTGGACACCTCCTACCATCTTTGGACGGACCATCGCCCCTAGGACCAAGGCCAAGAGTCTCGGAGTAATTTTTGACTCAGAAATGTCAATGGATGCCCAAATAGGATCAGTAGTCAGTGGATCACACTATCTGCTCCGCCTGCTACGCAGACTCATCCCCTTCATTCCAAAGGAGGACAAAGCAGTGGTAGTTGGTAGACATGGGAACTGCCAAAAAATTCGTTTCGTTTCGTTTCGTCCCGTTTCGTATATAAAAAAATTCGTAATTCGTAATTCGTGTACGAAATTCCGTTCGAATTCGTACGAAATACGAAATTCGGACGAATCGTAATTTTTTTTACGAATCGTTAGTAAAGTTACGAATCGTTACGAATCGTTACGAATCGTTACGAATCGTTAACGCGGCTAATGAATTGTTGGTTCTCATAACACAGAGAACAATTCGAATCCAACTACAAATATCGAATTTCAATTTCAAGTTACGAATCGTTACGAATCGTTATGAATAGTTACGAATCGTTACGAATCGTTATGAATAGTTACGAATCGTTAGTAAATCCAACTACCAATATCGAATTTCAACTAATTTGAACGAAATTATTATAGCAGATATAACGAATGAATTCGAATGACAAAGTGTCATTTTTGCAGAAAAAAAAAAAGCGTAGGGGTCCCCCCAAATTCAATAACCAGGCCCTTCAGGTCTGGTATGGATATTAAGGGGGACCCCAGCCAAAAAAAAATAAAAAAAATGGCGTGGGGTCCCCCCCAAATATCCATACCAGACCCTTCAGGTCTGGGATGGATTTTAAGGGGAACCCCGGCCAAAAAAAAAAAAAAAATGGCGTGGGGTCCCCCTCAAAATCCATACCAGACCCTTTATCCGAGCACGCAACCTGGCAGGCCGCAGGAAAGGAGGGGGGGACGAGAGCGGCCCCCCCTCCCGCCTGAACCGTACCAGGCCACATGCCCTCAACATTGGGAGGGTGCTTTGGGGTCCCCCCCAAAGCACCTTGTCCCCATGTTGATGAGGACAAGGGCCTCATCCCCACAACCCTGGCCGGTGGTTGTGGGGGTCTGCGGGCGGGGGGCTTATCGGAATCTGGAAGCCCCCTTTAACAAGGGGACCCCCAGATCCCGGCCCCCCCCCTGTGTGAAATGGTAAGGGGGTACAAAAGTACCCCTACCATTTCACCAAAAAAGTGGCAAAAATGGTAAAAATGACAGGAGACGGTCTTTGACAATTCCTTTATTAAAATCTTCTTTCTTCTTTCTTCTGGTCTTCCTTTCTTCATCTTCTCCTTCCGTCATCTTCTCCTTCCGGCATCTTCTTCCATCTTCTTCCATCTTCTTCTTCCTTCGATTCGCTTCTTCTTCCTCCGGTCTTCTCGTCCTTCTCGTCCGGCGTCGTCCTTCTCGTCCGGCATCGTCGTCTGTTCTCGCAGGCCGCTCCTCGCAATGGGAGGCTCCCGCTCTGTGAGGCTTCGCTCCGGGTGACAGGTCTTTTATAACGAAGGCACCTGGTGACCCCGCCCCCTGTGACGCACGGGGACGTCATGTGGAATTCCCTATGGCTTTCCCCATGACGTCAGAGGGGGGGCGGGGTCACCAGGTGCCTTCGTTATACAAGACCTGTCACCCGGAGCGGAGCCTCACAGAGCGGGAGCCTCCCATTGCGAGGAGCGGCCTGCGAGAACAGACGACGATGCCGGACGAGAAGGAAGACGCCGGACGAGAAGGACGAGAAGACCGGAGGAAGAAGAAGCGAATCGAAGGAAGAAGAAGATGAAAGAAGATGGAAGAAGATGCCGGAAGGAGAAGATGAAGAAAAGAAGACCAGAAGAAAGAAGAAAGAAGATTTTAATAAAGGAATTGTCAAAGACCGTCTCCTGTCATTTTTACAATTTTTGACACTTTTTTTGGTGAAATAGTAGGGGTACTTTTGTACCCCCTTACCATTTCACACAGGGGGGGGGGGCGGGATCTGGGGGTCCCCTTGTTAAAGGGGGCTTCCAGATTCCGATAAGCCCCCCGCCCGCAGACCCCCACAACCACCGGCCAGGGTTGTGGGGATGAGGCCCTTGTCCTCATCAACATGGGGACAAGGTGCTTTGGGGGGACCCCAAAGCACCCTCCCAATGTTGAGGGCATGTGGCCTGGTACGGTTCAGGCGGGAGGGGGGCCGCTCTCGTCCCCCCTCCTTTCCTGCGGCCTGCCAGGTTGCGTGCTCGGATAAGGGTCTGGTATGGATTTTATGGGGGACCCCACGCCATTTTTTTTGGCTAGGGTTCTCCTTAAAATCCATCCCAGACCTCAAGGGTCTGGTATGGATTTTGAGGGGGACCCTACGCCATTTTTTTTTTTTTT
Organism: Lithobates sylvaticus; assembly: GCA_028564925.1. Lineage (NCBI taxonomy): Eukaryota > Metazoa > Chordata > Amphibia > Anura > Ranidae > Lithobates > Lithobates sylvaticus. The sequence goes on along the minus strand of CM053028.1, from coordinate 231,644,684 downwards.
GGCTGGGGGTCCCCCTTAATATCCATCCCAGACCTGAAGGGCCTGGTTATTGAATTTGGGGGGACCCCTACGCATTTTTTTATCAATGACTTCAATGAATGACAGTTCTCTGTATTACGGATCCAACAATTCATTTGCCGGCAAATAGCTGCGACTCGTGATTTTAAATAGTTTTTTTTTCCTGCAAAAATGACACTGTGCGGGAACATTTCTCTATATTAGATATACTGAATCTCGAATCATTCGAAGCATTCGTTATATCCGCTATTATAATTTCTTTCATGTTAGTTGAAATTACATATTTGTTAGTTACAATACAACATTCGAATTGTTCTCTGTATTACGGGAATCGGCAATTAGCCGCGAGTGATTTTAAATGTCTTTTTTTCCTGCAAAAATGACACATTGTACAGAGAGAGTTCTAAACACGGAAACATGCGCCCCTTCATAGGCATACTATAGAGTATATAGTATATAGAAGGGGGTCATGTTTCCCGTGTTTAGAACTCTCTCTGTACAATGTGTCATTTTTGCAGGAAAAAAAAAGACATTTAAAATCACTCGCGGCTAATTGCCGATTCCCGTAATACAGAGAACAATTCGAATGTTGTATTGTAACTAACAAATATGTAATTTCAACTAACATGAAAGAAATTATAATAGCGGATATAACGAATGCTTCGAATGATTCGAGATTCAGTATATCTAATATAGAGAACTGTTCCTGCACAGTGTCATTTTTGCAGGAAAAAAAAACTATTTAAAATCACTCGCAGCTATTTGCCGGCAAATGAATTGTTGGATCCGTAATACAGAGAACTGTCATTCATTGAAGTCATTGATAAAAAAATGTGTAGGGGTCCCCCCAAATTCAATAACCAGGCCCTTCAGGTCTGGGATGGATATTAAGGGGGACCCCAGCCAAAAAAAATAAAAAATGGCGTAGGGTCCCCCTCAAAATCCATACCAGACCCTTGAGGTCTGGGATGGATTTTAAGGGGAACCCTAGCCCAAAAAAATGGCGTGGGGTCCCCCATAAAATCCATACCAGACCCTTATCCGAGCACGCAACCTGGCAGGCCGCAGGAAAGGAGGGGGGGACGAGAGCGGCCCCCCCCTCCCGCCTGAACCGTACCAGGCCACATGCCCTCAACATTGGGAGGGTGCTTTGGGGTCCCCCCAAAAGCACCTTGTCCCCATGTTGATGAGGACAAGGGCCTCTTCCCCACAACCCTGGCCGGTGGTTGTGGGGGTCTGCGGGCGGGGGGCTTATCGGAATCTGGAAGCCCCCTTTAACAAGGGGACCCCCAGATCCCGCCCCCCCCCTGTGTGAAATGGTAAGGGGGTACAAAAGTACCCCTACCATTTCACCAAAAAAGCGTCAAAAATTGTAAAAATGACAGGAGACGGTCTTTGACAATTCCTTTATTAAAATCTTCTTTCTTCTTTCTTCTGGTCTTCTTTTCTTCATCTTCTCCTTCCGTCATCTTCTTCCATCTTCTTCCATCTTCTTCTTCCTTCGATTCGCTTCTTCTTCCTCCGGTCTTCTCGTCCTTCTCGTCCGGCATCGTCGTCTCTTCTCGCAGGCCGCTCCTCGCAATGGGAGGCTCCCGCTCTGTGAGGCTTCGCTCCGGGTGACAGGTCTTTTATAACAAAGGCACCTGGTGACCCCGCCCCCCCTCTGACGTCATGGGGAAAGCCATAGGGAATTCCACATGACGTCCCCGTGCGTCAGAGGGGGCGGGGTCACCAGGTGCCTTCGTTATAAAAGACCTGTCACCCGGAGCGAAGCCTCACAGAGCGGGAGCCTCCCATTGCGAGGAGCGGCCTGCGAGAAGAGACGACGATGCCGGACGAGAAGGACGACGCCGGACGAGAAGGACGAGAAGACCGGAGGAAGAAGAAGCGAATCGAAGGAAGAAGAAGATGGAAGAAGATGCCGGAAGGAGAAGATGAAGAAAGGAAGACCAGAAGAAAGAAGAAAGAAGAAAGAAGATTTTAATAAAGGAATTGTCAAAGACCGTCTCCTGTCATTTTTACCATTTTTTGCCACTTTTTTGGTGAAATGGTAGGGGTACTTTTGTACCCCCTTACCATTTCACACAGGGGGGGGGGCGGGATCTGGGGGTCCCCTTGTTAAAGGGGGCTTCCAGATTCCGATAAGCCCCCCGCCCGCAGACCCCCACAACCACCGGCCAGGGTTGTGGGGATGAGGCCCTTGTCCTCATCAACATGGGGACAAGGTGCTTTGGGGGGGACCCCAAAGCACCCTCCCAATGTTGAGGGCATGTGGCCTGGTACGGTTCAGGCGGGAGGGGGGGCCGCTCTCGTCCCCCCCTCCTTTCCTGCGGCCTGCCAGGTTGCGTGCTCGGATAAAGGGTCTGGTATGGATTTTGAGGGGGACCCCACGTCATTTTTTTTTTTTTTTGGCCGGGGTTCCCCTTAAAATCCATCCCAGACCTGAAGGGTCTGGTATGGATATTTGGGGGGGACCCCACGCCATTTTTTTTATTTTTTTTTGGCTGGGGTCCCCCTTAATATCCATACCAGACCTGAAGGGCCTGGTTATTGAATTTGGGGGGACCCCTACGCTTTTTTTTTTTTCTGCAAAAATGACACTTTGTCATTCGAATTCATTCGTTATATCTGCTATAATAATTTCGTTCAAATTAGTTGAAATTCGATATTGGTAGTTGGATTTACTAACGATTCGTAACTATTCATAACGATTCGTAACGATTCGTAACTATTCATAACGATTCGTAACGATTCGTAACTTGAAATTGAAATTCGATATTTGTAGTTGGATTCGAATTGTTCTCTGTGTTATGAGAACCAACAATTCATTAGCCGCGTTAACGATTCGTAACGATTCGTAACTTTACTAACGAATTACGTACGGAATTCGTAAAAAAAAAAAATTCGTACTACAGATTCGTAAATTCGTACGAATTTCGAAAAATTCGTACGAATTACGAATTCGTACGAAACGAATCGCACATGTCTAGTAGTTGGAACAGTCATCAATTCTCGACTGGATTACGCTAACTCCCTTTACATAGGATTACCCCAATATCAACTTGCGCGCTTACAACTTATCCAAAACACGGCGGCAAGACTGATAACAGGGAAAAAACCCTGGGAATCCATCTCCCCATCCCTGAGGAACCTACATTGGCTAACCGTAAAGAATCGGGTCGCATTCAAGACCCTCTGCCTCACCCACAAATGCACACATGGAAACGCTCCGCAATACCTTTGCGAGAAAATAAAACACTACACACCGAATCGCAGTCTTCGATCGGCTAATCAAAATCTGCTCCTCATTCTTAAATCCTGCTACAAATCAAAGGGGGAACGGAGATTCGCTGTCCAGGGACCACGGCTATGGAACGCTCTACCAACCGACATCCGCATGGAAGAAAACCATCTGGCCTTCAGGAAGAAACTCAAGACCTACCTCTTCTAGAAGCTTGATAACCAATCGCCAATACAGCGCCTTGAGGCGATTCAGTTCGCATTGTAGCGCTATACAAGTTATTCATTCATTCATTCACCCAGCAAGGAGCTATTCAGAAAAGCTCCAACACCAGTGAAGTTAATAAATATGCTCCCGTGGCTCAGGGTATTCCCGGACAAATTGAAGTCCCAGCTATTCATCGAGGGTTTTGGCGAAGGTTTTCTGCTTCCAAAATTTTTGGGTCCCAAGGGTCAATCTCTAAACGATCAAATTGAGGACAGCCGTTCATCAGTTACGTATGCTTCTTTTGAAGATGCTCTAAAGAAGCTGAGGTATCTGGGTAAGGGTGGTTTACTGGCAAAAGCCGATATCCAATCGTCTTTTCGTCTTCTTCCCATACATCCATCCTGTTTTAATTCCCTGGGTTTTTTCTTTTTCTTTTTTTTTTTTTTTTTTCTTTTTTTCTTTCAAAATAAGTTTTATTTTGACAAATGTTTGCCGATGGGATGTTCTTTGTCCTGTTTTTATTTTGAAACTTTCTCTTCTTTTTTAGAATGGGTGGTAGTTTCTTTATCCGGTTCCAATTTTATCATTCATTATTTAGATGATTTTTGTTTTTAGGTCCCGCTTTCTCCTCTGGTTGTTCTTTTTTATTAGACACATTTTTTCATATTTGTTATCAATTTGGTATTCCGCTAGCTTTTGACAAAACAGCTGGGCCTTCAACTTGCTTGGACTTCTTGGGAATCACTATTGATACGGAGCTAATGGAATTTCGTCTTCCGGAAGAAAAGGTAACGAAACTTAGAATACAACTATTGGCTGTTATTCGCAAGAAAAAGGTTTGTCTGAAGGAAATGCAATCATTATTAGGTTTGTTAGCCTTTGCTTCCAGGATCATGCCTATTGGCAAGGTATTTTCTAGAAGGTTATATCATTCCATCTCGGGTTTCATATCTCCTTTCTCCCATATCAGTATTACCCATGATATGTGGGAAGATCTTTTAGTTTGGTTGCAATTTTTACAGCATTTTAATGGTCAAGCCCTATGGCAAGATGAATTTATTCTTGATAGGGAGTTTTTTCTTTCCACTGACTCGGCAAGCTCATGTGGTTTTGCTGCAATTTGGCGATCACATTGGTGTGCTGAGGTATGGAATCCGAGATGGAGTAGACTGGGTCATTTAAAAAAATATAGTTTTGCTAGAATTATTTCCTATTATCGTTGCTCTGGAACTTTGGGGTCCTTATTTTCAGAACAAGAGGATAATAGTCAGGACTGATAATAAAGGAGTCATGTTTGCAATTAATTGCTTAACGTCTAAGTCTATGCCTGTCGTTGTCTTGTTGCGCCACATGATTTTCCAATGTTTACATTGGAATATTTGGTTAAAAGCGATTCATGTGGCGGGAAAAGACAATGATGTGGCGGACGCATTGTCTCGCCTGCAGATGGACCGTTTCTTTCAACTGTTCCCGGCCGCAGATCAAGTAGGAATTCCATGTCCACGCAAATTGTGGGACCTTTTTTAAAACCCATTGCGGATGCTATTCAGAATTCTCTGGCCCCCTCAACCTGGGCTGGATACCAATCGGCCTGGTTGCTTTGGGTTTCTTTCGTAGAGTCGAACGATGCTCTGTCGAATGTTTTTTCGGAAGGGTTACTGCTATTATTTCTAAATTTTTTGTTTCAAAAACAATATTCTTGGTCGTATGTTAACAAGACCCTGGCGGGTCTGTCCTTTTTTCTTAAGCTTAGCAATCTACCTTCCTGCCTAGCATATTTCTCTGTTAAACAAGCTTTGAAGGGTTACAAAAAAGAAAATTTTAAACCAGATTCTCGTTTTCCCATTACTCCTGAGGTTCTGGAAAAACTTTGTCTGGTGTGAGAGCGAGTATGTTTTTCTTCCTTTGAGTCAATTTTATTTAAAGCGGTATTTTCCATTACTTTTTTCGCAGCGCTCAGAGTTTCTGAGTTGCCAACTATTCGTGCATCGGATGTTTTTGTCTCGGGTACATCTTTGAGGATATTTTTAAGAAAGTCTAAAACTGATCAGTTGGGTAAAGGAAGTTGGATTACTTTAAATACAGGTCTCACCCCTTCAATCTGTCCTGTGGGTCTGTTAAAAAATTATCTTAGTGTCCGGCCGAGGGGAGGTCCAATTTTATTTCTACATGAATCTGGCTCCCCTCTTACTAAATATCAGTTTGTTTGTGTTTTTAAAAAATGTTTAAAGTTTTTGGATTTGGATAAGTTTAATTTGACGGCACATTCATTTAGAATTGGAGCAGCCACTGAAGCTGCTAGATTGGGTTTAGACGATAGTGTAGTTAAAAAGGTGGGAAGATGGAAATCTAATAGTTATTTGGTATACATTCGTCCTAATTTTTGTCTTTAATTCGTTTCAGGTTCATGCCGTAAGGTAATTTGGATCATTGGACACTCTTACGTCTTTTGGGCACACCTGAGGGCAAAAGAGAGAGTGTATTCTGATAAGCTAGGTTTGGACTCTGAAATGTTCGAGGTTTTTTGGGCAGGGAAAAGGGGCATGTTATGGTCTGATTTAATGGAGGAATTTTCTGGCCTTTTTCTAAAATTCCCCCCGCCAGATGTATTGATAGTGCATCTGGGGGGGAATGACATTGGAAAACAGAAAACTTTGAACATTATTTTTAGCATTAGGGATGATTTGCAGAGAATTCAAATGGTTTTGCCTAACACAGTTATTGTCTTCTCTGAAATAGTGCAGCGTTTTTGTTGGCTTTCTTTTCCTTCCATGCACCCGTTGGAAAAGATAAGAAAACGTATTAATAGAGCGGTGTCCAAATTACTTTCTCAGTTAGGCATCATCTCCTTTAGGCATAGGGAGTTGGAGGGTGGAGTTCGTGGTCTATACAGACAGGACGAAATTCACCTGTCAGACATAGGTTTGGATATTTTTAACGCAGACCTTGGTACATGTGTTGAGATGGCCGCGTTTCGGGGTGTTGGGGACAGGTGTTCTTAAGGTACACCTGTCTTGTGGGAATTTTATGAAGTTAATAATTTATTATGCAGCCTGGGCTGTAATGGCTAGGCTGTTTAAAGTTTATATATCATTTTTCTTGCTATTTATTAAAATTTTTGAAACCAATAATAAACAGCCGCGGCCTTTATAATCCAACACTTGTCTGCGTCTCTTTTTTCTTTATAATTAAAGCTTTAGTAAGTTGTTTATCAGGATCCTGCCTGTGATCCCATGATAGGAAAAGGGGAAACAGTTTCAACTCCCCTTTTCCTCATGGGAGAGCGGCAGGGACAGGCAGTTTCAAGTCCCCCCTAGGGGCTCAGGTCCCCTGGGGGAGACCTGGCTGGCTCACATGTACTGGGAGAGGGATACAGGTGACCTCTCCTGGGGCTCGTGGGTCAGCCTGAAAAATCCTGTTTGAACTGGGTTTATCTAGCCCCACTGGGGGCTATATAAAGGGGCTTCCGTCCAGTCAGGCTCAATTTGCCTCAGAAGACTGAGCTGTGGTGTTCCCCTCCCCCCCTCCCCTTTTGTCGCGGCTGTAATTATGTGGTGGTGTCACTTTTGTAACTAATACGGAGGTGGACTTGTTTTCTCTTTCTTTTTCAACTTTTATATTAAAAGTGTTTGGGAATTTTATGAAGTTAATCATTTATTATGCAGCCTGGGCTGTAATGGCTAGGCTGTTTAACCACTTCCCGCCCGGTCAATAGCATATTGACGTCCGGGAAGTGGTTCCGTTATCCTGACTGGGCGTCATATGACGTCCTTCAGGATAACATGCCGCCGCGTGCCCGTGGGGGCGCGCATCGCGGCGATCGGTGGAGCGGTGTGTCAGTCTGACACACCGCTACACTAATCTCGGTAAAGAGCCTCCGGCGGAGGCTCTTTACCACGTGATCAGCCGTGTCCAATCACGGCTGATCACGATGTCAACAGGAAAAGCCGGTGATCGGCTTTTCCTCACTCGCGTCTGACAGACGCGAGTAGAGCAGAGCCGATCGGCGGCTCTCCTGACAGGGGGGGTCTGCGCTGATTGTTTATCAGCGCAGCCCCCCTCAGATGCCCACACTGGACCACCAGGGACTCCACTAGGATCACCAGGGAAGTGGACAACATGTGGATGGCCAGGTATGTACCCCCTGGCCATCCACATGTGCAAATGATGCCCAATCTGTGCCAGTCAGTGCCCACAAATGGGCACTGGCTGGCACCATCAAGTAGCAATCAGTGCCACCCATCACCCAGCAATGCCACCCAGTGTTATCAGTGCCACCCATCAGTGTAATCAGTGCCACCCATCAGTGTCCAGCAGTGCCACCTATCAGCGTCCATCCGTGCCCATCAGTGCCCACCTATCAGTGCCCATCAGTGCCCATCCATGCCACCTATCCGTGCCACCCATAAGTACCCATCAGTGCCACCCATAATTGCCCATCAGTGCCGCCTATGAGTGCCCATCAGTGCCGCCTATGAGTGCCCATCAGTGCCACATATGAGTGCCCATTAGTGCCACATACCAGTGCCAGCTATCAGTGCCCAACAGTGCCACCTATCAGTGCCCATCAGTGCCGCCTATCAGTGCCCATCATCAGTGGCCGTCAGTGCCACCTCATCAGTACCACCTCATTGGTGCCACCTCATCGGTGCCCATCAGTGCCCGTCAGTGCAGCCATATCAGTGCCCATCATTGAAGAAGAAAACATACTTATTTACAAAAAATTTAACAGAAACAAAGAAAAACTTGTTTTTTTTTTTTTACATTTTGGTCTTTTTTTATTTGTTGCGCACAAAATAAAAATCGCAGAGGTGATCAAATACCACCAAAAGAAAGCTCTATATGTGGGAACAAAATGATAAAAAATTTGTTTGGGTACAGTGTTGTATGACCGCGCAATTGTCATTCAAAATGCGACAGTGCTGAAAGCTGAAAATTGGTCTGGGCGGGAAGGTGTCTAAGTGCCTGGTATTGAAGTGGTTAAAGTTTATATATCATTTTTCTTGCTATTTATTAAAATTTTTGAAACCAATAATAAACAGCCGCGGCCTTTATAATCCAACACTTGTCTGTGTCTCTTTTTTCTTTATAATTAAAGCTTTAGTAAGTTGTTTATCAGGATCCTGCCTGCGATCCCATAAGATTTCCTATCATTTGAGCCCAGTCTTGCCACACAGAGTTAATCGAGCCCTGAGCAATCCTCTTTTATTGTTCAGTGAGAGAAATCTTGACAAAGTCCCAAAAAATTTGTCAAACCTCCCCCTTGCTGTGAGTGACAGGTTATTTACATATCTCATGCACTAGCCTGAGACAGGCACATCCTGTGTAAAAAGTTCACAATTCACATCCCCCTCCCCTCCCCTCCAGCTCTCCCAGGATTGGCTGCCTTTACTGTGTTTTGACTGGATGTTTCTCATCATGGGATGTGATCCTCCTGTATTCTGCAGTGAACAGTCAGCAGACTATAGACAGACAAGTGATTTAGGGGAGATGTATGTAGTCAGAGCTGGGCAGAGTAGAACATCCAGTGATCTGATGATTATTATAGTGCAGTGTGTGTGTCTGAGGTCACCTGATCACAGTTGCAACATTCCTTTCCATCACCAGGATTTTTTATGTGGGGACGGGGGGGATTTCTCACTTTTTATAATTACACCCAGTAAGGCTGAATAAGCTTAGGGTCAGTTCACACCAGTGTGTTGTACGAGATCACATGTGATTCCCACTGTACTGCAGTGCAAATTACATGCGATGTCCGTGCAGTTCAATTTCAGCCATACAGATAGTATGGCTGAAATCGCACCGCATTCGGACCAAACTCGCACAGGACCCTTTTTTTGTTCCGCACCAGAATCGCATGGGTGTTCACACTTATGCAATCCGATTCATGTCCTGACAGTTCGCAGTGCAATATGCGAGCTGTAATGGGGGTGTCGTTAACATTGTATGACACTCTCCAGCAGTTCGCATATGGCAGTGTGAACTCATGTGCAAGTCGGATGCGATGTGGGAACCCGCAGTGGATTTGCAGGGTTCCCGCATCGCACCAGTGTGAACCGAGCCTCAAAGCATACAGCCTACAAATGTCACCTGACTGCTCCCACCAAGGCTCGGTTCACACAGGTGCGATTCGGGAACCCTGCGAATCCACTGCGGGTTCCCACATCGCATCTGACTCGCACGTCAGTTCACACTGCCATATGAAACCCCATTTCAGCTCGCATATCGCACTGCAAACTCACAGTTTGGACATGAATCGGATTGCATAGGTGTGAACACCCATGCGATCCGATTCTGTTGTGGACCAAAAAAAGGGTCCTGTGCGTGTTTGGTCCGAATGTGATGTGATTTCAGCCATACAGTTTGTATGGCTGAAATCACATCGCACAGACATCGCACAGACATCGCATGTGATCTGAACAGCAATGCGGTGCAAATCACAGAAATGTGGAGTGTACAGTGGTGGGTAGTACGTGCAGGAATGAGCTTCCAAGTTTTATTACCAAAGCTTAATTGAACAAGCTGGGGTTAGAAGCTCATTGGTTTCTATGCAGAAGTGAGCCTGATTTTGCACTTTTCAGCTTTAGTAAATAAAACCCATTGTGTACTTAAAAGTGGGGTGCCTGTACCCGGGTCGACATACACGTTTTATGGCAATAACTTGCATATAAGCCTTTAAAATTAGCACTTTTGATTTTTCATATTCCTGTCCCATAGATTTTAATAGGGTTTGCATGTTGGCTAGAACTTTTTGCCTGTTCGCATGTTCTGGTGCGTACCGAACCGGGGGGTGTTTGGCCCATCCCTACTAAAGACATCAAAGGACTTCTGAAGGTGCATCCTGCCATTTTTATTCTGCTTTCTGGAGCAGCTTGCTGTGAATACATGAATACGCAGCTTGATTTGTCATCCAGTGCAAAGCTTGTCGTGAGCGGAAAAAAACCCTAGAGCAGTACCCAACCCCCCTCTTGCCATTTGTTTGAAAATTCCTTGCCTATTAGCCTTGAAAATGGCCATTACTGTTGCTTTTTTTGCATTCAGCTTGCATTGTCTTCAATGGGTTTCAGATTTGGCACCTGAACTTTAGCAATGTTCACTGAACTTGCCTTATACTGATGCAGTAGTCTGCTTGTCCCTCATCACTATCACTGTTTTTGTCCTTTTTTGCACCTCAGTATTTTCCTGGCTGTTGTCTCTGCTGCTTAGCAATACAAGGGGGCCTGCCCATGATATCACTCTTTGTCCTGGCTGGTTCTGCTTTCAGCATGCTTTTTGATGCCTGTCTGCCACTTGTAGTCCCCCTTGTGGGGTAAATGTTTTTGCTTTTTAATTCACAGTTGGTCTGTCCTATAATGTGTGTAATACTATGTTCACTGTCTATGTATTTTTGTCAGCACTAGTGGTGAGACACACTATGTTTTGGATGAGTGTCAAATTGTGAGTATAGTCTTTGATAAAACAAAATGGGTTAATTAAAGAGTACCATCATCCATTATAGTATAGCAGAAGCAAGGGGACATTTAAAGGCCAGAAAACGCAGGTGCTGAATCTGCGTCTGATGAGCCAGTGGCCCACAAGAAATTGGGGGGGATTGGACTATCTCGGTACTGATAATAAAGAGAACTGTAGTAAAGGGAGTAATAGAGAAAATAACAATTTTAATAAAGAAAAATGATTACATATAAAAAAAATGCACAATGTACACTTAATTCAATAAAAACAGAATTAACCCTCCTATACAGGTATTAAACACGGCAGATGAGTGCAGGACATAGCCCGCAAACTTGACGTTATTGTTTGAGCAAGAGGAGGAGAAGTCTCGACCGGTTTCGCAGCCTAAGCTGCTTCTTCAGGAGAAAGATCTAGAATAAACATTGGTTTTCAATAATTTGTCTAGAAACAGCATGATAATGGAAGAATAACAAACAATATACATCAATAAAGACAATAGGGTGGACCAGCTCACCAGTGCGTGTGGAGACAGATTTCCATCAGGTCCAAAATGTCTTTTCCGGCGGGTATGGGGGTGTTGTAGTATGGACAGGGCTCTGACAATGAGGGAAGGTATGTTACTAAAATAATTGGTTAAGGATTGGCCACCACAAAATGTGATTGGGTACGGGTGTGAACCAGGATCACCTCAGGAAACCAATGGAAGGGAAAAAAGGGGGGAAGGGTAGGGTAAAAGCAGCGGGAAGGGGAAAGGGGGGGAAAGGAGAGCGAAGGGAGGAAGAGAAAGGGGGGGGTGTGGAGAGGTGAGAGAGAGTGTGGGGGAAGGGAGGGAAGAAAAGGAGGGGTTGTGTGAAGGGGGGAAAAAAGAAGGGGGTGGGCAGGGGAAGGGCAAGCGAAGAGGGAGGGGAAAAAGGGGGGGGTGGGGGGAGGGGGGAGGGAGTGGGGGGAGGAGGATCAGAAAAGGGAAAAAAGGGGGAAGGAATGAGAGGGGAGAGGGGGGGGGGAAGAGAGGTGGGGAGGAGGTTAGATGGGGGGTGATGAGGAAATGGTGAAGTGATAGGGAGGGGGGGGGTTAGGGGTGGTTAGGGGTGGAGGTCCTATTTAATTAGAGTAAAGACTTACATAGTTTATGTCAGGCCCGGACTTAGATGTAGGAACCACGGAGATCAGCTATTGGTTTGTTGTTGGTGTTAAGTTAGCCAAGGGCAATGAATTGCAATAGTTTGAGGCCGACAGCAAAAGCTGAAGGGATAAAGGCACGTATGCCTAGGTACTACAACAAAAAACAATCAGTAAGATTAATGGTTGGTAATGGTACGGGGTAGCAGGTAGCCGGAAGGCTAAGACACATACCGTGTAGCTGATCGTTCCGGTCTTGGTTCCTCATCTGAAGCGCTCCATACGCCTACTGACAGTGTACTGTACACCGTCATTTAAGGCACCCCAATCGGTGACGTCAGTGCAAGCCACAGGTGTGGCTCGCACAAAAAAACAAAGAAAAGGATCCCCTAAGGGTTTGGACTTTTAAGGCATGTAGGATATATAACCCCAGATATAGTATGAAAGGTTTTGTATTTAAGAGAAAACGTTTTATTACAAAAAAAAATTGTTATACATAAAACATTTGACAGAATGACAATATAAAAGCTTTTGAAAAATTCGAACAACGATACATATATACAGTATATAGATATATATTATTTATGTAGGCGTTGACTCACACCTGACGCGTTTCGGAGGTTTTTGTAAGTTTCCTCCTTCTTCAGAGGTAGGAGCGCAACATTTCTAATATCTGAAGGATATTATGATAGAACAATTTGTCAAAAAGGATGAACCTTAGTATATAATAATGTTTACAGAAAACATAACAATTATTTGTATAGAGATATGCACATAGGAAAAAATATTATTATTCACATACCGTTTACAGGAAGATTTTTCAATGTAGTTAAAAACAGTGGCTGGGAGGAGGAGCTCCTTAGACTAATCTTCTTGAGAAGACAGGTTTTGATCAGAGGTTGATATCCATATAGTGGGTATGACCACTCCTAAAGATTATGTCATATGTCTGGGATGTTGAAATCGCAAGACAGATTGCAAGTGGCTTGGCACGATGACAGCAGGGGGCGCCTGAGAGACACACTGGGGTCGGGTATGAAGGCCCTGGTAGGTTGAAACATGTGTAAGTAGTTGCAAATGCATAAAAAAGTGCATGTTAGATATTTGTTTAACAGACCTGTGTTATAGGTCTGTAGCGTATCCTCATCAGCCTTGCACTGGTAGTTGGACACCAAACATTTGAAAACTATAGAGAGAGGGTCAGAGATGTCTAGATAAGATATCATAGTCACCAAAGAATATCCCACCCGAAAACTTCCCATAATTAAATCCCCATGCTGTTGAAGTGCAGTGGGTATATGGATATAGTGTGGCTATATTTATATGTATGGATATTGTTGGGCTTAGTGTATATATATACATATATTTATTCTATATATGTTGGCCATTACAAAAACGGCTTGCATTTTAATTACATTAAAGGCTATCATGATAGCTCATTTATGGTTGTATATAGTGTTGATGTGCCATATATAGAGCCCCAGTTTTAAGACAGGCAGAACGTATCTTAAGCACGCCATTGATGTAGCAAGAGCTACAAAACAAAATAGAGTGTGGAAATCCAACCCAGGGGACAAAATAAGCATAGAGTAACAGTTTGAAAGGCAGGATTGTTATTTACCTATTTAGCCGTTTATGCTCCGCTCGTCTCCTCCTCAGACTGGCAATTGCAGTCTGCTGGACGGGACGAGCGGTCTATTTCAATAGATTCCCCGCCCTGCAAGCAGCTGTTAAGAGTACAGCTGATTGCTAGGTGAAGGGGAAGTGACAGGTACCTCGTGTGGTCCGGCCCCCCGAGGGCTGCGCGCGCATCCGGGTCCCGCGCACCAATCAATGGTTGCGCATTGTGACCCGGGCACGCCCACTGCTCCCGCCGGCACGTCAGGCTTCACCGACGAGCGACGTGCGCTCGCCGGGTGAAGCAATATGGAGTCCCGGCGTCGAAGGACGACGCCGGGAACTCCCACCATGCCGCCCGTCCATTGGAGAGTGGGCGGGCGGCTGGGCGTGCCGGGCGGTCCCTCAGAACCACCCACAGCCTGTGCCGCTGCCAGATATATGCAAAGTGATGGATGTAGTAATGTCTTGGAGCTCCTTCAGCCAGATACCGTGTAGCGATTTTTCAATAAATTGAAGGGGGAACAACAAGTTAAATAGGAGGGAAAAACACAGAAATCAATTTTATAGATTGATCACAGCAATTTAGACATAGGATTACAAAATAGCGCATATTTACATTCAGAGAGTAGAATATACAGACTTATATGTATACACAATAGATGGCATATATAAAGTAAACAGAAGGCATATATAGCAGGAGAGCTGCCATAGAGTATTGTAATACATGAGAAGGGATAACTAGATGGTGTATATATAGTGCTTATGCTGGTGTTTGGATGGTATTGGTGCATATATCTTCCAAACTGATGTCTAACTTGGATATCCTGTGCATTCTGTGCGCACGGAATAGAGATCATTTGGCATTAATATTTCATTCCTATATGCCCCTGAACGGGAACAGTATATATATATATATATATCTTTATCTACAGCCGAATGGTTTATTAGATATTCTATAAACTATATGTGAACGGATGCAGAGATCATTACATTAGATACTCTATGTTGTGTCTGCACTATGCATGGGTCAAAGGAAGAACATTGCTGGAATCACTGGTTAGGACGATGTATTTTACTAATAAAGAGCGTACAGACACATGCACAGTGAAGGAAAAGTTTTGATGTAAGAGAAAACAGGGAAAACCCAAATGTTTAGTCCATCGGGGGCAGGGAGAAAGAAGATGATTGTAATGTATGTTACTCGCAAGCTGATGTGATATATCTATTTCTCCATCCCACCGGAGGAAAAACCTTCCAGGAACGGTTTAAACCAGATTGCCTCGTTGAGGCCTGGAGTTTGGGTCGCTTTGAGCTTATAAATCCATCGTGCTTCCAATTGGAGGAGGGATTTGTTCCAATCTCCTCCTCTCAAATTGGGATGGATGCGGTCCAGAATGAGGAATTTAATATTTGGAAATTTACCCGCATGGACGGTGATAGTATGTCTCCCAAGCGGGAGGTCTGGGTCGCAAGTCTTCATACTGTGAATGTGTCTGTAGGCTCTTTTCCAGAACTCCAGCTTGGTCTTCCCTATATAGAAACAAGAGCAATCGCACTGTAATAGATAGATGACTCCCAGAGTTTTGCAGTTAGCAAAATGTCTTGGTTTAAATATCTGGCCGTCTGGTAGCTTGGGATTTTTATCTACCCACATATACTTGCAGTATCTACATGATCCACACATATAGGTACCCCTATATTTACAATGTATTTTGGTGTCTGCATTAAATTCGCTGCTTGTTATTTGATCCCTTAAGGAGGTGGTTCTCCTAAATGTAAATAAGGGTCTATCTGTCACATATGGGCCTAGGGTGGGGTCTTCCGTTAGAAGGTGCCAGTACTTATGCACTATTTTTCTAATTTGTTGTTCCTGATTACTGAATCTGGATATAATTCTCAGAGGATTGACATCACTTCTGGGTTTTTTTAAATGCAGGAGGTCGTCCCTGCTCCGTATACAAGCTTGTTTAAACGCCCTTTTTAAAGAGGAATGTGAGTAACCCCTTTCCAAAAGACGGTCACGGAGGTTGTCGGCCTCCTGTTTAAAGATGTTGTCATCCGCACAATTACGTCGGATTCTTAAAAACTGACCATAGGGTATAGAATTTAATAAGGGTTTGGGATGGAAGCTGGTTGCATGTAAAATTGCGTTCCCAGCTGTAGGTTTTCTGTAGAGTTTGGTAAGTAATTTACCATCCTCCCCCTTGTATACTTCCACATCCAGAAAAGCAATATTAGTAGAACTGTACGACATAGTGAAATTGAGGTTAAATTCATTCCTATTCAATCTAGAAACACATTGATCCAACAGATCACGTGAACCGTCCCAGACGATGAAGATGTCGTCGATGTACCGGTACCACCCTAGAATGTGGTCCGTGTACATCGACAAGTCTTCATCGTCTAGGACCGTTTTCTCCCACTCCCCCAGGTACAGGTTGGCGTAGGATGGGGCGCAACAAGTCCCCATCGCTACCCCCTGTACCTGGAGGTAGTGGGAGCCATTGAAGGTAAATACATTGTGTTCCAATATGAATTCAAGTAGGGTGGTCATGAAATCACCGTATACGGGATCGACATCTGCACTATTACGCAAAATATGTCGAATTGCTGCTAAGCCCTTACTGTGGGGAATAGAACTGTATAGTGCCTCAACATCAATTGTTACTAGAAGCGTATAGTTGGGTACCGAAAGTTTGTCTATAATTTGTAAAAAGTGCATGGTGTCTTTCACGTATGACGGTAAATTCATGACAAGTGGTTTGAGGAATTCGTCAATTAGTCGGCTAGCGTTCTCACTGAGGGAGCCCACCCCCGAAATTATTGGTCTCCCAGGCGGTTTAACCCTATTTTTATGCACTTTAGGAAGTGCATAAAACGTAGGTGTTATGGGGAAATTATTGCGGATAAATTTCCATATTTGTGTCGTAATAGTATTGTTCCTAAGGGCGGCATCCACAAGTGTGTAGAATTCTATATTGAATTTGTTGATGATGCTCGCAGGCATGCGTCTATACCAGTTCTGGTTTTTTAAAATGTCATTGCACATATTGGTATATTGTTCCTTGTCCAAGAGGACAACATTGCCCCCTTTATCTGATGATTTGATTACGATAGCGCTATTTTTGGCTAGATTGTCTAGGGCTATGGTTTCATTTTTCGTTAGATTAGTTCTTGCAGGGGTAGATATTTTTAATTTGTTAAGATCCCTATCTATTAATTTCAAAAAGGCAGCTGCATTAGGGTGCGTGCTTGGTGCTGGGCAAAGATCTGATTTCTTTTTTAGTCTTGAGGAGTTTTTATTAGTCGGTGGTTCTTGTTTATCCACAGATTCTAAAAGTTTTTGGAGGTCGACCTGATCGATGAGGTCGGTCGGGTCGTTTTCCTCCAGAAGTGCTACCAAGTGATCTAGTGCTCGATTTTCTTGGGAAGTGCGATCCGGGATTATCCCTTGTTTATCAAAAAGTGTTTTTTAAATTAATTTTCTAACAAATAACTGTAAGTCTTTAAAGACATCAAACTTGTTCGTGTTTTGGTGTGGACAAAAGTTGAGACCCCTCTTAAGGAGGGAAGTCTCGTCTATAGAGAGTGTGTGGGAAGAGAGATTGACAATATTGAGATCAGACTCAATAGATGTGTTGGGAGGAGTGTTGATACCTATAGATTGACTTGTGTATAAGTGTTTGGATTGGTTAAAGACGGTTGTACTCCTGCCAGGATCCGCTCTAAAAAAGAGGGATCACTGCTAAGGGTCTCGAAAGATTCTGTGCCCCCATTATTGATTAGTGCTGGTGTATTCTTATTGGTCACCCTATTTGTAAGTGTTTGGAGATTAGACGTGATGTCTGTGGCTTTATATGTAGAAGTTATTAGTGGCGATTTTTTTGCCAGATGACTGTCTGGCGAATCGCTCTGATACTGGCGTTTGTTGCTGTGATTCGTCTTTGTCTTCTGTAGGGTAGAGTTAGAGGATGTACCCTGGTTTTTGTTCCAGGGTCTTCCAGAACTCAAGTTGTCCCTATTGAAGCTGCCCCTATGATTATATTGAGTCCATTTATATGCCCTACCATTCTTGAAGGCGTCCTTATCACGATTAAACTTAAAACTTTTTTTCCCCAGGATAACCTTATTGAAGGTCTCCAGATGGGTTTTTAGTTTTTCTTCCCTGTTTGTTATTGGTTTCTGGGTTTTCAATTTTTGTAATTTATCACAAATATTTATTATTTCAAGGTCTAAGATAGATGATCTTTTGTTGTATTCCTCTATCAGGGTTTCCATCAAACTGCGTGAGCAAACTTTTAAGATCTCTTCCCATTTAGTTTTGAAGTCAGAGTCCAGACCTTCCAAAGTTGGGAAGATCTGGACTCTGAGTCCCAGAGGGTTGATGTCCTCTCGAATATAGTTTTCAAAGGACCTGGAATGCCAAAACAGGGTGGACTTCTTTTCCAGGACCTTTGAAAGTTTGAAGAATAAGGATGATATCTCTGCCTCTATTTCCTCTTTATTGCCAAAATCCTTTAAGTACCCCTCCATCAGGGATTTCCACTCGCTACCCGTAAATTCTGTCATAACTAAAAACGGAAATTTTTACAGTGAATCACCTATGCGGATATATAAGTATATATGTGAACAGGTTTTGAAAAACCAAGAATGAGTGTATGTCCTTATCACAGGACTACATCTGTAATTGTATAATAGTTAAACAAAGTGTGTTCAGTGCTAGCCTAGGCGGGGAATGGTATCTACTACCCAATAATAAGAGAGAGTTGTAGGCTTAGCAAAGATCACACATATAGAAAGAAGGGGATTTTAAAGTATCATGCCACATCCTATAGTACAGAAAAACAAAGAAAAGGATCCCCTAAGGGTTTGGACTTTTAAGGCATGTAGGATATATAACCCCAGATATAGTATGAAAGGTTTTGTATTTAAGAGAAAACGTTTTATTACAAAAAAATTGTTATACATAAAACATTTGACAGAATGACAATATAAAAGCTTTTGAAAAATTCGAACAACGATACATATATACAGTATATAGATATATATTATTTATGTAGGCGTTGACTCACACCTGACGCGTTTCGGAGGTTTTTGTAAGTTTCCTCCTTCTTCAGAGGTAGGAGCGCAACATTTCTAATATCTGAAGGATATTATGATAGAACAATTTGTCAAAAAGGATGAGGCTGTGGCTCGCACCGGCGCCAGCGACCAGTCCATCTACGTGGCGGGGGAGAAGGGGGCCGATGGATCCACGTGTGTATGCCCAGGCAGCCATCAGCGCTGGCCCTGGGGCGCGCACTGATGACGCGGCGCACACGGCACATACAGGCGCATGCGCGAGGAACACTCACCATGCGCATGCGTCGGAGACCGCGCACCAGGATGGTAGCAAGGCAACCTCCTGAAGGGATGCCGTCAGGAGGACGAACATCCGAGATGGAAACCGTGGCTAGGAGTGAGAGGACCGACCCGCACATCACACCCAACTGAAGGCGCATGTGTGCGGGCGCCAATACGCTCCACCACGGTGGAGGTATCACATTGCGGGGACAAAGGGACCCCCAACCGACACGTTCCAATTTTGGCCCAATCTAAGTCGGGCATTTTGGCAAGAGGGGTATAGTCCCTCCAAGATGGACACATATCCGCCGGAAAAGTCCTAATTAAAGGAAACTAATGGACTATGATGGTCAGTCCCCAGTGTTGCCTAGGTGATGTGGTCCAACCTGTACAGCAACGAGAGTTTTTTATTACAATACACAAACAAATATATTGCAAAGAAATGAGTTACAAAATACACACTTTATAATATGATAAATAATTAAAGGGCCTAGAATAAAGGTCCAAAAACCATCTTTTGCACCTCATAGTAAGCAGATCAAGGCAATTTTGTCCTAAAGGTATCGGGACGAGCCAGGGATGGTAGGGTGCAGATGGTAGAGTGATCCCCAATGGGAAATTGGGGAGTTGGGGAAGGCTGCATGTGAAAACAACTACAGGAATGGCTTATATGATATCGTTTCATTGAGTCCTGGGGGTTGGGTAGCATTTAATTTTTCAATCCATAGGGTCTCCCTTTGTAGGATTGAGCGATCCCAATCGCCACCTCTAGGATTGGGGGGTATCACCTCTAAAATCCGGAAGTCAACCACGGACGTATCGTAGCAGTGGTAAAATCCGATATGTCGTCCGATTGTGGTCAGTTTACCACTGCCAGTATAGTAGAGGTGGTCCCCAATCCTTTGTCTAAATTCTCTGATAGTTTTACCTACATAAAAAGCATTGCATTTGCACATCATGAGGTAAATCACTCCTCTAGTGCCGCAATCCGCATGATATCGGGGTACAAACCTCTCTCCATTTGGTAATGTGAAGCGTTTGACTTCCCTAACCCATGGGCAGCGGGGACATTGGCCACATTTGAAAGTGCCAAAAGGTCTGTTTTTAGGGGGTTTGGCAGCCACGTAGTGACTGCTAGTTAAGCGGTCATGGAGGGAGCATGTTCTCCGGAACACCAATTCAGGATTAGGGCGTATGTGTCTATTTAGGGTATGATGGTCTGTGAGAAGGTGCCAGTTTTTGGTTAAAATGTCTCTCAGTACATGGTGGTGGGCAGAATAAGTGATAATAAATCTAACTGGTTCCATAGCCGGAGCCGGTTTGGGGCATTTAATTAAGAGGGAACTTCTAGACCTCATAGAGGCTTTGTTGAAAGCCTTCCTGAGGTTAGAGGAAGAATATCCTCTGGCCAGCAAGCGTTCACGTAGCGCCTTGGCCTGTATCCTAAAATCTTCCTCACGGGTGCAGTTTCTGCGTAATCGCAGATACTGTGCAAAGGGTATGCTTCGCACCAGTGGTTTGGGATGAGCACTAGTAGCGAATAACAACGTGTTGCCCGCCGTGGGCTTGCGATAAAGGTTTGTTCCTAAATAACCGTCAGGTTGTTTGATGATGGACAGATCCAAAAAGGGGATCTCACCATCATCAACATTAAAGGTGAAACATAGATTAAAGGTGTTTTGGCCCAATTTGTCAATAAATTCTGTGAGTTTATCTTTAGTACCTGTCCATACCAAGAACAGGTCATCAATGTACCGATATCATAATAGTACTTCGGCGTATCTTTCATCTGATTGCACTGACCGTTCCCAGCCTCCCAGATACAAATTGGCATATGCCGGGGCACAAGAGGTCCCCATAGCAACTCCTTGGGTTTGTAGATATAGTTGTTCATTGAAAGTAAAATAATTTTTAGTTAAGATGAATTTCAGAAGAGTTAATATGAATTCATTAAGGGGCCAAGTATTGGTGTCCTGCTCAAAGAGAAAGGATCCAGCCGTCAGGACCCCCTGCTCGTGTGGAATGCTCGAATACAGAGCTTCGACGTCAATCAACACGAGCAGGGAGTCCGGAGGGATCTGGATCCCCTCTATCTGCTGTAACAAGTCAGCCGTATCTTGGACATAGGATGGAAGGCTGCGAACGTGAGGCATCAGAAATGCATCCACGAATTTACTGGCATTTTCTGTCAGAGAACCTATCCCTGACACAATGGGCCTACCCGGGGGGGTACGTGCATTTTTGTGGGTTTTAGGGAGTGAATAGAAGGGCTATGTCCTGCACTCATCTGCCGTGTTTGATACCTGTATAGGAGGGTTAATTCTGTTTTTATTGAATTAAGTGTACATTGTGCATTTTTTTATATGTAATCATTTTTCTTTATTAAAATTGTTATTTTCTCTATTACTCCCTTTACTACAGTTCTCTTTATTATCAGTACCGAGATAGTCCAATCCCCCCCAATTTCTTGTGGGCCACTGGCTCATCAGACGCAGATTCAGCACCTGCGTTTTCTGGCCTTTAAATGTCCCCTTGCTTCTGCTATGTTTTGGATGAGGATTATTGGTTTGGGGGTGGTCCCTTAAATGTAATTTATTGAATTTTGTGGACTTTGTTTTGTGCTTTGAGAAAGGCAGTGAAAGAGAGACATGCAGCTTCTTTATGGAATAAGAATCATTACTGCTCCCTGACTGGTTGCTAGAGATTGCAGCACATCATTTATGCTTGCTGATTGGCTGCTAGAGGTTACTACACATCATTACTGCTCACTCATTGGTTGCTAGAAAAAACTGCAGTTCCTTACTGCTCACTGATTACTGCTCACTGATTGGTAGCTAGAGGTTACTGCACATCCTTATTGCTCACTGATTGTTTGCTAGAGGTTACTGCACATCTTTACTGCTCATTGATGCTCACTCATTAGCTGCTAGAGGTTACTGAACATCATTACTGTTCACTGATAGAGATGGGCCGAAAGCCCCCCTGTTCGATTCACGGCAGAACTATCGAACATCATAAATGTTTGGAACCAAATAACAAACCCAATTGAAGTCAATGGGACCCGAACTGGAAAAATTGTGACTATTTGCAGGCTTATATGGAAGTAATTGAGCATACAATGGTTATGGGGGTCCGGGTACTGCCCTGAGGGACATGTATCAATGAAAAAAAGTTAGAAAACATAATTTTTAAATGAGCAGTGATTTACTGATGCTTAAAGTGAAACCATCAAATGAGAAATAACAATAAAAATTTAAAATTCCTTTAAATATAGTGCCTGGGGGTCCCCTTAGTCTGCTAGTAATGTGGCACATATGTACTTTGTAAAGAACCTGCTGCAGCAATAATGACAGTTTTTAAAGCCAAAAAATTGACATTTTCCATTCAAGGTTTCTTTATTTTATAAACAACGGCTTGGGGGGGGGGGGGCAGTTAGAAATCATGGGGCCACATAAAGCCTACCTGCCAGAGCCCCCCCCCCCCTTCCTGGCCAAATGTGACTGAGTACATAGATTTATTAATCCCTTTCTTTGCAGCCTCAGCAGCACAGATTAATGAATAGGAAACACTGTGAGACTTCCTGCTCATTCACAAACTGAAGCATAGTAAACACAGGATAAAAAATGGACACGGAGTGATTGGTACCAATCGCTCACTGTGTTCATTCCGGAAAGGAAGGGGCCAGTAAATTGCATATGTAACGACCCATTTCACTTCTCTCTATCCTGAAACATTTCCCTTTGTGCCCACAGTAGCTACCGGTGGGAGAGGAGAGGAGGGAAGCCGGAAGTGCTGCGGGGGAAAGAGGTAAATGAGGGACCTGGACAGCAGAGGGAAGGGTCGCATGTGCTATGACCAATTCCCCTGCAGTGCAGCCAGAGGGAGAAAGAGGGAGAGAAGCTGGCAGTGCTGCAGGGGAAGGCAGAAGAGGATTGGTGGCTGCAAGAAGACAGTACAGCCGGCCCTCCTGCTCAGCAGGTGACTGGCCCCCCTTTTGAACTGATAGTGCCTGGGTCCGGTACAGGAGGGTTGGTTGTACTGCCTTATCAGCAGCACTGCACCCACCGCCATACACTCTGCACTCCTTTCCTGCACGTACCACCCATTGCCATACACTCCGCACCCCTCTCCCTGCGCATGCTACCCACCTCCATACACTCCTCACTCCTCTCCTGCACATACCACCCACTGTCATACACTCCACACTCCTTTCTTGCACATACCACCCACTGCCATACACTCCGCACCCCTCTCCCTGCACATACTACCCACTGCCATACCCTCCACACCCCTCTAATACTTTCTAAAGTTTTTTCTCTTATCTTCTTAAAATTTGGTAGTCATATCCCAAAAAATTCTCTAAATTCTTTTTTAAATCTCAAGGACGAAATGTGAGAAATAACATATATATCATATAATCATTCCATAAACACATACCACATACACTGCATATGTAATTTAAGGAAAATCTGCTTACCATTTGCCAAAAAAAAAAATGTCCCCGGATTTAATTTTAAAAATCTGGTCACCTTACACTAAAGTAAGACTTAAGGGTCACGCTACACTTACACTGAACTATAACTAGATTCACACTGAGCTGATATTCTACACTGACAATAGAAGCACAATAGCACACTAACTCGTTAGCAGCACTGAACAGATCCCTGTTCTATCTCTCACCACGCCACTATCACACTGCAAATGGCTGCTCTGGGGAGAATACTTTTATAGTGTGGGGTGGGACTAAGAACAATGAGCCATGATTGGATAGAGTCATCATTACTTTCTCCAATCATGACTCTGTTCTCTGTGCCCTGATTGGGCAAAGCTTTCAGCCAATCAGGGCTTCCCCACTGTGTGGCGGCGCCGTGCATTGTGGTCATTCGGCGAGTCAAACCAAAGGTCGAACCCCCTGATAATTCGGGTGTTCGTCGAACTCATGCTCAGGCCGAACTGTTCGCTCAACTCTATTCACTGATTGGTTGCTAGAGGTTATTGTGGGAATTTCTCTATGGAGGGACACCTGGACTGGAGGTGGTAATCTCTCCAAGAAGGGGCCCCTGGACTGAAGGTAGCCTCTCTTTGAAGGATCTCCATGGAGAGAGTGCTACCTCCAGTCCAGGGGCCCCTCCATAAGGAGACTTCTACCTCCAGTTCAGGGGCCCGGGGGCCCCTCTATAGAGAGACTACTATCTCTCCAGTTTAAGGTCCCCTCCTTTTATAGGGTGACTTTAGAATGAGAAGCCCCTAGAATAGCAAATTAGTTCAGGTTGCAGTGACAGTAGTGCAGGAACACTGTTCTCCCCGAAGCAGTTTAAGGGTTAAGGTGCCTGCTCGGTGTGTGTCCTGTATGTGGTCTCGCCTGAGTTGACTTTGTTGAGCCCGATCCGGCTCTCCCTTCCTGCACCTCCTCCACAGCAGGCAGGTGCCAGTCAGGCCTGTCAGTGGGGCCACAGAGCGGCATGCAGTGCTTGCTATGTGGTGAAGGGATCGGACACTGTCACAGTGGAGCCTTGGGGTGGGTGGGCGAGAAAGCGGACAGCCCCAGACTCCCAGCATGCACTGGCACAGCAGCGGCAGAGTTCATTGTGGAAGTGAAGTTGTGTGAAAATAGTAAGAAGACAGATTACTCTGCTGTAAACGGGCTGCAGTCAGCATTAGAGAAGGCAAATGCGTCCGACTGCACCTTCTGTGGCCGGTGCCGGAATCCCTGGACAGCAAGGGAAATCAGTAGACATGTGCAATTAGTTTGGTTTTTTTTCGTTTTTCGTTTTTTTTCGTTATTTTCGTTCGTTCGTTTTCGTACGAATGAACAAATCGTTCGAATCGTACGAATCCGAATAATGAATCGTTCGAATCGTACAAATCCGATTAACGAATCATTCGAATCGAACGAATCCGAAAAATAGCGAAAATCCGAAAAAAACTAATTAGAAACAACGAATGTACTAATGAAGAAAATCCGAAAAACGAAAACGAACGAAAAAATTCGTACATTCTTAACTTTTTTTTTTTGTTGAATTGGTAATTTTCCGTGTCCCTTACAATGGTGCTGCTTAACGTGCTTCGAATGGATTGAACAAAAAAATTCGTACATTCGTAACTTTTTTTTCGATTCGTAACTTTTTTTTCGATTCATAACTTTTTTTATTTTTTTTTTTTCGATTCGTAACTTTTTTTTTTTTTTTTTTTCGATTCGTAATGAATGGATTGAACAAAAAAAATTCGTACATTCGTAACTTTTTTTTTTTCGATTCGTAACTTTTTTTTTCGATTCGTAACTTTTTTTTTTTCGATCCGTAAATTATTAAAATGTAATAATAGCATACACATTACATAAAATTATGAATTATGCTCCGATTACGAATCTACGAATGTTACAAATGTACGAATAAATACGAATGCGTCTGAAAATTAAACTAACGAAAAACGAATCAACTAAAAAATAACTCTTACGAATGTACGAATCGTTACGAATACAAACACCGACGACTTACGAATGTACGAATCGTTACGAATACGAACACCGACGACTTATGAATGTACGAATCGTTACGAATCAACGGAAACGAAAAAAACGAAACGAAAATAAACAAATTTTTTTCGGAAACGAAAAAAAACGAAACGAAAATAAAATAATTTTTTTGTTGTGCACATGTCTAGAAATCAGCAGAAATCAGCGGTCGTGGCTGTGCCCTAGGCTTCTGCCTAGTTTGCCTAGCAGTAGCGCTGGCCCTGAATAATATTATTAACTACTTAAGGACCAGCCGCCCTCGTTATACGTTGCCATTTTGACGTTAAACACCATTGTTATGGCAGCAGATAGTTGCCATAACCCAGGTAATTTTAAAAATGGCGGACTGTCCTCTTTAAAAATGGTCCCTGTTGTGGATTCGCCACAAGATCACTTTTAGCAGAGTGGGAGAGGCCATGCTTTGGTTGTCTCCGCCACTTACCGGAGCCGTTGGTAGAGGCGGAGCCAATCGGTTCCTCTCCCCTCACTGCCTGGATGCCGAGTGAGGGAATGATGGACCCGGCTCGGTTCCATAGAATTGGAGGGTGGAAGTGACGTCAAACATCACTTCCCACAATGCTCTTAAAGGGGGATTTATTTTTTTCAAATGACATTTAATTTTTTTTTGTTATTGCATTTTAGTGTAAATATGAGATCTGAGGTCTTTTTTGACCCCAAATCTCACATTTAGGAGGTCCTGCCATGCTTTATTTCTATTACAAGGGATGTTTACATTCCTTATAATAGGAAAAAAAATGTCCCAAAAAAATGTTTTTAAAAGGACAGTGTCAAAATAAAAAGTTAAATAAATAATAAAAAACAAAAAATTTAAGCACACCATCCCGCCGAACTCGCACGCAGCAGCGGACGCATATGTAAGTCACACCCGCATATTAAAATAGTGTTCAAGGAGGCGCATGCGCGAAGCTCGACATGGTGGACGTCTTCCATTAGAGCTCCGCACTCCCCGCTGCACACTCGGGATCCTTAACACGGACTGAACCGCCCTACCACCGCCCGCTCGTCAGGAAATCTTGCTGAACCTCCCCGGCACACGTCGCCATGGTCCTCACGGGTCACCGAGGGAAATCTAAGCCGAAACCCATAAAAGAAGCGCTGGCCCGCGCTTCCTCCAAGATGGCGGCGAAGGCCCTCGCTAAGCAAGCTATGTCTCCCCTCCTCCCGGACCCTCCAGACACAGACGAGGAAGACGACACGGACTCAAATCTTGGAGGCTCTCCAACTATACCCTCATCAGGTATGTCACAAAACGCCTTCCTGAAGCACATGGAGAACATGTTGCAGAAGGCCCTGAAAAACACCTCAGAGCAGATCACCAATAGACTCTCACGGGAGATTAGGGAGATAGGCCAACGCACGGCGGACCTTGAAACCAGGGTAGACGACATAGAGCTCACCCTCCAGGACCATGCCCAAGAGCAAGCCGCACTTAGGGATGAAAATGCCACCCTTCTCTCACGATTAGAGGACGCTGAGAACCGCTCCCGCAGGTCCAATCTACGTCTACGTGGCATACCTGAGGTAATAGATGATGTCCAATCCTTCACAACGGCCCTATTCCAGGAACTTGCCCCCTCAATACCCATCGAGAGATTAGAATTTGACCGAGTCCACAGGGCCCTCACACGCCGCCAGACTGATGGCCCCCCCCGGGATATTATTGTGAAGCTCCACTTTTTCCGCACCAAAGAACAGCTACTCACTGCTGCCCGCAAAAAGGATGAGCTTATATTCCAAACTCACCCATACCAACTGTTCTCAGACTTGGCCCCCCTCACTATAGCCAAAAGGCGAGCAATGAAGCCGCAGCTGCAAATATTGATCCAGCACCAAATTAAGTACACTTGGAAATTCCCGTTTGCTCTCCAATTCACTCACCAGGGCCATCAGCACACCAGCACCACCCCGCAAGCCCTGCAACGTCTTCTGGAAAGCCTCCATCTAGCTCCTCCAGCCCAAGCCTCAGAAGTGACGCTACCACGCACCCCAGCTAGGCTTCCTCCTCAACCATACTCCGCCACGCCGAACCGCCACCCTCCAGGACCCTCCTCAATCCGAAAAGGGACCCCGGCTAGATACCAAGATGAAGATCAGTTCCTCAGCCCGAAGTCCCGCACAGCACGCTGACACCTCAGCTATAACTCTCCTTTTTTTTCCAGCTTGTCCCTCCTGTGTTCTCTCTAGGTAACCGTGGAATCAACATGCACGTATGAACAGACTACAACGGCACCCGTCCATATCGTTTTGTTATCCAGGTTGGAAAATTTGAATTTGGGCGCCATGCTGTGCTGACGTTTCTTCCACCCTGTCACCTAGAAGACCACTGCTGGGTATGTAACTTACACCCCCAGTAGGACAGTTCCTGACACCCATCTACCTCCTCGGAGGTCCACCGATGGTTCAGTCACCATCCCTATTTTCACCGCCCCATATTCTCACATGCCCCTGTCGTATCACATTGTATTACATTTTGTTGGACTTTATTTTATTTTCCTATCACACTTACCCTCATTTGATTTTGTACCGTTTACCTGATGTGTATACCTGATATTCAGTTCTCCCCTTCTTTTTTTTGTTGTCCTCATCTTCCCCCCCTCATTAACTATGATCACCACGCTGCCTCATTCTTCTGGCCTGGCTAAACCCCAAGCTAGAGACATGACGCCCATTGTGCAAGTAGCTTCAATAATGGTTTCACCTGAATGACCACCATTTATGACTACTACATACTGTACTGCTCACTACCATCTCTTTCTTAACCAACCCAGCCCTTCCCTCCCCCTCCTCCTCATCCCTCTCCCCCCACCCCCCTCCTTCCTCCCCATTCCCCCCCCTCCCCTTCTCCCTCCCTCCCCCCTCCCCCTCCCTCAACGCCTCCCCCCCCCCTCTCTCCCCTCCTCCTAACCCCCCCCTACCCCCTCTCACCCTTACCCCGCTGGGTCATATGCATTCTGATTGCCAGTACCAAAAACCAGATCACTCTGGAGCACTTAAGCGAAACCGTTACTTCCACCATATACTCTCCCCACCCCTCCTCCCCCTTTCCCCTCTCTCCTCCACCTAACGCTCTCCTCTCAACATCTCCCCCCCCCCACGAACTGAAATCAACCAATCTACCCCTCTACCCTCCCACCATGTGAGCCTTAACCATTCAATCTATCTTAGCCACGCTACACCCTTGTGCAGCGGGGAGCAGTCACTGCCCCCCCTAATACTTGGTACTCTCACTCTCCGGCCGGGTTCTTAGCCGCAGAGTCTGAGTGCCCCTCTGTCGGGCCTATTCCAGCCCCACAGTTTCAGTACCGCATCCAATGTTTAGCCCTACGACCACTAAACCCTCCCCCTTGCCCCCGCCTCCCTTTCTTCTCCCCTTCCTCCTACTCTACCTCATTCTCTCTTCCTCTCCCAGCCTTGACCAGGAGGCTCGCCGGATCCACGCATATGGATATGTTATCCCCCCCCTCCCACTCAAATGGCTCCTTTAAATATACTATCCCTGAATGTTAAGGGGTTGAACTCCCCCAATAAAAGGGTTAAAGCGTTTCAGAACTTCGCCTCACTAAAAGCGGACATTGTCGCCCTGCAGGAAACCCACTTTTCTACCCGCACCACCCCAAAATTCTTTAGCTCCCGCTACCCTAGAGTATTCACAGCCTCGGCAGATACCAAACACAGAGGGGTCCTCCTTGCCTTCCATCACTCCCTTCCTTTCACCCCTACACTAGAGATAAAAGACCCGAATGGTCGCTATATAATATTAGTTGGACTTCTGCTAGAAGTGGAAACGACTTTTGTCTCATATTACGCCCCAAACGTCAACCCGATGCCCTTCTTCTCCCATCTCCTAAAAGTCACCAAAGATCATTGTAAAGGAACGCTCTTTATGTGTGGTGACTCTAACCTGGTATTACATTCCCACCTTGATAAGTCCCCCTACACCCCGGAACAATTCTCTCTCTCCACGCAGTTCCGCGCTTTGATGCAACGAGAGGCCCTACTTGACTCATGGCGGGAATGTAACCCCCTTAAAAAGAATTATACTTTCTACTCTCACCCACACAAATCTTTCTCTAGAATTGACCATGTCTTTATCCCAATTGCCTCTGCCCCCATCCTACTCCACTCCGCCATTCACCCAATCACTTGGTCGGATCACTGCGCAGTAGTCACCACTATCTCCTCCCTGATTCCCCGAAGCGGCGATAGATCTTGGAGCCTGAACGAGTCACATCTTACGAACCAATCCTACTGCCTAGACATTCAGGTAGCCCTTAAAGACTATCTCCATCACAACGCTACACCCGATATCTCTCCGATTTTATTGTGGGAAGCACACAAGCCAGTGATCCGGGGCAAGTGCATCTCAGTAGCCTCACAGATCAACAAGATTAGGAAACTTAAACTCCAACAACTCGAGTCAGACTTTCAAAAGTTATTCCTACAATTCCAACTATCCCCCACAGAGCCCAATAAATCCCTACTGGAAAAAGCCAAGTTGGAACTTGACCTCCTCTTGGCCGAGTCCGCTGATAAGTATATCCGCAGATCCGGCCATAGGATCTACACCAAGGCAAATAAACCAGACACATTTTTAGCTTTACGCCTACGCCAACCCCATCAAGGCCACAACCCCATCAGGCTCAAACTGGCCTCTGGCATCCACACCAGCAACCCACTAAAGGTCCTCTCAGAGTTCCGCACACGCCTTGCTAACCTATATGAGGCAAAGGGTCCCCTACCTCCTAATCAGACGGACACGTTATTCCGCGATCTCTCAATCCCAAAACTGTCAGAGACCAGTCGTGAGACTATAGATAGCACTATCTCAGTAGATGAAGTTCTCATGGCCATCAAAAACCTCAAGCCAAATAAGCGCCCGGGGCCGGATGGCCTCCCGGGCTCGTACTATAAAAAATTTGCCCCCACTCTCGCCCCCCTACTCGCCAAATCCTTCAATGTCCTACTGAAACAGCAATCATTTGATCAAGATACGCTGACAGCCACGATAGCAATGATCCCTAAGCTCAACACCGATCACACCCAATGGTCCAACTACAGACCCATATCCCTCCTGAATGTAGATGTAAAGCTCCTGGCCAAAATTCTAGCCCTGAGGCTCAACCCGATCATAGGAAGCTTAATCTCCAAAGACCAGGTAGGGTTCATACCTCGTAGACAAGCTAGCGATAACATTCGTCGAATTATTCTCTTGCAGCATTTAGCCAAATCCCGCAAAATCCCTATGCACCTCCTGTCATTGGACATCAGGAAAGCTTTCGACACAGTCTCATGGCCCTATCTGCATTACGTTCTGCAAAGATGGGGCTTTGGCCCCAACTTCCTTACATGGATAGACGCCCTCTACACCCACCCCCAGGCCTATGTGCAATACTCTGGCTTCAAATCGGCTCGTTTCCCGATCCAAAGAGGCACCAGACAGGGCTGCCCCCTTTCCCCTCTAATATTCGCCTTAGTCATTGAACCCCTGGCCGCCATGATCCGATCTAATCAGAGCATTCAGGGACTGGAGATAGCTGGCACCTCCCACAAATTGTGTCTCTTTGCAGATGACGCGCTACTATTCATCACCTCCCCACATACCACTCTACCTAACCTTCTAAACCTATTGGACAAATTCGCTAAAATATCAGGACTGGAAGTCAACCGAGAAAAATCTAAAGCCCTTAACGTGTCTCTCCCCCAATCTGATCTCCTCCTACTACAATCCAATTTCCCTTTTACATGGTCTCCTTCTTCCATCCCGTACCTAGGAATCAAACTAACTAGTGACCCTTCCCACCTATTTCAAGCTAACTACCTCCCAATGCTGAGAAACCTCTCCGCCCTTCTCAACACCTGGCTCCCACTGTGTGTCTCATGGCTGGGCCGAATAGCCGCAGTAAAGATGTCCCTTCTACCGAAACTCCTATACCTATATAGAGTCTTACCCATCACTATCCCCTCTTATTTCCATAGGGTGATACAGCACCGCGCCCTTAAATACATATGGGGAACAAAAAAAAACAGAATTACGCGTTCCACTATGCTCCGTAGTAAACTTTGGGGAGGTCTAGGAGTGCCCAACTTTGCGCACTACTTCCATGCAGCCCAACTAGCCCAATTATCCTTATACCACGCGAAGACAGAAATTCCCCTATGGGTGGCAATAGAAGCAATTGATTCCCACCCCATCCCGGTCTCCAATTTGCTATGGATCCCCAAATCAAGCCGAACTTCAGTCAGAAACCCGGTTACACTCCATTCACTGAAAATCTGGGATAGGCTCTCCAAAACCTTCCGCCTAATATCACCCCATCAACCACTCCTCTCCTTTTTAGGTCACCCACTCTTTCCCCCTGCCTACACCAATCCACCCGCCTTCCACGCCTGGGGGCAGGCGGGTCTGACTCGTATCCGCGATATGCTCTCTCGAGGTAACATAATACTATTTCCTGACCTGCAGACCCGCTCGCATCTCCCCCCGAGGGAATGTGTCAGGAACGGTGCTATTACTTGGATCGCCTGCTGGTGTCACTGTTTCCTTTGGCATCAAAGGGTGCAGTTCTGGTGGCCACCAGCAGGGGTCTCCCAGCCGATGGACATTGTCAGGAATGGTGTTATTACCTGGATCGCCTGGTGGTGTCACTACTTCCTTCAACATCAAAGGGTGCAGTTCTGGTGTCCACCAGCGGGGGTCTCCCAGCAGATGGACATGCCAGGAATCAGGCTACACCTGTTGTGGATTTGCTGGGTATATAAGCCTGTCCTTCACTGAGGTTCAGTGCTTCAGTATTCCTTTCTGTAGCCCTGTCTTGCCTGTTCTGAAACCTGATCCTGATCCTGGACCTGAAACCTGTACCTGTACCTGTACCTGTAACCTGACCCGTTATCTGCTTCCTGCCCTGTCCTGGATGTTGTCCCCCTTACCTGGTTCCTGAGACCCGTCCCCTGTCTCCTGCCTTGATGTTCCCTTGCTTCCTGTTTCCCCCTTGGTCTCTCCTCCCTGCCTTGTATATATATATGTTCCATTGCTTTGAGGGTATTATTAGTTAGTTAGATTAGGGCTTGGGGGTTTGCTGTGTTATTTGTGTTCTTGCTTGTTTGTGGTTGCTGTGTTTATGTGTGTCTTTATTATTAATAAATATATCTTTATCACTACCTTTTGGAGCCTGATTCCTTTAGTGCAGCCCATCGATCTGTTCACTTGTGTTGGATGCCTGTGTTTAGGCTCCATCCCTAACAGAATACTGAAGCCATACTAACAGATCGGCTGCACTTGGGAATTGGGTCTGGACACTTGCTTTTGTCAAGGAAGATGCAGCTGGAAGATATTTTGTATCTTTCACTCCTGGCATTGGAAGAAAGAGATCTTTGTTATCAGACTTTGGGTGACTATACTAGGGAGCAACTACTGGAGTGCAACCGTATAGCCCATGCTTTTGTTGATCAGGGCCATTTTCTTTTTGAGGACGTGCAGCCCCTGATCCAGATTTGTGCCGAGCTGGCCCTGCCCTGTATTCCTGAGGGCCGTGATGATTTCACTCCCCCTCTTGATATGAATCAGGTTGTATCCCTAGTATGGCTTTTTGAAGATGATCCCGACGACTTTTTTGAGCACTACTCTGGCTGTTCCCCACAGGTGATTTCTGAATGCATTGTGTCTGCGCAGTCTTTTGTTAGACAGGGAAACTTGAATTCACAATTTGTACAACCCATACTTTCAGCATGGTCTGGCATGATGCAATTAGCCCCAGCCAAACAAACCACTTCTGCCATCAGACACCAGCCTACCCAAATGTATGTTTCCCCATCACCCATACCAAACCCAGTTGCCACCCAGTATACACTGCTCCCAACCAAATATTCATATCCGGTCTCTTCTCCCTGTACCTATCCTGCATTTAACCCCCCTGCCTCTTCTCAGCTGCCTACAAATCCACAAATGTATGTTTCCCCATCACCCATGCCAAACTCAGTTGCCACCCAGTATACATTGCTCCCAACCAAATATTCATATCCGGTCTCCTCTCCCTGTACCTATCCTGCATACAACTCCCCTACCTCTTCTCTGCCAAATCCCAACACTCCTTTCCTGTCTGCTGCACCCCCAACCTACAAAGCTTCAGCGACCAAGTCAAAGAAAAGACGAAAGTTCTTCCCGACCAAAACGATCCTGCCAGTAACCCAATCTGCCTCCACACCCACTAATCTGTCCCAGCCTGAAGCGCCAGAGTTCCAGCCGGAGGTGCCAGCAATCCAGCCTGAAGAGCCAGTACTAGCCTTCCAGCCTGATGTCCTGGTGCCAGCCCTCCAGCCTGATGTTCCAGCCTTCCAGCCTGATGTCCTAGCCTTCCAGCCTGATGTCCTAGCCTTCCAGCCTGATGTCCCAGCCTTCCAGTCTGATGTCCTGGTGCCAGCCCTCCAGCCTGACGTTCCAGCCTTCCAGTCTGATGTCCTAGCCTTCCAGCCTGATGTCCCAGCCTTCCAGCCTGATGTTCCGATGCCAGCCTTCCAGCCTGATGTTCCAGCCTTCCAGCCTGATGTTCCAGCCCTCAAGCCTGATGTCCCAGCCTTCCAGTCTGATGTCCTGGTGCCGGCCTTCCAGCCTGATGTCTCAGCTTCCCAGTCTGATGTCCTGCTGCCAGTTTTCCAGTCTGATGACCCGCTGCCAGTTTTCCAGTCTGATGACCCGCTGCCAGTTTTCCAGTCTGATGACCCGCTGCCAGGTTTCCAGTCTGATGACCCGCTGCCAGTTTTCCAGTCTGATGATCCGCTGCCAGTTTTCCAGTCTGATCCGCTGCCAGTTTTCCAGTCTGATGACCCGCTGCCAGT
Source organism: Lithobates sylvaticus (assembly GCA_028564925.1). NCBI lineage: Eukaryota > Metazoa > Chordata > Amphibia > Anura > Ranidae > Lithobates > Lithobates sylvaticus. Next base: position 231,610,317 of record CM053028.1, on the reverse strand, counting down.
TTTCCAGTCTGATGACCCGCTGCCAGTTTTCCAGTCTGATGACCCGCTGCCAGTTTTCCAGTCTGATGACCCGCTGCCAGTTTTCCAGTCTGATGACCCGCTGCCAGTTTTCCAGTCTGATGACCCGCTGCCAGTTTTCCAGTCTGATGACCCGCTGCCAGTTTTCCAATCTGATGACCCGCTGCCAGTTTTCCAGTCTGCTGACCCGCTGCCAGCCCTCCATTCCGATGTGCCCGTGTCTGCTGCCCAGCCCGAAGTGTTCCTGTCTGCTGCCCAGCCCGAAGTGTTCCTGTCTGCTGCCCAGCTTGATGTGCCTGTTCCTGCTGCCCAGCTTGATGTGCCTGTTCCTGCTGCCCAGCTTGATGTGCCTGTTCCTGCTGCCCAGCTTGATGTGCCTGTTCCTGCTGCCCAGCTTGATGTGCCTGTTCCTGCTGCCCAGCTTGATGTGCCTGTTCCTGCTGCCCAGCTTGATGTGCCTGTTCCTGCTGCCCAGCTTGATGTGCCTGTTCCTGCTGCCCAGCTTGATGTGCCTGTTCCTGCTGCCCAGCTTGATGTGCCTGTTCCTGCTGCCCAGCTTGATGTGCCTGTTCTTGCTGCCCAGCTTGATGTGCCTGTTCTTGCTGCCCAGCCTGATGTGCCTGTTCCCGCTGCCCAGCCAAAAGTGCCCGTACATGCTGCCCAGCTTGATGTGCCTGTTCCTGCTGCCCAGCTTGATGTGCCTGTTCCTGCTGCCCAGCTTGATGTGCCTGTTCCTGCTGCCCAGCTTGATGTGCCTGTTCCTGCTGCCCAGCCTGATGTGCCTGTTCCCGCTGCCCAGCCAAAAGTGCCCGTACCTGCTGCCCAGCTTGATGTGCCTGTTCCTGCTGCCCAGCTTGATGTGCCCGTGCCTGCTGCCCAGCTTGATGTGCCCGTGCCTGCTGCCCAGCTTGATGTGCCCGTGCCTGCTGCCCAGCTTGATGTGCCCGTGCCCGCTGCCCAGCTTGATGTGCCCGTGCCCGCTGCCCAGCTTGATGTGCCCGCTGCCCAGCTTGATGTGCCCGTGCCCGCTGCCCAGCTTGATGTGCCCGTGCCTGCTGCCCAGCTTGATGTGCCTGTGCCCGCTGCCCAGCTTGATGTGCCCGCTGCCCAGCTTGATGTGCCCGCTGCCCAGCCTGAGGTGTTCCTGTCTGCTGCCCAGCCTGATGAGTTCCTGTCTGCTGCCCAGCCTGATGAGTTCCTGTCTGCTGCCCAGCCTGATGAGTTCCTGTCTGCTGCCCAGCCTGATGAGTTCCTGTCTGCTGCCCAGCCTGATGAGTTCCTGTCTGCTGCCCAGCCTGATGAGTTCCTGTCTGCTGCCCAGCCTGATGAGTTCCTGTCTGCTGCCCAGCCTGATGAGTTCCTGTCTGCTGCCCAGCCTGATGAGTTCCTGTCTGCTGCCCAGCCTGATGAGTTCCTGTCTGCTGCCCAGCCTGATGAGTTCCTGTCTGCTGCCCAGCCTGATGAGTTCCTGTCTGCTGCCCAGCCTGATGAGTTCCTGTCTGCTGCCCAGCCTGATGAGTTCCTGTCTGCTGCCCAGCCTGATGAGTTCCTGTCTGCTGCCCAGCCTGATGAGTTCCTGTCTGCTGCCCAGCCTGATGAGTTCCTGTCTGCTGCCCAGCCTGATGAGTTCCTGTCTGCTGCCCAGCCTGATGAGTTCCTGTCTGCTGCCCAGCCTGATGAGTTCCTGTCTGCTGCCCAGCCTGATGAGTTCCTGTCTGCTGCCCAGCCTGATGAGTTCCTGTCTGCTGCCCAGCCTGATGAGTTCCTGTCTGCTGCCCAGCCTGATGAGTTCCTGTCTGCTGCCCAGCCTGATGAGTTCCTGTCTGCTGCCCAGCCTGATGAGTTCCTGTCCGCTGCCCAGCCTGATGAGTTCCTGTCCGCTGCCCAGCCTGATGACCCGGAGCCTGCTGCCCTGTCTGTTTTTATTTCCAGATCTAAACTTCCAGACCCTGGTGGTGGGGTACATGTCCCATTGTCGGACTCGGGTGGCACGCCTCCTAGTAGGTTAAGAGACTCTGGCCAGAGAGCGCAAGGAAGTCTGCCGTCACAGAGAAGACTTTTTTTTGGACTCTTCCACTTTTACACGCACTGCCAGATCTAGGACAGAATGGAGTGTCCAGAGGCCACTCCTTAGGGGGGGGAACTGTCAGGAACGGTGCTATTACTTGGATCGCCTGCTGGTGTCACTGTTTCCTTTGGCATCAAAGGGTGCAGTTCTGGTGGCCACCAGCAGGGGTCTCCCAGCCGATGGACATTGTCAGGAATGGTGTTATTACCTGGATCGCCTGGTGGTGTCACTACTTCCTTCAACATCAAAGGGTGCAGTTCTGGTGTCCACCAGCGGGGGTCTCCCAGCAGATGGACATGCCAGGAATCAGGCTACACCTGTTGTGGATTTGCTGGGTATATAAGCCTGTCCTTCACTGAGGTTCAGTGCTTCAGTATTCCTTTCTGTAGCCCTGTCTTGCCTGTTCTGAAACCTGATCCTGATCCTGGACCTGAAACCTGTACCTGTACCTGTACCTGTAACCTGACCCGTTATCTGCTTCCTGCCCTGTCCTGGATGTTGTCCCCCTTACCTGGTTCCTGAGACCCGTCCCCTGTCTCCTGCCTTGATGTTCCCTTGCTTCCTGTTTCCCCCTTGGTCTCTCCTCCCTGCCTTGTATATATATATGTTCCATTGCTTTGAGGGTATTATTAGTTAGTTAGATTAGGGCTTGGGGGTTTGCTGTGTTATTTGTGTTCTTGCTTGTTTGTGGTTGCTGTGTTTATGTGTGTCTTTATTATTAATAAATATATCTTTATCACTACCTTTTGGAGCCTGATTCCTTTAGTGCAGCCCATCGATCTGTTCACTTGTGTTGGATGCCTGTGTTTAGGCTCCATCCCTAACAGAATGTTTCCGCTACCTCCAAATCTCTCATTTTATTCGGACCACTATAGGCCCGAACATCACCGGCACGAGCCTAACAACGTTCAAGAGTATATGCGACTCGGACCCGCATGCCCCAGGCATAATCTCCCAGCTCTACGCTCACCTTACATCCCCACCGGCCTCCCCACCCTCATACGTGACGACATGGGCCAAAGACCTCCAAATAGTTCTAGACCCTGAAGCTTTATCTACAATTTGGACCAACACGAAAATAGCCTCCCAAAATATCGTTGCCTCAGAAGCCAATTACAAAGTCCTTATGAGATGGTACCTGGTTCCGTCCAGGATTGCTAAATTTACCCCATCATGCTCTCCTAACTGCTTCAGAGGATGCACAGAAATAGACACCCACCTCCATATATGGTGGACCTGCCCGATCGCAAGAGACTTTTGGGCAACGATATTCCACATGGCCTCGACCCTCCTTGGCCGCAACATCCCCCCGGACCCCTCCCTCGCTCTCCTGAACCTTCCCTCAATGGACCTACCAAAGGCGCAACTACGCCTCCTGCTCCAACTCTTCACAGCAGCCAAACAGACACTAGCGAGAAGCTGGAGGACCCCTAACCTGAATATAGCCGAGGTCAGAAATAGAGTCACACAAGCGATGATACATAGTAAAATTGAAGCCACAATTCTGGATAGAATCCCCCAGCATCTAAAAATCTGGCGACCCTGGGCAGACAAATTCCTTCCGCCTGACTTTGACACCACGTTGCTGGAACCCTGAGCCTTCTCTAATCTGATCTCACCATAAAAACTGATCCCTACCACTTCCGTGCGAGCCTCCTGGCCAATCTTTCTTCTCTCCCCCTGGTCACCCCTCCCTTCTATCCCCCCCATTCTTCTCCCCTTAACCACTACTTCTAACTCCCCCACCTGTCCCCCCCTTTCACTCTCTGACTCTCTCTCCTGCTTCGCCCCCCCTTCTCCCTCCTAATAAGGTAACCTATATTTACACCTTTATGACCCTTGCTGTAACCACCCTTACTCTGGCAGAGCTCCCCCTCAACCTCATGTAACTTTTTGTTGGGACCTGTATCCCGGTTTGCACTTGTTTATGTGCGATGCGCACCGTTTGAGTTTCGATATTGCACCGACTGGTGGATCGTTCTTTGCCTTACCTATTCTACTCGTTTCGCACCAGTTGTAACCTTTCGCTCTGTATATCGTTGTATATTGTTATATCTTAACCTGTAACAGCGAATGTCTCATTACTCTGTATTTCTTGTTACCAATAAAACTGTTTGAAAGTTAAAATAGTGTTCAAACCACACATGTAAAGTATCGCTGCAATCGTTAGAGCGAGAGCAATAAGCCTAGCCCTATAATTCTAGCCCTATACCTCCTCTACAACTCAAAACTGGTAACCTGTAGAAATCTTTAAGCGTCGCCTATGGAGATTTTTAAGGGTAAAAGTTTGTCGCCATTCCACGAGCGGGTGCAATCTTGCAGCGTGACATGTTGGGTATTAATTTACTTGGCGTAACATTATCTTTCACACTATAGAAAAATTGGGCTAACTTTACTGTTGTCTTATTTTTTCATTCATAAAAGTGTATTTTTTTGGGTGTTAGACCGCTGTGCAAATACGGTGTGACATAAAATATTCCAACGACACGTCAGTACTTCAATATTATTCTCTTATAATTGTCTAAATAATCTGTATTTGTTGATATTCAATGTTTTTTAAAAATAAAAACGTTTGTACGAGAAAATATTCCAACGACCGCCATTTTAGTCTCTAGGGTGTCTGAAAAAAAATATATATAATGTTTGGGGTTCTAAGTAATTTTCTAGCAAAAAAAATAATTTAACTTGTAATCACTAAGTCTGAAAAATAGGTGGTTAAACAAAGTATTTTTTTATTTTTTTTATTTTAGACATACTGTAACATACATGATAATTTAGGTGCAAATATTTGGCATAAGACATTTTGATGTCACATCAACAAATCTATCGACTAAAATACGACTAAAACTAAAACTGTTCAGATGACTAAAATACTGTATGACTAAAACTAAAATAACATTTTTTGTCAAAAGGCTAAAATACGACTAAAATTACAATATTTTAGAAAAAAGACTATGACTAAAATGAAATCAAAATTTGACATCAGAATTAATTAATATTTAGTTTTTTGAAGCTAGGTTGAGTTTAAGGCTGGTTTCACACTATTGCAAATTGGATGCAGGTTTTCACCCGCATCCAATTCGCATGTCTGAGGATTGTGACCAGCATTCTATGGAGCCAGTCACACATCTCTGGAGTGGCAACAGTCCTGTGTGTCTTCTGGTACAGTTCAGGTCCGAATACAGACAAAAATTCAGACTGAAATCGGACCTGAAACGGTGAACAGGGACACACCGGACCCCTACTGTGAGCCGCTTCGTGTGGCAGCGTGAACCCAGCCTTAAGCCCCATACACACGGTCGGATTTTCCGATGGATTCTGTCCTATCGGACAATGTTGTCGGAAATTCCGACCGTGTGTAGGCACCATCGGACAGTTTCCATCGGATTGTCCGACGGACAAAGTTCTATCTCCTGCTCTATAAATATTCCGACAACAAAGTCCGATCACACCAATTCCGATCGTGTGTAGCGAATTCCGACGGACAAAGTGCCGCGCATGCTCAGATCACATTACAAGACCAAAGCTATTGGCTACTAGCCTCTACGTAGTCCCGTCGTAGGCCACAAACGTCACCACGTTCAGAATGATCGGATTTTCCGACAACTTTGTCCGACCGTGTGTATGCAACACCAGTGTCGGACTAAATCCGTCGGACCAAATCTGATGGATTTGGTGGTCGGATTTTCCGACCGTGTGTATGGGGCTTAAAACTAAAACTGTTCAGATGACTAAAATACTGTATGACTAAAAATAAAAATAAATTTTTTTGTCAAAAGACTAAAATACGACTAAAACTACAATATTTTAGAAAAAAGACTATGACTAAAATGAAATCAAAATTTGACACCAGAATTAACACTGGTTAATATTTAGTGTTTTGAGGCTAGGTTGAGTTTAAAGCGGGTTTCACACTATTGCAAATTGGATGCAGGTTTTCTCTGCATCCAATTCCCATGTCTGGAAATTGTGACCAGCATTCTATGGAGCCAGTCACACATCTCTGGAGTGGCAATGGTCCTGTGTGTCTTCTGGTCCAGTTCAGGTCTGAATACAGACAAAAATTCAGACTAAAATCGGACCTGAAACGGTGAACAGGGACACACCGGACCCCTACTGTGAGCCGCTTTGTGTGGCAGCGTGAACCCAGCCTTATGCCGCGTACACACAATCGGAATTCTCGTCAGAAAAAACTCTGACGGTTTTTCCAACGGAATTCCGACGGAATTCCGCTCAAGCTGTGTTGCCTACACACGATCCCACCAAATTCCGACGGTCAATAACACAGCGGCATAACACACGTTCGACAGCACTATAAAAGGGAAGTTTAATGCGTCCGAGCATGCGTCTAATTGTTTCCGAGCATGCGTCAGAATTTTGCGTGTCGGAATTGCCTACACATGATCGGAAAATCCGATAGAAAGGTTTTCCGTCGGAAAAATTGAGAACAGGTTCTCAATTCAAAGTCCGTCGAAAATTCCGACAGAAAAAGACCGTTGACCATACACACGGTCGGAAAATCCGATGAAAAGCTCCCATCGGACTGTTTCCATCAGAAATTCCGACCGTGTGTACGCTGCATTAGGGTTAGGTTTAGACATAGGTTCCAGATAAGCACAATGTTTGGATTTACAGGTGGATTTGTAAAAAAATACATTGAGGAGTTATGTGAAGGCATCTGTTTAGGAGTTAGGATGACGCTCATGGATAGACTTAGGGGATTGTATTAAGTTAAAGACTAGATTTAGGGATACAGTGTAGGGAGGGTTTTGATTGGGAACACAAGCCTTTCATAACTGAACTGAGCTCTACGTAGATTGTGACTTACTGGTGGATTGACTGAACTACTCAGTATGACTCCATAGAAGAGCACTGTTCAACTATTTTACTCCTGTGAATGACACTCCACCACATATTACTCTGCACAATGAGTTAATGCATTGAGATGGCTCCATAGTACCAATGCAGTGGGTTTTATGCCCACATTATCCCCCGCAGTCTCCTAGGGGTTCTTTGGTTTTTACTCCTGATATCACACATATACAGTTTATACTATAATCTCCCATACTGTCCGAGGAAGCAGACCGTGACTGAGAAATGGACACTATCCCACCTGCTGGTGCATTCTTAAAATGACAGCATTTTCTGTCAACAATACCGGTACCTCATCCCTAATTAAATATTGTGTACAGCCATGGAATGGGACTTTGTATAGGTACTAGGAATGGGCCGAACACCCCTGATTCGGTTAGCACCAGAACATGCCAACAGGCAAAAAATGTGTGCGAACGCGCAAACCCTATTAAAATCTATGGGACACGAACATGAAAAATCAAAAGTGCTCATTTTAAAGGCTTATATGCAAGTTATTGCCATAAAAAGTGTACGGGGACTCGGGTACTGCCCTAGGGGACATGTATCAATACAAAAAACAACCAGCCAAAAACAAATTTTTTTAGGAGCAGTGATATTATTAATGCTTAAAGTGAAACAATAAAAATGTAATATTCCTTTAAATATCGTGCCTGGGGGGTCACCTTAGTCTGCCTGTAAAGTGGTGTATCTGTCTGATGTGTTTTACCGTGCAAAATTACATTACAAAAGGAAAAAATTTAATTTAAAATTGCTTGCAGCTCCCGACAATATAGATAAAAATCTAAGAAAAAATTGGCATCCCCCCAGTCCATACGAGGTCTGGTATGGATATTAAGGGCAAACTCCACGCCAACATTTAAATAAAAAAGAGTGTGGTGTTCCCCCAAAATCCATACCAGGCCCTTCGGGTCTGGTATGGATTTTAAGGGGAACTCCACGCTAAGATTTCTTTAAAAATTGGTGTGGCCCCCAAAATCTATACCAGACCCTTATCTGGGCATGCAGACTGGAGGACAGAATAGGGCGGAGATGAGAGAGCGCCCCCCCTGAACCATGGCCAGGATGTCACATGCCCTCAACATGGGGAGGGTGCTTTGGGGTCCCCCACAAAGCACCTTGTCCCCATGTTGATGGGGACAAGGGCCTCACCCCCACAACCCCACAACCCTTGCACGGTGGTTGTGGGGGTCTGCAGGTGCGGGGTTATAAGAATCTGGAAGCCCCCTTTAAGGGGGCCCCAGATCCCACCCCCACATGTGAATGGTTAGGGGTACATTGTTTTTGACAATTCCTTTATTAAAAAGAAAGAAAAAAAAGTGTCCATCCATCTTCAATCATGCCGCCCGACGGACCCGAAAAATAGAAAAAAAAACAAAAATACTCTGCCTCCACGGGAGGCGTTCCAACGACTGGCTTTTCGCTGTGACGGCTGTTATATAGGCAAGGGCGAGGCCATCCACTGACATAACTGGATGACCCCGCCCACCACTGATGGCACATGACGTCAGAAGTGACGGGGTCACTCGGCTACATCACCGGGTGGCCCTGCCCTTGCCTATATAACAGCGAAACGACAGCAGTCGACAGGACGCCGGCATGATTGAAGATGAATGGACATCGCGGGACACTTTTTTTTAGGTGAATGGATATAGGGGGGCCAGGATTTGGGGGCCCACTTGTTAAAGGGGGCTTCCAGATTCTGATAAGCCCCCCACCCGCATACCCCCACAACCACTGGGCCAGAGTTGTGGGAATGAGGCCCTTGTCCCTATCAACATGTGGGCAAGCTGCTTTGGGGGGCAAGCACCCTCTCCATGTTGAAGGCATGTGGCCTGGTATGGTTCAGGGGGGGCGCACGCCCCTCCGCCCCTTTCCTGTCCTCCAGGCTCCATGCTCGAATAAGGGTCTTGTATGGATTTTAATTTTAATTTTTTCTGGCGTGGAGTTCCCCCCAAAGGGCCTGGTATGGATTTTGGGGGGACCCCACACTGTTTTTTTATACAATTTATACAGTTTAGACAGAATTGTAAATAAAGAACTTACTTTAGTAATCTATGCTTACAGTTATGGTATTTCATTATATTGACACCTTTGAAGTCCCTAGAAAAATGGTTCTGTAGTTTATATATTATAAAGAAAATGTTGTGTCCTGAATTCCTGACCTTGGGACAAGTTATGTATGTTTAGGGATAAAGGTAATGTTAAGGTATGAGCCTAAAGGTAAGTTGTGTAGTTAGTATTAGGGCTCCTTCACACGGACATGTCCGTGTATGGAGCCCGCTCTGCTCAGCAGGGATCGCTCCATCAATCCCTGCTGAGCAGGCAGATGACAGGTCCGTCTCTGCACACTGTGCAGGGACAGACCTGTCAGAGTGCCGCTCTCCCCTGTGGGTGATCGGATGAAGACGGACCGTAGAGTCCGTCGTCATCTGATCTGCAGATGGATGGAAAAATAGGTTTTTCCTCCGTCACACTTTTTCGGATTGGAGCGGGTCGGATGTCAGCGGACATGTCACTCTATGGAGTGTCCGTTCAGGTCCGCCTGTCAGTTTTTTAGGGGGACCTGAACGGACACTTTATGTGAAAGGGGCCTTAGGCTTTTGACACTGAAAGTTTTGTTTCATTTTTAATGTGATAATTGACAGTGCTGAACAGGCATGTACTGGCCATCGGGACTACCGTGAGTTTCCCTGTGGGCAAATGGCTCAGTGGGCCAGTTACTGTGACAACTTGTCAAATTAATGGCTGCACGGCTCACGCACCCAGTAATTTGAGCACTGCTGCACTGCCTATAAGAATAATAAAGTAGAACAGCTAATGGCCAGTCAAGGGGGGGCTTGGGTGGCCATCAGGGTTGGTCGCAGGGGGGTTTGTCCAGCCGGCCTGGATGGGAGAGACTTCTGGACTGCCCATCACCTCACTTCATAGTGTGCAACCCGGCTCAGCCTCCTCGCCCCTGCATTGATGAAAGGCAGCCAATGGCTGTGCAGCAATGGCGGTTTCTGAAATTCCAGCCAATGAGGCTGTAGCAATGTTCCTGCATGATGTTTGCCCTCTCACTTCACGCAGTGATGTGAGAAGGATTAGAAAAATACAGAAAAAATACAAGATAAAAGAGGTGAGTGAGTTAGTTATGACACTTGCCATTGAACAGAGTGTAACTTACACATGTCATTCTAAAGATGTATAAACAAGGCCAAGGATAAATCCAAGGAAAAAAACAATCTTAACTTACCGACCAGCCCGCAGACAACCAAGTAAACCTGTCTAACAGTATGCTTTAAAAGCAGGGGTTTAGTCTGCACACATTTGCAAATGCCTGCGTAAGCCACAGAGCCTCGTCATGGCACCCTGGTATCTGTGGTACCTAACACTAACTTATAAGTGTCCCCACAGTGGAGGCACATGCATTCTGATAGATAGGTGAGAGCAGGTGGACTGAAGGGGAGCCACCCCTTCTTAAAGGTAAAGGGGCACACTGCACACCCAGCATCTAGCACAATGGCTGCAAAGGTGCCAGTGCATTGCCTGACCATAAAACACAACAGTGATACAAAAAGGGTACGCCACTTTCCCCCATCTATTGCTGGCTATCACAGTAATGCCCCATACACACGGTCGGATTTTCCGCTGACTATTTCTATCGGATCATTTCCGTCGGAATTTGTCCGGTGGTGTTGCGTACACACAGTCGGACAACGTTGTCGGAATTTCCGGTCTTCAAGAACGGCGTGACGTAAGCCGTGTTCCATGAGACTATAAAAGGGAAGTTCAGCACCACGTCCGGCACCCATTGGGCTCCTTCTGCTGATTCCGTGTTTATCACGTGTTAGTAGAAGTTTTGTTACATTCGATTCGCGCTTTTCAGACTCAGATCGTTACTGCTCTTCAGTTTGTGCTTGTCGTGCGTATCTGTTTATCAGTGCGTGTAGTCAGTTTGCCTTTGTTGGTCATTGCGGCCTATATCTTGATATAGGACGCTTTGATTTTCACTGCTTATTGTCTGCTCGTTTCTGGTATTCATTTCGTTCTTTCAGGCCTTGCTGTTTATCGGTGCTTTCTGTTTGTCCGTTCTGACCAGCCGACTGTTTGTAAGCTATGTTTCGTGTACGTACTCATCGTAGAGTTCGTGCTGTGCAGGGGCTTGGTGTCGGGCTTTTAGCTTTGACCCAAGACCAGTCCATGAACAGGGCGAGGAGGAGTTCATGGACCAAGAATTGGTTGCTTCAGCGTGACCAATTCTCTCACATGCCTTTGCTTCGTGAGATCCGGGAGAATAATCCTGATGATTTCAGGAACTTTCTCAGGATGACGGACCCCGTTTTTCACTGTCTGTTGGCTTTGCTGACCCCTTTTATCAGCAGGCAGGATACCTGCATGAGGCAAGCCATCACTCCGGAGCAGAGGCTTGTTGCCACGTTGAGGTACTCGGTGACAGGGAGAAGCCTTCAGGATTTGAAGTTCTCCACAGGTATCTCTCCCCAGGCTCTGGGAATCATTATTCCAGAGACCTGTTCTGCTATTATCCAGGTCCTGCAGGAGGACTATATTAAGGTAACATTTCTCCTTTACTATTCCCTTCTATGTATGCTCTGTTTGCTAATGTCTTGTATTTTTTACCTCCTTCCCTAATTACCATGATTGCAATATGCTCTAATATGCTGTGCCCCTTTTGTCCTTCATGCATTTTTGCCTTCACTTACCTCTCCAGCATGCTCTTCTGGGCCAATATACACATATGGCCTAGTCACTTAAGCAATGTATTTTATCTTCTCCATAGTATTGGTTTCCCCCAAACACCCCCTAAAATATGCACAAATGTTTTCTGAGTGTTTTACTTCATGCAGAGTCCCCCTTTTTTTTTTTTTTTTTGGTGTGCCAAACTCATTAGGAACCCCCCTCCCCCAACTGCTAGGTCAGCTGATACCAATCCTCTATCTGCTGGCTTTGCCAAGCTCAATACACACTATATACCTACCTCTTTATAGTGGTCATATTTAGGGATGAATTCAGCAAAGCATGTAGTGCAAGGGGCTGGCTCAATACTTTCAAATGTTTTTATTTATTGTTTTTTGTTTTTTCCTCCTATTATTAGCTTGATAGGTAAGAGCAGAATGTCAAAATGTGCTTCCCTTTATGTTCTTTTTTGGGATTAGGACTCTTCTTTTACCTGTCCGGTGGGCTGTCAATAGTGTTAAGTAAGGAGGGTCTGGCCAAACTATCACACATTATTTAGGCATTCGGCTCTCAATGAAGTGGAGAGGGTTACCTGTCCAATCCTCCCCCAACCCCTAGTTTTTGTCAATGGCCCATCAGAAGTGGGGGGAGTGATGGGGGGTGAGTAATCTGCTAAGGGGACCTTGTACTTTGGTTTGTAAATACTTTCTTGGTTAAATTTTAGTCTGATCTTGTTCCAAAATGTTTCTGTATAATCTGCTTGCAATGTTTATGTGCAAACTGACTAATTTTTTTTTTCTTGTTTGACTCCACAGTTTCCTTAAACGCCACAGGAATGGCAGACTGTGGCCTCCCACTTTGCCAGCCGTTGGGACTTTCCTAACTGCGGAGGTGCAATTGATGGGAAACACGTCCGCATCGTCCCACCCCCCAACTCAGGGTCGTACTATTATAATTACAAGGGGTTTAATAGTATTTTGATGTGGGCGGTGGTGCCGGCGGCATATGAGTTTCTGTATGTGGACGTGGGGAAGAATGGCCGGATCTCGGATGGTGGTGCCATTGCGCACACGGAGTTCAACTGGCGTCTCCAGAGTGGCAGTCTGTGCTTGCCACCTCCAGAAGAGAATGTGGAAGAACTCCCCTTCGTCTTTGTCGCGGATGAAGCGTTTGCATTGTCAAGCCATCTGATGTGGCCATTCCCGATGAGGACCCTCACCCCGGACCAGAGGGTCTTTAATTACCGGATGTCCAGAGCCCGCAGAGTGGTGGAGAACGCCTTTGGGATCATGGCCAGCCGCTTCCACCTCTTTTTGACACATATCCACATGGCGGAATATAAACTGAACCACATTGTGCTTTCCTGCTGCATATTGCACAATTTCTTAAAACGGCATAGCACCAACTATGTTGTGTCTGTTGGCCCTGATGCAGACATCCAACAAAATGACAACCTCACAGCCCTTCAAGATGCACGTCCTGGCTTTCCCCCCCCCTAAACGCCCGCGAAGTCCGTGAGAGGTATATGGAGTACTTTGTGGGCAGGGGGGCCATTGATATGCCAGACGATCTGTGAGAGGCATTTTTTGATACATTTATTTTGGAAACTGAACTAAGATTTCTTTTCTTTTACTGCTTGGGTTTCTTGTAGGTGTGTTCTAGCTTATTTTTTGTTTTCTTTTTGGGCCTTTATCTTCAACAGTGGGAATGCACTTTCTTGGCGAGAGGAGGTTAGTCTCTTCTTCCTAAAAAGAATCTTCTCATGTTGTGGGTCTGATACATAATAGTTTTTCTAGGTAAGGTATGTAGTGCATTACTGACCCCAAAAATACTCCTTTTCATCACCATGACAGAAATGTGTGGATTCCTGAAAATGGCGTGATAGGTGGTTTATTACAAAGCACTGTGGGTGTAATTTCCAAAAGACAAATCCACTATGCACTACAAGTGCACTGCAAAAGTGCACCGGAAACTGCACTTGGAGTGCAAAGTGGAATAGCCTTTAGTAAATAACACCCATTGTCACCAAATTCATCTACTTTTGACGCAAATAATGCTTTTGGGGTTTGGAATAAGGAAGCCACACATTGTTCATATGGTAAAATTTTACTTCAAACACATTCACAAGTGCCTTTCCAAAAGGCTTTTCGAAACTCAAAAGATATTTGGTCTTTATAACATTCTTTAATAACTTTACTAGTTTGGCGCATTTGTGTAAACCAGGCATGTAGCAAAGCAAAACATACTGAACACAGGAACTTACAAAGTTCAACTTTGAAAAGTGAAGACAAGATCAGACATGACTATGTCCAAACTGTGTTTGATCGTGCCTTCATCACATGGGGTGTCACCCCTGGAAAAGCAAAATTTAGAAGATGCACACAATGTGGGGATCAAAATGGGCATTTGATGCAAGAACCCATGCCTAGAATGTCCAAATGTGCAATCTCCCAACATGGGGATCAATGTACGTGTTTTGGGGGTGCAACCCCTTCACCTCAGCCACTTTAGTAGTTAGTAAAGTGGTTGCACCCACAAAACATTGTCATTGATCCACCATGATGGGAGCTAGCACATGTTGACACACTGTGTGCATCTTCCAAATTTGGCAAAGTTCTGACTTAAAATTTTTTGGTTTACACACCCACAAATGTGTGATAGCTCGTTTGTGTGGTTTCATATTTTCCCTAAAACATCAATGATGTTCTTGATTTTTTGTTGAACATCATTAATGTTTTTCTTGATATCATCTAGATCTCGATTGCACACCATTATCTCCCCGATGAGGACGTGTGCACTTTCACTGGTAAAATGCAATTCTTCTTCCAGAACATCCACATCACCTAAAAAAAGGGTATTTTTAAGATGCAGGCATACATTGATTAGCTTACCTGTAGCTGTGGTCTCCGACACTCACCTGTTGTGGTGACAAGTTCTCCAACTTCTACAATCTCTCCTTCCTCCTCCTCCTCTGCTTCTGGTGTTGGTATTTCCCCTTCTTTGGGAGGTGTGGGGTTTCTGGTGTCCTCAGATGTCCCGAGTCTTCTCTCCCCTATGAGAATGTACAAAAGGAATACTTAGCACACCAATCTATGAGGGCAGAAATAGGAAATATGAAACATTGCTTGGAAGTGACGTACAATAATGGTTTGTGGCCAGGTTCAAAGGCCAACAACATTAATTTTGACACTTTGTAAAGGTGCAATACTTACTACCTTTTTGGTGCAAGTTTGTCAGATGGAGACACCCCTATAGTATCCACTGGAGCACATGTGTGGGACACCCTAATAAAAAGGGTGTTTGGGTGTCCCAGCACTAGTGCTCTAGAGTCCAGATGTGTAAACAGCTACTGAGTCACCTTTTCTTTACGCTGAAGAAGTTTGCATTTCATTCTCGAAAAAACACCTATAGACAACAAACTTACTTTGACTAAAAACAGGCCTGAAACAATGTAGTTAACTTCAACTTCACCAAACAGCGTAATAAAAGTGGCCGAACGATCGAGGTTTAGTACGATCGAATGGACACGCGAACATGAAAGTGGCCATTTTCAAATGTCCAACATTCAAAAACAAAGCACATGGAGCAGTATGCAAGTAAGGAAAAAAAAGATGAACACACGACAACTACTTACTTTTTTGAAGAACTCGCTTGGTCTTTCTGTACTGATCGTGCTCCCTCAGTTTCAGGTCTGACCAGCGTTTCCTCAGTTGATCCTTGGATCGTTGTAACCCAAAATTCTTTTACAGTCTGTTCACAACTTTAGCCATGATCTTGGCCTTTCTGACATTTGGGTTGGGGTAAGGCCCATACTTCCCATCATAGTCGCTCCTCTTCAATATGTCCACCATCTCCAGCATTTCTCCAAAAGACATATTTGACGCCTTAAATTTTAGCCTCCGGGATCGGGACGTTTCTGGCTCCGGGCTTTCCTCATCCTCCTCCTCGTTGCTGGAATAGTTAGGGCGCACCTGCTGTGTCCCCGCCATGTGCTCTCCCCACTGCGCCGTAAAGAGAAGGGGTGGGGAATAGACGAGAAAGATCGTCAGGGGCGGGCGGAGTTTCACGCATGCGCACTGTATATAAAACGTCACACGCGTGTGTTGTACGGACGATCTGTGAGCAGAGGGGAGAGAGCTGACGCACGAGACGATCGATCGCTATAACGAAGGTACAATTTGAACTTGGTACATCACTAGCCTAGACTGCTTCTACATTGAGGCTTATTTGGGTACAAGATTAGGAGAGTTTAGCCTGACAGTATTATGGTTTGTCTTGCAGAAAATACTATAGACCAATTTAAGTTTTCTTTTTTTCTATGATTTGATCATTGATGAGCTCAGGGCGATGCCCTGCCTATGGCAGAATTCCCACCCCGATTATTGCAATAGAACCAAAAGGAAGGCAGCGCTGGAGAAACTAATCCATTACGTCAAAATCATGGTCCCCAAGGCAGACATCACGTATGTGATGGTCAAAATTGGTGCCCTGAGGAGCACATATCTGAGGGAGTGACAGAGGTTCCAGCAGTCCTTGCGATCAGGAGATCCGAATGCCATTTATGTTCCCAGGATGAAGTTCTACGAGAGGCTACATTTTCTGGCAAACCAGAGGGAACCCATGCCATCACCCTACCATCTTCCTTCAAGGCTTCCTTCCCCCCCAGCTGAGGCTTCCGATGTCCAACCTGGGCCTTTCAGGCAACAACATGTGGAGGGGCCCAGCTTGAGACAGGTATAGCATTGGTGAACATATTTCTTGATGTACATTTAATGATGTCAACTAGATGTCATTATTGATCAGTTAAGTTGTGATTTAACAAAGTGGTTGACATATCAATAGACAGTAGTAATCAAAGAGGATTGGGCCAGGAATGAAAAATGCTGGGCTCAGAATGACAGTATGTTCTATTTCTTAACATTCCATTTGCAACAGTCATGAGCTAAAAATAGTGTGATTGATGAACAAAGAACTAAAACTATGTCCCATTTTCATACACAGGAAGACCTCAGCCGGGAGGAGGCCTTGGCAAGTGGCAGCCAGGAGGAGGCTTTGGCAAGTGGCAGCCGGGAGGTTGCCCCTTGCCCTCCTCCTCCTCCACCTGCTGCCACAACTCGAAGATCTGAGCCACAGTCTGGAAGGAAGCCTGAAGGGAAGTGCCTTAGGAAGACCAGATAGTGATGGCCTGGGTTCCGTCTGGTCTGTCAGAAGATGCAGCCTCTTGTCTGACAACATCCTGGGGACATAGATGTCATCTGATCTTCCTGATCGCTTGGACTTCTGGACCAGATTGAACTCCCTCAGATATGTACTCCTCAGGCCACCAATTATGCTCTTACATATTTGATGTCTGCCGTGGGGACCAAAAGGCTTCGCGAAATGGACCAGTTTCTCCAGCGTTGCCTTCCTGTTTATTTTGTTTATGACACTGAATAAAGTTTTTTTTTGGTTTGAAGAAATACTTGCCTATGTGTTTTACTTCAAAAAGGACAGTTTATTTGTGAGTAGGCAGGTACATTTCACAAATCATAAAGTCAAATTAACAAGGGGCACCAACAACAAACAACCTCCTAGTGAATTTAGCCAAAAAATACAAATGATAATAATGGTGTTGGGATAAGTTGAGACACACACCCCCCCCCCCCCCCCACAAAAAAAAAAGACAGATAAAGGAAATCTGGATTAAAAAACAAACCAATATAAATGAAAATAAATAAACATTCTTAAGATCTGACAAATCAAAAAATTCTAGCCAATAAATCAGGAAAGAAAAGAAAGAAGTTTGGGAGAAGTCAGTGTGAATATGAGCAGCTAAAAAACGTCATTCTTCTTGCATTGTAAAGAAAAAGAGAATGAGCTGCATTAAACACATTTTAACATTGCAGCGTGGCGAATGTGCTGTGTCGATTAGGAATGGTAGTTTTACCTGACCGAGCGCTTCCGTCAGAGAATTTCTTCTGAGCATGCGTGGCACTTTGTCCGTCAGACTAGGCTACACACGATCGAAATTTGCGTGATCGGACTTTGTTGTCGGAAAATTTGAGAGCAGGATCTCAAACTTTTTCCGTCGGAAATTCCGACGGAAAAAGTCCGATGGAGCCCAAACACGGTCGGAATTTCCGACAACATGGTCCGATAGGACATTTTCCGTCGGAAAATCCGACCGTGTGTACGGGGCATAAGAATTTTTTTTTTTTTTAAAAAGCCGTTTATACTTACAGTGAAATGTTTTTACTTATGTTTTTTTGCACAATTGCATATAGTTTACATACTGTTTTTGTGCGTGTTTGCAAAATTAAAGTGGGCTGATCTGGATGAAGTCCAGGGCCACATTTTTGTCCCAGTCCAGCCCTGGTGCTGAACCTAAAACCAAAACAATTGCACCAAATTTTTTATGCCAAATATACCTATGATTGTTCTCCTGTTTTACAAAATTTCACTCACCCAGGACAATCAATTAACATTTGTATATTCAAATATCAGTAAGTAATAGGATGCAGTAAAACCTTTTTTGCCATGATCCTTTTTTTCATTGCAGTTATAATGTAAGATGGTTTGTCCTGAGATCCAAATACATCATATTAAGGGTTAAACTGTTTCTTTCAAGTAGCATCTTATAATTTTGGCATATGCAATGTCTGGAGAAGGAAATGTGGAAAGATAACAAAATCCATCTGTTTGAGAAAGGTTTCTTAGAAAATATTGCTATTTCCATTTTTGTTTTTGAGTGTTAACTTTGTCTGGTAGAAATTGTTCTCCTATTTAGTAATGCATTACAAATTACATTTACATATATCAGCTCTAGCTAAAAACTACAACATATGATATGTAAAAATGAATAGGTGACCAGTGATATGTAAGAATCTGCAAATAAATCTATAAATGTAAATACACTCATGAAAATCGAAAAAAGTTCTAGAGTCCGTGATATGTAAAAAATCAAGAAAGATCAAGTCCAAAAATCTGTGATATGTAATCCTCTTATTAACTACCACTCTCATCCAAATTGTGCCTAGTGCTTGTCTTATAGAGGCTCACTGGAACATATTGACCTCTTATAAGAAAGCTCATGTAGTGCTTTCCTTTTAAAGGGATAATCACACCAGCTGTTTGTTCCATCTTCTTTCTTAATTAGTTACTCCCACCTCACTCCTTTATCACCTTCCTGGATACTTAAGTGAGGTACAACATCTAGAAAAGAAATCTCCATAGTGCATAATTTTTCAAACACTTAAAGCTTGTATACTCCACTTGGACATTTTTACCTACCGGTAGGCCTATAATAAGGAGGGATCTTCTCCTCCCTCCCTCTGCAGTGCATTTTCTGGGGAAGAATGATCAGGCAGGTCACAGAAGCGCCGAGTGGCGCTATAAGAAGGTATATAACACAATTAGATTACAGAAACATATACTTTTTACATTATATTCTACTGTAATAGTGAGGATTCTAGCAGTTTACAAGCACTTTTACTCTGTTCAAACTGGGGATTAAATGACAAGCCCTACCCCGGAAATATGCCCTACTCTGTTTTTGGTTGCCAAAATTTATATAAGACCCAGGCTTATTTTTGGACAAATACTGTATTTATACCTAATGCCGGAATGCAATAACTACTACACTATGAGATTTTTTTCATTGTAATACTGGTTTGGAGTACCTTTGGAAATACAAGAGTGGTGGAATGTGGGATGAGGAGGTCTCTATATATACAGTATAGACAGCCAACCTGGGGGAGTGATGGGAGACATGTGAATCCACCTATAGGAATCGCCCTATTGACTTGATTAATATAATGAGCCACTTTCATCTAGTGAACCTTTGATTGGGGATGCTGAGACTGTGACATCATATGGGGGTGGGGTCACCATGCAACATGATCCGGTGGCCCCGCCCCTTGTCCCTATATAACTGGCAGTGCAACACGTCTGAGCCATTAGAAGAGGAGACAGCGACGAGTCAACATCGGAAGAAGAAAGAAGAAGGAGAAGCAGAAGAAGAAGAAGCAGAAGGCGACAGCGATGGCGACAGAAGCCCGGCCACCACTAGTAAAAGAGCTGGAAGAAGAAAGCGGAGGCCCGGCAAGAAGAACAGAAGAGCGGGACAAGACCCCCGAAGTCGGAACAAGACCCCCAGATGACGGCGACGACGAAGGAGAAAGCCGGTGTCAGGGCTCCACTTGCGACGTACGGTCGAATCGGCGCGCGCGCGCATGCGCACACGCGCCGCTGATTCGTCCGGGCGTCGAAACGAGGGTACGCGCCGTCGTACTCCTCAGGCGCGCGCGCGTGCGCAGCGAGCGCGGGCACGTGCGTCGCGGGCGCACACGTGACGCGTTAGCGCTGTTTGGCGCCAGTTGGCCTTTAAAAGAATGACAGCTGCACATGTCAAGTGCTGTTCGTCTGCAGTTTGCCCCTTGTTTAACCTGCCTCTGTTGTGTACTCCTGTTTACCTGATCCGGCTTCCACTTGACTCTACTGCCTTCTCCACTCCTGATTCCGGCCTGTTGACTCTGCTTTGGACTGATACCTGAACGCTGATCTCCTGCCTGTCTGACCTCTCCATTGCCTGTGCCCACTTACCTGCCTGCCAAAGTGTATCCAGACCCGGCCTGCCTGACGACCCCTCTGCCTGCTCCCTGCATGCTGCATACTTCCAGAGTTGCTGACGCCATCTCGGGGTCACCCTACATCCGGACCCTGCTCCGCTACCTGCCAGTCTCTGCTGCTTCAACATCCAGGAGATCGCTACTGATCAGCTACGTCTCCCACAGCATCCATTCCAGGCACTCCTACCCCGCTGTGCTCACGGGACCACTGTCTCCACTCCAGTGGGCCCTGAACCAGAGCCGTAAGAGAGGCCCTCTCCCAGCGAAGTCAGGCTCACCACTCAGGTACCTAACAGTACGAACAGCCATGACTGAGCCTGCGGGAGAAGCCTCTGCCATGAAGGAGTTCTGCTCACACCTGGCAGCCCTCACTCAGGCGGTGCAATCCCTGCAAGAAGGGTATACCAGACTGGAAGGTCGAGTGCAGCAACTTGCTGACCCCAATGTTGCGGCTCCTACATCTCCGCAACCTTCTGCAACACCTGCTACTCCTCCTGCGGTGGTGATGCTGCCTCCTGAACCCAGAGTACCTGTTCCTGATCGCTTCTCCGGAGATCGTTCCAAATTCCGTGTCTTCCGCAACGCCTGCCAGTTATACTTTGCTCTTCAACCCAGAACCTTCTCCCTAGAGGCCACCAAAGTGGGGTTCGTAATCTCCCTGCTGCAGGGCGAACCTCAGATTTGGGCTCATCGCCTGCTGGAGGGAAATAGCATGCTGACGCAGTCCCTCTCGTCTTTCCTGGAAGCCATGGCGCAACTTTACGAGGACCCCCAGCTAACCACCACAGCCGAGTCTGCTCTATCTGCGCTCCAGCAAGGCCGTAGAACGGCCGAGGACTATGTGACAGACTTTAGACGATGGAGCGCAGACACCCAGTGGAATGACTCGGCTTTAAGGCATCAGTTCCGCATGGGCCTCTCCGAAGGCCTAAAGGATGAACTTGCCCGAGTGGGCACCCCAGACACTTTGGAGGGCCTGATAACTTTGAGCATACAAATTGACCGTCGGCTCCGGGAACGCAGAGTCGAGAGATCCGCTCAAGTCCACCGTCCGGCTTGGATGACCGCAAGGGCTCCATTACCGGCTGGCCGTTACATGCCCGCTCAGCCAATGGCCCCTGCCCATCCTCTTCCCGATGCCGGCGAGCCGATGCAGCTTGGTCTCATGCGACCCACTCTGTCTCTGGAGGAACGTGCCCGACGCCGTCAACTAAATTTGTGCCTGTACTGTGGTGGGCCTGGACACTTTGTGAACAGTTGCCCGAGCAAGCTGCGTAAGTGCCTTTCGTCTGTGTCAATCAACTCTGCTCACTTACCAGTCCATGCCACCCACATCTCTCTACCCCTGTCTTTTCAGTTCCTGGGAAGGACGATTCGCACCAACGCCATCCTTGATTCAGGAGCCTGCAGCTGTTTCATCGATACCACCTTTGCCAGCCGGCACGACATTCCTCTTCAGAGGAAGGCCCGCGGACTATCCGTCTTCCTGGCTGACGGTTCCCGCATTAAATCGGGCCAAGTTGTCCAGGAGACCCAACCTCTGTTCACTATCTCTTCTCTCCACCACCAGGAACTGTTAACCTTGGACGTAATCTCGTCCCCCCTGTTCCCAGTGATCCTGGGCATCCCCTGGTTGCAGGCACACGATCCGACCATCTGCTGGTCCACAGGGGAGGTCAAGTTCCAGTCCCCCTACTGCCTGGAACATTGCTTACACGAAGCTCCGGTACAACCCGCTACGCTTCTTTGTCTGGACTCTGATACTGACCTGATCCAAGCGGTACCGGAACCATACCATGAATTCTTAGACGTCTTTAGTAAACGGGGAGCGGACACCCTACCCCCACACCGCACCTATGATTGTCCCATAGAACTTTTGCCGGGGGCCGAGATTCCGTTCGGGCGTATCTTCCCCCTTTCCGAGAAGGAACAAGAGGCCCTGAAGGCCTACATTTCGGAGAACCTAAAGAAGGGGTTTATACGTCACTCCACCTCACCCGCAGGGGCCGGCATATTCTTTGTAACCAAGAAAGACCAGTCACTCCGACCCTGTGTGGACTACCGGGAGCTAAATAAAGTTACAATTAAAAATCGCTATCCCTTACCCTTAATACCGGAACTGTTTCAAAAACTAAGAGCGGCCACCATATTCTCCAAACTGGACTTAAGAGGGGCCTATAACCTGGTTCGCATCCGATCAGGTGATGAATGGAAGACTGCATTTCGTACCCGTTTTGGGCATTACGAATACTTAGTTATGCCCTTCGGCCTTTGTAATGCCCCGGCTACTTTCCAGCACCTCATAAATGAGGTCTTCAGGGACTTCCTGGACATTTTTGTCATTGTATACTTGGATGACATCCTAATCTTCTCCAGAACGCTTGAGCAGCATCGGGGGCATGTGGGCCGAGTCTTACTCCGTCTTCGTCAGCACGGATTGTACGCGAAAGCAGAGAAGTGCACCTTCGAGCAGCAGAGCATCCAATTCTTGGGTCTTCAGATCTCCCCAGCAGGCATCGAGATGGACCCGCAGAAGGTAACGGCTGTGCTGGACTGGCCGCCACCCTCTGACAAGAAGGGTGTGCAGCGTTTTGTCGGATTTGCTAATTTTTACAGAAAGTTCATCAAGGGGTTCTCGGCCATCATCTCACCAATCACACAGCTAACAAGGCAGAATGTACGGTTTCATTGGGGTCCAGAGGCCCAGGAGGCGTTTGTGAAACTCAAGGAGCGATTCACATCCGCTCCCATCCTCAGTCACCCTGACCCATCTCTCCCATACATCCTGGAAGTGGATGCCTCTGAGGTAGCAGTGGGGGCCGTGGTCTCCCAACGCCAGGGCAATAAGGACCTAATGCACCCTGTGGGCTTCTTTTCCCGGAAACTTTCACCCGCAGAAAGGAACTACGATGTCGGTGACCGAGAACTGCTAGCCATAAAATCAGCGCTGGAGGAATGGAGGTACTTGCTGGAGGGAGCAGTCCACCCTGTACTAATTTACACGGACCACAAGAATCTTGAGTACTTAAGGACGGCAAAACGTCTAAAACCACGACAAGCCCGCTGGGCCCTCTTCTTTTCACGTTTCAGCTTCCACATTACCTACCGGCCTGGATCTAAAAATGTAAAGCCAGATGCGCTTTCACGCATGTTCGACTGCCCTAAAGACTCCACACCTCCTGATACCATCCTCCCTGCAAGCAACTTCCTTCTACTACAGCCGGATTTACTGTCCCAGATCAGGGAGGCCTCCCTGAACCCGCTCCTTCCCCCAGGACTTTCACTAAATCGTAGAGAGGGGCTTCTCTGGAAGGACAGCCAGGTGTTTGTTCCCGAACCCATCCGGGTTAAAGTATTGGCCCTCCTCCACGATCACCCACTAGCAGGACACTTTGGGGCCCGAAAGACTCTTGACTTGGTGCAGCGCACCTTCTGGTGGCCTGGTCTGAAGGAATTCTGCTCCAAGTATGTCAGTTCATGCCCAGTGTGCTCCCGAAGCAAGACTACTAGGGGCCGGGCCTGGGGCCTACTCAAGCCTCTACCTGCACCTGATCGACCCTGGCGTATGATAACGATGGACTTTATAGTCGAGCTGCCCCCCTCTGAAGATCACACGGCCATCTTTGTAGTCGTTGACCGACTCTCAAAGATGGCCCACTTCCTACCCCTAAGGGGAACCCCATCTGCAGCAGAGACGGCCCGTGTTTTTATCCGAGAGATCGTTAGGTTACACGGGGTACCCAAGAATATAGTCTCGGACAGGGGAGTCCAGTTCACCTCGCGGTTTTGGAGGGCACTGTGTGATAGTCTAAAGATTGAGCTGGCCCTATCCTCAGCTTACCACCCTCAAACTAATGGACAGACTGAGCGCACAAACCAGACCCTCGAACAATATATTAGGTGTTTCACTTCATTTGTGCAAGATGATTGGGTTTCTCTGCTGCCCTTAGCAGAATTCGCGTACAACAACGCCAGCCACTCGACCACGGGACAGTCCCCGTTTTTCGCCAATTATGGGTTCCATTTAACATTTCTACCAGATTTTCTTACAGAGTCCTCAGTTCCAGCGGTCCAGGACGCAGTGACCTTCCTAAGCCGCAACAACCAAATCCTCCAGGAAGCCATAACCAAGGCCCAGGCGGACAGTAAGAAAGCCTTTGACCAAAAGAGGAGGGGAGAGTTGAATCTGCAAATCGGGGATCAGGTATGGCTTTCCTCTTCTAATTTAAAGTTAACCTGTCCCTCTAAGAAGTTGGCACCCAAGTTCCTGGGCCCTTTTCCTGTAAAGAGGAGGATTAATGAGGTGTCCTATGAACTGTCCCTGCCAGACACCATGAAGATACATCCTGTGTTTCATGTCTCTCTATTGAAACCCTCGGTACCCGATCCCTTCCCCAATAGGGAGTCCGGGCCTCCTGAACCTGTCCTAGTGGATGGAAACGAGGAGTACGAGGTAGAAGTTGTTCTAGACTGTAGAAGGCGACAAGGGCAAAGACAGTTTCTAATCAAATGGAAGGGCTTCGGCCCAGAAAGCAATTCTTGGGAACCTGAGGACAATATACATGCTGGAAGACTAATTCGTGCTTTTTTCATTTCACACCCTGAGAAGGATGACCAACTGGGCACCCGGAGGTTGCCCCTTGTGGGGGGGCAATGTCAGGGCTCCACTTGCGACGTACGGTCGAATCGGCGCGCGCGCATGCGCACACGCGCCGCTGATTCGTCCGGGCGTCGAAACGAGGGTACGCGCCGTCGTACTCCTCAGGCGCGCGCGCGTGCGCAGCGAGCGCGGGCACGTGCGTCGCGGGCGCACACGTGACGCGTTAGCGCTGTTTGGCGCCAGTTGGCCTTTAAAAGAATGACAGCTGCACATGTCAAGTGCTGTTCGTCTGCAGTTTGCCCCTTGTTTAACCTGCCTCTGTTGTGTACTCCTGTTTACCTGATCCGGCTTCCACTTGACTCTGCTGCCTTCTCCACTCCTGATTCCGGCCTGTTGACTCTGCTTTGGACTGATACCTGAACGCTGATCTCCTGCCTGTCTGACCTCTCCATTGCCTGTGCCCACTTACCTGCCTGCCAAAGTGTATCCAGACCCGGCCTGCCTGACGACCCCTCTGCCTGCTCCCTGCATGCTGCATACTTCCAGAGTTGCTGACGCCATCTCGGGGTCACCCTACATCCGGACCCTGCTCCGCTACCTGCCAGTCTCTGCTGCTTCAACATCCAGGAGATCGCTACTGATCAGCTACGTCTCCCACAGCATCCATTCCAGGCACTCCTACCCCGCTGTGCTCACGGGACCACTGTCTCCACTCCAGTGGGCCCTGAACCAGAGCCGTAAGAGAGGCCCTCTCCCAGCGAAGTCAGGCTCACCACTCAGGTACCTAACAGCCGGGCTCCTCCGCTAGTAAAAGAGCTAGCAGAAGATAGCGGAGGAGTCCGGTGAAAAGACCCCCCAAGACGGAAGAAGATCCCCGGAGCTGTGCAATAAAGTATTTTAACCACATGCCGACCGCGCTATAGTCAAAAGACGTGTACAGCGCGGTCAGCTAGTTCTAAGTGGACATCCTACGGACGTCCTCCCAGAAACTTGCTCCCGCGCGCCCCCTGGGGCGCGCATTTGGGAACATCCGTGACCGCCGGGTCCCGAGGACCCGGCGCATCACGGATCACGGTAAACAGCCGCTGATAGCGGCCGTTTACCATGTGATCGCTCCGTCAAATGACGGAGCGATCACATGTACACAAACCGGCGTCACGTCATGACGCCGGTTCCTCCCTCTCCCCCGATCGGTACAGAGAGGAGAGAAGCGGAGAGGGGGAGAGATGGGACCAGCGCTGTGGGCTGGATGTGTAGTGCCCACAGTGCTGGTCAATACACTGCAACCACTGTGCAACCACTGTGCAATGCTCTGCCACCAACCACTGTGCAATGCTCTGCCACCAACCACTGTGCAATGCTCTGCCACCAATCACTGTGCAATGCTCTGCCACCAACCACTGTGCAATGCTCTGCCACCACTGTGCAATGCTCTGCCACCACTGCAATGCTCTGCCACCACTGTGCAATACTCTGCAACCACTGTGCAATGCTCTGCCACCACTGTGCAATGCTCTGCCACCACTGCAATGCTCTGCAACCACTGTGCAATGCTCTGCAACCACTGTGCAATACTCTGCCACCACTGTGCAATGCTCTGCCATCAACCACTGTGCAATGCTCTGCCACCACTGTGCAATGCTCTGCCAATACTGTGCAACACTGTAATACTCTGCCAATACTTGCCAATACTCTGCCAATACTCGCCAATACTCGGCCAATACTCGGCCAATACTCTATAATAATTTTTAATAGAAACAAAGAATTTTTTTTTTACCGAATTTTCAGTATTTTTTAATTTATAGCGCAAAAAATAAAAAACCCAGCGGTGATTAAATACCACCAAAAGAAAGCTGTATTTGTGTGAAAAAAGGACACAAAATTAATTTGGGTACAGTGTTGCATGACGGAGTAATTGTCATTCAAAGTGTGAGAGCACCGAAAGCTGAAAATTGGTCTGGTTAGGAAGGGGGTTTAACTGCCCAGTGGTCAAGTGGTTAAAAAATTGTGTTGTTTTTTATTTACACTTTTTTCCTTTAGGTGAATGGGTAGGGGAACCACATAGGGTGGGGGGCCGGGATCTGGGGGCCCCCTTATTAAAGGGGGCTCCCGGATTCCGATAAGCCCCCTGCCCGCAGACCCCGACAACCAACGGCCAGGGTTGTCGGGAAGAGGCCCTTGTTCTCATCAACATGGGGACAAGGTGCTTTGGGGTGGGGGGGCCACAGGGCTCCCTTTCCCCAGAGCACCCCCCATGTTGAGGGCACGCGGCCTAGTACTGCTCGCTCGTCCCCACCCCTTTTCTGACCAGCCGGGCTGCGTGCTCGGATAAGGGTCTGATATGGATCTGGGGGGACCCCCACGCCGTTTTTTCAGTGTAGGGATTCCCCTTTAAATCCATACCAGGTCACGGGGCTAGCGAGGTGTCAATGTCGCTGATTGAGGCGGCGGCATTGACTTCCTTCGCTAGTCCCGTCTACCTGGAGTCACGTTCAACATGAACGGACTTTACGACGTGTGTTGGCAAGTCTGTTCATTTCAAAAGTCCCGCGGACTAGCACACAGGCGGCGGGATTGTCTGCCGGACTCCCGGGAACAAAAAATCCGCCGGAGCCCCACACACGGTCGGATTGTACGGCGAACTCTAGTCCGGCGGACAATCCCGTCGGGAAGTCCGATCGTGTGTATGCGGCACAAGCGTGCCTTTGCACCTAAAAAGTGAAATAATATCAGAGATTTATCATTTGCACAAATACTTGATTTACATATATTCAAACTTTTGCTACTACTGTATAGTATTTTTTCAATCTCTTAATTTTTTTTTATTGATAATTTTAAATGTTGTGATTTTTGAAAAGTAAAGAAAACGTAATAGTATAGGTTAGGTCGTATCACACAATTTTTAATTGAGTGTAATACCAAGATAACTTGCTAACCAACAACACTACAATACTGTTTGTGATTGTCTAACAAGCTGTATGATTGAATCATAACTTATGATGCTACAGAATGACCCTGGTGGTTCTTAAAAAGAAGGTCATAAAAGAACACAGAACAACTTCTAAAGAACTGCAGGCCTCACTTGCCACGTAAGATCAGTGTTCGTGATTCAACAATAAAAAAGAGACTGGGCAAAAATGGCATCCATGGGAGAGTTCCAAGGCCAAAGCCACTGCTGACCAAAAAGAACACAAAGGCTCATCTCACATTTTCCAAAAAACATCTTTATTATCCCCAAGACTTAAATAAAAGTATTCTGTGGACTGATGAGACAAAAATTTTACTTTTTGGAAGGTGTGCGTCCTGTTACATCTGGCATAAAATGAATACATTATTTCATAACAAGAACATCATACCAACAGTCAGACATGGTGGTCTGGGGCTGCTTTGAAGATTCAGGACCTGGACGACTTACCATAATTGATGGAACCATGAATTCTGAGCTCTACCAGAAAATCCTAAAGGAGAATGTCCGGCCATCAGTTTGTGACCTCAAGCTCAAGTGCACTTGGGTTATGCAGCAGGACAATGATCCGCAATACAACAGCAAGTCCACCTCCAAATGGTTCAAACAAAGCAAAATTTAGGTTTTGGAGTGGCCTAGTCAAAGCACGGACTTAAATCCAATTGAGATGATGTATCATGATCTTATACAGGCCGTTCATGCTGGAAAACCCTCCAATGTGGCTGAATTAAAACAAATCTGCAAAGAAGAGTGGGCCAAAATTGCTCCACAGCGATGTGAAAGACTCATTTCCTGTTATCTCAAATGCTTGATTGCAGTTGTTGCCGCCAAGGGTGGTACAACCAGTTATTAGGTTTAGGGGGCAATTACTTTTTCACATAAAGCCAGGCATGTTTGGACAGCTTTTTTGCCTTAATAAATGAAACCATCATTTAAAAACTGCATTTTGTATTTACTCGGGTTATCTTTGTCATTTAAGTGTGACAAATATGCAAAAAAAAATCAGAAAGGGGCAAATACTTTTTCACAGCATTGTATATGCTAGTAAGTTAAAACCAGCGATCCACCTCAATGGAAAATCTCTTATAATCATCCATTAGAAACTGCACCTCATCATCCAGGGATCGTTAACAAATATTTAAATAAACATAAAACATATCCCCATCAATAATAAATTAATTAATTATTAAATGACAGTATTAACAACAACCAAAATGATAAAAGGTGCTTAAGGTTTTAAGGTTTTAGGTGGTATACTCACATATTACCCGCTAATCAATTTTAGTATGTCCTTTCATTTGTAATAAGTTGGGTTAAGCACCTTTTAGGAGTGTCAGGAAGCTACCTTGAAAGAACGTAGGAGGCTGATGTCGGCCGGGGGTTCAGAGTGAGCGAGCAGAGAGACACATCGAACCTCATTATCCAGTGGTTGATCTGACCGGAATGTAAAGTATATTTTCAATGCCTGAACCTATTTGAACTTTGTAAGTGCATTATAAAAAGGGGGGTTTGATGGCTGAGTAAAAGTTTTTTTTTATGGAGTTACGCTATGGTGCTGCCATTTGTTTTTGAGACCACAGCATGACCCGCAATGGCCGGCAGGGATGATGATCTGATGATGGGAAGAGCAAAGTGAGGTATCTGCATTACGAGCTTGACACTTGCCTATTGTTGGTAAGTGTTGAATCTATAGGGAGTGGGACACACTCGTGGTGATTATCTGTTGATTCTGGACACCGATCACAACAGACTACTTCTTTCACCGTTGTCACCTTAATTTTGTGTGGATGCACACTTAGTGGACTATTAGTGTATGACCTTTATGAATCATACAGGGTTTGGTATTTAAGCATACACAGACTGTATATTAACACCTCATATTTATGCAGCTTGTTTAGATTTTATGCACATGATTTTATTGTGAATATTGCCTTTATTGTGTGTTTCTGCGTGTATACTAGCATTTGGTTAGTATATAAGCGCTACTCGTTCAGATAACATTTTAGTATTCTTTTGTTCTCATGATATGAGGATTTTTTAGCATCTGCTTAAGGTCCATTCTCATTGAACCAATCTAGGTTGATTAATTGACTTTTGGTTCACTGACATCCGTGAGCGCTTGGTGGTGTGGTGCCCTTGTCTTTGCATTTGTGTTATAGCAGTCCCTTAATGTTTAAGTCTCAAGTCCTTGAAAGGGAGGTATGTATTTTAACATGCTTGTTTACGTTTTTAGTGCTTATGTTGTTACCATTCTCCCTAACAAAGAATACTATCCTCTTTCATACTCAGCCACATTACATGAGCTGTAATTCCCTTTCACTGCTTTCACAAGAATTTCCCATAAAATCTGTAAAAGTGTAAAGTTTACATTTGCCCAGAACAGTGAAGGTCAACCTGCTAGAGGTAGGAGACCCTACTTAAGGTCCCAACATCTTCAAAGAGACTTAAATAATTAAAATCAGCAAAAACAATCAGAAAACTTGCAAACTACGAAGTTATGTCTACTTCATATTTTTTATAATTGTCAGCACCAGAAGCCAGAGATCATGCATTCTGCACTAGATAATTTGTACTGAACACACAAAGAAAACCTTGTGGTCAAGCAAGCCATTAACCAAACTGTTCATTAACCAAATAATGTGTCATAATTCAGACTCTGGAAATCCATAATTTATTATTACTTTTTACAATTTTTTATATTTTTTAATATATTATTGTTATTTACTATTATTTACTATTTAGCAAATTTAGTATTTTACCTGTATATCCTGTCATTCTGTTTGGAAAAAAGAATATGGACTCAAACAAACATTTGTTACACATTACCATTTAACATAAGTTAAATAAGAAAACAGGATTGACCTCAAACTGCACATCCCCATAAAATATGGAAACATAATTTTTCTTGCTCTTGGTGTCAATATGACAAGTCTTTCAAATTGAACAAAAATTCATCATCATAACCTTAAAGTGACACTAAACGATATCTTTATTCTTCAAATATAATTCATACACAGCCAAAGCCCAATGGACCTGTAAACAATTTTTCATGAAATGTGTTTTTCTGTCTAATTGTGGCATCCTCCGAGAGCTCCAGAACCTCTTCTTTTCCCTCTGACCTTTGCTTGTTTGGAACAAGCAGTACATGTTAGTTGCAGTCATGTGCACTGCTCTATGTTCACCACAAATGCTACAGTCCCTAGTCTAGTCCATCTTGGGGGGGCTATGTTTCTACATGGGATAATGCAGATAGAACATCCACCCTCTAACTGTAAGTTGGATCACAGCAGCAAACAAAATTGAAAGCTAATTAGATAAATATACAACAATATTGTTCTTAAAAAGTATTAGTAACCACTTATATTGAAGGCATTTGGAACATATCCAGCAACTCCACTGATATGAGTCATACAGTAAATAGCCCTTCTGCTATATGCAGGGATACATTTTTTTTCTTCCAGTTGCAAAGATCATTCTTGTGTCTTTTGCAGGAACCTTACAGAGGACCTATGCCTTTCTGATGCAGGCTAAAAGAACAAGTTTGCAATCATTTTAGCCCCACCAGCAGCATATACTAAACTTTCCTTCTACCCCTTCTAATCTGTTTGGCCTGACAGGAGAAGAAGAGCGTTTGACCCACGTAACCCCCAAGTTGTAATCTGGAGCTTACACAGGGCTGAGCCCTCTCTCTTCTTTCCTATAGTAGTACTGAGAACCTAGGTAACCAATAACCATGGAATTAGCTTCTGGCATGGTTGCCATTAAAGCAAATCTGTTACTGTTTGCTGCATGTAGTGAACAAATTTCTTCTGAATTCTTATATAGGTATACTTTGTCATGGGCAAAAGTAGATAGCAGGTCCACAAAGGATGATGGACCAGGCTGCAGCCCTTAGGCATTTGTACAGATGGCTGTTGTTCTGAGGTTAGAACTAGCGCATGGAACAAAGTCGACAGGCAGATACAGAAACAGGGCGAGACCTAGGTTCAAGGCAGACAGAAAATAAGCAAAGTCAATTTAAGCCAAAGTAAGTAGCGAGAGAGCGCAGGAGCTAATGCAGAAAGGAGCCTTGAAAATTAACCTATTGCTCAGGCAACGGGTGTTGGCCTAGGCACAGCTGAAATAAGTTGATTGACAGGCCTAGCTGGGACTGACTGTGTAGCTGCTATGTTAATCAGAAGGTGGAATTTGGACATGTTTATAACTCCCATTCCTGTGGATCAGAGCCAGCTGCAGTCTATCTGTCAGTTTTTCAGGTGGAGTGGGCCTGATCAGAAACTCCATGTAAATCTATGGACAGGAGGAGGTAAATAGACACGAATCCAACCACCTACAGATCTAATGTTGGTCCAGAAAACTCAAGGAGTTTAACACTGAGAAGACATGGATGTCAAAAGTGACATTTATCTAATTTTGCTTCAAATCATCAGGGACTCTGTTCAAGAATCCCTTGCTGAATGGACTGGAAGGCGCCCATGTGAAAGGGGTCTTAGAGAGATCAGATGTTGATAGAACTACACAGAGTTTCAGATCAGTTTTTCTGCTGATACATGACATATAGATTGTGATGGTGTTCAACCTAAGGTGCCTCTTTTCAGGTGTAAACAAAATTCAGTTCAATTATTTTTTTCTTCAAAGCTAGGGTCTATCAATAATCTATCGTCATCTGCTTGGTCACACAGTTGCATTTCTATTTGCTTCTCAATCATGTGGGTTGTGAGTATGGTAGTGAGAATCTTCCTTCTCACTCTAAATGGAGCTAGACAAAAAAAAATGTTTTGATAAATTTTATCCTAAAAATTCCCCTGGATCATACATTCATATTTTCTGGGACTGTAATAAGACTACACATATA
The DNA here is from genome assembly GCA_028564925.1 of Lithobates sylvaticus. Lineage (NCBI taxonomy): Eukaryota > Metazoa > Chordata > Amphibia > Anura > Ranidae > Lithobates > Lithobates sylvaticus. Next base: position 231,577,653 of record CM053028.1, on the reverse strand, counting down.
TGGAAACAGCTAGAAAGATTTGCCTCTATAATCTCAGATAACAACATTGTCCTAACCCCACACAGCTGTCTCTTATTCGCACCTGTTACTGGTCTCTCAACACACAATACCAGATTAATACATACAATCTGTGTTGCAATTCACTGGTTAATTGCATATCATTGGAAATCCCAATCCATTCCTTTAGAACATTTAAAAACTAGAATAAACAACGTCAATCTCATGGAAAAAATATTTCATACCATTCAGAACACTTCACACTTATACAATAAAAAATGGGATCCTTGGTTTAAACATTCCATATCCTTCTTCAATCCAACCTGAGAATGTCTACACATAAATCATCAATCTATCCTTTATAATGTACTATAGACCATATTCAAAACTATTGTACCATTGTTAAGAATTCCTACCTTATTACTTGTACCTTTACATTGTTACATATGTAAAACATATGATTACTGTCAAGTTTCAGCATATTTTTGTACTCTTTTTGTACCACCTTTTGCACTCAATAAAATAGTTTGTAAACAAAAAAAAAATACACAGTTCCACAGCAAAGTGCAAGATATTGATCATCACTCTACATTAACATATAGCTCACAGGCCTCCACCTTCCTCTGATAGGAGTGACAGCTTTAGAAAGTATTAGAGTCATGTGGAGAAAGGTCGGCAGACCACAGATAACAGAGCTTCAGGAGCTCTCCTGTGTCTTTATCCTATTGTTGCTAGGATGTATACAATAAATTACCATGCTGCTAGTCCTGTTACGTGAAGAAGGTGGTCTTGGAAGTTTAAGAAAAATTACACTTTGGGTAAACCTTGATTTACTTTGTGGTGATGTGATCTTCTGTGATGAGGGTTATGGTAACATACCTCTATATCGGTTGCTCTTTTTTTTAAAATCTTTTCTTTATGCCATTATGTTACACAATTTTAATAATATCGCTTTGCTTGCAAAAATTATTAAAAAAATGTGTTCTAAACTTGATTTATTTTGGCAATGTGTCAGTGGTCAGTTGCCACATAAAAATTAAAGCTGCAAAACATATGGAAAGAACTATCCTATCCTGCAGTGTTTACATTATAAATCTTGAAAATAATATGCTGGGAGGCAGATATAATTATTCTCATAAGTAGAGTTCATGATCTAAATGACTATGTAATAGTTATCTATCTGTGAAGATAGCCCCATGCCTTTCTTAGGATAGATACACATGGATGACCCAATCTGTTAAAGGGAATTTACAATGTTTTGCATATGTTTTATTTCTTTAGCTATGAAATGTTATGAAATAAGAGTAATCTTAAATATGTTGTTGAAAAGAGCATGTTGTTTATAATAGCTTAAGCTATAATTTACAGGGTAACCACGCCCACACAAACTTGCGCATGCGCGATCGCGTTTTAAAACTCTTACATAGAGTTTTTTTCACTGCTATTAGCCTGTCAGTTCTTCACTAATTGCTGGCGTCTTTTATGTTTTGCTGGTCTTTGTAAAGACCTATTTTAGTCTGTGTCAAGTGATCCCTTTTTAAAAAAAAAAACGTATCACACGATCTGAAACCTTTTTATTTATCTTTTGGGTGATATCTCAAGACACCTGCTGTGAAATAACCGCTCAACCCCTGGGAGCAGGAGTTTTCCGGTGCAGAGCTTTTGGCACCTGATGTCCCTGGATTGACCTGGAATTCGACCATACTCGCTTTAAAGACCAGTGTTCTGGTAAGCCTCCATTTTTTCTGATTTTAGAGATGATGCGACCTGCATGGTTAATCTGAATGCTACAATCCATGAAGTCACATTTTTAAAACGCACATCAATAACATCTGTATGGACAATCTGTATGCTATAACCCATGGGGTTACACTTTCAAAACGCACATTAATGCACTTTCAAAACGCATTCTAATGCTTTTTCACCTTGGAAGTATTAACACTTCTGATCACGTTTTTTATGTTTAAACTTTATATGTGGATTAATATTTGGACAGTATAAACACTAATCCGGATTCATTACCTTATTGAGCTTGCACAAATTATTTTGTATACACAATTCACAATTTTGTATTCATTGTATGTTTTTTCACCCTGCATGGTATGGTTCTTTAGATTTGTTCGCATACTTTATTAATTTATTATCACATTATTTTATAATTTTACACTTGAGCACTGCACTTTTTCTCTTTATCACAGTTTTTTGCCCGGTATCTGGGTTATAGTGTTCAGCTGCTTCCTATGTGACTCACCAAGCGCAGATTTTCTACCCTTTTATAATTTACACATACAACTGAATAAATCCGGAAATACATGGGTCGAAATTCAACTGGTGCAGCAGGTACTGGCCGAATTTTCGATCCATGTATGGGCAGGGAAGTTGTACAGAAGTCAATTTACCAATAGCAATAGCCTGCAATGCTATACACAATCAGTGTATTCTAGCGGTGGGAAAGTCTTTCCACTGTCAGAATACAATAGCTCAGTGGGGAGGATTCCCCTATCTACATCAAGTGCGTGGATGGGGAAATCAAGCCCTTTTTTTTGTTCAACTCGTGGTTCAATAGAAAAACTGAGGAATCTATGGGCTGTCTAAGTGAGAATGTTACCCAATCCATTTTCCTTCCACTTTGCCATATAGGGCTCTGTACAGATATTCAATTTGAGAAAGAAATTCTGTAAGAAAATGGCTACTGCTGTGCACTCTTTTACATAGCTCATAATGCTCGGTGACATCAGCATCATGGGTGAACCCTTTAAAAAATGATTACTTGTAAAAATAAAGATTTTTTATAAATATTAAAAAGAGACCTAAAATATATAAACTAAAAAAAAGTAAAACAAAAATGGACAAAATTATTGTGGTTTTCCTTTAAATATTTTTTTTACCGTAAAGTTGCCTGAAGTGATATCTTCTTGTGTGTAGCAAAAATTGCAGCAACCTTTATTAGACCCAGTGGGGGTTATTTACTAAAACTGAAAAGCGCAATATCTGGTGCAGCTCTGCATAGAAACCAATCAGCTTCCAGGTTTTGTTGCCAAAGCTTAATTGAACAAGCTGGAATTAGAAGCTCATTGGTTACTATGGACAGGTGTGACAGATTCTGAGTGCACCAGTTTTAGTAAATCTCCCCCATAGTTTTTAGAAGCCTAGCTGTAGCTATTTCAAGAATGTCTATCTTTATATCATAAATATTGTGATGTGATTATTACCTTTTTGGCTAACACATTTGTTAATTAATTTGTGTATATTCTATGCATTATTAAAAAGACAATGGTGTCATTATTCTTAGCAAATTTTTTTTTTTTTTTTAAAACAACTAAACATAAGAACAAAAATGTAATGCATTGCAGTATATCCATTGTTAAATGGGGTAGCTGCATTATGTTTCTTTTTCAGGGTAAGATCAGCAGGCAGTGTCCTTGAAAAATACTGAAAGCTTCTTCCCATCCCCCATATAATGAAGATGAACAAAGATAGAGATATTTGAAGCTCATCCTGGGTGGCAACCATAACTTTCTTCCTCACTGGTAAGTAAGTGATGTATTACATTTTGGGTTTTGGGTTCAGATACGCTTTAAATCCAGTTGTGTTAGTTATGCCCTGGGGTGCCTGACAGAAACCTGGTAGCCCTATCTTATTCTTCTAATACATATGAAAGCTTTGGATGATTCCTATTTCTACAGTGAGTCACAGACTTACTAGTAGACTCTTGTGCTTAAGGGATCGTGGTAAACGCCCCATGAACCCTGGTATTACATCATCTTGGTTAGAATGGTAATATTATCACCCATGACCTCATGATAGCGCACAAGCCAGGAATGGTAAAAGTACATCTATTATCTATCTACATGAGGCATGTATATATTGTAATAAAATTCCCACATATATTTTTTTTTACAGTGGAAGAAGGAAGATTAGTCAACAAAGATCAGTGATGCACATGAGTGGACACATGCCTCAGTTTCTTTCGGACAGGAGTGAAACAAAATATCTCAACTCAGAGTTAAACAAAAGACATTTATGATGTTTACTTAATTTTTCTGGATCATTAGTTTGGACTGACATGAGTTATTGCATGTGATATCTGGCCAGAAATCTTACTGACCAGTTGACGTTTTTACTACTGAGTAAGTTGCCAGCATCTCCTCTTAAAATGAAAACAAAACTGGTCAAATCTCACTTTTCTCATACGATTTGGACTGGGAGATGGACACATTTGCCAGAAAGTACCTTTTGAAGTTTACATTTCCATGGATATTTATTTATTATTCTCCCGTAACAATGACAGTTGTTAAGATAAACCGTATAACTCTAAATAGAAAATACATCTGCTGTCCCGGCATTGTTTGTGGTTACTGGAGTGTTGACAAGTAAAACCAAGTAGCAAACACGACATTTTAAGTGAGAGGTTCTATGATCATTTACATCTGTCTTCTGAATTTAGATGTAAAACAAATCTATTGGCATGAAAACGTTTACCCCAAATTTTTGATAACATTTGGATACTGATGTTTTGGCTATCTTTATGTGCTATATATAATGCTGATGTAACGTTTCTCCTAATTTGATTGGCTCATTGCTTTTTTAGCAGTTTTGTGTAAACCCACCTCTCTGCAAAGCTCTTCCCCCTTCCATCTTTTTTGCCCACCCCTTTCTCACCCATTTGACAGATTTAAAAAAAATACTAAATAAACATTGCTTTTCACTTACCTAAATGCATTCTTTGCATGTGCCACTTCTGGGAGTGACGCCCAGTGGATCCATTGCTACAGTCTGTGTCTGCACCAACAGCTCACTTATTCGTGGCATTATCACATTACACAGCTTGAGAAGATCCTGCTGTTTGACAGACAATCCAGGCAGAAATTTGAGCATCTGAACAAGGCCCTCCTCTGTGAAGGTAATGAGAACTGAGGAATTTGCAAGCAGTGACATTTTTTTTAAATACTGTATATACTCGAATATAAGCCGAGATTTTCAGACCCTTTTTTGGGTCTGAAAGTCCACCCCTCGGCTTATATTCGAGTCACCGCCGTTTGCCTACATGAACAGCTTGTCATGCACACAGACGGCAGTTCAAAAGCCGCGCCGCCTCCTCCCGCCCGTCCGTGATAGGACACTAATTTTCCCAGCAGTACAGTGTTCCGCCTATCACGGATGGCCTGTCATTCTCATCTCATGGACGAGGATGAGAGAAGGTCCGTGATAGGCGGAACACTGCACACTGACTGCTGGGAAAAAAAGTGTTTCTCCTATCACAAACGAGGAGGAGGAAGAGGCGCGGCTTTTAAATTGTAATGGCGCCGTACGCCGTACACGCTGTGGAGCGGGACCACATCGGGACCACATCGGGACCACATCGGCTGCACGGACCCCGGACACAGGACCCCGGACCCACGGATCGGCACAGGTAGGCTGCAATGGGGACATGGGCTGCAATGGGGGACACGGGGGTCTGTACAGGGGACATGCAAATGGGCATTGCTGACCCTTTTTCCACTTACAGTAGCTGCTGCATTTTTGCCCCTCGGCCTATACACGGGTCAATACCCCATTTTTTTGTGGTGATTTAGGGGCCTCGGCTTATACTCGGGACGGCCTATACTCGAGTATATACGGTACATTTTTTCACTGACTCTCTTGCACACCAGGACACAATCAAGTGAACGCACATTCTTTTCAGCAGAGACCTTCCATTAAGCTTACCAGGATTTTTATTAAACTTCCTAATGGTGCCAATAATATTTTTATCAGCAATCTAAACAAGACTTTTCAGAACTAGGCAGAATCCACAGACTTATCCATAAAGAATAGTAAATGGCTAATTGGAGGGCTCTATATCCATAGGGGATCTGACCGATTACAGTGTGGATAAGCAGAATTGCAACAATTAGGGGAAGCCAGGAAAACATAAGCTCTTTTGATGACCATGTTAAACACAATATACCTTTGGGTCTGGCACTCCCTGACCTTTGAAAGGCATTTCATACACACAGCTCTCAAAATCCAAAAATAATTTATAACTCTTGGCATGGCCATGCTACTTTAATAACAAGGGCTCAGGCCAACCAGGCCAAATTCCGCTGCTCCAGACAGTTGGCTGAAACCTGCTCTGCTAAACGCTGTTGGCATCCATGAGTGTTCTCGGTTGGGCTTCCTTCCACTTTACTTCAATACAAGGAACTGGATTAAGTGTGTGTTATTGTTGCCACAACACGCTGCATCCACCCACATATTGAGCTGGCCAGAACCAGTTCTTGAGGGAGCCAATTCCACATTTTCACAGCTCTAACTGTGAATAAGCCTTTCCGTATGTGAAGGTTTAATGTCTTTTCCTCCAGACGTAAAGAGTGTTCCCTTGTCAACTATAACGACCTGAAAGTGAATAACTCTACACCAAGTTCACTATATTGACCACTTATGTATATAAACATGTTAATCATATCCCCCCATAATTGACTCTTCTCAAGACAGAATAAATTCAGTTCAGCTAATCTTTTCTCATAGCTGACACAGATATCTCATGCACAGAGGGACTTATGACTCATGACTTACTGATCGCATTTTCGGGCTGGTTAGTGATTAAGTCATGACAATCTTTCTTTTCAATATTTAATAAATTAAAAATGTTACCAGTATAGCTAATGGAATCTAGGCCAGTTGAAGAAATACAGATATGAGAAAAAATAAATAAAAATGAGCTAATCACATAAGGAGCAAAAAGAAGTGTATGTTCTCCAGACCTAAATGGACCTAACTTTGCCTCCCAAGGGAAGCCACAATGCCCTATTGGAAGCAGTCACTGCTCTGCTAAGGTGGCAGGCTACTAAGACTTCTGCTTGAGTGCAGTAATATCTTGTTCTTTTAATTTGAATTAGAGTTCCCCTGTTTCCTAAGAAGACTATATTCCAACATCCACCAGAGAAAAGTCTAAACATGAAAAGTGCCTTTTTGAAAAAACTAGTCAGGAAACTGCCTTGTCAGGAAATGCCTTGTCAGTTAGTTTAGTAAAGTGCCTTCGCACACAGTCCAGAAAAAGAATATTGAACTACCATTTCTTAAACAGCCCATACATAAGCTGTATGTGCACATTGCTGAAAACATGGCATGGTCCTTTTTACTCTACTATTTAAAAAGGCGTATGAAAACTGGGCGCAACACTTACTGTATGTTGAGGGAGACCTGGATGTAGCGATCCATGTAAACAATTACTTCAGTTCAGTTTTCTCTGAAATCAATTGAACTTACAGAAACAAGTCGGGGAATCATATTGGTTCTAGTAATGACAGTTCATTTTTAGAATTTCTGGAGACAGATAGAGGAACTGGTTTGGTTAAAGCTTAATAAAACAATGGGCCCTGCTGGCATTCATTCCAGAGTTCTAAGAGATATTTAATGTATAGTTGTTGGGACCAGTAATGGAACTTTTTAATCAATCTGTTCTAATGGGAGAAATTCCTAATGACTGGTGGATAGCTAATATTGTACCAATCCACAAGAAGGACAGCAAGTTAGCTGGAAATTACAGGCCAGTGAGTTTACCATTGGTTGTAGTCAAGTAAATGGAATCACTCCTGAAAAAAAGGATCATTGACCGCCTAAAAATACACAACATGCTGGACCCAAAGCAGCATGGCTTTATTGATGTCAGATCATGACAAACTAATCTGATTGAATTTTGTGGCTATATTACCAATGTTTTGAACCAGGGTGGTGCTGGTATCTAGTTGGAAAAGATGTTGACCTTTTGGGAATATCATGGATAATCTGTATCCATTTCAGCACATTTTATGCCACTAAAGACAAAATCACCTTCCCTACCACAGACTTATTTGCAATGTTCTACCTTGATGAAAGTCAGCTCCACAGATACCCTGCGGCTACTGCATACTTCATTAAACAGTAAACGACTACATTAGTTGCCACAAACCAAATCAGGAAACATACTTCTTTGAGGCTGGTGGTGTCAGCTCATCAGGAGCACATGTTACTTATTAAAACCCCCACAAGGAGGTGACAGCACTCAGTACATGAATCGTCACCCCCTTATTTTATAAATAAAAAAACTGTTATTTTAACAGTTTAATATATAAAGTGAGACCCGTATTGAGATTAAAGAATGTGTGAAGTAGAAATATTTTCCTTTCATTTCAAATAGGACAAGGTTTGTGCATGTGGAAAGGTCTGAAAATATGATAAGAGTGGCATTATAATGGATTTTTGGCTTTATCTTGTTCATGAAATATAGTGAATGATATGGGTGCATTCTCCTTGGCAAAATATAAAGTGTCTCATTAGTGGTTATCAGCACATTCCATCCCAAGTAAGTTTTATCTAACTAACATAATTTAATGTTTCTTTTAATAGCTCTGTGCATGAGGCAATGTGTCATGTGAAAACAAATGAATTGATAGAAAAACAAATCATTTCTGGCTGCATTTTGACAGCAAGGGTGAACTTTAAAAAAAAAGTGTATTATATTATATTTTGATGTGGCTCCATTTTAAGTAGCTTGCATACACATTTATAGCCCTTAAGTGCATTATTTTACATTTTTTTAATATTAAACATAATTTGCCATGTAGTTGCCCACCCCTTTATTTTAATGAGGTCTTCCTGTAAAGTTTCTATATCCTATTGTGAAGTTATTACCCTGCTTATTTTTGTATTGTCAGCAAACACTGAGATTGAACTATTTATATCGACCTCAACATCATCAGATCTGGTACAGGACAGAGCCTTGGGGTACCCCACTTACAACTCCAGAACATTCAGAAGATACGCTATTTATCACCACCCTCTGTCAATGCCAACAGAGCTCAATTTTTTAATTAAGCATTTATGGGGTACTGTAGCAAATGCTTGGGCAAAATCTAGATGCAGCATGTCCACAGGCCCTCCCCTATCCTAATTACAGCTCACCTCCTCATAGAATGTAAACTGGTTGGTTTGGCAAGAATGATTATTCGTAAATTCATACTGGTTACTACTAAGGATGCTGCTTTCAAAAGAAAATTCTTGAAAATACTCCCTTATCATCCCCCCCAATAGTTTACATACAATAGATGTTAGACTGACTGTCCTGTAGTTACCAAGTATATGTCTTGGCCCTTTTTTAAATATTGGTACCACGTTGGCTTTTCACCAATGAGCTGACACCATTCCAGTCACTAAGTTGTCCATAAAAATTAGGAATAACTGTCTGACTATAATCTGGCTAAGTTCCTTGAGGACTCTCAGGTGTAAGCCATCTGGTCCTGGTGATTTATTTGCATTAAGTTTTTTACGTTTTTTTTGGACCCTGGCTTCTCTTAGCTATAAGGGTACATTCTGTACTGTTTTAGTAAAAATACAGTCCTGAATACTATACCCCTCCTTTTCCTTTGCAAAAATTGAGGAGAAAAAGGCCTTCTCATTTTCATTTGTAATAAACTTTCCCTGATCATCCGTTATGGAAACCGTTGGGGGATTTTTATTTATACTCTCCTCAGCTATGTGTCTCTTGTGGTCTATTTCAAATACCCTAATTGCATTCTTACATTTCTTATTGCAATCCTTGTAGTGTTGGAATGCTGACACCGATCCCTCTGCCTTATATTTTTAAAGACCATTTGTTTTTCTTTTATTTGCCTTTTTATGTTAAAGTTTAGCCACCAAGATTTAACCTTTGATAAAAATGGGGGGTAACTAGTGCGCTCAATCAATAATGAATAAATATATGAGGAAAGCCGCCAACATAAAAGTGATCTCACACTGCAAATAAATATGTAAATTGGGGGGTATGTGGCGCTAACCACTATATAAATAACCTCTATGAACTCTTCAGGCGTGTAAATTCCAAAAGATGGGTGACCTTAAATGTAACTTGATCAATTTTACATAAAATGCAAATATCATATCTGAATGGATAAACAATATGGCAATATCTTCAATAGCAATGAAAAAATATATAAAATGTGAATAAAGGAATAAGTGCAGAAGTGTGATCAATAAATATGACCAATAAAAGTGCGCTGGGATAAAAAACTCTTAAAATTGATAGCAATGTGATAATAAAATAAATGACCATTAAGAACGTGCTGAAATAAAATCTTCAATGATGACGATAAAATATTGTGATGTACATCCCAGACAATGTGATGAATGAACTAAAATGAAGTATGAAGGAAATGCCTTCTGTGAATAAAAACGAAAGAATCTAAAGTGCACAGTGCAACGTGCAAAAATAGTGAGAAAGACCAAAATGCTGGTCTATGTAGTGCAAAAAGAAATAAATAAATATACGTGCATAAGAAATTGCAATAGCAGCAAAGTGACTGCAATAAGTGATTCAGACTAAATGACTGTGGAGGTAATTCATATGGGGAATCCTAAGAAGAAAGAGGATAAGCTAAGTGGTGCACTACAAATCCAAGTTAGTAGTAGAAAATTGCACAGGAATGGCAACAGGGCAAAAATGCCAGTACAGTCCGTTTTAAGAATGGTAATTCTTGATAAGTGTAAAACAAATAGAAAGTTCCAATATGATATATAAATCAGAGTTCAGTGATATTCTGTGCAGTAGTGCTCCATGTTGTGTTCAGGGGTGCACCCCACTGTTTCCCCCAGCCTCTCACCTCTAATAGCGGCCTCTACAGGCCTAGTAAAGCAGGTAACTTTGGGTAGTGGTCCTGGTAAAAATCCTGGTGTGTCCTCCTATGTATTCCTATGGGCTCTCCTGTAACATGCTCCGGTCCCCATATCCTATCCAAACATCACTCCAGACTGCAGAGATCACTCCCAGCTCAGATCAGCATAGATGGGTAAGGGACAAAGAAAAGCGCTCCAATGTGAAGTAAATTAAAACAATTTTTAATGAAAAAATATCCACTCACATAAAGACAGCTTGAAACCGCATATGATGGACGAACTTCCGGTCCTCGGCCGAAAAACCGGAAGTAAACAATAGGCACCTGACTTCCTCCCTCACGCGTATCGTCACCGCTCACGTGACTTTGTCAAAGGGTTAGCGCCACATACCCCCCAATTTACAAGATTTAACCTTTGCTCTTTTATATTTGTTTCCAATTGGCATACACCGGCTTATACGATTATTTAGTATGTTCCTAAAGCACTTCCAATTTTCCTCATTGCTCATTGTTTCTAGAATTTGATCCAATTTAATACCTTGTAGTATTGAGCGCAAGTTAGAAAAGTTGGCTCTATCAAAATTTAGAAAGAGCCATTGGTTATTATGGTTGTTTTTATTGGTAATGAAAACAACCATTATTATTAAAATCTTAATTTATTCAAAACAGCATAAAAAAACTATCAAAGAGTGAAAAGATTATTTTCACATATTTGTAACCAACTGTCACATACTACATGGTCAACGCATTTCATGGTCACAAGCCGCTTCTTCGGGACTCTGTATTAATATATGACATATTCCTTGTAAAGTCTTATCGTACCTCTAAAATTCAGAAAAAAGAACAATATAATAAAAATATATGCAGGCTTGTATCATTTCAAATATCCAAAAACATTCTAACCATCAGGAGGTAGAAAACAAACTAGAGGGAAGAAGGGAGAGAAAAACACACACACAAAAACCCCCACAAAAACACCTAGTGCTTCCAGTGAATGCGCAGTTTGGGATCGGATGTTGTGACGTCACCCACCGGCCGTGGCGGTGTAGACTGTTTGATTGGCAGGGCGCACCGGATAGGAGTGGGTAATGAATTTAGGGGTATGGGCTCCCCTTTAGCTGTCCTTGGTTGACTGGCGGTGGACGTTTGTCTCTGACTTTCACCTAGGTGAGTGATGTTGATGTGCTACATGGGAGAGAGTGCTGTTTTTTTTTACATACTTATTCTTGATATTTAGATTTTTTGCTCTAGGAGCCTTGGGGGATTTGCTTTCCTGCATATCTCCTTTATTTGTTGGATAACTTTATAACCCCGAGAGAAGCACACAGACTTAGAGCCAGTGCATTACTGATATTTTGTGAAAATCTATATGAGTATGAGTAACTGCTACATTGGATGTTAATAATTAGACTCTGGAAGCAAAAGTTATCATGAATTCTACAATTGCATTGTTGGTTATATCATTAAGGTAAGTGATATTGACTCGCCTAGGGTGTTTTGGGATGGCTTCAAGTCTATAGGTTTCTTATATTGATGTTTCTATATGTTGTAGAGGCAAATGTTGATGGTCATACTACCTGGAGATGTAAAGACTCAATATGCTGTCCCCTTATCAACCTCTGTCCACCGCCAGATTTTGCTTGTTTTGATGCGTATATACTGTTGTGGGGGTTGGGTACCCATATCATGTGCATTTGTGTGCAGTTATATGGAAATTTTGTGTTATAGCTAGTTATTTTACCCCCAAAAAAGTATCTTTTTGGTGGCATTTAACCACTTCAATACCAGACACTTAGACACCTTCCCGCCCAAGCCAATTTTCAGCTTTTCAGCGCTGTCGCAATTTGAATGACAATTGCGCGGTCATGCTACACTGTACGCAAATTTTTTTTATCATTTTGTTCCAACAAATAGAGCTTTATTTTGGTGGTATTTGATCACCTCTGCGATTTTTATTTTTTGCGCAACAAACAAAAAAAGACCGAAAATTTTGCAGAAAAACAAGTTTTTCTTTGTCACTGTTATATTGTTTTGTAAATAAGTGCGCTTTCTACTGATTATGGGCACTGATAGGCAGCACTAATGGGCACTGATAGGTGGCACTGATGGGCACTGATAGGTGGCACTGGTATGCGGCACTGATGGGCACTCAGGTGGCACTGATGGGCACTCATAGGCGGCACTGATGGGCACTCATAGGCGGCACTGACGGGTACTTATGGGTGGCACTGATGCACACATATAGGTGGCACTGATAGGTGGCATGGATAGGCACTGATAGGTGGGCATGGATGGGCACTGATGGACGCTGATGGGTGGCACTGATGACACTGATGGGTGGCATTGCTGGGCATCCCTGTTTTAAAACATAAATATGATGTGCCAATCAGTGCCCATCTGTGGGCACTGATTGGCATATTTTGTGCATTTTTTTAACATGTGGATGGCCATGGGGGATGTACCTGGCCATCCACACGCTGGGGGCTTCCCTGGTGGTCCTGGGGGCTTCCCTGGTGGTCTAGTGTGGGCATCTGAGGGGGGGCTGCGCTGATAAACAATCAGCGCATACCCCCCCTGTCAGGAGAGCCACCGATCGGCTCTCCTCTACTCGCATCTGTCAGACGCGAGTGAGGAAAAGCTGATCAACGGCTCTTCCTGTGTACATCGTGATCAGCCATGATTGGACACGGCTGATCACGTGGTAAAGAGCCTCTGCCGGAGGCTCTTTACCGAGATCAGTGTAGCGGTGTGTCAGACTGACACTCCGCTCCACCGATCGCCGCGATGCGCGCCCCCAAGGGCGCGCGGCGGCTGTTATCCTGAAGAACGTCATATGACGCCCAGTCAGGGTAACAAAACCACTTCAATGTCAATCTGCTATTGACCGGGCAGGAAGTGGTTAATCACCACTGTTTTTTTTGGTGAAATAAATTTAAATAGACCAAATGTTTTTTTTAAACAAATATATTTTTTACTTTGTGCTATAAAACAGATCCAATAAAAAAAATCTACTTTCTTCAAAAATTCTGGGCAAAATGTATTCTGCTACATGTCTGGTAGAAAAAAAAATCCCAATAAGTGTATATTGATTGGTTTGCATGGAAGTAGTATATAGTATAGTATATACACTGGAATTTTTTTTTATATATTACTAATGGCGATGATCAGTGACTTATAATAGGACTGCAATGGTGTGGTAAGCAATCTGACAATAACTGACACTGGAGGGGAACTGCCTAACTGCCACTGACATCACCAGTGACACCAATACAGCAATCAGTGCTAATAATATACACTGTCACTTTACTAATGACACTGGCTGGGAAGGGGTTAACATCTAGGGTGATCAAGGGGTTAAACGTGTGTACAATGTGTTTATTATGTGCTGCTTTTACTAGCACATCTCTTTGTTTCTTATCCTTGACTGTCAACACAGGGCTCTGGGCTGTGACTGGACACAGCAGAACAGCAGGTCCCAGCCATGAATGAATTGTCTGGGACTTGCTGATCACAGTAGGTGTCGCCACTTTGCCTGCATGGGACGCCCATCTGCAGTACATTGTGGGTGGGCGATCCAGAAGTGGTTAAGAGTAAAAACGTGTACAGATTATTGCTAGTAAACTAGTTCCTTCCAATAAAAATTAACACTTTTTAAAATTACTTTTACAATTTTTTTTGAGGGGTTCCTTCTGGTAGGGACTCCAGTACAGTTGACCCCTTAAAAATACAGCACTGGGTGTAATACCTTCACATTTACATACATGTTTATCCCCTAGTCTCCAGCTTTGCATGTACAATTGCTGCATTTTTAACAGCAGCCCAGCATTGTTCATAAAAAATATATAGATTGTTACGAATGTGGACAAAAAGAGAGAAGATGTGGAGGATACAAGAGAGACTGCTTATGTCATAGTAGTTATATATTTAAAAATATTGCAAAAGCGGTTTCTGGTTGAAAAGAAAGAAAATACTCACATCTTAAATTGCCTTGTGCCTATTGATGTTGGCAATTTGTATTGTGTTTCTCAGATCAAATTTTAAAACACTATCAATGCATTTTGTGGCTCTTGCAGCCACTACTTCAGGAATCATACATAAAAACTAGAGATGGGTCGAACAACCCCTTGTTCGGTTCATGCCAGAACTCTCAAACCTAGTAAAAATTCCTACCTGAATAATGAACCCCATTGAGGTTTACTGGAACTGGAAAAATTGAAAGTGCACATTTTGAGGGCTTATATGCAAGTTATTGAGCATACAAACCTTATGGGTACTGCCTTGGGGACATGTATAAATAAAAACAAAGTTTGTAAAAAAACATTATTTTTAAATGAGCAATGATTTACTGATACTTAAAGTGAAATAATAAAAATGAAAAATTCCTTTAAAAATAGTGCCTGGGATATCCCCTTAGTCTGTCTGTAAAGTGGTGCATCTGTACCATGTATAGAACCTGCTGCAGAAAAAAGGACATTTATGCCAAAAAAATGAAATTTTCCCTGCAAGCTTTCTTTATTCTATAAAAAAAACAGGTTGGGCAGCCAGTCTGTATGATGAGACCACAATTTAATGCACTTGGAATAAGATTAGAGAGTTTTTTTTAAATAAATTCTGGTATCTGTTTTCCAGATTTTGGTCTTTGGATGTTGGTGGTCCCTTCACATTGTAACTCTATAGAAGTACTCTTAATGAAAGCAAGAATTGGCCTTGCTGTCAAAACTCGAAATGATATGTACCTGTCAAACAGGTGTGGAAAAATTGGTCTTTGGGTGTTAATTGTGCCCATGAAAACTATACCAAAATGTTTCTTCATGATAAAATCAACACCCACAAAGCTAGGCAGCCTAGACAGTCTTGCATAGATTCCACATACCAAAAGCGCTTAATCAGCAACATCAGCATCAGGGGCTTGATAGCTGCTGCTAATCCAGGAATGATTAATTTTGATAAATGTCAGCTGGTCAACGGAGTCTGTGTACAGACACGCTCTTTTATCTGTCACAAAACCTCCGGACGCACTGAATGTCCATTCAGAAAGCCCACTGGATGCATGGAAGCCCAGCAGCGCAATTGCATACTGGGCAAGTTCTGGCCAGTGGTCTATTCTCATGACCCAGTAATCCAGCGGATCGTCAACTTGAAAGATCTCCATGTCTGTTTTCGCCCCTAGATAATCTCCCATCATATGATGCAGATGCTGCTGATGGGATATCGATGCTAACAGCGCTAAGCACCAAGGACTAAAAAAAAAAATTTGAAATGCATCACTGAGGCGCTCCCCTTCTCCACGGATCCTCTCTTGACCAACAGTAGCCTCAAAACTAGACTTTCCATTAGAATGTAACCTAGCAGAGTCTGGAAAGGCATTAAATAACCTCCCCTTTAAGGTGTCCTTGAGTTCTGAGACTTTCCCCTGGTAACGGTGGTCAAGGAGTGTTGCTAACCAATAGTGATCCTTCTCCTTGATGCCACAAATTATGGGGTCCTTTCACAGGCTTTGAAGAATGAGGAAGCCCATGCACCAAAAGCTTGTGGAGGCATAAGAAACAGAGTCCTCGGGGCCACTGAGGATTTCAGTATCTGGAACTCCTACTACTCCCAAGGGTTCTGGGGACAGAAAACCATCTCTTAAGGTTTGAAGTATGTCTTCCTCTGCTTCAATGCCTCCAAAACTGCAATAATCCTCCTCCTTCTCCTCCTCTTGTGTGTTCTGTGGCATCATAAGAATGGTGTCTACATAAAGATGGCCTTGAGAGAAAAGGAAGTCCTCCTCTTCCTCCCGATGCTCTGCCTCGAGTGCCCTGTCCATAATGCCACAAAGAGTATGCTGCAGCAGGAACACAACAGGGATTGTGTCACGCATGCATTGTCACGGCCCACCATTCTTGGCGCCGTCGCAAATGGTGACAGTACAGTTCATGCATTCTATATCAGCAGCCATTAACGTGAGGAAAAAAAGCTGAGCCAGCCTGAGCCTGTTGTTGTGCCATACTGACACAGGACCTGGTTGACATCCTTCTGCTGCAAATGCAGCCGTTGCAGCATTGCCAAAGTTGAGTTCCACCTGGTAGGCATGTCTTATAACTGCCCGATAGAGCTATTGCCAGGAACTGAGGTACCTTTCGGGAGGATCTTCCCATTAACAGGGCAGGAGCTTGAAACCCTAAAGGCCTACATAGATGAAAATCTACAGAAAGGTTTCATCCGCCCATCAACCTCCCCAGCCGGGGCTGGAATTTTCTTTGTCGAGAAAAAGGATCACTCCCTACGGCCCTGTATCGATTATAGGGAGTTGAATAAAATAACAATTAAGAATCGCTACCCCTTGCCCCTTGTGCCGGAACTCTTCCAAAGGTTGTGATCTGCCGTCATCTTCACCAAATTAGATCTTCGCGGGGCCTATAACTTGATCCGTATCCGAGAGGGTGACGAATGGAAGACGGCCTTTCGTACCCGATTTGGGCACTTTGAATATTTGGTCATGCCCTTTGGACTGTGCAACGCACCGGCTACATTTCAACACTTCGTCAATGATATCTTCCGTGATCTCCTGGACCTGTACGTCATAGTGTACCTGGACGACATCTTAATCTTTTCTGCCTCAGTCAGCGATCACCGCAGGCACGTTCGGAACGTCTTAACCCGGCTCAGGCAACATGGGCTCTACGCCAAATTGGAGAAATGTGAATTCGAGCTCCAGTGCATTCAATTCCTTGGCCTAATCATCTCTGTCAACGGCATTAAAATGGACCCCCAGAAGGTGTCCGCCATCCTGGATTGGCCCGCTCCCTTCGATAAGAAAGGGGTCCAACGCTTCATTGGCTTCGCCAATTTTTATCGAAAATTCATTAGGGGCTTCTCTACTATAGTTGCACCCATCACCGAGCTGACCAAGCAGGGAAGCCGATTCTGCTGGACCTCTAAGGCACAGTCCGCCTTTGAAAAACTCAAGGGACTTTTCACCTCGGCCACTATCCTAAAACACCCGGATCCTGCCCTGCCCTTCGTCCTTGAGGTGGACGCTTCGGAAATCGCGGTAGGAGTCGTGCTCTTCCAGCGGCAGGGCCCCAAGTCCCTTCTCTTCCCGGTGGCCTTCTTCTCACGCAAACTCTCCACAGCGGAGAAAAATTATGATGTCGGAGATCGGGAACTTCTGGCCATCAAGGCCGCTTTAGAAGAGTGGTGTTATCTGCTGGAGGGGGCTGCACACCCCATCCTGGTTTACACTGACCACAAGAATCTTGAGTATCTGAGAACGGCAAAAAGATTGAGACCACGGCAGGCAAGGTGGGCCCTCTTTTTCTCTAGATTCCAGTTTCACATTACCTATAGACCTGGTTCTAAAAACACCAAAGCGGACGCCCTTTCCCGCATGTTTCTTGATTCTGAGAGATCCTTACCACCAGACACCATTCTCCCTGCTGGCAATTTCCTGTTACTCCAAGGGGATCTCCTATCCCAGTTAAGGCAAGCTTCGGTAGGATGGTCCCCATCCACTGAAAATGAGGTGAGGGCACAAGATGGCCTATTCTGGCACAAAGGCAGAATTGTGGTCCCTGAAGGTCTAAGGATGGCAGTTTTGGAGCTCTGCCATGACCACAAACTAGCCGGACATTTTGGCACTCTAAAGACGGCAGAACTGCTTCAGCGTACCTTCTGGTGGCCCCGACTGGTAAATGATTGCAAGAGGTACGTGGAGTCCTGCACCACCTGCGCCAGGAGCAAGAATAGCCGGGCGAGAGCTTGGGGTCTGCTGAAACCCTTACCCGTCCCAGAAAGACCCTGGAAGATGATATCGATGGATTTCATCGTAGAGCTTCCCCAGTCGGAAGGATTCTCATCCATCTTCGTTGTGGTCAACAGGCTGTCCAAGATGGCTCACTTCTTACCGATGAAAGGGACACCTTCGGCCAAGGAAACGGCACAGGTCTTTGTCCGGGAGATAGTGAGGTTGCATGGGGTCCCATCAAGCATAGTCTCGGATCGGGGTGTTCAATTCACCTCCAGGTTCTGGAAGGCTCTCTGCGATTCCTTGGAGATCGAGTTGGCCTTTTCCTCAGCCTACCACCCCCAGACAAATGGGCAGACGGAGAGAACTAATCAGACTTTGGAGCAATACCTCCGCTGCTTTTCAACTTTTTCACAGGATGACTGGGCCTCTCTACTACCCATTGCTGAGTTTGCCTACAACAACTCCTTACACTCTGCCATCAAGCAAACACCATTTTTTGCCAACTATGGCTTCCACCCGTCCTTCTTGCCCGGTTCCTTACCTGAATGTTCCATTCCTGCAGTCTCTGAAACTATGGACTTCTTCCTTGCAAACAATAAACTACTACAGGAAACCATGGCCAAGACCCAGGAGTACAACAAAAGGATGTTTGACAGAAAGAAGCGGGGTGAACTTGTCCTGGAACCTGGCAACCAGGTTTGGTTGTCTACGGCTAACCTGAAATTGGCGTGCCCCTCAAAGAAATTGGGTCCCAAATTCACGGGCCCCTTCCGTGTTAAAAGAAAAATTAACGAGGTGACTTATGAGCTCTATCTACCCGGTGCGATGAAAATCCACCCTGTCTTCCATGTATCTCTGCTGAAGCCCGTTAACCCCAACCCCTTTACTGGCCAAAACACTGGCCCCCCTGAACCAGTAATCATCGACAATGTGGAAGAGTTTGAAGTGGAAGCAATCCTAGATTGCAGGAAAAGGCACAACCAGACCCAGTACCTTATTAAATGGAGGGGATACGGACCGGAGGATAACTCTTGGGAACCCGAAGGCAATTTGCATGCCAAAGAGCTGTTGGAGGCTTTTAAAAGGTTACACGCCAATAGACTGGCCCAGATGGGCATCCGGAGGATGCCCTTGAGGAGGGGGCACTGTCATGGATCTTCCCCTAGTCGTCCCAGCGATGGGCACCCTGTTGAGCGCCGGTGTGCGCATACCCGTGCCTGCGCACGTGGGCGCGTTCATGTGCGTGCTCGCGTCGGTGCGCGCACGTGCGCGAGCGCGCGCGGTGTTTGGCGCCAACCGGCCTACTTAGCATCCTCATGCACTGTGCTCAGTGCTGTCCGATCTTCAGCTCCCAGTACCCCCACACCCGTTGCCTTACCTGAGTCTCCTGATTACCCACCTGACTACCCGGCTTGCCCTAGGATTATCCTGTCTTCTGCCAGTACCCGACCTCGGCTTGTCTTTGACCCTGCACCCGCCTGCTCCTTTGTACCGCGCTGCCCGCCTGCTGCCAACCCTGCTTGTGACCCGGACTCTGTACCTGCCTGCCCCCTTTGTACCACATTGCCCGCCTGCTGCCTACCCTGCTGGTTACCCGGACTGTGAACTTGCCTGCTCCCCAGTATAGTGCCTGTGTGTGGACTTGTTGTTCAGCTCCTGCCCTGCATCCGCTGCCAGTTACCAGCTGCCTAGCAGACGCCACCTCAGCAGCACCAGAGCCGTTGGACCTCTTCACCTGCACTCACCCGCCAGGCTCTCATACCAGCTTGTGCTCCCGTGCCTCCTGTCTATACTACCAGGGGCCGCGAACCAGGCGCGTAAGGGAGACCTTCCCCTGCTATATCGGGCTCACCTGTCAGGTACGTGAGTGTGACAGCTATATTGCAGTAATCAAAAGCAAAAGTGGCCACGTGTGTGTTGGATGAGTTGTACCAAAATTGTGTAATACCCTCTTTTTTTATGATGGCCACTTGTTGAGTTCCCACCAGCCCCACCAAAAAAAGGATATGTAGCACTGTCATTCTGGTGTAGCCTGGGACTTGTCTTCAGGGGTTGGAACCTTCTTGCAGTGGGAAGCGTGGATCCAGGAGTTCTTTCCTGCGACTTTAACGGAGGTGGCAGTAGTTATCAGAACCTGGAATGGTCCGTTGAATCTTGGTTCCAGTGAGTGTTTTCTTATAAACTTTTTTATTAGTACCCAGTCTCCGGGCAGCAGCTTGTGGGTTCCTGTGTCGGAGTCTGGGTCTGGAATGGAAGAAAACACTTGTGCATGGATATGGGTTAATTCACGAGACAATGCGGTCACATAATTAGTCAGTACATCAGACTGTAATTGTAACTGTTGTGGGAAATAACACCCAAGCCTGGGGGCTGACCCGAACAAGATCTCGTATGGAGATAGTGAGTGTTCCCCCCTTGGGGTATATCTGATACTGAACAGGGCAATAGGTAAACTTTCTAGCCAGCTCATGTCTGTTTCCTCTGACATTTTTAGCATTCTAGATTTAATGGTACCGTTTAATCTTTCTACCTTACCACTACTCTGAGGGTGATAGGGCATGTGGAATGCTAAAGTGACTAATAGGGCAGACCAGATATCTTTTGGGACTGAGGCCGTGAAAGCCGGACCTTGGTCGCTCTCTATGACCTCTGGGACCCCATACCTGCATACTATCTCGGTCAGCAATTTCTTGGCTGTTGTCTTGGCTGTCATGTTGGTGACCGGGAACGCTTCTGGCCAACTCGAGAACATGTCTATGATCACCAAAGCATATTCAAATCTCCCACTCTTTGGCATTTGAATGTGGTCAATCTGGATCCTCTGGAATGGATACAAAGGTTTCGCGAGATGTTTCCGTGGGACCTTCTCCATCCGTTCGGGGTTGCATTTGGCGCAGATGGTACAAGACTTGCAATAATTATTGGTGAGGGCTGTTAGGCCAGGTGCCATGTAATATTTACTGATAAGGGAGTTCATGAGATTTTTAGACAGATGTGCTGCTCCATGGGCCCACTGGACTACTGCTGGATATAGATTCGGGGGTAGAAACGTTTTTTTATTAACTTCGAACAGTCCATCTTTCTGTGCTGCTCCTTTCTTTATCCAGGTTTCCCGTTCTTCTTGACTGGCAGCGTCTTGCTGCTCCTTCTGGTGGGTTTTATCGACGGGGAGGCTTTGACTTCTAGTTTGTACTGCGAGTATGGGATTCTCCACTACTTCTACCACTTCCTGTTGTTTGCTGCTGGCTGAAAAAAAAGAGAAGGCTTTCTGACTTGCCCTCTGCAGTGGGAAGGTCATCTGCACACAGGAGAAGGTCATCCACATATTGCAACAGCGTTATGTCGGCATTCTCTTCTTGCCATGCACTGAGGATTGTAGCCATTGCTTTGGCAAACTGGGTGGGGGAGTTCTGTGCCCCTTGGGGCATAACTGTCCAGGTGTACTGTCGATTATTGTGGGTGAAGGCAAGAAGGTACTGACAAGAAGGGTGTAGGGGTACACTAAAGAATGCGTTTGCAAGATCTACCACCGTGAAGAATTTTGCTGATGGTGGCACACCAGCCAGCAGTGTGTGGGGATTGGGGACAATGGGTGTTTCCAAGATGTTTGCCTCATTTACAGCCCTCAGATCCTGGACCATTCTGTACTTGATTGGTTCTCCGTTTTGACTTTTCTTTTTGACCGGGAATAGGGGTGTATTGCACGGGCTAGTACAAGGGATTAGGGCTCCGTTCTTGACCAAGGCTTCTATTTGAGAGGAAATAGCCTTGGTTTGTGAGGGCTTTAATGGGTATTGGGGTTTCCTGGGCAGGGGTGTTAATGGTTTCAATTTGATGTACACTGGTGGGACATTTAGATGTCCAATGTCTTCCGCCCCTTTTGACCAAAGTTCGTCTGGGATTCTTTTTAGGACTTCTAGGGGTATTTGGCTGGTGGCTAGGGGGGTAATCTGTAGGGTCATCAAAAGTGGGATGGAGCACAGGGCTGATTGAGCCTTAGTAGTAAGGGGGGTAGAGATACTGATCGTACCTTCTGGTGTGAAGGTGATGGAGGCTTGCAAGCGGGATAGGACATCTGCTCCTAAAAGATTTAGGGGGCAGGTGGGGGAGACCACGAATCTGGCAAGTAGGTCCTTGTAAGTGCCAACTTGTAGGGGTTTGGTTAATGGGTGGGATTTAGGTGAGCCGTCCACACCCACACATGAAATGTCTATGTCTGATAAGTAGGAAGTGTCTGGTAGATCTTGAGCCCTTATCACGCCCTTATCACGCTTCTGGCTGCGCCTGTGTCAATTAGGAAGGTGGTGGGGTGACCTTCAATTGGGATGGTCACCTTTGCCAAAGGGCTGTTTGTGTTTGAGGACACTGTCATTAGGTGGGATGACACAGGTTTGCCCATATCCTAGCGGAGAAGGTCCAGATGGTCTTCTGTAGGGGCAGGTTTCCTTGGGATCTGAGTAGACTGATCACCTTCTGGACCCCATTGGGTTCTTTTTCATCTGGGTGCTCTGCATTCTTTCCTAAAGTGACCCTGGCGTCCACAGTTATAGCAGAGGCGCGGGGGTCTCTGCTGGGGAGGCGGGTATTGGGTGTCAGAGGTCATCATGAGAGGAGTTATTTTCTTGATATTGTGACTGGATTCTAGCCCCTTTGCTACCAATAAAAGTGAGTCTAGGGCAATCATACGATATTCGGGTCGAGATACTAGCAACCCCTTTTTTATGGAGTCTTTTAGGCCTGTGACAAACACTGCTGAGAGCATTTGTGCATGTGCCTTCATGTGCACATTAAAACCTAGGTCAGTGAATGTCTGTACTAACCTGGCATGGTATTTCTCAACAGTTTCTGTCTTATCCTGTGTTATGTCTTGCAAAGTTGTGGCCTGGTCTGCCAACTTGTCCTTAGCCCAATTGTGTAATTGGTCGCAGAATTCTAGGCCTGATTCATAGTCAGTGTCAATTAAATTTTCTCCATGATAGGCCAGTAGGCGTCACCTGCTTTTGTGCGGCAGAGGTTGTTAAGGCCCCTCCAAGCCGCAGCATAGGTACGCTGTATTTGTATTATGCTACGATAAAAGGGCATTGGCTGCTTTTCTGGGTCAGGCAGGTTATTTACCAATGACATTACTTGGGGTGGGGTAAAGGTAACGTACATTATTGGGGCACCTTCCGCTGCTCTAATGCCCCTCATCACTACGGGGGCTGGCGGGTGTTGAGCTTGGGGTCGACCACTCCAGGGGTCTTGGGGGTCGTGCTCATCTGGGTACCCTGACCACTGGGATTCATGTGTATTTTGGTAATAGTGGGCACTGGGAGCTTGGTTACTGTTATGGCGAGTATTCTGAGTAACGTGCTGAGCCAGGTCTTGGGCTAAGGGTATGGGCTGCGGCCCAGGCCCTTGCACATAGGGGAATAGCTGTTGGGGTATCAGGACAGACGGGGAAGGCGTCTGGAGAGGGCCTGCCTGGTTGGGGATGTTTGCAGCTAGTGGTGTGCCAATGAACAGGTTCTGTGTTGTGGGCAAGACACGAATTGCGCTGTCTGGGAGCTGGGCAATGGGAGGTGGCGGCGCAGTGGCTTGGTTGCTGTCAGCTGCAGATCCCCCCGTCACAGACCTGTTCAAGCTTGGCATTAAAGTGACGGGGGTGTTTGGGCTAAAGTACGAACCATTAGCATTCAACACAGGGTACAGGGGTGTTGGTGTGGAATGAAATAAGGGGTAGTGGCGCTGTTCAATAAGGGTGTAAAAGATGTGCTAAAAATTCATATATGCTGGGCAAGAGAAGGGATGCAGTAAATTCATATGGACAGTGTAAAAAATATATATATAGAAAAAATATATATATATATATGATCAATTATGACCTCCACCCTATAAGTGGATTGTTCAGAAAAATGTATGAACAATAAATTATGTGCAAAAATGCTGACAAATATATGTGGATATATTAATGTGAATAAATAAACAATAGTGAAAAATGTTTAAAGTGACTCCGTGACACACAACTTATTAATATATAAAAATATTAAATCTGCATAAAAATATTACATAAAAATAAATATAAAAATAGAAGATTTTATATACATGTGTGTATGTGATAATCCAAGTGAACCGTGGTTGTAAAACTGTTAAAGTGCTCAGGTCCGTGTGTACTCCAAACAATGTATAATATAAAGTCTTTAAAGCATGTCCCAATAAAGAAAAAAAAAGAAAACAGGTGTCCAAACAGTGATGAAGAAATAAAAATTGATGACGTCTTGTTTAAAACTCAAAAAATTCCTGTAGCAAATGATTCCAGCAGAACATACGGATAACCGGTGAATTTTTTCAGTGCTCCCCTCCTTCCATAGAGTGACCCCTATTAAGCAAACACTCACCAGAGTGCCTAACCCCTGCAGGGGTAATAGGCATGTAAAATCCTCAGCAGGTAGTGTGGAAATCCTCCTCTATAGGGGAAGCGATGGAAGAAATCCTCTCCAGTAGATGTGTTCAGCCTGTTCCAGTAACTGGAGTTGTAGGATGCACCACCGTGCAGTCCGTATGTGAAGGAAAAAGGAATGAGACTGATAGTGTAATTCTGTTATCTTTGTTGAATCTTTATTTTGAATTAAAAAATGCTAGTATAATGAAAAAAAGGGGGGGGGTAGCCAACAAGGCTGTAACAGAATCCAAAGGGTAAAACAAGATGAGAATATAAATATAAGCAGAGCGCGCAGCGCTGGGCTGTGCGATGATAACACCGCAAAGCCCTGGTATCCGGCGTGCGTTCCAACAGTGAGCTAGGAAAAAAACGGAAGTCGCAAGTCGGAAGTGACGTGACGTGTACCAGGGTATCACCTTACGTACGTTTCGTCATTGGACGTCGTCGGAGATGATGGTGTGTTTTTAGGCTCAGCCCTCTTCCCCTCGTATGGGGGTGGTTCAGGTAGGGTATCAGGGACACTTTTTCCTTCATGGTACACATATACAACATTACCCCCCTGCTGGGTTTCCTGTTCCACCCAGTTCTCCCTTTGGATTGCTCTTGCCACATTGAACCAAGCCTCTGCAGTTTTTAGTAGACCATTGTCAGATAACACCCCTCGTTTTTCCTTCAGTATTTTACGCCATTCCTCCGGCTGCAATCTACCCCCTGGAGGAATGGTGTTGCCACAAATCTTAGCTAATTTTTTTGCTTTCTTGACATAATTCCCCCCCTCTCTCTCCGTGACTAAGTCACAGGCGAGTTTTCCTTTCTCTGGCTTAACAAACTTATTCCCCATTATTTCTGTCTTGACGACTGGGATATTTATGTATCTGCTCAGGTTTTTAGAAGGGTCACGAGGTTGCCTTGGTTTCTGAAAGGGTCTGGGAATTCCTCTATTCGTCACCTGGTACCGGTTCAGACTATATCCCAATCTCAAGTTAACGAGGACAAAACAGATAGTAAGATAAAGAGAGGTTTTGTCTACAATGCTCGACTGCCACCTAGGTCGCCCCTGGTGCGTCTTCCCGAAACGTAGACTCAGTCACGGTTCTGTCTGTCCGAGATGGCCACAGAATATGGGTCGGGTAGTGTGTGACCAGTCACTTCCCTCAACAAGACATTTAACAGACAGATAAGAAGTACAGCAGTTAATATTTAACAATGAGGTTCTCAACTTTTCACTTTCCTCTGTTCCTTCTAAATCGCCCACTTGTTCAGGACACCTTATTG
Organism: Lithobates sylvaticus; assembly: GCA_028564925.1. NCBI lineage: Eukaryota > Metazoa > Chordata > Amphibia > Anura > Ranidae > Lithobates > Lithobates sylvaticus. Next base: position 231,551,597 of record CM053028.1, on the reverse strand, counting down.
GGTCCTGTCCACTCTCCCTACATTCACTTTCTATAGACCCAATTGACCTTCCAACCTCCTTCAAGAAATGCTGTACATCAATTCACAAACACAGTTATGACATGACATTTGCATAAATTGTAATAGATGTGTATGTTTGATTTATAATGACCACACAATATTTTCCACTGCCTATTACTCTGCAACTTTTTTCCTGACGCCCACTTCACTTTTCAAAGGGGTTTATCCACGTCCCTGTGTGTCAATATTTTTCAACATCATACATCATGTATCACAGACCCATACAATCACAGAGTCATACAACACAACACAATGTTCTTACAGGCTGCAGATAATCAGAATACAGGTTCATATAATGGACCTCGGGCAAGTATTACCTGTCTTTTGGTGACCTTCAGCAGCCGACACGGACACAGAGATGGACCCACACAGGAACGGGATATACTAGCAAGATAGGAATGTAATATCTTACCGTATCAGAGTTGATCAGGCCCTGTCCCGCCCGTGGTGGTTCCTTCTCGGTGGCCTCTTGGTTGGCTGTAGTCTGGTTCACAACCCGAGTGCTGCGCATTGGGCTGACAAGCTGTTTTGGATTTCAGACTAAATGTCTGAACAAGTTATCTGCACCTGGCCTGATTTTCAGATGTAAATTCGTGCACGTTAGAAGTAACACACTGACACTCTTGTTCAAAGTGAAACTTCCGTTATTGCTCTGGGCGTATAGCCCTCTTTATAGTAAGAGATGACACATTGTTTGAAAAGACATCATCACAGTCTAGTTGTGTTGTCATCTGTAGATTGGAGGATTCTTATCTAAGGGTCTTCCAGCCAGCTTCATCCAGGTTTTTCTGCTGAGGTCTTCTATTGGACTCCTGAACCCACTCGATGGGAGGGGGTCTCTTAGATGAGGCATTTTGAGTAAGGAGACTCAGCATGTATATGTATACATAACAGAAATAGTCATTTTATCAAAGCATTAATAAATGCACAACAACAGCTCCACAGTGTGATGGAACAGGGTGGCTGCTCTCTACTCTTCCATGATAGCTGCCTCATTGGGGTTGTGCCTCACCCTCACTTTTCTCCTCTGCTCTATCCAGCACCCAAGTCGCGTCAGTGGCCTCATCATCCCCCCATCCTCAACATCCCTGGAGCCAACTTGGCAATACGCTGCGACTGGGGGAACATGATTGCCAATTTGTTGTTTACCAGTGTTCTCCCCTCACTGTAGGCTCATGTTCCTACCTTCCTCAACCTCAGAACCAACATCAGAATCAAGTAATGCCTGTGCATTGTCAAGGAGCAAGTGGCTGATGCGGTGTTCAAATAACTCTGACTCCTTCATGCATGATGCTGGGGCTATGTTAGGAGTAGCTGTGGACAAGGAGGCTGAATGAGCCTCTCTGGCAGCTGCAGTGGACTATGAACTAGTCTTTCCTTAGGGGAGGAAGAGGATGGTTTAGTAAGCCAGTCAACTACCTCCTCTGCATTCTGTGACTAGATAGCACGAGCAACATCACTAAAGGGAGGAAATGATGCCCTGCCTGAGCACAGACCACGTCCACCTTTGCCTGTGTACACAGACGCTGCTGGGCCCCTCACAGTGCCATGGGTACATCTGCCTCTCCTTATTGGCCTTTCAGACATGATGGGGGGGTTATTACTGAAATGTAATAGAGAAGGGGAAATATGTACTTGGATGAACTTTAATCAATGGAAAGTGGTGTTTGGTGCACTTTAACTTGAGTATTCACGAGACAGACACACTACAATATACTGCAGTAAAACTGCACTAATGCAATTCAATATACTGCACTTCAAAAGACTGCCATAAAACTGTGCACTAAATGTGCACTAAGGCACTTCAATGTTCTGCAGTAAAACTGCACTAACCCACTTCAATATACTGCCGTAAAAGTGCACTAAGGTACTTCAATATACTGCTGTAAAATTGCACTACGGCATTTCAATATACTGCAGTAAACGTGCACTATCGCACCTCAATATACTGCAGTAAATGTGCAGTAACGCACCCCAATATACTGCAGTACACATGCACTAACGCACCTCAATATACTGCAGTAAACAGGCACTAACGCACGGCAATATACTGCAGTACATGGGCAGTAACACAGTTCAATATACTGCAGTAAATGCACACTAATGCACGTCAATGCACTGCAGTAAACGTGTAGTAACTTACCACAATATTGCAGTACACGTGCACTAACGCACCTCAATATACTGCAGTAAATGTGCATTAATGCACGTCAATATACTGCAGTAACCATGCAGTAGTGCATCTTAATATACTGCAGTACACATGCACTAATGCACCTCAATATACTGCAGCACACCTACAGTAACGCAGTTCAATTTACTGCAGTAAACGTGCACTAATGTACATCAATATACTGCACTAAACATACGCTAATGCACCTCAATATACTGCAATACATGTGCAGTAACGCATGTTAATATACTGCAGTACACCTGCACTAACGCACCTCAGTATACTGCAGTATGTGCATTAGTGCAGGTTTACTGCAGTAACACAGTTCAATATACTGCAGTGAACATGCACTAACTCACTTCAATATACTGCAGTAAATATGCAGTAATGCACCGCAATTTACTGCAGTACACGTGCACTAATACACCTTAATATACTGCGGTACACGTGCAGTAACGCAGTTTGATATACTGCAGTAAAAATGCAATAAAGCGCCTCAATATACTGCAGTAAATGTGCACTAACGCACATCAATATACTGCAGTAAAGGTGCACTAATGCACATCACTATACTGCAGTAAATGTGCACTAATGCATGCCAATATACGGCACTAAATGTGCACTAACGCAGTTTAATATACTGCAATAAACGTACACTAACCACCACAATATACTGCAGTAAACCAGCTCTGACATACTAACCTGACACTAAAGTAAAAATGAATGGTCGCACTACACATACAGTGGTGTGAAAAAGTGTTTGCCCCCTTCCTCATTTCCTGTTCCTTTGCATGTTTGTCACACTTAAGTGTTTCGGAACATCAAACCAATTTAAACAATAGTCAAGGACAACACAAGTAAACACAAAATGCAATTTGTAAATTAAGGTGTTTATTATTAAAGGTGAAAAAAAATCCAAACCATCATGGCCCTGTGTGAAAAAGTGATTGCCCCTAAACCTAATAACTGGTTGGGCCACCCTTAGCAGCAACAACTGCAACCAAGCGTTTGCGATAACGTGCAATGAGGCTTTTACAGCGTCCTGGAGGAATTTTGGCCCACTCATCTTTGCAGAATTGTCCTAATTCAGTCACATTAGAGGGTTTTCGAGCATGAACGGCCTTTTTAAGGTCATACCACAACATCTCAATAGGATTCAGGTCAGGACTTTGGCTAGGCCACTCCAAAGTCTTCATTTTGTTTTTCTTCAGCCATTCGGTGGTGGACTTGCTGGTGTGTTTAGGATCATTGTCCTGCTGCAGAACCCAAGTTCGTTTCAGCTTGAGTACACGAACAGATGGTCGGACATTCTCCTTCAGGATCTCTTGGTAGACAGCAGAATTCATAGTTCCTTTTATCACGGCAAGTCTTCCAGGTCCTGAAGCAGCAAAACAGCCCCAGACCATCACACTACCACCACCATATTTTACTGTTGGTATAATGTTCTTTTTCTGAAATGCAGTGTTCCTTCTACGCCAGATATACTTGGACACACACCTTCCAAAGAGTTCCACTTTTGTCTCATCGGTCCACAGAATGTTGTCCCAAAAGTCTTGGGGATCATCAAGATGTGTTGTGGAGAAATTGAGACGAGCTTTGATGTTCTTTTTGCTCAGCAGTGGTTTTCTCCTTGGAACTCTGTCATGCAGGCCATTTTTGCCCAGTCTTTTCCTGATGGTGGAGGCATGAACGCTGACCTTAACTGAGGCAAGTGAGGCCTGCAGTTCCTTGGACGTTGTTGTGGGGTCTTTTGTGACCTCTTGGATGAGTCGTCGCTGCGCTCTTGGGGTAATTTTGGGCGGCCGGCCACTCCTGGGAAGGTTCACCACTGTTCCATGTCTTCGCCATTTGTGGATAATGGCTCTCATTGTGGTTCGCTGGATTCCCAAAGCTTTGGAAATGGCTTTATAACCCTTTCCAGACTAATAGATCTCAATTACTTTCTTTCTTAATTGTTCCTGAATTTCATTGGGTCTCGGCATGATGTGTAGCTTTTAAGGATCTTCTGGTGGACCTTACTGTGTCAAGCAGCTCCTATTTAAGTGATGCCTTGATTGTGAACAGGTGTGGCAATAATCAGGCCTGGGTGTGGCTAGAGAAATTGAACTCAGGTGTGGACAACCACAGTTATAGTATGTTTTAACAAGGGGGCAATCACTTTTTCACACAGGGCCATGATGGTTTGGATTTTTTTTCACCTTTAATAATAAACACCTTCATTTACAAATTGCATTTTGTGTTTACTTGTGTTGTCCTTGACTATTGTTTAAATTGGTTTGATGTTCCGAAACACTTAAGTGTGACAAACATGCAAAGGAACAGGAAATGAGGAAGGGGGCAAACACTTTTTCACACCACTGTACACGGCACTTTAACTACATTCACACTAAACTGACATTCAACACTCACAATAGAATCACAATAGCACTCTATAGCACACTAACTTGCTAGTAGCAATGAACAGAGCCCTGTTCTATCTATCTCAACTCCAATATCACACTGCAATTAGCTGCTGTGGGAAGGATCCTTTTATAGAGGGGGGGGGGGGTCTATGAGCAATGACCCATGATTGGGCACATTCATTATTACTTTCTCCAATCATGGCTCTGACAGTGTTCTGTGCCCTAATTGGGTAAATCATTCATTGCTTCAGCCAATCAGGGCTTCCAATACACTGTGCGGCACGCAGTGCATTGTGGGGAGGTCGGCGGGTCGAACAAATGGTCGAATGCCCTGACAATTCGGGTGTTTGTCGAACGGGTGGACATGGGCGCCCTCAAAAAAAATAGTTTTTTTCGTTCCATTCCGTTTTCATATTAAAAAAATTTGGTATCTTGTAATTCGTGTCCAAAATTCAATTCGGATTCATACGAAATACGAATTTTCGTTAGATTCGTAAACTTTTCGTTAAAATAAGGAAAGTTTGTTATGGTGAATTTATCATTATGAGAGGCTCCCACCATCCCTGTGCTGTGCTGACTTCCTAGGTTTTAAACCTTTAGTTTCGTTAACTTTTCATAAAAATAACGAAAGTTTGTTATGATGAATTTATCATTATGAGGGGTTCACACCATCCCTGTGCTGTGCTGACTTCCTGGGTTTTTAACTTTTAGGTTCGGTAACTTTTTGTAACAATTACGAATCTTCGTTATGATGAATTTATCATTATGAGGGGTTCCCACCATCCCTGTGCTGAGTTCCCAGGTCTGTACACCTGCTGTGTCTATTATGAGGGGTTGCCACCATCCCTGTGCTGAGTTCCCGGGTCTGAGTGTACACCCGCTGTGCCCGTTATGAGGGGTTCCCACCATCCCTGTGCTGTGCTGACTGCTGACTTTCTCTGATTGGTGCACAAAACACCCATCCAAAATTCGTATTTCGTATAAAATTTGTAAGCATAGAAATTCCCATAGGGTTTCCACCATCCCTGTGCTGATTTCCCAGGTCTGAGTGTACACCCGCTGTGCCCATTATGAGGGGTTCCCACCATCCCTGTGCTGACTACCTGGGGTTTTAACTTTTAGGTTTGTTAACTTTTCGTAACAATTACAAATTTTCGTTATGATGAATTTATCATTATGAGGGGTTCCCACCATCCCTGTGCTGACTTCCTGGGGTTTTAACTTTTAGGTTTGTTAACTTTTCGTTACAATTATGAATTTTCGTTATGAATTTGGATCCGAAATTCGTAAACGAAATTTCCTATTTCGTACAGAATTCATATGCATAAAAATTCGTATTTTGGATTTGATTCATACGAAACTAATCACACATGTCTACGAACGGGTGAACAGCCAATCTTTGGTCCGAATTCATTTGCCCAACACTAATAGAAATTAAAAACAAAAATAAATAAATACATGCTAAACGTATCTCATAAAGATAAAATGATGGCATAATTGTGCTTTTAGAAAAACACATCTTCAATTTTGCTATAGATGTTATTAGACTCAACTTATAATAAGAAAAGAAAAATGGCTGCGCTGGAAATTAAAAATGTGAAAATAATTTTATGTATTTTAGAACTGTAGTGTTTTATATTTACTATGTTTTATTGTATTTGCTTTGCTTACTGTTAAAATGTAATGTTACTTTTATTGTTAACCATCATTTGCTCAGCAGGTACACCATTAAGCTGCAGCATGGGTTTATTTATTCTGACAGCAACAGCGTTTGCTCCCATGATACATAAAGCCATGACTCCAGCGCTGTAGGAGGTGATTTACCACCACAGTTAAAAAAAGAGCATATATGCCGAAGCATGGGGGCAGGGGTGGAGGAGCGATTTGCTCCTAACAATAGGGGAGGATTGCCCGCATGCTTCGGCATATATTTTTTAGGCACAGATTGCATTAAAAAATCAACTTGTTATATTGAGTTATTGTTTTATCATTTCCATTGTTTTCTTTTCAGGTAAAAACATTCAGCTGCAGCACTGATTTATTTATCTTGACGGCAACAGCGTTTGCTCTCATTATACGAAAATCAGCGACTCCAGCGCTGTAGGAGGTAATTTTATCACCACAGTTAAAAAAAAATGCTGCATGTATGACCATCATTAGAAGTGGGTGGATGAAGGGTGGTATTCTAATGGTGGGCGTACCTACTGATCAATCTCTTTTTCTGAAAAAAAAAACATTACAATATATACCTAACAAGGACCAGCCATCTACTGGTATGTTGCTGGATTTTGAGTGGTTATACCAGAATGATGCCTGCAGGTTTAGGTATCATTATTTTCAGCCAGCTGTTGGCTTTTATGTAAAAGCAATTCTAGCGGCTAATTAGCCTCTACACTGCTTTTACATGCAGTGGGAGGGAACATCCCCCCTCCCACAGCCTTCCATTGTTTTCTCTGGCTCTCCTGTCCCAACAGTAATCCCAAGAATGCAGCCGGTGGTTCCGCCAGCTGACCATAGAACTGATCAGAGACCAGAATGGCTCCAATCATCTCTATGGCCTAAGAAACCTGAAGCTATGAGCATTTCATGACTTAGGTTTCACCAGATATAAACAGCGCCATTGGAAAATTGGCAAAACATTTTATCATGTTTATATTAATATTCCCGAAACTTGGCAAAATATAAAATATTCCATGGACACAACATGCCCCTCAGCAAATATAAACATACAGTTTAGCACTTACAGGCTTTATTTTTTTGTACCATAGACTTTCTTGGTGTACATGCATTTAATCCAGACCAGCTTTTGTTACGTACGTGTGTAGGCAGGTGCAGTCTATTTTCTCCACTGTAGATGGCGTTCAACCATAACAGCATTGCATTTGTAGGGGAAGTCAAGAAGAACATGGATCCTCTATGGTTGCCTGGGTCACTGGGGAAGCTACCTGATTGGCATGTGACTCTGACAGCCATCTTGGTTCAGGTAGAGCCTATTTAAGGCCCTGGCTCCCTGGCTTGGCGCCCTTTTTCACTTGGGTAGTGTATGAACAGATCGCTCATCTGACAGGGATAGTGATTAGCGACAATGAGAGATTCCTGACAAGTAAATAAAGGATAGGGACATGCCATTCTTCCTGGAATCCTTCCTATTTGGATACGGACCGACCAGGTTGCATTCCGCCTCTCAGGACAGCACATCCAAGACCTGCTCTGCTACACATGACTGTTGCATCCTGTGTCCCTAGTTGGGCGCCTTCTCGCTAGGCTTGTTGTGAATCGCTAATCTTTAACATTAATACAAATTCTGTTCTCTGATACACTGTAGTGTTTACTGCTGCCGCACCACGCTGCGCCTCCACACACACATGCAATCTACTATGTCTAATGCTAATTATAAGATAACTGACTTTGTTCAAATCAAAAATACACAAAGTAAATGTTGTATTTATTACATTAGTCAATATGTTTTTGTAACGTTATTAAATTTAAAACTATCTGATAAATGGATTGCAGTCTCAAAAAAATTACTCTTCACAATTCTGTAAAATGTTGTATTATAGTAACATCTTTAATATGGGCTTTACTTTCACACTACAATCAGCAATACAAACTTTGGTGAAGAATGGTTATGTTGATAGATTTGTACAACTATCGTAGCTGGCTTAAAAAAAGGTGTAGAAGTCTGCAGATAAACAAAAAACCCTGTTAAAATATATCTTCGAAAACTAGTATGGCCATCAAGTATTTTTTTTTTTTTTGAAACAAAAATAGGGCAATATTTAAAATAAATAAATAAATGTTTAGACATTAAACAGATTATTGTTTAATGGGAAAGTATACATTTTTTTTAAAATATTTTTAGACACACTTGTAAAAGAGATCAGTTTGATATAAATAAGGTTATTAATGTATTTAAATGTTTTGAGGTTGTCCTTAAAAGGTGGAAGGGGAAAGATTTACATTTTGTATCAAATTCCTTCCAAAAAAACAGCAGTGCTCTTTTAATTATGTGAGTTTGCACCTGTGTATACCAGCAGTGTGAAATCTAAGGTACTGCCGCTGGGGGAGGAGCTGCAGTATATGTATGTGAGAAGAGGGAGGCTGCATTATATGTACTGTATATGAAGGAGGAGGGGCTGTATTTTCTGTAGGTGTGGGGAGGCTGCAATGTAAGCAGAGGACAGCTGCATTGTGTATTGGAGGGCAGGGGGACTGCAATGTATGTGAATTTGGGGAATCGAGGCAGGTGGCTTCATTGTATGTAAGTGTGAGGAGGGTGGGCAGGGGACTGAATTGCTTGTGAGTGTACGAATGGGTTTAGTAGTGGAAAAGGGTTCCAGAAGTGAAAAGTAGTGGCACAGGGGTGCAGGTTAGCAGTGGGGGAAAAGTGGTGCAAAGGGGAGCAGTAGATGAGATGCAGGGGTGATCGGTTAATGAGGTGGTGCAGAGAGAGAGGTGGACAAGGGAGTACAAAGGTGAATGATGGGAGTATGAAGGTAAATGATGGGAGTACAAAGGTGAATGATGAATGAGGGAGTTCAGAGGTAAATGGTGGACAGGAAGTATAGAAGTTAGGGGTGGACTATAGGTTCAGAAATAATGGTGGACAGTGGCTTTGAGGGTTTGATTTTGTGCTATGTGATAAGCCAGACCTCAAAAAATCCACTCGCCTACTCGCATTATGCGAGTGGATTTTGAGGTCTCGCGAGTGTAGGAGAGCCACCGCCTCTGCCTGTCTGATTAGAGCGGCAGAGGAACATACACTTTGATAGACAGATCGACAGATCACCTGACCCAGGATTGGACGGGTGATCTGTCTATCAAAGTGACTCGGACAAGGGGGAGGGGCTGTATATGACGGCGCGCGGCGGGGAACAAACAGCTATTGAATTGAAAGCTGTTATGTTCCCCTGGCGCTCTAATCAGACGACAGGCGGTGGCTCTCCTCCCCTGCACAGGTAGGCTGCATTGGGGACACAGGGGACACAGCCTGCACTGGGGGGGCACTGGGGGGGGGGACACAGGCTTCACTGGGGGGGGACACAGGCTGCACTGGGGGGGACACAGGCTTCACTGGGGGGGGCACATGCTTCACTGGGGGGGGATCACATGCTGCACTGATGGGACACATGCTGCACTGGGGGGACACTGAGGACACAGGCTGCACAGGGGGACACATGCTGCACTGGGGGGGACACTGGGGACAAATTCGGCACAGGGGGGACACATGCTGCACTGGGGGGGACACAGGCTGCACTGGGGGGGGACACAGGCTGCACTGGGGGGGACACTGGGGACACATGCGGCACAGGGGGACACATGCGGTACAGGGGGACACATGCGGCACAGGGGGACACATGCGGCACTGGGGGGTCACATGCGGCACAGGGGGACATAGGCTGCACTGGGGGGAGACAGGCTGCACTTGGGGGACACTGGGGACACTGGGGATACATGCGGCACTGGGGAACACATGCGGCACTGGGGGACACATGCAGCACTGGGGGACACATGCAGCACTGGGAGACACATGCAGCACTGAGAGTCACATGCGGCACAGGGGGTCACATGCGGCACAGGGGGTCACATGCTGCACTGGGGGGGTCATATGCTGCACTGGGGGACACATGCGGCACTGGGGGACACATGCAGCACTGGGGGTCACGTGCGGCATAGGGGGTCACATGCTGCACTGGGGGGGTCACATGCTGCACTGGGGGGGTCACATGCTGCACTGGGGGTGGTCACATGCTGCACTGGGGACACAGGCTGAACTGGGGGGTGGGACACAGGCTGGCTGCATTGGTGGACAAAGTTGTTGTTAATATTTATTTTTATAACTTAATTCTGCATAAATCATTTAAGTATCATTTCATGAGATAATTTATGAGGGCGTGTTTAGGGGCGGGATTAGGGGCGGGGCAGGGTAGGGGTTTGGCGGGGCAACTGGTGGCGAGTAACCCTTGAGGCCTGGCTAGTAGCTCAGGACTTGAAATTTTGAGCCCTGTGATAAGCACTTCTAACCTTTGCAGTCTGTATGTTGGGAGTGAACCAGTCAAGAGTGTGCAACATACAACACAGCATACAAGGTGCAGCAGTCAGGATTGAGTAACATAACACGTACATTACAATTTCATAATCTCCATACTTGGTACACTGTGCTCCTATGGTATACATCAGAGATATGTAATTAGCAGTCCTCCAGCTGTTGCAAAACTACAAGTCCCATCTTGCATCTCTGTGTCATGCTTGTGGCTGTCAGTCTTGGCTGTGATTCTTGCTATGCCTCATGGGACTCATGGGACTTATAGTTCTGCAACAGCTCGAGGTCCGCTAATTGCATATCCCTGGCATCATGCATGGTAAATGTTACATACTTCTGGCTGCTGTACTCTGTATGCCGGACTATATGTTACATACTCCTGACACCACTGCACTAAATTATATTCTCTTGACCCCTGAACTCTAAATGCTAATACAAATTATATACATCTTACAAGAGTGTTCACTATTTCAAAGTAATTCCTGACTATTTTAACCGCTTCCCGACCGCCTCATGTACATATACGTGTGCAGAATGGCACGGGCAGGCAAAATCCCGTACCTGTACGGGATCCTTTAAATGCCTGCCCGTGGGTCGCGTGCACGCCGCCAGCGGCGCGCTCGCGACCCGGTCGGGAGCTCCGTGACCCCGGCCGCGGGACCAGCAGACCCGATCGCCGCTGGTGTCCCGCGATCGGGTCACGGAGCTGAAGAACGGGGAGAGGTATGTGTAAACAAACCTCTCCCCACGCTTCCTACTCTGCCTGTCATTGATTGGCTGTTCCTGGTCATCGGGAAAGCCGATCAATGACGTCAGACGTCAGCCCCGCCCCCTAATGTAAAGAAACACACACACGTCACAGTCCATAACCCCTCCCCTCCCCCTAGTGGTTAACTCCTTCACTACAACTGTCATTTATACAGGAATCAATGCATTTAAATAGCATTGATTGCTGTATAAATGACAATGGTCCCAAAAATGTGTCAAAAATGTCCGATGTGTCCGCCATAATGTCACAGTCACAATAAAAATCGCTGATCGCCGCCATTACTAGTAAAAAAAAAAATATTAATAAAAATGCTATAAAACTATCCCCTATTTTGTAAACGCTATAACTTTTGCGCAAACCAATCAATAATCGCTAATTGCGATTTTTTTTACCAAAAATATGTAGAAGAATACGTATCGGCCGAAACTGAGGAAAAAAAAAATTTTTTATATATTTTTGGGAATATTTATTATAGCAAAAAGCAAAAAATATTGCATTTTTTTCAAAATTGTCGCTCTATTTTTGTTTATAGCGCAAAAAATAAAAAACGCAGGGGCGATCAAATACCACCAAAAGAAAGCTCTATTTGTGGGAAAAAAAGGACGCCAATTTTGTTTTGGAGCCACGTCGCACGACCGCGCAATTGTCAGTTAAAGCAACGCAGTGCCGAATCGCAAAAAGGGGCCTGGTCCTTTGGCTGCCAATTGGTCCGGGGCTGAAGTGGTTAAATTGGTTGTTCTTTGAAGTAGGCATAAAGGGTTATAGTTCTGTCTATAGTCTGTAAGCAGAGAAGTAAATGTAATGGAAGAGTTTTAATTGTTTCTAAATGTTTGTGCTGAGGTTTATATGTGTCTGTGAAACTCTAATTTGTGGCGCAGTAATTGAAAACCCCCTTCCGCCAGATTAACCTTTTTTTTAGATGTATTTCTTAAAACACTCATAACAGATATGAATATAAAAAAGTGCGGCGCTCATAGAGCATGAAAAATAACAATCAATGTCTAAAAGTGATGATACTAAATTATGATACAGTATCCAAAAATAAAAATTAATATATGAATGTGTGTCACTAAAAATAGTGAACAAACAAATATGATAAATCAAATGGATTGTGAATCAAAAGATCATATATATGGAAAGGGTTGGTAGACCTACTAATCACATAATCGCATAGATCACATATACAATAAATATGACAGTAGAAAAATCTTGAATATATATCACCATATAAACAAAACCATATAGCAACGTGTGTTACAAATAGTGATCTAAGCAAAAAACACCACCTAATAGTGACATAAATTCAACATTGGTGCGTTAAGAAATATATAACAGGTGACTTGGTGCAAGTTGTCTGTTGCAGTCCACCACCTCTTGGGAATGCGCTTACCAGATAGCGTGAACTCAGATAGGCTTACGCCGTATGAGTCACAAAAGGCAGTTGGTGTCACTACACCCGTGGGAGCATCTACTTGGGGATGGTGCCAAACGACAAGATCCTTCACTGGATATATCCAAAGAACTCTCAGGAGGGAGGGATGATGGATGTTATACCACTGGTAGTGCTCAAATTAGTGGGACCGATAAAGAGAAAAATGGAGCCACATAGTGTAATACCATAGGGGATTTATTTTGACAAAGCATATAAAAATGGGTACTCACATTTAAAACGACATGTAAAAGCATATAATGGTCTACTGGTAACGCAGTGGTAACAGCTAACCGAGTCCCGACGCGTTTCGCCTCATACAGGCATCATCTGGGGGTCACCCCCAGATGATGCCTGTATGAGGCGAAACGCGTCGGGACTCGGTTAGCTGTTACCACTGCGTTACCAGTAGACCATTATATGCTTTTACATGTCGTTTTAAATGTGAGTACCCATTTTTATATGCTTTGTCAAAATAAATCCCCTATGGTATTACACTATGTGGCTCCATTTTTCTCTTTATCGGTCCCACTAATTTGAGCACTACCAGTGGTATAACATCCATCATCCCTCCCTCCTGAGAGTTCTTTGGATATATCCAGTGAAGGATCTTGTCGTTTGGCACCATCCCCAAGTAGATGCTCCCACGGGTGTAGTGACACCAACTGCCTTTTGTGACTCATACGGCGTAAGCCTATCTGAGTTCACGCTATCTGGTAAGCGCATTCCCAAGAGGTGGTGGACTGCAACAGACAACTTGCACCAAGTCACCTGTTATATATTTCTTAACGCACCAATGTTGAATTTATGTCACTATTAGGTGGTGTTTTTTGCTTAGATCACTATTTGTAACACACGTTGCTATATGGTTTTGTTTATATGGTGATATATATTCAAGATTTTTCTACTGTCATATTTATTGTATATGTGATCTATGCGATTATGTGATTAGTAGGTCTACCAACCCTTTCCATATATATGATCTTTTGATTCACAATCCATTTGATTTATCATATTTGTTTGTTCACTATTTTTAGTGACACACATTCATATATTAATTTTTATTTTTGGATACTGTATCATAATTTAGTATCATCACTTTTAGACATTGATTGTTATTTTTCATGCTCTATGAGCGCCGCACTTTTTTATATTCAAATTTTATTCACTCATTACAGTTACCTGTTGTGCAGGCCGCTAGTGTACATATATTTTTCAATATCTTTATAAGACAGCGCAGTTTTTCTTTCCTTTTGCACTATTCACTCATAACAGATAGATGTGTGCTTTTTTTATTTGGTTGCCTTTTTATCCATATGTTCTGCAAAATAAATAGTAATCCAACACTTTTTGAAGTATCAGATCCTGTGATCTTCTAGCTCAGCCCACAGCTGTCATGCCTTCTACTGACAGTGCTTGAACAGCTTGCTGAAAGTATCCATGAATGAGTTTCTAGAGCTGTCAGTGACATTTATACTGTCAGCAAGTGACTCCAGCTTTTAGCTGCTGCATTAACATTACCATTATCAGTGGGTTATCAGTCATTATTATCAGTGTGTGGCTTTGCAGTGATCCCTATGACTAAGCTCCGGGGGGCGGAGTGCAATGCATTGGGGGCAATGCCTGGTCGGAGTGCAGGCTGAGGTTGCCACTCCATTCATTGCATCAGGACACCATAGATGTGCGACTTTCAGGGGTTACCCTTCCTTTCTTGAACCTTTGCAGGAGCCAGGACAGGCTCCATCTCCTGTCAGCACTCTAGCAGCAGATGCGGATGCACTGTCCACATACCCCCTCCCTATTGATCCTGAGTGGCCCACACACTTTTCCCAGGTCACTGTGGCTTTGCAGGGAGCTGGGGTCACTATCTCAGGTATGATACATCTTCTGAGTTTCTGGTTGCACAAGAGAATCCGTGCAAAGTTGAACAATAATAATGACCATGCAGAGCTTGAAAACAGGAGCTGCTTGCTGTTAGTATGAATAAATCAATGAAAGTGTTATCATTCTGTAGCTCTGGCAAGTTCTGGAAATACTTTTTTGGAGCTGTTATGGATCTAGGATGAAAACATTTTAATTCCCCCATAAGCAACTATCAGCATGCAGCTCAAGCAATTTAAGCAGCCATGACAGCTGTGGAGGGAACTGAAGTAAGTAGAATCTGGCACTCACACACTCGTTGAAAAGCTACTGTATTCCTTTCGCAGAGCTAATCAATAAAGGAGACATCAGCTAACAAAAGTAGTACCCTTTGTTCTAGGGTACTAGTGTCAAATGTCAATGCGCATTTTCTTAGTGCATTCATTTTGATGTATGCTGACATACATTTTTAAATCATTTTAGAATTTGGAGTGGATAGGATTAAAAATCATTAATGAAGGCTTGTTAATTATCAAAATATACAAAACTTTATTAATCAACTGAACATTAAAAAACCTTCAACAATGAAAAGGAATAATACCAAACCTTCCAATAATGACATGATAATATTTTCAGCCCTTAAATATTAAAATGAACAATCTGGGCAAACAAAACGCTTCAACGTGTTGACGTCATAGTGTCTGCAAGTGTTCCCATGTCTGTTTAATGATGGCCGAATTGAGCTGAGTACGCTGACTAGGGATGAGCCGAACACCCCCGGGTTCGGTTCGAACCAGAACCTTCAAACGGACCGAAAGTTCGCGCGAATTTTCGAACCCTATACGTTATAATGGACGCGAACGTTCGAAATCAAAAGTGCTAATTACAACGGCCAATATGCATGTTAATGTCATAAAACAGGTTTGGGGACCCGGGTCCTGCCCCAGGGGACATATATCAATGCAAAAAGAACTTTTAAAAACTAACGTTTTTTCGGGAGCAGTCATTTTAATGATGCATAAAGTGAAAAAAAAAAAGTGAAATTTTCCTTTAAATATGGTACCTGGGGGGTGTCTAAAGTATGCCTGTGAAGTGGCATGTGTTTCCCGTGTTTAGAACTGTCCTTGCACAAAATGACATTTGTAAAGGAAAAAAAGAAGCCATTTAAAACCACTTGCGGCTTTAGGTTTGATCTTAAGTAGAATCTGAACAGGTACATTATGAAGTGTAGCTCCATCCCAAAAAAATCTATTTTTAAGCTTTTTGGAGAACATAGGGAGGGGTTATCACCCCTGTAACATTTGCTGTCTTTGCACATGTGTTCAGAACATGTCACCTCACTTTCCGTCCCAATGACAAATGTTTTTGGAAAAGTGGGGTTTTAATTGAAACAAGGATTGGTGATAAAGTATCAGTAGAGAGGAGATACCTTTTTCCCAAATTAAATCTAACAGGATAGAATTTCCCTTCCTAGGGGTAGATTTCCTCTCACTTCCTGTTTTCTCTTTCCATTTGCAAGTAGGAGTCGTTTGTAAGTTGGATGTTTGAAAGTAGGGGCCTGGCGTATATACTCTGCAGAAATTTGCCCTATTAGATGTTGGTGTAGCCACAAGACTGGTGGGCACAGGAATGGGCCCTGCTGTGAGTTAATAGATCAAGATTTGTAATTGCATGCACCTCTTGAACAGGGCAGAAAAATTGGGGGTGGTGGTGGTGGTGGTGGACGGTTTTGCCACAAGACTGTAAGCTCTCACAGTTACTCTTGGTGGGCGCAGGAATGGGCCCTGCTGTGAGTTATTAGATCAAGATTTGTAATTGCAAGCACCTGATGAACAGGGCAGAAAAATTGGGCCTTTGGCGGTGGTGGTGGACGGTGTTGCCACAAGACTGCAGGCCCTCATAGTTACTCTTGGTGGGCGCAGGAATGGGCCCTGCTGTGAACTATTAGATCAAGATTTGTAATTACCCGCCCCTGTTAAACAGGGGCTGAAAAATTGTGCCTTAGGCACTGGTGCTGGTGCCACAACACTGCAACCCGGCCCTCACAGATACTGTACTTGGAGCACAGCAGTCACACGTGTTGCGAATCATTTTTTTAAAAAATTGTAAGTACACGCCCCTGTTAAACAGGGGCTGAAAAATTGTGCCTTAGGCACTGGTGCTGGTGCCACAACACTGCAACCCGGCCCTCACAGATACTGTACTTGGAGCACAGCAGTCACACGTGTTGCGAAGCATTTTTTTAAAAAAATTGTAAGTACACGCCCCTGTTAAACAGGGGCTGAAAAATTGTGCCTTAGGCACTGGTGCTGGTGCCACAACACTGCAACCCGGCCCTCACAGATACTGTACTTGGAGCACAGCAGTCACACGTGTTGCAAAGCATTTTTTTTAAAAATTGTAAGTACACGCCCCTGTTAAACAGGGGCTGAAAAATTGTGCCTTAGGCACTGGTGCTGGTGCCACAACACTGCAACCCGGCCCTCACAGAGACTGTACTTGGAGCACAGCAGTCACACGTGTTGCGAAGCATTTTTTTAAAAAATTGTAAGTACACGCCCCTGTTAAACAGGGGCTGAAAAATTGTGCCTTAGGCACTGGTGCTGGTGCCACAACACTGCAACACGGCCCTCACAGAGACTGTACTTGGAGCACAGCAGTCACACGTGTTGCGAAGCATTTTTTTAAAAAATTGTAAGTACACGCCCCTGTTAAACAGGGGCTGAAAAATTGTGCCTTAGGCACTGGTGCTGGTGCCACAACACTGCAACACGGCCCTCACAGAGACTGTACTTGGAGCACAGCAGTCACACGTGTTGCGAAGCATTTTTTTTAAAAAATTGTAAGTACACGCCCCTGTTAAACAGGGGCTGAAAAATTGTGCCTTAGGCACTGGTGCTGGTGCCACAACACTGCAACACGGCCCTCACAGAGACTGTACTTGGAGCACAGCAGTCACACGTGTTGCGAAGCATTTTTTTAAAAAATTGTAAGTACACGCCCCTGTTTAACAGGGGCTGAAAAATTGTGCCTTAGGCACTGGTGTGGTGGCATGGATCATTGAGGAGGAGGAAGAGGATAGTCAGTGAACATAAGAGGACAGTCACTCAGCATCAGCATAGGCAGTCTTGAAGGGATGTGACATTAAAAATTATTCGGTTATATCCGCCTCAGGTGCCTGGTAGCTGGTGGTGATCCAAGACTGATTCATTTTGATGAATGTCAGTCGATCAACCGAGGCGGTGGACAGGCGCACCCTATGATCAGTCACAAATCCTCCAGCAGCACTGAATGTGCGTTCGGAAAGAACGCTGGAGGCAGGACAGGCCAGTAGCTCAATTGCATACTGTGCAAGCTCTGGCCAGTGATCCATCCTCAGGACCCAGTAAGCCAGAGGATTTTCGGTGGGAAAGGTGTCCAAGTCTGACCTTGCCCCAAGGTATTCCTGCACCATGTATATCAGACGCTGGCGATGGTTGCTGGAACCGATCATACCTTGGGGCTGCGGACTAAAAAATTGTCTGAACGCATCGGTCAGACGTCCACCTTCCCCACCGCTCCTTCTGCCACTGACCGAAGCCTCAGCAACTCGTCGCCCAGGACCAGGAGTTTGTAGCCTCCCAGTTTCTGGGAACGCGTTGCACAGACCTTTCTGCAAGGCCTCCCTGAGATGTCTCATCCTCTGCTCCCTCTGCGACGGCAAGATAAGGTCCGCAACCTTACCCTTGTACCGCGGATCAAGGAGAGTGGCCAGCCAGTAATGGTCCCTCTCCTTGATCCGAAGAACACGAGGATCCTTCCGCAGGCTTTGCAGGATCAGGGAGGCCATGCAGCGTAGGTTAGCTGAGGCATTCGGTCCGGAGTCTTCTGGGTCACTGAGGATGACATGATCGCCAGCCACCTCCTCCCAGCCACGTACAAGTCCACTGGCTTGTTGGGACTGTACATCATCCCTAAAAGACTGCTGCTGCTGATGCTGAGTGCCAGGCTCCACCTCCATGCTCACACAATCCTCCTCCTCCTCCTCCTCCTCCTCCTCCTCCTCCTCATCCTCTTCCTGTGTGATGGGTGGGACAGAAGGAACACTGTCCGGATAAAGGGGGCCTTGAGAGGCAAGGAAGTCCTCCTCTTCCTGCCTCTGTTCTGCCTCAAGTGCCCTGTCCATTATCCCACGCAGCGTATGCTCCAACAGGTGGACAAGAGGGACAGTGTCACTGATGCATGCACTGTCACTGCTCACCATCCTCGTGGCCTCCTCAAATGGTGAGAGGACAGTGCATGCATCCCTGATCATGCTCCACTGACGTGGGGAAAAAAAACCAAGCTCCCCTGACCCTGTCCTGGTGCCGTAGTCGCAAAGGTACTCATTGATGGCCCTCTGCTGCGTGTGCAGTCGCTGCAGCATGGCCAACGTTGAGTTCCACCTGGTGGGCATGTCAGATATTAGGCGGTTCTTGGGCAGGTTCAGCTCCTTTTGCAGCTCAGTCAGCCGAGCACTGGCATTATAAGATCGGCGGAAATGCACACAGACTTTCCTGGCCTGCCTCAGGACATCCTGTAAGCCTGGGAACCTGCCCAAGAACCGCTGCACCACCAGGTTGAGGACGTGAGCCATGCAGGGCACATGGGTGAGCTGCCCCTGTCGCAGGGCGGAGAGGAGGTTGGTGCCATTGTCAGAAACGACCATTCCTGGCTTAAGCTGACGTGGCGTCAACCACCTCTCGGCCTGCCCCTGCAGAGCTGCCAGAACCTCTGGCCCAGTGTGGCTCCTGTCCCCCAAACACACCAGCGCAAGCACGGCATGGCATCTTTTTGCCTGCGTACTTGCGTAGCCCCTTGTACGCCTACGGAGCACCGCTGGTTCCAAGGACAGAGCACTGGAGGAAGAAGAAGAGGAGGGGGTGGAGGAGAGAGGTGTGTCACAACCAGTAGCAGTAGTCGCGTTTTGGAGGCGTGGTGGCGGAACAACCTCCAACACTACTGCACCTTGTCCTGCATCCCTCCCAGCTGCCAATAGAGTGACCCAATGGGCCGTGAAAGAAAGGTACCGTCCCTGTCCATGCCTGCTGGACCATGAGTCAGCGGTAATATGCACCTTACCGCTGACCGCCCTGTCCAGCGAGGCATGGACATTGCCCTCCACATGCCGGTAGAGAGACGGAATCGCCTTCCGCGAGAAAAAGTGGCGTTTGGGAACCTGCCACTGAGGAACCGCACATTGAACAAACTCACGGAAGGGGGCCGAGTCTACCAACTGAAAAGGCAGCAGTTGAAGTGCTAGCAATTTAGCAAGGCTAGCATTCAACCGCTGGGCATGTGGATGGCTGGGAGTGTACTTCTTTCTACGGTCCAGCAGCTGGGGCAGGGAAATTTGCCTGCTGCATTCGGACGTCGGTGTACTGCAAGTACTTGGTTGTGACACACCGAATTCTACACCTTCAGTCCTCTCAGAGCAGCTTTCAGAGAGGACTGAAGGTGTAGTGGGGATGGAGATCCCAGCTGAGGAGGAGCAAGGAGAGGTCCGCTTAGTTCTTTGGTGTGGGTCTTTTATGTGTGCCTTCCAACGAGCTGCATGGCAGGTCGCCATATGTCTGGTCATGCTTGTCGTGCCCAAGCGGCTGATGTTTTGGCCACGCGAGATACGCTTGAGACAAATATTGCAAATAGCAGTGGTGCGATCTGCTGCACTCGTCTCAAAAAAGGCCCACACCAAAGAACTTTTCTGATAACGTGCAGAGGCAGCGCCCTGCACAGGCGGAGCTCTGCGGTGTTGTACAGTTGCTGTGCTGGCCTCTACCTGGCCTCCAGGGGGCATCCTGCCTCGTTGGACATGTGACGCCGCATCCTCCTCCTCCTCGTCCTCCTCCTCATCCTCTCTCCCTTGAGGCACCCACGTGGAGTCAGTGACCTCATCATCCCCTCCCTCTTCACCACTAGAGCAAACCTGGCAGTAAGCTGCAGCTGGTGGAACTGTACTGCCAGATTCCTCAAGCTGGGTATCGTCATCCGAGCCTTCGAATCGTTGGGCATCCTCCTGGAGCATGTACCCAACACTGTGCTCAAAGAGTTCGGGGGACTCCTCAGGAGGACATGGTGGGTCTAGGGAAGGGGTGGCTGATGATGCTCTGTCAGTACCCTGAGCCTGGGTGAGAGAGGATGAGGAGGATGAGGAGGGCTTGGTCATCCATTCTACCAAGCCTTCAGCATGATGCGGCTCCACATGTCCAGCTGCCGAAAACAAAGACGCGCGTGTCCCATGGCCACGTGCTGATGACGATGCACGACCACGTCCACGTCCACGGCCACGTCCACTAGAAACAGAGCCTGCCTGCCCTGTGTTCTTGGCTCTGCACGCTCTGCCTCCCCTTGGCGGTCTTCCAGCCATTGTAGTCGGTAGTCCTGTGGGTGCTGCTGAGAAGAAAATATAGGAGCTCTGTGTGATGCCACTAACACACTAGAAGTCCTATGGGTGCTTCTGCAAAGAAAATAGAGGAGCTCTGTGTGATGCCACTAACACACTAGAAGTCCTGTGGGTGCTTATGCAAAGAAAATAGAGGAGCTCTGTGTGATGCCACTAACACACTAGAAGTCCTGTGGGTGCTTCTGCAAAGAAAATAGAGGAGCTCTGTGTGATGCCACTAACACACTAGAAGTCCTGTGGGTGCTGCTGAGAAGAATATATAGGAGCTCTGTGTGATGCCACTAACACACTAGAAGTCCTATGGGTGCTTCTGCAAAGAAAATAGAGGAGCTCTGTGTGATGCCACTAACACACTAGAAGTCCTGTGGGTGCTTCTGCAAAGAAAATAGAGGAGCTCTGTGTGATGCCACTAACACACTAGAAGTCTTGTGGGTGCTGCTGAGAAGAATATATAGGAGCTCTGTGTGATGCCACTAACACACTAGAAGTCCTGTGGGTGCTGCTGAGAAGAATATATAGGAGCTCTGTGTGATGCCACTAACACACTAGAAGTCCTATGGGTGCTTCTGCAAAGAAAATAGAGGAGCTCTGTGTGATGCCACTAACACACTAGAAGTCCTGTGGGTGCTTCTGCAAAGAAAATAGAGGAGCTCTGTGTGATGCCACTAACACACTAGAAGTCCTGTGGGTGCTGCTGAGAAGAATATATAGGAGCTCTGTGTGATGCCACTAACACACTAGAAGTCCTGTGGGTGCTGCTGCAAAGAAAATAGAGGAGCTCTGTGTGATGCCACTAACACACTAGAAGTCCTGTGGGTGCTGCTGAGAAGAATATATAGGAGCTCTGTGTGATGCCACTAACACACTAGAAGTCCTATGGGTGCTTCTGCAAAGAAAATAGAGGAGCTCTGTGTGATGCCACTAACACACTAGAAGTCCTGTGGGTGCTTCTGCAAAGAAAATAGAGGAGCTCTGTGTGATGCCACTAACACACTAGAAGTCCTGTGGGTGCTTCTGCAAAGAAAATAGAGGAGCTCTGTGTGATGCCACTAACACACTAGAAGTCCTGTGGGTGCTGCTGAGAAGAATATATAGGAGCTCTGTGTGATGCCACTAACACACTAGAAGTCCTATGGGTGCTTCTGCAAAGAAAATAGAGGAGCTCTGTGTGATGCCACTAACACACTAGAAGTCCTGTGGGTGCTTCTGCAAAGAAAATAGAGGAGCTCTGTGTGATGCCACTAACACACTAGAAGTCCTGTGGGTGCTGCTGAGAAGAATATATAGGAGCTCTGTGTGATGCCACTAACACACTAGAAGTCCTATGGGTGCTTCTGCAAAGAAAATAGAGGAGCTCTGTGTGATGCCACTAACACACTAGAAGTCCTGTGGGTACTTCTGCAAAGAAAATAGAGGAGCTCTGTGTGATGCCACTAACACACTAGAAGTCCTGTGGGTGCTGCTGAGAAGAATATATAGGAGCTCTGTGTGATGCCACTAACACACTAGAAGTCCTATGGGTGCTTCTGCAAAGAAAATAGAGGAGCTCTGTGTGATGCCACTAACACACTAGAAGTCCTGTGGGTGCTTATGCAAAGAAAATAGAGGAGCTCTGTGTGATGCCACTAACACACTAGAAGTCCTGTGGGTGCTGCTGAGAAGAATATATAGGAGCTCTGTGTGATGCCACTAACACACTAGAAGTCCTGTGGGTGCTTCTGCAAAGAAAATAGAGGAGCTCTGTGTGATGGGACTAACACACTTCAAGTCCTATAGGTGCTTCTGGGAAGAAAATATAGCTCTGTGTGTGTGATGGGACTAACACACTTCAAGTCCTATAGGTGCTTCTGGGAACAAAATATAGCTCTGTGTGTGTGATGGGACTAACACACTTCAAGTCCTATAGGTGCTTCTTGGAACAAAATATAGCTCTGTGTGTGTGATGGGACTAACACACTTCAAGTCCTATAGGTGCTTCTGGGAACAAAATATAGCTCTGTGTGTGTGATGGGACTAACACACTTCAAGTCCTATAGGTGCTTCTGGGAACAAAATATAGCTCTGTGTGTGTGATGGGACTAACACACTTCAAGTCCTATAGGTGCTTCTGGGAACAAAATATAGCTCTGTGGGTGTAATGGGACTAACACACTTCAAGTCCTATAGGTGCTTCTGGGAACAAAATATAGCTCTGTGTGTGTGATGGGACTAACACACTTCAAGTCCTATAGGTTCTTCTGGGAACAAAATATAGCTCTGTGTGTGTAATGGGACTAACACACTTCAAGTCCTATAGGTGCTTCTGGGAAGAAAATATAGCTCTGTGTGTGTAATGGGACTAACACACTTCAAGTCCTATAGGTTCTTCTGGGAACAAAATATAGCTCTGTGTGTGTAATGGGACTAACACACTTCAAGTCCTATAGGTTCTTCTGGGAACAAAATATAGCTCTGTGTGTGTAATGGGACTAACACACTTCAAGTCCTATAGGTGCTTCTGGGAAGAAAATATAGCTCTGTGTGTGTGATGGGACTAACACACTTCAAGTCCTATAGGTGCTTCTGGGAACAAAATATAGCTCTGTGTGTGTAATGGGACTAACACACTTCAAGTCCTATAGGTGCTTCTGGGAAGAAAATATAGCTCTGTGTGTGTAATGGGAATAACACACTTCAAGTCCTATAGGTGCTTCTGGGAAGAAAATATAGCTCTGTGTGTGTAATGGGACTAACACACTTCAAGTCCTATAGGTGCTTCTGGGAACAAAATATAGCTCTGTGTGTGTGATGGGACTAACACACTTCAAGTCCTATAGGTGCTTCTGGGAACAAAATATAGCTCTGTGTGTGTGATGGGACTAACACACTTCAAGTCCTATAGGTGCTTCTGGGAACAAAATATAGCTCTGTGTGTGTGATGGGACTAACACACTTCAAGTCCTATAGGTGCTTCTGGGAACAAAATATAGCTCTGTGGGTGTGATGGGACTAACACACTTCAAGTCCTATAGGTGCTTCTGGGAACAAAATATAGCTCTGTGTGTGTAATGGGACTAACACACTTCAAGTCCTATAGGTGCTTCTGGGAACAAAATATAGCTCTGTGTGTGTAATGGGACTAACACACTTCAAGTCCTATAGGTGCTTCTGGGAAGAAAATATAGCTCTGTGTGTGTAATGGGACTAACACACTTCAAGTCCTATAGGTGCTTCTGGGAACAAAATATAGCTCTGTGTGTGTGATGGGAATAACACACTTCAAGTCCTATAGGTGCTTCTGGGAAGAAAATATAGCTCTGTGTGTGTAATGGGACTAACACACTTCAAGTCCTATAGGTGCTTCTGGGAACAAAATATAGCTCTGTGTGTGTGATGGGACTAACACACTTCAAGTCCTATAGGTGCTTCTGGGAACAAAATATAGCTCTGTGTGTGTGATGGGACTAACACACTTCAAGTCCTATAGGTGCTTCTGGGAACAAAATATAGCTCTGTGTGTGTGATGGGACTAACACACTTCAAGTCCTATAGGTGCTTCTGGGAACAAAATATAGCTCTGTGTGTGTAATGGGACTAACACACTTCAAGTCCTATAGGTGCTTCTGGGAAGAAAATATAGCTCTGTGTGTGTAATGGGACTAACACACTTCAAGTCCTATAGGTGCTTCTGGGAACAAAATATAGCTCTGTGTGTGTAATGGGACTAACACACTTCAAGTCCTATAGGTGCTTCTGGGAAGAAAATATAGCTCTGTGTGTGTAATGGGACTAACACACTTCAAGTCCTATAGGTGCCTCTGGGAACAAAATGAAGGAGCTCTGCCTGCCTGCCACGAACACACTACAAGTCCTATAGGTGCTTCTGGTAACAAAATATAGGAGCTCTGCCTGCCTGCCACGAACACACTACAAGTCCTATAGGTGCTTCTGGTAACAAAATATAGGAGCTCTGCCTGCCTGCCACGAACACACTACAAGTCCTATAGGTGCTTCTGGTAACAAAATATAGGAGCTCTGCCTGCCTGCCACGAACACACTACAAGTCCTATAGGTGCTTCTGGTAACAAAATATAGGAGCTCTGCCTGCCTGCCACGAACACACTACAAGTCCTATAGGTGCTTCTGGTAACAAAATATAGGAGCTCTGCCTGCCTGCCACGAGCACACTACAAGCCCCTCTTTCTCAATCAATCTTTGTAACTGAATCTATCTAACTCAATCTCTGTAAGTGAATCTCTCTAACTATCTAAATGCAGCAGAGTGTCACAGAATCTGCCTGCTCAATCTGCGCCGGAACAGCATGTGACCGGCGCAGACGGCGTGGCGGCGTTTTATAGGGGGGGGCGTGTACTACAGCCCCTGAGCTGTAATTGGCTACAGGCGTCCTGCCTGTAGCCAATTATGGCTCTTCGAGTTTCCGGGGCTGTGATTGGCCAAGCATGCGGGGTCACAGTGCATGCTTGGCCAATCATCAGCCAGCAATGCACTGCGTCGGCCGCGCCGGCCGCAATGCATTGCGGGGCCGCTCGCATCACACGAACGTGATGCGAGCGGCCAAAATAGTTCTGGGCTCGCCGAGCGAGCGAACGCCCGGTGCTCGATGCGAACGTGGGTTCGCATCGAGCACCGGGCCCATCCTTAACGCTGACTACACTAACCGGAAACATCAGAGGCTTTCCTCCAGAGTGGATGTGTCGTCTACACATTATCTACAACATTATGGCAGGCTGGAAGTGTATTGAGGAATCAACAGTCAAACGGTCCGATGGAGATTTGAGAAATAGAGGACACAGCGATAGGAAGCCATAAGTGGCAGATACACCCATGAGTGAACTATACTTAACCAATACTTAGCTCTTGCTACATGTGTCTCTCTCTGATTAGTGGACTCTAACAATACTGCTTTGTCCTTCTACTAACCTTTTTCTCAATCTGTTTGGTAAACTGCATTTGGAAAATGGCAATCTATGAACTAAGGAAAGTTACCCTAGCCTAACTAAAGGGATATTTTCCATCCACATGCAATTGCACCTTGCTTGCCTATGCTATCAGCAAACTCTTTTGATGAAGTATTTCTTATAGCATCCGAGCCTCAGTTTACGTGCTAAAACATATGCACCTCTGTGAGACTCTTTACCAATAGCATTTACTTTCTGCTTGTACGCTTATGGACTAACACAGATGCTCACATCATAATTTAAAGGGTACTACATCCCAAATGATAGCATAGATTTCCATCTTTAGTCTATAAGAGGAATGTCGTTGCTTCATGTAATCACCTAGAGTTTTTACAGATTGCAATTGCATAATACATTTGCCCCTAATTAAGTGACACTTATTGGGCATCTCAGCCCCATAGGGCTTGTCAGACATGTATTATTGACCATTAGGATGCTACAATGCAGATTGTTAATTTTAATATTTAAGGGCTGGCAATACTGTTATATCACTATTGGAAGGTATTGATAATATTCATTGTCATTGTTGAAGAATTTTTACTGTGCAGTTGATTAATAAAATATTGCTTATTTTTATACTTTGCTACACTGCCTAGGTGATTGGTTATTACTTGCTTTTTTCAGTCTGTTCTCTACAGCTGCAATAATTTTTTGTGATATATTTTCTAGATAAGTACACCCACACCAGAACTATGGTAAGTCAGTGAGCTGTGTAATATTCTACCCCCCTGACTGTGTGGATTTTCTGCACTATTTCAAGGCTTGTTAATATCTGTTGCTAATGCATCAAAGTGCATGTTATATGCATTTCAATGTGCTGCCATTGACTTATATGGGCCTCTCAATGCACTCAAATGCATCAATATGTTGTATTTTTAACCACTTCCCGACCAGCTCCCATACATATATGGCGACAGGTTGGCTCTCCTGCGCAAATCACCATATATGTATAGTGGCATCTTTAAGAGCCATAGCAGGCATGCGCACACCGCCAAAGCACAGTGGGGGACCTGATGCGCGTGGCTGGCGGGCGCGATCACCCCCAGCCACCTGGGATCACGGGTACGAGAGCCAGAATGGGGATTTGTGTGTGTAAACACACAAATCCCTGTTATGACAGGAGAGGAGAGACAGATCATCTGTTCCTAATAAGTAGGAACAGCGATCTGGCTCCTCCTCTAGTCAGTCCCATCCCCTCACAGTTAGAAACACACCTAGGGAACACACTTAACCCATTGATCGCCCCCTAGTGTTAACCCCTTTCCTGCCGGTGCGATTTACATTGTAATCAAGTGCATTTTTATAACACTGATCTCTGTATAAGTTTCAAAGGACCCAAAAATGTGTCAAAGTGTCAGATCGGTCCGTCGCAATGTTGCAGTCCTGCTAAAAATCGTGTATCGCCATTATTACTAGTAAAAAAAAAAAATGCCATAAAAATGCAATAAATCTATTCCCAATTTTGTAGATGCTACAAATTTTGAGCAAACCAATCAATATACGCTTATTGTGATTTTACCAAAAATATGTAGAAGAATACATATTGGCCTAAACTGATGAAGAAATTTGTTTTTTTACATTTTTTTTGGATATTTATTATAGTAAAAAGCAAAAAACATTGTTTTTTTTTTTTTTTTAAATTGTCGCTCTTTTTTTGTTTATAGCGTAAAAAATAAAAACCGCAGAGCTGAGCAAATACCATCAAAAGAAAGGAAAAAAATTAAAAGTGTAGGTGTGGCGCTGTTCCTTTAAAATTAAAAGTTACAAATGTTATATGTATAAGAAAAAACCTCTAAAGGTGGGACTATACCGGAAACTCGATAAACCATATAGGCTACATGAGATAATTTTTATGAATTTATTTTACAAAATAGAAAAACATACAGATATTTTTAGAAAAAGTTCTTTAAAAACAATATGACAAATGGTACAAAATGATATGCATATCTGAAGTAGGTGAAGGTAAAGAATTCGGACGCGTTTCCAAATGGCTGAAAGTATGCCTATCTTCCTCAGGGAATTATAGTCACCATCTACAGAATATCAAGACATGTCAATTATAAAAAAGAAAAAAAGAAAACTTCCATACCCCATTTAACATAGAGTAGACAAGCATATATTGCATAAGAGTATACAAAAATACTCAATATGTATAAATATTACACTATGAATGATACACTTACATAGTCATATATAGCATCACATGTATAGCATTGCCTCCCATTCATTTTCCGTGGAGAAAAGGTGTCCAAATTCTGGCACAGGACCAAGGTCCCATTCCCTCACTCTCTACAAGACGGTACAGATAAGAAATTCTTTTCCATATATCAAATGGCATAGAGACCTAAAAAACCATCAATGGAGAAAAAGGGAGTGTATGAAAAACCTGGATAGAGTTGATTAAAGAGAGCATGGCTAACTTGGGAAAAAAAACCTCCCAAGATAAAACCCATTTGTCCCATATAGATAACTCACCATGGAATCTATGATGAAAAGATCCAAGGTGGAGAAGTTCCAGGAGAAAACTCCCAAGATGTCCCAGAGGTGGAGAGGAGTTCACACAGCCCAATGCTGTGGAGCGGAATGACGCCATATACCATCTCAAGCGTCCTTTTGTAGATGGAAAAAACCCCTGTCCCGCCCCAGTGGGTGTATCCAGATGACGTCAGACGCAATAGCGTCCGGCGTCATCACATATGGACCCGCCCCTTGGGCTGCGTCCTATCCCTGATAGACAGGGAAGAAAATCCAGGCAAGATGGACAATGTGGATGGGTGCGCGCGCACACCGTAATCCACGCTCCAGGGAGCGCCGCGCACAAGATGTCAAAAGACGTCCCTGCCTAAAACAGCAACATCGCGCATAAAGATGTGCGCATGCGCGATGTGAAAAACCCAGCCAGAAATGGTCTGTCTGTGGCGCAGGCGCCTAATGTAAGGTGCACATGCGCAGGGTGATCTGCATGGGGGAGAGTCTTGAGCTGCCCGGAGCTCGGGTGACCGCGCAAGTCACCCAAAACCACAACCATCCCCTCTTGTCCAAAGCTGGACAATGAGGATGGAGCATGGAAAAGGAGACAACTGGGAAATGAATCCCCCAAATCCCCAAAGGAGACGGAAATTGTTCCGCGCCAGAATGTGATGGTATGGGGGTGGGGGATCTAGGCTGGGAGGGAATTGAAATTTGCATGGGGGTAAGAGAAAAGGGGGTGACCCCCCATCCAAGGCGCCATCGCCTAATAGGGGCCCAGGCTAATTGGTGGGTGAGGACCCCCCCATCCCCCAAAGCAAAACAACATAAAGGACTAAAACTACTGGCAAGACAGAAATGGGGAACAAAAATCCGGGCTCCAGAAATATAATTCCTGAAGCCCAGAATAACCCCTACCCCCCAAAGACCCAAAATAACCTCTAAGCCATCAAAGATGAAAAATAAAGGAACTGCCCCCCTAAAAATGAAAAATCCCGTGATACCCGTAATCACGGGGTAGGGAGACTATGGGTCTATTGGGGTTGAGATGCCAGGTAGAGAGTGAGGGGAGGACACTTGGAAACTCCTGCCAAGCAAAAAATTGAAACATCTATATTTCTCTTACTCGGTGAATGAAACTCCCCGGAGGCAAAACCATTTACAATTATAGAATCAAAACATACATAAACAATGTACAAGTGTTGTCCAATGTGGACAGGTATAAAAAAAACCCATAACTGAACCATCCACCCAGCCCAGTAAATTCCTAAAGATAGAGACAGATAGTATAAAAGGGAAGCCCCCCTGAAAGTGAGGGACCTACAGATAAAGGGATGAGTAGAGAAGGAGTCATTTGAATAGTGATTGTTGTTCTAAGTTGGCTGGATGGAGAGAGCCTAAGGCCATCTCCAACAACATTTCAGTCAGTTTTTCCCGAGCTATAGCCATCCAAAAATGGTCTAAAGCTTTCCACCTCGTTTAAACCTGGTGGGGTGGTTGCCTTCAAGGTTCTAATCCAACGCATTTCCCGTTGAAGAAGAACCTTGTTCCAATCTCCTCCTCTAATTGGAATGTGCAATCTGTCAAGGACAGTGAAATTTACTTTCGGCAATCTATAGTTGTGTTTCTTGGCTATATGACGCCCCAGAGGCAAATATAGATTGCAGATCTTCATGTCATGCATATGTTTTTCAACTCTCTTACAGAGTTTTTGTCTGGTCTTGCCTGCATAAAAGGAACCACACTGACACTGCATGAGGTACACCACCCCCTGAGTCTGACAGGAAGCGTAGTGTCTCAGGGAGAAGTCTACCCCATTTGGCAGCGTCAGTGTGGTCCTTTGCCCAATGACTGAGCATTGGGCACAGTTTCCACATGGAAAAGTTCCAAAGTTCCTACATGGATCCCTTCTAGAAATTCCTTTATATTCACTTTGAGTGACTAGATTGCCAATTGAAACCGTCTTTCTATAAGTGATCAGAGGACGGGGTGAGACCAAAGTGCCCACCACTGGATCATCTGTGAGGATTGACCAATTCTTGTTGATGATTTTGCGGATCCTCTCATGCTCATTTGAGAACCGCAGTATAATACGAGTGTTATCATCAACATTCTTTTTCTTCTTTTTAAATAGAAGGTCTTTCCTGGTAAGAGCCTTGACCCTATTAAAGGCTTTTTTAAGGCATGTTTTAGTATAGCCTCTATCTAATAGTCTTAGGGTTAGTCCATCACTTTCCCTCTGAAAGTCCTCTTCCTCCGTACAATTCCTTCTGATCCGGAGGAATTGACTGAAGGGAATAGATCTTTTCAGTGGAGGTGGATGAAAACTGTCTGCATGAAGCAGGGTGTTACCGGCAGTTTCCTTCCGGAACAACCTACTTTAGACCATTTTTGGATGGCTATAGCTCGGGAAAAACTGACTGAAATGTTGTTGGAGATGGCCTTAGGCTCTCTCCATCCAGCCAACTTAGAACAACAATCACTATTCAAATGACTCCTTCTCTACTCATCCCTTTATCTGTAGGTCCCTCACTTTCAGGGGGGCTTCCCTTTTATACTCTCTGTCTCTATCTTTAGGAATTTACTGGGCTGGGTGGATGGTTCAGTTATGGGGGTTTTTATACCTGTCCACATTGGACAACACTTGTACATTGTTTATGTATGTTTTGATTCTATAATTGTAAATGGTTTTGCCTCCGGGGAGTTTCATTCACCGAGTAAGAGAAATATAGATGTTTCAATTTTTTGCTTGGCAGGAGTTTCCAAGTGTCCTCCCCTCACTCTCTACCTGGCATCTCAACCCCAATAGACCCATAGTCTCCCTACCCCGTGATTACGGGTATCACGGGATTTTTCATTTTTAGGGGGGCAGTTCCTTTATTTTTCATCTTTGATGGCTTAGAGGTTATTTTGGGTCTTTGGGGGGTAGGGGTTATTCTGGGCTTCAGGAATTATATTTCTGGAGCCCGGATTTTTGTTCCCCATTTCTGTCTTGCCAGTAGTTTTAGTCCTTTATGTTGTTTTGCTTTGGGGGATGGGGGGGTCCTCACCCACCAATTAGCCTGGGCCCCTATTAGGCAATGGCGCCTTGGATGGGGGGTCACCCCCTTTTCTCTTACCCCCATGCAAATTTCAATTCCCTCCCAGCCTAGATCCCCCACCCCCATACCATCACATTCTGGCGCGGAACAATTTCCGTCTCCTTTGGGGATTTGGGGGATTCATTTCCCAGTTGTCTCCTTTTCCATGCTCCATCCTCATTGTCCAGCTTTGGACAAGAGGGGATGGTTGTGGTTTTGGGTGACTTGCGCGGTCACCTGCGCTCCGGGCAGCTCAAGACTCTCCCCCATGCAGATCACCCTGCGCATGTGCACCTTACATTAGGCGCCTGCGCCACAGACAGACCATTTCTGGCTGGGTTTTTCACATCGCGCATGCGCACATCTTTATGCGCGATGTTGCTGTTTTAGGCAGGGACGTCTTTTGACATCTTGTGCGCGGCGCTCCCTGGAGCGTGGATTACGGTGTGCGCGCGCACCCATCCACATTGTCCATCTTGCCTGGATTTTCTTCCCTGTCTATCAGGGATAGGACGCAGCCCAAGGGGCGGGTCCATATGTGATGACGCCGGACGCTATTGCGTCTGACGTCATCTGGATACACCCACTGGGGCGGGACAGGGGTTTTTTCCATCTACAAAAGGACGCTTGAGATGGTATATGGCGTCATTCCGCTCCACAGCATTGGGCTGTGTGAACTCCTCTCCACCTCTGGGACATCTTGGGAGTTTTCTCCTGGAACTTCTCCACCTTGGATCTTTTCATCATAGATTCCATGGTGAGTTATCTATATGGGACAAATGGGTTTTATCTTGGCAGGTTTTTTTTCCCAAGTTAGCCATGCTCTCTTTAATCAACTCTATCCAGGTTTTTCATACACTCCCTTTTTCTCCATTGATGGTTTTTTAGGTCTCTATGCCATTTGATATATGGAAAAGAATTTCTTATCCGTACCGTCTTGTAGAGAGTGAGGGAATGGGACCTTGGTCCTGTGCCAGAATTTGGACACCTTTTCTCCACGGAAAATGAATGGGAGGCAATGCTATACATGTGATGCTATATATGACTATGTAAGTGTATCATTCATAGTGTAATATTTATACATATTGAGTATTTTTGTATACTCTTATGCAATATATGCTTGTCTACTCTATGTTAAATGGGGTATGGAAGTTTTCTTTTTTTCTTTTTTTATAATTGACATGTCTTGATATTCTGTAGATGGTGACTATAATTCCCTGAGGAAGATAGGCATACTTTCAGCCATTTGGAAACGCGTCGGAATTCTTTACCTTCACCTACTTCAGATATGCATATCATTTTGTACCATTTGTCATATTGTTTTTAAAGAACTTTTTCTAAAAATATCTGTATGTTTTTCTATTTTGTAAAATAAATTCATAAAAATTATCTCATGTAGCCTATATGGTTTATCGAGTTGCCGGTATAGTCCCACCTTTAGAGGTTTTTTCTTATACCAGTTATGGGGATGATGGCAACCAACATGTGTCTTGAGAATTGAGTTCAATCTATTTCAATTTATTCAGGGTGGATAATACACCTATACCTCATTCATGAACTCACTTCCTTGACACAGCCCTAATACTGAACAATCAAGAGTAATTAGATTTAGTTCATAATCCCCTAGAAATCAGGTGGTTCCTATATCTGATCTTCAACTAGGGGGATCTTTTTCTTACTTGGACACTATCCTTTCTCTTAGTTTGGAGAGTGTCACGTGTTTATTATCTTTTTTCACTTCTTTCCAGTACCTTTTTTTAGATGGATACTGAGTTATCTAAGGGAACGGGGAATATGGGGGACCTGCAGGGGAGGGAATGGGATGATCTTATGGCAAATATCCATTGCAAGTACCAAGGAAAAGAACAAACTTCCTCTAATCTGACTGCTTTGTTTTCAAATCTCACCAAGGTGTTGGAAAGAAAATCAGCCCTACATTGGCACATCCACTCCTTGGAGAGATACATTCGTGAAAATATTAACCCCATGGGCCTACGTATACAGATTTTTCCAATTTTGGAAAATATCTCTAAGGAGCTTAGAATTAATTGGGAGAGCAAGTTAAATGATTGCTCCAGAAATCTCATGCTACTATTGCAGAATGAGTATAAATCACAACTAGTAACAATGAATGATGAGATTGGATCTCTTTATACACGACTCACTCCCTTGAAAAGTCACGAGGACTACAATAAATCAGAGATTAAACTAAGGGAACATTTGGAAACCTTTGGCAAACAAATTTTGATGAAAAAAGAGAAAAAATATTGGAGAGATAAAAATGCCTTTGGAGAGAACCGTGCTTACAAATGGAATATAGATAAAAAATTCAAAAATTCTAAAACGACCCGGAAAGTTAAAAAGGGTCAAGTTGATATTTTGTTTAAATCTAATGATGATCTGTCAGATACACCCTCTAACTCCTCCTCCTCAGTCTCCTCCCACACAGGCCGGCAATCTGGGAAAAGGAAAAGTCTGTTCCCCAGACAACAGGACATGGAAGGTGAGGTCCATCAATTACCTAAAAAATCGGCCACTGATCCCCATATGGATCGGGACGGTAAGATAGGCTTTACTGCAAAAAATTCAACAGGTGGAATTCTTAAAAACAATCCTTCTAATCGCACTGTTAAAAACAACAAAAAGGACCAGGGAGCGATCCCTAAAACCCAACGTACACAACTAGATGATTTTTTAGACCGGAACCGGATCTTACAGATCCCTCCGTTACCTACTCCACCGACACAAACAGGAATTCTCCAGTCAGTGGTAACTCAGATAGAGACGGAGCCCACCATGGTCAAGGGTCTAGTGAAGGAGGTCTAAATATTATAAATTTGTCCTCCTACATACTTTCGAAATATGAGCAGGAAGTACTATTCTTAGGGCTATCCTTTTGTCCTAATAAGAGCTCAGACGTCTTTGAAGTTATCAAAGACATCCATCTCTTTGCTCAAAAAAATCAAAAAAGAAGGTGATTTACCACCCAATTTGAAAGCAGCAGATTTTAAAGCCTTGAGGGACCTTAACCTTCTTCTATTAGAAAGTGGGGCCTGGGATGAACAAGAGGATGATCCTCTTGATAGTGAGGGGAGTGAGGAGGAGGAAGAGGAGGGTGTTACATATGAACCAAAAAAGTTTAAACGCAGATCACATGTTTTTCCACAACTCAATCAGAATCCAGCTTTGGCATTATTTGTTAAACAAACTGCCAAAGATTTGGAAAGACTAAAAGAAGATTCAGGACAACAAAATCTAAATGTGGGCCAAAGGAAAGCACTTCAATCTCTTAAAAACAACTCTGATATTACAATCAAGAGTTCCGATAAGGGAGGAAATATCGTAGTTATGAACAATTCTGACTATGAAAATATGGTCCTCAAAATACTCAATGACTTCAATTGTTACAAACCAATCGCCCCCTCGTTGGTGGACAAATACAACCAAGACTTTTATGTACTGGTTGATGAATCCTTCAACGTGGGGACAATTACCCGTGAAATCTGGGATTTCATTAGAACTAGATATCCTAGATTACCCACTCTATATGCCCTCCCCAAAGTGCATAAGAGTCTCCAAAATCCACCGGGAAGGCCCATTGTGTCGGGGAACGGATCCATCACTGAAGGAATCAGTCAGGTCATTGATGACCACCTGAGACCCCACGTTATGGATCTACCGTCCTATACTAAGGACACCATCCACCTTTTACAGATCATTGAAGAGTTAACTATCCCAGAGACTGCGATTCTAGTGACCATCGACGTGGAATCACTCTATAACAGCATTCCACATGATCAAGGAATCATGGCAGTAGATAGGGTTTTGAAACAAAGAACTACGACAGATTGGAAATTCAACACCTTTATTGTCCAGATGTTGGACTTTATTCTTCGACACAATGTCTTTGTTTTTAAAAATTCCCACTACCTCCAGGTACAGGGAGTAGCTATGGGGACGTGCTGTGCGCCCTCATATGCGAATCTGTACCTGGGGGAGTGGGAAAAAGATTTCTTGGCCAGTGAACATGCGTCGATGTACACCTGCCACATTTTAATGTGGCAGAGGTACATCGACGATGTTTTTATTATTTGGGACGGCTCCGAGGGACAACTATTAGAATGTCTGGAGCTGATG
Source organism: Lithobates sylvaticus (assembly GCA_028564925.1). NCBI lineage: Eukaryota > Metazoa > Chordata > Amphibia > Anura > Ranidae > Lithobates > Lithobates sylvaticus. The sequence goes on along the minus strand of CM053028.1, from coordinate 231,515,796 downwards.
AATGACAATACCTACAACTTGTTTTTTACTATGAGTTTTGACCATAGTGAGACGCACTTCTTGGACATCTGTATTAAAAAAGCCCCTAACGGAAATCTAACTAGTAGGTTGTTCTGGAAGGAAATTGCCGGTAACACCCTGCTTCATGCAGACAGTTTTCATCCACCTCCACTGAAAAGATCTATTCCCTTCAGTCAATTCCTCCGGATCAGAAGGAATTGTACGGAGGAAGAGGACTTTCAGAGGGAAAGTGATGGACTAACCCTAAGACTATTAGATAGAGGCTATACTAAAACATGCCTTAAAAAAGCCTTTAATAGGGTCAAGGCTCTTACCAGGAAAGACCTTCTATTTAAAAAGAAGAAAAAGAATGTTGATGATAACACTCGTATTATACTGCGGTTCTCAAATGAGCATGAGAGGATCCGCAAAATCATCAACAAGAATTGGTCAATCCTCACAGATGATCCAGTGGTGGGCACTTTGGTCTCACCCCGTCCTCTGATCACTTATAGAAAGACGGTTTCAATTGGCAATCTAGTCACTCAAAGTGAATATAAAGGAATTTCTAGAAGGGATCCATGTAGGAACTTTGGAACTTTTCCATGTGGAAACTGTGCCCAATGCTCAGTCATTGGGCAAAGGACCACACTGACGCTGCCAAATGGGGTAGACTTCTCCCTGAGACACTACGCTTCCTGTCAGACTCAGGGGGTTGTGTACCTCATGCAGTGTCAGTGTGGTTCCGTTTATGTAGGCAAGACCAGACAAAAACTCTGTAAGAGAGTTGAAAAACATATGCATGACATGAAGATCTGCAATCTATATTTGCCTCTGGGGCGTCATATAGCCAAGAAACACAACTATAGATTGCCGAAAGTAAATTTCACTGTCCTTGTATCACAAACGGCACGTACCTGACAGATGAGTCCAATTGGGCAGGAGGAGGTCTCCCGTACGGATCCGACTGACGGCCCCTGGAGGTGGGTACAGGAGGCACGGAAGTCAGGAAGGGTAAGGGAGCCTGATGTAGGGGTCCGGAAGTTGGTGATGGCGGTCCGCTGTTGATGAGGTGAAGTGCAGGTAAGCAGGGTTCACAAGTAGTAAGGTAAGGTTCCGGTATGTAGAGTTCACTGACAGCAAGGTGAAATAACGGTAGGTAAACTCACGTCACTCAGCGGGTAAGGGATGGTGATGGGGTTCCCAATACAGGTGGTGAAACTCACTGTAAGCCGGATATAATACAGGATAAGCAGATACAGGTCCCTTGAGCAGGAGATATAAGAAGTCCAAATCCAAGCAGAAGTAGGCAACGTTCAAACAGCACAGTACAAAGGAGTTGGCAGGAGAATGGTCGGTCAAGCAGAGGTCTGGGGCAGGCAGAAATCCGGATAGTCCAAAGGGTTAAGCCAAGGTCTTTACAGGTAAGCAGGGTATAACACAGGAACAAACAGATCACTGAGAGATCACAGGAACAAGGTAGTGGCTGGTGCAGAGTATCAGGTATACTGAAGATCAGGCAGCACTAGCCAGCAGGTGCTGCTTGATTAAATAGCCCCATTGGCGCCAACAGTCCATACAGGTGTATGTGAATCACAGGGCGCGCGCCCTTGGACGCCAGCGCGCGCGCGCACGCAAGCCCGCGCTCACGGGAACGCGCACACCACCATGCGTCGGCGCGCGTCGGCGCGCGCCAATCAACCGCCTGGAACCACGATTTTCCTGACAGTGCCCCCTCCTTAAGGGCAGCCTTCGGATGCCCAGTTGCGCCAATTTGGAAGCATGAGAGTCTTTGAAAGTTCGTAGTAACTCACTGGCATGTAGATTTTCCTCAGGCTCCCATGAATTGTCCTCGGGCCCATACCCCTTCCATTTGATGAGAAACTGGATCTGACCACGTCTTTTCCTACAATCTAAGATTGATTCCACCTCAAATTCTTCTTCGTTGTTGATAATGACAGGTTTGGGGGGACCGGTCCTACGACCCACAAATGAATTTGGAATCACGGGTTTCAAGAGAGTAACATGGAAAACTGGGTGGATCCTTAGGGAAGTGGGTAGATCAAGTTCATAAGCGACATTGTTAATTTTCCTTTTTACAGGAAAGGGCCCTAAAAATTTTGGACCCAGTTTCCGGGAAGGGCATGCCAATTTCAAATTGATGGTGGACAACCAGACCTGGTTACCGGGTTCCAGGATGAGTTCCCCACGTCTCTTTTCATCAAAGGTTCTTTTGTAAGTTTCCTGGGCTTTAGTCATGGTCTCCTGCAGTACTTTATTGTTAGTGGAGAAAAAGTCCAAGGTTTTGGATACTGCGGGCACTGAACATTCAGGTATTGATTGAGGTAGAAAAGATGGATGGTAGCCGTAGTTGGCAAAAAACGGTGTCTGATTGATGGATGAGTGTAGAGAGTTGTTGTATGAGAATTCGGCAATGGGAAGCAGAGGAGCCCAGTCATCTTGAGAGAAAGTAGAAAAACAGCGTAAATATTGTTCTAGGGTTTGATTAGTTCTCTCAGTCTGACCATTTGTCTGTGGATGATATGCCGAGGAGAATGCCAATTCAATTTCCAAAGATCCACAGAGGGCCTTCCAGAATCTGGAGGTGAACTGGACACCACGATCTGAAACAATATTTTTTGGAATTCCATGTAATCTTACCACTTCTTTGATAAATGTTTTGGCTGTTTCCATGGCTGACGGGGTGCCCTTCATGGGCAGGAAGTGGGCCATCTTTGATAGTCTGTCTACTACGACAAAGATAGAAGAAAACCCCTCCGATGGGGGAAGTTCGACAATAAAGTCTATTGAAACCATATTCCATGGCCTTTCTGGGACTGGTAGAGGTTTTAATAGACCCCAGGCTCTTGTCCGGCTAGTTTTGTTTCGCGCACAAACATTGCATGACTCAACATATCTTTTACAATCCCGGGTCAGATGAGGCCACCAGAAAGTACGTTGCAGCAGATTGGTTGTTTTTTGAGTGCCGAAGTGCCCTGCCAGTTTGTGGTCGTGGCATAACTCTAGTACACGCACCCTTAATTCTTCTGGTACTACAATTTTGTCTTCATGCCAGAACAAACCGTCCTTAACGGACATCCCATCCAAAGGACGCATCCCAACGGAGGCTTGTTTGATCTGAGAAATGAGATCCCCCTGTAAGAGCAAGAAGTTCCCAGAAGGTAAAATGGTGTCGGGAAGTGGGGCCTGTTCGGTATCCAAAAACATTCGGGAAAGAGCATCTGGTTTGGTATTCTTGGAACCTGGTCGATAGGTTATGTGGAACTGAAACCGTGAGAAGAATAGAGCCCACCTGGCCTGCCGAGGTCTTAATCTTTTGGCTGTCCTCAGGTACTCCAAGTTTTTATGATCGGTGTAAACCAGAACAGGGTGCGCAGCACCTTCGAGTAGATAGCGCCATTCCTCCAATGCCACCTTTATGGCAAGAAGTTCCCTGTCGCCCACATCGTAGTTTCGTTCTGACGAGGTCAGTTTGCGAGAGAAGAAACCTACAGGATAAAGAAGGGCCTTGGCACCCTGTCGCTGGGACAACACGGCACCTACTGCAATCTCGGAGGCGTCAACCTCTAATACGAAGGGCAAAGCTGGGTTTGGGTGTTTGAGAATGGAGGCCGAAGTAAAAAGTCTCTTGAGCTCTTCAAAGGCCAGTTGTGCTTTGGGAGTCCAGAGAAATCGAGTCCCCTGTTTGGTGAGTTCGGTAATAGGGGAAATGATGGAGGAGAAACCTTTAATAAACTTTCTGTAGAAATTGGCAAAGCCAACGAAGCGTTGTACTCCTTTTTTGTCCATGGGTGCTGGCCAATCCAGGATAGCGGATACCTTTTCAGGGTCCATTTTTATTCCATCAGCAGAAATAATTAATCCCAGGAATTGCACAGTGTGGATTTCAAAACTGCACTTTTCAAGTTTGGCGTATAATCCATGCTGTCTCAGGCGGGTAAGAACATTTCGGACATGCCTGCGGTGATCATTCAAAGAAGTAGAAAAAACTAAGATGTCATCTAGATAAACAATAACGTACAGATCCAGGTAATCGTGGAAAATGTTATTGACAAAATGTTGGAACGTAGCAGGAGCGTTACACAGGCCGAAAGGCATGACAAGATACTCATAATGTCCAAATCGAGTGCGAAAAGCCGTTTTCCACTCGTCCCCTTTTCGGATGCGGATTAAGTTGGAAGCCCCGCGAAGATCCAGTTTAGTAAAGATTTTGGCTGTCCCCAGTCTTTGGAAGAGTTCTGGCACCAGTGGTAGAGGGTATCTATTCTTGATGGTAATTTTATTTAATTCCCGGTAGTCAATGCAAGGGCGTAGGGAGTGGTCCTTTTTCTCAACAAAGAAGATGCCCGCGCCGGCCGGGGACGTGGAGGGGCGGATGAAGCCTTTTGCTAGATTTTCATCTATGTAGTCTTTTAGAGTGCCCAATTCCTGTTCCGTTAATGGAAAAATCCTTCCAAAGGGGACTTCTGTTCCAGGTAGTAATTCTATGGGGCAATCATAAGGCCTGTGGGGAGGAAGAGTTTCTGCCCCCTTTTTACTGAATACATCCACAAAGTCCCGGTAGGGTTCAGGAATGGACTGGTGGAGTTCAGCATCAGACCCCATACAGAGAAGAGGAGCCAGTTTGACAGAGGTTTGACATTGACAATTCTGCCGACAATATTCAGAAGAGAACTGGACTTCCCCTGTGGCCCAGTTGATATTGGGGTTGTGGGCCCGCAACCAGGGCATTCCAAGTATGATTGGAAAAAGTGGAGATGGTATGACGTCCAGACAGAGAAATTCTTGATGTTGAAAGTCTATAGTGGCTAATAGAGGTGTGGTTTCTTGGGTTACCGGACCGGAACTAAGGGTGGATCCATCGGCCAGGTGTACTGAAAGACCTCGGGTCTTGGGTTGAAGAGGAATGCCATGGCTGGTTGCGAAGGCTTGATCAATGAAACAGCTGCATGCTCCTGAGTCAATGATGACCGATACTGGAATGCTCCGGCCGGAGAGCTGTAAAATAATGGAGATCGCCAGGTGAGTGCCAGTTGGAAGCAAGACAGGTGCACACAAGGAAGAAGAGGGCAGGCACTTACGTGTCTTGTTGGGGCACATTCTTGCATAATGTCCAGGTTCACCACAGTATAGACACAGGTTGTGGGCCCGTCTGCGCATCTTCTCTTCAGGAGTCAAAGAAGGTCTGAGCAACCCAATCTGCATTGGTTCCGGAGCTCCTGTCGCTAGAGTAGATGAAGCTGAAGGAGCCACACCGGGTGGCCCGGTGACCTTGGGGACCATCCAGAAGGGACGAGAAGGTCCGGAGGCTCTTTCGGCCCGTCTTTCCCTGAGACGGCGGTCAATTTGCACCGATAAGTTGATAAGTTCATCTAAAGTTGGAGGAACCCCCACTCGAGCCAGTTCATCTTTCAGAGGGTCTGATAATCCTTTGCGAAATTGATGGCGTAACGCCGCATCATTCCATTCTGTATCAGAGCTCCAACGTTTGAACTCGACGGCATAGTCCTCGGCCGTTCTGCGACCTTGCTGTAAGGACTGTAATGCGACTTCGGCCGTAACGGTGGGTTGAGGGTCCTCATATAGCTGTGACATAGCAGTGAAGAGACTACTAAAGGACTCCAAGGATGCGGCTTTCTGCTCCAGCAGGCGGTGGGCCCAGGTCTGGGGTTCCCCTGTCAGGAGGGAGATGATGAAGCCCACCTTAGTAGCTTCCAGAGAGAAAGTCCGTGGCTGTAGGGAAAAATAAAGCTCACATGCGTTGCGGAAGGCACGGAACTTACTTCGTTCCCAGAAAACTTCTCGGGTAGGGGTACTTTGGGTTCTGGGGGTAACATAATTACAGAAGGTGGCTGGGGAAGTCCCGTGGAAGACGTTCCTTGAGAGTTAGCGGACAAAGTCTGAACCTGTTCCATCAAACGAGTGTAACCTTCCTGTAGGCCTTTTACTGCTTGGGTGAGACCTGCTAGATGTCTGCCTAGTTCCTCCATGGGGGAGACCCCCTGCCCGGACTCGGTCATGGCTGCCTGATACTATCACAAACGGCACGTACCTGACAGATGAGTCCAATTGGGCAGGAGGAGGTCTCCCGTACGGATCCGACTGACGGCCCCTGGAGGTGGGTACAGGAGGCACGGAAGTCAGGAAGGGTAAGGGAGCCTGATGTAGGGGTCCGGAAGTTGGTGATGGCGGTCCGCTGTTGATGAGGTGAAGTGCAGGTAAGCAGGGTTCACAAGTAGTAAGGTAAGGTTCCGGTATGTAGAGTTCACTGACAGCAAGGTGAAATAACGGTAGGTAAACTCACGTCACTCAGCGGGTAAGGGATGGTGATGGGGTTCCCAATACAGGTGGTGAAACTCACTGTAAGCCGGATATAATACAGGATAAGCAGATACAGGTCCCTTGAGCAGGAGATATAAGAAGTCCAAATCCAAGCAGAAGTAGGCAACGTTCAAACAGCACAGTACAAAGGAGTTGGCAGGAGAATGGTCGGTCAAGCAGAGGTCTGGGGCAGGCGGAAATCCGGATAGTCCAAAGGGTTAAGCCAAGGTCTTTACAGGTAAGCAGGGTATAACACAGGAACAAACAGATCACTGAGAGATCACAGGAACAAGGTAGTGGCTGGTGCAGAGTATCAGGTATACTGAAGATCAGGCAGCACTAGCCAGCAGGTGCTGCTTGATTAAATAGCCCCATTGGCGCCAACAGTCCATACAGGTGTATGTGAATCACAGGGCGCGCGCCCTTGGACGCCAGCGCGCGCGCGCACGCAAGCCCGCGCTCACGGGAACGCGCACACCACCATGCGTCGGCGCGCGTCGGCGCGCGCCAATCAACCGCCTGGAACCACGATTTTCCTGACACCTTGACAGATTGCACATTCCAATTAGAGGAGGAGATTGGAACAAGGTTCTTCTTCAACGGGAAATGCGTTGGATTAGAACCTTGAAGGCAACCACCCCACCAGGTTTAAACGAGGTGGAAAGCTTTAGACCATTTTTGGATGGCTATAGCTCGGGAAAAACTGACTGAAATGTTGTTGGAGATGGCCTTAGGCTCTCTCCATCCAGCCAACTTAGAACAACAATCACTATTCAAATGACTCCTTCTCTACTCATCCCTTTATCTGTAGGTCCCTCACTTTCAGGGGGGCTTCCCTCTTATACTCTCTGTCTCTATCTTTAGGAATTTACTGGGCTGGGTGGATGGTTCAGTTATGGGGTTTTTTATACCTGTCCACATTGGACAACACTTGTACATTGTTTATGTATGTTTTGATTCTATAATTGTAAATGGTTTTGCCTCCGGGGAGTTTCATTCACCGAGTAAGAGAAATATAGATGTTTCAATTTTTTGCTTGGCAGGAGTTTCCAAGTGTCCTCCCCTCACTCTCTACCTGGCATCTCAACCCCAATAGACCCATAGTCTCCCTACCCCGTGATTACGGGTATCACGGGATTTTTCATTTTTAGGGGGGCAGTTCCTTTATTTTTCATCTTTGATGGCTTAGAGGTTATTTTGGGTCTTTGGGGGGTAGGGGTTATTCTGGGCTTCAGGAATTATATTTCTGGAGCCCGGATTTTTGTTCCCCATTTCTGTCTTGCCAGTAGTTTTAGTCCTTTATGTTGTTTTGCTTTGGGGGATGGGGGGGTCCTCACCCACCAATTAGCCTGGGCCCCTATTAGGCGATGGCGCCTTGGATGGGGGGTCACCCCCTTTTCTCTTACCCCCATGCAAATTTCAATTCCCTCCCAGCCTAGATCCCCCACCCCCATACCATCACATTCTGGCGCGGAACAATTTCCGTCTCCTTTGGGGATTTGGGGGATTCATTTCCCAGTTGTCTCCTTTTCCATGCTCCATCCTCATTGTCCAGCTTTGGACAAGAGGGGATGGTTGTGGTTTTGGGTGACTTGCGCGGTCACCTGCGCTCCGGGCAGCTCAAGACTCTCCCCCATGCAGATCACCCTGCGCATGTGCACCTTACATTAGGCGCCTGCGCCACAGACAGACCATTTCTGGCTGGGTTTTTCACATCGTGCATGCGCACATCTTTATGCGCGATGTTGCTGTTTTAGGCAGGGACGTCTTTTGACATCTTGTGCGCGGCGCTCCCTGGAGCGTGGATTACGGTGTGCGCGCGCACCCATCCACATTGTCCATCTTGCCTGGATTTTCTTCCCTGTCTATCAGGGATAGGACGCAGCCCAAGGGGCGGGTCCATATGTGATGACGCCGGACGCTATTGCGTCTGACGTCATCTGGATACACCCACTGGGGCGGGACAGGGGTTTTTTCCATCTACAAAAGGACGCTTGAGATGGTATATGGCGTCATTCCGCTCCACAGCATTGGGCTGTGTGAACTCCTCTCCACCTCTGGGACATCTTGGGAGTTTTCTCCTGGAACTTCTCCACCTTGGATCTTTTCATCATAGATTCCATGGTGAGTTATCTATATGGGACAAATGGGTTTTATCTTGGGAGGTTTTTTTTCCCAAGTTAGCCATGCTCTCTTTAATCAACTCTATCCAGGTTTTTCATACACTCCCTTTTTCTCCATTGATGGTTTTTTAGGTCTCTATGCCATTTGATATATGGAAAAGAATTTCTTATCCGTACCGTCTTGTAGAGAGTGAGGGAATGGGACCTTGGTCCTGTGCCAGCATTTGGACACCTTTTCTCCACGGAAAATGAATGGGAGGCAATGCTATACATGTGATGCTATATATGACTATGTAAGTGTATCATTCATAGTGTAATATTTATACATATTGAGTATTTTTGTATACTCTTATGCAATATATGCTTGTCTACTCTATGTTAAATGGGGTATGGAAGTTTTCTTTTTTTCTTTTTTATAATTGACATGTCTTGATATTCTGTAGATGGTGACTATAATTCCCTGAGGAAGATAGGCATACTTTCAGCCATTTGGAAACGCGTCGGAATTCTTTAACTTCACCTACTTCAGATATGCATATCATTTTGTACCATTTGTCATATTGTTTTTAAAGAACTTTTTCTAAAAATATCTGTATGTTTTTCTATTTTGTAAAATAAATTCATAAAAATTATCTCATGTAGCCTATATGGTTTATCGAGTTGCCGGTATAGTCCCACCTTTAGAGGTTTTTTCTTATACCAGTTATGGGGATGATGGCAACCAACATGTGTCTTGAGAATTGAGTTCAATCTATTTCAACAAATGTTATATGTAAAGTGACAAGTCCTGGGAATGTGTGTAAATAAATATGTATTAAGTATGAGTTAATTTGATATCCTGAATAAATAAATTGATATCCCTTTAAATCAGTGGTGCCTTAGTAAATATGTTAGATAATACTAGAAATGTAAAGTGCTGTGAGGGTTAAATACCCACCAATATATTTAAATAATACAAATATATAATGCAATAAATATCCCAATGAATAAAAATAAAAAATTAAAAATTAAATAAACGTCCATCTAAAGCATCAAAATCCAATAAAAATATATACGTGAAAAATTGCTACAAAGTGCTGAAAAATAAAGTGAAAAGTGCTTATAAAGTGATGATGATCCACAAAAGAAAAAACTTTTTGTCCTTTCTTCGCAGTGCGGTGCTTGCAGTGCAGGTGGCTAATCCGTGCTCTTGTTCAAAATGCACTCACCAGATATTCCCTACCCCACCTAAGTGTGTTGAGCAGCCACAGTATTTGCCACTGTGTAGCACCCTGGAAGATTGGTCCTTTGTGGTGTTAGTGTTCCCCCAATTAGTTAATATGTAAGGAAGAAAGGGATGCCCATAGCGTGATAACGCTTAAAACCATTTATTTTAGTAAAAGTGTTTGAGATATACTCACATTTAGACAAACAATTTCAAGCATTTACTGCTGACACAAACGCCGGAGGTAAAAACTCTATCTCTGGCCTCAAAACAGAAGTGACGTTAAGATGTACTTCCGTATATTTATAGTATGCAGTGATTGTCATATTTATAGTATGCAGTGATTGTCATAAATACATGCAAACAATTACGGCGGACATTTTTCATAGGTTTTTGAGGACAAAAGCCCATACATTTTATCTCAAATTTTTCACATCTTAAAAATTATTGTAATGTGCATATATATATTTTTCCCATGTTTGCATGACTTATGTGGATAAGGAATATTATGTTCTTTGTGTAACACCCTATTAAAAAGCATCTTTTAGTTGTGTAGTATGCAGTGACACCATACAAAACAAACACTGCACTTCTGGCAATAAGTAATTGAGTTGTAAGTGCAAACAGGCTACGGAATGGTGCTGCAGGCATGATCCCTATCACGAGAGGGAGATTCTCTACTTATTGTAATAATCGAAATGAGTTTTGTGACATATAAGCCTTGTTTTGGTTCACGTATGATATTTATTTATTTATTTTCATTTTTAGTAAGAGTTAATGGGCTTCGGTCCTCAAAAATGAAAAATGGCCGCTGTTAGGCTTCGGTCTGTAAAACGCACCAAAAATGGCTGCCGTAATTGTTTGCATAGATTTATGGGAATCACTGCATACCATAAATATACGGAAGGGGTAGTAAGATGGACGCTCCAGATGACGTCTAGTGTGACGAAACGCGTAGGACGGGGTTACAGTACGTCTTAACGTCACTTCCGTTTTGAGGCCGGAGATAGAGTTTCTACCTCCGTCCTTTGTGTCAGCAGTAAATGCTTGAAATTGTTTGTCTAAATGTGAGTATATCTCAAACACTTTTATTAAAATAAATGGTTTTAAGCGTTATCACGTTATGGGCATCCCTTTCTTCCTTACATATTAACTAATTGGAGGAACGCTAACACTACAAAGGACCAATCTTCCAGGGTGCTACACAGTGGCAAATACTGTGGCTGCTCAACACCTCAGGTGGGGTAGGGAATCTCTGGTGAGTGCATTTTGAATAAGAGCACGGATTAGCCACCTGCACTGCAAGCACCGTACTTGGAAGAAAGGACAAAAAGTTTTTTCTTTTGTGGATCATCATCACTTTATGAGCACTTATCACTTTATTTTTTAGCACTTTGTAGCAATTTTTCACTTATGGATTTTTATTGGATTTTGATGCTTTAGATGGACGTTTATTTAATTTTAAATTTTAAATTTTTATTCATTTGGATATTTATTATGGTATCAATTGCATTATATTTTTGTATTATTTAAATATATTGGTGGGTATTTAACCCTCACAGCACTTTACATTTCTAGTATTATCTAACATATTTACTAAGGCACCACTGATTTAAAGGGATATAAATTTATTTATTCAGGATATCAAATTAACATACTTAATACATATTTATTTACACACATTCCCAGCACTTGTCACTTTACATAAAAAAATGATAACTTTTAATTTTAAAGGAACAGCGCCACACCTACACTTTTCATTTTTTCCTATCTTTGTACTTCACTTAAAGTGGAAGTAAACCCCCCTATCGTTTTCAGCCAAGGAAGCTGCCATCTTTGCCTCTGTTTAATCTTCAACTGCCACAGTGCTGCACATGTGATCCGTTATGACACCAGCCATTGGATGGTTTGACTGTTTGGTTGAGAGCACAGCCAATGTGCAGTTAGCATTCACGGCATGCCTTTTTTTTTTTTTAGACTGTTAAATCGATGGGTTTACTTCCTCTTTAAGTGTTAGTAGACTGTAGGGGCTGCAGTTCTCTCTTTTATTCACTGCCCTATACTTTTTCCACTGTGCAGAATCACCCCCTGTTTGGGGACAGCATCACACGACCACGCAATTGTTACTTAAAGCGACGCAATGCCTTATCACAAAAAATTACCTGGTCATTAAGCGGGCAAATCCTTCCGAAGCTGAAGTGGGTAAAAATGCCTTGCAGTGCAGCTCTGTGATAGAAAGTGGCAGTCATTTTTTTGTATGAGGAAGTTGGACACATGCGTTTTATTGCATTGCAACGCATGTGTTAAAATGCAATAGTTTAAATAGGCCCTTGAAAAAACTAGGGTCAAGCTCTCATCCTGGGAAGCCAATGTAAGGCAAGGACAGGTGATGAGATGTTTTAATGACAACTGAAAACAGATTACAAATATTATAATGATGAAAATGCTGTATACAGTATAGAATTATTACAGGTAAATACTGAGGCTGATTTCTGAAAGGAATTCTGAATCTTCACTCAAATTATTTAATTAATTTCCAATACAGTTCACTTTGATTACCAATTGTGTGTAAATGCTTTCACCATGATTGCATAACTGATGTTAACATTCACACAATTTTGTAGTTGAAGATTCTCAACTTCCTTAGTAAATCAGTCCAGTTGTGTACATTTTGTTTTACTCTAAAGAACAACTTTATGATTTTTACAGTGCATATAATAAAAGTTGTAAATACATTACCTCCATATGATTCTTGTTTAAATAATTATTATAAATATTGTTTTAATTACTAATGGATAATATACTCTGCATGCATTTGTGGCTTTAGTCTGATCCAATGTTGGTTACATATGGCAGAGTATTAATTCCCACACAGACAAGAAAGAGTTAATTGTCATATTTTGTACTCATTAGGAATTGACACGCAATGTTTAGAAGAAACACATTTTAGTATTAGTACCACAAGTATAGGGTGAAACTGATTGCTTCTGAAATGTAAACGCTTCACATTAAATATGTACATAGTGGTATCCTCCACTTGAAATTTACACTTTTAATTCCTAGTGAGAGTCATATTTACATTGAAAATAGTCACCTGCAAATTCCACAAGCCCAAAGTGCTGGCGCATGGAAATCCAAGGGCAGAGATTTATGAAGTCGTCTGTGAAACCATTCTTTTGGAATGAATGAGATTTTAGAGTTTAGAAATCCTCAAGCTTTTCTCTAAACAAAGATGTGGGAAACTATTAATGTTTATAGAAACTAGCCTCATGTTTTTCTTAGTTATAGCGGGATATGAATAGTAACCAACATTACCTATATTATTAAATAATAAAATTTTATAATGCTGGAAACGTAGTGCTTTTTGTATAATCCAGGCGACAGAGTCTGGCCTAGTTTAAAATAGTTGTTGTGTTTACTTTAGCACAGGCCTAAAACTGCATTGTCATTGAAATGAACTACTTCTTTACATCGGAAATGTTTTTATGAATTTAGAGCATATGACAAACCGTGCACCTATATTATAGTGACATACCTCCCAATTTTCTGAGATAGAAACAAGGGACACCTATTAGCAAATGTATGTAGGCATAGGACACACCCCTTGACACCCCTTTAACCAGTTCCCGACCAGCCTCCGCAGTTATAATGCAGCAGGTTGGCTCCACTGCGCGAATCGCCGTACATGTACAGCAGTCCGTGAACTAACTTTTGCGCGAGCGCTATAAACAGAAAAAGAGCAACAATTTGGAAAAAAAAACAGTATTTTATACTATTTGCTATAATAAATATCCCCCCCCCCCAAAAAAAAATCTTAAAAAAATTAATTTCTTCATCAGTTTAGGCCGATATATATTCTTCTACATATTTTTGGTAAAAAAAAAAATCGCAATAAGCGTATATTGATTGGTTCGCGCAAAAGTGAAGAACATATGAGGAGGAAAGAGGGACAAAAGGACTTTGTTCCAAATCAGTGACAGTCCCTCCAAATCAGGGACAGTCCCTCGAAATCAGGGACAGTTGCAAGCTATGTAGTGATGGTTTTTCGCTTTAGTTCCTGAAGAGCAGAAGATGAGGTTCCATACCAAACAGCATTGAAACTGTTGCATGAATAGATACAGATGGAAATCTATGGCACTACAAGAACTACCTGCCAAGTGCCTTCTCCCACTCAAGCCATAACATATGCAGTATATAAAGGATTATTACTAAACCTACTTTGCTGAATTTTACATGGGTGCTATTTAGCCATATATCTAGGTGAGCATGGTCCTGCTTAGGTAAAATGTTATTAGATGCCATTTTGCTCTTACAGTGATGGAAAAAGTATTTGATCCCCTGCTGATTTTGTACGTTTGCCCACTGACAAAAAAAATTATCATTCTATAATTTTAATGGTAGGTTTATTTTAACAATGAGAGACAGAATAATAACAAAAAAATCCAGAAAAATGCATTTAAAAAAAGTTATAAATTGATTTGCATTTTAATGAATGAAATAAGTATTTTATCCCGTATCAATCAGCAAGATTTCTGTCTGCAAGGTGTCTTCTATACAGGCAACAAGCTGAGATTAGGAGCACTCTCGTAAAGGGAGTGCTCCTAATCTTAGTTTGTTACCCGTATAAAAGACATCTATCCACAGAAGCAATCAGTTAATCAGATTCCAATCTCTCCATCATGGCCAAGACAAAAGAGCTGTCCAAGGATGTCAGGGACAAGATTGTAGACCTACACAAGGCTTGAATAGGTTACAAGACCATCGGCAAACAGCTTGGTGAGAGGGAGACAGCAGTTGGTGTGATAATTCGCAAATGGAAGAAACACAAAATAACTGTCAATCTCCACCAGTCTGGGGCTCCATGCAAGATCTCAGCTTGTGGAGTTTCAATGATCATGGGAACGTTGAGGAATCAGCCAAGACCTACATGGGAAAATCTTGTCAATGATCTCAAGGCAGCAGGAAAACAATTGGTAACACACTACGCCGTGAAGGACTGACATCTTGCAGCGCCTGCAAGGTCCCCCTGCTCAAGAAAGCACATGTACAGGCTCATCTGAAGTTTGCTAATGAACATCTGAATGATTAAGAGGAGAACTGGGTGAAAGTGTTGTGGTCAGATGAGACCAAAATCTAGCTCTTTGGCAAAAACTCAACTCGCCGTGTTTGGAGGAGGAATGCTGCCTATGACCTCAAGAACACATCCCCACCATCAAACATGGAGGTGGAAACATTAAGCTTTGAGGGTGTTTTTATGCTAAGGGAACAGGACAACTTCACTGTCTCAAAAGGACAATGGGCAGGGCCATGTACATTTCAATCTTGGAAGGATCCTCCTTCCCTCAGGCAGTGCATTGAAAATGGGTCGTAGATGGGTATTCCAGCATGACAATGACCCAAAATACAGCCATGGAAACAAGGGAGTGGCTCAAAAAGAAACACATTAAGGTCTTGGAGTGGCCTAGCCAGTCTTCAGACCTTAATCAAATAGAAAATGCTGAATGTGGAGGTAGCTGAAGGTTCGAGTTACCAAACATCAGCCTCAAAACCTAATGACTTGGAGAGGATCTGCAAAGAGGAGTAGGACAAAATCCCTCCTGAGATGTGTGCAAACCTGGTGGCCAACTACAAGAAATGTCTGACCTCTGTGATTGCCAACAAGGGTTTTGCCACCAAGTACTAAGTCATGTTTTGCGAAGGGGTCAAATACTTATTTCACTCATTAAAATGCAAATCAATTTATAACTTTTTTGAAATGCATTTTTCTGGATTTTTTTGTTGTTATTCTGTCTCTCACTGTTAAAATAAACCTACCATTAAAATTATAGACTGAACATTTTTTTGTCAGTGGGCAAACATACAAAATCAGCAGGGGATCAAATACTTTTTTCCCTCACTGTACATCTGTTGTCCATCTTCGTTTTTAGTCTTCATTCACACTGGCACTCCTGCATTATCTGGGAAATATATATGACTTTTATGCCTGCCAGACAACTTCTTCATTTAGAGTTTCTAATCAGATCCTGGACAGGCAGAACTCTATATTCTCTAAACTGACCACATGTAAATGCAGGTTACTGCAGTGTGTATAGCACCATTGAAAAATCATTACATTCCCCATTGCTTAGCTTTGTAAATTTCTAATATGCGGGTGAGGATAAACTATGTTTATTGCGAACATGTACCCTTTTTTATGTAAAGTTTTATACCCTGGTGTGCAGCCAACATACACTATTTGTTATAATTACAAATGCCAGGTTCATGTACTTCTTTTTGAAATACTAAATAAAAATGATTAAAAATGATTACATGCATTTATACTGATGCTTTTTAAAATGTCATCTAAACACATATAAATGCAGATTTGAGAGTGCCAGTGTGAACAAGCTCTTACAAATTGCCCATTGGTATATATATATTGGTATCGAATAATTTTTAAGGTTGTAAGTATGAGTTTTCAGCTACTTATCTACAACAGGTGGTAATCAGACAGTTTTTGATGCTTAACCACTTCAATACCAGTCACTTTTACCCCTTCCTGCCCACGCCAATTTTCAGCTTTCAGCGCTGTCACACTTTGAATCACAAATGCGCAGTCATGCAAACTGTACCAAAATATAATTTTTAACCTTTTTTTTTCCACACAAATAGAGCTTTCTTTAATATTTTTATTGAACTTTACAAGTTACAAGTTATGGTTACAGTGAAATAATTTGATTGTAAGAGTCGTAAACCAAACATACATGTATGAAAATGACATGAGTCAAAACTTTGCTAAAACTTGAAGTAAAGGCATTGAAAACGTGACTAAACTTACAATCTGTAATTTTGAGTTTGAGAAATAATTTCAGAAAAGAACACAGTTGAGGGAGTATCTTGGTGAAGGCTGATATGTGAGAAGGCAGGAAGGCGAGAGGGGAGGGGATGGGGAAAGAAGGGTATGGTGGGAGAGAGAGAAAGAGAGCATCAGGATCATCCGAAGGATAAAAATTTAAATCATCAATGTTTACATTTTTCATTGTACTTTAGGTGGAATTTAATCACCACTGGGGTTTTTATTTTTTTGTTAAAAAATGTAAAAAAGGCTGAAAGGTTTGAAAAAAAAAAAAACATTTTTTTTCTTTGTTCCTGTTATAAAATTTTGCAAATAAATATTCTTTCTTCATAAATTTTGGCCAAAATCTATTCTGCTACATTCCTTTGGTGAAAATAACCCAAATCAGTCAATATTATATAGTCTGTAGGAAAGTCCACAAAACTATGATATATATACAGTAGCTGAAAATTGATCAATCCTGATGTACTGACGCCCTAGAACTAGAACAGTACATGTATCCCACAAATTACCTCTTTTTGGAAAGTTGACAGTTAAAGGTATTTAGTAAGATGCATGGTGCATTTTTTTTATTTGTTATTTTTTGTCACAATTCTTTAGAAAATGAAGACATGAAAAAATTGTATTTTATTTTTTATTTTTTACATACTGTCACCAGTGCAGTGCAGCATCATCATATAACTGGTGTGATGGTGAGCAGGGACACTGACTAGTGACAGTATGTAAATTTACATTTACTTTTTGTTACATACTGTGACCAGAGCAATACAGTGTTGTCACAGTAACACTGTACTACTCTGGGGAGGTGATCAGGATTTTTTTCTATACACTGCTTCATACAAAAGCATTTTCATATGAGTTCATTATAGAATTGCTGCATTTTAGTTTCTACCCTGTCAGATGCTATATTGATAATCGGATCTTTGTACAAAATGAAGCTGCAATAACAGGTATGAATTTCACTGCTATAAGCAAGCATTTTATGGAATGAAACAGATTCATTCAGCGTGTATTGTTGTGATTAGCTGTGATTGGCCACAGCTAATCACATGGTGCAGTTGGGTTGTGATTGGCCCTGTCTGGCCCTGTCTGTACCATGTGATCACTGTGACCAATCACAGCTAGTAGCACAATTGTACACCATGAATGGCATGAATTGAAGCCATTCATTGCTTACAATTGTCATGTGATCTGCTGTGATTGGTCACAGTGATCACATGGAACCGTCAGCAGGCCGGTACACTCATAAGTCCTCCGCTGTGTCACAGCGGGTGCCAGATTGCACTGGAGTGCGGACCATGGGGCCTGCATGAGGCACGTTCTTGGGTGGAGGTCATATGACCTCCCCCAGAACAATAGGGCTCCCATTCGGGCATAATTTTACAATGGCCCTGGCAGAAAGCAGTTAAACTGTATCTTGACCAGTTGAGCAGTATGAACATGTTCCCTAGAATTGTTAAAATGCAGATGTGCACTGCAGAAACCTTACTTTGAGAGAAGTCTGTTCCAGAGAATTGTCTACCAACAGGATCAAAATTATCTGCTTACTTTTGAGTTATCCCTCAAATTTTTGTCTAATTCTGACAATTTTAGTTCCAACAGATCATAACTAATATAAAAGTAGCAGCAGCAGGAGCAGCAGCAGCAGCAGCAATGCAGCACACTAGTACATTAAAATATAGTATCTTTGTAAAAGAACAGTCACATTGCTTATTGCTGGCTGAAATATTATTTCTACATGCTTCTGAAGTTTTCTCAGTTTAAAAAAGATGTGATTCCATGCATTAAATCTTCATACAATATTTGAGGAATAAAATTTTTGCTTGATAAATGCCTACTCCCTGCATCCCAAATTGCATCCCCTTATACAGGGTGAGATTTGGTGCCTCAAATGTGTACAATGTTTATATAGGTTCTCTGGAAAAATAATGTTTTATCCAATATTTCTGGGTAAAATATGGATATTCTCTGTCTCAAAAAAACATATCACATACTTAAGAATGTGATTCAGCTCAATTCAATTTATTAATACAATTATTTTGCAATTGACTTCTGCTCCTGTCAATCCAATGGGGGGGGGGGGGAGTGGGGGTGGAGACGAGCCCCACTGTCTGTGTCAATAGATGCAGACAGGGCGGCTTGGGAACAAGCCCACATGAGTGCTCCCATAGAAATCTGCTTTTTATGTGGGCACTCGTTGGGGGGATTTCCGGCAGGGCATCCGAACCAAGAAGAGGAGGATCAGGTGTATGCTCTGTGTACGCTGTAAAAGCCTCATTGCACAGTTGTTGCTGCTAAGGGTGGCCCAACCAGTTATTAGGTTTAGGGGGCAATCACTTTTTCACACAGGGCCATGATGGTTTGGATTTTTTTTCACCTTTAATAATAACATTTATATTTTTGTGTTATTTTAGTTTTTTTTTAAATTGAGCCTTTACAATCACTTGATAGCTAATGTGCTAAAAAGTAAATACCCCCTTGTTTCTTTTTCTCTGCCTTGTCTCTCTCTCTCTTCATTAAATCAGAAGTAAACCCATCCTTAAAACAGTTTAATTTCCGGCATGTGCCTGGCACATTGGTTGTGCTCTCAACCAAACTATCAAACCATCCAATGTGCAGCATCATGGCAGTTGTAGATTAAACAGATGCAAAGATGGCAGCTTCCTTAGCTGAAAACGATAGGGGGTTTAACTTACATTTACTTCTTTTTGCTTTATTAAAAAAAAAAAAAGGTTGGGCAGTCCTGTGTTTTTCTTATTGTGACCAGTCCCATTGGGATTGTACATCTTTGGAAAGGAATATTGAATATGTATTTGCCATTCTGAAGACTTGTTGAGATCTGTGTATAGTCAGATTTCATTTACTAGTTGATTATGTCTATAGTATACTGGTGTACTATTCAAAAACAAGCCAAATGCTAATGCTGCGCTTGAAAAAAACTGGTGGAATTTCAGCTGCCAGCACCCTAAAGTCAAATACAGACTCAACAGATAATATAATGCAGATGGTACAGCGCTAATGAAAATAAATGAACACAAGTGAAAAAAAGACTAAGCTGTTAAGATGGCGCTGCGGAGCTATATAATAGATATGCGTGATGACACGATCACCTGACCAACCCCCAGACGGCGTTCTTTGAGACAAAATGCGTAGGGTGGAACCTACAACGGTGACATCATCATTCTTTACCTCCCGAAAGGTTGACACAAGAACAAACCAGGAAACAAAGCTTGTAGGGACGCTGCAATTCAATTGCATGCTGTTATGATGCTTTTATCTTGTAAGTGCAATCTTTATTACCATTAAATTTGGATTTTTAATCACTTAAGGACCGGGCCACTTTTTTAGATGTGTTGTTAAAAAATGTTTTTTTTGCTAGAAAATTACTTAGAACCCCCAAACAATATACATTTTTTCTAACTCCCTAGAGAATAAAGTGGTCATACAAGCGCACTTTTTTTTAAAGAAAATACACTTTTTTAAATTAAAAAATAAGACAACAGTAAAGTTAGCACACAAGTTTTTATATTGGGAAAGATAATGTTATGCCGAGTAAATTGATATCCAACATGTCACGCTTCAAAATTGCGCCCGCTCGTGGAATGGCGACAAACTTTTACCCTTTAAAAATCTCCATAGGTGACGTTTAAAAAATTCTACAGGTTGCATGTTTTGAATTACAGAGGAGGTCTAGAGCTAGAATTATTGTTCTTGCTCTACCGATACCTCACATGTGTGGTTTGAACACTGTTTTCATATGCGGGCGCTACTCACGTATGCGTTCACTTCTGCACACGAGCTTGGCGGGATGGGGCGCGTTTAAAAAAAATATTTTTTTTTATTTATTTTACCTTTTCTTTTTTATTTTTACACTGTTTTAAAAAATAAATACAATTGTGTCACTTTTATTCCTATTACAAGGAATGTAATTATCCCTTGTAATAGAAAAAAAGGATGACAGGACCTCTTAAATATGAGATGGTCAAAAGGGCCTCAGATCTCATATTTACTCTAAGATGCAATAAAAAGAATAAATAAAAAATTGTCATTTAAAAAAATGATTTTTTTTAAATGTCCCTTTAGGAGCTATGGGCGGAAGTGACGTTTTGACGTCGCTTCTGCCCTGCAGTGTCATGGAGATGGGTGGGGGCCATCTTCCTCTCACTTATCTTCATGCACAGCCACAGGAAGGATCCAATTGCCTCCGCTGCTGCCCAACGGCTCCGGTAAGCGGCAGAGGGCACCGGAGTGCGGCAGGAGGGGGGCCCCTCTTCCTCCCGCCGATAAAAGTGTACTTGCGGTGAATCTGAGACCACTTTTATCTTGTAGCTGACCGCCGGCCGAACACGGGGATACCAGGGTTATGGCAGCTAGCTGCTGCCATAACAACGATATCCGTCCTCAGGGTGAGGGCGTATATCAGCGTTCGGCAGTCAGCAAGTGGTTAAAGTACTGCACTATGGGAGCACTTATTGCTTTTGTTTCCATTCCGAGTTACATATGAATAGTGGGGATTCCAACAAGCATTAATATCCCTAGGGAAACCCAATTCCCTGCACTTGGTGAGACCACTATTCAGTGGTCACAGACAGCTGATAAACAGGATATACTTACTCTCACCTGGTGTGGAGCAGGATTCTATCTTATGCGTATTTTCCAGCCTCTGTGTCACATGTTTGGTTGTTGTCCCTAAAAAATGTTTTAGTTTGTTTTAATACTTGCCTCATCTCTGGAGTTTGGATATGTGTTTTTTGAGATGTTTTAGTGCAATTTGGGTTGACATTTAAAACAAACTTTTTATACAATACAGTGTGGTATGAAGAAGATGACAAGATATGGTATGTGACATATGATGAAGTTGATAGTGTTAGTTTTAATTTTTCAAACTATATACTAGACATGGGAACTGTCAAAAAATTTGTTTTTGTTTCGTTTCGTCCCGTTTCGTATATAAAAAAATTCGTAATTCGTAATTCGTGTACGAAATTCCGTTCGAATTCGTACGAAATACGAAATTCGGACGAATCGTAATTTTTTTCACGAATCGTTAGTAAAGTTACGAATCGTTACGAATCGTTAACGCGGCTAATGAATTGTTGGTTCTCATAACACAGAGAACAATTCAAATCCAACTACAAATATCGAATTTCAATTTCAAGTTACGAATCGTTATGAATAGTTACGAATCGTTACGAATCGTTATGAATAGTTACGAATCGTTAGTAAATCCAACTACCAATATCGAATTTCAACTAATTTGAACGAAATTATTATAGCAGATATAACGAATGAATTCGAATGAATTCGAATGACAAGGTGTCACTTTTGCAGAAAAAAAAAAGCGTAGGGGTCCCCCCAAATTCAATAACCAAAAAAATAAAAAAAAAAGGCCCTTCAGGTCTGGGAGGGATTTTAAGGGGAACCCCGGCCAAAAAAAAAATAAAAAAATGGCGTGGGGTCCCCCTCAAAATCCATACCAGACCCTGTATCCGAGCACGCAACCTGGCAGGCCGCAGGAAAGGAGGGGGGACGAGAGCGCCCCCCCTCCCGCCTGAACCGTACCAGGCCACATGCCCTCAACATTGGGAGGGTGCTTTGGGGTCCCCCCCAAAGCACCTTGTCCCCATGTTGATGAGGACAAGGGCCTCATCCCCTCAACCCTGGCCGGTGGTTGTGGGGGTCTGCGGGCGGGGGGCTTATCGGAATCTGGAAGCCCCCTTTAACAAGGGGACCCCCAGATCCCGGATCCCCCCCCCCCCTGTGTGAATTGGTAAGGGGGTACAAAAGTACCCCTACCATTTCACCAAAAAAGTGGCAAAAATGGTAAAAATGACAGGAGACGGTCTTTGACAATTCCTTTATTAAAATCTTCTTTCTTCTTTCTTCATCTTCTCCTTCCGTCATCTTCTTCCATCTTCTTCTTCCTTCGATTCGCTTCTTCTTCCTCCGGTCTTCTCGTCCTTCTCGTCCGGCGTTGTCCTTCTCGTCCGGCATCGTCGTCGCAGGCCGCTCCTCGCAATGGGAGGCTCCCGCTCTGTGAGGCTTCGCTCCGGGTGACAGGTCTTTTATAACGAAGGCACCTGGTGACCCCGCCCCCTCTGACGCACGGGGACGTCATGTGGAATTCCCTATGGCTTTCCCCATGACGTCAGAGGGGGGGGCGGGGTCACCAGGTGCCTTCGTTATAAAAGACCTGTCAGCGGAGCGGAGCCTCACAGAGCGGGAGCCTCCCATTGCGAGGAGCGGCCTGCGAGAAGAGACGACGATGCCGGACGAGAAGGACGACGCCGGACGAGAAGGACGAGAAGACCGGAGGAAGAAGAAGCGAATCAAAGGAAGAAGAAGATGGAAGAAGATGACGGAAGGAGAAGATGAAGAAAGAAGAAAGAAGATTTTAATAAAGGAATTGTCAAAGACCGTCTCCTGTCATTTTTACAATTTTTGCCACTTTTTTGGCGAAATGGTAGGGGTAGTACCCCCTTACCAATTCACGCAGGGGGGGGCCGGGATCTGGGGGTCCCCTTGTTAAAGGGGGCTTCCAGATTCCGATAAGCCCCCCGCCCGCAGACCCCCACAACCACCGGGCACGGTTGTGGGGAAGAGGCCCTTGTCCTCATCAACATGGGGACAAGGTGCTTTAGGGGTCTCAGACCCCCAAAGCATCCTCCCAATGTTGAGGGCATGTGGCCTGGTACGGTTCAGGCGGGAGGGGGGGCCGCTCTCGTTCCCCCCTCCTTTCCTGCGGCCTGCCAGGTTGCGTGCTCGGATAAAGGGTCTGGTATGGATTTTATGGGGACCCCACGCCATTTTTTTGGGCTAGGGTTCCCCTTAAAATCCATCCCAGACCTCAAGGGTCTGATATGGATTTTGAGGGGGGACCCTACGCCATTTTTTTTAAATTTTTTTGGCTGGGGTCCCCCTTAATATCCATCCCAGACCTGAAGGGCCTGGTTATTGAATTTGGGGGGACCCTTACGCATTTTTTTTATCAATGACTTCAATGAATGACAGTTCTCTGTATTACGGATCCAACAATTCATTTGCTGGCAATAGCTGCGAGTGATTTTAAATAGTTTTTTTTTTCCTGCAAAAATGACACATTGTACAGAGACAGTTCTCTATATTAGATATACTGAATCTCGAAGCATTCGAAGCATTCGAAGCATTCGAAGTATTCGTTATATCCGCTATTATAATTTCTTTCATATTAGTTGAAATTAGATATTTGTTAGTAGTTGTATTCGAATTGTTCTCTGTATTACGGAAATCGGCAATTAGCCGCGAGTGATTTTAAATGTCTTTTTTTTTTTCCTGCAAAAAATGACACATTGTACAGAGACAGTTCTAAGCACGGGAAACATGACCCCTTCATAGATACTATATACTCTATAGTATGTCTATGAATGGGGTCATGTTTCCCGTGTTTAGAACTCTCTCTGTACAATGTGTCATTTTTGCAGGAAAAAAAGACATTTAAAATCACTCGCGGCTAATTGCCGATTCCCGTAATACAGAGAACAATTCGAATACAACTACTACCAAATATCTAATTTCAACTAATATGAAAGAAATTATAATAGCGGATATAACGAATGCTTCGAATGATTCGAATGCTTCGAGATTCAGTATATCTAATATAGAGAAATGTTCCTGCACAGTGTCATTTTTGCAGGAAAAAAAAACTATTTAAAATCACTCGCAGCTATTGCCGGCAAATGAATTGTTGGATCCGTAATACAGAGAACAGTCATTCATTGAAGTCATTGATAAAAAAAAGTGTAGGGGTCCCCCCAAATTCAATAACCAGGCCCTTCAGGTCTGGGATGGATATAAAGGGGGACCCCAGCCAAAAAAAAAAAAAAAAATGGCGTAGGGTCCCCCTCAAAATCCATATCAGACCCTTGAGGTCTGGGATGGATTTTAAGGGAAACCCTAGCCCAAAAAAATGGCGTGGGGTCCCCCATAAAATCCATACCAGACCCTTATCCGAGCACGCAACCTGGCAGGCCGCAGGAAAGGAGGGGGGGACGAGAGCGGCCCCCCCTCCCGCCTGAACCGTACCAGGCCACATGCCCTCAACATTGGGAGGGTGCTTTGGGGTCCCCCCCCAAAGCACCTTGTCCCCATGTTGATGAGGACAAGGGCCTCATCCCCACAACCCTGGCCGGTGGTTGTGGGGGTCTGCGGGCGGGGGGCTTATCGGAATCTGGAAGCCCCCTTTAACAAGGGGACCCCCAGATCCCCCCCCCCTGTGTGAAATGGTAAGGGGGTACAAAAGTACCCCTACCATTTCACCAAAAAAGTGGCAAAAATGGTAAAAATGACAGGAGACGGTCTTTGACAATTCCTTTATTAAAATCTTCTTTCTTCTTTCTTCATCCTTCGGTTTCTTCATCTTCTCCTTCCGTCATCTTCTCCTTCCGTCATCTTCTTCCACCTTCTTCTTCCTTCGATTCGCTTCTTCTTCCTCCGGTCTTCTCGTCCTTCTCGTCCGGCGTCGTCCTTCTCGTCCGGCGTCGTCCTTCTCGTCCGGCATCGTCGTCTCTTCTCGCAGGCCGCTCCTCGCAATGGGAGGCTCCCGCTCTGTGAGGCTCCGCTCCGGGTGACAGGTCTTGTATAACGAAGGCACCTGGTGACCCCGCCCCCCCTCTGACGTCATGGGGAAAGCCATAGGGAATTCCACATGACGTCCCCGTGCGTAAGAGGGGGCGGGGTCACCAGGTGCCTTCGTTATAAAAGACCTGTCACCCGGAGCGGAGCCTCACAGAGCGGGAGCCTCCCATTGCGAGGAGCGGCCTGCGAGAAGAGACGACGATGCCAGACGAGAAGGACGACGCCGGACGAGAATGACGAGAAGACCGGAGGAAGAAGAAGCGAATCGAAGGAAGAAGACGATGGAAGAAGATGACGGAAGGAGAAGATGAAGAAAGGAAGACCAGAAGAAAGAAGATTTTAATAAAGGAATTGTCAAAGACCGTCTCCTGTCATTTTTACCATTTTTGCCACTTTTTTGGTGAAATGGTAGGGGTACTTTTGTACCCCCTTACCATTTCACACAGGGGGGGGGCGGGATCTGGGGGTCCCCTTGTTAAAGGGGGCTTCCAGATTCCGATAAGCCCCCCGCCCGCAGACCCCCACAACCACCGGCCAGGGTTGTGGGGATGAGGCCCTTGTCCTCATCAACATGGGGACAAGGTGCTTGGGGACCCCAAAGCACCCTCCCAATGTTGAGGGCATGTGGCCTGGTACGGTTCAGGCGGGAGGGGGGGCCGCTATCGTCCCCCCCTCCTTTCCTGCGGCCTGCCAGGTTGCGTGCTCGGATAAAGGGTCTGGTATGGATTTTGACCTGAAGGGTCTGGTATGGATATTTGGGGGGGACCCCACGCCATTTTCTTTTTTTTTTTTTGGCTGGGGTCCCCCTTAATATCCATACCAGACCTGAAGGGCCTGGTTATTGAATTTGGGGGGACCCCTACGCTTTTTTTTTTTTTATATCAATGAATGACTGTTTTTTAAATAGCTTTTTTTTTCTGCAAAAATGACACTTTGTCATTCGAATCATTCGAATTCATTCGAATGCATTCGAATTCATTCGTTATATCTGCTATAATAATTTCGTTTGAATTAGTTGAAATTTGATATTGGTAGTTGGATTCGAATAATTTGGAGCTGAAATTCGTAAACGAAATTTTTCCTGCACAAATGACACTTTGTCATTCGAATTCATTCGAATCCATTCGAATTCATTCGAATTCATTCGAATCATACGGCGTCGAAATTCGTAAAAAAGGAATTTCGTATTCCGTACGGAATTCGTAAAAAAAAAATTCGTACTACAGATTCGTAAATTCGTACGAATTTCGAAAAATTCGTACGAATTACGAATTCGTACGAAACGAATCGCACATGTCTACTATATACTTTGTAATAGATTTTACCTATCTTGTCCCTGCTACTTCCAGGGCTCAATAATGTTCTATCACTGCTACACCAAACAGTTGTTGTCTTTGAAAAAAACTTTTCTCTTTGAAATCATATTTGCTGCTGCTTTATGTAATTCAATCAATAATGCAAAATAAAAAGTATTACACATGCAACTTATGTATTGAATAAATAATGTATATCCTGTATAAACGATAGTCCAAATCAAAATACTGTAAATATAACCTTGGTATAATAATTATAGCTTGATTTGTTAGTTGGCTCGTTTAATGCCAAATCGAACTAGTATCTCTGTGCTGTAGCAAGCAATTTTTGTGTGCCCGTAAGTGCTAATTATGATATCTTTGTGTAAACAAAGCCTTGTAAAGCATGCTAATCATGGAATAAAAGGTTCAGTCAAGATCTCTGTATGTGTCTTTGGCTAAGTCAAATTTCTACACTTTACACTTCAACACTTTCTACGCTTTATAGCATAACATGTATCAAGTGTAAAAATAAATAAAAAACATGCATGGTTAGTGTTTGGCTGAAGCCATTTATTATCAATCAACTGTGTTTAATCTTTTTAAATCATAATGGCAACAGAAACTACCCAAATCACCCTAATCAAAAGTTTACATACCCTGGTGATTTTGGCCTGATAACATACACACAAGTTGACACAAAGGGGTTTGGATGGCTATTAAAGGTAACCATCCTCACCTGTGATCTGTTTGCTTGTAATTAGTGCGATATAAAAAAGGTCAATGCGTTTCTGGACTCCTGACAGACCCTTGCATCTTTTATCCAGTGCTGCACTGACATTTCTGGATTCTGAGTCATGGGGAAAGCAAAAGAGTTGACAAAGTGTCTGCGGGAAAAGGTAGTTGAACTGTATAAAACTGGAAAGGGATAATTTAATCAAGAAGTGGAAAATTAGGGGTTCTGTTAAAACCAAACCACGGTCAACTAAAAGTTCAACTACAACTGCCATTAAAATAGTTTGGGATGCAAAGAAAACCCCACAAATAAATTCAGGTGAAATACAGGATTTCAGTTTCAAGATGCACAATAAAGAGGCACTTGAAGAATGATGAGCTGCATGGTCAAGTCACCAGAGGAAAGCTATTAATACGCAAATGCCACAAAGTATCTGGCTTACAATATGCCAAACAGCACAGCTTCACACCTTCGGGCACAAAGTCATTTTGAGTGATAAGACCAAAATTGAGCTTTTTGGCCACAACCATAATTGCTACATTTGGAGAGGAGTCAACAAGGTCTATGATGAAAGGTACGGAAGTAGATCACTGATGTTTTGGGGATGTGTGAGCTACAAAATTGTTGGCAAGATGAATGCAGTATATTATCAAAAAATACTGGAGGAGCATTTGCATTCATCAGCCAGGAAGCTGCGCATGGGTTGTACTTGGACATTCCAACATGACAATGATTTAAAACACAAGGCCAAGAAGGGTAACTCTTGTTACTAATATAGAGCTATTTATGTATCTTCTGGTTCTCCAGCTGCTTATCTAGGTCTATGTACACAATACCCATTGGATACGACCCAGCAGGGGTCACAGGATCCTCTGATATGGTTTTCTAATCAGTTTATAGTTTTTTTTTGTTTTGTTTTCTCTCCTCAGGTACACGTAAATTCTCCCTAGTGGGGTTCCCCCTTAGGGGTGTCCGGAGAGGTAAGGGGGTCCCAGTCAGTCCTCCAGCGTGCCAAGTTTTCTCTTCACAGTTTTGATATGACTTGACATCAGGTATAATGGCCTCATGTTGCTGGCTCTCTCATGTTTTTTAGATGCCGGAGAGATACTTTTCTTATTCGTATATGTATTTGTTTTCACTCAACTCTTGTAAGTATTGTGGTAAAACGACACTGTCATTGTTTCGGATAACATGTCATGCTCACTTAAAAATAAAACTTTTATTGAAAAAAAAAAACACAAGGCCAAGTCAACCTGTCATTGGCTACAGCAGAATAAAGTGAAGGTTCTGGAGTGGCCATCTCAGTCTCATGACCTCAATAATCATTAGTAAGACCTCATCTGGAATATGCAGTTCAGTTTTGGGCACCAGTTTCAAAAAGGATATTGGGGAACTGGATAAAGTGCAGAGAAGGGCAACCAAACTGATAAGAGGCATGGAGGAACTATGAGGAAAGATTAGAGGAACTGAATTTATTCACCCTTGATAAGAGGAGATTAAGCCTGGGTTCACACTATAGCGAATTCGCAGCGGGGCAAAATACTGCGAATTCGCAGGACATTTGAAAACCCACTGTTTTCAATGGGGCACGTTCACACATGTCCGGTGCATGCGCACTGCGAATTGCCGGGATGGATCAGGTGCGAATTCAGGCCCATTATCTTCTATGGGCACGCATCTGATTCGCATCTGGCTTGCGTCCTGAACAGAAATTCGCGCCACTCCAACACCTCCCCTTCTTCCTGTTCCTCCCCTGTGTCTTTTGAAATCCGGACTGGAACCAGCATGTCCAAAAGAGGACGAAAAGCATCATCAAAGGAGAAAGAATCTGTGGATTGTGAGGAGTTGATCAGACTTGTGAGGGAGAAACCCATGATTTATGACACCCGGCATCCTAAATATAAGGACAACGTTGCCAAAAAACGTGCATGGCAGGACATTGCCAGAGACCTCTTGCCAGAGTGGAACAGGTGCTCTTCCCAAGTTCAGGCTGTGAAATGTAAGTTTTTTTATTACCTTTTACTACCTGTATATGCTGTCCTGTATTTTTTAGATGGTGTACATTAATTTATTTATTCGATTTTAACAAACAGCATGTGGTCACCCCCAAATCTGTACCAGGCCACATGTTGTAAACATTGTGCACATAACAGGTTTATCTAGGGATGGTTGAGTCCCTAAATAAATGCATATTCTTATAATTTCTAAGGTCAGTAATATGACATACACCACAAATGTGAGATAAAAAAGTTTTATTTTTCATAGCCAAAATTACATACAACATTTTTCATACAGCAAACTTAGCATTATATTATCATGCATTTACATTCAGCAAAAAAAATACATATTTATTTTTAGTCAAATAAATATTTTTCATAATTAAAAAATTGGCTCCCACTAGCTGGAGGCTTGAGGATGCGTACATGTTTGCCATCAATGGCTCCAAGACAGTTGGGGAAGTTGCATCTCTCCCAGAATAGGTCCGCTATCATCAGCCATTCTTCTGGTTTGGGCTTCTTCATAACAATGTCCTTCAGTTCTTCCCATATGACTAGGCAGGTAGCATTAACAATGCCACTAATCATTGATTTTCCAACCTTGAATTCATAGTGCAAACTTCCAAAGGAATTTCCTGTTGCTAAGTACCTAAAATGACAAAAAAAATAAAATCATTATGTTGTTCTTTATTTTTCAGTGCACTACTTACAGACAAGATGGCGTAGCATGCGTGATGCTTACAGAAAATATATGAGGCACCTCAGAGAAACAAAGAGTGGCTCGGGGGCAGCGCCTAGGGTACCCTATATGTATGCCAGGGACTTGGAGTTTCTACAACCCATTGTGGAGATGAGGGAGTAAGTTTTCATTTACATCGTCTATGTAACGCACAATCTGGTAATCATCAATATGCCAAGTTAATTTTTAACATTTTTACAATATAAAACAGGACAGAATCTAGTTGGGAGGAGCAAGATGTTTTGGCGGCAGAACAAGAACAACAAACAGAGGAGGAAGCACCCATTGATATTCCAGAAGACACAGAGGATTTAGCACTAATCCAAACGTCTTCCAGTCTCTGGGAAACGCATCCAGAAGAACAATGTTCAGGGGCAGAGGAGGCTGTCCCTGGGCCATCCTCTGCTCCTGCACAAATTGGTCAGCCTGGCAAAGTGCCACGGAGGCGCCCAGCACTATCCCAACCTGACCTAAGTGAGCGCTTATTAGACATGTTAAAAAACATGACCGGAAAGGTGGATGCATTTTTATGTCCCGATACAATCCTGGCGCTCAGTTTTGTACCACTAATTAAAAAGATACCCCAGAGCGGTACTATGAAATGCGAAAAAATATCGAAAAAATGCTGCACTCCTTCTCCCAGCCACAGGAGGAAGCTGCATTTAAATACCCAAATGTGCCCCAACCAAGACCTCCCCATCACTACCCAAGATACCCGCACTACCCTGAGCAGCAACACCATCCTTACCCCTATAATCCACCATCATATCCCTCAAGTTATGACAGGCCAATCTCCAGATATGAAGGGCCACACAGTAACCTTCCCTATCCCATCCCATCCCCACTTCCTTCAATTAGGGCCCCCCCCAAACTCAGGGTATGTATGGGCAAAGTCAACATGGGGAGGCTAGGCCTGCTCCCCACACTGCCAGTGATGACCCAGCTTCCGCAACTCAATACTCCTATGAGGCCCCTTTCCAAAAAACATATCAGAATCTGTGATGAGGTCTGTTCATGGTTAAGGACCAACATGACACATTTTGATAAAACAGGGAAGAGGCCTACATGACAGGCAAGTTTTTTGTTTTTAAGTTATTGCAGAGTTAATTTATGTTTTATACATGGGTAAAGTTTATATTTTTATCATATTTTATGATACGTGAATAAATAATTATTCCTACATTTGTTGTGCCGTCATATTTTTAAAAATACCCAGATTAAAAAACATAAAAAATACAAAAACATGGTCAATATAACGCATGACAAATGACATGAGTGATGATAATTACCTTAATGTGATCAATAATCTTTCAGCAGGCTGGATACTTGGTCTGAAGCTCGTGTTCTGACGCTGCAAGCAAGGGGAGATTAAGCCCAGCAATTCGTCATAACTTAGTAAAAAAAAAAACACATCATAAATACATGTGGGAAAAACATTGGGGCATACTGTAAAAAAAAAGTAAGGTAAGTGGTTAAGGACATTATTTAGGGTAACAAGGCAGGCATCCTTAGTTCCAATCTAATTATGGCTAAATAAGTGACAGGAACAAAAAAAAGGCATATGGGTCCTCATTTCAACAAAGAAGAAGCCACTGGCCTTTTAAATTAACAGTAACAATTGTCTGAGCCAAAAATGCTAAACAAAGCTGCGTGGCAACACCAACACCCACAAAGCAACTTGTCACTAGCAATTTTGGGCCAAGGTATTTGGGGGGTAAAACATCAAAAAAAAAAGGGAATATGACCTGGCTTACACCAGGAGGGGGGTGCAAGGTGACGATAATTTTGTGCCCTTAAGGTTGCATGCTGAAATAATGTACAGTTGGTATTTTGGGGGGGGGGGGGGGACAAGGCTTATTAGTTACAATAATCTTAAAATAACATAATCACACATAGGTTAGACTGGATGGACTTGTGTCTTGCAAATATAAAACACACTATACATCTATGGCTACAAAATAAGTATGGTTTGGCAGAAACAATACTCACCTACTAATTGACATGCGGGTGAAATTGAAAAATTCCCCTTCATGCCCACGGAGGTGCCCATACAATATCATGAACTGGCCTCTTTCTTCACAATTTGCAATGATGGGATGAACCCAGTATCTTCTTCTTCTACGCATCCTTCTACGATTTTCTTCTTCCAGCAAGATTGCTGCTATTGCAGCAACAACAGTTGGCATTAGCATTGGCAGAGCAGCACACATCTTGCAAAGAAACACACAAAACACAGGTACAGACTGCTGGACAACCAGGAAGTGTAGACAGACCTACCAGGTTTTATAAGCAGCCAGACAATCAGCCAAAAAGCTTGGTCAGCGCAAAATTAGCAACTCAAATTAGGCAGGAAGGGTTACTAATGAATTTGCAGCTGATTCGCACCGAAAACGCGTACAATCCGCAGAACAGCCGGCGTTTCACTGCACAGTCACGCAGGGCCTTGAATTTGCACCGCACTAGTCTGAACCCAGGCTAAGGGGGAAAATGATCAACATGTATAAATATATAAGGGGTCCATATAGTGAACTTGGTGTTGAGTTATTCACTTTACAGTCAACAAAGAGGACAAGGGGGCACTCTTTACGTCTAGAGGAAAAGAGATTTCATCTCCAAATACGGAAAAGGTTTCTTCACAGTAAGAGCTGTGAAAATGTGCAATAGACTCCCTGCAGAGGTGGTTCTGGCCAGCTCAGTAGATTGCTTTAACAAAGGCCTGGATACTTTCCTAAATGTACATAATATAACTGGGTACTAACATTTATAGGTAAAGTTGATCTGGGGGAAAATCTGATTGCCTCTCGGGGGATCAGGAAGGAGTTTTTTCCCCTGCTTTAGCAAATTGGAGCATGCTCTGCTGGGTTTTTTTTTGCCTTCCTCTGGATCAACTGTGGGTATAGAATGGGGATTGTATGATATATATATATATATATATATATATATATATATATATATATATATATATTTTTTTTTTTTATTTGTGGTTGAACTGGATGGACTTGTGTCTTTTTTCAACCTAACTAACTATGTAACTATGTAAATATCATTGAGCCACTCTAAGGAGATCTCAAACGTGTAGTTCATGCAAGACAGCCCAAGAATTTACAGGAACTGGAGGCTTTTTGTCAAGAGGAATGGGCAGCTTTACCATTTGAGAAGATATAGAGTCTCATTCACAAATAAGACAAAAGACTTCAAGCTGTCATTGATGTTAAAGGGGGCAATACACAATATTAAAAACTGGGGTATGTAAACTTTTGATCAGGGATCAAGAGTAAACACAGTTGATTGATAATAAATGGCTTCAGTCAAACACTAACCATGAGTGAAAGAAAAGTTTTTGTGTTATCATTCATATTCTCTGAAAAATGGCCAAGAAATCATAAATTCTGCCAGGCTATGTAAACTTATGAGCACAACTGTATGTGAGACTGTAATGGCAGTACCCGAATGGATTAACAGAAATCAGCTAATGGACTATAGTTGAGCACCTGCATTTTTTTACTGTGTACTGTGCTATTTGCTGTCTTCTTACCAAACCTTCTCGATCTTCTGAAT
Organism: Lithobates sylvaticus; assembly: GCA_028564925.1. Lineage (NCBI taxonomy): Eukaryota > Metazoa > Chordata > Amphibia > Anura > Ranidae > Lithobates > Lithobates sylvaticus. Next base: position 231,482,357 of record CM053028.1, on the reverse strand, counting down.
CTCTTTATAGTAACTTATTTTTTCTACCATGATAAATGCTGTTGCTGAACATCTTTTACGCTGAGAAATTTTCACTTATAATGAACTTCTTACCTTTACAGAATAAGGGATGTAGTAGGCTACAGTAAAGAAATAACTCAAACTGGGCCCATCTGCTTGTCACAAACCACACTTGCCATGCCCCTTGCAGTGGGTTGTTGAACTGGTTCCAGTACATAGTCCTACAATCTAGTTGTCAGTAATGTCAGTTATTATGTCTCAAATGTTTTATTGATTCCAGGCCTCGTCTACAGGGGGTCCTGCCAAACACTCATGGCCCATGAAACTTGGGGGTCCCAGGTTGCTGGGTGCATGTACCCAGGAAAACCTCTCCTACCACATCCAAACAGGCAGACTTGCTGCCACTAAGTCAGCACTCATCCCTGACCAGAACTCCCTTTATTATCTTTACCTCCCCAGGTATAGGCCATTTTGCATTGGTAGCAGAGGACCAAGAGCCAGTCCCATTTAGCAAATCCAACGATATGATATTAGGACAAAAGCAATCCCAAAACATTTTCAGAAACATTAATCTTTATAGTGCTGGCAATGCAAGAAGGGAAATTGTGGAACTCATGCATTATAGTTCTCATAAGATACAGGTGACACGCTGCTGCTTCCATTCTATATGAAATTGAAAGTATATTTTTCACTTATCACGCTGAAGTACCCATAAGGCCCATACACACGATCTGACTTTTTGACAACAAACATGCAAATTAGCTGTTTTAAGGCAACATCCGACCGCGTGTACGCTCCATCGGACAAACTTTTTAGTTTTTTATCGGATTTTTGTTGGCTGTGCGAATGGACAAACTTTCCGGCAACAAAAGTCTGATGGAGAAAAGTCCAATCGTGTGTACAGAAAACCATAGGACTTTTGTACAAAGTACAAACACGCATGCTCAGAACCAATGCAAAAGATCAGACAACAATACAGAAGTTGACCAAATGTGGCGGTAAAGAGCAGAAAAAACACGTGATTTGGCGAAAGTTGGCTGAAAAAGTCCTGCCGTGTGTAATCCACGGGAAAGTTTGTACAAAGTCTGATCGTGTGTATGAGGCTTTATAATCAGCTTCCAAAGCAACTGGCAAAAGTATTGTCCTTTCTCCAAGATAGTTGATCTTCAACTTCATTGAATTCATGCACAAGGGGGTTGCAGTAGCTTGAAAACACAAGGAAACACAAAGGAAAGTGCACAACTAGTGCAATAAAATAAAACACTTTAAATGGAGAAATAACTAAAAAACATAATGTACTCACATGCCCGATAGTGTATAAACCTGTAACAGCCCCACACTGATCACACTTTAATCCTGGTCAGGAATACAGCTTGTCTTAATCAGCCTCTCACTCCCTCTTCAAGTTAAGCAGGCAGACTTGAGAAAGGGGGATGCACCCCCAAAAGGCGCCATCATCATGTAACTAGTGAAGCTTGATTGGCCAGTGGCTGACTAGATCGTACGCACTGCCATTTTCCCTGCAAGCTCCATAGTGGAGCATGCACAAGCCAGGACTGAGTGCTGCTTCATTGCCAGGTCTGCCTGCAAAGCATGAAGAGGGAGTGAGAGGCTGACCAAGATGCATACCCTATCGGGCATACATGAGTGCATTATGTTTTTTGGTTATTTCTTCCTTTAAATAAGTTTTTTTTGTGCTGGTTGTGCGCTTCCCTTTGTGTTCCCTTGTGTTTCTATTCTATCCCGTCCTAGGAGATCTCAATCTTGTTCATATGCAGTTTTTTACATGATCTTATTCCTCTCTTTTTCTCTGCCCAAAGACCATGAACCATCCCACCAAGTACTTATTTCCTCCTAGGGAGCATGTTTGAAAGACATAAATGCTACCCAACAACCTCTGGGCAGGACTACTCATAAAAGGAACCTACATAATTGCACAAAGTGGCACCAACACATAGTAAAACACTACAACACAAGGTAATGTACAATACTGTGTGTGATGCATTGTGATGTAATTTATTTGGAATAGCACCCCAATGCACAAGTACAGTAGCCCTGAATACATCTTTGTTGCACACATCAATGTATCACATGCACGTGTTGCAGTAAAAAAAAAAAAAAACTGAAAGTGCTTGGAACCAACCAACCAACCCCTTCTCAAAAAAAGGGACCAGCCAACCAGGCAAAGGGCAGGCTCTCTGGATGTTTTAGTGGCACAAAGCTAAATTGGCCATTGTTACACAAACAGAGCAGTCATTATGCAAAGTTAGTTTAGGTTATATTAGTTAACAAGGGTTAAGGAAGGGACATGAAGAACGTGTATCGATAGGGACAGTTAGTGGATGAGATATCATATTCTGATCTGATGCATGTAATGATTTTTCAATGGTGTCATTCACACTGTATGTTTGCCTGCGTTTACTTGTAGTCAGTAAAGCTGGAATTCAGTGTGTCCAGGATATGACTAGACAATCTAAGACCTTGTCACACTAGGTGCAGTCAGGTGCATTTTCTTTTTTGAATCAAAACTTTTTTATTGAAAAATTGCTCTTGTAACACTTACAATGATTGCATCCAGTGAGTATATAAAAAATATATACATGTTATACAAATTGCTTTGAACATCCATAATACATGAGTAATAACAGAAGGCAATTCAGATATTATGATTTTTCAACTAAAACATAAACTAGCACTTTCAGTCCAATTAATTAGAACAGTATTAATAATTTCTTCAACCAATGGATCATGTGGATACTAGTGCTTTATCCTTGCACATGACCTAACTTGTTTCTCCTGCCTCTTTTTCTCTCTCTCTCTCTCATCTTAATGCAAAAGTCTGTCCATCACCAATTGTGGTGGTGCAAGATTGGGATCATCTAGCCATGGCTGCCACATGAGATCAAATTTTTTCACAGCTTTCCTGTGACTATAAGCTAGTCGCTCCCTGAGAAGAAGTGATTTAACATAGGTAATCCATTGTTTCCCTGTGGGGACTGTAGATGCCATCCAATATGTAGCTATAAGTTTTCTAGCCAGATATAACAGCCTGGTTTTCATGTAATACATTCCCCTTGGGTACATCTCTCTGTCAATTGCCCCTAGTAAGTACACCAGGGGGTTCATGGGTACCACTATCTGAGCTAGTCTAGAGATATATTGAGATATTTCCGCCGAATATCAGTGGAGTTTGGGACATCTCCAAAGTAGATGTATAAAGTCCCCCTGGCGCACTTTACATTTTGGGCAGAGAGGTGAGTCTCTTCTGCCCCAACCATGCAGTTGTATGGGTGTTCTGTAGGCTCTATGTAGAATAAACAGTTGTGAGAGTTTGTAAGAGGCTGAGACCGAAGTTGCAGGTATTGATTCCAAAGCCATGTCCCACTGATCCCCATCTATATCGCCAATACCTTCCACCCACTTAGTTCTGCATTTAAAAGAGGTGTGGTCCTGAATAGAGGATAGCAATTCCGCATATATCTTAGATATCAGTCCCGTCCGGTGTGTCTGCCCGGAGAACTTCCATCAGCAGAGAGGAGGATGATACAACTAAGGAGTGTATTTGCTGCTGTGCCCGCAGGGCGTGTCGAAGTTGAAGATATTTATAAAATCCCCTTGAGTTGAGCTGGAATTCTGAGCATAGCTGTTCATGTGTTTTTAGAATGTTCCCTCATAAAGTTGGGGGAAGAACCATATCCCCTGTTGCCTTCAGGGAGAGAATCCCTGTAATTCTAGTAATTCTGGATACCTGGGGTTGTTCCATAAGGGTGTAAAGGGCAGTGGGCCCTTAATAGCCAGGGCTTTTAGGAATTCCTTCCATATTTTCCTAATGAGGTCACTGGTTGGGGCCGGGGTTGGGACACCTGGTAGATCTATCTCCATATGGGAGGTGGCTTTTAATGTGGGGTAAGACCTAGTTACCAATTTAGCTACAGGGTCCTCACCTGCATCCTGCCCCCACCAAACCAGCTGCTGAATTTGTGCGTCCAAAAAATACATTTTGGAGTGTGGCACTGCCAGTCCTCCTCTGTCTTTCTCGTATTGTAATGTGGTTAGACTAATTCTAGCTTTCTTTTTTTTTCATATTAAGTCTCGCATTAGAGAATCAATGCGTTTGAACCATTTATTTGAGATCCACATAGGGGAGTTGTGAAAGATATACAGAAGAAAACAGATGTTTTTGTTCCCAGATAAATAGCGCGCAGGCTCTTCAATATGCCGTGAAGAATGCCTTGAGTAGTTGGATAGGTACCGTTTGGAGTACATAAAGGAGGCGGGAGAGAACTTTCATTTTTATTATGGCTACCCGTCCAAACCATGAAAATAGCCCCTTATGCCAGGTTTACAAGTCACTTTGGATTTTTCTTAGTAGGGGCAAGTAGTTCACTGTGTAAAGCTCTGTGTCAGAGAACTCACGTTACCAATGCCCGTCTTCATTCAACAGGAGGGAATCCTCACTCTGCGGGTGCCAGTACCCATGCGCAGTGTCCCCAATGGAACCGAACGAGCTCTGGAACGCGCGGGCGTACCCGCGTACCAACGCGAACGTGTGCACGTCCTCGCATTCCAATGCGAACGGGTGCACGCACTCGCACGACAAGGCCTTCACATGGTGCAAGTGCTGGATCGTCTTCAGTCTGTATCCTGAATTCCTGCCTGTATTACCTGTTACCTTGTTCCTGATCAACCCGGCTTCCTTGACTACTCTCCTGGATCACCCCTGCTTATTGACTACCACTGTTATACTGACCTCGGCTCGGATTCCTTGACTACGGCTCTGCTCTTTGATCTTGTGCCTCATCGCCTGCCCGTTGCCAACATCTGCCTACTCTTGACCACGAACTTGCCTACCGCTTTTGTACCTCGTTGCCAGCCAGTTGCCGACCCCTGCCTGTCTTGACGTCGCAGTGCCTATACCCACCTGTCCGGCCATCACTGGATAGTATCTTGGTTACCAACCTCTACACCTGCCTTCCAGAAGGACCGGTATCTCCAAGCACCAGTCTCCCAGCCGCAGGCACTTGCACCCTTTCGTGCCCCAGCACTCCCTGTTCCCACCACCAGGGGTGTTGGGACCGGAACCGTGCACGAGGCCACCCCTCAGCATCCGGACTCCGCTGTAAGGTACGTGACAGTACGATCCGGCCAGAATGGAGTCCGAAGGGGGTGCCTCGCCTTTGGAAGCCCTGTGCCAGAAGATGGCGGCCCTTACCCAGGCAGTCCAGGGCCTGCGAGATGGTTATCATTAGGGATGAGCCGAACACCCCCGGGTTCGGTTCGAACCAGAACCTTCGAACGGACCGAAAGTTCGCGCGAATTTTCGAACCCTATACGTTATAATGGACGCGAACGTTCGAAATCAAAAGTGCTAATTACAACGGCCAATATGCATGTTAATGTCATAAAACAGGTTTGGGGACCCGGGGGTCCTGCCCCAGGGGACATATATCAATGCAAAAAGAACTTTTAAAAACTAACGTTTTTTCGGGAGCAGTCATTTTAATGATGCATAAAGCGAAAAAAAAAAAGTGAAATTTTCCTTTAAATATGGTACCTGGGGGGTGTCTAAAGTATGCCTGTGAAGTGGCATGTGTTTCCCGTGTTTAGAACTGTCCTTGCACAAAATGACATTTGTAAAGGAAAAAAAAGAAGCCATTTAAAACCACTTGCGGCTTTAGGTTTGTTCTTAAGTAGAATCTGAACAGGTACATTATGAAGTGTAGCTCCATCCCAAAAAAATCTATTTTTAAGCTTTTGGAGAACATAGGGAGGGGTTATCACCCCTGTAACATTTGCTGTCTTTGCACATCTGTTCAGAACATGTCACCTCACTTTCCGTCCCAATGACAAATGTTTTTGGAAAAGTGGGGTTTTAATTGAAACAAGGATTGGTGATAAAGTATCAGTAGAGAGGAGATACCTTTTTCCCAAATTAAATCTAACAGGATAGAATTTCCCTTCCTAGGGGTAGATTTCCTCTCACTTCCTGTTTTCTCTTTCCATTTGCAAGTAGGAGTCGTTTGTAAGTTGGATGTTTGAAAGTAGGGGCCTGGTGTATATACTCTGCAGAAATTTGCCCTATTAGATGTTGGTGTAGCCACAAGACTGGTGGGCACAGGAATGGGCCCTGCTATGAGTTAATAGATCAAGATTTGTAATTGCATGCACCTGTTGAACAGGGCAGAAAAATTGGGGGTGGTGGTGGTGGTGGACGGTGTTGCCACAAGACTGTAAGCTCTCACAGTTACTCTTGGTGGGCGCAGGAATGGGCCCTGCTGTGAGTTATTAGATCAAGATTTGTAATTGCAAGCACCTGATGAACAGGGCAGAAAAATTGGGCCTTTGGCGGTGGTGGTGGACGGTGTTGCCACAAGACTGTAGGCCCTCATAGTTACTCTTGGTGGGCGCAGGAATGGGCCCTGCTGTGAGTTATTAGATCAAGATTTGTAATTGCAAGCACCTGATGAACAGGGCAGAAAAATTGGGCCTTTGGCGGTGGTGGTGGACGGTGTTGCCACAAGACTGTAGGCCCTCACAGTTACTCTTGGTGGGCGCAGGAATGGGCCCTGTTGTGAGTTATTAGATCAAGATTTGTAATTGCAAGCACCTGATGAACAGGGCAAAGAAATTGGGCCTTTGGCGGTGGTGGTGGACGGTGTTGCCACAAGACTGCAGGCCCTCATAGTTACTCTTGGTGGGCGCAGGAATGGGCCCTGCTGTGAACTATTAGATCAAGATTTGTAATTACCCGCCCCTGTTAAACAGGGGCTGAAAAATTGTGCCTTAGGCACTGGTGCTGGTGCCACAACACTGCAACCCCTCACAGAGACTGTACTTGGAGCACAGCAGTCACACGAGTTGCGAAGCATTTTTTTTTAAAAAATTGGAAGTACCCGCCCCTGTTAAACAGGGGCTGAAAAATTGTGCCTTAGGCACTGGTGCTGGTGCCACAACACTGCAACCCGGCCCTCACAGATACTGTACTTGGAGCACAGCAGTCACACGTGTTGCGAAGCATTTTTTTAAAAAATTGTAAGTACCCGCCCCTGTTAAACAGGGGCTGAAAAATTGTGCCTTAGGCACTGGTGCTGGTGCCACAACACTGCAACCCGGCCCTCACAGATACTGTACTTGGAGCACAGCAGTCACACGTGTTGCGAAGCATTTTTTTAAAAAATTGTAAGTACCCGCCCCTGTTAAACAGGGGCTGAAAAATTGTGCCTTAGGCACTGGTGCTGGTGCCACAACACTGCAACCCCTCACAGAGACTGTACTTGGAGCACAGCAGTCACACGTGTTGCGAAGCATTTTTTTAAAAAATTGGAAGTACACGCCCCTGTTAAACAGGGGCTGAAAAATTGTGCCTTAGGCACTGGTGTGGTGGCATGGATCATTGAGGAGGAGGAAGAGGATAGTCAGTGAACATAAGAGGACAGTCACTCAGCATCAGCATAGGCAGTCTTGAAGGGATGTGACATTAAAAATTATTCGGTTATATCCGCCTCAGGTGCCTGGTAGCTGGTGGTGATCCAAGACTGATTCATTTTGATGAATGTCAGTCGATCAACCGAGGCGGTGGACAGGCGCACCTATGATCAGTCACAAATCCTCCAGCAGCACTGAATGTGCGTTCGGAAAGAACGCTGGAGGCAGGACAGGCCAGTAGCTCAATTGCATACTGTGCAAGCTCTGGCCAGTGATCCATCCTCAGGACCCAGTAAGCCAGAGGATTTTCGGTGGGAAAGGTGTCCAAGTCTGACCTTGCCCCAAGGTATTCCTGCACCATGTATATCAGACGCTGGCGATGGTTGCTGGAACCGATCATACCTTGGGGCTGCGGACTAAAAAATTGTCTGAACGCATCGGTCAGACGTCCACCTTCCCCACCGCTCCTTCTGCCACTGACCGAAGCCTCAGCAACTCGTCGCCCAGGACCAGGAGTTTGTAGCCTCCCAGTTTCTGGGAACGCGTTGCACAGACCTTTCTGCAAGGCCTCCCTGAGATGTCTCATCCTCTGCTCCCTCTGCGACGGCAAGATAAGGTCCGCAACCTTACCCTTGTACCGCGGATCAAGGAGAGTGGCCAGCCAGTAATGGTCCCTCTCCTTGATCCGAAGAACACGAGGATCCTTCCGCAGGCTTTGCAGGATCAGGGAGGCCATGCAGCGTAGGTTAGCTGAGGCATTCGGTCCGGAGTCTTCTGGGTCACTGAGGATGACATGATCGCCAGCCACCTCCTCCCAGCCACGTACAAGTCCACTGGTTTGTTGGGACTGTACATCATCCCTAAAAGACTGCTGCTGCTGATGCTGAGTGCCAGGCTCCACCTCCATGCTCACACAATCCTCCTCCTCCTCCTCCTCCTCCTCCTCATCCTCTTCCTGTGTGATGGGTGGGACAGAAGGAACACTGTCCGGATAAAGGGGGCCTTGAGAGGCAAGGAAGTCCTCCTCTTCCTGCCTCTGTTCTGCCTCAAGTCCCTGTCCATTATCCCACGCAGCGTATGCTCCAACAGGTGGACAAGAGGGACAGTGTCACTGATGCATGCACTGTCACTGCTCACCATCCTCGTGGCCTCCTCAAATGGTGAGAGGACAGTGCATGCATCCCTGATCATGCTCCACTGACGTGGGGAAAAAAAACCAAGCTCCCCTGACCCTGTCCTGGTGCCGTAGTCGCAAAGGTACTCATTGATGGCCCTCTGCTGCGTGTGCAGTCGCTGCAGCATGGCCAACGTTGAGTTCCACCTGGTGGGCATGTCACATATTAGGCGGTTCTTGGGCAGGTTCAGCTCCTTTTGCAGCTCAGTCAGCCGAGCACTGGCATTATAAGATCGGCGGAAATGCACACAGACTTTCCTGGCCTGCCTCAGGACATCCTGTAAGCCTGGGAACCTGCCCAAGAACCGCTGCACCACCAGGTTGAGGACGTGAGCCATGCAGGGCACATGGGTGAGCTGCCCCTGTCGCAGGGCGGAGAGGAGGTTGGTGCCATTGTCAGAAACGACCATTCCTGGCTTAAGCTGACGTGGCGTCAACCACCTCTCGGCCTGCCCCTGCAGAGCTGCCAGAACCTCTGGCCCAGTGTGGCTCCTGTCCCCCAAACACACCAGCGCAAGCACGGCATGGCATCTTTTTGCCTGCGTACTTGCGTAGCCCCTTGTACGCCTACGGAGCACCGCTGGTTCCAAGGACAGAGCACTGGAGGAAGAAGAAGAGGAGGGGGTGGAGGAGAGAGGTGTGTCACAACCAGTAGCAGTAGTCGCGTTTTGGAGGCGTGGTGGCGGAACAACCTCCAACACTACTGCACCTTGTCCTGCATCCCTCCCAGCTGCCAATAGAGTGACCCAATGGGCCGTGAAAGAAAGGTACCGTCCCTGTCCATGCCTGCTGGACCATGAGTCAGCGGTAATATGCACCTTACCGCTGACCGCCCTGTCCAGCGAGGCATGGACATTGCCCTCCACATGCCGGTAGAGAGACGGAATCGCCTTCCGCGAGAAAAAGTGGCGTTTGGGAACCTGCCACTGAGGAACCGCACATTGAACAAACTCACGGAAGGGGGCCGAGTCTACCAACTGAAAAGGCAGCAGTTGAAGTGCTAGCAATTTAGCAGGCTAGCATTCAACCGCTGGGCATGTGGATGGCTGGGAGTGTACTTCTTTCTACGGTCCAGCAGCTGGGGCAGGGAAATTTGCCTGCTGCAATCGGACGTCGGTGTACTGCAAGTACTTGGTTGTGACACACCTAATTCTACACCTTCAGTCCTCTCAGAGCAGCTTTCAGAGAGGACTGAAGGTGTAGTGGGGATGGAGATCCCAGCTGAGGAGGAGCAAGGAGAGGTCCGCTTAGTTTCTTTGGTGTGGGTCTTTTATGTGTGCCTGCCAATGAGCTGCATGGCAGGTCATGCTTGTCGTGCCCAAGCGGCTGATGTTTTGGCCACGCGAGATACGCTTGAGACAAATATTGCAAATAGCAGTGGTGCGATCTGCTGCACTCGTCTCAAAAAAGGCCCACACCAAAGAACTTTTCTGATAACGTACAGAGGCAGCGCCCTGCACAGGCGGAGCTCTGCGGTGTTGTACAGTTGCTGTGCTGGCCTCTACCTGGCCTCCAGGGGCATCCTGCCTCGTTGGACATGTGACGCCGCATCCTCCTCCTCCTCGTCCTCCTCCTCATCCTCTCTCCCTTGAGGCACCCACGTGGAGTCAGTGACCTCATCATCCCCTCCCTCTTCACCACTAGAGCAAACCTGGCAGTAAGCTGCAGCTGGTGGAACAGTACTGCCAGATTCCTCAAGCTGGGTATCGTCATCCGAGCCTTCGAATCGTTGGGCATCCTCCTGGAGCATGTACCCAACACTGTGCTCAAAGAGTTCGGGGGACTCCTCAGGAGGACATGGTGGGTCTAGGGAAGGGGTGGCTGATGATGCTCTGTCAGTACCTGAGCCTGGGTGAGAGAGGATGAGGAGGATGAGGAGGGCTTGGTCATCCATTCTACCAAGCCTTCAGCATGATGCGGCTCCACATGTCCAGCTGCCGAAAACAAAGACGCGCGTGTCCCATGGCCACGTGCTGATGACGATGCACGACCACGTCCACGGCCACGTCCACTAGAAACAGAGCCTGCCTGCCCTGTGTTCTTGGCTCTGCACGCTCTGCCTCCCCTTGGCGGTCTTCCAGCCATTGTAGTCGGTAGTCCTGTGGGTGCTGCTGAGAAGAATATATAGGAGCTCTGTGTGATGCCACTAACACACTAGAAGTCCTATGGGTGCTTCTGCAAAGAAAATAGAGGAGCTCTGTGTGATGCCACTAACACACTAGAAGTCCTGTGGGTGCTGCTGAGAAGAATACATAGGAGCTCTGTGTGATGCCACTAACACACTAGAAGTCCTATGGGTGCTTCTGCAAAGAAAATAGAGGAGCTCTGTGTGATGCCACTAACACACTAGAAGTCCTGTGGGTGCTTATGCAAAGAAAATAGAGGAGCTCTGTGTGATGCCACTAACACACTAGAAGTCCTGTGGGTGCTCTGCAAAGAAAATAGAGGAGCTCTGTGTGATGCCACTAACACACTAGAAGTCCTGTGGGTGCTTCTGCAAAGAAAAAATAGGAGCTCTGTGTGATGCCACTAACACACTAGAAGTCCTGTGGGTGCTGCTGAGAAGAATATATAGGAGCTCTGTGTGATGCCACTAACACACTAGACGTCCTATGGGTGCTTCTGCTAAGAAAATAGAGGAGCTCTGTGTGATGCCACTAACACACTAGAAGTCCTGTGGGTGCTTCTGCAAAGAAAATAGAGGAGCTCTGTGTGATGCCACTAACACACTAGAAGTCCTGTGGGTGCTTCTGCAAAGAAAATAGAGGAGCTCTGTGTGATGCCACTAACACACTAGAAGTCCTGTGGGTGCTGCTGAGAAGAATATATAAGAGCTCTGTGTGATGCCACTAACACACTAGAAGTCCTATGGGTGCTTCTGCAAAGAAAATAGAGGAGCTCTGTGTGATGCCACTAACACACTAGAAGTCCTGTGGGTGCTTATGCAAAGAAAATAGAGGAGCTCTGTGTGATGCCACTAACACACTAGAAGTCCTGTGGGTGCTTCTGCAAAGAAAATAGAGGAGCTCTGTGTGATGCCACTAACACACTAGAAGTCCTGTGGGTGCTTCTGCAAAGAAAATAGAGGAGCTCTGTGTGATGCCACTAACACACTAGAAGTCCTGTGGGTGCTGCTGAGAAGAATATATAGGAGCTCTGTGTGATGCCACTAACACACTAGAAGTCCTATGGGTGCTTCTGCAAAGAAAATAGAGGAGCTCTGTGTGATGCCACTAACACACTAGAAGTCCTGTGGGTGCTTATGCAAAGAAAATAGAGGAGCTCTGTGTGATGCCACTAACACACACTAGAAGTCCTGTGGGTGCTTCTGCAAAGAAAATAGAGGAGCTCTGTGTGATGCCACTAACACACTAGAAGTCCTGTGGGTGCTGCTGAGAAGAATATATAGGAGCTCTGTGTGATGCCACTAACACACTAGAAGTCCTATGGGTGCTTCTGCAAAGAAAATAGAGGAGCTCTGTGTGATGGGACTAACACACTTCAAGTCCTATAGGTGCTTCTGGGAACAAAATATAGCTCTGTGTGTGTGATGGGACTAACACACTTCAAGTCCTATATGTGCTTCTGGGAACGAAATATAGCTCTGTGTGTGTGATGGACTAACACACTTCAAGTCCTATAGGTGCTTCTGGGAACAAAATATAGCTCTGTGTGTGTGATGGGACTAACACACTTCAAGTCCTATAGGTGCTTCTGGGAACAAAATATAGCTCTGTGTGTGTGATGGGACTAACACACTTCAAGTCCTATAGGTTCTTCTGGGAACAAAATATAGCTCTGTGTGTGTGATGGGACTAACACACTTCAAGTCCTATAGGTGCTTCTGGGAACGAAATATAGCTCTGTGTGTGTGATGGGACTAACACACTTCAAGTCCTATAGGTGCTTCTGGGAACAAAATATAGCTCTGTGTGTGTGATGGGACTAACACACTTCAAGTCCTATAGGTGCTTCTGGGAACAAAAATATAGCTCTGTGTGTGTGATGGGACTAACACACTTCAAGTCCTATAGGTGCTTCTGGGAACAAAATATAGCTCTGTGTGTGTGATGGGACTAACACACTTCAAGTCCTATAGGTTCTTCTGGGAACAAAATATAGCTCTGTGTGTGTGATGGGACTAACACACTTCAAGTCCTATAGGTGCTTCTGGGAACAAAATATAGCTCTGTGTGTGTGATGGGACTAACAAACTTCAAGTCCTATAGGTGCTTCTGGAACAAAATATAGCTCTGTGTGTGTGATGGGACTAACACACTTCAAGTCCTATAGGTTCTTCTGGGAACAAAATATAGCTCTGTGTGTGTGATGGGACTAACACACTTCAAGTCCTATAGGTGCTTCTGGGAACAAAATATAGCTCTGTGTGTGTGATGGGACTAACACACTTCAAGTCCTATAGGTGCTTCTGGGAACAAAATATAGCTCTGTGTGTGTGATGGGACTAACACACTTCAAGTCCTATAGGTTCTTCTGGGAACAAAATATAGCTCTGTGTGTGTGATGGGACTAACACACTTCAAGTCCTATAGGTGCTTCTGGAACAAAATATAGCTCTGTGTGTGTGATGGGACTAACACACTTCAAGTCCTATAGGTGCTTCTGGGAACAAAATATAGCTCTGTGTGTGTGATGGGACTAACACACTTCAAGTCCTATAGGTGCTTCTGGGAACAAAATATAGCTCTGTGTGTGTGATGGGACTAACACACTTCAAGTCCTATAGGTGCTTCTGGGAACAAAATATAGCTCTGTGTGTGTGATGGGACTAACACACTTCAAGTCCTATAGGTTCTTCTGGAACAAAATATAGCTCTGTGTGTGTGATGGGACTAACACACTTCAAGTCCTATAGGTGCTTCTGGAACAAAATATAGCTCTGTGTGTGTGATGGGACTAACACACTTCAAGTCCTATAGGTGCTTCTGGGAAGGAAATAAAGGTCTGTGTGATGGGACTAACACACTTCAAGTCCTATAGGTGCTTCTGGGAACAAAATATAGCTCTGTGTGTGTGATGGGACTAACACACTTCAAGTCCTATAGGTGCTTCTGGGAAGGAAATAAAGGTCTGTGTGATGGACTAACACACTTCAAGTCCTATAGGTGCTTCTGGGAACAAAATATAGCTCTGTGTGTGTGATGGACTAACACACTTCAAGTCCTATAGGTGCTTCTGGGAACAAAATATAGCTCTGTGTGTGTGATGGGACTAACACACTTCAAGTCCTATAGGTGCTTCTGGGAAGAAATAAAGGTCTGTGTGATGGGACTAACACACGTCAAGTCCTATAGGTGCTTCTGGAACAAAATATAGCTCTGTGTGTGTGATGGGACTAACACACTTCAAGTCCTATAGGTGCTTCTGGGAACAAAATATAGCTCTGTGTGTGTGATGGGACTAACACACTTCAAGTCCTATAGGTTCTTCTGGGAACAAAATATAGCTCTGTGTGTGTGATGGGACTAACACACTTCAAGTCCTATAGGTGCTTCTGGGAACAAAATATAGCTCTGTGTGTGTGATGGGACTAACACACTTCAAGTCCTATAGGTGCTTCTGGGAACAAAATATAGCTCTGTGTGTGTGATGGGACTAACACACTTCAAGTCCTATAGGTGCTTCTGGGAAGAAAATATAGCTCTGTGTGTGTAATGGGACTAACACACTTCAAGTCCTATAGGTGCCTCTGGGAACAAAATATAGCTCTCTGTGTGTGATGGGACTAACACACTTCAAGTCCTATAGGTGCTTCTGGGAAGAAAATATAGCTCTGTGTGTGTGATGGGACTAACACACTTCAAGTCCTATAGGTGCTTCTGGGAACAAAATATAGCTCTGTGTGTGTGATGGGACTAACACACTTCAAGTCCTATAGGTGCTTCTGGGAAGGAAATAAAGGTCTGTGTGTGATGGGACTAACACACTTCAAGTCCTATAGGTGCTTCTGGGAAGAAAATATAGCTCTGTGTGTGTGATGGGACTAACACACTTCAAGTCCTATAGGTGCTTCTGGGAACAAAATATAGCTCTGTGTGTGTGATGGGACTAACACACTTCAAGTCCTATAGGTGCTTCTGGGAAGGAAATAAAGGTCTGTGTGATGGGACTAACACACTTCAAGTCCTATAGGTGCTTCTGGGAACAAAATATAGCTCTGTGTGTGTGATGGGACTAACACACTTCAAGTCCTATAGGTGCTTCTGGGAACAAAATATAGCTCTGTGTGTGTGATGGGACTAACACACTTCAAGTCCTATAGGTGCTTCTGGGAACAAAATATAGCTCTGTGTGTGTGATGGGACTAACACACTTCAAGTCCTATAGGTGCTTCTGGGAAGGAAATAAAGGTCTGTGTGATGGGACTAACACACTTCAAGTCCTATAGGTGCTTCTGGGAACAAAATATAGCTCTGTGTGTGTGATGGGACTAACACACTTCAAGTCCTATAGGTGCTTCTGGGAACAAAATATAGCTCTGTGTGTGTGATGGGACTAACACACTTCAAGTCCTATAGGTGCTTCTGGGAACAAAATATAGCTCTGTGTGTGTGATGGGACTAACACACTTCAAGTCCTATAGGTGCTTCTGGGAAGGAAATAAAGGTGTGTGTGATGGGACTAACACACTTCAAGTCCTATAGGTGCTTCTGGGAACAAAATATAGCTCTGTGTGTGTGATGGGACTAACACACTTCAAGTCCTATAGGTGCCTCTGGGAAGAAAATATAGCTCTGTGTGTGTGATGGGACTAACACACTTCAAGTCCTATAGGTGCTTCTGGGAACAAAATATAGCTCTGTGTGTGTGATGGGACTAACACACTACAAGTCCTATAGGTGCTTCTGGGAACAAAATATAGGAGCTCTGCCTGCCTGCCACGAACACACTACAAGTCCTATAGGTGCTTCTGGGAACAAAATATAGGAGCTCTGCCTGCCTGCCACGAACACACTACAAGTCCTATAGGTGCTTCTGGTAACAAAATATAGGAGCTCTGCCTGCCTGCCACGAACACACTACAAGTCCTATAGGTGCTTCTGGAACAAAATATAGGAGCTCTGCCTGCCTGCCACGAACACACTACAAGTCCTATAGGTGCTTCTGGTAACAAAATATAGGAGCTCTGCCTGCCTGCCACGAACACACTACAAGTCCTATAGGTGCTTCTGGTAACAAAATATAGGAGCTCTGCCTGCCTGCCACGAACACACTACAAGCCCCTCTTTCTCAATCAATCTTTGTAACTGAATCTATCTAACTCAATCTCTGTAAGTGAATCTCTCTACCTAACTAAATCCAGCAGAGTGTCACAGAATCAGCCTGCTCAATCTGCGCCGGAACAGCATGTGACCGCGCAGACGGCGTGGCGGCCTTTTATAGGGGGGGGGCGTGTACTACAGCCCCTGAGCTGTAATTGGCTACAGGCGTCCTGCCTGTAGCCAATTATGGCTCTTCGAGTTTCCGGGCTGTGATTGGCCAAGCATGCGGGGTCACAGTGCATGCTTGGCCAATCATCAGCCAGCAATGCACTGCGCCGGCCGCGCCGGCCGCAATGCATTGCGGGGCCGCTCGCATCACACGAACGTGATGCGAGCGGCCAAAATAGTTCTGGGCTCGCCGAGCGAGCGAAACGCCCGGTGCTCGATGCGAACGTGGGTTCGCATCGAGCACCGGGCCCATCCGGGGGGCATCAAATTTACATTTTTTACAGCAAGGACAATTCTTGCTTTTATCAAGAGTACCTCTAGAAAGTTACGGGGTGAAGGCACCACCAACACCCAAAGACCAATTTTTCCGTAACTGTTTGACTGTGGCATAGATTTCAATTTTTTACAGCAAGGCCAATTCTTGCTTTAATCAAGGGTACCTCTATAGGGTTACAGTGTGAAGGCACCACCAACACCCACAGCCCAATTTTTCCACAACTGTTTAACAGGGGCATCAAATAATTTTTTTTACAGCAAGGCCAATTCTTGCTTTCATCAAGAGTACCTCTAGAAGGTTATGATGAAGGCACCACCAACACCCAAAGCCCAATTTTTCCACAACTGTTAGACAGAGGCATCAAATTAATTTTTTTTTTAACAACAAGACCAATTCTTGCTTTCATCAAGAATACTTCAGGAAGGTTACTGGGTGAAGGCACCACCAACACCCAAACATCATTTTTTCCGCACCTCTTGCTTCTATCCCTAGTCTGTGAAAGAGACACCAGACTTTATCTAAAAAAAAATTGTTAATCTTGGCCTGAGTGTACTATAATTTGGCTTCTTCACATAGGGCTTGCTCACTGTGGTTCAAAAATGTGTTATCTCCATCCAAAGTCTGCCAAAGGGACACCAGAATTTATCCAAAAAACTCTAATCTTGTTCCGAGTGCACTAAATTGTAGCCTCATCATACAGACTGGCTCCCCAAGCCATTGTTTTTTTATTTTTATTGTTTCACTTTAAGCAACATTAAAATCACTGTTGCTTTAAAAACAATCTTTCTTTAAAGTTTATTTTGCATTGGTACATGTCCCCCAGGTCAGTAGCCGGGCCCCCATACTGTTTTTAAGGCCAATAACTTGCATATAAGCCTTCAAAATTGGGACTTTGATTTTTCAAGTTCGGGTTCCGTGGGCTTCAATGGGGTCCGTTCGTGTCCGCACTTTTGTGATGTTCAAGAGTTTTTGCACAAACCAAACCGGGGGGTGCTTGACCCATCTCTAGTAGACACTTTTTAGAGAGGTAAGTCCATTACCAAATGAATTATGAAGTATTGATCAAAGTTAGTTAGTCAGAGGTTTCGAGATGTATGAGAGTTTAGCTATAGGTCAATATAGGTCACTACCCAAATCTTAGATGCATCTTAGACAAGATGTGTTTTCCTTGAACTACACTCAAGACCATTTATGACTTGACCATTTGTCTCCTTGTCATCCAGCTTGAACTAATTGAACTATGCATATACCATACCTGGCCAAAGCCCCTGGAAGCTGAAAATCACTGAAGTATACACTGCTACTCCAGTGATCTCCACTTTTCTTAATCAATGCAAAGCCTTCACTGATTGGTTGAAGTGTTGAGTCAGGGTGGTGAAGTCATGCTTCATGTGTTGGTGTTATGCAGTTAATTCCTGTTGCGTGTCTGACACCCGCTGAGTAACTAAACAGAGACTTGGAAATAATACATTATAGGGAACTTAGAGCACAGTAATCTGACATGGATGCTAATCTATATATAGAAATATGGGTTCTACATCCCTATGGATTAGAAATTTATAAACTATACTTCACTTTGTCAAAGTTCTTTTTAGCTTGCTATACTCAAGTTCATACTGATGTGACGAGACTTCAGTTGTTTCTGGTACAACTCCAGGGAAAGCCTGGGAAAATGTTTGGATATCTGTCCTTGCCAATTAAAGTAGCCCATTTAACAATTAAGTTTCTAGCGATTTTAGAAAAAGAAATGTTTTTAACTTAGAAAAATAATATAAGCAATCCATTTAAAAATTAAGAATAGTGTACTATATGCTGGTTCAAATTATTTATTAAATAGGTGAAGACAAGCCAAAACTGCCTCTGTCATCAGGGCTGAACACCGTGGGTAGCTATGCACTCTGTGATCACTAGAGTGACATCCTTGGGATTCTTTGTCTACATGAGAATACATGAGAATTTCAGTCATATAAGCAGCAAAAAAAGATTAGGGTTAATTTACTAAAACTGGAGAGTGCAAAATCTAGTGCAGCTGTGCATGGTAGCCAATCAGCTTGTTCGATTAAAGAATATATAAACTCAATACTTCATATTCCTGATATGTGCCTACTGCACCATGTACTTGTATGAAAAAGTATCCTGTCCTCTCTGTATTGCTTCTTTTATGTGAAATCCCTGGTTTTCTTGACAGTCCCTCTGCTTTCCTAATAAAAACTGACCACACTAGACAGAAGAGCACATAATGGTCAGTTCTCTAGTTATCAATGACTGAATTCAAAACTCTTTTGCTGCACCTCTCCCAACAGATATGCACAAATAATCAAAGATGTATTACAATAATAATGCATACAAACTGTATAATTATGTATATAATCAACAAACATATTAAGTGATGCATTGCCCAATGTGATAAACATCAATGTTCTATTTCTGTGATTGTCCCTTTAGATAAACGTAAGATTCAATCCACAACTATGAGTAATCTTCCACCAATGGTTAGTGCAGTGACTCCTACCACCAACACACTATTGTGCTCACCTCCAAAGGTAGACCTGAATGCAATCAGGTCATATACGTTTTCCCCTTTTTAGGACTGTAATTTGGTTTATTCCTCCAACCTCCTCTCCACTCGTTTCCTTCTAATAAGCCCTTTATGGTGAATAATATTGTTTCCACCAAAACAGGTGTGACAGACTCACCCAGGACAGAGACTTTTGGAAGGGACTGAATGCCAGCCTCTTGCCTACCGACCATGGGCCCTGGCATTTGGGGGAACGGTGCTCTTTGTGATAAGGTTTTCTTGGATTTGCCCAAAGACTATTCTTGGTTGTTATTTCTGAACAATATATGATCATTGAAAGAGCTGATCACATTGACCTCTGGAGACGGAATGTCTGGTCACCTGGGCTGCCTTAAGTCCTGTATTAATTACATGCTAATTATATAGTTGTCTGCTAAGTGTTTACTAGAGGGGAGGGGGGAGAATCCAGGAGCCAGCCCTACCTCGTTATCTAACCCCTTGTGTTAAAAGTGTATATAAATACTGTATTCTGGTTCTAATAAAGAGTCCATGTCAGCAGCTAAACAAATCTCGTCTTGTTTTGTGCTCTGGTGCAGTTGGAATATCTGATATCTATATTCAGACTGGGAGGAAGTGGTATATGATGAAAGCACTCAAGTGGAGTGTAGGGAGGTTTCGTCACAACATGTATATGGCCCTTTAGTTTCAAAGCCTGGTAGAAGGGTATCTATCTTGTGAAAGTGGTGCCAGCAGCTTCAGGTCCTCTGTTTTTAGAAAATATAGTTCCTTGCTGGATGGTCCAGCATAGAACATTTAAAAAAAGAAAGAATATTTTAAAAGGCTGCTGTTTTGATAATTTACACATATCTGTTGGGGGAGGTGAAGTGAAAAACATTTGAATTCAGTCATTGACACCTGGGAACACATGTATTTGTATGCAGCCACCTGATATATATTTTATTATTTACACTGAGCAAAATTATAAACGCACCACTTTTGTGTTTGCCCCTATTTATCATGAGCTGAACTCAAAGATCTATGACTTTTTTCTATGTACACAAAAGGCCTATTTCTCTCAAATATTGTTCACAAACCTGTCTAAATCTGTGTTAGTGTGTTAGTGAGCACTTCTTCTTTGCCGAGATAATCCATCCCCCTCACAGGTGTGGCATATCAAGATGCTGATTAAACAGCATGATTATTGCACAGGTGTGCCTTAGGCTGGCCACAATAAAAAGCCACTCTAAATTTGTGCAGTTTCATCACACAGCACAATGCCACAGATGCCGCAAGATGCCGCATGCTAACTTCAGGAATGTCCACCAGAGCTGTTGCCCTTGAATGTTCATTTCTCTACCATAAGCTGTCTCCAAAGGCGTTTCAGAGAATTTGGCAGTACATCCAACCGGCCTCACAACCGCAGACCACGTGTAACCACACCAGCCCAGGACCTCCACATCCAGCATCTTCACCTCCAAGATTGTCTGAGGTGTCGGACAGCTGCTGCAACAATCGGTCTGCATAACCAAAGAATTTCTGCACAAACTGTCAGAAACCGTCTTAGGGAAGCTCATCTGCATGCTTGTTGTCCTCATTGGGGGTCTCAACCTGACTGCAGTTCATCGTCATAACCGAATTGAGTGGGCAAATGCTCAAATTCCATGGCGTCTGGCACTTTGGAGAGGTGTTCTCTTCATGGATGAATCACAGTTTTCACTGTACAGGGTAGATGGCAGACAGCCTGTATGGCGTTGTGTGGGTGAGCAGTTTACTGATGTCAACGTTGTGGATCAAGTGGCACATGGTGGCGGTGGGGTTATGGTATGGGTAGGCATATGCTATGGACAACAAACACAGGTGCATTTTATTGATGGTATTTTGAATGCACAGAGATACCCTGATGAGATCCTGAGTCCCATTGTTGTGCCATTCATCCATGACCATCACCTCATGTTATAATGCACAGCCCTGTGTTGCAAGGATCTGTACACAATTCCTGGAAGCTGAAAACATCCCAGTTCTTGCATGGCCAGCCTACTCACTGGACATATTACCCATTTGTAAAGTTTGGTATGCTCTGCGTATACGACAGCGTGTTCCAGTTCCTGCCAATATCCAGCAACTTTGCACAGCCATTGAAGAGGAATGGACCAACATTCCACCGGTCACAATCAACAACCTGATCAACTCAATGTGAATGATATGTGCTGCACTGCATGAGGTAATCGGTGTTCATACCAGATACTGACTGGTTTTCGGACACCCGACCCCCCCCCCCCCCAATACAGTAAAACCACACATTTTAGAGTGGCCTTTTATTGTGGCCAGCCTAAGGCACACCTGTGCAATAATCATGCTGTCTAATCAGCATCTTGATATGCCACACCTGTGAGGTGGATGGATTATCTCGGCAAAGGAGGAGTGCTCACTAACACAGATTTAGACAGATTTGTGAACAATATTTAAGAGAAATAGGCCTTTTGTGTATATATAGAAAAAGTTGTAGATCTTTCAGTTCAGCTCATGATAAATAGGGGCAAACACAAAAGTGTTGCATTTATAATTCTGCTCAGTGTATATATTTTTTTCATATTTTTTTGAGGCTTACATTTTTTTGGATTCAGTTTGGATTGACACTCATTTAATTTTGTATTCACTCACTTTTTAAAGTGGTTGTAAACCCTGTAAAAAAAAAAAAAACAACCCTGCAAGACAAAGGCATAATGAGCTAGTATGCATAGCATACTAGCTCATTATGAATTACTTACCTGAGATTGAAGCCCCTGCATCGGTCCTCGTTCACCGCTCCGGCGGCCGACATCTCCCAGGGGGGTTACTTCCGGGTATCGCGGGTCTGGCGCTGTGATTGGCTGGAGCCACGATAACGTCAATCCCATGCATTCGCACGGGAGCCGCCGGTAACGGCACAGTACAACTGAATCAACGGCACGTTACGTTGGCACATGCAAATACAGAGATATCTCCTAAACCGTGCAGGTTTAGGAGATATCGATTGTAGCTACAGGTAAGCCTAATTATAGGCTTGCCTGTAGTATAAAGTGGTTGTAAAAGGTTTACAACCACTTTAAAGGAATTAGGGAAGCACAGAGTTGTTCCCCTTTATTTGGTTGTCTAGTTATGATGGGAACCAAGCCTGCTCTCCTCCAATGATCAGACTTGTCCTCCCCCCCAACCCCCCACACACACAGCCTTTTGCTGGGAAGATCATTGTGCTGCTGTTTCTCCTCCCCCAACTCTTTTGCAGCTGAGGAAAGAGGGAACGTGATCACTTATAAAAAAGAGGGTGAAAACTGTATTCATAAATTTTGGGGTTTTCTATAAACAAATGTTTTGCATTTAATTTCTATTTTAAACTTAATTGGTTGTTTTACAAGGTAATAGTTGACAATCACTTTAAGCTTTGACAAATAAAACAATCAAAAAAAAATGGAAGTTGATTGGTTTCTATGCAGAGCTGCACCAGATTTTGCACTCTCAAGTATTAGTAAATCAACCACATGATGTTGATCAATTGGGTCTGCAAACACTGTATGCATTAGTTTCTAAAGAGACGTGTCCCTGCATTTCAATAGAGTTGCAGTTTTGGTACAAATAGGACTAAAGATGAAATATTTGTATTTGTCCTTTAAAAAGCTATATCCTTATTCCCTGGCATGTGGATTACTCTGATAAAAAAAAGCAAACTGTTTTAGCAATTTACAAGGTTTCTCATTGTAATCTCTTTCCTGTGTCTGTATAATATCTCAGCTCATTAAAAAAAATAGATAGTAAAAGACAAGATACTGTTTCCTTTGGAGCTCATGAGAGTCCCTGTCCAGTTTCAGACACACAGGCTTTAACTTTAACCTCATATCTGAGAGGAGGAGACTGTTTATTGTGAGGCATGCAAAATAAACTCCAAGAGTTCACCATAAAATATGACAGCCACTTTAAATAATGTTGACTTAATTAAACTTTAAACTTTATTTATATATTTTATGGCTGTAGTGTGAGCTCTTCTCGGATGTTTACCCCAGCAAAAGAATTCATCATGCAAAATCCTTGAAGGAATTAATCCCCCTTCCCTGGCACAGATCTGGACTCCAACAATTTAGATCTAAATATTTAGTGATGGATGATACATGTTTATAGAACGGGGCAACATGACATTTAAATGGGATCCATAGTTACTGGTGTGTGCGTTATAATAAAAGGATTATGGAAACAGAGGTCAACTATAGCATTGTTCACCATTGGATGATAAAGAATGTAAATGTAGATCTTTGTGTTCTAGCCCCCAATCTTTTAAACTCTGGATTTGGAATCTTCTTCACAAACGAGGTTGCGTACAAGTTTCAGACATCAAACCGCTGACTGTAACATTTACTTGTGCATCCCATGGTTAAACTAATAGCCTTATTGGGTGTCAGCCAAAGGTTATGGTCCTCTCAAAATATTCTTGGAAAAAACTTTATCACCGAGCTAAAGTTTCTCATTAGTAACCCTGTGTTGTCTAATCCATGAAATTACTTGATTAACTCTTTTCTCTGAACAGCTAGAGCAGAAATTTTGAAATCCCAGAGGAAGTTATTAAACATATCAACAAGATAGCTCCCTTTTTTGTACTTGGCCCCTGGAGAAAAGGAAATACATCATTGAGCATGTACCTAATAATAATGCTATATATCACTCACATTTATTAAACATGTGTCAGGGCAGATTATTGTTTTAAAGTTAAAGCAAGAAGGAAAAAAAACTGAAAATACACATTTAAATCTTCAATCTTGTTTTTTCTAAATTCTTTTGATATTGTGGTACATAGTGTGTCCTGCACTGGACCATAAAAAAAAAGTTCTCCCTTTGAAAGCAATCTTGTCTCAAGTTTAAAACACTGTGTTTTGTGATGGAAGCTAGAAGGTCTGTGAATGAAGTTCAAAATGCAACACTTCAAAGGATATTGGAGGCTAAAATTGGGCTCATAGTTTACTATTTATCACAAATGTTCTTTAACTCTAATTCTGCACAAGGGAATGTTGTGTAATCCTGTGGTATATACAGTATTTGTTAATATATTCCACTTAAAATAGCAGATTACAAGGGTTTTAGTAGAATGAGTTCTGGCATTAGTCCAAAAAAGGTGGGGGTAAGAATAATTGTTAATTCACCTAATGGGTTTGATTTACTAAAGGAGTAGAGACTGTTCACTCAGTAGAGTAAATATTTCACTTGAAATGTTTAGTGTGTAAGGTGAAGCTATATCACTGTTCAATACCTAATCATTTATAAGAGAAATAAAACAGATTTTTGTAGAACCTAGTTGGATGATAAAAGCACACACAGCTTTACATCATTCACCAAGCACAGTGAATATTCACTTTCATTAAGGGCAAGGTCTCTACTCCCATAGCAAATCAATCCTGATTCGTTTTTTTCCCAGAATTATTTTTTAAAGTTTATTTTTCGTAATTTTTTTGCCACTAAGCTGGTAATTTAGATATGTTTATTACTTGTATAAAATCATGAAATAAGGGGTACATCTGTTGCACCATGCTAAGAATTCTGAACAGATATGATCTATTTATAAATATTTTCAGCAAGATTCACACAGCTTCTAGTAGCCACACATTTGTCCAATTGAATTGAATTCAATCGTGTAAACATTTAGCAACAGAGAATTGTCCCTAGTGTTCCTTGCATGGTGATAAGACTGAACAAGTTATATGTGTGTAGCATTTGCAGATTTGGACTACAAGTTGTGACTGGAAGTGGATGAAAATGAACTGCTTTTCAAATTTAGCTGATATATTATGAGAAAAATATGTAGATGGTCAGTTGACCAGTTATAGTTTGCAAGCTCTGTAAGAGGAAGATATACAGTAACTGCAGGAAATTAAGCGAATGTTAGTTTTTCTTGGTTAGTTTAAAGTAAACTTGTCACAACATCATACAAAGCAAGTGATCCCTTTTTAGTGCTTGTGCTCGCCACCCAGATCTGCCACTGACTTTGCAGATGCTATGCAAATACAATACCAACTTTTCTGAAAGTATGTATTTGCATATAACAAGACATAACCACACCCTTATTTGACAGTGCTCAGACCTGGCAATAACTCACTTGGACGCAGAGCACTGCAGTATGGTAAATAGGAGGGGCACCATGCCTAATACCTAGAACTTTAAATGTTTTACTGGTTTTGCAAGAGATTGTAACTATGACCTAATAAATAAAAAAATCTAGTACGTTTTTGGAGAGTGATACCAACAAGCGCCCTTATCTCATTATCTCCACTCTCCACAATGTTACCTCTTTTTAAAACACATTTTTACTTAAGGATTTACAGGATTTAAAGAAAACAATGGGTATGGGTATTCCCAAGAGAGAACACAGCAGAAGCTGTTTGTCATCACATTGTCTGTTTGAATTCTTATACAGAGTCCCCTGTACAATACCCTGTAAATTGGAGCTTGATCTGTTGGTTTCTGTAAAAAGGATTTTTTAGCAAAGCTGAAATGGATGGATGAACATACAACACATTAATATGCAATATTTCATAAATAATATATATTTTTTATATATATGAAAAACCATCATATATTCCCTTTAACCGCTTCCCGACCAGCGCACGATGATGTACGTGGACAGAATGGCACGGACAGGCATAAGGGCGTACAGGTATGTCCCCTTTAAGATGCCGCTGTGCCATCGAGGGGGACCCCCGTGAGGCTGGTCGCGGGTCCCGCGGACTCGATCGCCGCGGGGATACCCGCGATCGTCTCACGGGAAGGCTGAACGGGGAGATGTGGAAATAAACAGCATCTCTCCGTTCTGCCTAGCAACTAGTGACGCCGATCTCTGCTCCCTGTGATTGGAGCAGAGATCAGCATTCACTAGCTGACAGCCACACCCCCCACAGTTAGAAACACGCCTCTAGGAACATGTAACCCCTACACTGCCACCTAGTGGTTAACCCCTTCACTGCCAGTGTCATTTACACAGGAATCAGTGCATTTAAATAGCACTGATTGCTGTATAAATGACAATGGTCCCAAAAATGTGTCAAAAAAGTCCGATGTGTCCGCCATAATGTCGCAGTCACAATAATCGCTGATCACCGCCATTACTAGTAAAAAAAAAAAAATATTAATAAAAATGCTATAAAACTATCCCCTATTTTGTAAACGCTATAACTTCTGCGCAAACCAATCGATTATTGCGATTTTTTTTTACAAAAATATGTAGAAGAATACGTATCGGCCTAAACTGAGGAAAAAAATTTTTTTTATATTTTTTGGGGATATTTATTATAGCAAAAAGTAAAACATAATCTGTTTTTTTCAAAATTGTCGCTCTTTTTTAGTTTATAGTGCAAAAAATAAAAACCGCAGGGCGATCAAATACCACCAAAAGAAAGCTCTATTTGTGTGGAAAAAAAGGACGTCAATTTTGTTTGGGAGCCACGTCGCACGACCGCGAAATTGTCAGTTAAAGCGACGCAGTGCCGAATTGCAAAAAGTGGTCTGGTCTTAAGCCAGCAAAATGGTCCGGTCTGAAAGTGGTTAAACATACATATACAATGATATACAAATATACAATGACTAAGGAAACAAATTTGTTCAGACTTATATTTATATTTTAAAGGGTAACTTGCACATTTTGTAAGTAAAAAATAAAAGACAAGAGAGAAAACAATGCTAACGTATCCCAACACAACAGTATCAGGGTGTCCATTCTATGCATGTACAGTGAATAATGGAAAGTGTGTTCATACATAATAAACTCATCAAGAAAGACATACTGTACAGATCAGTAATAAAATGCAGCATCTATGCATAATATTTAAAAAGAAAAAGGTAAAGAATCAGTAAGTAATCCCTAGCTACAGTTAGTACCTTAAAGCAGACTTTCAGTTATTTGTGTGTTTATTAAAGTGGTTGTAAACTCAAAAAAAACAAAAAACAACAACCTGCAAGATGAAGGCATAATGAGCTAGTATGCATCGCATACTAGCTCATTATGAAATACTTACCTTAGAACTATGCTGTTGCAGCAGTCCTGATACACCGATGTGACAGGCGACATGTCTCCGGAATGTTACTCCCGGGTTTGCGGGCTCTGTCGCTGTGATTGTCCGGAGCCACCGATTATGACACAGCAGTTGAAGAAATGGCACGTACGAGCTGTTTCTTCAGCGCAGATGCGCCGATGATGTTGGCACATGCGTATACAGTGAATATCTCCTATACTGTGCAAGTTTAGGAGAAATTCATGGCAAAAGTGGTTGTAAAGGGTTTACAACCACTTTAAAAGTCAGCAGCTACAAAAAGTGTAGCTGCTGACTTTTAATAAACACACACTTACCTGTCCCGCGGTCCAGCGGTGCACTCACAACAGCAGTTTTCTTCCTCTCTCCTCCCTCGGCGGCTTGGGCATTTCTACTATGGCACCCAGCTGTGACAGCTTGCGGCTTCACAGCCAGGTGCCCACTGCACATGTACAAGCAGTGCTGTGCTCTGTAAATGGGTCCCGATGTCTTCTAGGACCTGTGATATGTCCCAGAAGACTTTGGGAGGTAGGGGAAAGAAAACTTCCACTTCTGATAGCCTAAAGCGACCGGAATGGAAGTGGCTGCTGGTGCTTGTTAAAACCGGGCACCCGCACCCCCTCCTCCCGAACAGCTTTGTTTCACCATCAGGAGCTGGGGAGGAGGCCTTAAAGTGGAAGTTCCACTTTTGGGTGGAACTCCGCTTTAAGTAGCAGGTGGTATTTTATGGTCTGAGTTTACCCACAAATCCCAGATTCACTTCATATCTTCATCGCTTCATATGTCAGTTCATATCATAGGAGTGCCTGAATAATAAGGGTAAGCCAGAAAGCTATAGTAGGGGGAGCTTTGGATTTCCAGTGAATCATGACCGATTTTATGTGGCATAAAATAGAGACAGACGTAGAAAAGTTTGGAAATTCTTAGGCAGAGATTCATCAATATATCCAAACAAACACCTTTAGGGGTTACAGATATTAGGCATTTGAGTAATTGAATTGATAAAAGCAGTAACTTCAGACCAGAATGCTCTAACAGGTGGGCATCGCCATACCATCTGATAGAATGTGCCATCCGTTAAGGAATATTTGGAACAGATAGCAAAGGGCTCCTCAAATGACATAGGAGACTGGGAGTACAATAGGACCTATAAAGAAACTTGGTCTGGATAACTTTATCCCTTGAGTAGATGATGATCATGGGAACCTGTAAAGGAAGGATTTCTTGCCAGACTTTCCCTGTAAGTTCTGGAATATCTGAGCACCACGTAGCTTCAATAAGATTAAGTCTATAGGTTATAGAGTAAAGCAGGGTGGAAAAATATGTAGAAATAAGTTTAGAGTGTGAAGGGTCATACAGAAGGCGTTCTAGAGGGGAAGTTTGTAATGAGATATTGCGTAGGCCAAATTGTGCCGTAGCCCTATGTCGTAACTGTGCCAAAAATAGGCTGTGGAGGGGAGATTAAAGTCTCTATGAAAATCAACTAGAGAGCAAAAGGTATTGGATAGAAATAGATGGAAGATCAATTTTACTTCATGCCGAAACCAGAACACCCCATCCGTCCTCTGAAATAACTCTCTCAGTTGTGGATTATGTGCTGTCACACTTTGAATTTGCGCAGTCATGCAACACTGTACCCAATCTAAGTTTTTAACATTTTGTTCACACAACTAGAGCTTTCTTTTGGTGGTATTTAATCACTACTGTTTTTTTCCTGTTGTTTTTTTTTTTGCTAAATAAATGAAAAAGGACTGAAGATTTTGGAAATAAAATAGTTTTTCTTAGTTTCTGTTATACCATTTTGTAAATAAATAATTGTTCTTCATAAATTTAGCCCAAAATGTATTCTGCAATATTTCTTTGGTAAAAATAACCCAAGTCAGTGTTTAATATTTAGTCTGTAAGAAAGTCATAGATTCCACAAACTATGGTAAATCTGAAAATCAATCAATCCTGATGTACAGATGGGCTATCTCATTCCTTGAGGCCCTAACATGGCAGGACAGTATGAATACAGTATAAATACCCCCCCCCCCCCCCCCAAATTACCCCTTTTTGGAAAGTTGGTAGTCCAGGGTATTGGACATGGTAAGAGGCATGGCTTTTTTTTTTTTTGAAGTTGTAATTTTTTGGTCATAATTGTTTGGAAAATGAACCAATAAAAAAAAAAAATGTCACAAAATACATGGTACTTCCCAGTATGGGGGAGCATGTGCCCTGCTCCCATGGCGCAGCGCTCAGGTCAAGCAGCCAGTTCTAGGGTCAAGCACTATCACATGACTGAGGGGGTGATGTCACCACTGATGCCAGGCTCTGACACCAGCTGACACTAGATAGCACACTAGAAGGTGCAGCAGGGGATAACTGGAAAGGTATCAGTGGATGGGGGGAGGAGTTTTATGCAGACTCTGTCACTTTGCTCTAAATGGCGTCTCTTTAAATAGCAAACATGCACTTTCAAGCACACCTGCAACTTCTGGACAGCAGCCTGAGGTTAGTATTTCTGACAGAATGGTGCTATTTATCAGCTTTACTTGCCTGACCCCACAGGTATTAAAACATGGCAGCATAGACACATTTGTTTTGTTTGAAACCAGCATTTTGTAAGTTGGAATTCCTCTTTAAATTAGATGAATTACGTTTCTGTTTAAACAGTGTTGTATAATTTATTAAATGTACTAGAGTAGGGAAATGTTCCTGCAGCATTTAATTATAGTCTGCCTTCATATTTTATAGGACATCTTACACTTTATACATAGATAATGTCCATTATTCATATCTCACTGTTTTAGTTGGTAGAACACGACGGTTACAGATGATTAGTTAGTGATGATGAACTGAACTTTCTTTGCAGTGCAGAGAAATTGAATCTCAAGAAAATAAGGCTCTGTAGTTTCTCTTTGATGTCTTACCAGTGTAAATAATTCACTCAAAACAACTTTAATAAAGAGAAAATGCCATGTAAGAAAAAACAAAATGAATGCACTAATTATAAAGTCATACTTTGATGGTGCTACTGATTTACTACACTTCAGTTCAACTTTGCATTTGATCACATTCCAACATAAATATATTCTAAAGTTTTAACATATTATTTTTATAGTTGGAAAAGACTAATAGAAATTCACAGTAAGCTTAGAAAAAATTATTTTACAATTTTATTAGCTTAACACTGTTCAGCAAATACAATGAAATATCACTAATACAATCCAAGTGTCATTAATGCGAAAAAACCTCCACAAATAGTATTTAAAATAGACCCATAGTAAAAAAAAAAAAGAAAAAGGTTTTTGCCAGTATAGTAGTTTCTACAATAGTCCATGGCATGTACTTTTTCAATTTTCAGAGTCAAACCTGTTCATACACTCTGGCTGTATATTACAGATGTTGGCATATAAATCAGATAAACATGCTATAAAATATGGCATTAATCATTATAAAACAGATGGCAGAGGATGTATATAGTTGTCACGTACCAGTCGTGGGACCGAGATGCTGAGAGGGCTCCCCTTGTGGCTAAGTGCAGCGCTTCCCTAAAAGTGGTACAGGGAGAGCAGTCACGAAACAAATACTCCTGCGCTCTGGTATCTAGTCTCTCAATACGTGATGCAATCTGCTTCACAAAGTAATGCCTGGTGTCTTGCAGCCCTCCTCAGAATAATGGGTATTCATATACTAAAAGAAAAAGAAAAGAGGGAGGGCGCACCGACCTTGTGCATTACTACTACAAAAGCCTTATTTAAATATAAAACAGCAGAATTTATACTCACAAGCGAGTATTGATAGAAGGCGTAAACAGTAAAGAAAGTCCACTATTCGAAACTTCAACAAGGCAGGACTTGATGTTGAGTGGATCTGACGATTCATTAAAAATGTCTGACGCATTTCTGGGGAGAACCTCTTTCCTCAGAGCCTAAAAACGGGCAAACAGGGAGAGCAGTTACTGAGATGAGATGAGCTGGTCACCATGATGTAGCAGGAACAGGCTGGATGAACTGGTTTGTTGTGGCACAAAAAAGATCTACGAATTGCATTTCCAGCAATCTTCCATACCCAGGAAATGAATCCAATCCAGATCAAATTCCAATTTGTCTAAATGGGTTTGCTAATTATTTAATTATTTGTCATTAGCAATGATTTTAATACCTGTAATGTTATTTTTTTCATCCATATATGATTCCATCATGAGCGAATGTATATATATATATATATATATATATATATATA
Source organism: Lithobates sylvaticus (assembly GCA_028564925.1). Taxonomy (NCBI): domain Eukaryota; kingdom Metazoa; phylum Chordata; class Amphibia; order Anura; family Ranidae; genus Lithobates; species Lithobates sylvaticus. The sequence goes on along the minus strand of CM053028.1, from coordinate 231,451,243 downwards.
TATATATATATATATATATATATATATATATATATATATATTTGTTTCGGTGGTTTTTAGGCATCTCTTGCTCTTTTAACCCTTCAGAGAAGCCATTAGTTGTTATTCCTTTACTTAGGCATTGTATAGAAGCATATTTAAATTAAATGCTTAGTGGTATGGCACATATTATTTTTAATTATTATGGTAAGGACTAAAAAATAAGAACTATACAAAATAATGCATATTAATATTTTGTATTTTCATTCATGCATCATCAAAACCATGTTTACAGAAATTAATAGATCAGGTTTCACTTTACTGAGAAGTAAATTATCTTCTCATTCCTCCTCTTCAATGCACTGTACAGGGGACTCTGTATAGGACTTCAATGAGACCGAGCAAACGCCTGAAGGCAAACAGCTTCTATTGTGTTTCTCTTGGAAAACCAATAGTTTTCTTTAAAGCCTGTAACTCACTTAATAGAAACGTGTTTATAAATAGGTGACATTAGGCTTTTAGATCTGGAGAAGAAGAGCACCCTCCTATTGATCACTACGCAGTAATCTTTGTTTTTATTTACATAATAGTATAACTCCAGAAAGAGATAGAGAGCGAGAATGAGAGAGAGAGAGAGAGAGAGAGACATCACTTTGCCCCTCATTAGTAAGACCTCATCTGGAATATGCAGTTCAGTTTTGGGCACCAGTTATCAAAAAGGATATTGAAGTTAACCAAACTGATAAGAGGCATTAAGGAGCTCAGCTATGAGGAAAGATTAACTCAACTGAATTTATTCTCTCTTTAGAAGAGGAGATTAAGGGGGGAGTGGGGTATGATCAACATGTATATATACATAAGTGGTCCATATACTTAACATGGTGTAAAGTTATTCACTTTAAGGTCATCACAGAGGACAAAGGGGCAATCTTTACGTTTGGAGGCAAAAAAGATTTAACTTTCACATACGGAAAGGCTTCTTCACAAGAAGACGTGTGGAACCATGGAATAGACTCCCTCATGAACTAGTTCTGGCCAGCTCAGTAGATTTTTAAAAAGCTTCAGTTTAAAAAAAAAAAAAGTTCTGGATGCATTCCCAAATGCACAAAATATGTCTGGATACTAATTTTTACCCTGACTATGTAAATACTTTTAGGAAGGTTGGTATTGGCTTTGAATAACATCTGTAAGGTCAGTGGCAGAGTTGGGTGGTGGGCATGACCACCAAATTGTGGCTGCCGTGCAGCTGTTGGATCATTTGCTTTGTATGATGTTATGAAAAATGTATTATAAAGTAACCAAGAATAAATTATTTGTATATAAAAGATAAAATATAGAGGTGCATTAACATTCTTGGAAGATTGTATATGAGGGACTAACATATAGTACAGCCTGGCGTAAGAAACTACTTCAATCTGTTTTGTAATTATACCGCTGTTATAGCAGCGCTTTTTGGCCACTAGCGGGGCACTTTTAACCCCCAACTCAAGACCGAACAAAGCACTTTGCAGGAGCTTTGGCAGCTGTGCCCATTGATTTCAATGGCAGGGGCGGTGCAGGAGCAGTGTATACACCGCTCCTGCACCGCCCGACAGATGCTGCTTGCAGGACTTTTTCTAACGTTATGCAAGCGCACCCCCCCAGTGTGAAAGCACTCGGGCTCTCACACTGGGGCTGCAGGGGAGGCGTTTTTCAGGTGCTTTACAGGTGCTATTTTTAGCCCAAAGGCTCCTGCACCGCCCGACAGATGCTGCTTGCAGGACTTTTTCTAACGTTATGCAAGCGCACCACCCCAGTGTGAAAGCACTCGGGCTCTCACACTGGGGCTGCAGGGGAGGTGTTTTTCAGGTGCTTTACAGGTGCTATTTTTAGCCCAAAGGCACCTGAAAAACGCCCCAGTGTGAAAGGGGTCTTATGGAAGGGCTGCCTCACATATATATATAAAAATAGAGGGTGTATAAGTCTTTCTCACCAGAGAGAACATGGTATTGGCATTGTTGATATTACAGATAATATAGTCACCTGACATAAAATACCTATAGTCAATGGTACAGCAGAGCTACCTGTACAAAGTCTGTATATAAAACAGTGCTTTTAAATCAAAAATAGAGGTTGGGATCACAGTGTAGTGATGTTATCAGGATTTTAATCTGAATTAAAGGACTATACATCTGGGGAGATTTCCTGGAGTAGCAGGAGAAGGAGAGCTAGGAAAAGGGGAAGGGATAGTGGGGTCCCCACAGTTTGATGTGTTCAGTTCACCCAATAGATAGTGGAGAAGTAAAGAAAAAAAGGGGGGGGGGTAATGGTCCAGTGCTATCTACACACATGTTGGGTTAAGGAATTTATTTCGGTCCCACGGGGTCCCTTGCCTCCATCCAAAGTAGTAAAACTGGTAAATAGGCATACTGCTGTCCAATCAAAGAAATGTTAGCTACTTATAGCAATGGATTGTACCTGGAGGAGTACTTAAAGTAATTCCAGTAAAACCATTTCTTATTCACTGCTGAGCCCTGTCCCTAAAGGCCGCTGTGAGATCCTCCATTTCTTTTATGTATTTCACCCTGGCAAACCATAGTCCCAAAGTTGGGGGTGAGGTGCTTTTCTATGTACTGGGAATGCAGGCCTTAGCTGCATTTAGTAGCTGTAGAAGCATAGATTTATTGTAGATTTTACTCAATATAGGGGTAAGGTAAAGAAAAATGGCTACTGCAGTGCCCCCAAGGGAAAAGTCTGTGGTTTGTTGTAAGATCTCTATAAGAGATTGCCAGAAGGAATGTAAGACTGGGTAATCCCATAAGATATGTAGAAAGGTATCGACTTGTGTGCCACAGCGCCAGCAAGTTGCGTGTTGTTGCTGGAAGATAGGAATGGGCCGAACACCCCCGGTTCAGTTCGCACCAGAACATGCGAACAGGCAAAAAATTAGTTTGAACACACGAACACCATTAAAGTCTATGGGACACGAACATGAAAAATAAAAAGTGCTAATTTTAAAGGCTTATATGCATGGTATTGTCTTAAAAAGTGTTTCGGGACCCGGGTCCTGCCCCAGGGATGTATCAATGCAAAAAAAAGTTAAAAAAACTGAAGTTTTTTTCGGGAGCAGTTATTTTAATAATGCTTAAAGTGAAACAATAAAAGTGTAATATTCCTTTAAATTTCGTAGCTGGGGGTGTCTATAGTAGGCCTGTAAAATGGCGCATGTTTCCTGTGTTTACAACAGTCTGAGAGTAAAATTACATTTCTAAAGGGAAAAAGGTCATTTAAAAGTACTTGCGTTTATAATGAATTGTCGGTCCCGGCAATACACATAAAAGTTCATTGATAAAAACAGCATGGTATTCCCCCACAGGGGAACCCCGAACCAAAATAAAAAAAATGCATGGGGGTCCCCCCAAATTCCATACCAGGCCCTTCAGGTCTGGTATGGATATTAAGGGGAACCCTGCGCCAAAATAAAAAAAAAATGACGTGGGTGTCCCCCTCAAAATCAATACCAGACCCTTCAGGTCTGGTATGGATTTTAAGGGGAACCCTGCGCCAAAATAAAAAAAATGGCTTGGGGTCCCCCCAAAAATCCATACCAGACCCTTATCCAAGCACGCAACCTGGTAGGCCACAGGAAAAGAGGGGAGAACGAGGCCCTTCTCCCCATCAACATGGGGAGAAGGGCCTCATCCCCACAACCCTTGCCTGGTAGTTGTTGGGATCTGCGGGTGGGGGGCGTATCGGAATCTGGAAGCCCCCTTTAACAAGGGGACCCCCAGATTCTGGCCCCACCCATGTGTGAAATGGTAAGGGCCCTACCATTTACCATAAAATGTGTGAAAATGGTAAAAAAAACACAATATACGTCTTCGGACAAGTCCTTCATTAAAAAAAATAAAAAATAAAACTGTCCCACGGAGTCTTCTATTTCTCGCGCTCTGACAGACCAGGGGACAGTTCTTTTATAACTGAGGGAGGGGCCACACAATGACATTGCCGGGTGACCCTGCCCCTCTCTGACGCACGGGGACAACCCTATGGCTTTCTCGTAGCGTCAGAGGGGGCGGGGCCACCCGGTTACATAACCGAGTGACCCTGCCCCTCTGACGCTACGGGAAAACCATAGGGATATCCCTGTGCGTCAGAGGGGAGCGTGGTCACCCAGCGATGTCATTGTGTGGCCCCGCCCTCAGTTATAAATGAACTGTCATCTGAGAGGCCCGTCATTACGGCAGGTTCCTCCCATGGAGGGAGATCGTAGGCGGCTTAAGGACTTGACCCAAGGCATGTGTTGTCTTTTTTTTACCATTTTCACACATTTTTTGTGAAATGGTATGGATACATTTGTACCCCATTACCATTTCACACAGGAGGGGCCGGGATCTGGGGGTCCCCTTGTTAAAGGGGGCTACCAGATTACAATAAGCCCCCCGCCTGCAGACCCCAACACCCACCAGGCAAGGGTTGTGGGGATGAGGTCCTTCTCCCCATCAACATGGGGACAAGGTGCTGTGGGGGGCTACCCCAAAGCACCCTCCCAATGTTGAGGGCATGTGGCCTGGTACGGTTCAGGAGGGGAGGCGCTCTCTCATCCCCCCTCTTTTCCTGCTGCCTGCCAGGTTGTGTGCTTGGATATTGGTCTGGTATAGATTTTTGGGGGGACCCCACTCCATTTTTTTTTTAATTTTGCCGCAGGGTTCCCCTTAAAATCCATATCAGACCTGAAGGGTCTTGTATGGATTTTGAGGGGGACCCCCATGCCATTTTTTTTATAATTTTGGCATGGGGTTCCCCTTAATATCCATACCGGACCTGAAGCGCCTGGTATGGAATTTGGGGGGACCCCCACTCATTTTTTTTTTAAATTTTGGTATGAGGTTGCCCTGTCTGGGAATCCCATGCCATTTTTATCAATGAACTTTTATGTGTATTGCCGGGACCGACAATTCATTATAGCCGCGAGTACTTTTAAATTACTTTTTTACTTTTACTTTAGAAATGTCATTTTGCTCTCGGACTGTTGTAAACACGGGAAACATGCGCCACTTTACAGGCATACTATAGACACCCCCCAGGAACAAATTTAAAGGAATATTACATGTTACTTGTTTCACTTATTATTAAAATCACTGCTCCTGAAAAAACGTCCGTTATTAAAACTTTTTTGCATTGATATATGTCCCCTGGGGCAGGACCCAGGTCCCCAAACACTTTTTATGACAATACCATGCATATAAGCCTTTAAAATTAGCACTTTTGATTTCTCCCATAAACTTTTAAAGGGTGTTCCGCGGTTTTCGAATTTGCAGTGAACACCCTAAATTGTTCGCTGTTCATGAACAGGCTAACACCCGTTGTTCGAGTCGAACTTACATTCGACTCGAACATCAGGACCATCCCTACTGGAAGAGTTTGGCTAGAATAGCTGGGATACTGTATCATATGGTAATGAACTTATAAGAAATTTTTTTGGGAATTTATGCAGCGCTTTATATGTAAAGCTCTGTGTAAATTGACCTGTAATAAATAAATAAATAAAAATATTTGTTACATATTGGTGCTTTGTTTGCAAAGACTAAAATTCACACTTTTTTGTATTTTTTCCATAAGTTCTTCTCTCATTTCTAGAGAAAACCTGGGTCTCCCTGGGAGTGTGCACTCAGCAGCTCTCTGTATTAGAGGGACAGTGCCATCTTATTGGACTTCCAGACGTGCATGTCCTTTCAAAGTAGTTAGGTCTCTATAGAGCTGTTGTAGTGTGGGGAGGGAATGTAAGAAATTAGACAGTTGTTACTTTGCCAATTGTAAAGTATTGGTATACCTCCTGTATCGCAGAGAGGGAGTGTAAGGGAAACTCGGGCAACAAGCGCACAGTGGTGCGCAGGCGTGGACAATCCAGGAGATGCACAAGAAAGGACATGTACTGGCGCTAGTGCGTGCGTTGGTGCGTGTGCGCGAGCACGTGCGTACATTGGTGCCAATCTGCCTATTTAAACCTGCCAGTGACATGCACAACTTGCTAAGTGGTCTTTTCAGATAGTGCTTGCTTACCCGATCTGAACCAGTTTCCTGTATCCTGAGCCGGCTTGCCTGAACCACCTCTTGACCTCTGCCTGCCTACTTGTGACCCCGGCTTGTGTTTGACTCCACTTCTGTCTGATGTTTCTGTGCCGCATTGCCCGAATGTGTACCGAACCTGGCCTGTGTCCCGTCTTTGCCTCTGCCTCACGTCTCGGTGCTTGCTCTGCCTGACTGTTGATGAACCCTTGGCTTACGTTCCAGATATGCTTCCAGCTACTGATTCAGCGTCACAGAGCTCCTGTCTTCAGTTCCGGCCCAGTGCTCTCAAGTCACCTGGTTCCTGACAAAGTACAGCCAGAGTCATCCGCTACATCGGCCCTTGTGCCGCTCTGTGTCCTCCACTCCCTGTCATCACTACCTATGGGTGTTGGACAGGAGGTGCAAAAGAAGCCCCCTCTACAGCTCGATCTCCACCATGTACGTGACAGGGAGAAGTTACACCACCTAGTATTGGTCTAGGCCTCAATAGTCTTGGCAAAGGTAAAGAGTGTCTGTAACACCATCTGCAAAAACACAGTACACAGGTTTTTAAAGTAATTTATTAAGGCAGCTCCGGTGTCGCTTTCCGATTTCTTCTCCCCTCTCCCGCCCCATGCCAATATAAGTAGCCAGAATTAGAGCAGGAGAGAGCATTGAGTCAACATCAGAAGAAGAACAGAGGTAGAAGACAGAAGAGAAGACCCAGCAAAAGAGCGAGAAGACCCAGAAAAAGAGTGAGAAGACAGCGGAGAAGACCTAGCAGAGGCAGAAGACAGCCGACAGAGGGAGAAGAACCAGAGAGAAAACAGAGAAGATCCAGAGAGGGGAGAAGAACCGGCAGAGGCAGAAGACATCAGCAGATGAGGCAGAAGAGCCGGAGAGGGGAGAAGAAGTCGGAAGAGATGCCGGAGCTGCCATAATAAATTACTTTAAAAACATGTGTAATGGGTTTTATTTTTGACACATTTTTTTTAGGTGACATAGGATTGGGGGCCGGAATATGGGGGCCCCCTTATTAAAGGGGGCTTCCAGACTCCGATAAGCTCCCCGCCCACAGACCCCAGAAACCAATGGCCAGGGTTTTTGGGAAGAGGCCCTTGTCCTCATCAATATTTGGACAAGATGCTTTGGGGTGGGGCTTGACTTTGAGATAGTCTGACTTGTCTTTTGACCAATCAAAACAATCCCAGTGTGACATAAATTCCTTTTACTGCTGCTGCAATCACCATGTCGTATGTCACAAGTCAGATGGTTAGGGCAAGGATCCCACTTTGATCCTAATTCAATGATATTCAATGGGATGATGTAGGACCAAAGTTGGACCAAAGTAGTGCAGGAACCTTTTTCAAAGTCAGACCGATTTGTGTTGGACCAGTTAAGATGGCTCTCATAGGGAATCATTGATTTAGGCTGGGTTCATACTGGTACGACACGACAGTCATACCACTTTGGATCTGACTTTGCCCCAGGGGCGGTGCGTCCATAAAGGGCGCAGGAGCGCCGCCCCCCCTCTCCTGTCACTCTCTATATACCATAGATAGATTCATGCATTGCATGAATCTATCTATGGTCGCTGCTGACACCCCCTATTCAGGTGTCCGGCCCCTTTTCGGTCACCGGGCACCTGAATTACAGCGGTGGGGGTGTTTTTTGGAAACACCTGATTAGCGCCGTAGGCTGTGCGTTCCTTGTCACTCAGCACTGATGTTAGCAAACCGAAGGAATTCGGTTTGCTAACATTGTACTGCCCCTTAGCCAATCAGGAGCACAGGTCTGTGTTACCTGTGCCCCGATTGGCTGAAACGACAGGCGCTGTGATTGGGCGCCTATCAGGCGTACAATCATAGCAGAGGATGAGAGGATGAGAGGATGAGAGGAGGAGGGGGCAGGAGAGGAAATGGAGAACACGATGCTGCTGTCACCCGAGACAAGGTAAGTGCAGGGCGGGGGGGGGGGGGCACAGTGGCAGCTTCTTTGCAGGGACTGTTTTGATGGCAAAGTGGCTGTGTTTTGATGGGCAAAGTGGCTGTGTTTTAGATGGGAAAAGTGGCTGTGTTTTAAAGGGCAAAGTGGCTGTGTTTTAAAGGGGCAAAGTGGCTGTGTTTTGAGGGGCAAAGTGGCTGTGTTTTGATGGGCAAAGTGGCTGCGTTTTGATGGCACAGTGGCTGCGTTTTGATGGGCAAAGTGGCTGCGTTTTGATGGGCAAAGTGGCTGCGTTTTAATGGGCAAAGTGGCTGCGTTTTGATGGGCACAGTGGCTGCGTTTAATGGGCACAGTGGCTGTGTTTTAATGGGCACAGTGGCTGCGTTTTGTGGGCACAGTGGCTGAGTTTTGATGGGCACAGTGGCTGCGTTTTGATGGGCAAAGTGGCTGCGTTTTGATGGGCACAGTGGCTGCGTTTTAATGGGCACAGTGGCTGCGTTTTAATGGCACAGTGGCTGCGTTTTAATGGGCACAGTGGCTGCATTTGATGGGCACAGTGGCTGCGTTTGGTACAGTGGCTGCATTTGATGGGCTTTTTTTTCCAGAATTTTTTAGTTTATTTGCGCCCCCCCAAAAATTTTGAGCACCAGCCGCCACTGCTTTGCCCTACGACTTGAAGTCCGATATGAGCCTGACTTCAATGAACAGGCATCCGACTTTTACATTTCCACGCAAAATGTAAAAAAAATTAACGGCAACGGGTTTCTTCGGTCTGGTATGGATTTTAAGGGGAACGCACATGCCAAAAAAACAGCATGGGGTCCCCCCAAAATCCATGGCAGCCCCTTATCCAAGCACGCAGGCCGGCAGGTCAGGAAAGGGGGTGGGGACGAGCATGCACCCCCCCTCCTGAACCGTACCAGGCTGCATGTCATCAACATGGGGGGTGGGTGCTTTGGGGCAGGGGGGGCCATGCACCCCCCATCCCCAAAGCACCTTGCGAAAATCTCTCCAGTTCCTGGAGTTGGGTTTTAAGGTCTGATTCACTGAAAAAAAATTTAATTGGTCTTAGTCACACTGGACCACAGCGTGCATATAACAAAATTTACTAAAGTTTACTTACAACTGATAAGATATAAGATGCATATCAGGGGCCAATAGGACCAAAGTTGGACCAAAGTAGTGCAGGAACCTTTTTCAAAGTCAGACCGATTTGTGTTGGACCAGTTAAGATGGCTCTCATAGGGAACCATTGATTTAGGCTGGGTTCATACTGGTACGACACGACAGTCGTACCACTTTGGATCTGACTTTGCCCCAGGGGCGGAGCGTCCATAAAGGGGCGCAGGAGCGCCGCCCCCCCTCTCCTGTCACTCTCTATATACCATAGATAGATTCATGCATTGCATGAATCTATCTATGGTGGCTGCTGACACCCCCTATTCAGGTGTCCGGCCCCTTTTCGGTCACTGGGCGCCTGAATTACAGTGGTGGGGGTGTTTTTTGGAAACACCTGATTAGCGTCCAAAAAGGTGACAAGCGGGCACAACGCTGTGCGTTCCTTGTCACTCAGCACTGATGTTAGCAAACTGAAGGAATTCGGTTTGCTAACATTGTACTGCCCCTTAGCCAATCAGGAGCACAGGTCTGTGTTACCTGTGCCCCGATTGGCTGAAACGACAGGCGCTGTGATTGGGCGCCTATCAGGCGTCCAATCATAGCAGAGGATGAGAGGATGAGAGGAGGAGCGGGCAGGAGAGGAAATGGAGAACACGATGCCGCCGTCACCCGAGACAAAGTAAGTGCAGGGTGGGGGGGGCACAGTGGCAGCTTCTTTGCAGGGACTGTTTTGATGGCAAAGTGGCTGTGTTTTGATGGGCAAAGTGGCTGTGTTTTAGATGGGCAAAGTGGCTGTGTTTTAAAGGGGCAAAGTGGCTGTGTTTTAAAGGGGCAAAGTGGCTGTGTTTTAAGGGGGCAAAGTGGCTGTGTTTTGATGGGCAAAGTGGCTGCGTTTTGATGGGCAAAGTGGCTGCGTTTTGATGGGCAAAGTGGCTGCGTTTTGATGGGCACAGTGGCTGCGTTTTAATGGGCACAGTGGCTGTGTTTTAATGGGCACAGTGGCTGTGTTTTGATGGGCACAGTGGCTGCGTTTTGATGGGCACAGTGGCTGCGTTTTAATGGGCACAGTGGCTGCGTTTTGATGAGCACAGTGGCTGCGTTTTAATGGGCACAGTGGCTGCGTTTTAATGAGCACAGTGGCTGCGTTTGGTACAGTGGCTGCATTTGATGGGCTTTTTTTTCCAGAATTTTTCAGTTTATTTGCGCCCCCCCAAAAATTTTGAGCACCAGCCGCCACTGCTTTGCCCTACGACTTGAAGTCCGATATGAGCCTGACTTCAATGAACAGGGATCCGACTTTTACATTTCCACGCAAAATGTAAAAAAAATTAACGGCAACGGGTTTCTTCGGTCTGGTATGGATTTTAAGGGGAACGCCCATGCCAAAAAAACAGCATGGGGTCCCCCCAAAATCCATAGCAGCCCCTTATCCAAGCACGCAGGCCGGCAGGTCAGGAAAGGGGGTGGGGACGAGCATGCACCCCCCCTCCTGAACCGTACCAGGCTGCATGTCATCAACATGGGGGGTGGGTGCTTTGGGGCAGGGGGGGCCATGCACCCCCCAACCCCAAAGCACCTTGCGAAAATCTCTCCAGTTCCTGGAGTTGGGTTTTAAGGTCTGATTCACTGAAAAAAAATTCAATTGGTCTTAGTCACACTGGACCACAGCGTGCATATAACAAAATTTACAAAAGTTTACTTACAACTGATAAGATATAAGATGCATATAATGAAAGACATCTTTCAATTTACAGAAAATGAAAAACATTTTATGTGCAATTGTTCAATTAACATTGGAAAAAAAACATACATCTACATGCTGAAAGTGGTTTTAAAATTTTTGTCCTCGAATCCAATTACCTTTATTGAATGAACTATCGACTCAAAAAGAATGTTTTCTATGAACTTTTATCTTTCATCTATGGTTTACCCTACTGTATTCGGACAAATCACCAATTGGTCATAAAACACTGAAAACCATATGGTGTTATCTGTCAGCAAATAGTCACTTAAAAGGATTTCAGAGGTCAACAGTCTTTCATTAAATAAAATAGTAACAGTAAAGTGCTAAATAGTCACTGAGATGTTATTATCTGCAAAATTACCTATATTACCTATATTTTGTACTAAACCATAATTTGAAATGAAAAGTAAAAGTTTAAGTAATTAATTGTCAACAATTAGGGTATTTTTATTTGAATATGTTATTCAAGTACATATTATTTTTTTTCATTTTAAAAGTTTTTGAGAATGTGTTTAACAAAAAGACTACTAAAAACGCACACCAAATTTTTTGGCATCATACTCCTATACAGTTGAATCTATAGCTCCATTATTTATGGAGGCACCGGTAAATGTACTGTATGTTTCCAGTATTATTAGGGACAGTGTTACATGCAATTTTTTTTATAAAGAGAAAGTGGAAGGAATTTGTAGAAGATTATGCTTTGAGTGTATCACAATCTGCTTTGTTTTGGCTTATTACTAAGGCAGTTTTAAAAGTGGACATTATTTTCTTTATGGTACAATTTCTACCAACTTGCTGCCTGCCCACAGTACATTTACTGTGAGCAGGTGGCAGCTACAGGCACTGCAATGTACTGGTAAGTTGGAGTGCACATGCACACTGGCGCACCCGCAGTGGGTACGATCTGCTGCGCGTGGGTGCTATTAAGGTGCTCAGTATCAGGTCGGTCACTCATAGCGGACACCATGTGATCACTATACAATCGCATGACACAGGGTAAACAATCAGGGCCTCTGATAAGGGGGTACAGGAAGCCCTTCCATACCGGGCAGCAGTGGGGCCCGGAAGTGTGACTGTGCATAAGGGTTGCTGCTATCCCCTTCAATAAAGGATTGTCCCGTCCTCCTAGTCTGCCCACAGTACACTAGCAGGCCGGTGTTCTGCAGAGAAAGGTCCCCCGTCAGATAGTCTCCGTCCTGTACTGCGCAGGCACAGAGTTTGCGCAGTACGGAGGACAAAAGAGACGCCGAAAGTCTCAGAAAATGAACAGCTGTTGATGAGCTGTACACGGCACCTGCGCAATTAATACTATATTGTGCCACACACTCCTGCACTCGCCCGATGCTCGTGAAAGTCTGCAAGGGGCGGGTGCAGGGGCGGATGCATACAGAAGAGGCCGCATGATGAGCTGAACTCAAACGATGGGGGTGGATTTCTGAAAGGGGCGGATGTATTATTGAGAAGCGTGTAAGGGGCGGATGCCTACCTGCCCATCAACATTGAACTACCCACCCTTATGAGCTCTGGCCATCATTAAAAAACTGTTCTGCAGAGAAAAGTCCCCCATCGGATAATGTCTGATCAACATTGCAAACCCCACCCTCCAGTTGTGTAAACACGCCCGCAAAGACGTGTAGTTTATTGATAAAACCACCCCGAAAACCACCCCCAACTTATCAGCTCTGCCCATCATTGTAAAATATGGCCTCTTCTGTAGGCATCCGCCCCTTACACGCTTCTCAATAATACCGCCCCCTTTGAAAAATCCACCCCTATCGTATGAGCTCTGCCCATTATGCGGCCTCTTCTGTATGCATCCGCCCCTAAACCCGCCTCTTGCAGAGTTGCAAGAGCATCAGGAGCGTGCGGGAGTGCATGGCACAATGTAGTCTTAATTGCACAGGCACCGTGTACAGCTCATCAACAGCTGTTCATGTTCTGAGACTTTCGGTGTCTCCTTTGTCCTCTGTACTGCGCAAGCGATGCGCCTGCGCAGTACAGGGCAGACACTATCCGACGGGGGGGCTTTCTTGGCATAACACCACCTGGACTCCCGAGTGATGTCAGGACTCAGTAGGGAGGGACTAATGAAAGAACTTGAGATACCCATTGGCTGAGGAGGCAGCAGAAGGCGGTGGGAGGCCTGTCCACCATTTTCATTAAAAGTTTGTCCCGCAGTCTTCCTGACTTGATGCATGCACTAGATGGAGTGGCTTTCAATGGAGCTCCTGGGCAAACTGCAATGATTGAGGTGAGGAAGAGTTTTGTCCAAGTAGTAATAAAGGCAAACTGAGGAGCTGCTAGAAGTGCCTACACGCCTGGATGGATGCTGGGAAGCCCATGCAGTGATAGTTCAGCTAAACAATAACTGGTAGCAAAGGAATACATTCACCACTGGCTTCCTCTGCTGGGCTTTGCAATATATGATGTCATCAGTCAGAGCCTGGCAGAGAAGTGGGCAGAGGAAGTTCTTTTGTGAGATTGTCTGAGCTATCACTGCACTGGCATCCCCGGCATCCCTTCAGATGAGAAAAATCAGCAGACAAGAGAACTGAGAGGGGGATGATTCTTCTACAGGATTCCCCTTTAAGCACCAGGACCCCCTGTCTCCCCTCACTAAGCACCAGGACCCCCTATCTCCCCTCACTAAGAACCATGACTCCCCTTCCTCCCCTCACTAAGCACTAGGGATAAGTCGAACACCCCCCTGTTCAGTTCGCACCAGAACCTGCGAACTGACCTAAAGCTCGTGTGAACTTTAGAACCCTATTAAAGTCTATGGGACTCGAACGTTCAAAATCAAAAGTGCTAATTTTAAAGGCTAATATGCAAGTTCATGTCATAAAAAGTGTTTGGGGACCTGGGTCCTGCCCCAGGGGACATGTATCAATGCAAAAAAAAAGTTTTAAAAACTGACGTTTTTTCAGGAGCAGTGATTTTAATAATGCTTAAAGTGAAACAATAAAAGTGTAATATTCCTTTAAATTCCGTACCTGGGGGATGTGTATAGTATGCATGTAAAGGGGCGCATGTTTCCCGTGCTTAGAACTGTCTCTGCACAAAGTGTCATTTTTGCAGGAAAAAAAGCTTTTTAAAATCACTTGCGGCTATAATGAATTGTCGGCTCCTGTAATACAGAGAACAGTCATTGAAAATCATTGATAAAAAAAAAATGTATGGATGTTAAGGGGAACCCCGGGTCAAATAAAAAAAAAAAATGACGTGGGGTTCTCCCTAAATATCCATACCAGACCCTTCAGGTCTAGCATGGATTTTAAGGGGAACTCCATGCCAAATTAAAAAAAATGACGTGGGGGTCCCCCTCAAAATTCATACCAGACCCTTATCCGAACATGCAACCTGGCAGGCCGCAGGAAAAGAGGGGGGGATGAGAGAGCGCCCCCCCCCCACTCCTGAACCGAACCAGGCCACATGCCCTCAACATTGGGAGGATGCTTTGTGGGTCTGTGACCCTTCAAAGCACCATGTCCCCATGTTGATGAGGAGAAGGGTCTCTTCCCCACAACCCTGGCCGGTGGTTGTGGGGGTCTGCGGGCGGGGGCTTATCAGAATCTGGAAGCCCCCTTTAACAAGGGGACCCCCAGATCCCCCCCCCCCTGTTTGAAATGGCAAGGGGGTACAAAAGTACCCCTACATTTCACAAAGAAAGTGTAAAAAATGTTAAAAAACACACTGACACCGTTGGGAAAAGTCCTTTATTAAAAATAAAAAAAATAAAAAAAAGATTCCAGCGGTGGTAATCCACTCTTGCTATCCAGCGATGGGTGGTCTCTTCTCCGGGGTCCAGCGATGGCTGATCTCTTCCGACGTCCAGCGCAGCGCGTCCTGTCTCCATGGAGACACTGAGGGAATCCCAGGTCTTAGCTGAGGAGGACGGGGCCACTCGTCACCTGACCCCCCCCCCTCTGACGCAAGGGAAAAGCTGGGCTTCCCCAGTGACGTACGGGTGACCCCGCCCCCTCTGATGTAACGGAAACCTGCGTTACATCAGAGGGGGGCAGGGTCACCCGTATATCACTGGGGAAGCCCAGCTTTTCCCTTGCGTCAGAGGGGGCGGGGTCACCCTTACATCACTGGGGAAGCCTGGGTTTCCCCAGTCACGTATGGGTGACCCCGCCCCCTCTAATGTAACGCAGGTTTCCGTTACATCAGAGGGGGCAGGGTCGGGTGACGGAGTGGCCCGGTCCTCCTCTGCTAAGACCTGGGATTCCTGCAGTGTCTCCGTGGAGACAGGACGTGCTGCGCTGGACGTCGGAGAAGAGATCAGCCATCGCTGGAGCAGCAAGAGTGGATTACCACCCCTGGAATCTTTTTTTTATTTTTTTTATTTTTAATAAAGGACTTTTCCCAACGGTGTCAGTGTGTTTTTTAACAATTTTTTACACTTTCTTTGTGAAATGGTAGGGGTACTTTTGTACCCCCTTACCATTTCAAACAGGGGGGCGGGATCTGGGGGTCCCCTTGTTAAAGGGGGCTTCCAGATTCTGATAATACCCCCGCCCGCAGACCCCCACAACCACCGGCCAGGGTTGTGGGGAGAGACCCTTCTCCTCATCAACATGGGGAAATGGTGCTTTGAGGGGTCACAGACCCCCAAAGCATCCTCCCAATGTTGAAGGCATGTGGCCTGGTACGGTTCAGAAGGGGGGGCGCTCTCTCGTCCCCCCCCTCTTTTCCTGTGGCCTGCCAGGTTGCATGCTCGGATAAGGGTCTGGTGTGGATTTTGAGGGGGACCCCCACGCCATTTTTTTTTTATTTGGCGTGGAGTTCCCCTTAAAATCCATGCCAGACCTGAAGGGTCTGGATATTTAGGGGGAACCCCACGTCATTTTTTATTTTATTTGACCCGGGGTTCCCTTAATATCCATACCAGACCTGAAGGCCCTGGTAATTGAATTTCGGGGGAACCCCACGCTTTTTTTTTTATATCAATGACTTTCAATGACTGTTCTCTGTACTACGGGAGCCGACAATTCATAGCCGCGAGTGATTTTAAATAGCTTTTTTCCTGCAAAAATTACACTTTGTGCAGAGACAGTTCTAAGAACGGGAAAAATGCGCCCCTTTACATGCATACTATACACACCCCCCAGGTACGAAATTTAATGGAATATTACACTTTTATTGTTTCACTTTAAGCATTATAAAAAATCACTGCTCCTGAAAAAACGGCCGTTTTTTAAAACTTTTTTTTGCATTGATACATGTCCCCTGGGGCAGGACCAAGGTCCCCAAACACTTTTACAGGGTGCTCGCGGCTTTTTGAATTTACTGCGAACACCCCAAATTTTCGCTGTTCGGTGAACACCAGGTGCCCCCTATCTTTCCCCGCTAATCACTAGGAGCCCGTCCATCTCTCCCCACTAAATACCAGGTCCCCCCCCCATCTCTCCCCACTAAGCACCAGGACCCCCCATCTCTTCTCACCAAGCACCAGGACCCCCCATCTCTCCCCACTAAGCACCAGGACCCCCATCTCTCCCCACTAAGCATCAGGACCCCCCATCTCTCCCCAATGAGCACCAGGACCCCCCATCTCCCCCACAAAGCACCAGGACCCCCCATCTCTCCCCATTAAGCACCAGGACCCCATCTCTCTCCAATAAGCACCAGGACCCCCATCTCTCCCCACAAAGCACTAGGACCCCCCATCTCTCCCCATTAAGCACCAGGACCCCATCTCTTCCCACCAAGCACCAGGACCCCCCATATCTCACCACTAAGCACCAGGACCCCCATCTCTCCCCACTAAGCACCAGGACCCCCCATATCTCCCCAATAAGCACTAGGACCCCACATCTATCCCCACAAAGTACCAGGACCCCCATCTTTCCCCATTAAGCACCAGGACCTCCCATCTCTCCCCACCTAGCACCAGGACCCCATCTCTCCTCACCAAGCACCAGGACCCCCCATCTCCCCTCACTAAGCACCAGGACCCCCATGTCTCCCCACTAAGCATCAGGACCCCCCATCTCTTCCCAATAAGCACCAGGACCCCCATCTCTCCCCACAAAGCACTAGGACCCCCATCTCTCCCCATTAAGCACCAGGACCCCCATCTCTCCCCACCAAGCACCAGGACCCCCCATCTCCCCTCACTAAGCACCAGGACCCCCATGTCTCCTCCCTAAGCATCAGGACCCCATCTCTCCCCACTAAGCATCAGGACCCCCATCTCCCCTAATTGAGCACCAGTGCTCCCTTTTGTCCTCCTTGAAGACAAAGCTGCATTCTTTTAGGTGGGTATGCTGGATCAGGAGAGAGGCTGGGGGCCCCATTAGTTAGGCTGTAGGGGGCCCCATGATTTCTAACAGTGGCCCTGTAAACAATACTCATGAATGGAATCCATTCACAACATCGTTGTTTACTATTGTGTCTGTAATCTGCGATTGGTCACCAGTGATCACATGGTACCTGGGCCAATCACAGCACCCTGTACAATATAATAGCCGTGGGCCAATCACAGCATGACAATAGTAAACATTGAGTCATGAATGAAAGCCATTCACGACAGTTCAAACGATTGCTGTTATAGTGATCATCACTGTAACAAGCGACCACAGTAGAAAAAATAAAATCCTGATCACCCCCCCCCCCCAGAGTAGTACAGTGTCACTATGGTGACATTGAACTACTCTGATGAGAGTATGTTAAAAAAAAGTTAATAAAATAAAAAATACAAATTTTATAAAAAATCTTATATTTTTTTTCTTTACATACTGTCACCAATCAGTATCCCTGGTCAATGAGAAATGAAAAAAAAAATATTATTTAATTTCTTAATTTTCCAAAAAGTTGTGACAAAAAAATTACAACAAAAACTCGCCATACTGAATACTTTGACGTCAGGGCGGAGCGACGCGCTGACATCACCTCGTGTCTGTGGTTGGAGATCCAGGAAGGACGGGTTTGTCTGAGTGCGTCCGGCCGATGCACCAGACTTAAGGCTCGTAATATCTTCACTTGTTGTAAATGCAATTGCTTTTTTAACTTTCTTAATAAACCATGGGTTTTACACTATGGGAGCCTCTTATCTCTTTCATGCAATTAATATACACCGACGAGCTTTGGTTCATGACTCATGAGAGGTGGATTGAAGAGTGCAGGGTACTTTGTCCATGTTTTGGAGGCTGTGTACCAAAAGATATCAGCAAGAGTGTCTGAGGGCTAAGGAGAGACACATTTCCAACTAAAGCTTTCTGTGACACTCTGTAACGGGGTGTCATAGACTTCTGGTAAGAAGTAAATTCTTCTCATATTGGTGGCGGATCACACACAGCTCACTATTTGAAGATTTCTTTTTATGGATGGACTTTTTAATTTACTGTTTTCAAGTTTAAGCTTTGCACAGGTGGAAGTTATCTGATGATACACATATAATTCTGGACTTTTTAAAGTTTAACAATTTTTTTTGTTGCTCACTTCTGTGAGGATTTTATTGTATGGTTTTGAATTATGATCTACACAGTTTATATGTATATGGGGTTATGTTTAATGGTTTCACGTATTGTTTAAAGTCACTAATTTTGTTTTTAGTGTCACTTTTGCAGGGACTGCTGTATGGTCTTTTCATCTATGACCTGTATAGCCCATATATGTATGGGTTTATGGTTTAATTTATTCCACACAACATTGTCACATATAATCAAATTTTTCCATTAGTCGCAGTCAACGAGATTTTGGTTATTTACACATATTTTTTATGTGTTTTTGGTTTAGCGCAACTCTTTTATTTTTTTTTATTGAATACTTTGTGTACTTTACAAAAAAGGGGTCATTTGGGGGGATTTGTACTGTCCTGACATTTTAGGGCCTCAAAATGTATCAATTTTCAAATATATACAACTATAGTTTGTAGACTCTATAACTTTTACAAAGACTAAAAAATATACACTGATTTGGGTTATTTTTGCCATACACATGTAGCAGGCCTAAATTTATGAAGAAAGATTATTTGCTTGCAAAAATTTATAACAAAAACTAAGAAAAAAAGTTTTTTCTGTATTTGTTCATTTATATAGAAAAAAAAAGTGGTAATAAAATGCCACCAAAAGAAAGTTGTATTTTTGTGAAAAAAATAAAATGATATAAATTTAATTTGTGTACAATGTTGCCACTGGCAATTGCCAGTTAACCTCCCTGGCGGTATTCCCGAGTGTGGCTCGGGGTGGATTTTCAGTACCAAAAGCGGTAACCCCGAGCCACACTCGGGATTGCATCGCAGGATCCAGACAAAGTTACTTACCTTGTCCCCAAGATCCTGCGATGTCCCTCCGCTGTTTGTGTGAGCCTAGTTCCCTGCCAGATCTATCACAGCACCGCGCTCCATTCCCTGCGAGCGATGCGACGCACGAAGACAGAGAACGGCGCCAAATTCAAAAAGTAAAAACACACACAATACATACAGTACACTGTAATCTTATAGATTACACTACTGTATCAAATAATTTCACATTCCCTTTTGTCCCTAGTGGTTTGTCCAACCAAAACCGTCCCTTTACATCAAAATCGGTTTTAGACCAGCTAGAAAACAGCGATAATAAATTAGAATCACATGCAGAATTGAGCAATAGTGATTTGTGGGGAAATTCGTCATCAAACACTGAAAGTAATGACAGCGACAGTTCTGCAACTGAGCAAATTTCTGTGTTTTTGATTTGCTTACATTATTGAATAATTTTTATTATTATTATATTATTATTTGTTATAATTATTTATAGTTATTTATTATATTATAATTTATGATTTCGTGTTTCAAACTTTTTCATACCCGGGCCGTCTACTAGACTCTTGTTTGGACAGATTTAAGTGTGTTATTTCTAAGAATTACAGGCCTACAATATAAAACGCCAAATTTCCATGCAAAACATTGTACCGCTTTGAGCATCAAAAATATGAAAAATATCATATCGCCAGGGAGGTTAAAGTAGCACAGGGGGTTATTTACTTATACTAGAGAGTGAAAAATCTAGTACAGCTCTGCATAGAAACCAATCAGCCTCCAGGTTTTTATGACAAAGCTTAATTGAACAAGCTGAAGTTAGAAGCTGATTGGCTACCATACACAGCTGCACCAGATTCTCCAATTTTAGTAAATCGCCCCACATTGCTGAATAAAAAAAATGCCCTGGTCATGAAGGGCATTTCCAGAGGTCAAGTGGTTAATAAGAAAAGGCAATGGAGTTTGAAAAGCAAGGCTAAATATTTCCATGAAAAATGGAAGCCAAAAAAAGACCTGGAATCCTTAATAACTTAAATAAATTCGAAATATATACAGGCAATCCCAGAGTTAAGAACATCCGAGTTACGTACAACTCCTACTTACGAACGGAGGCTGTGTGAGTTACGTACAACTCCTACTTACGATTGGAGGTGGTGTGAGTTACGTACTACTCCTACTTATGAATGGAGGCGGCGTGAGTTACGTACGACTCCTATTTACGATTGGAGGCGGTGTGAGTTACATACTACTCCTACTTATGAACGGAGGCGGTGTGAGTTACGTACGACTCCTATTTACGATTGGAGGCGGTGTGAGTTACATACTACTCCTACTTATGAACGGAGGCGGTGTGAGTTACGTACGACTCCTATTTACGATTGGAGGCGGTGTGAGTTACATACTACTCCTACTTATGAACGGAGGCGGTGTGAGTTACGTACGACTCCTACTTACGATTGGAGGCAGCGTAAGTTACATACTACTCCTACTTATGGTTGGAGGCAGCGCGAGTTACACTCTACTCCTACTTACGATTGGAGGTGGCGTGAGTTACGTACTACCGTACGGGTGGCCTCTTGCACTCCATACTGGTTCCAGGTCCAGCCAAGCAATCATCTTGCAGTGCCGGACACATCCCACACTGCAGTACTGCATGGCCCCAAGAGTCCCAAATAGCATATCTGCATGTTCAGAAGCACCTGGAACATCCCACATCACTGCACAAGCTGGAGTTACACTTAGAAATGTACTGTTCCAACTTACAAACAAATTTGACGTAAGAACAAACCTACAGTCCCTAACTTGGTCATATCCCGGGGACCGCCTGTATATAATTCAGATGGCCAGATTTAAATATTTAGGGAATACATTTAAAAATGCTTTCAAGATCGATGATCTGACAAATAATTATGTCTAGAATATGCTTTAAAAATAGTTTGTTGAATTTACTTGCATTTTTATTGTTAAAGTAAATTTGCTTATATATGGTAACAAAGAAAAAACTTAATAGAAATAAATAGTATAGCAGCACAGTTCTGTCAAAAACATTTTCCAGCATCCACATTACAAAACATTACACACTGGAAGTGCTAAGAAAATGTAATGCCGCGTACACACGAAGGGACTATCCCGCGGGATTATCCGCTGGACCGAAGTCCAGCGGATAATCCCCTCGTGTGTGGGCGCCGGCGGACTTTTTTTGGCCAAAGTACGGCGGACTAAAGTTTCAAGTTTTGTTTTCAAATTATCCGCTGGACTTGGCAGTCCAGCGGATAATCCGGTCGTGTGTAGTATGGTCCGGCGTACCAAAAAGGACGCATGCTCAGTAGCTAGTATGTCACGGACTCGCTCGGTCTGGTAAAACTAGCCTTCGTTTTGAAGCTCGCACAATCGTCACGCTGCTGATTTTTTTTTTTTTTTTTTTCTGACAGCGGGATTTGTATGTTATCGTACTTGAAGAATGATTTTGCTTTGCTGCTTGTATATTCACGCAGAGTACTCCCGAACGTTTTTTCTTCAGCATTCTTTAGTGAAGTTATATATTTGTATATATATATATATATATCTATATCTATATCTCTATCTCTATATATATATATATATATATATAGATATAGATATAGATATAGATATAGATATAGATATAGATATAGATATCCAAATCACCAAATGAAAAATATATCTATATTTCTCAATAAGCCCAAAAAAATAGATATCTATATCTACATATATATATATATATTAATATATATAGATATATAGATCTATACGTGTATAAATATATATATATATATATATATATATATATATATATATATATTATATATGTACATATATCTCTATATAGATATTTTTTATTATTTGTTGGTTATCAAAAGGATTAGTTATTACACATGATACAATTGTGGAGTCAGCAGAGCTTGCCCTTAATTCAGATCTTAACCCTCACCTTTCCAGCGACTGCACTTGCAGTTCCATTGAAGTTGCACTTTACACTTGTATTGTCAAATGAATGTTTAGACATGTACCTGCCTACTCCTAAAGAAACTATGTTTTTGAATAACAAGCACGTATATCATTATTTGATGGAAATTAAATGACCATTTATTCTGGTTAAAACAAACAAGGCAAAACAAAATAGGAAGGCAACACTGGAGCCACTTGTAGATTTTGTGAAGACTTTTTGCCCCAACGGCAGACATCAAGTTTGTGAAGCCAAAATTAAGCTTGGGCACATTTCATCCAATATAGGGAGCACAAGAAGATTGACCAGGAATCAGACAGACCAGGAACAGCAGCAGATGACATCTATGTCCCCAAACTGTGGCACTACAACAGCCTGTGTCTTCTGTGAGACCAGACTGAAGCCAGGCAATCACTTCCGACTCTTCCCACCACGCTGCCCTGCACTCTTCCCTGCAGTCTTCCCTGCACGCTTCCTTGGAGGCTGACTTGTGGTAGGAGGAGGAGGAGGAGGAGGAGAAGAAGGAAGAGGAGGAGGAGGAGGAGGAGAAGTTGGTGTCGGGCCTTCATGTGTCAGGCGGGTGGATTCTCGTAATTCACCCCTCAAACCCCCCCTAATTGCATCAGAAATGAGGCCCTCACACAGGTGCCGTTGGCCCTTCTCCATTTCCAGCAACCTGCTGGACAAGTAGCTGGCATAGGCCTCTTCTGGAAGGGGGGGTTTGTCGAGAATCGTACTCGCCTTCCGAATCAGTTGGAGTGATTCCTCCTCAACAATGGTCATCCTCCTGGGCCTTCTTGGGGGTAAGGGCAGGGGTGGAGGTAGACTTCTTCTTAATCGGGTCTGGCTGTCACTCTGGCTCGTGCTGGGCCCAGCCACCTCCTGGCTCTCGCTGGTCATGTCCTCCTCCTCCATACCACTTGTCCCGGCATCATCCTGGGTCAGCTCATCCTGTGTGCAAATAAAAACAAAAATCAAACACCTGTTTTTTGGTTTCTGGCCTCCTCAATCATCCAATTGTAAACTTAGGAACGAGCATCTAAATTTTAAAAAAGATCCAAAAGGCTATCATTTGGACCCCTGCATTTTCCAAGCAGATCACCAATGTTGTATAACGCTTTTTTTTGCCACTACTGGATGTATGTATACACTATATATGTATCGATATGTTGCACCAACACTTTTTAGAAGTGTGCTGAATTTTTGGCAGCTTTTTTCACAATTCTGAGTTCAGGGTGTTAATAGTTTCACATTTTAACGTTTACAGCATTAATATTCACACAATCACAATTTAGGCTACTAAATATATACCTGGCTCCAGCTGGGCGCATCAGCCTGCTCCAAGGTGGAGGGGTCTTCTCCTTCCGTGGAAGCCTCAGCTGGGGTGGAGGGAAGAGTGGAGGGAAGAGTGGAGGGAAGGGTGGAGGGAAGAGTGGACAGTGATTGCCTGGGTTCCATCTGGTCACCTATAAAAGCCAGTTGGTTGTAGTACCACAGCTTGGGTACATAAACATTCTCTGCTGCTGCTCCTGATCTGACTGATTCCTCAATCTTCTTGCGCTCCCGCTTGTACATGTGCCTTAAACTTGAAATTCTGGCTTCAACAAACTTGGTGTCTGCGTTGGGGACTTGAGTCTTCACAAAATCCACAAGTGGCCCCAGTGTTGCCTTCCGGACATCCCTATTGCCATATAAAGGATTCTTGAGCTGCCACAGGTTGGTATTTTTTCTGTAGAGCGCAATGAATTCTGACATGAACTGCTGGTCCTTGAATGGATTATACTGGGCTGCTGACATGTTTGTTTCTGTTTTGTTAGTAATGGCAATACAAAAGACCAAAAACACAAATGTTACTAAAAACGCACATCCAGTTTTTCTAACCAAACATTACACAACACACCCACACACAGGCAGCAACACACCCACACAGGCAGCAACCCCTACACACAGGCAGCAACACACCCACACAGGCAGCAACCCCTACACACAGGCAGCAACACATCCACACAGGCAGCAACCCCTACACACAGGCAGCAACACATCCACACAGGCAGCAACCCCTACACACAGGCAGCAACACATCCACACAGGCAGCAACCCCTACACACAGGCAGCAACACACACATATCCTTAAAAAATGCAGGCCCAAAACCCAATAAACCACAGTAATGCATCCTAGAAAACACTTACCTTCGTACAGAGCGCTCGCTACTTCCGTTCGGGAACACGTGGGGCCCTCAAACAGCCTTATATACACTGCGCACGCGTCGAAGTCCGCCTGCGTCCTCCGCGTCGCCCGCCCATGACGTTCCTCCTGACGAGTATTCCCCGCCCCGCTTCCCCTCGTTGCATTGTGGGTGAATAAATTCATGAAGATGGCGGACACATTCTCAGCCAGTAGCGCGGAGGAAAGCCAAGAAGCGAACACATCTGCATCCAGCAGCAGATATAAGGCCACCAATATGGCCTTTGAAGAGATGGTGGAGATGGTGGACATCCTCCAAAGGAAGATTACGACGGGGAAAATGGCCCGTACCCTCGACCCAACTTGCGCAAGGACAAGATTCTCACTACAATCGTCAGCACCCTGGAGCAGAAATTCGGCGTACGAAGGGGCAAGGATCAACTGCGCAAGCGATGGTCCGACATCAAATCCAGGGAGCACGATCAGTACAGGAGAATTCGAAAAGCCATCAAAAAAAGTAAGTCAAGCACGTGCGCTACTATGGTTATACTTGATATGTCTAATCTTGCGCACATGTTATTACCATTCGTCCGTGAAACTTGCGCAGATGTTATTACCATTCGTACGTGAAACTTGCGCACATGTTATTACCATTCGTCCGTGAAACTTGCGCAGATGTAATTACCATTCGTACGTGAAACTTGCGCAGATGTAATTACCATTCGTCCGTGAAACTTGCGCAGATGTAATTACCATTCGTACGTGAAACTTGCGCAGATGTAATTACCATTCGTACGTGAAACTTGCGCACATGTTATTACCATTCGTCCGTGAAACTTGCGCAGATGTAATTACCATTCGTCCGTGAAACTTGCGCAGATGTAATTACCATTCGTACGTGAAACTTGCGCAGATGTAATTACCATTCGTACGTGAAACTTGCGCAGATGTAATTACCATTCGTACGTGAAACTTGCGCACATGTTATTACCATTCGTCCGTGAAACTTGCGCAGATGTAATTACCATTCGTACGTGAAACTTGCGCAGATGTAATTACCATTCGTCCGTGAAACTTGCGCAGATGTAATTACCATTCGTCCGTGAAACTTGCGCAGATGTAATTACCATTCGTCCGTGAAACTTGCGCAGATGTAATTACCATTCGTACGTGAAACTTGCGCACATGTTATTACCATTCGTCCGTGAAACTTGCGCAGATGTAATTACCATTCGTACGTGAAACTTGCGCAATGTTATTACCATTCGTACGTGAAACTTGCGCATATTTGATGAAAGTTCAGTTTGTCTTCATAACGTTTATTGAGTTTACCTGGCTTTGGGTTGTTGGAGTTGTAAGGTTGTTTATTATTGTCACTATCTATACAATTACTGCTGTAGTAAGGGTTTTAGGGGTAACTTACACAGGGACTCCAGAGGCTGTTTTGGGGGGGGGGGGGGATAAATATGTTAAGCAGGGTCTCATGCTCACAATTCCCAAAAAATGCTCATCATCTACAAATACTGTAGGTGGTGACTTTTCAAAGAAGTACACTCACCTGTCCCTTGGATGGTGCAGCTACAATCTCTGATCTTGCAATCATGAAATTAATGTTTGCGGCTTCACTTCCCGGGTCACTATTGGGCATGCGCCAGTTGCGCAATACAATAGGACTGGTCCGCGCGAGCTCGGGGACCCCTGTGTGTCCCAGCAGACAGCACGGTGGGACGGGATGTGGCGTATACTTCTGTGGGAGTCTAGGGCCGGATGTGTGTGCAAATACCTGCCTTACACAGGTATCTGCAACCCCTCCCCCCTAAAAGGTTCAAAATAAGACACCACAGGGGTGCAGGGATCCAATGAGCGGAAGTTCAAATTTAGGGTTGAAGGGCGGTTTAAGTATTGGAGTTTCATTAGATAGACATTTCAATTCTGTCTTCAAGTAGGATCTTCTAACAAACTGCTAATAATTGGACAACACTTTTAAACAATGTTTAATAATCCTATTTTGGCACTCAAATATCAGTGTGATTAAAAGTGTACCTTTTTGTGTTCCATTACCATAGGGGGCAAAAGACTCAGACGTCAGTCCGAACCTACGAGGACCTCCCGGCCTCACCAGACTAATTGGGCAGTTAGCCCAAGCCCGCGCGTGGAGGTGGCGGAACAGGTCGTGGAAGTGGATCAAATCTGCACCCCACCAAGTGAGTGTCTCAGAACACAGATTGAGCTAATTAATTAAGGTCTGCATGTTTTTGACACTTTTTTTCTTGTGTTTTATCTACCCAACTTTTAGGTGATGCTGATCTGTTTGTGGAAGGACAAGCTGCGGAGCCATTTTCCACAGACAGTGCCCACAGGCTTATTGGCCAGATCATGGCCTGGAATCTGCAGCTGGAAAATATGCAGAAGGAGATGGCCACCATGCAGCAGGGAATGAAGGACATGATTGATGTTTTGGGGAGAATCTAAAGACCCCTTTTACATTTCTTAACATCAATCATGTCCTTCATTCCCCTTTTGATGCGCTGTTTTACAAATTTTAGAGGCCAAATTTTTAATATGCACACGGTATGTCAACATGTGCTATGTGCCATCAGGGGATCTCAATGGACGCATTTGGTGTTTGCAACCCCTAATGCTAGTAGGTGAGAGGGAAGGGGTTTCACACACAAAACACGTCCATTGATTCCCCATGATGGAACATAGCACATGTTGACATTACCCATTTTCCTGTTAAATTAGTGTGCATATTATAAATTTGGCTTCTACTGTTCATGGGTTACCTGTTGAACTTTGTAAGTTCTGGACTTTTAGATTGTGTAAATAATTTCAAATGCTAAGCCTACATTTTTTACCATTTTAAAACATGTTTTTATGTTTGTTTTAAAAAATCAATCACAAAAATTAAAAAAATATGTTGTGAGAAAAAGACCAAAAAAATGTAAAAAAGATAACATAAAAAAAATAAAATAAATGTTGTTGAAAAAAAAAAAAAAAAAAATTAACCAAAAATACCAAAAAAAAAAAAAAATTAAAATAAAAAAAAAAAAAAAAATACATAAAAAAGGTTTGGATGTGCACTAGAATAAAAAAAATAATGTTTGCACAAATTAAACAATGTGTGGCTTCTTCTTTTTAAATACTACCAGTTTGACAAAAACATGTTGTGGTTCATTGACAAAGGGGCTTATTTACTAAACGCAAAACAAGTTTGCCACTATTAAGATGTGCACTAGGACAACATATAAAACAGGCCAAATTAAAAGCAAAACAATACGAAACTACCAATATTTCAAACATAAATAACTGTATTTATTCTTTGTAAATCAAAAAGATGGTTTAAGGGTCTGCTGCCATTTCAATGGCCCCCCTACCATTAAAATACTGTAAATAAAGGTCCCGCACTTGCTGGGCTGATTGTGGTGCCGAACCAAGACGGCGATTATCCAGCCCTGTCATGTTGCCTTCCACTCCGGCCTCAGGGCCAATTGGTAAGGAGTATGTTCCTGAATGTTTGCGTAAATAATTGTGCATGACACAGCATGCAAGAATAATAGTATTGAGTTTGTACTCTGCCAGATGTAGGGATGTAAGGAGCAATCTGAAACGGTTGGCCATAATACCAAAGGCATTTTCCACCACCCTTCTTGCTCTGGCCAACCGATAATTAAAAATCCTCCTCTCAGGGGTGAGGGATCGTTGGGGAAATGGCCTCATCAGATGGTCACCCAGACCGAACGCCTCGTCGGCAATGAAGACGAAGGGGAGTCCCTCCACATTATCTTCATCTGGTGGCAGCTCCAGCCCACCAGTCTGGAGACGATGACCGAACTCCGTGTGGTTGAAGACTCCTCCGTCCGACATCCGGCCGTTTTTCCCCACATCCACATACAGAAAGTCATATTGTGCCGACACCACCGCCATCAACACGATACTATGGAACCCCTTATAATTCCAATAGTATGACCCCGAATGGGGTGGGGGCACAATTCGCACATGTTTGCCGTCAATCGCCCCTCCGCAGTT